>OY970767.1:7296014-8546014 GCA_963853795.1 Xestia rhomboidea | reverse complement strand
ATAGGTAAGTGTGAAAAACAACAGTACACAGAATAACTTTTTCTTAAATCCGTGTTTTTTGTTTAAGTTTTAATACAGCATGTATCAGAAAGTTGTGGTCATATTTAAGGGTATAGTGCTGACAACTTTCTCCATGGGACCATCATGCATCATCGTAGATGCAAGAAAGTGGTTCAGTTTGATAATCATTCGTCATGACGAATGATTATCAAACTGAACCGTTAGATGATGCTTGACCATGGTCAGCCATCCTTCCTGACACCTGTCTGATAAAGGGTGTAAAATTACCCTTAACGAAGCCGAAAAGCACTGATTCTCCCCGTCATTGTGATTTTTTTTTGGTCTAGACCATACCTGGGAACCTTCTAGCTACGGGCATATTGGGGGTCAAAGTTCCACCTTTTTCACAAATACAAGTATTTAATGTTATAACTTTAATTTAAATACCTCCACGACCCTCGTACTATTCAATGCATCCATCAGTATAATGTTTAGAGTGCGTTACATTGATTCCTACTGTAAAAGGAGATTTTTCACCCCAAAAAAACAAGTCGTTTCCCAGGAACAATTTTTGCGTAGAGTTACTTAGTTTGATAATGCTTCGTTAACGGTTTGCTTCGTGAAGGCTTCGTTAACACCTTGTATGTTATTTAATAGTTGGATTCTTTACGATTTATGTGATGTTTCACACAGTTTTGCATTTTGGTATTTCATTCGATGCATGATTGCGGATTACGTTATGCGGTCATTTATCCTGCACCGTGTTGTTACGGAGCCGGGGTTTTGCCATTAAATCCCGCGTTACATTTGTATTTATCCCAAAAATCCCCACATTTGCAAAGCTGATTGATAGGACGCTATTGGCTAGTGCATGTTGTATCTAGCTGCAAAAAAGTATAACACACGCTGCCAGCTGGTGGAAGGGATATCGACTCGCAAACTGTAACCATGAAAATTAAATATTTCGTCTGTTATTGAAAAGAAAACTGCTGTTTCATAAAAGAGTATAATACCTATGGCCCTTCCACCTATAGTTGGTGCCAGTTAAGATGAGAATAGCGGTCATTGCCCTTTTTCTAATGTCTCTTCGTACGAACCAAAACAAAGAAACCGATAACCAACAAAAAACGATACATTCGGTTTTCATTACAAAAAATGTTGAAGATCACGATAGATGACTGATGACCATATCGCTTGCAAAATTTATAGAAAGCTTTTTATTGTTTATACAACTCAAGAATTTATGTTAGCGTTAGGTATTGTAATTTTTTTAAATTTATATCTTTGTTGTTTATAGGACTTTTTACTTTTTTTGGATTATTGTTTTTTTTTTAATTATATTTTTTTTACCATTAGAATTTATGTCAATGTTATTTATTTTTATTTTTTCTTCTATGTTTATATATTCTATTAAAATTATGTTATGTTGTTGTTGTTAATTGTGTTGTGTTATGTTATGTGTTTTATCATTCTTAAACTGCCAAAATTTATTTTTATTTTAATCATTAGGGGCTTAATTTATTAACTTTATTGTGCATGCTATGGTCTCCTATAAGTGAAGGAGTACACCTACCCAATACCTTGTGTGTTCCATTACATAATTATGCTTTGTGTACATCTTTTGCTGGAGATCCTTAAATAAATAAATAAATGACGATTCAAGACTTGAAAAGGCTTATTTTTGGTTTTCAAAGTTAAGGAGTTTAATAAATGTAGGTGGGTCAATGACCGCTATTCTCATCTTAACCTACCAACCTACTATAGTAAATATTGTTCCATTACTATTTATAAAGAGTACCTATCTATTTTATAATTTCGATGGCTTATTTAGTATCGAGATAAATAAAGACTGCCTCGTTGGTGTAGTGGTTGCAAGCGCAACTTCTCAGCATGACGTCCTAGGTTCGATTCCCAGGTCGGGAAGTGTTTTTGGGTTTTCCCATCACGAATTTCTCAGTAGCAGCCACGGAGTCGGGATTTGTGCCCGGTTGATGGCAATAGGCTCGCTCCCTATCAAAAACATAACTGGCGAAATGTGGGTGTTCTATTATGTACACCTTTGCCTAATTCTTTGGAGATTAATAGAAAGGAAAATAAATTATCTGAAACGCAGCTAAAGAACCATTCCTGCAATGTTGCCTCGCAAAGTTAGCAGATATCGACCTTCATTAGTCCCTCATTATTGACCGATCATCCTATCTATTAATAATATCCCAATGTTTACAGCACGGTGTCGTTCAATGCCATCCAGTTATCCCAGCTCATTGGCTACGGGCGTGTGACAAAGGTCAACTCAGGCGGACATGTACTCGTAAGCACCTAATGTGACGGAAAACTTAAACAATCGCTTCTTTAAACCTATATATATATTACATATACAGGCCATGCGGGTATATAGATGTGTATGTGCTTAGATGTTCGTGGTTTTTTGTTTTTGAAATTGTTTGCAAATTATTTGATACTGTCGTCAAATTTGCGCATCTATTTAGTCCGTCAGTTAGATAGTTCTGTCGTCTTACCTATTCTTCTTGGTGATATTGCTTTTCTTAGAAAACCGCACGGAGGGAAGACTGGAAGGGGACAATATAGGCTATTGAAAAAAAATGGAGAGTGCGATGGTGTGGTTGGTGTTCTTTTATAATAAATCTTTTTATTTTAGTGTTATGAATCTAGATCCTGACAAAAGACAGGTGTGATGAGATGACGAGTAATAAAGAATTATGGGAGAAGAAGACATGCTGTGTCGACCCCAAGTAATTTGGGATAAAGGCAGGAGAATGATAATGAATCTAGAACATAGACAATATAGATGTGACGTCTGTGAGTTGTTTGTTTATTCCTCGACTCCTTGTTGGAACAGTTTGAATTCAATAAAATTCAGGCTGTTTACCTGCGTGTTTATCGCAGTATCTATTCCCCTTTTCAATAAGACGGCCGTCCCGAACTAAAAGGTATTAGCAAAGACGGCAAAGGTTTAACTGCAATCCCATCAAGGAAAGAGGAAGGCAACTAACTTTGTTTTTATACTTGTTCTTGCATTAAAAGTTGACCGCGGGCGGGATGCCCTTAAATTAATTATTCAATGTTTTCAAGTAATGCTTGGCTGTACAAGTTGAGTATTAATTACGGTGTAATAAACAACGGCGTCTCACCGTAATGTAATCATTAAACTTTGTTAAATTATTTCTTTGTTTCTTTGAAAAAGTACGAGTTTTTTTGCTTGAGAAATTGTGAAAATGACAAAGGTAAGAACAGACAAATAATGTTGGTGCTTGAAAAACAAATAAGAGTCTGCTAATAGAAAAATTAAGGTAGCTATAATGTACGTACATATGTACGTGTGTAAATAGTAAAATCCTGACGGATAACAGGCACTGGCCATGTCTGGCTTCCTGCCAGTAAATTCCACAGCTTTTACGTGACTATGAAACGTGATTTCAATTAGATCTTTGGCACTATAGAGACCATACCTCACACGCTAGCAGTCACAAATCCACAAAGTGTAAAACCTCTGCATGAAAAACCAAATCCGGTCTATTTTTACATCGCGGTTCCCAAAATAGAATGAGTTCCCATAAAAGTGCTTTGGAAATGTGTTGGTGACCGAATGTTGGCTATCCCATCAAAACAGGGTGCTTCGTAAAGTTTTTTATGACGCATATAAATGCTGCCTTCTTAAATGCATGCATCAAACCCTACGTATACTGGTTGGCATTATGGAGCGGAGGGCGCTGTCGATGCGAGCCAACATGATAGCCCGCAGGTTTTCACGTTGTACTGGGGATGTGAAGGTCACACTTTTTAGAGCGTACTGCACGTCTCTATACACGTGCGCCCTGTGGGTTGACTATACTGAAAGGGCGTACAGTGCCCTCCGTGTCCAGTACAACAACGCGTTCCGGGCGGTGTTGGGGCTGCCCCGTTTCTGTAGCGCATCCGGGATGTTCGCGATGGCACGCACTAATTGTTTTCACGCTTCCATGCGCAAGCGGTGTGCGTCTCTGGTGCGGCGGGTGCGGGCCAGCCCCAATGCTATCCTGGCGATGATCGCCAGCAGGCTGGACTGCCCTTATGTTCGGCATTGCTGTGGCAGGCATGTTGCTCCTCCAATGCCGATTAGGAAATTGTAATTGTGTTTAATAGCAAATTTTATTGAATAACCTATTTAAAAAAAAAAGCATTTTTATTTTTTTTTATTTAATGTAACTTAATTTGACTTTGTTTTTAATGTTAATTTTGATTGTGATATTGAGTTTAATTTTGACTTTTAATTCTGATTTTAATTTTGACTATAATTCTGATTTTAATTTTGATTTTAATTATGTTTTTGATTTTAATTTGGATTTTTATGGTGAATTGGATTTAAATGTTTAATAATGTAATGGAATGTGATTTAATTTTTAATGCAATCTAT
Organism: Xestia rhomboidea; assembly: GCA_963853795.1. NCBI lineage: Eukaryota > Metazoa > Arthropoda > Insecta > Lepidoptera > Noctuidae > Xestia > Xestia rhomboidea. Next base: position 8,541,600 of record OY970767.1, on the reverse strand, counting down.
GTAATAAATATGTAAACTGATTTATATGGGTTAATGCCTGAAATAAACGATAATAATAATAATAATGGTGGTGACACGGTCTCCAAGACGGAGTATGCGAAGGAGTGCACCTGGGTCTGTGCACACAATTGGGCACTTTAATTCTTCCCATGTTGATGGCTAGTTTTCCCTAAGACTGTTGTCATTTTTTAAAGGTAAATAATATTATGGTCTGAAACAAACCCCTCTTGAGTTACAAGGTGAATTTTCTGTAGTCCCAAGTTATCTCCATTTAATATAGCCAGAAGAAGATCCTTTACCTGGTTGAGGCTGTAACAGATCACACCAGGACCCATCTCTTTACGTTATGAAGGCGGAAATTAAACTTTGCTGAAAGTTACGAGGTGGCAACATTTTCAAAGTGGGTAATAACTTGTGTGGGGTAGTGAGATCATAGTCAAATCTGTGTTCTTAAGAAACAGGTTATTGTGCTTCAAACCATCGTTTTTATTCGGGTAGACTTGTGTCACTTTTGTTTTTTTTTTCTCAGAGCTTGAAACGTTACTATTACGTACTACATCGCGTTTTATACTTTCTGTATATAAATACTGGATGATAATGAATCCCCTTTCTTTATTACTGTACTTCATTTTACACGTGCAGCCTGTGGGCTAGGTGTAGGCAAAGATCGTACAGTGCTCTCCGCGTTCAGTATAATGACGCGTTTAGGATGCCGCTTCTGTAGTGCGTCGGGAATGTTCGCATATGCGCATGTGGATTGTTTTTACGCTACAATGCGTAAAAGGTGCGCTTTCCTGGTGCGCAGGGTGTGGGGCAGCACCAACAGTATCTTAAGCATGATTGCCAGTCGACTGGACTGTGTTTATGTGGGTCGCTGTTGTGCAATAACTTATGGGTTGTCGCAGCAGTGATCCACCATTATTTGTTGTGTTGTTTTTTCTATCAGTGCTTACTAACATAGTCATAAGTTTTACTAACAGCTTTTGAGTCATGGATACTCAAATAAAGAGACATTCTATTCTATTCTATTAATCGAGTGGTTAGTACCTAACTTGGTGTCAGAGTTTTTATGCCGTCGAGAAATATCTCTCAGGCATGCTGGATTCCTCACGATGTTTTCCTTCACCGAAGCAAGTGATAACTATACAATAAATAGTCTTGGGTTCGAACTCGAGACCTTTGACTTGAAAGTACGACGGTCATACTATTAGGCTACCTGCTTTTAAAATGAATTTACATCATGGTATAAAGTGCATCTTCTCTTGATGAAAATATTGTTTCTTTAAAACGTTTCCACGATCATCTTAGAGCCCCAAATCGTCGTATCGTATACTGTTACCGTAAAGAACACAATTATTATATTTATAACGACACCAGAACGTCTCGGTGGTGTAATATCTTTTTCGTGCAGCCCTTTGAGTTGATAATGGCGTCGTTTTATCATGGCGCCGCGCAACGTTTTAAATTAGTCCCACCTCCCCAATTCGGGTGGGCCTGTTTATACGTCCTATAAACGTTAATGTTTAGCAACAACGTGTATTCGGCGGCTTAGGAAATATGTTGGCCAGTGGACATCAATCTCTAGGGATTTGTCGACTTACAGCGTGTCCTTATTAAGCTAGTTATAGTAAACTGTTACGGCCTAACTTATCGCTACATATTTTCTTCGTCGTAATTCGTACACGTACGTGTCTGGTTGTAACGAGCACGTCTAATTTGGGTCGCGTCTATTTACATAGGATACTGGTTCACTAGTTTGACAGAAATTGTTTTAGGTTGCTAATGGCTTACGAAACCAGTCTGATCCTAAACCTAAGATATAATATAACATCACGCCTGTAATCCTCGAAGGGTAAGCAGAGGTGTATCTAATAGTACACCTATATTTCGCCAGTTATGTTTAAGTCCCATCTAATAGGGGGCGAGCAACTGTAATTCGCAATTCCAGACTCCGTGGCTGTTACTGAAGTACTGAGAAACTCCTGATGGCAAAACCCGATAACACTTTGCCAGACCCGGGAATCGAACCCAGGACCCTATGCTCAGCAGTCGTGCTTGCCAACCACTAGACCAACGAGACAAGCAACCTAAGATATGTCTAATATAATCTTGTGACCCTAACATGAAGAGCGGAAAGTCGGAATTTTGTTTCGAATTTATGTAAGGGGTCGGTCGCCATAACCCAGTCCGCTGTCAAACTTTCTATGGAATACGAACGAGGGGAGAACGATGCTAAGCAGAAAGAGTTTGTAATACATTTTTTGCATTGTTAATGAAGAGGACTGTCCCTGGAGAACCGAGATGGTCTAAATCCTTAACTTTGTTAACATAAATGTATATTGGCTGGAACAAAAATCTTGTTTGTTTTATTACGTTATAAAAATAAGAAGCTAAGCGCTACACCGTTTGCCGACTGTCCGGGGAATAGAATAGTTATTGGGAGTCGTCAGTTTAGCAACTTTGGCATAAATTAACAATGAACGTTCGAACAAATAGAAGAGATTACTTTGTGAGTGTACGGGGAGGAAGTTTTGTGCTGATTTTAGATTGGAACACACAAAGCGTGTAGAAGTTTCGGTATTATTAACAGAAGGGATGAAAAGTCAATCAAAATGTTTATCGAAGTGGATGAGATTTTCATTTAGTAGGTCTATAATACTCGTGTTTCCTTATGGTATTTATTTACCTTTGTTATAGTTAATATGATATTATGTACCAGCTTTTGGCCTCGTAAGAATTTGTCCCACAGGAACGTTTTAAATACAACCTATGATACTTCGGGGTAATGTAGCTACCCTTTAGTGTAAGAATTTTCTGAATCGGATCAGTGGTTCCGAAGATTACCTCCGCCATCCAAACATACAAACTCTTGCCTCTTTATTGTAATATTATTAGCATAGCTTTAAAGTTTATGACTTCAAGTGACAGTCTAGCTAAAACTGGATAAAACTGAAGAGCATTTCAAATTTCAAAAGTTAATGTTCATATTATTCACTCAAACATCGACCGTATAAATGCAATATCTCATACCGCAGCCAAAAAAAATTACGTGATGTTAACCTACACATTATTATCATTGAATCCAATATCAAAATTATGAAGAGGAAATCATGAAATAATATTAATATTGTCCCCGTAACACAATTGTTACGACGGTAATGAAATAAATACAATTATGACGGTCCGGCAGCGGTCCTCGTGATTCGTGTTCGTTGTCCGTGTTGTTGTACTACTAGGGAGTACAATCTCGATTCGAGAGTGACAAATCAAGATCTCGCCTGCTAATGATGGTTTCGAGATTAGTCTTTCGAGATCACACCCAGCGAGATTGATATATTGACATTATAGGTATCAAGACTGTACCTACTTTTGAAAAGATTTTAAAATACCTAATAATGAAATTACATTTACTTCGAGCATAAAAAAGCAACATTAAACAATTTAATCACGAACCGAAAAAACTTAATATACACATTTTAAAATGTAATTTGTATGAGAAAAGACTTTCCTTAAAAAAATAAAAATAAAGAAGTGTTTTCTTTAAAAAATTAACGACTTAATAACATTACTTATCTTTTTTTAAAATTGCTTGTCAAGAAAGAATATGGAGGAGATTTTTTTTCCAAGAGATTTCAATCTCCAAAAAGGATCGACATTCCACGAGATTCGAGATCGATATTGCATTTCCTAGCCGTACTATCCAGCGCGTCCAAACTGTCCGGGAGATTCCATTATTGGATCACTCGTTAATTAACTCTTGTGCATACAATCACGCTCCGGCTTGTTATATGGATTTACTATTTACATAATCGATGGCTACGTATCCCTGCGTTTAAATTCTGGGTTATGTAATCCTATGTGATTTCATTTGTTTTTGGTAAATTAATTTAACATTAATTGGAGTGGTGTAAACTGACGTCCGAAGATGAGAATGTTGACGCTTCCATTAAAATAAATTCGTATTTGTTAAAGAAGCTATGGAAAATGAATATGATAACTGTGCTAAAGTCTATAGAAGATGGTTTATTCCGAACGGTGAAACTTCAGCATAGGTACGCTTACTAAGTAAGGTACATACTCGAAGCGTTTGGCAAAGCCTAATGGGTAATTAAAACGTTATTACTGGTTCGACACGTAATACAATAACGACAGCATTTTAATGACTACATCTCTAAAATCCTGTGTACAAATTATACGAAACTCATAAAATATTTTATGCCTTCTATAGCAGCACCTATCTGACACTCAAGAGCTTAACCCTCCAAAAGCGAGCGCCAAGAAAAGGCATAGTCACGTTGCGTGCAGTCCATAATTTCCATAGTCATGCAAACTCCTGCCGTAAACACATAGTCATTATAACGAACTCGAAGTCGCACGGACTCGAGAACTCGTACGAACTTCCTTTAATTAACCCTACACTGGCTTGGACGTACATGTGTGTAATTAAAGCGCCTAGATATCTTGGTTTGAGTACTTTAGGCCCCGTTCTGACGATAAGGTTGTTAAATTGGAACTAGTTAGTAGCAATAGAGGGTTGAGTAATGTCTTTTGAATTATGTATGTGTGATTGTTATTGTCTTCTGTAATTATTATGTTCGTATATGAAGGTTTAATATTGATGGGTATTATCTTGATTGCTGGGGTGAAATTACTGTAATTAATCTAAGTAATCTAGTTGATAACGAATTAATTCACGATTTAATTGGAAAAGATTTCTTAATATAATTAAAACTTCTATGAAAGTTTGAAAGTTCTAGATTGTAAAGATATTTACGTCGGTCTGTGAACTTAGCTGGATTATTTTGTAAACTTATCGCCTGAAATGAGAAAATGCTAAGACAGATTTAGGCTTTTCCGAAATTCCGTAACCAAATCCGGAAACCTAATTACCTATAGACACGTACACATAATTAATCCCAGAAGGCAGTAGATACATAACCATTACGAGGTTTATCATCCAGATGGGTTTGTTAATAGAACGCAATTAATATGGCGTCGGTGCCTCGCGCCCCAAGTGTACACTGCATGCAGGTTGTATGGGAGCAGGTTCTTTTGAATAGAATGGAGCTGGGTCGTATTCACGGGCAGATGTGTAGAGTATTGTTACTTCTTCGAATACGTGTGCTAGTGTTAGATCTATTCAGAGTCTAAAGTCTATTGCAGACTACAAAATAGAGGAGATTCTTGTTGACTACTTCAGGTAACTACTAAGTCAGTAGATTTTATTTAAATGTATAAAATCAGAATTGAAATCAATATAACAAAAGTGAATCGAATTTTTTATTTACAATTATTTGAAGATGTGAAAATAGACTCCAATGTTTTATCGATGAAAGATTGAGTAAAGTAAGTATCCAATTTCAAGATTTCATGTACATCATATTTTATATGCTACTTACTGTCACATAAAGATATGAAAAAAACTTTAAATATAAGTAGCATGTTTAGCTACTTATATTTAAGGATTTATTCGCAAAGCGAGCAATTTCAATTTTAAAATCGTTCAAATTTGCTTTACCTTTATTTCGTCCTAGGCCCAAGGTTGTGTGGACATTTCTATAAGACAATATCTACTTGAGCCGTATCGATCCCAGCTGATATGTTATTCTACGTCTAGATATTCCTTCGCCTTGTGTCAGTCGTGGTTAAGTAGTTCATGTCTAGGTTTTGACATACTCTCAGGGGCATACAAGAGCCAAGGTAATAATGTTCTGCCTGTTTTAGCTAGACTAGAATAATTATATGTAAGAGGACGTACTGCACCAGTTCTGGACCCTAGTTAACAAGTTATGATGTAAGTTTCGAGGGTCGGTACCTGTTTTTGAATAGTTAAACATTTCTGATATTCATAATTATGATTCATTATGTTTCGTGTTCCCGGCGGGGAAGGTAAGTGAGGGGTCAAAAGATAACTAGGTGAGCAACAGAACAGATTGGTGAAAAACTTGATGTACGTTTTAGCTGGAAACTGGTTTGTTTTTAAAATAACGCTTGCAGAATCTGATTTTTTAGAGGGATATTCCTTGTATCATTGCATTATGTTTTTCAAATGGTTGAGTTGAATGTTGCTGATCCATGTGTCATGTCTGTGAACGGGCGCTATCAGTTGTGACTGGTCATCTCTTAGTTGCCATGGCTTATTTGAATGAATTATTTTGGTTTTTGAATTGTATTTTTTTTTGTGTATTTACTGTGGACACTTTTAACTTGCACATCTTGCTACATTGTTCTCACATAATATACCATCTCAACATGAATGATGTAACCAAGATTTTGTAACAATATTCTGATTTAAAAGGGTGTCCACGGAGTTTCTTGCCCGTTCTTCTCCATAGAGATCTACGCTAGGGAATGGGCAACTACAGTACTTTCACAGTTTTTATGTCTTGTGACTGGGACTGTAGCTACATTTAATTTTCATCTTTGTTTCGACAATTCAAAAGTGCCTGTAACTGGCCTACTTGAAATAAATGCTTTTGATTTTGATTTTTCTCTGTTTATTTTTGTTCGTTAATCATAAGTATGTTGCTATTTTTTTAGCTGTTTTTGTAATTCCTCATTCTCCTGCCCTTGTATCAATTTATTTGGGGACGGCGCGGCATGTCTTCTTCTTATATGCTTCGCTTCTCTGCTACTCATCATCTCATCAGTGAGACACCTCTTTTCTTGCCATATCATCCTTTATACAGTCCATCCATCGTTTCTTTGGTCTTCCTCTACTCTTACTGAAATTATGAGGGGGTAATAAAAGACTACATAATCACCTTATCTCTATATGATCGCATATAATAGTGTCCAAAAAGATCAAGAGATCATTAATCATATCATAATCATTAATATATTCACCCATATTATGTAGTAAATATGTAAACTCGTGGGATTCTCATTTAATATTCTGGTGCCTGTGAGGCCATTTAAGCCGTCTGAGCCCGACTATCGATACTAGGATTTAGTCGTTAGAACCTGGAGAAGCTCTGATTATGGTTCGCGATGAGAATTTCAATACACCTAATATTTGGTTTAGCGATAAACTTAACTGAATTAAAATAGATAAGTGGGCATTTTGGAGACAATAGACAAAATCAAATAGACATAGAAGTCGAAGAACATTTAGTTTTTCTCTCTCTCTTCTTCAACCCATGGCCCAATGATGAGTGTAGGTCTCTTCCAAATCTCTCTACTTTTGCCGGCTTTGTGTCTAAGTTCTTTGTTTAGTGACTAATTTGAAATATTTTGTAGATCAATTTCATCGAGTTAATTTGTGTTTGAGTGCAATTCAGCCATTGTTGATGAAACGGATCATCTTTTCGAAAATGCATAATTCTAGGAATTCACTGCATTTTAAACTGTTAAAAATAAACTACAATATTTCCCTGTAGCTTAATAGCAGGTTAGATATGTAGAAAAACACTGTATTAAGTAGCATCTTTTTTATCCTGCTCCATCTCAGGAGTACATGATGACGGAGGAGGATATTGTAAAACAGAACACTGTTTTACAATATCCTCAACCGTCATCATGTCATCTCGCTGTCAAGATTATACGGCTAAAAGAAGCATAAAATAACAATTTATTGCTTCTTTTAGCCGTATAATCTTTCATATATATGTATAACATTTTCATTTTTTATTTTTTTTATTTTGAGTTAATTTTATTTTAATTTTATTTTGAACCTGTGTTTAATTTCTTGGTTTATTCTTTGTTTGTTTTTTATTCTTTTAATTTTATTTTATTTTCTTATCAATCCATGGTCGTTATATTTATTCATAATCCAATCAATTAATCACAATTTAATCAATTATAATTTTTAATCAGTAATTTTACATCCCGATATCTTTTTATTTATAGTTTGTATACAACAGTAATTAATTAATGATTTGATAGTTTCTTTATTAATATTTTAATTATTCTTTGTTTGTAAGTTTCTAATGTCTATAATTTATAAATATGTTATGTTAAACCGTTTTTTTTTGCATGTGGTGTTAACCTATAATTAATTGTTGCACTTGTAAATGTTACTCTAGTCATTAAGTCAGAAATGTGCATAGTGTAAACAATTGTTGGTTAACCTAAATAAATAAATAAATAACACATTTTATATTATGATGTAATATGGATAGCTACATCATAATTTGTGTGGCCTTTATCTACTTTTATAGCCATCCATTGCATCAAGAAAGATCCTAAATAAAAAAATAAACAGAACAAACTCCGTGGAACGCCATATTGAAACGCCTATTTAATTTCGTGTAATGTTATTTAGGCGACATATCAGAAGGATCACTAAATTCATACGATTAGGCGTTGCGTGTTGTCGCCGCTTGCGGGTTATTAGGGAAACTCGCTCAGTTTTTCTTTCTTTCTCAAAATAAAATGGAAAGCTATTTACCCAAATGCGGCGAAGCGGAGAGGGTGAACCATGGTGAATGATTTATTTATGCCCGGTTGGATGGCACTAGGCTCCTATGACATGGAACTTAAATATAACTAAAATAATAATATAGCTGTACTATTGGGTACTCCTCTGCCTAACTCTTCAGGGATAACAGTCTTGATGTTTGATGTCTATTTGCCCGATTACGGCGAGGAAAAAAGGTGAGCCACGGCGAATGACTTTATAATAACAACAAAACTTAATAATAACATTAAAAATAACTGTATTGGTAAAATGTCTGTTAAGTAACCTTTATTTTTATCGTAACCATTGACTGGACAAGACCACACAGGATAATTCTTCCTGTTAATCATAATGCTGATTCAAACTTAATCTTTGCATGTTTAACTTAAAGTTTTAGTAATGATTAACGTCTGCTTAACCATATTTTTGAAGCACATTTTTTTAAAACATTAAGCAACGTTTATAAGTAAACCCCTCTTAGTTGGTATGTATAATTGAAGAAGTAGTAAGTATAAAGCTTTGTACGACTCCATGAGCACTCGTTTTTTCAGTATCTAGGTACGAGTACATACATATATCATATGTTGCCTTGTTACTAGGCAGCGGCTTGGCAACAAAATATAATCCAACAGACAGGCTCATTTTGTGCGAGCCCAAAATATCGAATGTTTACGCATATCTGCCTATGTTGAGTAAATAGAAAGGAATTTATGAGGTAATAGTAAAAAGGCGTACTTACCTATATTGCGTGGAAGATTTACAAGCACAACTCTTTTTTGTAGCTCTACTATAAATCGGAATATACTTACATAAACAAAAGAAGCCGTGAAGAATAGGTTTTCAACAAAAGATGAATGTTGTTCCTGAATTATTTTTTATTTCTGCGGGCCTAAAACGAATGCAGTAGAAGGATTTAGTTTTATGACGTTATTACAGTAATGGGCGAAACTAATTGGGCTTCTTGCAAAAAGTTATACCGAATACTATAGGATTGTTGTATTTTGGATGGATGGAGAAGGTGGATCGTCGCGCGTTCGTGCTAGGACCTCTGTTCAGTTTAACGGGAAGTCTATTTGATACGGTTTTGTTTATGAAGGATTTATCTGATTGTCTAACCCCCGAATACTGTAACGTCACTCAAAATTTAAGCAGCACTTATATTTAACAGATACTCAAAAGTGACGTTAGGCCATACGAAATTTAAAGTTTAGGAGCTGCTCAGTTATGTTGATTATGTTAAGCAGCCCTTAAATTTTGAGTGACGTTTCAGTATTCGGGGGTGACTGTAGTTTTTAGTATTTTTCTCTTTTAAATTTAAATGTTTAGTCTGTAGTATAAAGAAGTTGATCGTGTTGTTTTGTTGTATATCTGCTATATATAAAAGTATTTTGTACGTATATCTCTTTCTTTTGTTTTCTTTTTCTTTTTTTTGTTTCAAGTGTTTTTTAACTGCGGAAACTTGTAAATGGCCTTCGAATTCGTATAGTTTAAGAACATTGTTTATATTAGCTGTAAGTTTCCCGAACAGTATAAAATAAAATAAAACAATAATAAAAATTAAATTGTTTTTCAAATTTAGTTAACTTTTTATAAATACCGATTGTTATTCGATAAAAATGCTTAGCTTTTGAGTTTTAGAGCAATAAAGTGAAATAAGGTCCAAAATTTCGCAGTTTATCGCGTGGTTCGCAACGTTTCAAGTTTTTCGAAGTTGCAAATTTGTATTCACATCACCCTAACTGATCTAGATACAACATATCAAAAATGCAGAATTACATCATGATTTGCGATTTTAGCCTTTTTTAGCGTCGATTTCTACTGGCCTATAATGTTTTATATCCCGTGCTTGTTTGTTATAGTAAAAAAAAATGTAAATGTATCGAAAGGAGATCTATCAAGCAGTGCAGTGCCTGACGGCATAGAGACATTGTGTGATAAGAATAAGATAAAGATAATTTATTTGCTTAAAATACAGGTGTTACTAGATGTTAAAGTTGGTGGCACAAACCATATTTTGCCTTTTGTATAATGCGTATCTATATGAAATTTAACAAGATGTATTAAGTAAAGTAAAATAATTATTTAAAAAAAATAACACATATTGCACACGAAACTAATACCTATACTTATCTTAAAATTAAATTTTGTGTTACAGAAATTCTTGCAAACTGTAAAAACAATTTTCCGTCAACCGTTTGCGCAATTTAAGTACTTACGGGATGATATCCGTGATTTCCGTGAAACGGTGAATTGTGTGTGTTTTTAATACTGACGCATTTCTCTTTATATAAGCCAATGAGCAATTATAGTATGATAATGTAATATAGTGTTCTTTAGGCGTCTACTGGTCGCAATCGTCTGCTGGTCATAAGGTCCTGGGTTCAAATGCCAAGTTAGCCAAAGTGTTATTGGGTTTTTACATCAGAATTTTCTCGGTAGCAACTAAAGATTCCGGATTTGTGCCCAGTTGACGGCAAAATGGCAGTAGGCTCGCCCCCTATTACAACTGGTGAAATGTGGGTGTACTATTAGTAATGTACTCCTCTAGCTCGCCCTTTGGGGATTACAGGCGAGTTGTTGTGTTAGATTTAGCATATAAATACATACAAACGCATTCCTGAACACGTAAAACAGAAGTATTAACTTACAGGAACAATACAATCTACAATACAGGCAATTTATCTAAAGTACAGAACAATTACCCACGTCCAATTACTATCGGATAGCGACACTACACCCTACAGCCTACACACGCCGCCTTCAATGCCGAATTAACAATATTAGTAAAGGCAGCTCCTGCGACAAATAGCCGGCTGTCTACCCTCATCCTCTCCCTCCAGACTATACGGCTATTTCCCTGGCTACTTTATCACCTGCTCTAATGGATGTTAAAGAGACTGATTATTTATTCAGCTGTTGTCTAATGTAGGTTAACTTTAGTGTGTGAAAGGGGTGTTTTTTTTTCATTATGTTGTTAACGCCCGTATTTCTAAAGGGTGGTGTGAAAGTTGCTCAGTATTCTGAATATACCCAATTACTTAATGCACTGCACAAACTGATTTTCTTTTTTCGATTTTTGATAATAACTCTTATTTTATTCTACTAGATGTTAAACACATAGTTCATCAGATTACGTATTATCCTACTAATATTATAAATCCTAGTAATATTTTAAATGCGAAAGTTTGTAAGCATGGATGTATAGATGAAAGAATATATGGATGTTTGTTACTTTTTCACGCAAAAACTACTGAAGGGATTTGGAAGAAATGTTGCACACAGATAGTTAATAACCTAGATTAAAACAGGATACTGTTTATTCAGGTAGTAAGATCCCATGGGACTATTATCAAACTCCACGCGGGCGAAGCCGCTGACACAAGCTATAGTATTAAATAAGTTGCGCCCGGTATGACCACGCCGCTCGTGGCTTCAGTTAAATATTCCCCAAAATTAATTGACCACAATTTCTGATTGGTAATAAAATTACCAAATTCTAACACTAAAATGATAAATTAATTAATAATTAATGGTTCGCACCAATCATCGCACGTTCCATAAATTGTCACGAATTGAAAACCGCATACAAATCACGCTGGATAAACTGAAACATGGCGTGTGGAAACTGCGAAACAAAGTCGTGTTTATAGAGAAAGTTACGAGTTATCTCGCACTCGTACTCGTGCCATGTCGTTTAAGAGGAGACAGGGCCTGCGAGGAATTTGAAAAATAGGTATTTTAAGAAACTATTGCCGTTGCGCTGCGTCAAGCCTGTTCCAGTAAAGTGCGATAGAGACAGCTGCAGCTCAGACCGATTATATTGTAAACAAATTGAGGAGATCGACGTTTAATATTCCCCTTTTTTCTCCTCGAAAACTGAGCCGATTCAATTATTTTTGACATTTTTTTAAGAAAGAGTATGACTGTCTATGTTTCTATCAATTTTTTTTATGTAAAAATCTTTTAGAATTTGTCTGGTAGTCCTCTAATTACGGCAGTAAAAATGGCGCATTTTTTGTAAATTTTGGAACGTCATATTTTATTTACATATTAGTTGCTGAAAAAAAGGAAAAGACAGGGATGTGTCTACAGTACCTTGAAATTATGAAAAAAAAAATGAAAACTCTAAAGGCATTATTCAGAAAGAAAAAAGGGGAATACAAAACGTTGATTTCGTCGAAATTTGTATGGAGAAATCGCAGCTGTTCCCTCTTAAGGTTGCAGTTACACGAGCTCAGTATTTCGCGATCGTAAGTGTTCGCCTCACATATTTGCACAGTACGCACACGCCGCGCCGCGGGCCGCCGCTATCTATTCCTTTTATTGAGTTATCTCTATGGAATATTCAAGGAAAGGAATATTTTGATAATGATTTCCTTTTTTCAGGGAATGTACTTTGTTGACAGAGAAAATAAGGAAAGTATACAAGCTACCTCTGATACTTTAGCTGCTCCTTTCGCGGTATAAACTTAGTGAAAGGATTGGTTTTCCTGAGCAAGGCAGAGGTAGGCTGGAGGCATTGCTCTCTTGTTGGCGACAAGTTGGCAGTAAATCTAAGAATAGGTGTAGGGTAAACGGTAATCTAGAGATGATTGTATCTTAAATTATACTAAGGGAAATGTACGCAATGTCACTGCCTCTACAGACTGATTAATCGTATAACTAACTAACTAACTACTCCATGCCTGTGAATGTGTAAGTACCAAACGAGCAACTCTGCCTTACCTTTCTGAGAAAGTAAACGTGATGTTATGATGAAAATAATTATGCTAGTTACACGCGGTTTCACTCGCGTAGTTCCCGTTTCCGTGAGAGTACGGGGATAAATATAGCCTATGTTACTCAGTAAAGACGTGGCTTTCTAATGGTGAAAGAATTTTTGAAATCGGCGCAGTCGTTTTTGAGTTTATACATTACAAACATACACACACACACAAAAATACAAATCTTTCCTCTTTATAATATTAGTGTAGATGTAGATGGACGGAATCGTCTTATTCTTCATTTCATTCACTCAAAGCTTGGTAGCTTTTTCAATAATTCCCGGGGATATTCAGATGTTCTAGGTATCACACAGCGTAATGCATACATAAAGCACTTTAACATAACTTTTGCAGCAGCTGCCTGAGCTGCATCACTCATATGCATTCACACGTACGTCTGCGAGTGGTGATGTCGTCGCATATGTCTGATAATTTAAATCTCGCCACCACACACTCCCCGTAGGTAATCTAATTGCAAATATTCACGTAGCAGCCGAGTGTCGGCTTGCGCGGGGTGAATCGCAAATTAGCGCTGTATGGCACTGGACACTTTCGTGTTGTTAGGGGTGAAGATCAACCTTTAGAGGAACAAGATTCGTCTTCATTTTATCACCCCCAAGCGTGCCACCCAACGAATGATTGTCTTTTTCAAGCATCACGCTTTATAAACAACTGGCTCATGCCCGCGGCTTCGCTCGTGTGTAGTTCGGTAATCCTCCTACGGGATCGTACTACCGAGAAAAAGGGTTAATCCAGGTTATAAACTATCTGTGTGCCAAGTTTCATCCAAATCCGGTCAGCAGTTGTTGCGTGAATGAGTAACAAACATCCAACAATCCATACTCACAAACTTTCGCATTTATTATATTAGTGGGTCTGGTATACTAATAGTGCTTCCCACTTCCCACAGGATGCGGCAATCGCAGTGGAAAGGCACAAAACTCAAAAATCATTTAGAAATAACCTAGTTGTTAGCTTTGGCATCCATATCCATTAACTTGGTGCACTACTGACACGATATATTTCATGTACCAGGTTGTACTCAGCTGAATAGAGCTCTCACAGAATAGTTCAGGTCAGTAAATGTGTGATCCATTTTCAATAGAGGATGAAAACTCGCCTCCATTTGACAAATGACATTCTTTTGTTCATTCTTTCTCACTTTGTTTAGATCTTTTTGAAAAAGTTAGTCGATTTGTCACCATTATTTAAATCTAAACTTTATATACTTTTTGGCCGTCGTCCGTTATATTTATACGGAACACAGTCGCATCCATTGTAGTCGTTTATTCAGTGTCCGAATGACAACATGGGTGCCCATTTTTATTCTGCTGGTTCGTTCAACTTTCTATGCTTAAAATACGAGAGGATTCCAAAGCCTATATTTTTGAAGTCATTTAAAATTCTCAACAAATGAAAAAGTTACATTTTCACGTTCGTTGTTTCCTTATCCCATGAGAATGTAAATTGGATGTATTTTCCATATTTTTGATATTGTTATATTCCTCTGGTCCATATTTATTGAGTCGATAATAAAATTTGAATCGTATTCGCGAGTGAGGCCCGGAAATATGAACAAGTAAATATTCGTTAACATGATATACGAGGAAAATGCACTCGGATACGCGGATATCAATATTTTATGTTCGCGATAACAAAGTTAAATTCAACAATATGCTGGTTAAAAGGTGAAAAGCTGGCTTATCAAAAATAAATGTTGCTTTCACCCTTATGTATACTAGATGTCATTAATTACATTATGAGACCGAATATTCTCATTCGCAAAGTTAAATGTTAAAACATTACTTCATATCTTCACTGCATTTGAATTCGAAACAGAAATAAATTAAGTTATTATTAGAGATAAGCGCACCCGCAGCCATTACGACTTCTATTAATTTTGAAAGCTTAGAGAGATTTATGAAGTTATTTAAACAAGAATTAAAAATAAATGTACGAGCAACTAATGTTACGAAATATTTCAAAGAGCGGCATTTAATTTTATTGTATTGCATAATTATGTCATTTTAAAACAATTGAATTACGTTCATACTTCAATGAATGGGGGTTTCAACAACTTTCTCTGTTTTGGGTATCTTTTAAGGGCAATAGATCCTGGCAGTCTGCCCAATAGTTTGACAAAGTGTTATACGACTGGGATAAAAGTGAATCTTTCTCTTTCATTCTAAATCATATCCTTGGTGTTATAGAAAGGTTATTGAATACTTACACAAGTTATTTAAATACACTCGAGAGCAATGAATCCGGGTCACTTAAAGAATGTTAAAAATCTCGGAAACTAAAAATGATAGGTTAATGCAATAAATTGTATTTAATAGACAATGTAATACTCCTTAAATGAAAGTAAAAAAAATATGAGTCACCATACATTTTATTAACACAAAATTACATAAAGAATAAAACTGCTGATCTCTCCTTAAAACAAAAATAGGAAACATGAAATCTTTGAACTTTATTACGATTTTCTTGAATTTTAATACTTCGTATTGCCTCCTCGTGCTTCCATTACTGCGTTTACGCGGTTTGGCATGCTGTACACCAAGTTCCTTATACGATTTTGGGGAATATTCTCCCATTCCTCTGTGAGAGCAATTTTGAGCTCACGAAGCGTGATTGGGGGAGGGTTTCGTTGTTTTACGCATCTGCCTAGCTCGTCCCAAGCATGCTCGATCGGGTTGATATCCGGGCTGCGCGCTGGCCACTCCATACGAGTAATGTTCATCTCTTGAAGGTAGTCATTCACAATCCTACCTGTATGAGGTCGGGCATTGTCATGCATAAATATAGCATCCTCACCTAAATTGACCATAAATGGACCAACGTGATCATTGAGGATTTCTTCCACATATCTTACGCTAGTTAAAGAGCCGTTTTCTATGATCACCAGCTCTGTGCGACTTTCAAAAGAAATTCCGGCCCACACAAGTACAGACCCACCACCGTAGGCTACTTTTTCTTCGATGCATGCTTGCTTGAATCTTTCCCCTGGTCTTCGATACACTCTGTGTCTTCCATCGTGCTTGTAGAGCATAAATTTTGATTCGTCGGAGAACATAACTTTTGACCAATCTTCAATACTCCAATTTACGTGGCTCTGGGCATATCTTAGTCTTGAAATACGATGCCCACGCTCCAGTTTAGGGCCGTTTGCAGGGGTCTAAGGGGTTTTAAGTTAGATTCAGCAAGCCGACGTCTTACTGTCCATGCACTTGGGTTACTTCCTCCGAGGCGTCGAAACTGATTTGTGAGTTCAGTTCCTGTAAGAAAGCGATTTCGAAGCATGGTGTTCACCAAGTATCGGTCTTCTCGTGCTGTGGTACACCTGGTTCTGCCCGTTCCTGGTCTGCGTAGGTTAGAACCAGTTTCTTCGTAACGTCGGAGAACTCTTTGTACTGTTGACAGCGACACACCGACAGTCCTGGCTGTATCGCGCTGACTCCGGCCGGTTTCCAGCATTGTAAGTATTCTGGTGCATTCTTCAGGCGTAAGCGACATAATTTCAGCTTGAATAATGAATATAGAGCACTATCAACATGGTTTATGTACCCACATAAATGACAGATTACAAACAAAAGCAAAACCAAATGCTGTAATTTCGTAGTTCCATCTTCGAAAGTGGCCCTTTTTCAAATTTGATTTTTTTATGATATAACTATACAATAACTAAGAAGTTTCAATACCTTCATTTAAGGAGTATTACATTGTCTATTAAATATAATTTATTGCATTAACCTAGCATTTTTAGTTTCCGAGATTTTTAGGATTCTTTAAGTGACCCGGATTCATTGCTCTCGAGTGTACAAAGAAATTATACAAGCAGAAAACATAAATGGCTTGTAAAATATCGAGTATCTATGTCATTTCATCATCATCTGCCTAGCTTTATCCCAACTATGTTGAGAGGAGTCGACTTCCAGTCTAACCACATGTAACTGAATTACCATTATTTTTTGTGAAGCGACTGCCTATCTGACCTCCATCTCGTATATATGTATTTAGGTAATACTAAGACAATCCCTAAGATAGCTTAGCCTTAGTACGATTTACCGAAGCATTTATGTCTATAGAGCGGAGCTTACAAGTGTCTTTGATACAATTTGGCTATGATAATCCCTCAAACATACTCCATGGTGAGACCGACGTGTCTGTTAGTCCAACATGAATATGTAGACCTGGTAAGGATTGCCAATCGCTAGGAATTGTCCGGACAAGTCCGGCTTTATGACCTACTTTACGGACTTTGTCCAGGCTTGTCATTTGTCCGTACTTGAACTTCAGGCTTATTATTTTGAGAAATAAAAAAAAACTATTAAAAAAAAGACAAACAAAAGATTTAAATCAAAAGTAAAATCGCCTTTTTTCGCATAACGTCCAGATTTTTTTTTCAGGAATTTTCAAATTTCGAAATGGTAATCACCATTTCGAAATTTGAAAATTCCTAGGCACGGCAAACTTGGTCACATAAGCCCGTATTTTTTAATTAACACATATGTTCCTGAAGGCGTGACAATTTTAAATGTCCGCGTGAAAAAAATGCCATGCCGTTTTTGTCGTCGGTAAACGAATTTTGGAGCTCAAACAAGATGAAAAATTTCAGGTTTAAATCTGAAAATAAACAAGTAATCTGTTGCAAATTAATAGATTGTTGGCAGGTCATGTTCCTTCTATATCGAAAATCAAGCAATTATTATTATTTGCTTTATTTTATTATGGATTTAGATTGCTAAATTTCATTTTATAATTTGTTTGTTTTATAAGTTAAGTTGGATTATTAATGGTTGAAGTGAACTGACACGAGTTGTGAGAGAAAGTTGGTCATTGTATATGTCACACACCTCTAAACTACAGACCAATACGGATATTTAATCAACATTTTAGACACCATCGACTTTTCACAGCAATCAATATTTAGCTAATTAAATAAATCTGCTTACCCAGTACATCTTCACAACCGGAAAATATCGTCAAATCATCCTCAGTTGTTTGTTTCTCATTAAAAAGTTTTAACAGTTTTTCAACTCGTTCAAAAACAGGTTTTAAGCTAAGCTTTACCAACGTTGCACTTCGTTGTGTACCATTCGAGAGGTGATTGAGTAACAAAGGAGGAAATACTCGTAATTCTTCACTCTGTATCCCGAGGGAAAAGAGAAGGAGGAGGGGTGTAGGTGATTTTCTTAGCATAGGTATTTTCCAAGAGGGTTCAACTGTAGAAGAAATGCAGTACAGGCGTGCAAGTGCCCGTTTTAGCAAAGTTCCTGAGCAAAGTTCCATCGACACACGTTCCTTTGAGAAGTCATTGAGTAGTAAACATGCTGCCTGACTTTCTAACGAACGCTAGTTAAAACGTATCACGGACTGGGAGTGTGAAAGTTTCAGTTTAAACTGGTGTTTATAACGTTGCGCTTTTCCGAGGGACGTGAACAGTTGTGCCGTCACTTGTAGTAATAATGGCATGCAATGTGGTGACGCCATCTCGTAACCCTGCTTGTAACTTTTCTACTCATCAATTGATCCTTTCACATGACGTAGATCATAGGAACAGGCGACGATATATACCCGTCTCTTTCCCTCCCTTATTTGGGCTCGCCGCGGTCGTAAAACCGTAAAGGGCTATAGAAATGATAAGATTTCTTACCTAGGGTACAGTCGTGGTCTTTTCCGCCTGTTTAAGTTAGATTTTTTTTCGCTTAAATCATGCAGAGGCGCCGAGTCACGATCCTTTAAAGTTTAGACCTATTAGGAATGCGTCAACTTTGGCGCGCAAAATAACAATAACTCTCATTTGGCGTGCGTCGTCAGTGCGCTCGGCCGATCGGTATCTTTTCATTGAATATTTTTATACAAAGTCAACGGGGCGGGGCTAGAGAGCGTTTCTATGTTGTAAGTGCAAGCAAAAAATAGCTTAGTGGTGATCAGGCGGGAGTGTCCTCGATAGTACATAGCTCGGGCAAACAGTCTGACAAAAAACACACACCCATACTGTGTTGTTTCTCAAAACCATTGCTCCGCGCTTGCTTTACAACGCATGTTCATACATCGTAATCATATCACCAACATACTCGTGCGTCTAAACGAAACGTATTCAATTAGTAGTTTCGGCTTAAAGCACTAACGAGCAAGCAGTCGACAAGACAATTTGCCGCCATAGTTAGCGACGATCGTTCGGGCACGTGACGAGCGAAACTTTGCCGGTTCCAGGGGGGCCTCAAATTGATTACCGACGCCCTTCTCCCGACCAACCCCTGGTAAAGCCTTCGATATGAATAATTGAAACTGTGATTGAGCTTAATTGGTATCTGATAGTGTGATATGTGGAAGTGGTCATAGGTAATTCGATATCTTGGAAAGATAACATAACAACACGCCTGTAATACCACTAGGGTTGGGTAGCGGTGTACCTAAAAGTACGCCCACATTTCGCCAGTGCTAAAAAGTTAACAGTTATGTTTTTTTTAAGTGCCATGTATTAAGTATACCTTTTTACATTGGTACCAATAATATAAATATGATGTATGATTATTTAATCAATTAATGTTACCTCAAATCGCCTGAAACACAGGATTACCTAGTTCAGGCTCAAAGCATGGGTGAACTTGACATAGGTTTAAGAAAAACTGTAAACGTTTACCATATATATTTCATTTTTTTAATAGGGTGAGCCTATTTCCATCAACTGGGCACAGATCCAGAATCCATGGCTGCTACTGAGAAATCCCGGATTGAAAAACCCAATAACACTTTGCCCGACCTACGCACGGTACGAGCCCTGCATCACCGGGGCCTGTACTAAAATGACTTTTAGGATAGTTTAAGTGCAGAGCAGGTCATGTTTACCATAATTATGTTTGCACACCTTGGTTTACAATCGCTTGGCATTCTATTTTTGTTCAAGTATGTCGCTTCATTTTTTACCATAATATATCATCACAACGACCGCATGATTTCCATTGAAAGACTTTCATAGGTTTGTATATGTATATTTTTACTCTTACACTGTGATTGTCAAAACAGCTTCACCTAAATTGTGAGTTACCTCGAGAGCTATATTATTTTGACACAGTTATTAAGCCTAAATAAAACGAGTCATAAATATTATGGAAATGGCCGACCCATTTAACAGATATTCAATTTTATATTCGCGTGTCCTAAATAACGTGCCTGATGTACATACATTTTGTGAACAGCCTTTGTTATGAAGGGTGTCGGATTATGGCCATTTTTTTATGAAAAATTTCCACTACAAGATTTTGATGAGTAGGTATCGTGAGTTTGTTCGCAAACTGAACTGTGATTTAATTAAAGGAGCATTTCATTTTTTATTTAGGATTGCGAATATTACGATCACGATACATTAATCGTTGATCAACTACCTACGACGGTTTGTCAATACAATAAGAGCTCAGAGTATGGGAGCGTGTAAGGATGCGTACGGCGCGGGGGCCCTCCTTTTATGCTCTATTTTTATTTGTATGGACAAACCGTAAGACGCTATCGATAAGTGTGACCCTTTCACTTATACGATCTTTAGTGTTGAGTGAACATGGAATCGCCAATCGCTAATATCCCTGGACATTACACATAGCGCCACCCAGTGCCACACTAAGCAACGAGGCTCGTGTCGTGGACACCAGATAGTTGATATACTACATATATACTTTTTGTTTGTAAATACATACTTATTTTACATATAAACATCCATGACTCGGAAACTAATGTCCATGTTCATCACACAAACATTTGCTCCTACCGGGATTGGAACCCGGAACCCTAAGAACGTAAGGCAGCCTCACTACCTGCTTCATTCGGGTTAAATGGAATGAAACAATAATGTACAGCCTCACGAGTAAGTGAGTGAGTTACATTTTTCTTTTGTATAAATTACAGGACACTACACACACACACACACACACATATGTACATATGTATATGCATGTTGCGATATAACATGCATATGTTGCATGCATGTTGTTGTTACGCTCGTTTATTAAACAGCAAAAAAGACTAGATACATTATAATACTTTAATCAAACATGAATGTACATACAACACACGAGGTTCCGTATAAAACGTTACTACAAGCAGTAACGTTTCAACTTCACGGCTATGCAAATTTTTATTTCATAAAAGCGGTGAGGAAAATTACATAGATTGAACACTTCCGCCGAAGTTTGAGCTGAGCAGTAAATCGGAGACTGTCTGTGTAACGACTTAATGGCGTATTCAGACGAACACAGTGAAATCAAGGCCAGTGAGTGATATTTGGGGACGGTCACCGAATATTCATTGATGTTCGGTGGTTACAGTGCTGCATTGTTTTTTTCATGGCACTTGAATGACATTGACAGATAAACGCTTGAGAAATTGTATTGAAAATTAAAGGGTCCAGAAGAGCCATGTTCAACTGTACTAAGTAATGTATTGATATTATTTTTTTTTGTCGACGGATGTCCGATTTATGAAAGTTACTAATTTAGTAGGTATATATCCCCTTTTAAATTACATTAAATACATAATATGCAGTTTATTTTAAAGTTTAACATAGAGTTTAGGTGGAGGACGTATATTTTTTGTAGATAAGAGACACAAACACTCTACATTAAACATTCTAAAACTAAATGTTTCGCTTGCAATCAGATTCTCATTTCTTATAAATTTCTTTAGGTTGGCACTACGTCATTTTGTTCTAATTTTGAATCATGTCACTATTGACATGATTGAAAATTAGAAATAATAATGAAAAATGGTGATGAAATGTTTTTTTTTCTTCTAAACAATTTTTGAAGAAAAAAATAATTTCATCTATCTGCCCGCGTCTACTATTGATTAAAGAAGTTTTATTTGATTGGTCGTTACAAATTGTGATCCAGCGGGGCCGTTTAAAACTTGCCAGTGAATACTGACGAACTCCCTTGCTAGATCTGTCTGAACGCACCCAAACACCTTTTCGCGGAGTGGTTCAATGCAAAATAACCTTAATGCAAATTCAAAGTGTCTAACTTTAAATGCAGGTTAGTCATTTTGTTTAGTACTCATTTAAGTACTTGTAACGATCCACAGTCGAGTGAAGGCGTTGTTAAAGTTAATTGGTTGAATGTATTAGGAAAATTAGCAGTTTCCTTACGCTTTCTGATCTTATAATAAGATCCTCACAATGTAGCGGCGAGCGAAGGAGGTGGCGCAACGTGAGAGGGAGGGAACCTCACGTCCTAGCCGCCGCAGAAGACGCACCAGGCGTCAGGGGCCACCGTTGGCGCGGGCCTGTGGACGGTGAGCTATGGGCACGCCTCAAAGAGATGTTAGCAAAAGTAAGGAGTCCGCAAGGGCCGACGCCTGCCGGGGCTGCGGGACTGTTCGAAAGAGTTACTGCGGCTCTGGGACACAAAGGACAAACAAGGAACATGGATGGGTTTTAGTAAGTAAAAGTCTGACACTCCCTTCCGCTCCGCCCAGAGCGAAAGGGGTCATTTGATGACTTCCCATCGAAAAGAAAGATCCTCACAATAAGATTAAAAAGGCTTACCACATTTTTGTTACTGGAATGGCGACCATAAAAAGGTAGCTGGGCAGGACGCGGAAGCTGGAAGACAGGGTGTGGCGCAGCTTGAGAGAAACCCAGATATCCAGCTATGGACTGCTTTAGGCTGTGTTGATTAATCATGAGGACCGTATTTAAAATGATCTGGCACTTACCTACTTGTCACATTCTAGGTTAAGCCGTTGGTCTCAGCAGTCATTTGTAGAGCTTTGACAGTCGTTACAGGTAGTCAGTGAACCAAAAGTTTGACTACTAGTCTTACCAAGGGGTATTGTATAGAATTAGTTTAGTTTAGTTTATTTATTAATAATTAGCAAGAATTACAGGGCAGCTTTGGAAAAATAAAAGCCAGTACCAGCCAGTACCAACCAGCACAGTACTAACTGGGTTGTGGTAGTCGCATAGGCAGTCGCTCCATGTAAAATACTAGAATTCGGCTGCATCCAGTTAGACTGGAGGCCGACCCCATAGTTTGGAAAAGACAGATGATAATAATGACATCTCGCATTCGTGTAACAATTTGCTCAAAACCCAAAGAATTATCCAAATTAACCCATGATCTGTCCACGAAGTAGACACAAAATGTAAATAATGGCGTCTCGACCAAATCGGTCATTTGACAGATCATGATTTAATAAGTAATTAGGGAAGATACTTCATATCAAACAATGAAGAGTGATGTACACGGACAGCGCTTTAGGAAAGTACTTACGCGGTGTTTACGTAATAAGGAACTGTCAACCTTCTAAGACACGTCCCGGAAAATACTGTGTTTTTTTTGCTTAATTTTAAACAGACATTGTTAAGTAATTCGCGGAACTGTCATCCGTGACCTTTCCTGAAATTTTACTAACCAGCAATTTTTGCGTGAAATTAATTTATTCTTCATTTTCTTACCTCAATTACAATTTACAAGAACTACCAGATTCTGTTCGCTGGAAATTTTCCGCGTAATGGTAATTTGAGGTCGATGACCAGCGTTCATTATAGGCTTTTTTGATGGTAATTATTAAGTTATGAAAATTGCCTACGAGCGTGTAACGAGCACCGATAATCAAGCGAGTCCGGCTCCTGCGCTGTATATTTTCAATAGCTTTATTTATTTACGTGCAACACTTAATGAACAGCCGGGTTTTTCATTGATCCGAGTTTATTCAGCAAGAGCTTCGGGAAAGAACGATGAAGTTTATTTTGTCTGCCTGTTCTGTTGACAGTTGCCGAAATTAAGAGCCATTTCTGGTATGGAAAGGCAGTTTCATAAATATTTTTGGACTATAAATAAAGATGAAAATAAATAATCAGAAGTAAACCTTTACTTGTAAAATTAGAGGTTTATTACTAACTTGCTTATGCTTCGCTCGCGTGGAGTTCGGTAATTGTCCCACGGGATCATACTCCGGGATAAAAAGTATCCTATGTGTTAATCCAGGTTATAAACTATCTGTGGCCAAAATTTTATCCAAATCTGTTCCGTAGTTTTTGCGTGAAAGAGTAACAAACATCCAGACATCCACACAGCCTCACCAATTTTCGCATTTACCACATTAAGCAGGATTCTTTATTTCTGGTTTCTAAAATATTTTGTGGGTCACAACTGTAATAACAATTTTTCAACAATCCATTCCTAAAATTGAAACTATAAATTCATCTCAATCTCAAACCTCAGACTTACCAAAACTCAGAAAAAAAAAATCAGTTTTCCGTTTAAAAAAACTATGATTTCCGCACATAATCGAATAAGCGGAGACAAAGATAAAGTTGTCGCCTGCCCGCTCAGTAAAAAGTTAAATTGCATGGACCCTCCCCCACTGCGGCGCGCGAGAATTTGTTTGGCCGCAGCAACAACCAGCTACAATCGGGAAATCAGGATTAAAGTGGCGAGTAGTTGGAGAGAAATGTCGTTACGTGAATTATAAGTTCACTTGTGGACAAAGGCTGTATGTAGTTTGTAAACTAAGTTGTTTGTACTCTACTGTTAAAATTAATGATCAAAACACGGCATCATTGAACATGACTGCAGCAAGGAACTTTTGGCGGAACAGTGACACTGTCAGAAGGCATTGTTGGTAAGCATTTTTGTGACATTGTCTGTGGAAGTAATATTGAAAAAAAAAAAGAAAACAATGTGCCACGCCTCAAAAGATCGACGTGTATAAATGACATTCTAAATTGACGACCCGAATGGTGCAGCGGTAGTGAGGCTGCCTTACGTTCTTAGGGTTCGATTCCCGGTTCGAGCAAATGTTTGTGTGATGAGCATGGACATTTGTTTCCGAGTCATGGATGTTTATATGTATAATAAGTATGTATTTACAAACAAAAAGTATCTATGTAGTATATCAACTATCTGGTGTCTAGTAACACAAGCCTCGTTGCTTAGTGTGGCACTAGATGGCGATGAGTGTAATGTCCAGAGATATTTATTTATTTAAATATTTAGATAACATAAAATAACATCACGCTTAACTAGAACTGGCTTGGGCACAGGTGTACACTGTACCTAATAGTTATAAGCCCACATTTCGCCAGTTGTGTTTACGTCCCATGGAATTGCCATTCACCGGGCACAAATCCAGATATCTAGATATTTAATCATTAGGTATATTAGAAGAAGCTGTATGGTTATGTCACACGATTAAATAAAATAAACATCGCCCTTCCTAAATCGATTTCTTAGGGTTCTTACAGACGAGCGGCACGTTGCCAACTGCAGATAAACTGCAGCCGTCGCCACCTGTCGACGGCTGCCGTCGACGCGCCGGGCGGCAGCCGCCCAAGCGCCGACAACGGCCATCGACGGGTCGCGACGCTTTCAGTTGTGGCATGCCGCGTAACTGTGTGTCGACGGCTGCAGTCGACGCGCCGGCGGCAGCCGCCGTCGCCACAACTGCAAGCGTCGACGGTCGACTGCAGTTTATCTGCAGTTGACATCGTGCCGCTCGTCTGTAAGAACCTTTAAACAAATATCAGTTATTTCACTCACACTTTATCGTTAACGAATCGCTTGGCGACAACCAAATTACCGCCTAAACCCCTATACCGTGCGACACGGGGTCGCGGCTCGCGTCCTTGTGCGGTTCAACTACACTCATTTATACTGGAAAGCAATTAGCTAGGAGCGCAGGGAAATTGCTAGATGTCAACACGATGACACTGCATTGTCCTGTTTGCGACGAGCGATGGATGCCTCAAGTTGACAAACGCAAATTGAGCACAACCACGATAAAAGGCCAGCATCCCTGAAAACACAAAAAGTGTTTGTGAAACTCTGTTTTTCGCGCATATCATAAAGGAGAATAGACCCTTTGAAAGGCTTTTCTACATAATTGAAAGATTGCCGCCAGGATAAAGCGCCACTATACGGTTAAACTTTCCTTTTCCACAAGTGTTCACCAAAAATCACTTTATATCGAGTTCTTATCGTAATACCCTATCCAATATAAATTCTCCATTACAGTGACCTACTAGCCTATCAGACAAAGTTAGGGCTCTATCAGTTGTCTAAACTTTCCTCGGTCGGCTATTCTATTCTATATAAAGTATGTAAAATCTCACTTCTCTCGGTACGACCAGTGTAAATGAACCGTGGAGAGTTTCAGTCCAGTATGAGATTTTATGAGGATGTTAAGTTCTTGGTTTATTGGTCGTAATCTGACGTACCTAGCGTGTTTTTAAAACTGTTTCCTAAAACTGGAGCAAGGCGGAAGGCCTCAATTATTTACCTTCGCTAGTAGATACCGGATCGGTTCGCTGTTGGTATTAGGTCTCCGTAGGCCGCCTACGTTGTTTAGTTTTTAATTTGGTTCATTACTTCGGCGTAATCGAAAATGTTTGTGTACACACTCGTTCTGTTAATTTCCTACCCTGAGTTCTGTATGTCAAAGGTGAGGTGGTTTTTAGGAACGTGGAATAAATGTCACGAACAATGCGCGTGTATCACAATGAGCGTGAATAATTTGGTTTTATCGAGAAAATGTTTCTGAAACACGTGAAATTATTACAAATTAAATAATGGCGCATGGTGCGCGAAGAATGCACCTTCATGGAAGTTTTTCACGTTCTTGATTTATGGCTGTGTGAAACGTCACGCTACATTGCAGCAATATTAAAATAAAATTTATTGCACATTGGTTAGACACGACAATTTGGGAGTGTCCCTTTGTGTCGGAAGGTAAAAAAACCGTATGAAATTTGCCGCTGCTGTCGGTATCGGCTGTCGCAACCCGATGTGGGTTTAAAATTAAAGCAAAATTCCCGCATACATGAAACTGAACGGCTAGACACAATTCCACTGACGTTATCGTATTTTGCAGTAACACCCTCCCCCACAGCCCCCTCCCTGTGGCAAAGAGAACGCTTGTTTTATTCTCATGGTCTACACGTGATTGGCGGACATCGAATTTTTATTGTGAGCTAGGTATTCTAACATGACATAGTCAAAGTATAGGAATTTAAGAAATGCTTGTCTGCGAAATGGATAGTGGCGTGTATCGAGGAAGATATTTGATCATTTTGTGAATTTATTCAACTGTAACGTCGCGTCGACTCCTCTTTTATCCATTTTTATGCTTTTAGCTGTCGGATCGTTTCTTAGCACGTATTTAGATACCACTTCAGCTTCGGTTCGGCTCTCAAACTTGACGGAATTGATCACGAGTAATAAATATCCATCTGAAGTATCCGGTTTTTTTAAGACTTTTATTTTTAGTTCGGATTGCTTTGGGTATTTCTTAGCGCATTATTGCGGAATTTCAATTAAGTAAGTTTTGCAGTACCTACTCTACATTCGTAGAGATTCCAAAACGAATTTATAAATATTAGCGCTATATTGAATTCTAAAAATAGAGGATTTGTTCATGTACCTAGGCCTATTCTCTTTAGGTCGTAAATAATGGATTCGAATTTGATATTCATCATGTTGGAATTCTAAAATTTTTAACGAGGTACCCACGCACTGAATTCCTATTTTTTCAT
Source organism: Xestia rhomboidea (assembly GCA_963853795.1). NCBI lineage: Eukaryota > Metazoa > Arthropoda > Insecta > Lepidoptera > Noctuidae > Xestia > Xestia rhomboidea. The sequence goes on along the minus strand of OY970767.1, from coordinate 8,513,909 downwards.
GGCAAAATCCACACGAACGCGTGCAAAATATTACTTCCATTTAGTATTTGTTTAATTCTGGATTCAGAATTCATTTTGAATTGTTACGAGAGCAAATATTTTAATTGTTTTCATCAAACTAGGAGTACTAAATACAAGCTAGTTTAATTAAACAATTAAATGAAATGAACAATACGTTCCATGATATTTACGAAGTAGATACTTCATCTATCAAGTAACACTTATAAAAAAGGAGAAAAGTTTTGTTAAACACAGAGCCACTTAAAAGGATCCGAGAGGGCCGGATGACAACGTTAAGTGGAGGCAAACTAAAAGGAAATAAAAATACGAGCGAAGCGTAACGAAGCTTAGTTAACCGAAGTGTCACCTCAATTCTCACCGGTGCTTACGTTACATCACCATAAATACACATTACACCATGCTCGGGTTACGTAACCACGTAATAGTGAAATATTCAAGTCGGGGATCCCTCTGAAATATGAGTATATTGTTCTACTCGGCCCACGGTATTTGTATTGAGACCGTGTCGATTTGAATTCACGTCTCGCGGCGCCCGTTCTCTGTCTAAATCTCAATGGCAGTATTATGTAGCTTTCCGACTTGGATACGTCTAATTTCTCAACATTTTTGGGCAAAAGTCCGCTCGGGATATAATATTGCTGGATAAGGAATAAATATTGCTTATTCTGAATGTGTTTGGATCTTCATGTACTTTTCTTTACATCCAAAAACAAATTGGTTTAATTACGTTCCACCCACGCTAATTACCCGCACTACAACAATGGGAACAATTACAAGTTGAATGTTATTCATCGACGTTATCCACCAGGCTTAACAGCGCAATAAATTAGCAGAACAAAACCCAGGTGTCGGTACGTTTGAAGTTTAGACCCCGAGCTGGGACGAGGTGGGTTTTCAATTAAATTTCGCACGTCGGCAGCTGCACCACCGCCACGTGATGGATGCCCTCTGCGTCCTCAACAATATCCATCCCTCTCGTTTATTACCCTATTTGTACCAACATTGACTGTACTGCCATTGCTCTAATAGAAATTGGTGGCCATTTTCCAAGTGGACGTTGTTTGCGAGCTTTTACAAAGTTCATTCAACCCCCCCTTCTCGTTACGTTCATTCTGTTAGCGAAATGGTTTAAGTTAACTCGATTGTCTTTAAACTCTGACGATAACTTTGATACACGTAACCACAGCGTGATTATCTTACTTTTCGTTATTGCGTTTGGAAATGATACTTATCCAAGAGTCGTTTGTGATGGCAGTTGCCGGGTGAATTCACCTCAAACAGCAGATACATATAGGTAGCTAGTAGCTATAGTAATTGATGGTAACTGAAATCGGTTGTAATTTGTGTAACTATTTGTTCGTCACTGAAATAGATGACTTTACCTCTCCCGACGCGAATTTGTGTCCCCATACGTGCTGTCATGCCCGAAGCTATCAAGTCATGTAGTCGTATATTTGAATGTGAAGTGAAACTCGACACAAATACCCAGCGGTGGACGGACAAACCACTCTCAACTGAATGGCAGCACTCCACCTGCTATATTTTTTACGTAAATCAGGTCTCTATTATGTTCTACAGGAGTTAGTCGGAAAGCTTTCGGCTTTTATGTAGCCTGTCTACTTAGCCAAGTAGTATGTTTGTAGCGTTGTGATGATTGTGAGCCATTTGTTTATCTGGTAATCTTCTTCAATCGATGCGTGTGTGCGTGTTTATCTGTTAATAGGGTCCCTTAACAAAATACTTAGCAGTTTTACTACTAGGTTTACAAATCAGTGATTTATTTGTTGTAAATTAGGACTATCTTTCAGCGATGCAATTACCTATACCATTTACTTCAACTTACATTATTTAATTCACATTACTCACATAATTTGTTGGAGCAACGATCTTCGCAGGGCGTCTGGTTGCAACTTGCCGAGAATCGACGTGAGTGCCGTGCAATTGAAAAAAAAAGGCCTGTTGCCTTTTTTGTTTTTTTTTCGGATGGGAAATCATCAAATGACTCCTCCCGCTCTGGGCGGAACAGGAGGGAGAGTCAGACTTTTACTGACTAAAACCCATCCATGTTCCTTCATCGCCCTTTGTGTTCCGGGGCCACGGTATCTCTTGCGAACAGTCCCGCAGCCCCGGCAGGTATCGACCCTTGCGCGCGTGGTCGACACGGCAAGGCCTATATTCAACAGTGTACTCACATAATTCACTTTCACACAGCATACATTTATTTCAGCTTGTGTAAATTTAAGTAGTCTAAAATAATGTAAGTTACACAAACACGTGTTGGCACATAAAAACACCCTTAAATATTTACTGTATAGACAACAATTTAATAATCCACATAAATGACGAATAACCTGATATCAATAGGCGCTGTATTAACAATATGCTTGCTGTAAAATATTTAACGCCCTCATAAAAATGTCGATAAAAATCAATGCGTGTATTATGTAAGTCGCTTGCGTATAAAGGTAATGGGCAGATATATTAGGGATAATTTCATGTAATAGTTAGCTATTTCGCTAGACACGGTTTTCGTCCCAAGAGGATTTTTACGGGCTGCAAACGACGTGGCTATATTTGAATGACGATTGCATTTCTATTTACATAGTTTGATGATGGATGGAGAGGGAGAGGAAGACCAAGGAAGCGAGGGATGGATTGCGTCAGGAATGAAAAGAAAGAAAAACCGGCCAAGTGCGAGTTGAACTCGCGAGGGGGTAGAGGGTTCCATACAATACCAAAGTCTCATATTGAGTTTACCACTTTATTTTCAATTGATAGAATTCTTATAGGCTTTCCTGTAATCTACAAGCAATGAACTATATTTTGTATTTTTTTTTAATTTTTAGCTCAGTGGTTTCGGAGATCAGGGGAGGAAAGGTCAATTTTCGTCTTCTTTCATAAATAAAATCAAAACTACTAATTTGAAAATAATAACAAAAATATATTTGAGATCCTCATAATGAGCCCACATATTTGGTATATGACACAGTAAGGTTTCCAAACCTTTTTTTTAATTACCGAAAAGGACCATTATTTAAAAAAAAAAAAAATTTACTTTCCACATCTGTGTTTGGGTCATAGGATTACACCATCCTACCAATTTTCACCTGATTTGGTCTAGTAGATTCGGAGCACATCGGCGGACAAAATTTATTGTTATTGAGTTTTAAGCGAGGCATTAGTAACTACTAATTGAAAATAAATAAATATCGCTGGACATAATCACTAATTTACAATTAGTTTGATGATATCAAATCACTATTAACATTTACATATTTCATAATGGTAACAACATAACATAACATAACATCACGCCTGTAATTCCGGAAGGATTAGGCAGCTGCTACTGAGAAATTCCTGATGGAAAAACCCAATGACACTTTGCCCGACCCGGGAATCGAACCCAGGACCTCATGCTTAGCAGTCGCGCTTGCGACCACTAGATCAACGAGGCAGTCTACAACGGTTTACAAATAAGTCTTATTTCAGTAGGTAGAGAACCTAGAACTAGATGTTACCACAAACAAACATGTCAACAATGACAATAACAACAACAACAACAACAACAAACAACAACAAACAACAACAAACTACAACAAACAATAACAAACAACAACCACAACAAGACAAAATTACTTCATGATGATATATGACCGATGAAAACACTAGGCGGTATCGAATTAGGTGAGATACATGGATGACCTATAACGAACGGCGATAAGACGATTATCTGGTGATGCTGTACAAATACAAAGAGCTACAATAACTTCGGTGTTATGATCACTAACGGCCATTTTCAATAACTTACTAACAGGTATCGGTAGGTTGCTATTTCTGTCTGTTTGACATTTAGCTTACGGACGGTTAGAAACAAAACGTCACAGAAAAAAGGTGACGCGGATAGGATATTACAAGCTAACTTTGTTTATAGAAACACGTATACGTAAGTAAGTTAAAGAAAACGGCCTTGAGTGGTAATAATCATGTTGGCGCGGTTTACTAATAGTTTCTTATTGGATTTACCTGTTGTAGGGATATTCAGGGTGTAAACCACCTCATCACAAAGCCGTCAACCAAGTATTCTGTACATCAAACTAAGTAACTTTACGCAAAAATTATTGCTGGGAAACAACTTTTTTTTTTGGGGTGAAAAATCATGTTTTGTGGAAGAACTCAATGTAACGCACTCAAAACATTGTGCGTAACTAGAAGGTTCCTAGGTATGGTGTAGAACAAAAAACATGATCGCAATGACGAGGAGAACAAGTGCCTTTCGGCTTCGTTAAGAGGTGTTTTACACCCTTTATACATACGGTCTTTTATAGCTTTGTATAGAAAAAATTGCAAAATAGTATTTTGGGGTAAACGCCCCAGTATATATGATAATTGAACTAAGTAACGCTATTTGCCATTCAAACTTTATCTAGTGTTGTTTTCCTATCATTTAAGCGCTGCTTTTGAGGTTATTTAGAAGGTTCTCTCTAGAAATAGTTTTTTCGACAGTGACAGGTTACTTACAGAAACACCCACGGGAGTATCAAATATCGTTAACATGAGTACTTACCTTTCGCAAATGTCAACTGGCAGTTTCGGAAACCCTTTTAACGAGCTGATATGTTGTTTCAATTGTGATATCTAAGCTTATTTGGAAAAGGACAAAGGTCTTCTTGCTGTATCCAGTTCAATCTTTGTACCTATATTCGTTCGGTTCCGATTTCAATACATTTATTGGGAGGAATGACCTTAGGCACGAGTACGCGGTGTAAGCGTATCGTAAATACGTGGAATTTTGAATCGAAAATACAATTATCCTATAGCTATATGTGCTTGTTTCAAACAATTTAATTAACATAATTAAATTGTTTGAAACAAGCACAATTGTTAGTATCATCCTTAGAATAACGACCCGAATGGCACAGCGGTACTGAGGCTGCCTTACGTTCTTTGGGTCCCGGGTTCGAATCCCGGTAGGAGCAAATGTTTGTGTGATGAGCATGGACATTTGTTTCCGAGTCATGGATGTTTATATGTATAATAAGTATGTATTTACAAACAAAAAGTATCTATGTAGTATATCAACTATCTGGTGTCCACGACACAAGCCTCGTTGCTTAATGTGGCACTAGATGGCGCTGTGTGTAATGTCCAGCGATATTTATTTATTTAATAAATAAAATTATGAATAAATTTGATGTGAAACGAGTATTTTTAATTTTAAATCGACCTTCAGAATCCTGCTCAACAAAAACATTGAAAGGTAAGCTCAATGAGATTGGATATCGCAACATATAATCTCAGTATTAATAACGGTTTGCAGCATTTTTCCCAAAATAACATAACTTATCATCACGCCTGTAATCCCCGATGGGTAAGGCAGAGGTGTAACTAATAGTACACCTACATTTCGCCCGTCATGTTTAAGTTCCATGTAGCAGGGGGCGAGCCTATTGCCATCAACCGGGCACAAATCCAGACTTCGTGGCTGCTACTGAGAAATTCCTGATGGAAAAATAAAATAACAATTTGCCCGACCCGGGAATCAAACCCAAGTCCGCGATTGCAACCACTTGACCAACGAGGCAGGAGAGGATCCAAAATCTTGCTTTATAAGAATACTAGCTTATGCCCGCGGCTTCGCCCGCCCGCAAATTATATACTAAAACCTTCCTCTTGAATTACTCTATCTATTAAAAAAACCCGCATCAAAATCCGTTGCGTAGTTTTTAAGATTAGGCATACATAGGGATATAGGGACAGAGAAAGCGATTTTGTGTAATACTATGTAGTGATTTTCAATTTAAATTATTCACATTCATCTTTTCTGAGACTTAATTCTACAGTAACTTGGAATAATTTCTTCCAATATTGGTATTACTACAATCCTACAAGGTTACAGCGGTACCGGGGTTAGTTCACTACACTTAGCCACAGTTAACTACGGTTAACTACAGTTAACGAGTCCGATGTCGTTACGATAGCCGTCGCTGTCGGCCACTAGACGATCAAGTTAACATTGTACTTCGTAATTCGAGGAATCGTGCTGAATATTTTTTTTTAATTTTATGTAGACTCGGTCTTGCTTTAAACTTTTGAACTTTAATTGCATTAAATTGCTGTTTAGAGTCGGAAAGCGGGTTATCTTTATAGTAACAGTGGCTTTTGGAGAATACTGCAACTAACGTTTTTTTTTTCATTAGAACTTATTACTTGGACCCGTCGGAAGAAATCACCGTCGAGGTGGACGGCGGCGAAGGAGGTTAAATGATCTAATCTTGTTTGCGGGGACATGACCAGATTGGCCAGGTTTGGAAGAAGAAAGCGTAGTTCTTAGCCCGCCCAGCAGTGGGACATTCAAATAGAAAACAAAAAAAAAAGAACTAAATAGTGGCTTTTGAAAAGTGACTATTCTTCTAGCATCGATAGCGGCAAGCTTTGAAGAACACGTTAATCCGTCTGTCTTGTTGACATACGACTAAACGTTAATCAGAAGCCCGGAAATCTGAGCATTGTCTCACCTTGAAATCTCGGTAACACCCAGTAATTGGGTACCAAAGGTCATGTGGCAGCCGTTCCATATAAAATATTGAAATTCACAGCCTCATCTGGTAAGTTCTCGAAGTCGACCTCAACCTAGTTCGGAAAAGGCACAAAGTAGAGGCGGATTTATTTACCGTAAATCCCTGCTTACACTAGGTACAGTCGTGGTCTTTTCCGCCTGATCAGTTAAACATTATTTCGCTTAAATCATGCTGAGGCGCCGATTCACGCCTCCTTAAAGTTTAGGCCTAATAGGAAAGCGTTAATTTGGCGCGCAAAATAACAATACATCTCGTTTGTCGTGCGCTCGGCCGATCGGTATCGTCTTTCATTCATTATTTCTATACCAAGTCAACGGGGCGGGGCCGTGTCGACGGCGCGTTCGTGTTCCACGCGCGCCTCAAAGAGAGTCAGCAATAGGGAAGGGGTCCGCAAGGACCGAAGCCTGCCGGGGCTGCGGGACTATTCGAAAGAGATACCGTGGCCCCGGAACACAAAGGGCGAGGAAGGAACATGGATGGGTTTTAGTCAGTAAAAGTCTGACACTCCCTCCTGCTCCGTCCAGAGCGGGAGAAGTCATTTGATGATTTCCCATCCTAAAAAAAAAAAAAAAACAGGGCGGGGCTAGAGAGCGTTTCTGTGTTGCGAGTGCAAGCAAAAATTAGCTTAGTGGTGATCAGGCGGGAGTGTCCACGATAGTAGGGCACACTTGCAGCATATCATCCGTTCTCGTACCATCTCAATGATGTAACCAAGGTTTTGTGTTATGTATGGAGTTTCCTGCCCGTTATTCTCCATAGAGATAGATCTACGGTTTACAGTACTTTCACAGTTATTATGCCCTGTGACTGGGACTGTAACTTTATCTTATTGTTGTCTTTGTTTCGACAATTCAAAAATGCCTGTAACTGGCCTACTTGAAATAAATGCTTTGATAATGTACAAGCGAAAATCCTGCTTACATTATGTACCTACAATGAAAAACGAAAATCTGAAATGTTAAATAAAAATTTAAACATTTAAAATGTACATTCGTGTGCAGTTTGAATTGTAGAGCGCGGATTAGCCGGCCTATTTGTTAATTGGGAGCCGAAACTGTGATAATCCAATATAGCCTTTAAAACCGTTGCTGTATGTTTTGTGTACATTTAAACTATGATTGGACAAGTTGTTCTAGGTAATTTATTTCGTGTTAAAGGTTGTTTGAAAAATAAGTTTGGTTTAAAAATTGGCTACGGTAATATTTTACCGATCATAAAGATGTTTTCTGAAACGATGTTTATTAGTGTTGCATTTTATGATTTAATCCCTAATTGCTAAAATGGGATAAGGGCAGGAGAGCTATTAAATGATGACTTATGTGTTAAATAATTATGTATTTAATTATGTAAAAGATTAAATATTATTGTCTACTGTAGAAGTACTTGGTTAGATAAATATCATTCATTGTAATAACAATAAGTCAATTATGTAATGTCAAATAAGTTCTAATAGTTTTGTTCCGTTCCCACAGACAAACCGTAAAACGGTTTTGTGGGGCGTTGTCATATATTAAGACTTTTATAAACTTTCATTTAATAAATAAATAAATAAACTTAACGTGTATAAAGCTTCAGCATCATGTTCCAGCCCTTGTCCCATGATACTTAGAGTCGGCACAACAATAGGCGAGACGACAAAAAAATCTAATTAGTCCGTCACATAGATTATCAAAAAATGTTTGACCCGTGTTTTTTCTTTTGTTACGTAAACCAAAATTGACGAAGATAAGACGCTTTTAAAATTCTCAATACGTCACACCATGGTATAATTTTTAGCTAGTTCTGACGTCACGAGCCCCCAGTCCCGAGTTTTGATGCGTTTTATCTTTGTCAATATTCATTGATTTACAAAAACAAAAAAAATCCAATACTCTAACTGATGGACTAAATAGATTTGCAATTTCTTTGCCATGCCTATTTTATTTCATCCATTATCCTCTGTCAACCGTCACACTATCATTTACTCCTTTCTCCTTCATATCATTCCTCACGAAACGTTTATAAAGCTTGTCGGGAAAATTTCAAAGCAGGTTAGGGTAGGTAAAGGTACTTGAGCACGTAGGTTTTGTGAGATATTCAGTTTGACCTTTAACTGTAATACTTTCAAAACGTCATGACCGATAGGAGTAGTCGTTCATGTAACGAAATAAAAGAAAAGGATGTTGACATTGATACTTGACCTTTTGAGTACATTGTGTATCGCCCACCTTGGCCTGGTTTACGTACAAAAAGCATTGTTTCACTTACTTCCTTTAAAAGTCTTTGATGGCAATTTTCTTCCTTCCTGTAAAAGCAATAAGAAAGAGAGCTCTCCTCTTGTATGCTAAGTTATGAACATTTTGCTTTGATATTAGCGAGTGGGCGTTGGGGGGGATAGAATTGTTTTAACCGACCATTGGTACTTATTTCTCACATTCCGAACTAATCACATTATCACACTATTACCTATGTTACACAACTGAAATTTTTCAATGCCACCTGTAGGGAAAGTACTCAAAATACTGGAGATAGCAAATTTTACTCAAAGGCAACATTCCTTTATTTTTAAAAAGAAACAAATCTGCATTCACAGATTTTCTAAAATTCACTTGCCACACTCGGGAATCGAACCCACTAAAGTTCGAAAAAATAACATCCTGTACTTTTTTTACATCAATCGATAGAGGCAATCATATGGATCAAATCTTTCTAACAAACATGATAAATTAAATGAAGGGAAAATCATGAAATCGAAAGAACAGTTGTATATAATTCAATAGGTATTCCTTTCATGTTTGTTAGAGAGATTTGATCCATATAATTGACCCTACCGATTGATGTCAAAAAGGTATTGATATTTGCTATCTCCTCCCTCCAGGTGGCATTGAATAATTCCATATGGCCAAACCACATATTTTGACTAAGGTTTAGAGTTTGTGAAGTTAAACGTTGTAGAGTTAGGGAGTGTAGAGTTAGAAGCTTGGCTTTACATGAGATCTGATAACTTTTTGACAGTGCGAGTCATATGGTCTCGTCTTGGCAACATTTTACATGAAAATGTTTTTGGTGGGTAGGTATTTCCTCCGTAGGTCGTATCCAAGAGTACGAATAAGTGTTTGGTGTAGTCGTAAGAGCGCTCCCACAGATGAACTACGCGAACTAGTTTCGTCATTCCCCGTTCCATAGTTCGTTAGTTCGCGTGACCGAATGAGCAAGGGTGGCGTCAACCGAACAATTTTTTTATGTAATTACAGTTATTTATGTCCATTTATAGTTATTTATATAATATAATTGTTGATATTTTTCAAAACTTAATTAAAATCTTAAAAAAAAACGAAACCTTTTATTCACTCATTATAATAAGGAGTATATTTATTTATTGCACCAATAAGCCTAGATACTGTTTACAATAATAATTCATACTTTTCAGTCGGAGGTTTTTGCTGTTTATAATTTAAAGTGTAAAAATTGGAAGTAAAAGTACCTACAGCCATCCATAAACTTTTCGCGTGCCTGTGCAGGACCACTATCAAGACGGGCGAACGATCTGCTTTTCTCTGATTCGAGCCATGAGCGGACGAACCTAAAAGAGCGAACTAGTTCGTTTAGGAGCGGCTACCTAAACAGCGATCTCCGTCGCAAACTACTGTGTGAATTGGTGTACGTGTTTGTCACCGTACAATGCGAAGATGATAAATGATATTATAAAGTTTAAAAATAAGCCACTCAGACAGCGACAGCACCCCACGCTCCCCTCTTGCGAAGGGAGTGAACGATCATCGAGGGCTGGTGATAGGTCTACCACCACCCGCCTCACGCTCAGGGCACCGCGCCACGTCTCATCAACGTGACTTGTGAGGACTCACATAGTGTGAAAGTCTCGAGAAGAGCTTACTATAGAAATGATCCTATGAAGTAAGGTCTTGATTCGAATCGCAAAACCGAGGAGGGTCATTCACTCGCGGAGAATCTTAACACCGCGATTCAGAAAGACGCGTCATCGGCACAGTGCCATCTAGCGGCATGCTTTTAAAGTTTTTAAAATAGATCTTGACCTCGATCCATCGATATGGCAACGACAATCACGTGCGGCATTTTTATCGCTTTTTTATAAATAGATTAAAAATGTATTTAAAAGTAGTAAATTGCGTTGTGAAGTTTTTAAAGATTTATTACTATCAAATACTTTACAAATTATAATATACAGTTATTTACTATTATTTAACTGCTACTTTGTACAAGTCAATGTAAAAAAGCAAAAGGACATCAATTATTGGCAAAATTAGTATCTACATTCCACTACCAGTTTACTAACATGACGTATTGTGTAAATGCACGAGTGTCATGGCCGCCATGATAACCCGGGATCTATAGGAACTAAATGTTTTGCATTGCTGTTACTAGATGTCGCTACTGCCGTCGTATGGTGTATAATATAGGTCAATCCGGAATGTTTAGAAGGCCGTTTAATGTTAAATATTTTTATCAAAAATGTCGCAGTCTCCTTGACTCATGAAATACTATAGAAATTGCAACTATAGTGTATTATAATAATGTATCCTCCTGCAATACAACCTTCATTTCCTAATATGGAAAAGATACCCGTGTAACTGATGAAACCATTATGATATTTACACGGCCATACTTTGTGCCCAAACACATAATGCGCAATTCCTTGCTTAGTAGTATTTTATGATTCCCAAAGGAAGTAAAGAGGTAGTTTATTTGTAGTTGAGACAATATGGCCGAATGTTTTCACTTATATTGTGTTTACTATGTAGATAACTTAACAAGACTTTACCAGGACCCATGGCTGGCTTTACCTTGGTCAGAGGCCAGACAACCTAAATTTACAGCGATTTTTTGATGCTTTATTTCAGTTCAGTTGCTTTAGTTTAGTTTATTTTATGGATTTTACTTATTTATCAACTACTTCAATGTTTTACTTTTCTTCAGATAACCATTAACTATAATATTTATTTAACGCTCTGTTCCCTAACTCAGGCGATGTGACTTGCGATACGAAATACGTTGTAACCCTATTTTCGTTATCCACCGCCGTGAATCAAACATTTCATTTGAGACATTATATTGCACACATTAACTTTAAGTCAGCTTTGTGAAGAGAAAATAAATGATAAATAATAATAATAATAATTTCATAATCGCAACATCGATTCACAGAAAACCGTCAATTGATTTTCCAAAGGACAGTCACACTTATGTGTTGTAAGTAACAATTAGGGGCGAAATATCGACAGTGAGGGTTCGGTGGGCAGGGCTAATCAGGGCCGGCTCTACGGACCCGTAACTATCGCGTCCGCGTCACCGGAATTACCGCCACAAACGATTTATATTTACTCACATCTGTCCGAGAGAAAGTGTATCATTTCGTTTTGATGTGATAACGTCTTATAAATCGATGATGATGATTTGCACAGCGGTTCCCTTTATAATGTAGACAAGGAATAAGGAAGGATTTTCCGAAATTCAACCCCTAAGGAGTTAAATAGGGGATGAAATTTTGTATGAAAGTCCGTCAGTTCTAAAGTTAGGATCTTAAAATTGTGTTTAGGCTGACGATTGGAAATTAATTCATACGTGTCTCAGCCCATTTGATAATTCCACCCCCAAAGAGTTTAAAACGGGGATGAAGTTGTGTATGGAATGTCCTTAATTTTTGAAGTAAAAATCACATTTATTATATGGGCCTAAGGTTGGAAGGTAACGAAAAGATGTTGTTAGAATTTCAATAATCAAGGGGTTGAAAAGGGGTATGAAATTTTGTTTTTTAAGTTAAAACCACTAATATCATGAAAAATTACGTTATCACGTAAAATTATCGTCCGTAAACCGACTTTACAGGCAACCATTTTTTTCGTGTCTTGTATTGTTTTTTTTTTCAATAAGTAGAGGTAGGCAGAAACTACCAAAAGCTAACCTGCTACGATCCTGGGAGTATGTCAGGATTGTCAGGCTGATACTCATTTTGCATCGTCGTCGTACAACTTAAAGATAAAAATGTGTATATACAGGGTGTAAACCACCTCATCAGGAAGCCGTCAACTAAGCATTCTGTACATCAAACTAAATAACTTTAGGCAAAAATTATTGCTGGGAAACGACACATTTCGGCTTCGTTAAGAGGTTTTTTTACACCCTTTATAACCTACGAAAATATGCTATGGATGTACTTGTACTTACATGTATTTTGTGAAAGATGACATGTCTTGGAAAAGAGTTGAAACTGAGACGGAAGAGATAACAGTTTTACTGAAGAAATGACGGAACTCGCTTTAATAGTAAATTAGAAGAGGATCACAACCATTATAATGGGGTAGATGACACACCAATCAATTGAGATACTTTTTAAGAGCTGCCAAAACGCGGTTCTCTCTTAGGTTTTGTATGGCTCAACTTATGGCCCAACGAATTTATTTATTTATTTATTTGCTTACATGTAAAACACTGGTGAGGCATGAATTAAAATTTCATGACACAGTATTAAGACATGCACCCTGTTAGGGCACTGCAAATATTTTATATATATTTAAAATTATTAAATTACTTGATTAATATTGATTCTAATTATTACAATTATATTACATTAACATTGTTTACATTACAAATATTATAATATTAAAATTATTTACATTACAAATATTACATTAATTATACAAAACATTAATCAATCATTTATAATATATTATTTTAAATTTAATCATTATTATCAGTTCATTCAATCATTTTTGTCATAGGTGTAGGTAATGTAGCATCTATTATTATCAAGTCAATTGTCAAGTTAACTTTATTACAGGATCGATCGATTCACAATTTGTTTAGCAATTAATTCAAAATAAATCGGATTTTCAGGCCCAAAATAAAGTGTTTTTTTAGAGATTGGTGTATTCTTGTTTTACGGTATCATCTACCCTATTTAGTTATATTAGGCGGATTTCAAGGATTATGTAAAATAATTAAAGGTTTTAACATGATAGTTTTTGGATAGTAATATATTATGAATATTGTTCGACTACCAAGCTCTGCCCACGTGTTTTACCCACCTTTTATAATTTTACCCGGTACTCATAAGTGATTTAAATGTTTAAAAAACTCTTTTTTCTTAGTCTTTCATGTCTTTGGGGTTTTCTAATACCTACTTATTAAAAAAAGCTTAACATCACTTTTAAGTTTTATTTTTGTTTCTCTGTAGCGGTTTGCTGTTATCGACAAGTTGAGAAGGTACAAAAAAACCGGCCAAGTGCGAACCCTAAAAAGTAAGGAACCGAGTTGGACTCGTCCAACTCGGTTCCTTACTTTTTAGGGTTCACCTCAAAATGTAAAAAATTAACCCTTTTAATATCACTCTCTTGTCTGTCTGCCCGTCCATCTGTCCTATCCTGGATGGACCTAGCAAATTAAAATTTATACCAGATACTGAGGTGTATAAAAATCAAGGTCCTGATATCGTCATCACGTTAAAAAGATAGAGGCAAATTTAGATTTTCGCGAAACTTGTAAGAACCAAAACTTACCTTAATTTTCAACTTTTTTATATTTCGTTATTTTCCCTTCACTTGTGCGTTAGTTCCCGTTGACCTAGAATCACGAAATTTGGCGAGAAGCAATGTCTTACAGCACATGTTTAAGGTAAAATCCTAATACCGTAAATATGTAGTTTAATAACAAAAAAAAAAGCGATTTTACTATTACAAGCTTATTATTTGCGGTTTCCTTAAAAGACAGTGCTTGGGATGAAAGATGCGAATTATAGAGGAACAGACACCCCACCCCACCTCACTTCATCAATCCAGAAGAACATCTTCCTCCTGGACAGGAACTGCAGTGGCCAATCTGGAAATCTCTTAACCGTTTGCGGGCTCAGGTTGGCCGCTGCAGAAATAATCTGGCCAAATGGGGTATTATCCACCCGTCCCATATACATTGTCACTGTGGAGCCCCTCTGCAGGATATGCCCCACCTCCTTTCTTGCCCATCCTGCACAGCCACCTGCACCTTACAGGATTTAAACGAAGCCAACGACAAAGCCGTGCAGGTGGCAACATACTGGTCGGGTATTATTTGAGTCTATCGACACGCAAAGAAGAAGAAGAATTTGCGGTTGGTGCAATAGCCGTTTCTGGGGATCGGACAGCAAAGTTAAGTTTGTCCTTTAAAAAGTTTGTACGGAACCCTTCGTGCGCGGGTCTGACTCGCTCTTGGCCGGTTTTTGTTTTTATAGCGGCAACAGAAATACACATACCTACTATGAAAATGTCTACTGTCTTGTTATCACGGTTCATGAGAAACAGCCTGGTGACAGACAGACGAACAGCGGAGTCTTAGTAATGGGGTCCCGTTTTTACCCTTTGGGTATAAACCCTAAAAGAACATATTCAACACTTAAAAAAATATTTTCTAGTTAACAAAGAGAAACAAATCTTCAATCCCCAAGTTGTGGGAGTATTAAAATCTTAGGAAAGTTTTAATAAGTATAGGTATACTTAACAATTCACATTGTACACCTGGGTCAAAAGTATTTTTGGAACATTGTTTAATCTGAGTTTCAAAATTGGCACAACTTGTAACAATTATATTAAGAACTGTAGCAAAGAATACTTTTTGCATAAATATAAAGAAATACATAACACGTAACAATAACATCACGTCTGTTATCCCTGAAGGGTTAGGCGGGTATGTTAAAGTCCCATGTAATAAATAAATAATAAATAGCTCTGGAAATTAACACACAGCGCCATCTAGTGCCACACTAAGCAACGAGGCTTGTGTCGTGGACACCAGATAGTTGAAATACTACATAGATACTTTTTTGTTTGTAAATACATTCTTAATATAATTATAAACATCCATGACTCGGAAACAAATGTCCATGCTCATCACACAAACATTTTCTTCAACCGTAAGCACGTAAGGCAGCCTCACTACCGCTGCGCCATTCGGGTCGTCTAAAAGATAGGCAACGATAGGTCGAATAGATATAGGCAACCGGGCACAAATTTAGATTCCATGGCTGCTACTGAAAAAAAATCCTCAAGGAAAAACCCAATAACACTTTGCCTGACCTGGGAATCGAACCTAGGACTACTAGACCAACGAGGCAGTCAATCAAGTAAATGTAAGAAATAGCGGTAAAATGGCAAAATGATGGAGGATGGATTTCTTTAACAATTACCAACCAAGCTATTTGGTTTACATTTTAACATGCAAATTACATTGTAAAATGTAAACCAAATAGCTTGGACGTACATCCCCAGCATTCAGGTTTAATATACTTTATTCTCAAAGAGACAAAAGAGCCACTTACATGAGAACTTATGATAACATAATGTAATAAACTTATTCTAGGTAACGGTCACCGATATTCTTAATCTTAACATATTCTTAATTTCTAAGTCTTAAGGTGGATGCTCCAGAGTAGCCCGCGAAATTCAAGTATTCTTACGTTTTTTGCAATTTGCAGGCCAGTGTCAGGTGCAGGAATGACTTTGACCTTGAAAAAGTAATTCCTGCACCTTTATGCGCTTGGAGGGTTGTATTGATGATTTTGATGATTATAATTCTATAGCTAAATACGTATTACAGCCGCGAATCATATTTTAATCAACATACAACCTGACACTGACCTGCAAATTGCAAAAAATGTAAGAAATTGGAATTTCGCGGGCTACCCTGGAGCATCCACCTTAAAATTATATAATTTTTAAATTGGTTGAGATACACGTTGAACGGTTTTAATCTTAACTGGTAGGCCCAGGTATTCCCCAGTAAGTCGTACAAAAGACCCTCTAACGGCCATTTTCAATAACTTACTAGCCAGTTTCGGTAGGTTGCTATCTCTGTCTGTTTGACATTTTGCTTACTGGACGGTTAGAAACAAAACGTCACAGGAAAGCGTTATACGTCAGTTATAGAAAACGGACCTAAGTGTTAGGTGGTCTTACACTCGGACCCGGGATAATGCTGAATGTGAATTGTCCTTACGATAGTCTAGTGGCTTCTTGGTATTTTGTTACTTTTAATGCGATACTTCACACCTAAGAGGTTCTTCAGTCAGCTCGTAGTTTAAGGGTGTATTTAAATATACTTCACTGGCTATTTCCCACGTCTTTGCTCGCTTTTACTCGGGGAACGTTTTAAAAATAACTTTTGACACTCAGGGATACTGCAAATATTTTTCGGAATCGGATCAGTTTTTCCGCAGGTAACTCCAAACTTTACCTCTTTTTTTAAAATGATTATTTAAACAGTTTTTTTGCTAATGCGAATATGACACTGTATGGATACAAAAAAGAATAAACAATTAAAACATCATCAATCGGAAGTATGTTCGGGGCCTGTCGTTCAAAGTGGACTTAACCATATTTTATCTGATCTATCTAGATTAGATTTTATATTGTGTATACCAATTTAAGATCTTAACAACTGATTTCGATCACATCTCAACAAAATATGGTATGCGTCTTCTTCCAAGAAGGTTATAATATTAAAAAAAAAACTTTTTTGCAAAAAAAAAAATTGACTTAAAAACACACAAAAAAAAATTTGACTGATGTTTGTTTGATTCAGTTTTATTTTGCCACCGACTTCTAAAGCTAAAGTCATTTTTTTTGTTTTCGAAGTCGGTTTTATTTTTTGCGAAAAAGTTTTTTTCATTTTTCCATTTTTAGGGAACTCTTTAATATAATAGACAGCAAATCTGTAAACGTGTTATGTAATGATGTTGTGTAAACAATAAACATCCAAGCGATTGCAACAATCACGATTGCCGTCTATTATTGAAGAGTTCCTTTGTATATCTCCGAAAACCAGCATCAGATCTTCACCAAACGGGACTACCGCAAAATAATATTTTTCCAAACAAAAAAGTATTATAAAAGATGTTTTAAAAGAAAAAAATGACAATAGGAACAATGCAATAATAAAATAATGTTAAATACCATATGTAAGTATTAGAAAATCTAACTATAAATATCACAATAGAACAACTATAGTAAGATTTTCTAATACATGCACACACTACGACGACTGTACTTACATTCCTAAGGCAAAATAAATTAATATGATTATAATAATATGGGTTTTATTTTCTGCAGCCTTAATCCCTTAATTTATTCAAATACGTTAGTATATGAGTAAATTACGGGGTTAGTAAAAATTAATAACAAACTCATAATAAAAACCTGCTTGAAGCGAAGTAAGGTATACGTAGGAAAGTTGTTAGTTTGTAGTTACAGATGGCGCCACCAATCGCTTTCCTTCTGAACCCGGTGAGTAAAGCCTCTATACCTATATACAAAAGTACTCTGTGATTATGTAAGACCGAACTCCTAAAGGAGCCGATCTCTTCAAAAATAAGAAAAATTTCAACAGTGAACAGTGTAGGAACGAACACAGTCAATATGAGTACGAGTTCATGATTTTCATGTCTTCAATTTGTGATTTTAACGCCGGGTCCTTATGTATGCGGCGAGGTAACGAAACCATAGCGAGATCTAATTCGACGTCAACGCCATCTATCGAGCAAGCAGTACAACTTTGACCTGCGATAGAACTTTCATAGCAATACATTTAATTATTGTACTTTATTAATTCTGAGTTATGTTAACTTATTTTTTTAAGTATCATTAATGACATCTTTTACCAAAAATTGGTTGTTTGTAAAGTAGGTTTACGATCGAGATGTTTACGTGATAACGATTTTTGTATGCCGCTAGAGTGAGAGAGACGGAAGATCGGTCCACTCACTCGAACGCTATGCCAGCCTCCGCTCGTGAGGATTCCGCGTGACAAGTTTAACGGAATGACTGGCAGCGCTCGAGATGAGACGGGAGATCGGTCCGTCTCTCTCTCGTTATACCTGCGATCGCGCTCGTGAGGTTTTGGTGTGACACAAGTTTCTGAACATGTCACCCGACTAAAACGATTTTAAAGACGTTATCACGTCAAAAAGAACCATCAAAATCGGTTCACAATTGGCGAAGATATCGCTGATCATACACACAAAAAACCGGCCAAGTGCGTGTCGGCCCACGCGCATCGTAGGGTTTATTTTACTTCTTTTGTCGGCGTTATTGATATACTCACCTCTACAAAATTACAGCTTTACTTACGGTCTCTTAGCCAAACCTCGGACAGACAGACAGACAGAAGGACATGGCAAAACTATAAATAGAAAGAAAGAAAAATCATTTATAAGGGTTTCTTGTCAGGACTACGGAACCCCTTACAAACGACGAATTGATAACCTCATGCTTTTGGAAGTCGGTTAAAAATGACAAGCATTTTGACAAGTGTTTTGTCATAGGTTTAAGCCCCGCTTGCACCACTAGTAGTGCTAACATCTAGAACTAAAGAGATATCTGAATGATAGATCGTTTATATAAATCAGCATTTATCGTAAAACCGTGACATTTAAGTTACATTTATTTATATGGTTTTAAAAAAGCCACTCAGACAGCGACAGCACCCCACGCTCCCCTCTTGCGAAGGGAGTGAACGATCATCGAGAGCTGGTGGTAGGTCAACCACCGCCCGCCTCACGCTCAGGGCACCGCGCCACGTCTCATCAACGTGACTTGTGAGGACTCACATAGTGTGAAAGTCTCGAGAAGAGCTTACTATAGAAATGATCCTATGAAGTAAGGTCTTGATTCGAATCGTAAAATCGAGGAGGGTCATTCACGCGCGGAGAATCTTAACACCGCGATTCAGAAAGACGCGTCATCAGCACAACGCCATCTAGTGACATATTTTAGAAGTTTTTAAAATATATAAGATCTTGACCTCGATCCATCGATATGACCATGACAGCCAATCCCTAAATATTCTTTTATGTTTTTTTTTTTTTAATTAGTAATGTTCTAAAAATATAAGAAGAAATACTTTGTAATAATATTATAATATCCAAAACAGCATCTAATCTGCTTTCAGCATTATTTATTCTTATTTGATTGGTACTCTAGACACGTTTCATAAATTAATGCAAAAAAAAAAACGCATAAATTAGCAATAATAGCATCCATATTCCACTATATTACTTTGCTTATGACTCGGTTACATGGCCGCTATGATAACACGGGATCTATCGGAACTAAATGTTTTCGAATTATTTTACTAGATGGCGTTACTGACGTCCTATGGTTAAAAGTATACATCGGTCTAACCAGAATATTTAAAAGTATTTTTTTTTTTTACACAAAAAGTCGTAGTTTTATAAGTAGGTAAAAGTTAGTAAGGTATGTATTAAATAGGCTCCTTTATCTTAATATAAAAAATAAAAATTCCGGTCTCCTAAAACAATACAAACCGTACTTCCTAATAATTATGGAAAGTATTAGAACGTGGATATTTTTAGGATAGTAACCATAACCAATTATGAAAATTGTTCGACTACCACGCGCTGCCCACGTAATTCAACCTTTTTATAATTTTTATTAGGTACTCGTTAGACATAAACGTAAAAAAACTCTATTCTGTTAGTACTTTAATGTCTTTGGAGAATTAAAATATTTACTGAGAAAAAGCTTAACATTACTTTTAAGTTTTATTTTTGTTTAACTGTAGCGGTTTGCTTTTGTCGACAAGTTAAACAATTGCGTACAAAAAAATTAATTCAACATTTATTATTAACAAAGAGGAGCAACTTTGTTCCCCAAGATGTGGGACTATTCAAATGTTAAGAAAGTTTTAATTAGTACTTAATCATTTACATTGTACACCCACCAGAGTCAAACATATTTATACATAGATCATCGTAAACTAAGTTTGTAAAATGTTAGAATTTGAAACAGTTATTTCAAGAACCGTCACAAAGAATATTGCTTTCATAAATGTAAAATAATACTTTTTTATACTAAATAGGCTTGCGTTCGGCCGCAATTCGCATGAATTGAAGCGATGATCCGGCCTAGGATGGAGCACGCTTACCTAGAAGAAACCGATTCACTCGACCTTTGAATAGATCCAGATTATAATGATCAGAGAACAGAGAAGCCGTCACTGAATTCCACAAACTTGCGCTTTGCACAAAATGTGGAAGCACAGCGCTTTCTTCGGGTGGGAATCGTGGAACTTCTACCATATAACGGTAACGCTTCGACTTACAAAAAATTGCTAAATCAATATCGTCACTAAAGTTTTGGATTATAGATAAGACAGACGGGATGTATGAACCTACAGGTCCAGCCAAGTTACAAACGTTTCATATCGATTCTCTTTCTCAATCGTAAACGCCTCGGCGTTAGCGATTGTAGAATCGACCGCTCGTTCTCTAATGTCTGTGTAAAAAACCTACACTTTAGTCTATGGTGAGCGTTCCTACTAAAGAGTATAGCGATCAACATTGTTGACAACCTTCTTGGTATGTTATCTTAGTTGTCTATTTTTTTATTTTGTTTCAAGTGATTTTGTCATTTGTCTTCCCTTCACCACATTGTATAGAATATTCCTACTTGCTTATTAGATTTATATTGCCATTACATGGTTTTATTCCACCACTCCTCATATAATCCCATACAGTCCATTCCTATCGTCAACAAACATTGTAGAAACGATAACATTCTATTCTATCATTTTGAACGATGTAAACCTGTCTACGAATTTTCTATTCGTTTGTGTTGATCACGTGATTTAACGTTGAGATGATGTCATTCTACTAGCGTTAACGATTGTAGATTGTAAACTTGTAAGCCTGCTGGTGCCTAGTAAAAGGAGTAGGTGGGTGCCGAGTCCGGACTACCCCTGCTACGAGACGTAGCGCCGCTACGAATGCTACAACACGTAGCAGTGCTTAGGTGCCAAATCTTGCCACACAGCTGTCCATAGAACGTTTCAAAAATACTTTTTGGTATTAAAGAATGGTACTATAGGAATCATTCCCTCTACGTCGTCGATTCCATTTACGTCGACTCGTGAAACAAAAGACACATACATCACTGTTCTGCTTATCTCCAACAAGTTCTCTCTATGGGAAAGGACGTGTATTTTGTGTGTGTATTATATCAGACTTTTATACTGCACTGTAGTATTATGAAGACATTCCTGAATTAAAAAGCAATTAAGCCCTCAGTGCGTGCAGTTAAATGCACTGTTTTACAGTTCTAGACTATTAGGTAACTCAGCTAGGATTTATAGTTCGGCGATGCAAACTAGCAGTACTAGCACATAACTCCTCGAAGGTGCCGTAAGAGGCAATTAGGGAAGTCTATCAAGATTTCAACCTTAGCCAACATGAAAATCCATATTGTTTAACACAACATATCCCAGATTTGTTCGTGGAAATGCAAGGTAAATATTTTTTATAACACATTTGCTCGTAAAGGGTCTCTTATTTCATCAATTTCAATATCGTAATGTATCTCATTACGTACTTGTGCTGTAAAGTAAAATGCACGGTTTATAATTTTTTTAAATCTTAGTAAAGAGTTTTTATGTCAGAAAAATGGTCAACATTTTATGAATAAAATTAACTTTGGTAGATGAAATATAAAAATAAACATTTAATTCTTTAATTTTATTAATTTTGACAATAAATTACAACCATTTATCTGTAACAAAAACATAAAAATATTCATTTACTTTATTAGTAATACTGGCTGTTTTTTGTGTCTTTGCCTTAAAAAAAAGCGCTGATCCGCGCGCCTCGCTAATTTGTGAAGAAGTAAAAACTATTTCGCGCGCTTTTTCTTTTCGCTGTATAGTTTTTATTTGTTTTATTTATTTCCTCGTAAATATGTTATAAAAACGTCGTATGACATACGTGCGCTTTGATAATTACAGCCTCTGCTTTTTTATCGCCCTCGCCTACGGCTCGGGCTAGTAATATCGCCTCGGCTGTAATTTTCAACTTACCGCACTTATATCATAATGTACTATTTACTAATTTCTTGATATCAATTGTCACAATGATGAGGTCCAATAATGATAGACGCTCGGGTCGATCTTGACCAACAAATAGACCAACCTATACAAGCACGGCTATTAACCTATTAATAGCCGTGCTTGTATAGGTTGGTCTGTGGATGGGTGACCACCCATTACATACCGAGTTTCCTCCATGCTTCGGAAAGCACGCTAAGCTGTTGGTCCCAGCTGTCATTTCTAGATCTTTGACAGTCGTTACAGGTAGTCAGTGGCCCAGAAAGTCTGACAAACAGACGTACCACGGGGTATCGTATTACTCAGTACTAACTGGGTTGTGGATATCAGATAGGCAGTCGCTCCATGTAAAACATTGGTATTCAGCTGCATCCGGTTAGACTGGTGGACGGTTACTTTGTGTAATTTATTTCATCACCACTGCTCTCAAAACGGTGAAGGAAAACATCGTGAGGAAAGCGGCATGTCCTAGAACCAAAAATTCGAAGACATGTGGCATCTACCAATCCGCACTGGGTCCACGTGGTTGACATTCCCTCTCTTAGAGAGGAGGCCTGTGTCCCAGCAGTGGGAACATTAATAGGCTGATGATGATGTTGATGATGGTTAGACCGGAAGCCGACCCCAACATAGTTGGGAAAAGGCTCCGCAGATGATGGTGATGGGTTGAGGTCCAATTTATAAATGTATTTGGTCGAGAACTTGGTCTAAACGGAGTCCTCATTAAAAATCCGTATTCTCTTACATCTTTGAAAGTAAACGAGACCCGTCACTTGAAACGCTTTACAAACAGAGTTGTATCAAGACCGTTAAGCTAATAAACCCGACATCTCGCTGATACTTGAGCGAAACGAAAACAGATGCTCAACTCTCGTAATTTCACCAGCTACGCTAATTTACTAATTACACAACTAATTATCTATACTGCATACATTTATATAAAATTGGAGTGTCTGTTTATAATGTCAAAACAACGGCTTTATATTAAATGCATATGAATCTATGTAAGGTACTACTTATAACAATAAAAAAAATTGTCTGTCTGTTTGTTTCGGCTAATCTCCGAAACGGGTGGACCGATTTTGACGGGACTTTTATTGGAAGATTATAAGGATTAACTTAGGCTTAATTACTTTTATTTTAGAAAAAGTATTAGGGTTCCGTGCAAAAACTTAAAACCCTTGAAATTGTTAACAAAATCCGATTCAAATAGGGAAGTAATTATTTTTATAATAATATTTTTACGTGGACAAATGTCGCGGGCAACAGCTAGTTTAATTTAAATGTGTCGTATACTTGCAAACCCGCTCTTACAATGTTAGCACCATTGTACACATATAGGTGCTCAAGTATAACTAATTTCCCTAATTACAACTTTGCAAAAAGGTACTCTTGTGTACGTATAACGCCACTTTATTCGATTAATTTCGTGGGTAAAATCGTTGAAACTCGGTATTCGGGTAAAAAGGTCCCGCCCCCTGTGTATTCCTTTGTACCTATGTAATTTTAAATTGATTATCTTTATCTACGTTAATTGCTATCGTATCGTTCACCATAGAGGCGGAATATCTGAAGGTTTGATGTCATAACGAATTTAGTTTCGACCACTAGCCGTGATAATTTATAATTTAAAGTGTCGTTTATTTGGGAAGGCCGTCAACTTGTGAGTGCTTAAATAATTAATGACTGTTTTCAATAGTGAACCCTCATTTTGCTAATAGCCCGCTGTTGACATAGGGCTGTCCCAAATTACGCTACATCATCCGGGTTGGCGCCCGCGTGTAACTACAAGTTTTAGTCAGATTGCCATGTTCAGATTGTCGGTCCGTTTACTGATTTAATTCTACGGCAATAAAGTAGGTACACTGTAGCTATAACAATATATTTCTTCAAAACTACTCACGATCTGTACAAATTTAAATCGAATAAACTTTGAAGAAGATTAAATATATTTTAAATCAATATTTACAAATACATTTCTGAGTAAAATGGAACGAGAAAACTTTGGCATCAAAACTCTATTGAGAATCAATATTTCTAGAAATTCAACGAGTATTCTCATTTAAAATGATGAAATAAACAAAGGAACTGTAGTTGTTGAGAAATAGAAATAATGCAACTAAATAACAACAGGGTTCGTCTTGGATAGCGCAGGAATCAACAAAACAAATACGTCTTGCTCTCAACAAACATAAACTCAAACTAAAGATCGTTTCCGAGTACCTAGGCTTGTCGATAAATATCAATGTATCGATATATCGATAATTTCCACTCCACAATATATCGGGTATCCAAAACTCACCAAACACGATATAATAATTATTAGAGCCATAAAAATACTGCACCCAGGCCGCAAACACCTTCAACTTTAGTCCACTATGTATTATACAGTAGACTTCCTAGCTTAATTGAAAACTTCTTCCATTTTAGAAGTCAGTCTGAATACCAATATTCTTATAAAACTTTGCCCATTTATCGATCTTTTTAGGAGAACATCGAAATCGTAACCGATACAGTTTTAAAATATCGAAAAATATCCTATCGATACTTTCTTACATTTCCGACATCCCTATATTATCTGGGAGTAGGTAAAAGATGTTGTTCCAACATTGCATGATCCATCTGTATGTGCATTACTACCCTTTGTTTTGTTTTAGATAAACTACTTTGTTGTTCAGTTCTATGTTTAGAGCTTTGGAACTTGCAGGGCGTTTAACAAATAGTAGTTTCTACGTTCGTATCGCGTGAAATTGCTATATGATTTAAAAACTACTACAATCATAAGTGGCTTCGTAAAAATATGCATGTAAATAATGAAACAAAAGTATATGTATTGTGTGTGGTAATGAGTCGGTCAGAATCCGGATCGGATTCATATCAGAACTAGAAGTTATAGTGAAAAGCCTAAAATAAATGATGTGTGTCTGACATGTTAGCGTCTGTACGTGTGGCTCGATATATAAGTTCCTTCCATTAATATCATAGTCTAATTTTAACAAGTGCGTAGTCAAATTCCGAGAGCTGGATCTTGAAGGTTCTGTCAATAATGGACGAGAAGACTGTCTAAGGGTGTCATCATCTGCCTCGCCTTTCCTCAACTATGTTGACCTCTGCTTCCAGTCTAACCGGATCCAGCCGATTTTACATTGAGTGACTGCCTACCCGACCTCCAAAACCCAGTTACTGGGTAATATGATACTCTTTGGTAAGACTGGTTGTAACTTACAGGCTTCTGACTCCCTATAACTGTCTAATGCTGTGCAAAATGCCTATCTTTTGGAGTTTGAACACATGCATGTTTGGTGTACGTTGGCAACTTGGCAGGTGTGTAAACACTCCCTTAAACCGTACATATACCAGGTTATCGAATGAGGTAATTTTCTTTCTTTACCAACCCCATAAAATATAAAGTACATTCGGTTGTTTGTTCACCGTTAGAAGTGGTTCCTTCGTATCGCCATCGTGACGCCACCTCAATTTATCATTGAGTGAATTTTTCATGATCTCGACAGCCCTGAAGCTAGTCGAATATTATGCCAAAGGTTAATAAATCTATACTAGGTACTAATTTATTATGAATCTGTAAAATGTCTGTCAAATGTTACTAGAACCATTTGACGTCATAATTCTACGCTATTGCCTTGTTGGTCTAGTGGTTGCAAGCGCGACTGCTGAGCCCTGGGTTTGAGTCCCGGGTCGGGCAGTGTTATTGGGTTTTGCCATCAGGAATTTCTCAGTAGCAGCCACGAAGTCAGGATCTGTACCCGATTGATGGCAACAGGCTCGCCCCCTGTTACATGGGACTTTTATAACATGTGCGAAATGTGTGTGAAGTATTAGATAACTCTGCCTAACCTTTCAGGGATTACAGGCGTGATGATCTAATAATTGTACTCTATTTATTAAACTGAGAAAAATAAGTCGTCACATAACTAGACGAGTTATTTACTGAAATTCCTGCAGCAAAGAAAAGCGTAAGAAAATTCTTTATTTTTATTTTTGTAGAAGTTAGAATGAAGTCTGTTTGTATGACAGTTGTCTGGCCAAACAGCGACATTCTAGAAATATATGAGCCACCAATATTTCAGTCGCGCGCTACAAAATAAAGAAAACAAACGGAACACGTCATGCATCAAGGCTGTTGTTTTTTTGCAAACACAATTTCAACGAAAGTTTCCAATTAAACAACGTTTTGATTAACTTTTTGATAACTGTTGGATATTTGTTTCGAAACGAGTATGTTTATTGATGAAAACACACTCCAATAATGAACAATCACCCATCAAAGTCTCAAACTTTAAACAGATACCCGCCAAACGTTTTATTACTTTCTCCTTCTCTTCAAAGGTATTCGATAAGGCTGACAAAGAGAATAAACTCAGACAGAACTCGTAGAAGCAACGGTCATTATCTCATGTTGTACACAAAAGCCAAATCTGAAGTGCCATCGGTACAAGACGTCGGGTACTTGACGCGAGAGCAGTTAGGCCGAAGTTATCGCGGACCAGTTTAACTGGAGCACCCTCTGTCAGCAAGGTGCTACGTGCCTCGGATGCCCGCCAACTGCGGAGTACCTACTACAACTTACACTAAAATTATATCCAACTATTATCTCTTGGGTAACAGGGCGACGATGTTGCAATATTATATGCCTAACGAATCCTTACCTGAAAAAATTACTTTAATTTTAGATGTCTAATCTTCGTGCTGCATATCCTGACATCTGCGCATTCGACGATCTTATGACTGCATCAGCGAGCGGAGTTCACGTGGCTGAGTTTTTCAAATACATTTGATAAAAATTTGCCATCAGCACGTTAAGAGGCCTATAACAGTTTTTCTTGTTTTTGAGTGTTTTGTGAGTGTAGCACTCAAATACAAGAAAAAAAATGATTTTTATTTAAAGTGCTCCCTAGAGAAATAATCAAAGTTTTTTTTGGGCATATTTTTATTTTATTTTAGGGTCATATCTAAACCATAATCACACATCAAAAATCTCAGTTTAGTTCAGTTCAGCCCTCTTAAGAAGAAGATACAAATGTTAACGGTACACGGTGTCATTCCATCCAAGTTTTACTATGTGACATAAATCCCTTATCTAGTATCACTAAAAATGAGGATACAAAAAGTAAAAGTTCGTAGTCAATTTATTGAAAGTACATAGTTAACAGCGATAAGAGTTAATGGAGTCTTGCCACCTATACCATTATTTTCCACACACAAGAAAATGCGAGAGAGTTTAACCCGTAAATAAAATCCTGTCACACTTTTCCCATCCGGTTTTTCATAGCGAAACTACGCCACATTTATTTGCTAACTCCGACCAAAAATAAAATAGTTACGAGGACAACTAAATAGTCGGAAACTTGAAAGGCACAAAAAGACCGCTGCGCCGAGTTTCTTCCGGTTTTTTCACTCCAAAGAAAGAAGCTCTTTTCCAAACTGTTGGATTCACGACTTTTATATTTTATTTCTGAGAGAATTAAAGCTTGTGATTTATATCTCCATTTACTTTAATGAAATATCAATTTATTAGACGCTAGCATTGAAAAGGTCACTTTCATGAAACATGTTTTTAATTTCGTGATAATAACCTCACGAAGACTGATGTTTCAACCTTTATCTATAAATATCTTTCTTCGTTAAGTAATCCATTGATCATCAAAGCGATTATGACAAAAGTAATCCTCGTAAAACCGTTTATCGTTTCAGTTACAGGGCTTATCGCAAAGATTGTGGTTCAAATTATAGGAATATCAAATAAAGGGTGTATTTTTGAGAAGTGAAGATCTTTGGATTGAAATAATACACGGACAAATGTTTTTAAAATGAAATGACATGACTCATCATGTCACATCATGACACCATGAAATTGACTTTATTTGCCTGATAATCTATATGACAATCATTCATGTGTAATGATGATTTTGGGCTTGTGGTCTGGTTTCTTTGAGTAAATTAATTGTATCGTGCTATGTGTGGCGTACCTAAAGCGCCGTCGTGCTGAAACAACATATGTTTCTGCAACATTAATGCCTTCCAATTTCAACACGAAAAGTTAGTGATACATTCACCATTGACTGTAACGTTTTGACCATCATTGATTTTGAACGTTTACGAACGATCAATATCCCGAAATGAACATAAAACTATCCGTCAAGTAAAGCAAAATTTTATGGATTTTAAAATCATTTATAGTGTTTCATTATAATTTTTAAGATCTCACCTCGAAAAAAGGACCCATTGCATGCAAGCTATTAACAGCCATCAAAATGAAATTCAGAAATAAAGTTGTTTCTAACCTATCGCTCAACTAATAGAATCGGCCTTCAACCATTCAATAAATCTGCCGTATACAGAGTAAAACTCGCTGCACATTTATTCAGATAAAGTTTCTTTGTTTTAAGTTTCCTTTCACACTACAACCAAAGATTAATAGCGCTAACAACATCACCCTTCTAGGTCGCGGCTTGATGAAACACCATATTCCTGTTAGTGCTTTAAAATTACACCTCCCGAGCATCAAACCTTGGAGACCCTTCAGGAAATAAGGGCGAGACTCCGACCAGATACTGCTTTGTCATTCGAATTGCTCTATCCGAACAAAATTGTGAGCAAGTATTAAATTGCTCCCAGCCATCAGTCACCTGTCCCCCGTATAGCGGTGCCATCAACCCCGCCTGGAGCCAAATTGAACTATTACAAGTTTTGGCATTAACCTTTATATTTACATGTGCGCGAGAGAATTACTTAACATTAAACTACAGTCGTTATGTGGAGGAGGTAATTTTTCGTCGCTAATTTATGCGTAGACATTATTTTGTTTACACACCACTTCGAAGACGTTTAATTATCTACAAAGCTGTTAACTAAACCACATTTAAAGGGACACGATAAAGAAAAACCTACATTCATACTTAGCTGTATTAAAACTCACAAATCTGCATTACGGTGAACGCAAACGCTAACAAAAACTAAGTACTGCATCTAATTAAAACCATAAAAGGTTAACGGAAAACAAAAGAAACGTTCCCTTTATCCTCAGCTCCGCCATTCCAGTAGTGATGTCTCCTCGCGCGCCTCCTGCACGGCTCTATTTGTTTGAGTAAAATAAAACTAATTAAAACTGCTGTAAAGTGTTGTAACACGGAACAAACGCTGGCGCGGCGTCCCGGTAAATACATGCTTCATAATTGAGTGCTGGGTAATTATAGTGCGCAATACTAACGTGGACTTGATTTATTATGTTTCTTTGAATTTTACCACAGCGGAACACGTTTGTTTCACAGTGAAGGATTGCTTTTCCACTACCAAAGCAAAGAAAGTATTGAATTCACTTCGCTCCATTCTTTACAAATTCACCGCTAATTCAAGCCGCGAAAACTTGTATGAATAATAGTCTGCTACTTGTGGAAAGGTTGAATCAATTTCAATGTTATTTTCACTTATACCGCTCTCCATTACCATAGCACAGAGGGAAAATACCGGTCTATTTTAAGATACGCCAGATTTATTTTCGGCAAAATATATGAATATCATTCGTCCCACGGGGCTAAACGTACTTTACTCCGTAAACAAGATGTATAAAAACCTGGTAATATAAAGCCGTTTTGTGTAATGTGGGTTGTCCATCGTAATCGAGTAATTTACGGCAATTTCGTCGACGAAGTTTGGTTTGCATTTTTAGCAAAGTGGCGTAATGTAAATAGGAATAAGCGCCTTCACTTTCCTTATTTGCGTCTATGGTTTGTTTTTCCCACAAAATGCTTTTTGTTCGTGAGCTTAATATATTTTCACGTAATTTCCACGACGGCGCAGATGTGACCTCAGCGCTCAGCGCTTTGATGTCAGCATCTCCCGCTTAGATTTCTTAACACATGAGAATTTCATTAAGAGAAGTACACACGCCGCGACTATGTCTGACAGTGGTGGTCTTCGTAATAAATTGTTGTTGTTCTAACATAATGAATGATGATCTTGATGAGGAAATTTCCTCGGTTAGACATGAATCGTTCTGAATTTAGTTAGAAATCTTATCAATTTTTATGTGTGGGAGGAGATTAATGCTGAAATTGAATTTGCTTCGATATCTAAAATTGGTTGAGGCAATGTTAGACTTTATGGATTCTAATCTAATGAATAAGTGAGTGACCTCATGCAGACGTAAGTGAAATTAAGTGAAAACCTAGATTCATTATGTCGAGGAGTCACTATTGTAGCAATGAAATCCATGAAAGTAAATGATTGAATAGAGATAGTTGACATTCATTTGATGGCTATTACTCAAATTAACTGTTTCAATTAAGGTAATAAAGTGAACGAGCTCCAGTTTATTTTTGCCCTACAATTGGATTATCTTAATAACCTTGTTTAGTTGTCGTTTAAGCCTATAATTAGGTGCGGTATTACTAAAAATCCAAAGCGACAAAATAAAAGAAAATAAATACCAAGGACGCTTTTGCCTTTTGGTTATATAGAACAATAAAAAACTTTGGCAGTTTCTCGATCACGCAATGGTAAACATGTTGTGTTTCTACCGTTACGTCTATATTTGCATGTACGACATTGACGTTTGGCGTGTCCGGATTGCGTGGCCCACGATGGCCGTCCTTGGCCGAGACTGGTCGCGACAGAGCAGTCATAACTCCACCGACCAGACCGGCCGTTTTTATGACAGCCTGTATAATCTGACTGTGCCTTAATAATTAGCTTATATTCGTGCATCTATTTGCTTTAATTAAGAGGGTTAAACGGTCAAGGCCGTGACGAACGGGGATGTCGCCGCTAGTCCTTGTTTTAGAATATTTAAATACTTTATTTATGGTAACGCCGCGGGTAGCAAACTGCCAGACATTTGCATAGAAACGGGAGCTTTATATTGACTTATTTAAGTGTAGAATGGCAAAATGGTAGGTTGGGGTAGGGTATAATTACCATTATTCTAGTATTTATTGAATTAAATACGCCTATAAATGCCGTATAATTTCGTGATTGCATAACACATGTTGGTATTTTGGAGTGTTGGCTGCCAAAAGGTAAAACTTTGGTACTGGTTGAAAAGTTGTTATTAAACTGGCGGTACAACACATTTAACTTAGGTGCGAACTGGCGTATTAGTGGCGAACGTGCAGAGTTGCTTTTCATACAAAGAGAGTCGAATATGTAATTTATTTGTATTTCGACAGTTAGTTATTTTGTTGTGGCACACGTGGCACTTGGTTATGACGCAGTTTTATTGTGTTCTGCAACAATATTTGCTAGAACGAACTTATTTATTTCATTTTCAAATGCCAAAGGTAATAGAATCTTTTGTTGCACACGGTTGATACCTAGTATAGGGACAAATACCTGACAGAAAAAACCGGAAAAGTGCGAGTCGGACTCGCGCATGAAGGGTTCCGTACCATCGTTGTAGGTGAGCAACCTTTAATTTTTAATTTCTTTTTATTATTTGTTGTTATAGCGGCAACAGGAAAACACATTCTGAGTACATTTCAACTGTCATGTCTGGCTATTACGGATCATGATGATGATTATGATGATCTGTGTGTCAGCTACCTATATCTCATGAGATATAGATAGCTGACACACAGAAGGATGAACGGACGGATAGCGGAGGCTTAGTTGTTGTAACCCGTTGGTTACCCTTCGGGTGCGGAACCCTGAAAACATGAGCATTTATTTAATCAATCAAAACAAAGACAGCTGTCAATATTTCCTCAATGATTTACATCAACTAACATTATTCTGAACTACAAACAATAGGAAATGCTGCTTCCACTACATCACAAACATACAATCCACATTCGATTCGTGAATTAATTAACCCACATTACGTTCGATCGTAGGGACTGGACAATAATTATACGAATTAAATGGAGGTGGCTCGTATTATTCTTCTATTCGGGCGAGTAAGGAAGTTAACAAATTGTTGAGGCGAATTACTGAGTCTGCAGGCTGTTAGATACCTTTGTCTAAGCTTCGTGGGGAAACAATCGGTCCTTTTTTGTTGTTTTTTTTTTGTATCTTGCTCTATACTGTTTTGTTAGGTTTTGATTGTGTGTTTATTGTTGGAGGTTATCTGAATGAATACAGGTATTAATTATAGGAGCGAAGAATTTGAACCTATTTTTAGATTTTGAAAATTAACCACTTTTTTCTCGATTTGATTTCCGATCAAAATATTTTTGGTTTGTTAAAGAAAATGTAATACGGTTTCACCTAGTGTAATCACTACTAGAAGCAGTTGTTATTTTCATTCGTTATGAAAGTTAGTGATTTCATCATCAAATCTTACATAGGTAGATAAGGCCGCTTTAACACATGAGTATTTATTCAATAAAATACTTACATCAATAAGTATTAGTAGGTTGATTGCATGTATCAGTATTGTATACAAGGACCCATTCATCGGCCTAGCCTTTTCCTAACTACGTTTGTTCCTGTCTAACCGGATGCAGCTGAATACCAGTATTTTACATGGAACGACGGCCTATCTGACCTCCACAAACCAGTTTGTACAAGGTAATTTGATACCCGTTGGTGAGACTGGAGTACCGGGTAATATATGGGTCCCTTTGATAAGACTGGTTATCAGACTTTTTGGGCCACTGACTACCTAACGACAGTCAAAGATATCCAATTGACAGCTTTTCGAGGCATGGAGGAAACTCGGTATGTAATGGGTGGTCACTCAGCCACGGACTAACCTAGGTAAGCGTGGCTTAACTCGAAGATCGACCCGACAGGCTGTTATTACTTAGTGATGAGCTCCTCATTCTATCCAGGTGGCCTAGCCAAGCTACAAACGTTTCATATTAATTCTTTTTCTACAATCGTAAACGCCTCGACGTAAGCGATTGTAGAAAGCGCTAAATTGGTAGCCAAGTTGACACGACTCAGTCGATCGCTCGTTCTCTAATATCTGTAGAAAAAACCTACACTTTAGTCTATGGTGAGCGTTCCTACCAAAGAGTATAGCGATCAACATTGTAGAAACGATAACATTCTATTCTATCATTTTGAACGATGTAAACTTGTCTACAAATGTTCTATTCGTTTGTGTTGATCACGTGATTTAACGTTGAGATGATGTCATTCTACTAGCGTTAAGGATTGTAGATTCTCAACTTGGCTAAGCCTTTTTTTTTTCGGATGGGAAATCATCCAATGACTCCTCCCGCTCTGGGCGGAGCAGGAGGGAGTGTCAGGCAGGACACATAAGCTTATAAGTCAAGGGCTCTTTCAAAATGACAAATAATTGGGCCAAAAAAATATCTTCAACTATTAATGTGACATCCATTCTTTCAGGAATAGTCCACTTAATAGCCTTGGCTTACATCCAGCGTCAAAGTAATGAAGTGGAACAAACTTTATTAACATAAAATATTATTATATTGCACACTTACTTACATCGCTTCCACGAGCCATTTATTTAATTAATTTTAAGAGGGTACTTCCAGTTATGTATTAACTTTTGCTTGGTGGAATGCGGAGCTGTTTTCACTCGTATGAAATGTGATGTTAATAAGGTTTTCAGTGCATTTGTGTTGTGAAGTAATTGTAAAGTAAGTACGTAAGTAAGTACTAAGCAGCATATTAACTTGCAATATTCCCAAACTGGGACACAAGCTCCTGTCTGTGGGAGGCACTTGGCTACCATGCGGGCAAAGTAGAGGTTCGTGGATTTCACATGGCTTCGAATTTTTCGATTCTAGGAAATGCAAGTAATATCATAATATTACTTAGACACAGGTTACAGATGCCGGAGAAAAAACAGGCACGCTAAAGTGGGAGTGGGCTGGCCACGTAGCGCGTATGCACCCAGAGAGGTGGGCAAAGATCGTCACTCACTGGACGCCTGACGGAGGGAATCGCCGTCGAGGTAGACCGCGGCGAAGATGGTGTGACGATCTGATCTTGTTTGCGGGGCGAACATGGCCAGATATCGCACAAGATAGAGAGGCTTGGAAGGAGAAAGGGGAGGCCTTTGCCCAGCAGTGGGACACATGAAAGGATAAGCAAAAAAAAAATTACATTATGTTCATAATTTTAGGAAATTCATGTTTAGTACGAGTATTTAAATGTTACGTTTAACATGTTCTAATATTTTTAGGTAATTATAAAATGTAATAGGTAATTATATTCGCTCTAGAAAACATAAAATTGTTTAATGTCCCATTTAGTCGCACTGTAGCTCGATCCACTTCCCCTATACCGCGTATGCTTACGATGATCAACGCCCACGTGGAGACCAACCCTGAATTGGACTTGTTTGCTGGTGATGTTTGCTGATAATGTTAGAATGTTTGTGGTTCTGCGAAAAGACCGAGTAAAAGGATTATTTAATTTAGTGTTAATGGTTTATGCTGTACTAAATAAATAAATAATGTCAGTCTACGGCGAAACATGTAAGATCATAACCTATTCACACGGCCCTAATATGTTATGTTTTAACACAAATAAAAATCATTTTATTCTATTGTTTTCCATAACCGTTCTAAGTGATGTGCCGACGAAGTAATTTAGATAAGGTCCAGAAAAATTCTTCTTCTCTTGTTAAAGATAGCATACCTTCCAAGGCGTTGAACTTGTAAGTTAATTGATTGAAACAAAACAAATATAGATTATATTTTTAGATACTGCTATTGATTGGGAAGTTAAACATATACCCTAAGAGTCACGTTGAGGTTAGAACTACCTTCTGTATACATCATTATTCTAATTCCGGTAAGACTGTGTTTATATTTGATTGGTGGTAAATATACGTTTCAATGAAACATTTGAATTAATCATGAATAACTTTAAACCTGACGTAGGAAATGATAGCTCTATTTTAACTATTTTTAGACATGAAAATAGAGAAGCTATTTAAAAGAAAGCTGAAGCAATTTGAACTTAAAAAGAACGTTATTTGTAGTTCAGATCAGAATAAACTTCGAGGAATTGAAAAATCTTTAAAGCTGGTTTCCTAGTCTATAAAAGTAGGAGTAAAGGAAAAATCTCAGTTGTTCTAGCAAATATTACTAAAGATAGAAATGTATTCAAAAGGTCCTTTGTTAAGTTCAGACAAGTAGCTATTTAAGGGAACTGGTACAAAATGACGAAGTAGGTTGTAAAGTGAAATGATTCCGACTCTCCCCCGTTGATAGAAGTTTTATCTCGGAGAATTCTCAGAGGCTTTGAGCGTCAAAGCTCAATTGAGAAGATTGCTCTAATTTTAAAAGTAAGTCCGAGTATACTGAAACTTCAATGAAGTATGTACGACTGAACTTTGCAATCAGTTCTCGCTGAGCAAGCAAAGATGGGTTTCCTTAATGAAAAGGTATAGTAATGAGATGCATCGTTTGAGGTAAATGTTAAATTACTATTATACTACACTTGCTTATAAGTGTACCAATACTACCCCACCAAAAGGCTTGAAAGCTGTTCATTAAACCTTTTCAAAAATCTAGGCAGTATATTGTATGGAATTTCATTACTCAGGGTAGTAATCCATTACTAACGCGTTTTGCTTTTTTTTTTAAAGTCTTGATGACGCTGCAAGCAAATGTAGTATAAAGCAGTATATATCACTCGAGGGTAAGTACAGATTACTAAACTCGTGTGGTTCACGGCCCTCCGCTTCGCGTCGGGCCACAAATGCACACTCGATTAGTAATCTGTGCCTTACTCCCCTTGGTGAATAAATAGCTATTGCATTAGGAATCATTCCCACTACTGTCGATTCCCTTTACATCGACTCGTGATTTGTCTTGGTTTTTATGCTTTGTCTTTTGTTTCACCTCGACATGGCTGTCACAGAGTACAGTCACATTAAAAACGACTGCCTTTTTAATTAATATAGTAATTACGCTCATCCAGTAATATTTTACCTATAAGTAATTATATGTTAGTAGTTCCGATACTCATTGATTAACTATGTAACGTATTTGTAACTTTTAGCTAACAACGATCACATTTCTTTCAGGTAGAGTATTTCAGCTATTTAATTAGTCTAATTGATATTCCACATGGAGTAGTAAAAAATCGAATCACCGTTCATCAGTGGATTCGTCGAAATACTAGAAAAAACATTCACATCTGGTTTCGTGCCGTACGTGTTCAAATATCGAAACCTGCATGAATATTTTTACTGAAGTCTCACATAGCGACACGTACTGTCAAGGAGCTTTCGTAAATAAAATGGTTCCGACGTAAAATTGTACAACCTCAATCCACTAATTGCATTACAGAATATTTAATTAAATTAATCTTCTCACACGTGCTTCGTAAGTAATAAATCCACGTAGGCCGTAATCTTATAAAGTTATTAACCCCGGAAATATTCGTGAGCCACCAAAAAGGTTGTGTATCCCGAAGATTTATGTTGCGAAATGGCAACACTGTTGAATTAGTTGGTCCGCGGTCGGCGAAACGTTAGATCGTGCAGGGGTATTAAATTAAAGGGATCTGCCGGAGCCTATTCGTCACGTTATGTCATATGAGGCCCGGGAGAGTAGTAGCTTTGTTTTAGCTCTGGCGAGATTAAACCATGTATTTGGCGAGATCGTGCGTAATACTGCCGTGTCGATAGCCTTGCGTGTATGAGTCCTGATATTAGTTAGTATGAGGCGACGAAATTGGGTGGAGCAGTTTGTTTCTAGGTATTTCGTTTCCACCTATAGAAACTCGTAATAGTAGTTATATATACATTAATGATTATTTATTTATTTTAGGATCTCCAACAAAAGATATTCACAAAACATTATTAGATAATAGACAACACAAGGTATTAGTGTACTCCTTCACTTATAGGTCACCACAGCATGCACAGCAAAGTTAACAAATTAAGTCCTTAATAATTAAAATAGATTTTGTCAGTTTAAGAATGTTAAGACACAAACAAATTAATTTAGTTAGATAATGAACATAGAAGAATAAAATGATATTAGATACTACTTACGTTATAAGCGGACTATGTTCTTATGAGAAATAAACATTTCAATCTAGAAGAATAAATTGAACATAGAAGAATAATGTGCTGTTATACATGAATTTATACTGAATACCACTTTGAACTAAGTTTGTTTGTTTCATAAACAAATGGATACAATAATTTAACTTTTCAGTTTCAGAGGTTGACGGAGCTTAGAAGTTAATTATCGCGTAGCATGAGAGCAATTAACATAAAAGAGAATCCAACAACTACTATCATATTTCATCATGTCAAACAATGTGGTCGCTATTTAAGTACTTATTCACGTTGCATAAAGTTCAAAATAAATGAAATGTAATAACATCCTCTCAGGACTAAGACAACAAGGCGAATTTAAGTACCTAATTTACTTTTTAAATACATATTTATGTTGTAAGTAAGTGCCGTTAATATTCATAAAGAAACTCTGTTAACTTTGTATTTTTATGGCGACGCGCGACGACACAAATGAATTATTGCTTCCTTGGGGTTGTCGAGTTAATACAACTGTAAAATTTTATTTTAAACAAAAGTTTCTACGTATGGCCTCGTTCTTAAGGCCGAGTCCTTTTTGTGTCGAGTAGGAACTAAAAGTTCAGATTACGTTAAGATTTTGACGGGTAAAAGGTTTTGTATAAACCTAATTACAGAAATAAGTATTATTGATTTTATGAGCTTACCTACTATGTAGACGACTAGTGCATTTTTTTTATTAAATATAACAAATGTAAGCATTTTTATTTGACTTATATATTTTTCGGGCATAAATTCACATGCAATGTTCAACATTCAACTAGTCGTATTGATTGTATAAATAAAATCACTGCTTGACCGAATTCAATGACGGGTCATAGAAATCGTCAAATGAATCGAATTTAAATGTCATTGAGACTACGTAATTAGGAAATTTGATGAATCAACGAGACCCGGGTCGGGATTCGATTTTCAAAGTATTTTGATGAATGTTTGATCCATTGAACTACAATTTCTAAAATTGAATATGTATTCGGAACTTTTAGAAAGTGTATGTCCGTACTCCGTTTCCACGAACACAAGGCCACATAGGTAAAAACGCCCTGTTGGTTTTTAATGCTCGCATTGTGCGCTCAGTGCCGAGAGTATGTTTAGACAAACAAACATAGATACAAGGTGTAAACAGACCCTTCATGAAACTATCAGCCAAGCATTCTGTATAAATATCAAACTAAGTAACTCTACGCAGAGTTGAGTGTCGTCGTCGGAAACCATTCCCTCCCCGTGCTTGTCCTCGGGGACTTCAATGCCAAGAACTTGGCTTGGGGTTCCCGTTGCACAGACGTGCGGGGAAGGATGGTGGAGGACTGGGCCCTGGAGAAGGGCCTGGTCGTCCTAAATCGGGGTTCTGTCGCCACGTGCGTGAGGATGCGGGGCGAGTCGGTGGTGGACATTTCGTTCGCTAGCCCCGCCCTGTCACCGCGTGTCGTTGACTGGCGCGTCATGGAGGGGGTGGAGACCTATTCCGACCACCGGTACATCCGGTTCGACGTCTCCACCCAGACCTCAAGCGCGCCGGTCCAACAGGCCCCGAGTGGTCCGCGTTGGGCGCTGAAGCAGCTGGACCGGGAGCTCCTCCTGGAAGCCTCGATCGTGCAGGCCTGGGTGACATCACCGGACAGGCCTGCCGACGTCAATGATGAGGCAGGGTGGTTCCAGGAGGCCATGTCCGACATATGTGACGTGGCAATGCCCTGAGTCCGGCCAGGAAGCGCCCGGCGTCAGGTGTACTGGTGGTCGCGAGAGCTGACGTCCCTACGGGAGGCGTGTGTGGCTGCGCGACACCGGTACGCCAGGCACCGCAGGCTCCGCATTCGCCCACCGAATGCGGCAGCCATTGAGGCGGAGCTCTATGAGGGCTACAGAGCGGCGAAGACCGCCCTCCGCGAGGCTGTCCTGCGGGCCAGAGATCTGGCCCGCGAGGAGATGCTGGGGGCTCTCGACAGAGATCCGTGGGGGCGCCCTTACAAGATGGTGCGGGATAAACTCCGCACCTGGGCCCCCCCGCTGACGCAGAGTCTCCGGCCTCAGCTCGTGGAGGACGTGGTGAGCGCTCTGTTCCCCTCGCGAGGGGAACACCCGCCCCCGCCTATGGCTCCGCCGGCTGCGGTGCCGGAAGCGGACCACCAAAGTGACGACGACGACGCTCCTGAAGTGACCGGGGTAGACCTGAGAGTGGCGGTACGAAGGCTAGGTGCCAAAAATACCGCCCCGGGACCCGACGGCTTGCCTGGCAAAGCCTGGGTCCTGGCCTCGGAGGCTCTCGGGCCCCGGCTGGAAGGGCTCTTTAGCGCATGTTTGGAGAGAGGCCAGTTCCCGCTTCGTTGGAAGACGGGGAAGCTGGTCCTCATCCGGAAGCCGGGGCGCCCGGCGGACTCTCCGTCCGCCTACCGGCCCGTGGTGTTGCTCGACGAGGTGGGCAAGCTCTTTGAAAGGGTGATTGCAAACCGCCTCGCCGAGCACCTTGCGGGGATGGGGCCGGACCTTGCGGAACACCAGTATGGTTTCCGCAAGGGGCGCTCTACGGTGGACGCCATCATGCGCGTGAGGGCCCTCACGACGGGGGATGCGGTGTCCCGGGGTGGGGTTGTCTTGGCGGTGTCTCTCGACATCGCCAATGCCTTCAACTCCATGCCCTGGAGCTGCATAAGGGAGGCACTCCGGTATCACCGGGTGCCGACCTACCTCCGTCGTGTGGTCGGGGACTACCTGGCGGACAGGTACGTCATCTACCCCGGTCGCAGTGGAGACTGGAACCGGCGAGAGATGTCGTGCGGTGTTCCGCAGGGATCGGTTCTAGGCCCATCCTTGTGGAACATCGGTTACGACTGGGTGCTGCGCGCCGACCTCCCTAGCGGCGTCAGCGTGGTCTGCTATGCGGACGACACGCTGGTGCTCGCACAGGGGGGGTCGCACGAGGCGGCGGCCGAAGTTATGACACGCGGGGTTGCGATAGTCGTTGAGAGGATCCGGCAACTGGGTCTCGAGGTGGCATTGCACAAGTCCGAGGCCATGTGCTTTCATGGGCCTCGGAATGCGCCACCTCCGGGATCCTCAGTGATGGCAGGAGGGGTTTCCATCGGCGTCGAGTCGACGCTGAAGTACCTGGGACTTGTCCTCGACAGCCGGTGGAACTTCGTGGAGCATTTCCGACGTTTGGCCCCCAGACTGGAGCGGACAGGGGCTGCCTTCAGGCGGCTCCTGCCCAACCTGGGGGGGCCGAACGCCTCCTGCCGGAGGCTCTACGCGGGAGTCGTGCGGTCCATGGCCCTTTACGGGGCCCCGGTGTGGGCACGTTCATTGAAGCGGCGTGCCGCCCATCACTTGAACGTGCCCCAGAAGGTGGTAGCCGTAAGGCTGGTCCGGGGGTACCGCACGATCTCCCGCGAGGCGGCGAACCTCCTTGCCGGATTGCCGCCATGGGATCTGGAGGCAATAGTCCTCGCGCGCCTACATGCCGGGGGGAAACTCCGCTGCCGCGGCAAATTGTCGCTCAGCGGACGGACTTCCGGCGGGATCTCATGGCGACATGGAGAGAGCGACTATCGCAACCCCGTGCAGGGCACGCCACAATAGTGGCGATAAGTCCCCTCTTTGAGGAGTGGCTGGAGAGACGCCACGGCGTCCTCACCTTCCGCCTGACGCAGGTTCTTACCGGACACGGCTGTTTCGGTAAGTTCCTGCACCGAATCGGGCGGGAGGAAACGTCCGGGTGTCACCATTGTGAGGATCGACCGGAGGACACGGTGGAGCACACGGTGGAGGTGTGCCCCGCTTGGGCGGAGCACCGCCGTGTCCTCGTAACGGCGATTGGCGGCGGCGACCTCTCGCTCCCGGCCTTGGTTCAATCCATGGTCCGGAGCGAGACGGAATGGGACGCCGTCACCTCCTTCTGCGAAGCAGTCATGCTAGCGAAGGAGGTGGCGGAACGTGAGAGGGAGATATCCTCACGTCCCGGCCGCCGCGGGAGACGCCCCGGGCGTCGGGGGCCACGTGGTGGCTTCCGGCCACCGTAGGCGCGGGCCTGTGGACGGGGAGCTATGGGCTAGCTCGCCGTCCGTACGTCTCATGACGACAGGCCGTGTCGACGGCGCGTTCGTGTTCCACGCGCGCCTCAAAGAGAGTCAGCAATAGGGAAGGGGTCCGCAAGGACCGAAGCCTGCCGGGGCTGCGGAACTATTCGAAAGAGATACCGTGGCCCCGGAACACAAAGGGCGGTGAAGGAACATGGATGGGTTTTAGTCAGTAAAAGTCTGACACTCCCTCCTGCTCCGCCCAGAGCGGGAGAAGTCATTTGATGATTTCCCATCCTAAAAAAAAAAAAAAAAAGTAACTCTACGCAGAAAGAATTTCATAGAAACGCCTTTTATGTGGTGCAAAATCACGCTTTACTGAAGGACTCCACGTATTAACGCACTCAAAACATTATATTGATGGATGCATTGAGCACTACTCAATGCATCCACAACACAATGTTTTGAGTCATGAAGGTAATTAAAGTAAAGTTATAACATTAAAAACTTGTATTAAAAAAAATCTTCTAAAGAGTTGGATGTTTGACCCCCAATATTTACTTGTACTAGAAGTTTCCCTGGTATGGTCTAGATCAAAAGGAAATATCGCAATAACGGGGAGAAAAAGTGCCTTTTGGATGCGTTATGGGTCTTTTTTTACTCCTTTTATGTATCACTTAATATTTGTAAAAACAGGCTTATTATAAGTCTAAAATAAACGTTAGTTGTGTAAAGGAAGAGCCTTATTTCAATATAATATTAGATATTAGTAACAAATTGGGCTTATAATGTGAATTATTTCAAACAGTTGAAGTAAAATAAACCACTTGAAGTAAAGCCACAAGCTTCACACATAAGACGTTAATTAAAGATAATGCATTAAAACTTTATTTTGTTTCTTAATCCATTAAACAAAATGATACTTCTTGATTGATGATACTGATTGATCAGACAGCAGGTGATCCCTCGTTATTCTTCTAAAGTTTTCTACAAACTCGCTGCAGTTTTAAGGGCTTGAGTTCTTATTAAGGGGTGCTACACTTTTTCCGGTTCGGCAAAAATACAAGTTATCGGCAGGATTAATTAAATATATTGAGAAAACAGAATTAACGATGTTTACACCTCAGCCATGATGGTACAAGAGAGAGGGCGAACGTATATTGTGTTAACTAAATAAGCAGATATTTGTTTGGTAAAAAGACGCTCGGCTTAACCCGATTTGTGTCAAGCTGACACGAACATGATTCAGTAGAGTAGATTGTCTATCGACCCGAGCCTAATGATGGTCGAATCATCATCATCTGCTTAGCCTTTTATTCTTAACTATGTTGGGGTCGGTTTCCAGTCGTACCGGGTACAGCTGAATACCAGTATTTTCGATGAAGCGACAGCCTATCTGACCTCCACAACCCAGTGGCACTGGGTAATACTATATCCCTTGGAAAGTAATTGTTTCGGGTCGGCTTTACTGCTGAATCGAAATATACTCTAATAAGTAACACCCCTTAAAAAACTGAATCCTCATACTTATGGGTTTTACAACTTTGTTCTTGCAAATATCTTTCATCTGTATTGTTGATTCAGTTAGGGATGAGATAATATTTTGCTTATATTACGACTCGGCTACTATCAGTCTGTTCTGAATGAAAAGGTTATAACAATACTAAGTTATTTATGGGATGTATGTTTCAGGCAGCGTCAGGGGCAGATCGCTGCGGGTGACTTGCGTGGTTGAGAGGGCTGACAGTTTTATTTCTAAGATATTTTGAAGAGTAAAGGTCCTGACCTTTACTAAATTACCCTAAAATTCGAAAATCGTGCCCTATCCGGTATGCTTTATGCGAGTTTTTTTTACTTATCGAGCGCGTTAACCTTTACGCAAATTTGTATGGCGCTGGGTAAGCGCCACCTAGCGTAATACGCGAGAACTACCAATTGTGAGTGTTAGTTTTAAACGCATCGACTATCGTTAACCTGCGAGTGTGAGATTATAATAATACATTTATTCGTTTCGCGTTAATTCTCCGTGAGAAGTGGCGCGTACATAAGTAACCTGCCAAAATAAATGGACATTCGTATTTTATGTTTAAAATAGAAGCGACTGCCTATTCAACTAGTGGTGGTTAATACAACAAAGTTAGACGACATTACTCATCTGTGGTCAAAGGTCATTAGTTTTATTTATTTATTTTATAAAAGGTAGCTTCACAGCTGACAGTACATTAACATGAAAAATCGAACATTACGCCAATTACGAAGTACATAGAAAAAACATTTGATTAGCCGAGAGTGACTCGAATTAATTGGCACTTTAATTTGTGGTGTGTGCCTGTGTGCGTGTGGGTAACTGTACAGTGTTTGTGAATGTGTGTGATGATGTGTGTTTGTTTGTGTTTACGAAAGTTTTTGTTGTGATTTGCATACGGTTTTGAAAATGATTGTTAAAAATAAAGACTAGCCCGTCCCAATTTGAAATGCTGGTGACATAAATGGAGCAGTTAGTGTAATTTTTATCTTTTGGTGTGTAATGACCTTGATCTATCTGTGAAGTTTGTAAAACTAAATTTGATACTTTTTAGGCATGAAGATCTAAGCAAATGATTTAGTAATGCCCGAGTGGCTTGTAGTGGAGCACTCTATCTGTGTTTACGTTTTCGTGGCGTTAAATTACGCTTATCTTGTGCTTTTGCGGTCTCAAACATTC
Source organism: Xestia rhomboidea (assembly GCA_963853795.1). NCBI lineage: Eukaryota > Metazoa > Arthropoda > Insecta > Lepidoptera > Noctuidae > Xestia > Xestia rhomboidea. Next base: position 8,469,728 of record OY970767.1, on the reverse strand, counting down.
TCCAAACAAAATAATACTAGATTCCATTGTAAGTTTTATACACAATATGAAATTACTCTTACACTCTCACGATGCTCTCACCACAAAATGTGTCACGCTCGCAAGTGACTGCATTTCGTATTCGAGCTGTCAAAACTGTCAAAATTGTAATTTACATGCGCGTTATTAATGCAAACGTTAGCGATGTGCTTGGGTAACGGTCCTCACTTTCGAGAGGCACTCGATTGTCACTATCGACGACGTAAACTAAGTAAAGATTTACGCGATCGAGACGTTACTCGAATTTTAGTATGACATTCGCACTAAGCATACTGATAGGGCACGATTTTCACACGACACCGCTCGTCCGCTCGATCGGGCGGAGGCGGTGAACATCTATAATTATGGCGATGCGCCGAGCAGAAAAGTGATGACCGCCGTTCATCCACGCGGTCGGGCGGTGTACGTGTGTTACGCATCAACGGATTCCATATAAGCCAATGCAAGGTGAGGTCCGCTTCACCGCTCGACCGCGCGGACGAGCGGTGCCGTGTGATAACTGTCTTAGAATATACCATGTCTTAACTTAGGTTGTGGTCTAACTTTATACCAAACATCTAAATCCGACCAACCGAGAGACGAGTAATAGGCAGACGAGTTACATTAACATTTGTAATATTCTCATGGATTATCTATATTATTACTATTCCAGGCTATACCAGGAACAGGATATTATCAAAGTAGTACATCCTTGAGTACCTACGTGATAGTTTAATCAATTGAACAAACAAGCACTTGTTCGCTCGAATATAGAGATAATATTAGAAGCTACATTAAAATAAAGCCTTTCCTAGACCCTGTGTTATTTAATCTTTTTCTTAGAAACTGTTAGTGAAATCAGCTGTGCAATTAGTACTAATACCTTAATCGACTCCAATTTACTTAATTCCCTAATTTACTAAGAACGTAGCTTACAAATAAAATCAACAAACAACATTATAATCTTTTACCTTTATTTGTCCGTTTCATACAAATGGCATGTAATAAGGCCTGCACATTAGTATCCGGACCAATGGCGCGGCGGATAAAAATTTGCGGCTCCGATGGCATGCGTTATTCCTGACAAAACGACGCTGCCGATAGCGACCTACTTTGTGACCCCCATTGTTTAATGTGGACATGTGTTTCTGTGTTTGTTGATTACGAGATAAGGATAAAAAATATTACGACGTTTGGGAAAACAAACAGTAACACACTTTTTGAGTAAACAAGATGTGTAAACTGTAGTGTTACGAACAGTTGTAGTGCTAAGAGGTCTCTTTGTTGGTTTCTGATTTCGGAATATAATAGTAATAGATACTTCGAAGTACCAGCAAGGTTACCGACGTAGCCCGAAGAATTGCCAAACTTAAGTGGCAGTGGGCAGGGCACATTGCTCGCAGAACGGATGGCCGATGGGGCCGAAAAGAGTGGCGACCGCGAACCGGAAGACGTTGCGTTGGAAGGCTTCCCACTAGGTGGACCGATGACCTAGTGAACGCTACGGGAATCCGCTGGATGCGAGTCGCATGGGACCGGTCAATGTGGCAACACTTGGGGGAGGCCTATGTCCAGCAGTGGACGTCTTGCAGCTGAAATGATGATGACAACTTCGAAGTATTATTTTAATGCTAAGTTTGACAAATTCCCAATACAGAAAACTGGTCTTTACCTACTCCAGAAAAACATATTTTTTTAAAATTACTTACGTTTATGTTATTTGAACACGAGTTAAGTAAACGGCGACCAAGAAAATTGTTTCATACCGTTAAGTAATGTGACTTAAAAATAAACACACTTATTGATTTTATATTTATAAATGTAGTAGGGTGAGTGGACCGCTATCAACAGGCACCTTACCTAGTTTGGGTGTTCTCATATTTTTCATAGAAAAATGTTCACATACAAATTTCTTAGCACATTTCTTTTCTAGGGAACAATAGAATCTTTTTTGAAGGTTCGTTTTTCCGAGTTCGGCCAGTATTTTTACCGAAAACCAAAGATTTATAATATACATTTGTATGAATACATGAGCGTAGGCTGTAGTAATCCGGCAGTCAGGATTCCGAGATAAACTGAGCGTTTTGAAGCCGTAAATCTGACAAGATTGATGATATCTCTGACCCCTGTACGCCTTCCTTCCGACAAGACATTGCACCCCGGTGTACAATAGCATCCCGCCGACATTACCGGAGGTTCGGTTAGTAATTAGAAGTGTTATTTATAGGCGACATTATTAATTGAAATGTATTGTTTACCGGCTGTGAGACATACATAGTGATTTGTAAATAGTGATCGTTTAGTAAAGTTGGCCCTAGGAAACCTTATTTTTACCTATAAAACTTCCGGGACTTTTTTGTGAGTATTATTTTTGTTGTTCTATTGACTTTGTTGTCCTTCCGCTAAGTTTTAATATCGTAATGTTTGTAATTTTTCAGAGTATTAAACTTAACTGTCGTGGGATCAGTATGAGCTGAGTCAACACTTTTAATCAAACAACGTTCATCTGGCAAAAAATATGCTGTGATTATAATTTATCATCTTAATTTGACCTATATTTTTATTTTAAGAGTATTCGTACGAATGCACGCAAAGGTTTTTACGATATCCAGATTGCCATTCTTCTTTCTTATCATTATCAAAGGTTCATCATAAGATCTTGTTTCGGACTATTAACGCTATTTGTCATTTGCCTATTCCAATATTCGATAAGAACACAACAACACAGAAATCTCCAAAACCAAGAGCAAAATTATCATCTGCGTACGCTTTTCCCAACTATGTAGGGGTCGGCTTCCAGTCTAACTGGATGCAACTGGAGACCAGTACTTTACAGAGAGCGACTGCCTATCTGACATCCACAACCCAGTTAGCACAGGGCAATACGAAAACCCCTTGGTGAGACTGGTTGTCAGACTTTCAGGCCACTGACTACCTGTAACGATTGTCACTAATCTACAATTGATAGCCGGGACCAACGGCTTAACGTGCTTTCCGAGGCACGGAGGAAACTCGGTATGTAATGGGTGGTCACCCATCCACAGACAAATCTAGGCAAGATCGACCCGAGCGGCTGTTATTATTTAGCCACGAGCTCCCCCAACAAAACCAATAACAAAATGTACCACAGAAACAAAATACACAATACGGCAGCTAATTCGGCCGGACTTGTGAATAATTTGTTCTTTGTTCGGCTCATAAGAACGATCGCGATATCAAACGAGTCACGTTCTCCCGAGTGGGAGTCGGCGGTCACCCACAAACGCACGTTGTACTTTGTACGCACTGTACAGGAAGTACAGAAGCCTTTTGAGTGAGGAGCAAAAGAAAATCTTTGTGTAAGGTGTGGAGAAAACATGTGCGAGTTAAAAAAGATAAAATAAAGAAAAAAGATGAGAAGATGAAATATGTGTGCAAAGATTTTATAAACTTTTTTTTGATAAATAAATAATAATAAAGAGGCAAGAATTTTTGTGGTACAGGTAAATAATTTCTTTTAGTAGGTATAATGCTGTTGTTGTTGGAGGAGGTTAAGCTAACAGCCGCTCGGATTGATTTTCAGGTTAAGCTGCGCTTGCTTAGGTTGGTCTGTGGATGGATGGGGACCCATTACATACCGAGTTTCCTCCGTGCTTCGGAAAGCACCTTTAGCCGTTGGTCCCGGCTATCATTTGTAAATCTTTGACAGTCGTTACAGGTAGTCAGTGGCCTGAAAGTTTTACAACCAGTCTTACCAAGGAGTATCGTATTAACCAGTACTAACTGGGTTTTGGAGGTCAGATAGGCAGTCGCTCCAAAAATACTGGTGTTAAGCTGAATTCGGTAAGAAGCCAACCCACACCATTACTGAACATGGAATTTAGAATTAACTTGAATTACTATGAATTGTTGGGAGCGTAATGTGCTCGTATAACTTTAAAAAACAAACGGACTGATGACCATACTACGCTGGTTTTGAAGAATGGAGAACTATTTAGATAGATATTCGCGCCATCCTGAAATTAAGAGCAGTAAAGAGTACAAAGCCTTCAAACCTACGCACTTAAAAGCGTTTGTATCAAGTGAGACTACGGCACTTCACATTCTAAGATTAAACGGTCTGATTCGTAGGCGGCTCGTAGCGCGTAGGCGGGCTACGGCGTAGCGCGTAGGCGGCCATTCATCTACACGGATCTTGGCCTTATCATTGTTGTACAAGTTTTGGGCGGCAAATGTTGATATCTAATTTAATTATGAATTGTTGAACGCTATTAGTTAAGCTGAATTGCTGTTCGTATAATTTATATAGAGTGAGATGTCTTTAAATAGGTTGATCTAAAAATAAGGTAGGCGCCGTTTTATTCAGAATATGCTTAAGTTAATCAATAATAGACGGCGTAGCACACTGTTTATTATTATATGTTAACTACACCTACATGTTTTCACAAAAAAAAAAAAACATAATATATAATTAAAAATAAATCGCTAGTACGACAGCTACCACAATTTCATTGAATAATGTTTTCATATACAGAAATACAACTTGTGACATACTTGTAGATACCATTTTACAAAATAACTTATAAACTGTGAAAATAAATAACCAATTTGCATATATTTGTTGTTTATCAATTACGTTAAAAATCATGCAATCATAAGCTATGTAACTCGTGCTGATTGGACTGGAATTCATTGAATCCAATTTTGTGCATGACTGTAAAATAACGTAGAAGCGTTGTTTTACACACTTTTAATGATTTAAATGGTAAACGAATTGAGGGAATTTTATATAAATATATTTCTTTATCCCGGCATCGCGGTAGTACGATGCCGAAGGGCCGAAATTACCGGTATCCAAGCGAGCGAAGCAAAAGGCATAAGCAAGTTAGTCCATAAATAGAAAGCATATTGGTTAAATCTACCTAACCTAAAAGGTGTAAAAATACCCTTGTCAAATACTTTCTAGCTACGGAGATATCTATTGGGGGTCAAAGTTCCAACTTTTTCACAACTTTTTTATATTAAGTACAAGTTTTAATGTTATTACTTTACTTTAAATACCTTCATGACCCAATGAAATTACTATTCAATGCACCCATCAGCACAACGTTAAAAAGTTATGTTGTTGTTGTTATGTTGCAAATATTTTGTGTGTACATAAATAAATAAATAAATGTTTTGAGTGCGTTACATTTGAGTCTTACCGTAAAAGCGCTGTGACTTTTTTTTAAAATGTCAAAGCACCTTGCCGAGATAGGAGCCTTTTGACCTTGCAAAGGACCAAATTGATTGTTTTTTATTTTTCTCATGTTTACTTTTTTATATAATTTTGTCATAATTCTATCTTTTTGTTTCTATTATGTCCTGTGTGAGTTTAATAAATACTTTTTATTTATTTCTAAAATTAATACCGTGATTGTTCACCACAAAAAAAAGTCGTTTCCCAGCAATAATTTTAACTTAGAGTTATTTTATTTAATGCATTGAATGCTTGGTTGATGGCTTCGTGAAGGGGCTGTTTACATTTTGTATAAATCATGATCTGTCAAATGACCGATTTGGTGGAGACGCCATTGTTTAACTATTGTCTTTGTGGACAGATCATGGCTTATTACACAAAAGATTTCGTTGAATTCAGCTGCTACAGGGTAAGCCATAATATGCGGGACTGTTCGAAAGAGATACCGTGGCGAAGAAAGGGCGATGAAGGAACATGGATGTGTTTTAGTCAGTAAAAGTTTGACACTCCCTCCTGCTCCGCCCAGAGCGGGAGAGTCATTTGATGATTTCCCATCCGAAAACAAAAAAAAGGTAAGCCGTAATTATTGGAACTCTGTGGTTAATAGTAGTTGCAGCTAACCGATAGTATTCGATCAGATTGGTTAGAATTCGGAGAACAAAAGACTCGGTTCTGACACAGACAATGGGGCGTGCAACGCTTTCTGACCGACTGTTCCAATGTTCATCATAGCTCATAGACTAATATTCACCACACAGCTGCTTTGAGTAATCAAAGCAGCTATGTGGTGAATATTAGTAACCGAGCTAGTAACGTGTAAACGTTACTAGCTCAATTGTCCAAGGGCTTTGGATTACTGGTACGTTCTGCAAACAATGGTTTAGTTGATTTCTAAGGAATATCTATTTAGCAGAACTTGTATGTTGATTGCACGTTACAAATTGTCCCAGATTTTGTCTCACGTGCTGCCTAGAACCAAACTTTTTTCCACCATTGTGACTCGTACGTCATTTTCAAAGATTTAACGATCAGTGAGGTCTTTCAACTCCCATTCATGTAATATTTCTTGCTCTTTCAATTCTCTCTCACGCGGTACTTATCCTTATTAAAATGTCATGGATGCTTTGAACGGGGCAATTGTGTTGCGTTCGAAAAAGCATCATAAGCTTACGCCATGTTTAGTTGGTACCAACAAAACTAATGTGAGGAACCTTAGATACCTATCCTAGTACTAGTTATCCTACTATATAATATTATAAATGCGAAAGTTTGTGAGGATGGATGGATGTTTGTTACTCATTGATTTGGATGAAATTTTGCACACAGATAGTTTATAACCTGGAATAACTCATAGGATACTTTTTATCCCGGCAGTACGATCCCGTGGGACAATTACCGAACGCGAGCGAGGCCGCGGGCGTAAGCTAGTTTTAAATAACTTCACAAAAAACCCCTCTACTGCTTGGCACTATAAGGCCTCCCTCAAACCTACCTATATTTAGACTATTGTTTACGGTGTCGTCTTCATTGTATGTCTGTATGTCTGTAGTGTAGGATGTTATTAGCTTGTATGTCAATGAGACCGGTGCAATATGTGCTGATATTGAGGCCAAAGCATCTACTGGGAAATTCTATTCGCCTAGTAATAGTAAGTGACGTTTTCACGTTCTAGTTTAAAATAAGACGTCATAGATTAAACTTTTATACCTATTCATAAAATATAATAGTTTAAAAAAACTAAACAACACGCTTAAGAGTGACGTCATTTTATTTTTCACAACCATGCATTGTCGTCTAAACTTAACATGTATACACAATTTCAGCTCAATCGGAAACCGGGAAGTGGGTCAAAAACTTCTATTTTTTAACAGTAAGTTAGTTACTCGTGAAGCTAATATAATCGTGTTAAAAATAATGTATGTACTAGCTTTACCTAGACTAGGTATTATTTCAAGGTCGAAAAACTGTTTAATAAATTAATATATGAATCCTCCAATCGTGTAATTCGAGAATAAAAAATCTGTATAAATAATTAAATCTATAATTCCTCGAATTTCTTAATGCGTAATTAAAAGAATATTAATGGGCTAATTATGCCTTCTTTGAATTTGTTATAAATTTTAATGAGCCTACAGAGATTATTTAATGAAAACGAGCCAGTACTTTTCTTTGGGAATTATAAAATAAAATAGAAGAACTGTGGTATTTTTGACGTGCATTTCTATTTATCAATATCTATACTAATATAAAAAGGAAAGATTTGATTTTTTGTTTGTTACGATGTAACTCAAGAACTACTCAACCGATTTAAAAAAATATTTTACCATTAAAAAGCTACATCTTTACCAAGTAACATAAGCTATAAATTATATTGAAATCATGAAAATTAGCCGAGCTATCACAAGATTCGCGGACGAAGTCGCAGGCGAAGTGCTAGTATCTAAATAAAACGGTGAAGTTTAGTTAACTTATGATTTGAAATAGTTTTTTTTTGTTATTAGGCTGAACTGTCCTACTCCTGGGAAAGGCCTCCCGACCGTTTCGTTCCACTTTCCTCAATGTTGCTCCTCTTCTCGCCAATTAAAGTCATCCAAGGCGTTCCGCCATCTTCTCCTTGGTCTACCGCGACCCCGTCTAGCTGTCTCAGGGCTCCAGTTTTGTGATATGCGGGCGGGGTTTAGTTGTTAAAAATCTTGTTTGACAAACTGTCTATACATATAATAAAATCGTTGAGACCAAAAAATCTGTACATTGAAGATTTAAAAAAAAAAACCAGCCAGGGTGACTTGAAATAAGTAACTGAACATATTAAAACTATTTAAAAAAAAATTGTTTGTTTGTTTGTTTGTTTGTTTGTTTGTTTGTTTGACTGCGCATCACGTAAAAACTGCTGAACCGATTTTGTTGAAATGTTCACAAATCTGTTTAAATACATTCAGAATAACATATAGGCTATAGAAATTTTGGATTTTATTGGAAAAAGGGGGTGAAAAGGGGGGGTAAAGTTTGTATGAAAAAAAAATTTTTGATTGTTCTAGAATCATGAAACTCAGAAAAAATACTTATTAATAAAAATAAATAAATACCTGTCTTAGCATTTTTTTTAAATCTTATCCAGACGCGCAAAAAATAGGGTTTTGTGTTTAAAATTAATAAACTTCAAACACCTATACAATCTAAACCAATGAAGTGTAACCTTTTAAAGTTACTACATATACTCCATATCTAATACAGGTAAATATAATTTCTCAGTTTTCTTGAAATTTGATTTTTGAGGTGAATACGCACAAAATAGCGGAACTCAAGAAAATCGGCTGGTACGAAATGTTTGTGCGCGCATCACGTCAAAATTACTGCATAGGCTTCTTCTATATTTAAACTATATATTATCACGCTACTTCCATAAGGGGGTAGGCAATTTTGCATTATTTCCGTATACTTCAATTGTTTGACGTTTCAGTCATGACGTAAGTACATGAGAACGGCTATTTGTGGCTTATGTCAACGAAGTAAATAGCCTTGCGGTTTCATGACCGCTCTGTAAACTACGGGGTTGCAGGTTCAAACCCCTCCAACATTATTTTCACTTTTTGTGATTTGTTTAATTTTTTTTTTTTTTGCTGTGAGATTTCCTATATTTCATTTTGTATTTAAGTTGTGTGCATTTCCTATTTTTTTCGTGAAATATTTTTCCAAAAAGTAATAGAGTAGTACTTATGGAAGAAGAATACAATCATGCTACCCCCTAATAAATTGGGATACGGGCAGGAGTATGATGATGAGGATGATTTCTCCAAAAAGAAGTATAGCGAACACCAGAAGCCTGATAAATCCACGTGTTCTTGCCGTGCAAGAACTGTGCTATGCTATTCGCAATAATCAATAATCCATACGCAGTTTACGTAGATTATATTTATAGCTAAATTGTTATTGGCCTCATATCGTGTTTTCGGGCGGGAGGAGACGCCCGGGTTCTTCCATTGTGAGGATCGACCGGAGGCTACGGTGGAGCACACTGTGGAGGTGTGCCCCACTTGGGCGGAGCACCACCGTGTCCTCGAAGCGGCGATCGGCGGCGGCGACCTCTCTCTCCCAGCCCTGGTTCAATACATGGTCCGGAGCGAGACGGAATGGGATGCCGTCACCTCCTTCTGCGAAGCAGTCATGCTAGCGAAGGAGGTGGCGGAACGTGAGAGGGAGAGATCCTTACGTCCCGGCCGCAGCGGGAGACACCCCGGGCGTCGGGAGCCACGTATTGGCCCCCGGCCACCGTAGGCGCGGGCCTGTGGACGAGGAGCTATGGGCTAGCTCGCCGTCCGTCCGTCTCATGACGACAGGCCGTATCGACGGCGCGTTCGTGTTCTACGCGCGCCTCAAAGAGAGTCAGCAAAAAAAAAGGGGTCCGCAAAGGCCGATGCCTGCCGGGGCTGCGGGACTATTCGAAAGAGATACCGTGGCCCCGGAACACAAAGGGCGATGAAGGAACATGGATGGGTTTTAGTCAGTAAAAGTCTGACACTTCCTCCTGCTCCGGGAGGAGTCATTTGATGATTTCCCATCCGAAAAAAAAAAGCTATATCGTGTTTGGGCTCAATTCATGCACCTTGATGAGAACTTTCGACCTAGCTGGAGTATGACTGTCATCAAGTGTCTAAGGATGAAACCTAAGGCTGTCGAGGGAAGCCCCAAATTGGAAAAACATAGTACAATATTTTAACGATGATTGCATATATTTCCGAGAAATTAAATTGTTACCTACTTGAATCTATACTTATTATAAAGGAGAAAAGTTTGTTTGTTTGGTTGGTTGAACGCGCTAATTTTAGGAACTACTGATTCCAGTTAAAAACATCTTTTAGTGTTGGATAGCCCATTTATCGAGGAAGGCTATACGTTATATAACATCACGCTACAATCAATAGGAGCGGAGCATCAATGAAAATTGTTGCAAATACAGCGAAAAATTATTGCTTTTGAGAGCTTCCTTTCCGTGCGCTGCGTAAACGGTTAAAGTTACTCAACAATCATACATGTATGACGGGATTGTTCTTCTTAAAAAGTCCGCTAAAGCATATTATCTGCATTTTTTTTAGGTTGACTCACACTCTCTAAGCCTCTCTCTCTCTCTTACGTAACGCAGACGAAGTTGCGCGGGTCAGCTAGTTTAAAAATATATGTTATGTGGGAAAACTACCTTCTACAAATCATAAATTTGACTTTAAACTATAACTAAAACCCACGAAACACCTCAGCTCTGTGTAGGCATGGATATACATGCCGTGCTACCCTACAAAATGCTGATAACTAGTGTTGGGATCGATAATCGCTCGCTAGGTGTCTCTCGCGTCGGATACGGCCGCGCTAATTAAACTGTCGCCTCCCACAGCAATAACCGTCGATATAGCGCTCATTGATAAAGTCCGCATAACACGAATCACGACATAATTAGATGATTTAGTAGTCGAACAGTTATTGAATATCTGATTTTCGAGTGTTCTGAATTTTACTTTATGAAGTCTCCGTAATTTATAGTAAACTATAATTTACTTTGTTTTAAGGTAATATATCTGACCTGACCTGAGATCCTGCTAAGCATGAGGTCCTCGGTTGGATTCCCGGGTCGGGCAAAGTGTTATTGGGTTTTTCCATGAGAAATTTTGTCAGTAGCAGCCACGGAGTCTAGCTTTGTGTGCCCAGTTGGTGGCAATAGGCTCGCCCCTTATTATATGGGACTTAAACATAATTGGTGAAATGTGGGTGTACTATAATTGGGTACACCTTTGCCTAACCCTTCGAGGATAACAGGCGTGACGTTATGTTATTTACCTGATTAGCAATTGCAAGACAAACTAAAATATACTCATACTTATATAACTTGCTTGTTGACTTGTATTTACAAGACTAATAAAAATCCTCCAGTTGGGTAAAGGCCTGCCCCATTTTTTTCCATGTATCCTTCTTGCATTCAATAAAATACATACCAGACATATTTTGAAAAAAGAAAGCACAAATGGAATGTTTGGGAAAAGATCTTTCTTCCGATATGGGTTCAATGGCTCTGTGTTAATTAGAGTGGTAAGGAAGTTCGAATTTACTATTATTCATTTTCTCGCCACCATTTTAATCATCCATCTTTTTTTTAAACTTTTAACTGCATTAAAAGTTTTTGGTTGTTTATCCGTAGTAGGTAAGTTTTGCATTATGCCCTGCACAAGTGTAGATAGATAGGTTTCGTCATATCCAAATGTTATGTATCGAAACATGAGGCAATGTTATAAAAAAAAAAAATCTGACGAATTGATAACCTCCTCTTTTTGGAAGTCGGTTAAAAATGCATATGCATTCTCCAGTAAACTATAAAAATACGAAAAACTGTAATACATTTATGTACCGAAAAGTGAGGCGTTGTTATAAAATGTATATGCATTCTCCAGTAAACTATAAAAATACGAAAAACTGCAAGCAATCTAAAATAAATCTCTTCTCCTATTTGAGAAAAGCAAATGTCCAGGAAATTACTCATGGAAGTGCTTTAGAATTCGCTGCTAAAATTGAAAATGTGGAAATCTCCCAGATATACGCTTCTGTCTGACTGTTTGTACTGCACCTACAATTCTTTTATTATATTGTATTGCATATGTTTCAGGAATCTTAGCAATGTCCAGATTTCAATGAAAATTGAAGTTGTTTTTAGGTCATGCCTTTTCGATGATAAAGAAGTCATCATTGAAATGTAGCGCTCAGTTATAGTAAATAAATATAATTATGAATTAACTAATTTATGATTTATCATTTTCAGTTTAATTTCAAGGAACTGACCCATTATGAAAAACAGTTTAAATTATCACATAACTGTAGCTAAGACATTAAATGGGTAAAAAGGCCAGAGTTCAATATGTCAGCGTTTTTAAAAGTTAAAATGGCGTACCGACCTTAGCACTCGAGTGAAACTCGCGCTTGGCCGGATTTTTAATTAATCTTAGGAAATCTGCGCGAAGGAAAAAGAAGGGTAAAAATAAGAACTTGCCTTTTAAATATTAATATTTCATTTCAATTAATGTGCTTACTTAACGTTAGTCTACTTTAATAATATATCTTTGAAGCAAATAGGTATTTAAGTAGGTAACGTTTAACGTTTTTTTATTTTTAAATACTTACTCCGTTAGTCAATAATTACGCCTAATAATAACTAACAACCCAAATATTCGCATTCAAATTCAATTCATTCGTAAGTATCCACTTCACAGGAAAAATTAAACAGCGAGTTTCATATAATTGCCTAAGCATTCATTAGTCAAATTGTGAATGATTAATTGGCGTCCCAATTTCCCCGTGCGTTACTGTACTTGGCGTACTTGCAAGTACATTGGTATTCGACCCGCGTGTCCCTGCGATTATTACGACCCGTCCGACTTGCGGTCGTCTCTTGCCCCATATATTTTGCAGGACACTGGCTGGTACACCGGACCACTGGTGCATTACAGCATGACTTTGGTCTCAAAGGATTTTGGTTAAATTGTACTTATTCGTAGTGTGAATTTATGTGAACAGGATTAGTTGGGATTTGTTCTTGAGTTTTTCGTTGAGTGTAAAATATGGATGGGTTTAAAATATTTTGATTATTAATGTGATGTGACGGATGTATGATTCGTAAAACGTTTTATACAGGTTGTAACAGAATAAACGCAAGACCTCTCGTGTGGTGTCAGACAATGAAACTGAATAACTTTGATTCTATGACTTTTGGAATTTCTTTTTTTTTTGTTTTTACCCCACATGTTGATCAGCTGATCGCGTCAGTTTCTAAACAAAGACCAATTTTATTCTTTTTGGGAATTTCAAAAACTCTTAGAACAAAATTTGTTCAGTTGCTGAGGCTGCGATGAATTCAATGTCGATCATACTCTATGTCGTAAAAAGGGTGATCTAATAATGAAATTAGAGATTTGTTCTGTGACTTATGTCAACTTGTATGGGGAAACGTAGTCAAAGAACCCATCATCTCCGAAGGAGATTGTGGACTACGTGGAGACCGTTCTTGCCGTGGCGTTTAGGATGCTCAGAGGGAGGTGTTATTTGATATCCGTGTTGTAGACACTGACGTTCCTTCTTATATTGTTAGTACATACTTCTTATATTGGTAGTATATTATTAGTACAGAGATGACAGGGCGTGCCCGTTGCCTCTGTACTAAAATCCGCCGAAGACGAAAAAATAAGAAAATATTCAATCGCTTGTGAATTGCGACATGATACATTCACCCCTTTTGTTACATCCGTTGACGGAGTCTTCGCTCCACAAATGTCTACTTTGGTAAAACATCTTGGATCTGCAATCGCTGACCGCTGGAACAGGTCCTTTAGCGTAGCGATGGGTTCGTTAAGATCGAGAATTATCATCTCAATAATCCGTGCCACTAACATGTGCATTCGCGGCACAAGACATGTAAATTTAAGCCATTAGCCAAGTTATTTGGCTTCGGCGATGGAGCAGCCCTACCTAGACAAGAATAATGTGGATGCGGCCGACGAACCAAGAAGGCGTTGATTGCAATATATTGCGATGGATAAATGAGCTTGTTTTGTAAGATAATTAATCAATAATTTGACAGTACTGTATTAACATATCATTTTTAACAAACATAGATACCCTAATTAGTTTATAAGAAAATATTAATTATATTTATTATACCTACACATTGCTGATTAAAACAAAAAATTTCATCATCCTAGAGAACCACACGTGAGGTCTTGCGTTTATTCTTTTTTTAATTTTATTTTTTTTCGGATTGGAAATCATCAAATGACTCCTCCCGCTCTGGGCGGAGCAGGAGGGAGTGTCAGACTTTTACTGACTAAAACCCATCCATGTTCCTTCATCGCCCTTTGTGTTCCGGAGCCACGGTATCTCTTTCGAATAGTTGCGCAGCCCCGACACCTTGTTACCTAAGTTAATCTTTCTTTTTATTTGACATCAGAAAAAGTACAGCCCATTTTGGAAGAAGTATTAGGCACAGAAACTCATTGCGAAAATAAGCACGTATTATAAAATGCCTGGACAATAAAAGCAAAAGAAAAAGAAACACCTTTGTAATTAGGTACTGCAGCAACTGTATAATTCATTGACCCACCCACACACCAAAAACAGACAAGTTTTTCCTCCTTAAATCTCCCATTAACCCAACCCTTGTTACATAACAAATTCCGGGAAGATTTGCGTCGCATACCTCGCACATTATAATTAGGTATACATGTACAGGTGGCATAGTAAACACACACGATTGGAATACCAACTAGATAAACCTCAGAGCTAAGTCCTTTGCCGCGGAAACACAAACTTGGAATACATTGTCTCATTAGGACGAGCCCATGTAATGAATAGTGTATGCAGCGGCGCTGGGCCCCGCGGACCGCGAGATATTGCATAATGACCAAACGGGACTATGGGGGATAATTCTTACTTAAAATTCGTGTAAGTTTTGTGTAAAAATAGAATGCACTACTTTTGTGTTGTTATAATGTATGAATGAATGAATATTTGATATAATGAATGATACATTTTCTTTTTTACTTTTTTTTTTTTAATTTTGTGATTCCTTTTAATTAGTCAAAGGTTGTATTTTTTATCAAGAGGGGGAAATCTGTCGGTGTTAATTGAAGATGTGATGTTAATTAGTTAATTAACTAGATCTCAAGTGGCCTTAAAAATTACACTAATATATTTTTTTCTTCTGGTGATTTAATTTAATTAAAGTTACAATTTAAAAATAATAGATATTTCAAACGCCATTAAAAATGATTGTTTTTATTTTAATTTAATATATTTTCATGTTATAGTTTAATAGTATTGTGTGGTGTGTATTTGTCTCTGATACTTTTATTTCTAGCATTACTTGTAACTTACTAGTAAAATTATGGATCGTTGTGTCTGTTTTAACTAAATGAATTGAAGAAATGAATAGGAAAATATGACATAAATGTTTTACTACCTAGGACCTACAAAATTCATTTTTAAGTGAAGAGCTCTTTGAAACGTAATGGATGGCTATTTGGAAAAAAAAATGGATTTAACTAACTAAAATTTATTAATGACTGTTTATGCCTAAGCTTTACATCCAAAACAGAGTATACCTATGGCCAATCCCTCATATGATTCACGTAACTAATTTAACGGAGTAAGTTTTTAAAGGCAGGCGTAGGAGTATCATTACAGGTACTTCCAGTAAAATCACTACAATAAGGGGAACCCAAATCTTATGTAAATACGAAATCACTTAAACTAAGTAGCGGTAAGGTAACAGTATATCTTGTACCTAATTCAATAATTAATTACCTAATTAGTTCAGCCGGCAGTTTTGAGAACATTAATTTACTTGGAATCCTAGTACTTTGTGCCTACAAGTACATACTTAGGTACCTATAGGTACATAATTGCGCAAAGACGATGAATTTAGGTAGATTCTAATTTATTTGTTTTGTGGAAATTAATGTTCCAACTATCTTATTTACTTAATTGTAGGCAATAAGCTAGTTTCCACCATCAATAAATTGCAAATCTATTTAGTCCATCAGTATTGGAAAATAATGGACACGTATTTTTATTTTTGTAAATCAATGCATATTGGCAAAGATAAAACGCATCAAAATTCGGTAGTAGGGGCTAAAATTATTATAATTACCGATCACTACTAATAATTACCTCATGATTTGGTAAATGTGAATATAAAATAGAAATTTATCAATTTTAGCAGTTATTATTAATAATTCACTACGCTTGTTGGTAAAAGTAATAAATTAATGAATTTATAAAAAATAACCACGACTGTCCGAATCGGGGTGCCCCAAGTCGGTATAAAAACTCAATTTATATAAAAATAAACATATAGATAAAACTTTTTTGCAAAAAATAAAACCGACTTCAAAAACACAAAAAAGTGAAAAATAACTCTAGCTTCAGAAGTTGGCGACCTTTGTTTGATTGATTTAGTTTTTTTGTCACCGAGTTTTTATTTTTCACTTTTTAGTGGTTCACATGTGCTTACCCCTTCACAGCGTACCGGCGTGATGTTATGTTATGAACTGGTGTAAACAATAGACAGACATGAGATTTCAGTAATCCCAGTCCATTTGCTATCATTTATTGAGGAGTTCCGTTGCATGTGTCCGAAGTTCTTCATAAGATCTTCACCAAATTGAAATCAAATGGGACTACTCCCAGTACTCTTCCAAAAACTACCCAAATCGCTTCAAGTGTGCCTATAAAATTCGAAGAGTTCTCTCTATTCCTCCAGGATTCCATCATCAGATCCTGACTTGATGATCATGGGACCATCTGGGAAGTATACCCTCTCAAACAAAACAAAAAAAAACCAAATCGGTCCAGCCATCTTCGAGTAATCGGGGAACATACATAAAAGAAAAAAATAAAATAAAAAAAAGGTTCCGACGAATTGAGAACCTCCTCCTTTTTGAAGTCGGTTAAGAATAGCATAGCACTTAGAATTGCAACAAACGCGCATTTTTCTGCATTTACAGCGTTTATTTATTACATTTATCGGTACTAAGTTTAAATTATTAATAATCATCCATAAAAGTAGTTAATTTCTTACTTTTACCCGGCTTTCGGTAATTATTAATAATTTCCAATTCATCACATTTACCGTAACATATACACTTTCCTAAAATTAAAAGCAATTTTCGCGAGAATAAACGATTGGAACTTGGAGATGGGGTATTTTTCATAAAAACATGGGTTCCAGAATACTATGTTCGTAACAACGTGAAATATTAATCAGAATGGTAGAAGAAAAACTCTTTTAAAAGTTGTTAAGTGTTAACATATTGGTGTTAGTAACCTTTTGGGGACGTTACGTATGTATGTAATTTTTTGAGAGACTTTAAAAAAATCCTTTGTTGACTACTATGGGCTAACGAATTCTCTGAAATAATATCATACTTGTACTCCTATTTCATACACAAGTAAAAAGAAAAAAAAAGACTAATCCTTTGGAAATTAACAATCTTTATTCAACTTCATATTTTATTTCACATTTCACGCTACAAAATACGAGTGTCATTACACGGGCTATCTGTTCGTGCGGTATCGTCCTTTACACGCAATCCAGACTCACCGCTTCATTAGTTCACTAAGGCTTCTATGCAAGTGCGGGGTTCGCCGCCGTCGCCGCGTCGTCTCAGCGGTCTATTACAACTTGTATGCAAGTGCACGGGTTGTTGCCCCCTATCATTAGGTAGTATGGGAATGGTGTTTACTGAAATTGAATTTGTTGATTCGACTTTCGGAAATTGTTCGAGTAATATCTATCCTTTTTTTCTTTATCGTGTGGTTAATGCCTAACCTGGTGTCAGAGTTTTTATGCCACCCCTGGGCCTCTGACTTGGCTTTACATGCCGTCGAGAAATAACTCTCAGGCATGCTGGTCTCCTCAAGATGTTTTTGCTACACCGAAGTAAGCGATAATTATGCAATACGTACGATTAATGTACGGTCGACCAAGCTATTTGATTTACATTTTACAAAGTAAACCAAGTAAAATTTAATCCAAATAGCTTGGTTGACCGTACATGAATCCGAAAAATCAGAGGTGCGTGTCTTAGGTTCGAACTTGAGACTTATGACTTGCATTGCTATATTTAGCGAGTACCTTGTAGACTTATAGTTTCACAAGTATAGTGCACCTGATCTGCCTGACCTTATTCTAACTTTACCGTTGCGTGCAGACTTTGATTTGTGCCTAAATGTTTGTTAAACTAAAAGCTTTAGACTAGCATTTGTTTTCATTTAATGAGTATCTGCTACATCACATTTTTCATTTAATTCTTTCTTTCGCAATTAATTTCGGTTGAAATACTGTTGAAAATGCTTTGATTAGATTTTCGCGTCGTTGCGTTGATCTGAAAGATATTTTATTGTTATTTGTGATTTCCCTTGTTTAAGTAAAAAAGGTATATCATAAATAGGGTGGAAGGTAGACTGATACACAAACGCATAAGTACCATATATTCAGTACGTCATTCAAAACCCACAGAAATTGTTCATCGGTAATTAAAAAAAACATTTGCCGTTCCATACATTTTAACCACGTAGTTATTGACCTTTTTTGAGGAAAAAGCAGTTTTTTTTATTGATGTGTTTGCGGTGATACTGATTTTTTTTTACCTTCGGAAAAATGCACTTCTGAAGTCTGGGGTAAGTTATAAGTATGGTAACAGTTGTCTGTAATCGATTTCCTGTTTTTATATGCAGACAGACTTTGAAACTACTATCCAATTACGTAAAGACTTGATAGGACTCGACAAAGTAATAAAATTTGATACGATTGCCTTTTTATGACAATTTGTATGGTTCTTACCAAGGTTTTATGATTGTTAATGACGGTTTCCAATGTAATTCAGTTATTTAAACTGGATACTCACGAACAGTAGTTAGGCTGGATAGTAGAACATTGGCTGGACAGGTCGGATAACGGATAGTTACTGCATATCTGATTCATCTAGAGATAAAGCAGATATCCGGTAACTATCCGTAATTTAAACTTTCTCGTTTATATTTTAAAATAGAAAAAAAACTAAGTCAGAGCTTACAATCAAACATAAGTCCGTTAGATTCTTTGAAAATGATGTTTTGTTTCTTAAGGAATACAATTATAATGTTATACTTACTCACAGACAGAAGAAATACATATATGTAATAAAACTATTTTATCATTTTATTAAGACTCGTGGTTGTGACATGTAAAAATATAATTTTATTAATAACAGCGGTTGCTAAGCAATACATCTGACAAGAGCTAAAACTATATCAAAAAATAATAAGGTTCTAGTATAACACACTCTTTAACAATTATGGTATGCCATGATCTGTCCACGAAGTAGACACAATGGCGTCTCGACCAAATCGGTCATTTGACAGATCATGATTTAACTCACGCTACGAAGACGAAGTAAAAGGACTAGCATAGGACATGTTCATAGTTTCTGCCAACCCCGATTACAAAAAGGAGTGAGTACATGTATATGTTTCTATGAATTTATTAAAGTAAAAGCCCTAACTTCTATTATACCGAATAAAACCTTCGTCCCCTAGTCTGCATAATCTCCACAATACTCCGAGAAGATTGGACAATAAAAACTCGAAATGGAAAGCCATTACATTGAACTTATCTAGAAAGAGGTCGAATGGACTAAAAAGTCACGTTACCTATATACAGAGGACATAACGCCAATATTTAACTACCACGAACTGTCCAATTTTCTCATTCGATGTTGAACTTAACCATCAACAGTTTATGGTTTAAAATCATTTGGAGAAATTTGACAGTTTTTGGTAATCTGATGTGCTGGCAAGTGTACATAAGCTTTCACTTTTATAAGTACCTGCGTACTGAATTATTGTACTTTGAAATTAGTTTTATTGTTTACAAACTGTTTTTTATTAGTTTTACGAACATTTTGTGTTAACTCGATACTAAATTTTTAGGTATGTCTGCTATAATAACGTAACTTTTGAAGCTCTTTGTGCTCAGACCAATATACATAAACTAATGCGTTATTCCCATGGGGTAGGCAGGAACTACGGAACGCCATTTCTATGATGTTTCATGTTTGATGTGTGTTTGTTGTAACAATGGTAAGTATATACTAGGGCCGATGCCTGCCGGGGCTGCGGGACTGTTCGAAAGAGATACCGTGGCCCCGGAACACAAAAGGCGAAGAAGGAACATGGATGGGTTTTAGTCAGTAAAAGTCTGACACTCCCTCCCGCTCCGCCCAGAGCGGGAGGAGTCATTTGATGATTTCCCATCCGAAAAAGTCAGCTCAGTAGTCGCGACAATTCGATCAACGAGGCAGTCTCACACATACCTACACATCAAAATTTCCAGACGAATGAAGTCACAGAAAACAGCTAGTCCCTATAAATGAAACGGCGACATCGTTTTACAGTTCATAACTCTTGCCATTCGGACTTTAATGTTCACAATCCATGAGAAATGCAAGAGACTGCACGTAAAATGCAGTTTATTAATCGTAAATACTTGGAGGAACGACAGATTGTTCAGCTAGCGTTAAAATATGGCGTGAGATACGATAACTCATGGTCTTTTATGTCGGGCTATTAAATATAGTTTAACAAGCGACCCTACTATACGCACGATTTGACAACATGGCAATACATCGAGATTTCTCTGCTGTAGTATTAGTCTATGTGATGTTTCTGCGAAAGAAACGATCATAGCACGGCGTTGGTATGATACGGTGTAGTGGACAGAGTCCTTTATAAGTTTATAGTTATCGGCCTAAATATCGATTCCAGGTTTTATGGTAAGGTGGCCAAGTAAAGATTTTTTCTATCATATATATATTGTTTTGCTTTTAAACATAGATACTGCGATCACCAATTCGTGAGCCACGATTGGTTTGATAAAATCACCATACATAGCACACGAATCGTCCTATTCGGTTAACGTCTGTTCATTTGAATGTTTATTGAAACATCAACTCAGCTCGTATTTACACTCAATAGTGTATAATCATGGGAACTCAAAATCTGCACATTTCGGGAACCATACTAGTTTCACCCATAGTTTTGCTAAGGTAATCAACTATTGTTGAATATTAATGACCAATATTTGTTAAGTAAACAAACAGGTTTCTAAGTTACTTTTGATTAATTGTGAACTGACCTAAAATTTGTTGATATTGGGTATACATTGCCCAAGGGAAGACGAAATGAAAAAAACTAATGTTAGTTGCCAACAGCTATTTATTTACTGACCCTACTCAGGTACTTTTGATATTTTTTATGTGGTCAAAAATCAATCGGTACGGCCCACTATTTGCTTCACCAGTGGAGGGTTGAACACCGTTCGTGATTGATGCTACTTGCTGGCCAGACTAGCAATTTTAGGGTCAAGAAAAATTTATGTGTTTAGCTGGATACTATGTTATTTTAGACTAGGGTTCCTGGTTGATTTATGTGGCTAGAAAAAATATCTCGTAAATTAATGTGGGTGGTGTGTAGATTAAAAATACTTACTTCTTTGGTTCCATGACATCAAGTCGTCGAAATCAGTAATAGATAGTGCGCTATAACATTTTGACATACGAATGGTACCTGACAAGCGTTCGTATGATATTAGACAGACCGATTTGTAACTAAATAGTAACAAGTAATTATATTACGATTTTCTACGTCTTGTCTTGTCTATTTCTCCTAAATATTTGAATGTCTTTGTGCGGTACCTAAAAACTTTGACATACCTACGTAGCTTGTATTTACAGTGCGTAGCTACCTTATTTATTTATATCTCTCCTTCTGGTTGCTGCAAAAGTCACATAAGTATTCAAACTGTAGCCTTTTTAAAATACAAGATAAACATATCCCATAGGAGCATGCTGGTATCATCATACTGTAAACACAAACCAATCTGATTGATATTGATCACCTCGGGAAGGCTTAATGGGTAGTAGGGGGAAGTTTATGAGATATTATGTGTTCTGTGTGCTCCCTAGAGAGGGATATTGCATTTGAGCTGTTGTTTACGTCATCCACTAAACCCTGTCCTCGTCGCCAGGGCTAAATAAAAGACGTGTAGCACAACAGTTATTGCTAGAGTAGCTCTACTGACGTATGGACATAATAGAAGCCGTGTGTTCCAGTATACTGGCTAGCCAGTAGGTACCGAAGTAAAGGAAGCATAAAAAGAAAATAAAAACGTATGTTGCTTCGTATTTTATTTATTGAAGATGTAGGTACAATGTAACTTACAGAAGGGAGATTTAGAAGATATTTACAAGGTGTTAAGGTAACATTTAAAATTTAGTTAATACTTTTAAAATGTCTGTGGCTAAATGTAAAATAATCTAAGAAAATAAAAATGAAAGTAAAATCAAGCTGAAAGAATGGAAAAGCGAAACATAGACTTGTAATAATAGTTAACAATTTGTAGTCATATAAATAATAGTTTTAGAGATTTTTAATGTTCCTAAATAATTTTATTAATAACTATAAAAATTATTGCCCTAATCAAAACTTTAACTACACCTTATGAACGTGCACAACATTTAACAGTGATTAAAGTTATCTAACAACTAGTGAATTACCTAAACAAATAAAGATTCTTATTTATTTAAAAGATTAACTTAATATAGATCTTATATTAAACTTAACTAGGTATATTATTGAAAATTTTGATATGCTTGATATTCTTGTTTTACGCAGCTCGTTGAAATTCTTCAAGTACAGTCGTGTGCGAAAGAGAAATGTATGTACATTTAAATGAAACTACTAACTCTACGACGTTGTATATTACGTAGGTGTGTAAAATATGAACACTGTTATTTTAACATTTTGGTTACAAATCTAAAAACAATACGATTTATTTGTTATCAGTTCTTGTGTATAAAAGAAATTTCACTAGACAGGCTAAGAACGACATTGGAATTTATTTTGTTTAATTAGCTGATTGCTTCTTAAAAGTAATTCTATTATCTGCCTCACTGTACTTGAAGCCATTCCAACAATTTGCTATAAAATACGCAGCAAGTGCTTTATTAAATTCCATTGTAAATACATTAATTTAATTTTCAATAGGTTACTGAAATATCATCACGAATATTCTCGTAAATGCGCCAATAAAAGGGACAATAAAAACATATAAATATTCGTTGATTCTGGATTTTGGAAGCAAATATTCTACTTAAAAATAATTTCACCCTTACACCGATTGCGCTTCGTTCCGACTCCACATTGCGGGTAGGTGTTCCGCCTTGCAAAGATCAAGTACCCTACGTTATAACATATGAAACACTCAGATGTGTCTTTTGTAAATAGGATTCATTTGAGAATTTTCTTGTAAAATATATGCAAGAATTTTCAAGTTAAAATGTGATATGTCTAGCAGTTTAATAACTAGGCGGAATCAAATACTTTTAAATATTTATGCCGTGTTAATTTCAAGTCCACTAGTATCATTTAAATCGACCAGCATTGGAAATTGAAATGCTGTGTTAATACGATCTTTATCACGCGTATATTTTCATTTGAAGTGGTGTATACTGCCTAGTATTTATGTTTTATCAAAGCAGTTCATCGATACTTTTTTAATTAAACTGTAGTTGACAATGTGATTTGTGGTTGAAACCTGTGTTTTTAACTTTCGATTCAAAAGAAATTATTATGATTGTGGCCCTGACTAACTGATTGTATTTTGATTAAAACGAATTTATATCTGGACAAATGACGGATCTAATTCTTGACAACAAGAAAGTATTGAGTAGATGATTTGTAATTGTTCATGTAGACAATTCATTTTATTTTTCAATTTGATACTAGTCAAAGTCTAGCGCAAGTCGTGTAGCTGGCAAGAGCTTCGCTACGCCGTTGCGTAGCACATTTGCTACGGCGTAGCATGTGTGCTACGACTGCGTGGTCTTAATGCCTACGGGATGTATTGCGAAGGTAAGGTCTACCGTAAACTATAGACAAGACTGTATTTAGACAGACAATTACCCTACTAGTGCGAGCGAGACAGACTATGTATTCTCGCTCGCAATAGTAGGGTAATTGTCTGTCTAAAGTTGTCTGTTTTAAGAATACATTCAGTGGGTTATTTTAATCATCTTACTTTAATTCCTGCATGAAGAATAAGAATAGTTATTTGCTTCATATTTCCCAATGTAAAATACACACGGAGATTTATACGTATATAAAATTTAATAGATGTATAAATATTGGGTTATTCAATAGATTTTCATGCAAACGAAACATTATACATTTCCTTATAATTACGGCTAGTTTACATACAAATCACCCCTAATTATTAGGAAAAGTAATGAAAAGAACAATAGGTATTATTTCTAAAGGCGTTATCGGCACGTTTACTTATATCGGGTACCATTTAGACATGTGAACCCGGTGTTTCACATATTACAAGATACTTTAAGCTTTAAAAAGCTGTGTTCAGGGCTCGCCGTCTCGCGTATTACCTATGGACATTTTATGCTAAATAGGTATTACTTAGACTTATTCAACTAATCTCTTCAGTCTTGGACGTTACACTTAAATAGAATACTTCTAAAACCCGCGTCGAATTTATTCTCTCCAAAACTTGTAAATTAAGTAGAGTCTGCGTGTTTAAACTATTCCATGGCGTAACTCAACACACACCAAAGATAAGTTATGATCACTACAAGCTATACAGGGTGTAAACGGGCCCTTCACGAAGCCGTCAACCAAGCATTATGTGCGTCAAACTAAGTAACTCTACGCAAAAAAATATTGCTGGGAAACGACATAATTTGTTGGGGTGAAAAATCACGTTTTACGGTAAAGGACTCAATATAACGCACTCAACACGTTGTGCTAATGGAAGGATTTAATAGTACGGGGGTCGTGGTGGTGTTTTAAATTGTTCATAAAATTTGTTTACTTTAATAAAACTTATTTATAAAAAAAAACTTATGAAAAAGTTGGAACTTTGACCCCCAATATCTCCGCAACAAGAAGCTTCCCAGGTATGGTCTAGACTCTAGAATAAAAAAATTATCGCAATGACGGGGAGAACAAGTGCCTTTCGGCTTCGTTATGGGTCTTGTTACACCCTTTATTCACACAATACTGTGGATTAGTTAACTGATCGCCTGCGTATACTACTGTATACACACACTTTAATATCTCGACTACGATTTAATTTCTCTGCTGAAGGTTATTTATTTGATATAGATTAAGTATCTAAGATTTGGAAAAATCACATTCACTAATAAATAAAACACATTTAGGACAACGCACGACCAAAAGTTACGACACCTAAAGAAGTAAGCAAAAATGTACAACACTCATTCACGTGAACGTAATATTACATAGTTCAGTTACATTTAGTTCATAATTATTACTTACACCTATATAAAATTCATTAATTCTAACAAATGAAATTATCACAAATATTTAAAAAACCACATTCTGTATAATAAACGCTGTATAATTAATACAATACTTAATTATATATAAAAATATATTGCTCAGGGTTTCAATGGGTCGGTCTATCAAATCAGTGCTTCAAAGTTGCCTGTGGAAAATCTATTATTAATTTGTTTATAAAATGATAAAATGTGAAACTAATAGAATGTGACATAACCATAACTTCACGTTGTTCCCCATTCTTTAGACGTTCCTTCCATTCAAACATACATTAGATTACAAACGACCGAAACATAAAAAAACTAATTGCCTAGTATCGTTTTAAAGTTTAAAATGCCTAATATAATAAAATGTTGCTAGGTATAAATAAAATATCTCTTCGGGTTTCTTATCCTAGATTACGCTAGATGTATACATAAACGACTTTAAAAAATTTACTGACTAGTGATATGTGTCAAGATATGTATTTGATATGTTGATCACAACAAAGTAGTTCGGCAATCGCTGATACGCTGATGGCCCTTATCCTTAGTTCTCTAGTCCTCTGGCCAGCCGAGGTCTTCTCCAATGAGGTCGTAAAACCTTTGGTTGTGTTGGATGAAGAACTTCCTGAGCTTGGTGACGACGGCGGGGTCGACCCGCGGGTGCTTACGACCCTTCGTTTCCCGCAAACACTTGTCTGTCGTGTCGTTTCGCAGGCAATAAAAGCCTTTCGTTTCGTTGAAGTAGAAATTCTTTCTTCCTGTTGGGACAAGACATAGGGATTTTCAAATAAGGGTTTACATCTGATAAAAAGGTTGGTATAGTTTCAATTTTAACTATTACAATCTAGTCTATTTATAGTAATCAATTACAACCACCAGATTAGGACTTGTTCTAGAAATTATTATATTTACTATGTTTATTATTTTTGAGGTCCCGATATTTCGGTGCTGTTGCAAGCACTATGATCACTTATCCCGTTTTCAGTATTAATTATAATGTTAGTGACCATGTCAGTTTAAAAACTTGTTATAGACTATTTTAGAAAATTAAAAAAATGACATCTTTTTAGGTAAGAATTTCCAAACTTTTTAAGACTATAGTCTATGGACATTAAACTAATCGATGATCTCGAACAATCTGCAATATAAAACACCGCTTACCTATCTTATGTTCAAGTCCAAGGAACTTCTCGATGCGTCTGAGCTGCGGCACGGGGTCCTCAATCAGCAGGTCACCGTTCACCACCAGTATCTGCTCCCGAGGGAACACTTCCAGCCACCGATGCAGGTACGCGTGGTACAGGGAGATGGCTATTGGCCTGTCAGGGACAGTTGACGTGTTTAATATGATAATTTATTTACTGAAGACTGAGCTTTAGCATGTCAACACTGTGTCCAAAGTCTGGCCTTATTTGGAAACTAAACTTTGGTACAGTTGGATGCAGATGCGAATGTAGAAGTTAAATATCAGATTTCTTTAATAAAAATCTGACTTAAAGAAAAATAAAAACTTTGAAAGCATCAATTATTGAGCACATCGCATTTAAAATGACGTGTCTTCTCTGGTATGAACTTGAAAACTGCACTAGTTGTTGGCAAAGTGATTTTACTAGGCCCGAATAACTGTACATTTCCAGTACAACTTGGCCTTGCTTTGTATAGATTTCCCGTACAATGCAATCCGAATGAACTGGTTTTTTATAGATTGATTAGTCGTCGTGCGTACATCATCGTTTCTTTTTCATATTTTCTTCATGATTATTGTATATTGTATATTGTTTACTTGTTTGTTTCCCTTAAATAAATAAATATCCATTTTTTATCCCTATATTTTTTTAATGAGATAAAACACTTTTTCTCTGTACCTGTAAGCAATATTAATCGTTCCATCAGGAGAGATGGCTAGATGTTCGAAGGGCTTGGCGGCGTCGGGTACCGGGTGTGCGGCTATCTGAGGATGCGCGGGCGCCGAGGGCGTGGCTCGACTGCGCAGTTGCGTGTAGTCGGAGATCGCGCGCGTTACTGGCTCCCGGACTATGAGTAGTAGTCGGACTGAAGAGTTCATTGCTCGAACGCGTTCGGGTACCTTGGTGGAAAGAAGGTTGCATGAAACTTAAAAATGCTTCTCATGAAAACTGAAACGAAAACTGACTGAAGAAAATGATTTGATTCGTTTGATCTTGCCAAGTGTGATTTAAATTTTCCATCATCGACGAAGTTTGACCGTTTATGCTCATGAAAAACTGTCAAAAAGCTTCCAGTCGATTGTAAACCATACCATTACGAGAATAAAGCTAACTTTCACTTACCTCAGGAGTAACAAAATAACTCGGGCTCTTTTCTATCGTGATCTGCCCTTTGAAGGACAGCGGCATTTTACTCCTGTACCACTCCAGGCCCAGCGCGTAGTTCTCGTCGCGGTCGAAGAAGTGCACTTCTCCAGACGCCTTCTGTACCATGGGGTGGAGGTACAGCATCTCTAGCAATGCTCTGGTACCGCATTTTCTGACGCCTATTATAAGAGCCTATAACAAGATTTTTTAATTACTTTTTCCGCTCATTAATACAGACCAAAGGAATTCTTCCCTCTACGTCAATTCCTGCTATATCGACTCTTGATTTTAGATGTGATTCATTTTTAAGAAGTAAGTAAGTCATAAAATAAAAAATAAATATAAATATCGCTGGACATTAACACACAGCGCCATCTAGTGCCACACTAAGCAACGAGGCTTGTGTCGTGGACACCAGATAGTTGATATACTACATTTATACTTTTTGTTTGTAAATACATACTTATTATACATATAAACATCCATGACTCGGAAACAAATGTCCATGCTCATCACACAAACATTTGCTCCAACCGGGATTCGAACCCGGGACCCTAAGACCGTAAGGCAGCCTCACTACCGCTGCGCCATTCGGGCCGTCATGTTGTTATATCACCGTTTTTGCAATATGCCAACGACAGTCACAAAATATGGTGCTATGTTACTCCAAATTAGTTTTAAAGAAACTGGAAGGTACTAAGGTAATAGGGGAAAACCCAAAACAAATTCTTCGATACCCAATCTTACTTTATTAAAAACTTTCAGTTTGAAACATTTTGATATATTTTAAAACTTCTATACTCGTATACGTTATGCAAAGTATACCAGCACTAATATGTTTACTCTTAGTAACTCTTAAAAGATCCTACTAAACTGGCCTGCAAAAATAAGTATCACACTTTTAAAATTGCAATAACTTTTTAAGTACACAAGATATACTTCGAAACAAAAAGGACTCGAAAAATAGTTTAATTTTGTCCATAGTTTCAAAGGAAGCTGATAAAAATTGCTTTATAACGTTTTTTTTATTTTAAATCTCTTACTTCTATAGTTTAGGAAAAATTAAAATTTTAAAAGTGTAGTACTTATTTTTGCAGGTCAGTGCATATTGGTTGTAGTTTTGTGCTGGATGACTGTACAATTTACCTACATAATAATTTTTGTGCAGTAAAGACTGTAAACTACTGTAAAGATTCGGAATATAGTACATCTCGTAATATAGAACACACAATATATTACACCAGGGTATAATAAATTGACGACATCACTTAGCAATTATTCCAAGAAGGCTGCTAAGAATGGTGATCAACCAAGACAACATTCCCCTGAGAACGCTCGTTGTCAGTCCATGGGGATGACCCATAATTGAAGATGTTTATTGGCTATATAGCGTATACATATCTATATAGCGTAGTCCTTTAGGTGGGGTTCGGTCCCTGGTGTATAAGTGGGTCATAGGTTTGAACCCTGGGTCACAAAGTATTTTTGGGTATCATTTAACGTAAGTCTCACTATGCAATAATTGTAATATTTTCATTGTTTTGAACAAAAGTACTTATTAAAGGAAATAAAGAAAAGAATTAAAGAAAAAGTATTTATTAGACGCAACCAACCAAAAAAGGACAAATTTAAATTGAGCTAACATGATATGTCATTCCTATGTATAGTCAACCGCATAAAACCCGATGAATAATAAAATAACTACTCTACCTGTGGGAGTCTGCGTGCAGGTCTTGGTTGCCGTGGAGGTCGCAACCGCTTCCGTAGCGCCATCGGATGGTTGATCGTCCTGGTGTTACTCTCCTGACTCTGCAGGATCTTACGGCCTTCACTCGCGGCCGATGCCATGCTCGCCGCCTGGTAGAATGTCATCAAATTGATATATTAATTTTGTTTGACTGGTGCTGAAGAATGCGGATATGAAACTGCTTCGCAGACTACGCCACACCTCCTTTCCTGCCCTCTAAGATCCAAAGGTTGCCGTCAACGCGACCTCTGCACTACCATAGACAATGCCGTAGGAGTTTCCATGGATACGAGGAAGAAGAAGAAGTGGTTGCAAGCTCGATTGCTCAGCTTGGCGTCTTTAGAATCCTACTAATATTATAATACTTATATACTCAATATAATATATATAATTATAATATATTATTATATATATTTTTTTATAATATATTTTAAATTTGTGGTATAAAGTAGTCGATCGTGTTGTTTTATTGCATAACTAATGCTATGTAGATAAGTATATTTTGTACGTATACCTCTTTCTTTTGTTGTGTTTTCTTTTTCTTTTTTGTTTCGAGTGTTTTATATGCGGAAACTTGTAAATGGCCTTCGAATTCGTATGGTTTAAGAATATTGTTTATATTAGCTGTAAGTTTCCCGAACAGTATAAAATAAAATAAAATAAATAAAATATATTAATGCGCGAAAGTTTGTGAGAATGGATGGATGGATGTTTGTGACTTTCATTCAAAAACTACTGAACGGATTTGAGTGAAATTTAGTACACAGATAGTTTATAACCTGAATTAAGGAGTATGGATCCCGTGAGAAAATTATCGAAATCCACGCGCGCGATGCTAGTCATCTATATCCACTCTTACAACATGGGAACTTGTACCGCAGCTATCAAAATATGGATAGGTATACTACACATCGCATTCCTCTCCAGGGAATGTTATCTAAAGTAATGTGTATTACACAAGGGGAGACAGTAAAGCAGGTCTATGACCCACCTAGTAAACTAAGACACGCTTAACTTATCACGCCTATTGTTTTGTTAGAAATTGTTAACGCAACCCGATACTTATGTACGTAATCACAAGGTAGAATATCGCAGGAAATCACGAAAATATATGGCTTTGCAAATTATCAAGATCCTAGATGCCGCGTTCCGGAATATCGTTACCGTAAAGACGAAAGGGCATCGAACTCTGCGTTACCCTTTTCTATATAATTTCGTATGATATTTGCATACACTTTTTTCGGTAAAGTAATGTTTGGTAAAAGTTCTGACATTAGCACATTTTAAAGATTGCCAATATTGTCGTAGTTCTTCAGGTTGAGTTTTTGAACTGGTATTTTGGGGCAAGAACTAATACGAAAAATCTCATTTCATTAATATCGCAATGGCTACTTCTTTCTAGCTCATACTAAAAATACTAGGGCATAGTTGCGTATCTTTTTTGCGATGAACTCTATTGGTTATACCCATTATTGATAATATGAATAAAGTGTCAAAACAAAGTTCGTGCAAAACAAGTACTTACAATTAAAAAAGTTTGAATTTAGGTACATTGCGTCTACTCCGCGCGTTTTGCGCTAGGCTCACAGAACTTACCTCACACATGTTTTGATATGTACATCTAACAACCCCATGCCACCATCACTAGGTCATTGAGCTAGCTTGACATACCCCAACTGCTAGTCGGGTTCTGTTTAATTTCAGCCGAGCTAAACGCTGGCCTAACAACCGGCCTACGTATATTGGACACCTGAATAGGTTAAGTCAATTATGAGATACCTCTGTTTCTCGTGTTGCATTTGCTTTGGCGTCTATTGCTGCATAATTTTGGTAGGTGTGCATGAACATAACATTATGCCTGTATTTCCCGAGAGAGTAGGCACAGTGTACGCGCATTTGTTTTTGTTATTTTTAAGTAGAATGGATATAAATTTAATTAGTGATATAGATAACTCATTTTTAACCGAGTCAAAGTCATGTGAGGTTGAGGACTGCAATCAATATCTTTCCCAGTATCAAAAGTCACTAACCATACTAACCCAAAACATACGAAGTATTTACAAGAACATAGATAGCTTTAACATTTTTCTTCATAGACTTAACTTTAATTGTGATATTATGGTTCTAACAGAATGCTGGCTATCAAAGCGCCACGATAACCTCCCGGCAATACCAGGATACAACTTATTATACACTAAAATTAACCACAATCAAAATGATGGTGTCGTTGTCTTTGCTAAGGAATCATTAAAGGTCAAAGTCGAAGAACCTGATCTACAAGAGTGTATTAGTAACTGCCTTATCATCAAAATTGGTACAACCACAGCGATAATTGCTTTGTATAGATCCCCTTCCGCAAGAAACCTAACATCTTTCCACAGTTCCCTAAACCAGATCTTTCAATCACTTAGCCCATTTAACAATGTAATACTAACAGGTGATATTAACATTAACATTGGCTCTGAAAACGGCGACGCAGGGACACAAGATTACCTTAACATCTGCTCATACCATGGTTTTTTGCCTGCTCACACATTGCCTACTCATCAGAGCGGTTCTTGCCTCGACCATATGATGATCAAAACCACTTATTCATTTATTACGCTTGTTACTAACTCAACAATAACCGACCACCATTCTGTCTTACTAGCCGTAAATTTAACGCTGCCTAAGCAAAATCGCCACCACACAAAATCTAAATTAAACATAAAACAACTCGAACTTGATTTACGCAACATTGATTATAGCCTAGTTTACAATATTGCTGACGCTAATTCGGCTTTATCGTACTTAATAAAACATGTCCAACAAGCAATATTGCGTAATACGACAGTTGTGACAATAAATAATCGTCTTCATAATATTAAACCTTGGATTACTCCTGGACTAATTCGATGCATAAGGCACAGAGATAAACTTCACCAGAAAACTAAGAAATTCCCTGATAATTTAATAATTCTAAACACCTATAGAAGATACAGGAATTTCTGCAACAATCTCTTAAAGAAGCTTAAAAATAATTACGATAAACATGAATTAAATAAAGCAGGCAACAATACCAAGCAAATTTGGAAGCATATTAAAAACGTTACATACATGACTAAACCACGTGAATCAAGTTCGAGGTTACTGCTTACTAATCCTTCACCCCTCTTATCAGCTAACAAAGTAAATAACTTTTTTGTTAATGTTGGGAAAACTTTGGCCGAACAGATTCCGAAACATTGCGCACAAGCATCTTTCCAAAAACTGAACAACACCTGCAACCTGAAGTCATTTGCTATGCTGGATACTGACGAAATCGAAATATCCCGAATAATATCTGACCTTAAAGATGACTGTGCAGTTGGATGGGATAATATAAGCAACAAGATCCTTAAACTATTTAAGCATATATTGGCACCTCCCTTAACGCATATATTTCGAATCTGTCTTTCAAAAGGAATTTTCCCTACCTGTCTTAAAAAGGCTGTTGTTATCCCTATCTATAAATCTGGAGACAGGGACTTGGTTAATAACTATAGGCCAATATCATTACTCCCCTCAATCTCAAAAATTCTAGAGAAAATTATAAACAGCAGACTAATTAGCTTCCTGGAAAAAAACAACATCTTGTCACCAGCGCAATTTGGCTTCAGGGCCAAACTATCCACAGCTGATGCGGTGCATAGCCTTACCAATTATGTCTCAGAAGAGCTGGGCAAGGGGAACCAGGTCATGGGAGTCTTCCTTGATTTAGCGAAAGCCTTTGACACTGTCTCTGTTTCTGTGCTTCTAAGAAAATTAGAGGCCATAGGAATAAGGGGCACGCCGCTGACATTACTTACTGACTACTTAAACGACCGATACCAATGTGTTAGAGTTGACAATTTTACGAGCGATGAGCAGAAAAATACTGGATTTGGTGTTCCCCAGGGGAGTATATTGGGCCCTACCCTTTTCCTGGTTTATATTAACGACTTGTGCAACCTAAATATCAAGCAAGGCAAAATCATATCATATGCTGACGACACGGCGCTAATATTTTCCGCTGAAAACAGTAGCGAACTGTTCGAAAACGCTCAACTTGGCTTTAATACTGTGACTAATTGGCTTCAAAGCAATTTACTAACACTAAATGCTGACAAGACAAAATACATTCACTTCTCCATGCGCAAGCCACAACTTAACACTGATAACTTCCATGTATATGCCCATCAATGTAATAATCGGTCAGTCAACATGAGCAATTGTCCGTCTATCCTCAAAACCAATAATATTAAATACTTAGGGGTTATAATAGACGACACACTCTCTTTTAGGTATCATATTGAAAGTCTGGTTAAAAGAGTGCGCAAATTAATATATGTATTTAAAAAAATACGAACTTTTGCAGATTCTAAGTTAATCACACAAGTTTATTTCGCCCTGTGTCAATCTATAATTAATTACTGTATCATTTCATGGGGTGGCGCATCAAAAACTATCCTACTTCCCCTTGAAAGAGCTCAAAGAGCAATTTTAAAGGTAGCAAACTTCCATCCCTTTTACTTTCCCACAGATCAGCTGTATAAATCGTGCAACGTGCTGACTGTGCGCCAGCTATTCATTATGCACTTAGTATTAAAACAGCACACCATGCTCGCGTACAATGCTGACAATACTAACAAGAGACGGAATGATATAGTATGCATTTCTAATACAACCTCCAAACATGTCTTTGTGGAAAGATTCTTTTCATTTTTAGGCCCATTTCTGTACAATAGATTAAATAGAAAACTAAGTATTTATAAGTTAAACTATTTTAATTGTAAAAAGTCTATTAATACTATTTTACAACCCATGACCTATGCACAGACAGAAGATTTACTTGTTGTCTGCAAATAAACTGCTGACACATTGTTTGTTTATTTTGTATGTAAGTTGTAATTTTAGTAATTTACTTTTCTTTCATTGTTAATTTATTTATTTTAAGTAGGTATTTTTGCACCTTCTAGCCTGAAACACAGGTTCCACCTAGTTCAGGCAATAAGCACAGTGCTCTATTTTATTAGTTAAGATACTTAATTGTAAATGTGCCCCTTTTTATAAATAAACGATTTTATTATTATTATTATTATTATTATTTAGACGAATAATTATATTCAAGAAATACAAATAGACCATACACATACCACCATATACAACAATAGAGGTCGTGACACTAGAGTATTTAAAAACCAATGAAAGGCGCTCGCTGTCTTGTCTATTTTTGATCCGTCGTTTTTGTTTATATCCAAGGCGTTGTTTTATAATTGTGGACACAGGTAGTGTCACTGCAGATTTTATGTTATTATTCATACATATCATTGGTAAAATCCATTCTTTTTATTCATTACTATATTCATGACTATGTACCAATACATCTAAATCAGATATAAAAATATGTACAAGTATCAAAATGGGAAAAGAATTACAGGGCACCAAAAAATTCTTCGACATCGCTGTCAATAGTATATATATTTAATTTTAAGGCAATGCTGCTTGCATTGCCTTAAAATTAAATAATCAAATATCAAAAATATGTATAGGTAAGTACTGATGAGAGTTAGAATTCATCTCTTAATTTAGGTTAATTCTCTGCCGCTTAATTTTGATCGCGAAGTTAATTTACTCATGTCATTGGTAGGTATTGATAGATTCGTTTTACCGTTATTACATCACGATTTCACCAACAGCACAGCTATACTGAACGGACGCGATTTCAACAGTTGAACGTCACTCAGTGTGTGGTACTCATCTAATTATCCTTAATGGATTCACTTTGTCTGTTTAATTGAAAACGTAGATTGTTTAATCCTTAAACGGGTTAATCATCCCTGAGGAAGCGTGCCTTTGAGGTAGTGTAATGTAAAATTATTCCTTTGAGTGTTCCTCATTTTTAGAAATCCGGAGATGTTTCGTAAATTTTGCGAATTTCCCGTGAATTCTTCGTGCAAGCCTTCATTTTAACCTGGCAGCGTATTGTATGTAATAAAACGTACTCATACTGCGTTATTTTTTTCCTTAAAACTTCGCATGAAAAAAATTTTACATTCTCCCCTTCCGGCATTGAAGCCCAAGGCTATATACGTAGGGACTATATAGGTTTATATGTACAGAATATACTCTGTGCCTACTTCACCTACTTGTTGATGTCGTAAAACTCGGTTACATTGTAAAACAAGGGTGTCATAAAAAGGGCGCTGGTACGTTATCTGCGGAGAACGGCTCAGAACATTAATTATGATTACGAGTCGGAACAAAATGGCTGGATCCAGAAGATCAACAAACAAGGAACTCTTTATTAAAAGTTACTAATCTCACAGCGACATGAGTACAGTTACTCAACTGAACTTTTAATGAGTTTCGGCTATGCTGAACAACAAAGTAATTTTGTCGCTGTATTTATTTGATCAGATAGTTGATCATGATCAGTAACTTTAGTACGTAATGAGGTTTTTCGTAAAATTGTATTTAAGGAAGAAAAAATACTAGAAACATAGTTAAACAAGTCCTAGATTGCGCTAAGTTCTTACGTGTTGTTTCTTGACCCCATGCCTATGCAGTGTGCCTTCTGTGTAACCTTTTTATGGGGTCAGGCAGGGTGCCCATGGGCTTGGCAACCACGCCTCGAACCACGCACAGCGGAAGTCAGGCCGGCTTGAGGAAAGTAAGCCGCTTACCCGAAAGGGTTGCAAGCTTACTACGTTCGATACGCTAAGTGTGTTGTTCGTACAATTTATAGTACGAAGTACTACGAAGTTACGGGCTTAAAGAACGAAGGATACGCCCCTTACAGTGTACCGTCGTATCGCACGGATCTTATGTTGTGGATGCGAATATGTTATGGGTTTTTTATGCTAAGCTTTTACTAAAACAAAAATGTTTACGTTAGTAACTGTAGTTGTGAACCTCAACCAATATAATTTTTATTCTGGATAAAAATTCGTATCTAGTATATAAAACCTGCTTTTTATTATCAACCCGTGTGTGAAAAATGTAAACCTAGTGAATACGAGTATATATAAAAACATTATGAAATTTTACCAGCAAAACAATAAGTTAGGAAAATACGTGTATCGTGCAAAAGGGCCGTTTATATGTTTATGGTCACTGCAGTATGGCTGGTGTCAAGGCCAACGTAGCCAGTGAGACGTGTTCACGTTAAGATAATTTATTACGAACTATTTTCATAGTTTTACATACAAATATTTTATTGAGTACGAGCAAAAATACTTTAGACGTCCGCATCATTGGCTCAGTAGTATCTGTCAGCACGTGGAAGGTGATATCAGGGACGGCAGCGTGACGGACTGCAGCGCCACGGCGAGCTTGTGACGTCACACAACTCGGTGTGTTCGTACCTGTATGCTGTAGAGCGCGCTGTCATACAGCACGTGGAAGGTGAGGAACAGGGACAGCAGCGTGACGGACAGCAGCGCCGCGGCGAGCTTGGGCCGCGACACGCCCACCACCAGCACGCAGTCTGCCAGCTCGCCCTCGGCCGGCCGGAACGACGACCGCGGCAACCATCTACGACACGACACTATAGTTAAATAGAGGGTTGGTTTCGGGTTTTTTATTCAAGTAGTTTGGATATACTCGTAGCAGAGATACTTGTCACAAGTATTTGAAGATTCTTAAATGTGCCGAATTTTCTCAGTGGGCAAAATCTAAATTACATATCATGTAACTGTCCAAAAATAACTTAATAGTTCCAAAGCAGAAGAATCCCATTTAAAAATCAAAAGTTACTTGGAATAAAAGTTAAAAAGATTGGAAGTGAAAGAGATCCTTCAGGTCCTTAGATGCTCACAAGGGCAAACGTTCTAAGCAAAAACACACACATGTTATACGAATTTTGTTAAAATATGGACACAATCCTGGACTGATTCCAAGAAGTTTCTTTTAGAGTAACTCAATAACAATTTTCAGATATTCTTACCATTACCATGATAGAATTGTAGTACTTCTATTACGCCTGATGATGATGGGTAACGTGTGACTACAAAAGTGCCATGAGAAAGTAGCTTTAGTTATAAAGTACACTCATACTCAAAATTACTTTCGTTTCGAAACGTTGTGAAAGAGGATATGGCTAGAAAGGAGGAGTCTTATGGAAGAGGAATACTTGCTGCACCGATCTCGAGGAATAAATATATAGAATGTTAAGAATATAAAGGAAGGAAAATGCTGATCAGAGGTGTCTTTCTAAACAATGATCCGAGGCATACTCGTCGCTATTGTGCAAGCTTTTGAAACTTCCGATAATATAAAACAACGAATAACTTGTGGCGTTATTAAACATCTATAACATGCTATCATCATTAAAAGTTGTGCCTTCTGGTGTTAAAAAAGGAATGCAGTAAAATATTTCATTTTTTATCATCGAAGGTCCTGTTTTAAAAATAACTTTTTATGACTTTTATCAAAGTAATAAAAACTTTTAAAAATTCGTATTTCAGTTTGGTGTTCCCATGTTTTACACATTGTTGCATCAGATACATAATCTTTTATGAAACAACAATTTGGGTAAAATAAACAGTTTCATTGACGATTCAATTAAAATTCGTTTATCATGAAAATAAAAAGATAAACAAATGAAAATAATAACATATTATAATTATAGTACAAATAAAAAAACGTTTTCACCTCAGCACCTCAAACAAGCAGGTTTTGCTGTTTACAGACAGTGAGCAAAATTCGATTTTGCTGTGAGCGTGAGACAAAGTAACTTTTTAATTTTTTTTTTTAATATCGAGAACTGTGCAGGTCTACTCACAAAATTCGAAAGATTTCAAATTCACTTTGTTCTGTCACTTTCACTTCGATACGAAAAAAGCGAAAGATAGAAACAAGTCGATTCGAAATTCGATTTTCAAATTCCATATCTAGTAGGCCCACAAAAGAAACAAACAATAAAACGTTCGGATACCGATATTGTAAATCGATAACCGTTATATTGCTAATCACGAGTTAAGGTTTTAAGTAAAAAATTGTTATATTTCGAATAATCGAATTATATTTTTTATAATTAAATCAAGATGAAGAATGTTGAAGAAAAAAATACGAAGTTTATCATGTATCTACTTATTTATTTATGTATAGTTTTAATAATTTTAATATTGAGACAGAATATCTTCAATAGTGTAGTTTCAGAACGCATTTAAAAAAAATAGCGGGATTGAAATTTTATTGTTTTATTCTCTGTTACGCTAGCAATGAATATATTGGTCAATGTACGCTAGCTACAAAGTCCAATAAAATTTGGATAATAAAGTAATAATAATAAATAAATATGAGTGAGTCCAGTGACGAAGTCTGCTATTATAACACCCGAAGAATTGAAGCATAATGTAAAAAATGCAGAATTAAGTTTCCTGCCTGAAAAGTCTCGCGAAAAATATCGAAAAACTTATGATATTTCTAAGCAATTGAGACTTACAAAGGGTGTAAACACTTTTTCGGAGACTGTACTGTTATCGTACTTCATAGAATTATCACAAACTTAGCAACCATCTACAATGTGGAGTATTTAATCAATGTTGAAAGCCACAATAATAACAAAAGATGACGTGCAAATTGAAACCTATCCCATTACCACACTTATTGCATTTTTGAAAATAATGTTAGTAGGGCACAAATCCAAATAACATTATTTTTTACAAATCTCAATATCTTTTCCTGTTTATTGTATCCTATAAAATACACAAATCACCGTCTGGATATTTGTGTGTTTGTGACGTGGTGTGTTGGTTTAATTTTTACCGTGTTGTTTTTTTTTTACCTTTAGGTATATGTTCTCGCTGCTGAGGTGAAAAGTTGTATGTGTTACACGAGACCAAAGTTATTTGCATCTCGTGTTTTTGAATCCCTCGCTACGCTCAGGATTCTAATCTAGAATCACTCGCTACGCTCATGATTCAACTATAGAATCCTTCGCTTACTCGAGATTCAAAATCAACACTCGCAGCAAAAACCCACTTTGCT
Organism: Xestia rhomboidea; assembly: GCA_963853795.1. Taxonomy (NCBI): domain Eukaryota; kingdom Metazoa; phylum Arthropoda; class Insecta; order Lepidoptera; family Noctuidae; genus Xestia; species Xestia rhomboidea. The sequence goes on along the minus strand of OY970767.1, from coordinate 8,430,500 downwards.
CTCTTGTTGCACAAATAACTATTTTTGGTGGATTATCGAAAATTATATAGATAAGCCTGCATTGATTTTAAATACTTTATTAGTAGTTTATTTTATTGGCAAAGTCACAAGAAATCGGGGTAATCAGCAGGCCTAGCCAAGTTACAAACTATTCGTATCGATTCTCTTTCTATTATCGTAAACGTTAAGTCACGTGGTCAAAACAAGCGAATAGAAACTTCGTAGACAAGTTTACATCGGTTAAAATTATAGAATGAAATGTATTCGTTTCTACAGTCGTGATCGCTACATCCCATATAAATCGTAGCCGACTTACAGTATTGACTGAAAATAAAAGTTTATATTCGTTTGTTTCGACCACGTGACTTTACGTTGAAATGATGTCATTCCCATACATTTGGTTAGTTTTCTATTAGCGTTAACGATTGTAGATTGTCAACTTGGCTAAGCCTACAGTATCGACAGCGCACGAGTGCAAAAGCGAATAAAATAATTTCTGACAATAATAGATTTTAATTGGCATCCAGCCTTTTGGTTTGACACAAACAGATGCATCGAACCTATAAAATAAAATCAAATAAGGACGATAAAAACACAACAACAACATTGTTTTCGGACTTTTTACAAACAACGATAAAAAGACAAAAATGCATGCATGCTTTTTTTGATATATATATAATTTCAGTACGCTAATGCGCCAATTTTTGCCAATGTCCTTTATTCATGAATTTATTACCAACATTTATACGCGAGCAAGACTATTAGATTTTTTTTGTGTTTGAATTCACGTACTCCTAAAACTGTTCTTTCGCGAATGAACTTTTGACTCGCTCTACAAATGTTCGCAAAAACAATGTACGAAGCGATTGGCCACGGTAACCTCACACGACATTTTCAAACGTAGTATTTTGTTTCATTTATCTCTTGTGAGTGTGGGTTCATTCATACAATTTGTCTCGCTCTACCCACGCAAAAGCGTAGCTGTGACAAAATCGTCCAAAATTTCGTCGTAAGCAATATTTTTTTATATCTATAAGGAATTTGTATAAGTACTTATTTTTATATGAATTAACTCTTCCAGTTTCATGATTTCGTTCGAGCTTAGAATGTATTTTTGGAACAACAAGAGTTTTTTTCCCTTCATTTACTAATGGATGTCGAGTGAAGTGAAAGTTAATTTTAATTACGTCAGTGTTTTCTTAATTGCTGAAAAGAACATTGACTTTTCTAATTACTGGATATCAAGTCGATCCAAATGATGAGTCACTTATATAGTTTAACGATTAAACGACGAAGGTCTTTATTTTATGAATTGTCATCTGTTTTCAAAATTGTTAGAAATAGTTGGTGAGCAGTAAAATTTTGGGTGATAGTTTTAGGCGGCATTTAATTTTTCATTTAAACTTTTAAAGCTCTTTTATTATTTTCCAACCCTTTATGGTTTATAATATAGTGCGTGAAAATGATAGCAATAGTGTACAAAAGGATAAAATAATTGAAAGGACCGTATGCTATTCTGCTGTTAAACCATAGTGTTTTTTGTTGTTGTTCCAATAAGATTTATTTTTTATTTATTTATTTATCATCAAACATCTACCCTTACAGCTAACCAATGCGGTAAATGTGCCTTAATTAATACTTAACATAATAACAAAGCTGGCTTTTGGGTTGCTTACAAATGATATACTTACAGAATATCGAGCGGCAGAGACTGCGAGCAACTCCTGTAGGTTGCCTCCGGGCGGTGCTTGGTCGGCAGCGTGTAACTCATCTGCGCGCGCGACTCCATGCGGCTCCCATAATACACTAACACATCCCCATCGCAATACTCTACGTCATTCCTAAGCTACAAGCCATTTCTCAAATCACAGTATTAGCTTTTCAATGTAGTGAACGCAGCCCAAAGGCTGTTGCTCATTTTCTCTTCGTAAATAGTTTTTTTAGAATCTGCAACAAAACATTTGGACTGGATGGTGAAATTGTTCATTTTTTTTTTGTTCCTTCTTTAAAAATGGCGGACCGCAGACATTGGTTCAATTTATCCTACAAATGTCCGTTTCGTGCGAGATTCGAACCCGCCCGGCCGCGTACAGTATCACATAAGCCAATTGCTCGGCTAAATGTAAGTCCATTTTTATTGCCTTTATCATTACACAAATCGTCCAACAATTTCAAGCATTACGTGTCTAAAATAAACACACAATAATACTCGGCAAATGGTTCATAATACTCGAAACGCTACAATAAATTACCGTGTAATAAAGCTTAAGTAAGTAATGACATACCATATTACGTGACCTTTGGAGCGCCTCCTACACCTGTAACAACAAACGGACCACGTGAAAATTATATCACGAGTGCTGTAACCATATTTAAATTAGCATTCAGTTGTACATAGAACACGAAGTACACGAGTGTACCTGGTCAGGAAATCACAGTTGCTTCCAAATTCACAGCGGCCGGCACAAAGCGGGTACCGTACCTTGTGGCGCTTTACGACTTGGCGGTAAAATAAGTTCATTTTACACGTATTCACCTTTGTAGTGCCACAGATTGCAGGTCGCCTAAATCTTAAGAATGGGCGTATATTTTGGTTGGAAGCACCTCTTCAACTTGGAATACGAATGGCCGAAGCCGTACAGGAATAATAGATTAGATCGGAATATTTTATTAGTTCTTTGTTGTCGGGCATGGTCAATGTTTGTTTTGTAAATTTTGGGGTGGGTATGTGGAGTTTTTAGGAATCCATTATTGTATTGCGTAACATCGGTTGTTTCGGTATATTATTAGGCCTAGCAATCACATGAAGAAAAACCGGCGAAGTGCGCGTCCAGCCATAGACAGACGGACATTGCGAAACAATAAAGGTTCCTTATCAGGACTACGGAACTCTAAAAAGTAGGTTACTGGCTGTTAGTTTTTAAGATTACCTCAGTTACATAGCAGTCAATTTGAAGTGTTTATTTACGTTCACACCTCAGGTCAACAGTAAACATACCACTTAAAAATGTTGTAACTTGTCTAAATAAAATTTCCACTCGCCATCAATCGATTTTTCGATATCCTTTTTATCTTTGCGAAAACTGAGATTTTTCTAGAAGACCTAAAAATATCAAAGTCCTAAGTGTTCTGACCCAATTCATGTGTCAAAGCTGAATGGTTCGAGAGCTATTTGTAAGCGGAGAGCCGAACTATTTCGAGCATACTCTCAATTTCCTCCGCTATAATTACAGGCGACGAGGTTAATTCATACGCACCTAATACGCGGTTCTTGTGCCTAAAAGTGGGGGAATATTTTACTGTATTTACCTTTTTAGTGTTCCGTAGACAAAGGGAGCCAACGGGGCCGTGATAATTTCTAAAACTTTGATGTCTGTCTGTCTCTTCGGGCTGTATTTAATGAACCGTAATAGATTTTGAAATTCAAGAAATATATTAGAAAACAATACGGTCTTGCATGGGACCCCCATAAAACTGTGTTTTTCTGTAATAATCACTTAAGTAGTGTTCAATATTTTACGATGATACAGAACCCTTCATGTGCGAGTCCGACTCGCGCTTGGTTTTTACTAATGGGTTTAGTGGCGTGTAAGCTATATGGTTCATAAATCAGGCCGGTTATCGGCTCAAATGTGGTCGAGTGGCGTCATCGCGCTTGCCACTCCATCACTCTCTTAATCGTAGCAGGGATGGGATGGGCATGGTTCACCTATGTTTAATGCCACATAAGCACTATAGTTACCAACCCATCAAGTGTGATGGTCGTGGGTACGGCACTTTTTAGTTAGGTACTCACACTTAAGCATAATTGTTATAGGTTTTAATTTATTTTGGAAGCACCCCATGTTCATGTTTTTCGAAGGGGTGCTACACATATTTTCCCAACCGGCTGTGCCGTTAATGAATCAGGCCAACACGAAGTGACCACACTATTATAGAATTTGCATAATTATCAAAACCTCACATGAACTCGCGTAGACATAAGTGAAGCTTTTAATTTTGCAAGTCAAAGTTTCATATCCTCTTGTTCGTAGAACTTTCAACTGACATGCAGTAAAACATACATTTGATGAGCGATAGATAAACTAAGGGAAATTCGCAAAACTCAATAATTGCTCTAGTTCTTGAATTAATTCATCGAGTATTCAAATAGTAATTGAAGTTCCACTGTAGTGTTCAGTTTCAGAGAATGTAAACGAACTGTAGGTTCAATATATTATGTTTTTCCTGAGAAATTTGTTCCTTAATAATAGATGATGAAAAAAAAATAATTTATAGTAAAAGATTGAAAGTAGAATTCAAGGAGAGAGTTACGACCTACATTAAAATTCATAGCGGCCACAAAAACACTTTTTTGCTACTAAAAGAAGTATTTGAGCAATTTGAAAATATTTTAATTATGTACGAATGAACAAAGAAATTGTTTTGTACCGTTTCAGTTAAATTAAGTTTTTCGTTTCATTTTCAAGTTTTCAGAACCTTGAAATTCATGTGGGGTGTTGGTAAAACATGTATCTCGTCTACCATTCTCCAACATACACATACACCTAAATAGGTATAAACAAAGGGTTGCGTCATATCGTCGGTTTTGTGGCAACATAAGTCACATTTCGGAAAGGTCAACGGGGGAGATGGTTTAATGAAATTATCCGGCTGTGTGGGGTTCAAACGGCATGTAATGCATTTTTAGTGAAACTTGTTTATATCTGTGGGAGGAGGGCGGTGTGTGGGACGGGGGTCGTGGGGTACGGGGTCTGAAGGCCGGGTCAAGGCTTCAATGCACTGCCGTATATATTAATAACGTACGAGCCCACGATCGCGTCACCTTACTATTTCCACGTGGAGGCCATTATTAGGTCAGATTGCTAAATTTAAACCTCAGCGGGGGTCCAGCTATGAATACGCCTACCGTATAGCGAGATAACATCTTTTTGTTCGATGAGCGTGAAGCTCGTGATAAATAAATAAATAATAAATAAATATCGCTGGACATTACACACAGCGCTATCTAGTGCCACACTAAGCAACGAGGTTTGTGTCGTGGACACCAGTTAGTTGATATACTACATAGATACTTTTTGTTTGTAAATACATACTTATCACACATATAAACATCCATGACTCGGAAACAAATGTCCATGCTCATCACACAAACATTAGCTCCTACCGGGATTCGAACCCGGGACCCTAAGAACATAAGGCAGCCTCACTACCGCTGCGCCATTCGGGTCGTCAAGATGATGTCAATGATGCTATAAAGGCGTGCTTACGAATGAGCAGACATCAGTATCAGTTTCTCGATCAACGTACATCCTGCCGAAAAGAGGTCAAAAATTGCAAGCAAAACTTACCTTAAAATACAAACAACATTTCCAAAACCATTTCTCTATCAAAGGCGTCAAATTAATACCTTTGTTGCCAATATTTAAGGAAAATAATAACCGACAACCAACCGTCTTAGATCATTTGAAATAAAACAAGACAAAGAGGATTACTTCCGCGGATAGACAGTAAAATTGCTGGCTTCTTAGTTTTAAGACACTTTGTAAGAGGTTTACGTTTTATTAGATAAAAATTTGAGAGGGATGAGGGAACAATTGAATTACCTTTTGGTGGGTATAAATTATAACCGGGACCCTGTACGTTTCGGTAGAGTAATGTCAGGATAGGCACTACAAGAGAGATGAATGAGTGTTCGTCCGTGTTCTGTAATGGTGATTACTCATTAGAGATGTACGCTCTCCTGCCCTAAGGCTAATGGATAGGCTAGGAGCCCACTACGGCTCGATACCATCCACAACACGGTACGTACCGTGATGTTCCGTGTAAAACAAGAATGTTACCCTAATTAAAGAACGAAATTGGCTCGCGGAGGCTCGCTTTTTTACGACCAATCATAAAACAGGCTTTTAGAGTACAACATAAAGTTACCTACTCTGAATTTTTACGGGAGTCAGACGTTTTATTTGCCAAATTAAATTCACAGCTTCCGGATTTTACATCATGTCAAACGACGAATTACTTGGCAATTGAAGATACCCGTTCGTTTATTCACGTACTTGTGCTCAAGTTTCGAATGAGGTAAGAATCTCCGTAATTGGTGTTTCATCTAGTATGTCAAAATAATTTACTTTTGAAGTAGGGTTATTTTGTGAAGCTTTGTAAGGAACTTTAAGAGATGTAGGTATTGACAGTTGGTTGGTGTAACTTTAGCAACACCTCATAGAGCTCCTAGGCAGTCGCTAAGAAGTGCATTTTTATTGTATCAAGGATAATGCGAGAATAAAATTGAAAAACATTGACAAACATTGCCTATATTGTTAAATCACGATTCCACAGTAATTATTTTGTATATCTGTAGGGAAATGCTGGAACTCATCAAAATTAAAACAATAGGACCAAATTGCGTCGAAAAAAAAACTTTTCCATGAAAAATAAAACGGTTAGATATCATAATTACAAATGGAAATATTCGGGGATATCGCGAAATGAATTTTACATTTTATTGAACAATTTAAATTTCAGTTTCACGAGGTATGTAAATTCGATAAAGGTCAGCCAAAATTAAATTAGAATTTAGGCTCCATTTTTATTTAGGTACCTACTATCTTTTATTCGGTTTGTAATATCAGAAGAACACCACTTTAATTTCATCATCGTAATTCTAGCCTTGCCCTAGAATTAAGGCAGACGATTTATTAGACATTCTAGATAATGGAATAAAATGGAGTAAAGAGTATGTTACTATAATTCTTATTATGTTCACGTGATAGTGAAAATCAAGGCAGACGGACGGTAGGTATTCCCTGCTACTTATTTAACCTTTATAACATAACAAAATATCACGCCTGAATTCCCCGAAAGGTAAGGCAGAGGTGTACCTAATAGTGAACCCACATTTCGTTCCAGTTATGTTTAAATCCCATGTAATAGGGGGTGAGCCAATTGCCATCAACCGGGCGCAATCGACAACCCGAATGGCGCAGCGGTACTGAGGCTGCCTTACGTTCTTAGGGTCCCGGGTTCGAATCCCGGTAGGAGCAAATGTTTGTGTGATGAGCATGGATATTTTGTTTCCGAGTCATGGATGTGTATATGTATATTAAGTATGTATTTACAAACAAAAAGTATCTATGTAGTATATCAACTATCTGGTGTCCACGACACAAGCCTCGTTGCTTAGTGTGGCACTAGATGGCGCTGTGTGTAATGTCCAGCGATAATTATTATTATTATTAAATCCAGACTCCGTGGCTGCTACTAAGAAATTCCTGACGGAAAAACCCAATATCACTTTGCCTGACCTGGGAATCGAACCCATGACCTCATGCTCAGCAGTTGCGCTTGCGACTACTACACCAACGTGGCATTCGAAACTAGCAGTCAACCTTTATAATTAGTAAATAATAACAGACAGCCACGAAAAACAAACACGTGCCTATACCTACCTATTAGTTGAGCACCTAGGCCGATAATGGGCAATTGATTGATCTAGGTAATGATCAATTGTGTCTAGTACCAAATTAAGGCCACAGTTTTGACATCGTGTTCAAAATACTTAATATTCCATGGTAAATTTTAAACTGCCGTTTCATTAAAGTTGGGATTACACGGCGTGCATTATTTCCATAATATGCAATATCGTGCTTCGTTCCTCGCAATTTTAACTTAAGGCCAAGTGCTGCAAAACGGTGCTTTAGAATAACAAGGCCCGTCCTTGTGAAGTTAATTTTTAAAGGTGTTTATGAGAATGGGTAATAATATTTCCATACTTATGAAGTAGCAACGATTACTGTACTTGGAGTGGAATGACGTGCGAAATAAACGTATCTAGAAACGTTGTGGGTGACGTGCGCCGAACGTTTGCATGTCACTTAACCTGTTATTCGTTGAATCCAAGGTGAAGGCCTTTGAAATAAACTGTGCCATTTCCATGAAATTTTATTTTTTAGTTTAAATTCTGGTGAAACGTTAATGGCCTAGGTTAATAGGCCACATGTTAGTGACGATAGAAGGTAAGTTGTATCTATATGCAGCAGTTGTATGACAAAGTATCAAGCTGTCCCACGTTATTGCATTTACCGCACAAAACAAGTATTAATGGAAGTACAAAGGACAAAATTCCCACGTAAATCGATCTAACTACTTGACCGTCTGCGGTGGCAACGCTTTGATTTAGAGCTGGTCTAGCGTAGTAATTTAAGGGGTTTCAATAGAGTAGTAGACCAGCTTATACTGATTTTGTTAGCAATGCGTGCGACTACTGTACGTCACGATTCGACAAAGAAGTACGTTCTATCTAAGTTCCCAATATATACACAAGTGTTATATAGCGGACTATTGTGATAACTAACAAGCAACTTTCCTGTGTCGCCAGCAACGGCTTCAGATCCGAGCTATTGTGCACCAAAGGCCACGGAGTTCGGTGAATGAGCCAGAAAGGTCGCTCTCTATGTTGTATCTCTATTGAGAACACCTTTGTACAATAAATAGCCGCCTTCTGCCTTTTCTACAGGCAACACAAAGCAGAGGAAATCTTTAAGATACACTTATGAATGTTTCGGTTGGGTCGATCGATTTTTTTGGGATAATGATGGCTGTAATTTTTTACGTTTAATTACAGAAGGATCTAGGGATCTTTTAAATAGCGTAGACATTAGGTGTAAAGTAACCCTAACGTAGCCAAAAGGAACTTGTTTAACCCGTCATTGCAATCATTTTTTTTTGTACTAGAACATACCTGGGAACCTTCTAGTTACAGAGATATTGGGGGTCAAACTTCCAACTTTTTCACAAGTTTTTTCTTTTTAATACATCTTTTTAATGTTGTAATTTTACTTTAAATACCTCCACGAACCCTCGACCAACTACAATGCATCCATCAGCACAATGTTTTGAGTGCGTAACGTTGGGTCCTACTGTAAAACGTGATTTTGCAACCCAAAAAAGAAGTCGTTTCCCAGCAATATTTTTTAGGGTAACTTAGTTTGGTGTACAGAATGCTTGGTTGACGGCTTCATGAAGGTTCCGTTTACATCTTGTATGTATATTCAGTTCAATACTCACGCACCTACTATAAATTATTCATAAAAGCCTCTTATTACACCCATTTGAAGTAACCGCTATCCTATCCTATCCCATCCCATTTAAGGTTCGAACGGCAACAAAAAAATTATACGACAAAGATTGGATCGAACTGAAATACTTTGGTATCCGTTGTTTTAACAATCGAAAGATTTGTAATTGTGTCGGGTCTCATGATACGTCGATAAAATCGCAAGTTATTCGTAATGTGAGCAGAGTACTGCGGAACCACCGGAGGTTTGCGCCTATTACCATAAAGTACGGAAGCTATAAAACGAAGCGTCTACTGAATTTAGTTCACGACTTCACGTCGATACTGTAACACAAGAAAATATGAAAATGAATAAAACACCGTATAGTCCTGTTGAATAAATTAATAAATTATGGCCTAATGGACGTTTTCATAAATTTTTCTAAAATATTTCACTTAATTACTGAAGTATGGGAGCAAGAAAAAGTTATGGTTCGTTATTAACCTGTTTTAATTTAATAAGGAGCCCTGCTTGGGGATTTACGTCACTTCGCGCTTTGTGTACCTCCTTCAACGGTATTTTAAGCCGAGGTATACAATCTAATTAAAGTGTATTTAAAAGGGAATTTTAAGATTTCTTCGATCGCGTTCCATTACTTTTATGTTTAACCAGGTTGAAAGAAAAGTAGTGATAAAATATATGAGATTATTCGTAATTAAACTGTTACCAGGCGCCATTGTTCTGTCTGTCAAACTGTCACGGCGGCATCGGCAGGCAGACTTTTTATGAGTAGGTAGGCAGACGTTTATATAGGTACCTGTAGGCATTATTAATATTTAACCAGAGTAAAAAAGTTCCTTTCTAAATTAATTTCTGCCGATCGTAACCATTCTTTTTCTTGTTTAAAAAGTAAAACGAATAATTAAGTCAACAAAATAAAAATGAAAAACCCGTTGAAAAAATTGGGAGCGGCCATAATTTATTTTATAAAATTTTGCCAACTAGGGAAATTTTGAGAGTTTAAACAATCCGATAAGCCGAGGGGAATTAAAAATATTAAGTTACCTAAGTAAGTAACTTCTGGTTAAAATTTAGCAACATGTTTTAATTACGAAATGTTTAAAGTATATAACGAGTAGGTCTCATGGAAAGTTTCATAATTTATAATTGAATGAATAAAGTGAAAAAGCCTTCAACATAAAAAGTTTTATTATAGATAGATTTCTATTATGTAAAGAATTGATTGACACTTTCGTTATACTTCAGATACGATAACAGTACGTACCTATTTTCCATTAGATGGAGTCAAAGAAGTTGACTGTCATATTTGTTTTTTCATTGCTCATGAGGGCTTTCAAGAAGTTTTAAATTGAGTCTTGAAAATTACAACTGCCTAACCTTATCCCAATTATGTTGGGGACGGCTTCCAGTCTAACCGGTTGCAGCTGAATTCCAGTATTTTATATGGATTGACTGCCACTCTTACCCCCCAACTCAGTCACTACTGGGTAATACGATACCCCTTGGTAAGACTGTTTGTCAGACTTTCGGGCCATTGAATACCTGTAAGTCTTTGTCAAAGATCTACAAATGACAGCCGGGTCCCACGGCTTAACGTGCTTTCCGAAGTGTGGAGGAAACTCGGTATGTTATGGGTCTCCCATCCACGGACCCACCTAGGCAAGCGCGGCTTAACCTGAAAATTCACCCAAACGGCTGTTATTTGCTAGCCACGAGCTCCTCCGATTTGTTCCTGAAAATATTTAACATAATATACATAGAGCAGTGATTCAAATTCGCAAAACACGTGTCTACGTAGGAGTACTATCTATTACGCGTCTACGAAGCTACGTGAATGTCACGCTGAAACGAGTGCAACGCTCCCCGAATAAAGGCGATAACCAAGTTGAAACGTAGGCAGTTTCCACTTTGTTACCCGTTTTCTAACACAAAAATGTAATAATATGTATATCGGTGTATAACATGTAAATATTTAAGTGGTTTTCGATGACATCGGCGAGAACGCACAAGACACAGGTACAGATAATCGGCTTTCCCTTTGTGCCTTCGAAAAAGGAAATGTTTTTTTCCATCGCACAGTTTGTAATATGTTTTTCAGACGCGGAATTTTAACGCCCCAGGGATGTTTTTATGCTTAGACTCAGGGAAATTGGACAAATTGAATTCTGTGTTTTGTTCGAATATAATATAGGTAATATATTATTTGAATATAATACTAGCTGTTGCCTACGATCTTCGCCCGCCTGCACTTATTACTTCCCCATTTGAATAAGATTTTTTTAACAATTACAGGGGTTTTTTTTTTGCACGAAACCATAACTATTTTTCTAGAATAAAAGCAGCTTAAGTTACTCCATAGAGCATGGGCTATCTGCCAGTAAAGTCCCGTAAAAATCACTCCAGCCGTTTCAGAGATTAGCCGGAACAAACAGACAGACAAAAACTAAAAAAACCGGACAAGTGCGTGTCGAGCCACGCGCAGTGTAGGGTTCCGTAGTAGCCCGTTATACTTTAGATTTTGTTTTTCAATGCAAGTCTTCACCCGTTATAAACAAGCAACCACTTCATCTTAGTCACTTTATAGGATTAATTCCAAGGATTTTGTATTTGGTACATAATTATCCAAACCCTAGTTCAACGACTATTGCTGCTAAACTAATAAAGTTATCTAAACCGCTATCGTTTTCCTTTAAAGTTCATGAAATGCACTATCATCATGAATTTTTCCAGATTTTTCAAGCCAGCAGTTTAGCTTACAAAGGGGGGGACGCCCTTTTGAAACAAAAATTAGCACTTTATAGTTTAATATTTCGTAAATCGAGCATTAAATCGAAAAGTAGTTTAAGCAACCCCTAAGTCATTTTAAAATACCTATTCAACGATACCCCACACGATAGGGTAGACGACAAAAAAAAATATTTTCCAAAATTTCATTTTACCACTTTGTCGGCGTTATTGATATACACATCTCTACAAAATTACAGCTTTCTAGTACTAACGGTCTCTTAGCAAAACTTCGGACAGACAGACGGACATGGCGAAACTATAAGGGTTCCTTGTCAGGACTACGGAACCCTAAAAAAAGTACAAGTACCGTACTTACATACTTATATGCATTTCAGTTAAAAGCGTTATTTTGAAATTATAAACAGACAGTTCAATTTTAGATTACTTGTATAGATATCTACCTACACTTATCTACGGTCTTCGTAAAACTGGTTGCGTTTTATCCGAACTTCATGAATACCTACTAGTGTAAAGTACCTATATCCTATGTAAAGGCAATCTGCGTGTTTAATATATAATGGAAGTTAGATATTCAGTTTTGTTTCCTTTTGGAAATAGGCAATCTTCCTGGGAATCTTGTATGCAGAGCGCTTTTGCTGAGATAATTACATGCAGATGAATATGCACGTGTTTTATGTTTAAAAAGATTTGTGCAGGTGGAAAATGGAGATGAATGTAGTTAGGTAGGTACCTAACTAAACTATTTGGAAGGTAGGTATTACTGAGTTCCCTGACGGTCTGCCACTTTCACCCTCATGCCTTATGCGCCCACACGGATCTCTGTCGAGAGCCTCCAGCATCTCCTCGCAGGGCAGCCTCGCGGAGGGCGGTTTTCGTCGCTCTGTAGCCCTCATAAAGCTCCGCCTCAATGGCCGGGTGTCGCGCAGCCACGCACGCCTCCCGTAAAGACGTCAGCTCTCACGACCACCAGAACACCTGACGCCAGGCGCTTTCTGGCCGGACTCGGGGCATTGGCACGTCACAGATGTCGGACATGGCCTCCTGGAACCACCCTGCTCATTGTTAACGTCGGCAGGCCTGTCCGGTGATGTGACCTTCGTCGTTTGTCCTTTATTTCCTTATTACCAAGGAGTAATAAGGAAATAAAGGAAGGAATAGGTGAAGCGGTACTAACATAGCTAAAGGTTTTATTTTACTAACACAGTTTGAATTTTATCATATGTATGATAGTCTGTAAGGTGTATAGGGTGTAAACAGACCCTTCACGAAGCCGTCAACCAAGCATTCTGTACATCAAACTAAGTAAAAAAAACTGACTCGAACTAAACTCTAACTAACTGTACGCAAAAATAATTGCTGGGAACCGATTTATTTTTTGGGTTGAAAAATCACGTTTTATGGTAGGACTCAATGTAACGCACTCAAAACATTGTGCTGCTAAATATATTCAATAGTACAGGGGTTGTGGAGGTGTTTAAAGTAAAAATCTTACATTAAAAACAAGTATTAAAAAAAGAACTTGTGAAAAAGTTGGAACTTTGACCCCCAATATGTATCTCCGAACTAGAAGGTTTCCAGGTATGGTCTAGAACACAAAAATGATCGCAATGACGGGGAGTAGGTGCCTTTCGGTTTCGTTAAGGGCCTTTTTTTACACCCTTTAAATCTATGGGCCAAAGTTGCCTGAAAATAATTGGATGTTAATGTTGTTCTAATAAGGTTAAAAAGTGGTCGACCAAAATAATAATGAAAAAAAAACTAAATGTTTTATCATAGGCATGCATGATGAGCAATTGAGCACTTATAAAACGTCTAGAAAAGGATCAGGTTCGGGTTGGTCGTCTCCTATGGAGAAGAACCGGCAAGAAACTCCATGGTTACTCTTGTGACCGTCAGTGAACTCGGTAGTACATAGACATTACTAAAAACTACGTAAAAAACAACATGTGGGGCAGTCTTTGGGGACTGCCGATAGAAGTGAAAACTAAGTAATTTTTGAATAGGGATGATGACTGACTGAAAAAATATGATTCTGTTTAGTCCGTCAGTTAGATTATTGAAAAATATTGGATACGTGTTTTTTGTTTTATCAAATTAATAAAAATTAATGAAGATAAAACATGTCAAAGATCATGGGGGCTTGTGACGTCACATTTGAGTAAAAAATGAACTCTAATGTGACGTCACACGAGTTTTCGACGAACTGTATCGTCTTCATTTTTTGTTTACGTGAAAAAAGAAAAAATATATGTCCAATATTTTTTGGAAATCTATCTGACGGACTAATTAGTTTTTTTTTGTGATCTACCCTATTGTATCGTCGAGCTATTATAGTTGCTGCCAGTTAAGATCGCAATAGCGGTCATTAACCCACCTACATTTATTAAAGTTCTTAACTTTGAAATCCAATTTTGTTGACTCGTCATCTATCGTGATTTTCAACATTTTTTCTAATGAAAAAGGATACATTGTTCATTTCTTTTGGTTCGTACGAAGATATATTAAGGAAAGGGCAATGACAGCTATTGCGATCTTAACTGGCACCAACTATAGATTATTATTTTTAAATTATTTTTGGTTTGTAAAGAAGTGTTAATGACCAATTAAAACTTTAAATAAGCGATAATCCGAGTAATGTGGATATATGTTGTAGATTCAAAACCCTTAATTTAATACGTGCTTTTAATAATTCGAGTGGACCCGAGTCTACCGTACCGAAGGGACGAACGTCAAATGTTTGACAGGAAAGTGGGTAGAACAGTTTTTATGGAAAAATGAAATTGTTGTTTTTACTATCTTCCTTGCAATTTTTCCATATTTTCTCACCGTTTAAACCTTCCCTGGACTACGACAAACATTTCAAAACCAAAATCAGCTAAATCAGCCAGTTCAGCCCAGCCGTTCTCGAGTTTTAGCGAGACAAACGATTCCATGATTTTTGTCCACCCAAAAAGTGCTCACCAAAAGTGCTCAACGCGCCTAAAAAAGTTTTCACTCCAATAATTCCTAAGCTATTGGTTAGTAACGACTGGTATTGTTCTCAGAGACAGAAGGTTATTCTCATCAATAGACTTTAATTCATAATTCCATGGAATCCCTAATGATCTACTTACATTTTTAATTTAAAAGCGATTACATGAACATTCAATTGACTTAAAGCTACGTAGACTTATCTACCCATTCAACAAATGGGTACATTGTTTCAAATAGAAAAATGAACGATTTCAAATAAAAATTGTTCTAATATCCCCACAAGACAAGAGAAAAATATGTTTCACAAGAAAGACATTTGTTAGAAGAATTGCAATATTTTGTCGTCCAGCGCAGTTCTGATATAACAAGCATCGGTTCTCGCGTAGTCTCGGAGACAGCTCGCATCTCGCATCAACTCTAGTGCGACAATATTTGAGATCCCAGCACACACCGAGAGCCTTGACCCAAAACTTGTACACACAACAAAAGTGATAAGTATGCAGGTAAATAGCGATATCTGCTTTTGAATGTGTCATTCTAATTGCCAAGTGTATTTGACATGCCTCGTCGAGTGTCATAATCAAGGATCGAAATCGCAGCGGTAAATGCTGTTAACGGTATGGATACGAATTACGAACTCTCAAACATTTCTGAAATAAAATCTCATCATTGTTAAACATGTGATAGTGTTTGTCTCAGGGATTATAACGATAATTGGTCATCATGGGCATAAAACACACAATGACAATGGTAAACTCTTTTTAACTTAAACAATGATTTTCGTCATTACCGGACCTGTTAAATTATCTCATTTTGTCGAGAGTAGGTAAATTACGTAACCGCTCTTATTCATTAAAAAGCCGTCTCATTTTAAAGTAATTTATAATGAAACAGAAAACAGGAGTACGAGGCAATACGAGCCCGAAGAATCTAATAACAAAGGAATTACTAATAATAATTGTCAAATATGACGCGTGTATTTTGCCCTTTCATTCGAAATATCAGCTTTTCATGTGGTGTTTGTATCAGCTGAAACAGAATTGAAATTAATTTGCATGTGAACAATATTCACGTAATTAAATGAAGCGTAATACGGTGTCTAAGTAAATTCAATTTAAAACGATTCTACCAAAGTGAACAATCTTTACACGGCCACGAACAAAGTTTATTTTGGTACACCAGGAAATTCTGTTCCAACCGATAATTTATAGAAAAAATGTTTGAACTTTTTGAAGATGAAATACCATCAAAGTAAAACCCTGCGCAAGAAATAAAGTTGGGTATCTAAAAAATATCTTTTTTTGCGAAAAATGTAGCGGCTATCGGTACAAAAACAGGTTAATTTGTGAGAACAAAGGAAACAAAACAAAAACAACATGAAAAGCGCACCTACACAACGTGGTCTGTACCAACGGAGAAAATTCAAAATTTAATCTACTTGAGCATAAGAATAACAGAATTTCCGCACACAAAGCCGCGGGCAGACTAAGTCAATAATAAAATAGTCAAACCTTTTTCATTGCTCAAGTGCTTTTCTACGCTCAACTCGGAACAAGTGAATTTCAATGAAGTGAAAAGAACACAAATCCATCTTTTTTCTTTTTTCACTTAATAAAGAAGTAGGCACTTTGGGCAAAGTCTTTCCGCAGTAATTTTCCATCAGATTTTGTATCATTAAGTACATTAAGAACCACGTTTTTTCTCCCTTCTCTAGTTCAATAATTTATCATAAAAACTTCGTACTTGAGAAATTGCAGTTTTCGCTTCGCATCGAAAAGTTGGGATCAAGATTATAAAGTTGGATATCCCGCGGAGCGACGATTCAAAAAGCATTAGTCAGAACGACTGAGATAACACATTCTCTTTGAGAACTTGATCCTTTAGTGGAATTGAGAAATTATTTCGCTGGAGCAGTTTTTATGATAGTTTTAAGGTTTATAAGGGGCAAGTTTTTATTAAGTACCTATTATTTTAATGATTTATTGGAGTTGGGTGATTGAGACATTATTCGATTGGTTTCACCTTTTTATATGTAGTTAGAGGGTATAGTTACTTCAAGATATGAATTAACTCAAAAGTCAAATTAGTTTAGTAGGTGACAGACACCAGTTATTCCTATAAGCGAGCCAATACTAAAGTTTTGTAAAATGAGCAAAGTAGGCACTTTAGCATGACAAAATAGCTTTACAGGAAAACGGTAACCGATCGGATTATAACGGTCAATATTAACTGAACAAACTGTGATTGTGAATTGAAAGCTTTTACTTTTACATTAAGCTACTTGAATAATTTATTTGCTTTGCGATATTATCGTTGTAATGGCTCTAGATAACAAATTAACATGTCGGCGGCATGAGATGTGCAACATTTTTTACATGTAGCCGACATGTCGATCATTAGAAACGATGACGGATTGTGTGTAAGATGATTAAAATTGGTAAACTGGGAGTAGGTAAAAATTGTAGGGTGAACTTAAGAAACTTTAAAGGAAGAAGAATGAAAAATACCTAACTTTCTACAAACTGCAGCAGGTCTGTAGGGCTATGCCGTATCTCTGTTCACAGCTCGAAATGATAGTAACTGGGCTCAGTGTCCATCAATTAACTGTCAAAAGGTTAGTTTCGTATTATGTATGACCCTGCATTCACCGTAAAGTGATATCCACTCAGTGTGAGACGTAATACCAATATTATGACATTCACGGTTGTCATCAAAGTTCGGTGTACAACCGAAGCTTGTTGGTCACAGGATATCAGAAAAATACGTAATAGCTCTGCAGATAAAAAGTGAGCTTTAAAATTTACAGCTGGCAGCATTACAGGCTGCAGTTTAATTTATAAATAATGCAAGATTACCAGCTATTCGGGTCTTGCGCCGCACTGCGTCGTTTCGCGGCAATCCTTCCTTTTTACTCAGTAATCTTGAAAAATACCTATAGCGTGCCAGATTGCATAAAACTACGATTATTCCGTATTAACTCAGAATAGTATTATCCACTTTAGTTACATAGTTTGTTCACGTGACGTCGAGGCGCATTTGCTTTTTGCTGACTGATTCAAATGTCTAGACTGGTCGCGATACTTTTCATCACGACATTTTAAATTGATTGGAACGTAAAGTAAATTGGAAAATGCCAAGTTATTTTCTGTAAGGTTTGTTTGCTTAGACAATGAGCATTGTAAAACTTTTGTACAACGTAGATAAATTGTTTTGTAACAACACAGGTTTTTTTTTTGTTGATTTGACAATGAGACAGAGCGAATATTCCAGCAGTCATAGTTTTTATAGAAATTCAGTTTTTAAAGACAACTTTTTGTTATGATCATAACATGACCAATCGGGATATCTTGGATGAAAAAATAATTGGTGGCCAATCGGAACAGTGACGAGTCGGGCACAACTCAATCTCGTAGACAAAAGAGAACAGTAACTCGTCACTAGTCACTTTTTTTAAATAAAAGGCATCAAAAACCCCTTTTTTTCGGATGGGAAATCATCAAATGACTCGGAGGGAGTGTCAGACTTTTACTGACTAAAACCCATCCATGTTCCTTCTTCGCCCTTTGTGTTCCGGGGCCACGGTATCTCTTTCGTCAGTCAAACAGTCCCGCAGCCATCAAATTACCCCTTGAGTTTTAATATTAGAAGTGGCTACCTGACCCGTCTGGCAAGTAATTATAATTTTGTTATTTTTTTTATAATAAATACGGGTACACAAGGACTTAAAAATTCAACAACCGGATTATTTTTAGACGCAAAGGCATCTAATAACGTCCAAAATGTTGTATGTCAGGAGAAAAAATGCCACGATAACACGAGCAAGCCTCGAGCCTTTATGTCAACAAAAATGAACGGGACCATGTTTTATAATTTATCGTCACCAACCGACATTTTAGGACGAAAGGCTAAAAATACAAGCTGAAATACTGACCCATTCGCTCCCAAACAGTTGAACATTCACAAAGGAACGAACGAACGAATAAAATGAACGAGGGGTTCCTAATGGAACCGGTCTTATTAAATATTGAATAATGATGCTGAATTGTCGGAAAACGGCGGGAAAACAAGCTAATCTAATAAATATAGGCCGTAATATTGGTTCGTATTAGATAATCATGTTTTTTTTTTATTTGAGTTCTTGTTAGTTCACTAACGGGTATAATAATTAGCATTAGAATAACAAACTATTACATTTTATTAACCAACTTCTAAAAAAGGAGGAGGTTATGTATTCGACTAGTATCATTTTTTTTTTTCATGTACGTACACCGATTACTCCATGATTACTTTTTTTCATTTGTAGAGGAAGCCCGCGCGGGGTGGTCCCATACAAGTTTTATTAACTGTGCTCAGGTAGATTATGAGTTAGCTTATAATACGTTTTCTCCTTCGTCTATGTTTATGATCTCCTAATATATTCTAGTTACAAAGTAAAATGAACACATGTCAAGAATTAATGTAGAATGCTACAACTAAAAAGGGAAAATAAAAAAACAAACAACTTCCAAAAAAACCACAATAAACTCAGACAAAAACCACTTCTCCTTCGGAAGCCGGTGGCAGGAAAAGTCAATGAAACATAACACAAGTCATTGACTGTCGAAAGTAAAGTGAACTTTTGTATTTTTGGAAGTCGGTTGTTTTTTTTTTTGCAATTTTTTTATTTTTCCTCAGTTGCTTATCAAACCATATTTTTAATTTCCCATGACCTTCTACGTACTAAAAGCTCAATGTTTACAAAAGAGAACACACAACTAAATCTTATCAACACATGCCGTCGGAGACATCTCCTTAACATTTTAAATAATTCAATATACGAGAGGAAGAATCGGAGCAGACGTTTCTCAATTTATTTCAATCTGGCTGCGGGACGGAATTCACTCACCATTTTCAAAGGAGAAAGGCTTGAGAGAATTTCAAGTCCTGCATATTGGCACTGGTTTAACTGAAGTACGAACTACTTGCATGTGAATACCTATTTGTTCAAAAGATATAAAATACGGATAAGGCGAGGCAATAAGTATGTTGAGAACCCCTGCATTTTCGATTAAGGAATGGTTGGCAAATTGTTTGTTATATTATGAGGGTTTTACGACCTGAAATTGGTATTTTTTTTAATGAATATGTAAAAGATAAATAAATTTGAAGAATTAGGTTAGACAGATGTGTTCCTATTTTTAAATATAGTACACCGATGTTTTGCCAGTTAACACAAAAAAAAAAACAAAAAAAAAAAAACAAATAAATAACTCTTTTTCTGATAAATGACGTAACTAACCCCGATAAGATAAATTAAACTTCAAGCAAAACATTAGTTGTGTCAAGGCCACACGCCAAACAATAAAACAACAAAGTTTTTCAAATCACCGAAAACAAAATAAGTTATATGAAAGAATCGTTACACGTCCAAAAATATTTGTGATACTTTCGCTTTGTCGATTACGTTCACTTTGATAGACACGCAAGCAGAAAATATGTGGAGATTCGACAGTATTCTTAAGGTCACTAATGATGACCGAAATATAATGTTTCCTACATATTTTTTTTTAGTTTTTAAGTTTTGGTTCTCGATTAGGTGCGAAGACTTTCAGGAAAGCCTTTCTGTATAGTCTGGTTAGTGCCTTACCTGGAGTCTGTGTTTTAATGCCACTCGGCCTCTGACTTGGCTTTACATGCCGTTGAAAAATATCTCTCAGTAATGCTAGTTTCCTCAAGATGTTTTCCATAACGAAGCAAGTGATAATTATACAATAAGCTCATAAATCCGAAAAGACAGGAGTCCGTTTCTTAGGTTCGAACTTGAGACTTATGACTTGGCAGTCCAACGGTTACACCACTAGGTTATACTGGGATATTAAACAAAGCTTTGAAATTCAAAGGCTGTGAAATTTTGAGACATTTCACATTCTCGCATGTGATAGTGTCAAAACTGATATTATGAATTTTCTTCATTTCTTAATTCATAGAGAGCTCGCTAATGATAGGAGATTAAGATTACTTTTAGAGTTCGGTTAGTTCAATTTAACACAATATTTTATGTGGTTCTCATTCGTGCTTATAGGCAGAGCTACATTTTTTTTTTTTTTTTTGTATGGGAAATCATGAAATGACTCCTCCCGCTCTGGGCGGAGCAGGAGGGAGTGTCAGACTTTTACTGACTAAAACCCATCCATGTTCCTTCATCGCCCTTTGTGTTCCGGGGCCACGGTATCTCTTTCGAATAGTCCCGCAGCCCAGGGCCGGCAGTCTCGACAGAGATAACGACAAAATTGCTAACTTTTGATTGATAATTACTAACGAATAAATTCAGTTGCACTAATGATGCTTGCGAGAATCGCGTCTTGGATGTAGAGACTTGCATTTCCCACAAGCATCGTTATTGCAACCGAATTCTTTCGTGAGTTATTAGCGATCGAAAGTTAGCGATTTTGTCGTTATCTCTGTCGAGACTGCCGGCCCTGGCAGATCAACCTGCGTTAGAAACTTTTCTAAAAGTATTCTTTCGAAATGATAACTTAATTTTAAAATTAAGATCGAAAATAAATGCTCACTTAACTACTTCACCATCTTAAATCCTATACAGAATGTTTTATTTCCACCTGTTTTTTTCTTTTCATTTTTGGTATAAAACGCCGTATTCAACCACTTTGCATTGTACATTATTCTTGAACAATAGGTGAGATGAATAACCGGTATACTCGCAAGTAATTCTTCGGTATTCTCCGTACCTATTGTTGTTGTCGATATAATTAATGTGCTTTTGTTTCTTTATGTACTATGCAGGTCTTATAAAAGGAGTTTTGTGGTGTACCTAGCTTTAGACTTGAATGAAATAAGTTTAAGTATTCTGCAGTGTGTGGTTGCGTTGGAACGGAAAACTCCGGAAAAGATTATTATCAATTCATTCCAGTATTTTGGGAATATTATTATAGCTTTGTCAGCTTTACTCTTCATTAGCACCCAGGAGAAGGTTATGACTTATTCGCTTTTATTTTTACAAAATACTCAACGATCTATGAGTATGTTGTGTTATGTAGTTGTTAGTCATTCATCAAACATTAACGCCTGTGTACCTTCACCCCCGGCCAAGAGAATGGAAAACAATTCCAAACCGATTGCAATACTACACAACAAATATTCATTACCCTTACTTCCTACTTACTTTCCAAATCATAAGTGGCGCGATACATCCTAAAGGCTTGGCACAATCCCGGAAGCGTCGGTCCTGTTAAGTTTTTAATTAAATAAATGGGTGAAGTGTTCCTCTGCTCATGATTAATAACGTTGAAGGTAACCCGAAGGTCGCCGCTGCAACGTACAAATTTATTACTTGGCCACCATTTGTAAATAAACCATCAGACGTATTCATTGTTAAACCGTTTGGAATACGTTATGAATGTAGGAAACAGTGGTTGTATTAATATTGCAGGTGCTCTAGTTTGAAGTGTAATAGAGGTGTTAATAATAAATACACAGTGCCGCGTGGTTCCCAAAAAAAGCTGCTATTGATAGCTTTTACTGTTCCGTTTCATAAAATGTGACTGAAATAGTGTTACACTAGGTGAAAATAATTATTCTATACGTAATGGGAACCATTAATGTTGACGTTTTGACATGCTAACATGACCCATAAACCTTTTAGCGTATTAAAGCCTACTTTCACATTACCTAATCTAGTTCATAACATAGTGCTTTTAAACGTCAACATATAGGGTGTAAAAAAACCTCTTAACGAAGCCGAAAGGCACTTGTTTTCCCCGTCATTGCGATCATTTTTTTTACACCATACCTGGGAACCTTCTAGTTACGGAGATATTGGGGGTCAAAGTTCCAACTTTTTGACAAGTTTTTTTTAAATACTGGTTTTTAATGTAAGATTTTTACTTTAAGCACCTCCACGACCTCCGTACTATTCAATCCATCCACCAGCACAATGTTTTGAGTGCGTTACATGGAGTGCTACCACAAAAGATGATTTTTCAACCCAAAAAAAAAAGTCGTTTCCCAGCAATAATTTTTGCGTAAAGTTACTTAGTTTGATGTACAGAATGCTTAGTTGAAGGCTTCGTGGTGAGGTTGTTTACACCCTGTATTTTCATAAAACACCCGAATAATGTGTGCCCGTCAAAGAAGAGGCCCGACGCAACAGACGACCTAACAAGTCAGACAGAAAACATTTATAAGTAAAACCGATTTCGATCAGAAAACAAATGATAAAGGACACATTAATTGAAGCTTTCAACCTTGACCGAAGTCTAGAACACGTGCTTAAGGTTAAGGTAAGGAAAAAGGCAGCGCCGGCGCCTGGACGGATGTGACGTATTCGTGAATAAATAACTACCTTCCGTCCGACACCGCAGGTACCTCCAGTCTGCCGATCAGGGAGAATTGATTAAGGTTTCTGATGTTAAATGGTTTGGGTTCACCTATTATCGGACTTCGGTGGTATGTAGGTTGTGAGCCAAAACTTTTATTTCACAACTGATCGTGTTTTTTTTTAAGTTCTAAAAAGTTTTGTGTTACAGTTTACGTTATATTTAGAACAGTTAAGCATTGTTTTTTAATTGTTTTTTCAGTAACAATGACGATTCGGCAATAATTTAATCAGATACCAACAGAGTTACCGTTTTTGCAAGGATTTTAAATTGTACGGTTTCAGGTTTATAATCAAGTATGTATACCTAAATACCTTGGGTTAAATACCAACCCTTTCAACCCAGAACAGTTGCTAAAAATAACCACACTTTAAACTAATACGAAAACGGGTCTAATTGACACATTCTGGTAGAGCTTCCACAACTTTCAAAGTCATTTAAAATTAAAACTAGTTTTATTTAGTTTGGTTTGTCGATAGGCTACGTGACAGTGATATTCACTTAACGAAGGACCGAAGCTTTTGTTGTGTTAATTTAACTGAGGTTTTACTTTACAAAAATAACAAGGAAAATCCCGAAAATCCCTGAACTGTGACAGGAAAACACGCACTGTAGATTGTTCTGTTCAGAATCCCGCCAATTTATAGACGAGGAAACTCCACGTCTTGGTAATGAGCTCTTGTTCCGTATATTTGAATGCATTTCAATTATATCAACGTTTTGTAAACGTTCAAAAGAAATCAAATGCTTAATTGGAATAATCGTTCATCGGCATGGGAAAAAGGTTTTATATTATATTTTGAAAATTTAAATGTCGAATATATTTTTACATTGAAAACAAAAGAAAGGTACCCTTTGTTGCATGTTCAAGTTTCAAATATAATTTAAAATTGTAATGTTCTTGGTTCTTAAAACGAGCAAAATAAATAAAGAGAAGATATTAAGATTATAGTAATGTGGTATTTACATGCAAAACATAATCAAATATTGGAGTAGTTCGTGCTAGAACAATTTCTATAGACAATGAAATATTCTGCGAATGTCCACAGACTATTTGATATTTCGAGACTCATGATAGCATTAAATCTTCGATGTATAATTTAGAGAATTTAGTTTCGGTTCAGCATTCAGTATTTGCTTGTTCCAATTGCGATGTCTGTTGTTAGATTATGTTAGATCAAATTTGGAGTTCTATTCTATCTGTATTATTCATTAATACACCTATCATTAATCTTTTGATACAATAATTGTTTAAACGATATACAATGCATCAAGTTGCAATAGATTGTAGGTATGAATTCAAACTAAATAATGTTTGCCGTCTGATTGATCTACAACGTAACAGAACATCACGCCTGTTATCCCCGAAAGGTTGGCAGAGCTGTAGGAATCAATCCACCCACATTTCGCCAGTTTTGTTTTAAATCCCATGTAAATGGGGGGCGAGCCTGGGCACAGCCTGGGCGCTGCCTTCAACCGGGCACAAATCCAGACTCCTTGGCTGCTACTGACAAATTCCTGATGGCAAAACCCAATAATATTTTACCCGACCCGGGAATCAAACCCACGACCTCATGCTTAGCAGTCGCTCTTGCGACCTCTCAACCAACGAGGCAGTCTTTCTAGGAATAAAATTATATGCTAAAATAAGTTTACCAGAAGTTATCAGAAGATGAGGTTACATAAAAGTTTTACGTTCGTTACGGAGTGACCTCATTTTATGGCAACACTATCTTTTCAATACGATGTCACTACATGTAAGTAGGTAAGAGTTCGTATATCAAGCCTTTTACCTTATCACGTATATACATAATGATGTCCAATTTACTACTGAAGATTATGATGAAGAAATAAGAATAAGATATAGAGAACAACGTCTTGTCAATAAAATTAAAGCAGATTAGTACTAGAAAGTAAAAAAAAGTTAAACTTACTGATAATAAAATGGTTGGGCTGTCTATGTAATCAAACAATAAACATAAATAAAGTCAAGTTTGATTAATCAAATCCCATTATAAATAAATAATTAATACAAAATTTCGTTATGAATATAACCCAAGAACAAGATACGACTCAATGCTAAGCTCATTAAGAAAATAATGAAGAGAGCTGCTAAATCAAATACAATCACGTCGAGTACAATACTTTCCACAAAACAAATAAAACTTTAATTAATCCTGTTTAGATTTAATCAACTTTCAGCTTCTTTATATTAAGTCATCCAGGGTTATATCCTAGTAGACTTGTTTCAAAAGTAGTCTTTTAAACTGATACATTTTTAAAACAGTAACGAGAAGACTTACAAAGTAACATTGACGTTTGCTTGACAGGTCCTAAGTGGAGGATAAACAAAAGCTTTGCTACTTATTGGACGGAACCTTACAATCTCCCTGCAGGCATAAATAAAACGGGAAATATGACACTAATTGCTACGCGGTACTACGAAGTTGCTACGCCGTACACCCTTCGTAGACGCGCATTGTGCTACAGTCTACAGCACAAGGAACAGTTTTGCTTAATAATATTAAACATTTTATAATTTCTCACAAAGCACATTAATGTAACTTTAATCCCATTTCATATTGCCATTGTAAGTTTAAGTGCTTAGTGGAGAAATTAACCATAAATATAAAGCATTGTAATGGTTATCGTAACCTCTTATCAAAGATCAAAACTTACCATGTTTACTACCTGCCCGACCTTACATGCTACACACAAATGTACTAACGGCCACGAACGTTGACCTTCGACAAAAGTTATCTATCATTATTTAAATAAAAGTAACATCTTACCGTTTAGACAGCCGCCTGAAGATTTGCGAGCTTTGGCTGAACTCTCACATGACACAACGTTTTGTTTGGTTCAATCACATTCGCGTAAACGTCTGTAGCGCGGTTGGCTTTAATCAAATAGTGATATCAGTTGTGACAGTTTATTAGTGTTTGTAACACAGCGAATTGTTGTGTGGTGATCGGCAGCTGTCATGCGCTGGTGTAGGAGACGAGCGGGTCGCAGCGCGCGGCGGGTGCGACTGAGCCGGGCGGCGCGGCGCGCGCCCGCGGGGCCGCCCGCCGGTCGATATACGCGGCAGAATAAACACGCCGTACTAGGACGCGAGTACCGCCGTGCCGCCGTACCGCCGGTGTTGCCAGCCTCGGTGAGGGGTTGCCGCCTCCGACGCGCGACGTTTGCCGCCGTTTGTATCTCACTTCCGCGGATTCTTATGCCGGTCTCGTGAGCGCGCGTCCTAATGAAATATGACGCCGATGTGTTCCATTCGAATGTAGCGTCGCTAACGTCGGCAACGTCTTTCTCCTTGGTTTACACTTTCACGTGCGGCTTATCGGATCGCCGAAACCCGTCGATATGCAATAGTTATTCAGCGGCGGTCGCTGTATAATTTACATGTAACCTTCACTTATCTCTACGCTGAGACAAGACCATTACCATAATAGAACCATCTGTAGTCAGACAGGATCGCCCTGCAGTTTTGTCATAGAACTATCTCGGTACTTGTTATCTTTATGAGATATTGTAAACGAATATAGTATGGGAAAACAAATAAATAATTACGCATTGTCTTAGTGATCAATAAAATATTGGTTTCCGGAGTTAGAGGTCTAGATGTTAATAATTTCATTCATTTCCTTTTTTTATAAAAACATATATATTTCCGTAACTATGCTAATATATCTCCAACATAATATTATCTATAGCAGCTGTTATATCGGCAGAGGTTGTTCATATTCATGAATTCAGATTCGGTTTGCTAAGTAAACAGCGCTGCGAGGGAGACCGACTAACTGCCAGACGTATATAGCCTACATATTTAACGTGTCAAATATACTTGTTGTAAATGATAACATTTATTTATAGAATAACTGCAAGAATATTTATTTTTATTATGTGTCTTGTAGGAAAAGCTTAAAATGCTTACACGTTGGCTTAGTTGGTGCAGTTCCGTACATTATCTGATTCACCTGAAAGTGGACCGAAAACTGGAAATTACTATAAACTGGATATTACTAATAGCAAATTACTTTCAGTTTTCAGTTAATTTTCTTCGAGTAATGTTTGCTAAAAATGTCTTTTTTTCATTGAAAAAAAAGACATTTTTAGCAAACATTACTCGAAGACAATTGAACACGTAAAATCGGTGAAAAAATGTATTGACATTTTTTCACCGATTTTACGTGTTCAATCGATCCTCATGTTAAATGAGAGAAACAATATACTTATAAATCTATTAAATACTGCTATGAAGTTAATTTATTATATTAAAAGTCAACGTGTCACGTTAAACTTGTTAAGATTACTCCTCTCTTATTAGATTCACCGTGAGCGACAAAAATACAAAATAGAAAAGAGAATTGCATAATTTCTCTGCGTTGCAAGTGGCGCCACATATCTCAGAAATAATGCAATATATTTCAACTGTCCTCTACACGATTTTCCTTCCTCCAACAGCGTGTATTTAAGTATTTATTCATTAAACACGGAGACATGCAAACGGTCCTAAAATTCAATAACGATATACATTTTTTCTAACTCAAAGAATCAGTATTGCTATCCAATGTGGAAATGCTGCCAGTCTTCTGGACACTTTTCCTATTGACATTGATGTGGACGATTTTTTCGACGCTCTGTAATTCTTTTTCCATTTTGATAATTGTACATATTTTTATTATCTATTATTTTAGATCTATTTGTATGTTGTAAATAGAGCAATGTGTGAATTAAAAAAAAACAGCATTTTTCTAACTCAAATCAGATAAAGCTGCGGGTCTGGAAAGCAATGTTTATAATTGACCTATTTAGCGGGAACAGGGTCAAAACATTTGCTTTCCTGTCGTGTTTCTACCCCAGTAGTAGTTAGAGTCCCTTTCAAATTCCCCGTAAGCACGCTTTTTACAGACCATTTCTTTACGCTACCATTCATCATGGCCATTCCGAGCCTACTTATATGTTTATGTTATGTGTTAATAATAAAAATGTTTCGAGTGAAAAGTTTGGGCACGGTGAATGTTGAAATGATCCTTTCGTAAAATTCGGGGTACGAAAAAGAGAAATGAAAAAGAAAATCTCTATGTAATCTCATTTTCATTTTAATTTATGAAATCTTTAGTTTCAAAAAGAATATACGAATACATTCTTCAACTTCTAAGAGAAATAAAAACTTATGAAATCTGTAAAAAAAACCTTCAAGTTGCGGTACCTATTTCAGTAACCTTAAAAGTTTCGAGTGATTTAATTTACTGGAACGTAAAATATTGACATAGGAAACATTCCAATATAAAAGAACAGAGTAATTGAATTCCGCAAAAGTTACTTTAAAGTAGGTTCATAAACATGAAGGACCTTTTATTTCAATACTTTAGAGTGTATTCAAATAGAGTAAAAAACCACATCACGTTGAATTTGCATTGGAACCCACAATCGTGGTCAAAACTTAACTACATTAACAATAAATTTATTCACAAAAATATAACAACATTCGTCAGAATTTAAAATTTTCAATTGGGACAAAAGCATTTTTATATTGAACTCACACAAAAGTTGTTTTAGTGAAAACTGTTTTAACATTCATATTGAATGTAAAAATGTGTAATAGTACGTATTAATAGGTCTATAGAAAACATTATGCGGTGGTTCCCTTTGTTCAGTCAAACGCTCCCTTTGAGAGATTCGCTCACCACTCTAGATATTATTTCATCTGCAAGGAAAAAGAAATGAAGACGATCTTGACTGACAAGTGGATAGGGAAATTCTTTATATTCGCTTTCAGGCATAAATAAGGACTTTGTATAGGAGTTTCAACCAACTTTCAAATGAGGTTCTTAAGTCCGATTAATAGGTGTTGTCTCTGATTTAGTTTTTCAAGTCTTCGCATTAATATTTTTGGCTTATGTTTAACCAACCACCAGATTTAGCAAAATGTAACGGCAAAAAAATCACTTTTGATTGCCAAAATTAGTAAATGATCACCAGAAATTGAATTGTTAAGCTCTTGCAGCCTCAGAGTCGAGGGAGACCCCATCGAATGAAGAATGAATCTGAATGGTTTATAAAAAAAAAAATATAATACCCTTCTAACCTAATCTATCCGTGTCGGGGTGCGTCAAGTCGGCCTAGGCAAAACTAGTTTGTCATCAACCACCTCATTAAAATTTGGTGCTCAATTTACTAAATTTGGTGATCAATTGATATTTTTAGGTGATAGATGTTAGTGGTCACAAAGTTATTTTTGATAGTCATTATATTTTCCTCCAATATTTTTCATTGCGCAGGTATTTCATAGAGTTTGATTTTGATTATGGGTTTATTGAAATGTACATTATAAATGCAAACTACAAATAGATCCAAAATAATAATGAGAAATTAAAATTAAAAACAGTGAGTTCCTACATTCAGAGTGTTAACGGACTCTTCACGAAGCCGTCAACCAGGCATTCTGTACATCAAACTAAGTAACTTTACGCAAAAAATAGATTGCTGGGAAACATTTTTTTTGGGTGAAAAATCACGTTTAGCGGTAAAAGTCCGCTCTCAAAACATTGTGCTGGTGTATGGATTGAATAGTACGGGGGTTGTGGAGGTAAACACCTTGTACAACTACTGCTCATTAGACGTTTCGCGCGGACATTTAGCTACTTAGTCCTTCTGATCAGGAGGGAAAAATCTTACACTAAAAACATGTACGGAACTAGAGGTATGGTCTAGAACAAAAAAATGATCGCAGTGACGGGGAGAACAAGTGCCTTTTGGTTTCATGAAGGGTATTTTTACAACCTGTACACAACGACGACAATAGGACACTTAGGCGAAGTACTTTGATTAATTGAAAAGAGGAAATCGTAGATTGTGGAGTTTTTTGACTTCTATCTCAAACTTTCTATTGACTCTTCCCAACTAGGTATTCAGTTCAGAGCTCGTTTTTCTTAAGAAAGACGTCTTTAGATGGCCCAATTTCGAAAATCGAGACGTCTGTAAGCTAAGACGCCGGCTGTAATATCGGAGAGCTGAGTCAGACTGAGACATACACAATTCATCAGCCTGCAGATAGAGGGCTACATTTAGACAGGTTTCTTTTTCGAGGGTGTGTAATATATGGCATAATAACAGATAGTATAATATCACTTGAAATAACGTTCACATGATATAATTTTCATATGCTATAAAAACAAATAACCTTTTTTTTTTTTTTTTTCGGATGGGAAATCATCAAATGACTCCTCCCGCTCTGGGCGGAGCAGGAGGGAGTGTCAGACTTTTACTGACTAAAACCCATCCATGTTCATTCATCGCCCTTTGTGTTCAGGGGCCACGGTATCTCTTTCGAATAGTCCCGCAGCCCCGGCAGGCTTCGGCCCTTGCGGACCCCTTCATTGTTGCTGACTCTCTTTGAGGCGCGCGTGGAACATGAACGCGCCGTCGACACGGCCTGTCGTCATGAGACGGAAGGACGGCGAGCTAGCCCATAGCTCCCCGTCCACAGGCCCGCGCCTACGGTGGCCGGAAGCCACCACGTGGCCCCCGACGCCCGGGGCGTCTCCCGCGGCGGCCGGGACGTGTGGATCTTTCCCTATCACGTTCCGCCACCTCCTTCGCTAGCATGACTGCTTCACAGAAGGAGGTGACGGCGTCCCATTCCGTCTCGCTCCGGACCATGGCACGAACCAGGGCCGGAAGCGAGAGGTTGCCGCCGCCGATCGCCACCTCGACGACACGGCGGTGCTCCACCCAAGCAGGGCACACCTCCACAGTGTGCTCCACCGTGTCCTCCGGTCGATCCTCGCAGTGATAGCACCCGGGCGTTTCCTCCCGCCCGATTCGGTGCAGGAACTTACCGAAACAACCGTGTCCGGTAAGAACCTGCGTCAGGCGGAAGGTGAGGACGCCGTGGCGTCTCTCCAGCCACTCCTCAAAGAGGGGACTTACCGCCACTATTGTGGCGTGCCCTGCACGGGGTTGTGACAGTCGCTCTCTCCATGTCGCCATGAGATCACGCCGGAAGTCCGTCCGCTGAGCGACAATTTGCCGCAGCAGCGGAGTTTCCCCCCGGCGTAGCACCTCCGCGCGCCACTCATGTAGGCGCGCGAGGACTATCGCCTCCAGATCCCATGGCGGCAATCCGGCAAGGAGGCTCGCCACCTCGCGGGAGATCGTGCGGTACCCCCGGATTAGCCTCACGGCCACCACCTTTTGGGGCGCGTTCAAATGGTTGGCAGCTCGCTGCCTCAATGAACGCGCCCACACCGGGGCCCCGTAAAGGGCCATGGACCGCACGACTCTCGCGAAAACAAATAACCTAAATTCTTGTGATCTAATGTTACATTTTATATAACCTTCTTTTACTCCAACAACATTTAGTATAACGTACATTTCATTTAATTTTAAATTTCTTTAATGCCCTTTTAATATAACGTTAATTTCATATAATTTAAATTTCTTTAATGCTCTTTTTATATAACAAATCAAATCAAATCAAATAATTATTTATTGCGAACAACAAGGCCCAGTAACAAGGTGCATATAACGTTCAGTTGACCTAATTTACATATTTATTTATTTTCTGCCAAAATTCTGTAATTAATAAGTCTTCTTCTTTGCGTGTCGATAGACTCAAATAATACCCGACCAGTATGTTGCCACCTGCACGGCTTTGTCGTTGGCTTTGTTTAAATCCTGTAAGGTGCAGGTGGCTGTGCAGGATGGGCAAAAAAGGAGGTGGGGCATATCCTGCAGAGGGGCTCCACACTGACATTGTATATGGGACGGGTGGATAATAAATACCCCATTTGGCCAGATTATTCTGCAGCGGCCAACCTGAGCCCGCAAACGGTTAAGAGATTTCCAGATTGGCCACTGCAGTTCCTGTCCAGGAGGAAGATGTTCTTCTGGATTGATGACGTGAGGAGGGGTGGGGTGTCTGTTCCTCCATAATTCGCATCTTTCATCCGAAGCACTATCTTTCAAGGAAATCGTGTGTCTCACGAAGCTTTTACGGCTTTTTAAGCGTGAAGGTGGTAGTTGATGCTCGTACAGGGGTGGCAGTTATCTTGTTTCTGTTTTCCCTTCTCGATGCGACCTGCTATTTCGCGCCGAACGTCTGGTGGAGCTATACCTGCCAAAGGATACAACATCGCAAGAGGGGTGGGTTTTAAGCATCCCTCTCAGCTCAGCTTTCAGCGCTATGTCTACTTCTCTAGCGTGGGCCGAACGGTGCCACACTGGGCATGCGAACTCCCCTGCAGAAAAGGAAAGACAGGCTGGTCGTGCGGAGAACTTGTGGCGATGCTCCCCAGCTGGTGGATGTTAGGCGGCGAAGAACGTTATTTCTAGTCCCGACTTTTTGTTTAGTTTTAAGGCAGTGGAACTTATAAGTCAGAGATCTATCTAGAGTGACGCCCAGGTAGCGTGGTTGGGAACAATGCTCCACGTCTACGCCTCGCCACGAGACACTGAGAGCTCTGTTTGCCTGACGGTTGCGGAGGAAAACACAGGATTGGGTCTTGGATGGATTTAGCCGTAGAGCATTTTCATCGTAGAATTTTCCTAGTGTTTCCAGGGCTTCCGTCAGTTTTTCTTCGAAAAACCGTGTCTGGGCGGCCAGAGCAAGGTCATATGCGTATAAACAGCGTTTCGTTGGTGGAAAGTTAGGCTGGTCGTTTGTGTAGATGTAAAAAGAGCCGGAATGAATAAGTAAATATCAGGAAACATCATACTGATATAACGACCTTGTCTAACCCAAATGAATAGAGGGGATCTGGCGCCCAGCGGCCGCGGCCGCGGCACGCCCGCTGATCACTGTTTCTAAATTATATTAAACGTTACCATAGATTTTTAATGCTATAGTAATTAACTGAATATTATTAATTGGATATTAGTTCAAATTTGCTTTATAGAAAATGTTTATTAAACCATATAAAATTAGTTAAACTGCAATTATATCAATAATTCAATATATCATTTCATCGTTATTACAAAAAAAAGTATATTAAATGAAATTAGGTGATGTGATCATCAGAACTTTTGTTATTATTTCAAACGGTACTCAGTTACGTACTCCTTTTTCTAGCGTGAGCTATTTGGGAGACCGAAGCTGCATTGGATATAGATAGATGGAGATGTTAATGTACCAATTTCTTACATAACTTAATATCACGCCTGTAATCCCCGAAGGGTTAGACCGAGGTGTACTATCGAGGACACTCCCGCCTGATCACCACTAAGCAAATTTTTGCTTGCACTTAAAACATAGAAACGCTCTCTATCCCCGCCCCGTTGACTTTATAATAAATAATTAATGAAAAAAATACCGATCGGCGACACATGCCAAACGAGAGTTATTGTTATTTTGCGCGCCAAAATTGACGCTTTCCTAATAGGCCTAAAGTTTAAGGTGGAGTGGCTCGGCACCTCCGCATGATTTAGGCGAAAAAAAATTTAACTGATCAGGCGGAAAAGACCACGACTGTACCTAACAGTACACCCACATTCCGCCAGTTATGTTTAAGTTCCATGTAATATTGGCCGAGCCTATTGCCATCAACCGGTCGCATATCCAGACTCCGTAGCTGCTACTGAGAAATTCCTGATAGAAAAACCCAATAACACTTTGCCCGACCCGGTAATCGAAGCCAGGACTTCATGTTCAGCAATAACGCTGGCAACCACTGGACCAATGTGTGAGCAACCAAAACTTATTAAATTCAGCGTATGAATTGTAAAGACACTAATGTTAGTTTAATTTAGTTTGCCAATCCCGCATGCTCCTCTATATCCACATGGATACTAAAATAACTTTAATGTGGGTAGCATAACTCTGAAGGCCGAAACTTTGTGGGGAAATTGAGAAAATTACTGACAGAAGGGGTGTTATACAAATGTACGTCTTGGCATGATGAAAATTTAGTAGTCTATACATATAATAAAATCGTTGAGACCAAAAAATCTGTTCATTGAAGATTAAAAAAAAAACCAGCCAGGGTGACTTGAAATAAGTAACTGAACATATTAAAACCATTTAAAAATTTTTTGTTTGTTTGTTTGAACGCGCATCACGTAAAAACTGCTGAACCGATTTTGTTGAAATGTTCACAAATCTGTTTAAATACATTCAGAATAACATATAGGCTATAGAAATTTTGGATGTTTTTGGAAAAAGGGG
The DNA here is from genome assembly GCA_963853795.1 of Xestia rhomboidea. Lineage (NCBI taxonomy): Eukaryota > Metazoa > Arthropoda > Insecta > Lepidoptera > Noctuidae > Xestia > Xestia rhomboidea. The sequence goes on along the minus strand of OY970767.1, from coordinate 8,396,157 downwards.
GTGAAAAGGGGGGTAAAGTTTGTATGAAAAAAAAAATTAGATTGTTCTAGAATCATGAAACTCAGAATAAATACTTATTAATAAAAATAAAGAAATACCTGTCTTAGCATTTTTTTTAAATCTCATCCAAAGGCGCAAAAAAGAGGGTTTTGTGTTTAAAATTAATAAACTTCAAACACCTATCCAATCAAAACCAATGAAGTGTAACCTTTTAAAGTTGCTACATATACTCCATATCTAATACAGGTAAATATAATTTCTCAGTTTTCTTGAAATTTGATTTTTGAGGTGAATACGCACAAAATAGCGGAACTCAAGAAAATCAGCTTTCCTCGGTTTAAGTACTTGGTACGAAATGTTTGTGCGCGCATCACGTCAAAACTACTGCATAGATTTATTTAAAGGCTTCTTCAATATTTAGGCTATATAATTATTATCACGCTACTTCCATAAGGGGTAGGCAATTTTGCATTATTTCCGTATACTTCAATTGTTTGACGTTTCAGTCATGACGTAAGTACATGAGAACGGCTATTTGTGGCTTATGTCAACGATGTAAATAGCCTTGCAGTTTCATGACCGCTCTGTAAACTACGTGGTTGCAGGTTCAAACCCTCCAACATTATTTTCACTTTTTGTGATTTGTTTAATTTTTTTTTTTTGATGCTGTTAGATTTCCTATATTTCATTTTGTATAAGTTGTGTGCATTTCTTATTTTTTTCGTGAAATATTTTTCCAAAAAGTAATAGAGTAGTACATAAGGAAGAAGAATACAATCATGCTACCCCCAAATAAATTGGGATAAGGGCAGGAGTATGATGATGAGGATGATTTCTCCAAAAAGAAGTATAGCGAACACCAGAAGCCTGATAAATCCACGTGTTCTTGCCGTGCAAGAACTGTGCTATGCTATTCGCAATAATCAATAATCCATACGCAGTTTACGTAGATTATATTTACAGCTAAATTGTTATTGGCCTCATATCGTGTTTTCGGGCGGGAGGAGACGCCCGGGTTCTTCCATTGTGAGGATCGACCGGAGGCCACGGTGGAGCACACTGTGGAGGTGTGCCCCACTTGGGCGGAGCACCGCCGTGTCCTCGAAGCGGCGATCGGCGGCGGCGACCTCTCTCTCCCAGCCCTGGTTCAATACATGGTCCGGAGCGAGACGGAATGGGATGCCATCACCTCCTTCTGCGAAGCAGTCATGCTAGCGAAGGAGGTGGCGGAAGGTGAGAGGGAGAGATCCTCACGTCCCGGCCACAGCGGGAGACACCCCGGGCGTCGGGAGCCACGTATTGGCCCCCGGCCACCGTAGGCGCGGGCCTAGGGACGAGGAGCTATGGGCTAGCTCGCCGTCCGTCCGTCTCATGACGACAGGCCGTGTCGACGGAGCGTTCGTGTTCTACGCGCACCTCAAAGAGAGTCAGCAAAAAAGAAGGGGTCCGCAAGGGCCGATGCCTGCCGGGGCTGCGGGACTATTCGAAAGAGATACCGTGGCCCCAGAACACAAAGGGCGATGAAGGAACATGGATGGGTTTTAGTCAGTCAAAGTCTGACACTTCTTCCTGCCCCGGAGGAGTAATTTGATGATTTCCCATCCGAAAAAAAAAGCTATATCGTGTTTGGGCTCATTCATGCACCTTGATGAGAACTTTCGACCTAGCTGGAGTATGACTGTCATCGAGTGTCTAAGGATGAAAACCTAAGGCTGTCGAGGGAAGCCCCAAATTGGAAAAACATAGTAAAATATTTTAACGATGATTGCATATAATTCCGAGAAATTAAATTGTTACCTACTTGAATCTATACTTATTATTATAAAGGAGAAAAGTTTGTTTGTTTGGTTGGTTGAACGCACTAATTTTAGGAACTACTGATTCCAGTTAAAAACATCTTTTAGTGTTGGATAGCCCATTTATCGAGGAAGGCTATACGTTATATAACATCACGCTACAATCAATAGGAGCGGAGCATCAATGAAAATTGTTGCAAATACAGCGAAAAATTATTGCTTTTGAGAGCTTCCTTTCCGTGCGCTGCGTAAACGGTTAAAGTTACTCAACAATCATACATGTATGACGGGATTGTTCCTCTTAAAAAGTCCGCTAAAGCATATGATCTGCATTTTTTTTAGGTTGACTCACACTCTCTCTAAGCCTCTCTCTCTCTTACGTAACGCAGACGAAGTTGCGCGGGTCAGCTAGTACTATAATAGATATTTGACAGGCTCGTTGGCGTAGTGGTCGTAAGCGCGACTTGTGAGCATGAGGTCCTGGGTTCGATTCCCAGGTCAGACAAAGTGTTATTGGGTTTTTCGATCGGGAATTTCCCAGTAGCAGCCACGGTGTCTGGGTTTGTGCCCGGTTGATGGCAATAGGCACCCCCCCATTACATGGGACTCAAACTCTATGTTGTCTCTCTACTGGTAACAAGTCCCCCATATTCCTCCACTACTCTCTATATAACGCCTTCTCCGGCGAATCCAGCAAGAATGAGTAGAGATGGTCACGTCAGCGTTTTTAAATGTAGAGAGAAAGCCGTTGGGCTTAGCTTACTTTATTGTTTCAAATCCCGCCGAATCGAAAATGCCGACCCGTACAATGTTGTGTACCATCCCTTAGAGACAGTTGGTGACGTTGTTCCGTCGTCGTGTTTATAATGAAGGGGTCGGAGGGGGTATCCGATGTCGGCACACAAAGACTTTAATTTAAACCAACGTTTAACGTGATGGGGTAATTACAATAATTTGATTGTCGATTTTTGCATGAGTAAGTCTATTAATGAAACGATAATAGGTAGTTGATTTTGGAATTAAATTCGTTATTACTACAATTAAAATTGGAGTTTTAAAGAGAGAAATGGCAAACAATAACTGTGTGTGACTATCATCATTCCGAACCATATAGAACAACACACACACTTTTTTAACAACACCTAATTTAAAAAAAATCTGCTGTTCAATACTTATGCTGTTACCTACTTTTGTTGTTTTTTTTATTTTAATTATGTAGTAATCGTGAGTCGATGAGGACATTGACATCATCATACATGGTAGAAGGGATTCCACCATGTTTTACATTACATATTTTGCTTCTATTTCAAACTCCTTAACGTCAGTTCACACCGAGACGCGACGCCACGCGAGGCTAGTGATTTCGCGCTGCACCGCGCGCCGCCGCGAGACGCATCGCAATGAAATGTTTATCTTTTCGTGTAGTAAATAAAGTTATGTTTTGAGTCACTCCATTAAAATATGCGCGCAGCATCGCGGCGCGTTTCGGTGTGAATTGATCCTTAATGACTAATATATTTTGTCTAGTTTGGCTTAGTCGGCTATACCTACTAGACAAAATATATTTTCAGCAAATATTCACCGAACTTGCACGGAAGCAAGAAAATACTCAACTAAGATAGACTCCGAATAAGCAGTTAGCAAAGTTCCAGGGCAAACATCCCAGAACGAGGCGTATTTAGTACAAAATTCGCATTTGCACTACAATCCATCTTAATCTCAGTACTTGCATAATTTAGCAGGACAAGACTCAATGGCCATGCTGGCAGGGGATGGGCCATGCTGGCGGTTGTTGGCCCAACTAATTGACAGTGGGTACGAGGTGTTTGTAGAATAGTCGCCGACGATGTTTACAGCGCGCGGCTTTTTGGAATATAAACAAACATAGCGTAAGCTTGCGAGAATCGCTCCAAAATCTTAGTGGTTTGGTTTTAGAATGAAGTGATTCTATACAGTTATACTCTGAAGCGTTCATATCTTAAAAGTATTTAATACAAAATGATGAATGATGTAACCAAGGTGTTTTTTGAAATAAACGCTTTGATTTTGATTTGATTTCACATGAATTTCGTATCAAAACTTTTCTGGCTTCATCGAGTCTCAGAACATATCTCTCTTACCTTCCTATTTTAATTCTATTTTGATAATAAGACGATAGTTTAAAGAAGATGTTTTTCAAAATAAACCAGTAAAGCTTTCACAAACGAGGTTCAAACCTCTCCACTGTACAAACTTACACATCTTAACAATTAAGGGGCCTACAGGAGCTAAACACGAGTTTTATAATGCAAAAAAGCATATGATTTACTGCAATAAACAAAGCCAGAAAAATATATGATATTCTTCAGGATATATGCTAGTACGATAGTGTTTTGAAAACATAATACAACTAATTTTACTCGATAAAAAAAAATCACGAACGTATATCTAAAAAATTCTTTTAACGAGTAAAAACCATATTAACATACATGCGATCATTCTGATTTTTGGCAAATAATTCTACAAGCGACATATTATTAGCATCATAGTGTTTTATTTTTTTAGTCCAATCAATAGATTTTTTGTAAATCGCAAAAAAACCACTCATTTCGCACTATTTGTAGTGCAAGCTGATTAGAACTTTATTCTAACAGAATTTCAAACAAAGTCCACTACAAATAGAGTTGCTAATTTAGCTCCTGTAGTCGCCTTAAAGAGCAAAACCTAAAGAAGTGAAGTTTCAATTAAAATTCAAAACATCAGGAGAAACCTTTGATCTCGGCGGGAAACAATTTACCGTCGATACGCAAGTTACGCAACCGGTTCTTATTACATTCTGCCGGAAACTTCATCATTCTAGCGGTTACAGTCTGCAAGTATAAAGTTTGTGATTTCATTGTCCTATATTTCTTCTAATATTCATTACTGTGCTTGTGATTTTGTAGAAATGCTAAATTGCTTACTGGATGCGTTGTGTGTTCAAGTCAAATATTATTGTAAAAAAAATTGTTTCTTGTTTATATTAGGTATGTTTTCGTTCGTCATCGGTAGATACCATTAAGTATCTCAATCAAATTACGTTCACAGCTGGATATAGACCTTCCCAAAGCGTTGACTGACTCCTTGTGAGTATTTGGGTTCATAAATATAAAAGTGGAGATTATGTAAATAAACTAACTAGCTTGTGAGAATTCTTCCATAATCTCCAGTATCCTGTGATTTATAATTTTTTTTTTGCCTGCCATTGTTATTTAGTTCAAACAACATAATATCGGAACGGTCTATGGTTTCAAATATTCCAACAAATTGTATTGTATCTGCAACCTATAAATAAATCTGCAATAGTGTTACATTCCATACTAGGAGTTCATGAATATTCTACGTTTTCTGGTAAATTTTTAGACTAGTAGATAAAATTACAAAATATTGAAAATCACAACCATTTTTCCTGGTAGCTTACCATTAACTTACCAGCTTACTACTTCCTATGAAGTTTCAACAACAAACAAATGAAGCTCGCTACCACGAATCATGGCTCCAAGTAAATGCAACGAAGCTGGAATTTTATACAACAGAAACATTAACCGACCAGATGACGCAAGTAAAATAACTGCCCTGGTCTTTGAAACAATATATTTTACCTATCTGCAAAATATCTTGCTGAACTGAAACAGTTTTAAACATTTGGAAGAAGGTGCATCCATACCGAAGTTTTCATGCACCTTCTTTATGTGGAGCTACGTTTGCAAGAGTTAGCAGTAGCGGACAAAAAAATATATAGCAAATGTCGCAAAAGTTATAAAATGTCTGCTTGTTGCTGTTTGTGCATGTTGCTCTACAAAAAGTTACATAGGTGTGGATCTTATAACGCTAGAATTCTTTAGCATAAAATATAAGTAATATAACAATATAGCAGTATAGCAATGTGGTTCTTAGTAGCAAAACTTACTTCAAAACAATGCCAACCATCTGGCCACATTAGCCACGCTTAAAATAGTTGTTTGGCAAGTGTGCGTGTCTGCGTGACATCTCCCTTCAGCCTTACATAACTCAGCTGCTATGAAAGCCTAGTCGTGAAGATTACGTGACGAATACCTATAGCCTGCAGACCCCAAGCCCTCCTAGACCCCTGCCCCCCAAGGCCAGCCACCAAAACATTCCTCCAGCTATTAGCGAGGGACACGCATTTAATTCACGTTATTTTACGAAATTTTGATTGATATGCTAATATTAAGCCGCGTTCACAAACCACGTTCCGTATATTTTTGGAACAGAAACGCTAAACGAATTAATTCGTACTAAGCGTTCGCGTCATTCTTGATTTATTACTAATTGGCGACTGTTGAAGAAAAAACGTAATAATTGGTAAGCTGAACAAATAATTTTAAATTTTTGTATTAATTACTTTTTAAAGTGCGTGGGTTTTTAGTATTTAGTTAAGGCACGTTAAGGTTATACAGATATAACAGGCTACAGACAAAATCTGGAAAACAAATACGAATGTAACATGTTATCAGACGCGGGATATCGCGTGTAGGCGACCGGTTGCCGCTAACTAATAATAAATTTAACGTGTTGTCGAGGCTAATACGAGTTCCTATACAGGTAGGTATGAGGCATACACTGTGTGGTTTGTAACCTTTTTGCCGTACGGAGCTCATCATCGATGCATAAGTTCTGTGAATGCAATCGGTTCGCGCGACCTATCGGTTGTTCTATTTCAGTCGGGCACCCTTGAGACGACCGACCCATACGATTTCTTTGCTACATAATTTATTGCTACGAAGCAAAGGTATATAATTACTAGATCCTATTGTTTGATGGTTGAGCTTTATCAATCACGCTGAACAAATAAATTATGAGACAGCTCAGGCACATTCTTCAACGTCACAGAGCTCGAACACTTGATTGTTTTAGGCACACGAAATCTATTAATTTCGAGTCGATAGTTGGTACATCTACCCTTTGTCTAGTATACTCCACGTTTATTTACATAATAAATTCCACGTGTTTTATAATTAATTCGATGTAGGTAAAACCGTTTAAACACTCATGTTCGTAAGTACTCAACCAAAATATCGCCTAAATTCCGTCGTGTGTAGGGAAAACTACTTTCTGAACTTCAAACAAATTATAATTTAGTCAACACACTAATGGGTTTAAGTAATTATCTAATAGCTAACTAGAGCAAATACCTTTATAACTCACTCACTTTCACTCATTCACTGACTATATAACATAGCGTAATGTTATATAGTTAGTGAAAGTGAGTGAGTTTTGTGAGTGAGTGGTAATCCTCGAAGGGAAAGGCAGAGGTGTACCCAATAGTACATACACCCACATTTCGCCAGTTATGTTTAAATCCCATGTAGTAGGAGGCGAGCCTATTGCCGCCAACCGGGCACAAATCTATTGCAGCTATTGAGAAATTCCAGATGCAAAATCCAATAACACTGCCTGACCTGGACATCGAACCCAGGGCCTCACACTCAGCAGTAGCGCTTGCGACCACAAGACCAACGAATCAGTCCAATAATATTGATATAATAAAATAATTATGTATTAAGTCCACCACTCCTCATAAATACCAGATGACTTTTCCAAAAGTCGATAGAGTGCAATGTTTTTATACCATGATAGTTCTTAATTATTTTTATGAGTCGACTAACCGAACTCTCGGGTGAACGCTGACCTGTAGTGGTCACGAAGACGCAGATATAATAATGATAACCTTAACCTCTGGGCCATCACGACATTGGGGACACAGATACACAAAAAAAATAGATAATATGTATGTCTAGAATAAATAAGTTTACATCAACCATTCACAAAAAATCAAGAACCTACTAATGAAAAACAACCTCTGTGTTCCCGAAGCGTCACACAAAGGTGAACAACAATGAAATTAGAATGGTTTTCAGTGTCATGGGCTGATTAAGACCATTGTTAATGACACAATCTAAACAACTTACTTGAAAAAAAATGTTTTCCGAGTCAACTAACACCTTATAAATTCTTTGCAAATTACATAAAGGGTGTAAAACACCTCTTAACGAAGCCGAAAGGCACTTGTTCTCCTCGTCATTGGGATATTTTTTTTGTTCTACACCATTCCTGGGAACCTGCTATTAGTTACGGAGATATTGGGGGTCAAAATTCCAACTTTTTGACAACTTTTTATTGGAAGATTTTTACTTTAAACACCTCCACGCCCCCCTTACTATTCAATCCATCCATCAGCACAATGTTTTGAGTGCGTTAACATTGAGTTCTACCACAAAACATGATTTTTCACCCCAGAAAAAAAAGTCGTTTCCTAGCAATATTTTTTGCGTAAAGTTACTTAGTTAGATGTACAGAATGCTTGGTTGACGGCTTCGTGATGAGGTGGTTTACACCCTGTACATCACATGTAATCTTCTAGAATCTATAAAGATAAAATCGTTTTCACAAGATTTATAAAAACGTACCATATGAAACGTAAAGTTGTTACAGCCACCACGAAAGTAGCTATTAATCATTTTACTATGATATCTAGAAGCACGTACAGAATTACGGGATGATGCTTTCAGCAAAATTTTATTTCCATGTCTGAAACGCTGAACCCTTCACGCACTCGTGAATTATTCATAGTTGAGTTCCGCACTTAAAACGGCAATCTGTCACCGAACCACATAAAATAGTTGCGGTTCTGTGTGCGATACAAAAACGTCGGAAACGTAGAATAAACACAGATACGTCGCTACTGTTAACGGTAGGCCGGTCATGTATTGACAGAGAGTTTTGACCGTTTATTTGCTCGTCCCCCTTTTATACAGCTGCGGGAGGGTTGTCCATTACACAAATAGATTAGCTTTAGTGTAGTAACGTGTACCTGTATAAGTAATAGATAGAAATACAGTGTACACAGCTGTCCGCAAACAAACTTTTGCATTTGAAAGTTAAAAGTTTTGTTAGGTTAATAATCGCAGAAACTTTCATCAAATTGATTAGTTAATCAACGGTCTTTGTATCCAGGCATGGACCTAGGCCTCTATTATAGGATCGTCAAAACTGGACGCTATGAGGAGAGGCCTTCGCCTAGCAGTGGGATATCACACTCGCACGCTAACACAACAAACAAAAGCCGTATATCTCCAGAAAACAGCAGATGGCCACGTGTTGGTACTAAAAAAATAAGTACATAGTTCCCATTCTTGGTTTCATTAGCGACGCCACGAGAGGAAAAGGGTTCCAGATTCTGGAGGTATTCTGCATTTTACAAAGATGTTTATAAGAGAAGATCCTATTTGTTTATGACATAGTTGCTACTACGGTTTCAAGCACGGCACTCGTTGCTTTAATTTGCATAAATAGATTCTCCTACATTTGAATATTTCATTCAAAACTAAAACCACTTTTGCATTACTTTTGCTTTGGGTTGAACACCTATGGAGGTTGAATGAATATCCTCAGTTATGACGAGCGTGTGTTTGTAATCTAAGTACAACTAGTAAAGGAGTCTTTCAAGCCCATTTTCAGAACTTTTACGAAAGAAATAAACACAGGATACAAAAATAAAACAAAATTAAATAAATAGAAAAACCAAATAAAACTTTGATAAGTTTTTTTAAACAAGCAAAAATAATTGAAAAATAAGACATCCATTTATTGTGTCTACTAATTAGTCGTTTAAACAATTGATATAAATCTCCTGGAGATTTAGTAACGGACGGGAGGATTGGTCCTGTATGAGGCCAAAAGATCTCAGCAAGGCGCTGTAAAAAAAACTAAATCCAATCAGTTGCCTAGGACTTTAAAGACTCCATAAGTATAAGAGCCTTATGTTAACTGTTTTTGTTTCCAAAATAAAAGTAAGTAATTATTTATTAATGGCCTCGGCAAACAAAAGGATTTCAGTTTAAATATTCATGCAAAACATTCAACTACTATTTCAAACCTTTGCACAAAACACAAACGGCCATCATTAAAATTTGTAAATATTCCACATTGCGACCATAATTCATCAGTGATTTAATTAACTTTGCCCAGATGGGTTTTAATTAAAGTATTAATTATACTTTGTAATTTTTGATACAATATTTACATTCTTGCTAATGCAATATTTTCAGCTTTGAGCTTACGATTATTCAGGGTATAAACAAGGTTTTTTTTATTATTTACGAGCTGAAATAAATGTAAAAAATATATGATTGCTTTAACTGGATGACATACGATTTTCTCGTACTTGTATCTCGTTTAATGGAAAAGGGAACGGATAACTGTTTATATGATTTCTTAAATTTGAATGGCGTAAAAAGTTGCCTTGTGTTGCCTCCCTCAAGGATACCATATTTAGGGTTCCGTACCCGAAGGGCAACCAACGGGATTACTAAGCTTCCGTGCGCCCGTACTATCTGTCAGCGGGCTCATGATCCGTTATATTATAGGTAGACAGTTGAAAGGAGAAACCCAGTTTTGGGCCTAGCCCAGATGATCGATTGTCAACAGTAACACTTATGGAAATTCTTAAAACTAGGTACTTTAGGTACTCTACTGGGTAAAGCTAGAAGTCTGTCAACCCTCGAAGCCAATAAAAAATACAATGAAATAAAAATTCCTGGAACATTGTTTAAAAATCTAATCTGTTAGAAACACATTGCAATTTTGACTATATTTCCTAAACTAATGAAGTTATCTATGTGAATCTTTGTGTGCTATTGGTTTTAAACACAGACCTACCTTTGGGCACCAATTTCGTTAAAATATCTCTAATTATTAAAAATGGCATTTTCGAACTACGTAAATATAAGAGATCAATTTTCTAAGTCAATTTTTTCCTGTTAAATTAACATTTAAGTCTTGTAATGACTCTAATAAGAAAACCAACTATTCAACTATAAACTTTTTTATAAGCTAAATAGAAACTATATCACAAATAGTAAAATAGCCTAAAATGTAAGTGTCTGATTTTACCAATTTGGCCATTGCTGGGAGACGTAAAAATTGGGCTCCTGAAAACTTCCCAAAACTCTAATTTATGTCAAAATTCTAGCCCCGTAACGCCAGGTCCAAGTTTCTATGGGGTTTCTCCTTTACTGCACAGAATGTGTATTTCTGTTGCCGCTATAACACAACAATATTTATGTAATAAAAATAAATAAAAATTCGAAGGGGGCTCCCCATACTACATTGTACGGAACCCTTCATGCGCGAGTCCGACTCGCACTTAGCCGGTTTTTTAGGGTTCCGTAGTCGTGACAAGGCCATTTTCGCCATGTCCGTCTGTCTGTCTATCTGTCCGTCTGTCCGTCCTGTACGTCTGTCTGTCTGCCTGTCTGTCTGTATGTCTGTCTGTCTGTCCGAGGTTTTGCAAAGAGACCGTAAGTACTAGAAAGCTGTAATTTTGTAGAGGTGTGTATATATAACGCCCACAAAGTGGTTAAATAAAATTCTGGAAAATATTTTTTTTAGGGTAGCTCCCCTACATGTTAAGTGGGGATGATTCTTTTTTCGTTGTCTACCTCATCGAGTGGGGTATTGTTGAATAGGCATTTTAAAATGATTTAGGGGTTGCTAACTTCACTTTTCGATTTAATGCTTTATTTACGAAATATTATACTTTAAAGTGCAAATTTTTGTTCCAGTCGGGCGTCCCCCCCCCCCCCCTAAAAGCTAAACTGCTGGTTTGAAAAATCTGAAAAATTCATGATGATAGTGCATTTTATGAACTTTCAAGGAAAAATATAGCGGTTAAGATAACTTTATTAGTTTAGCAGTAATAGCCGTTGGTAACTTGGGTGTTGTATAATTTTGTACCAAATACAAAATCCATAGAATAAATCCTATAAAGTGACTAAGATGAAGTAGTTGCTTGTTTATATCGGGTGAAGACTTGCATTGAAAAACAAAATCTAAAATATAACGGGCTACTACGGAACCCTATACTACGCGTGGCCCGACACGCATTTGGCCGGTTTTTTTTTGTTTGGGTTGTAAAGGAGTTTTTTGGACAATATCGTCCATTCACAGGTATGACCAACGACACGATCGATGATCATAAATTAAACAACCTTAATTTCAGTAAAGGTTACCTAAATGATAAATGTTTATTGATTTTGCACGAACAAAGAGATTAATTAAGAAGCTAATTCTAGTATAGAAAAACAATCCAAACCTTTTAAAACTTTCCTTACTTACCGTATACTTTTGATTAAACAAAACTTGTTTTATGAAATAACAACACACAGACAATATTCCGACATTACATAAAGCTGTCGTAAGTTAAAGAAACCGTAGTTCTTTGTGCCCGCGGCCGGATCGCTCGAGGACGCTTCACAGCGACCCCGATACCAAACACTCTCTTTTATCCTCTATCTGACAGGTAACTTGGCTCAAACAAGGATATCCTGTATCTACTTTTAAGTCGATATGTTTGAAACAGAATAACGATCACGAATTTTTTGGGGAATATTTTTCTTGAGCCCCTTGTTTCGGTATAAGTGGAGATATTTTGTTATTTTCTTTGATGATTTGAGTCTGCTTTGAAGTGATTTTTAATAATTGAATGTATTGATTTTTTCATCTCTCATACTCGGAAAGTAGGTCTGAAGTTGCCTGAGGAGCGGGTTGAAAGTAATACTTTTCAGCTCTTGGGAGAATCGTTTTCAACTGACAACTGTCAAATTATAAAAATACAGATACAAATTACCTATACAGCCACGATGTAAAATTGAAATAACATAAAGTTAAGTATTCATTAAAGAATTTTTTTTTTTTCAATAACTTTATTATAATTAAGTTGTAAGTAACTATTTCTTTAAAATAACATAGAATTGGGCAAAATATTTACCATTTTTTCGATGATGAAAATGAAAAATAGGTAATGGCTGAATAGCTGGCCGGCCACAGAAAAAAAAAAATAGCCGGAAAAACGGCAGTTCGATCTACATTTGTTTTTTCGAGTTGATTTTGATGAAAAAATAAAAACTTATGGTTTTTATTTTTTCATTACTCAAGAAAAAAAAAAGTAAGTGAGTCTGAGGTTGCCTGAGGAGCGGGTTGAAAGTAATACTTTTCAGCCCTAGGGTGAATCGTTTTCAACTGACAGCTGACAAATTATTAAAAAAAACTATTTTCACATTTCTAATGAAACATCGGCGCCCTCGCTACGTTCGGGCGCCAAACCCCATCTCGGGACTAAATAAGTTACTTTCACCCCTAGGGTAACAATGTACTATATGAGGAGCTCGGGGTAGGATTACTATACGTATATCGGATTCATCTGTACAATTTTAGGTTTTATTTAATTAACCATTGGAGGCGTCATTCCCTCTCATTGAGAGGAGGCCGTGTCCCAGCTGTGGGAACATTATAGATGAACCATTGGAGCCATTTCCGCGAGAGAGGTCTAAACAATAAAAGCCGCTTGGTCGATCTTTAGGTTAAGCCGCGCTTGCCTAGGACGGTCCGTGGATGGGAGAGCACCTATTCATACCGAGTTTTCTCCGTGCCTCGGAAAGCACGTTAAGTCGTTGGATCCGACTGTCATTTGTGGATCTTTCTCGTTTTTTTTTCTTTCGTTACAAGTGGCCCGAAAGTCTGATAACGAGTTTTACCAGGGGTACGTATTACCCAGGTCTAGCTTAGTTGTGAAGGTCAGATAGGCCGTTGCTCCATGTAGAATACTGGTATTTAGCTGCATCCGGTTAGACTGGAAGCCGACCCCAACTTAGTTGGGAAAAGGCTATGCAGATGATGAATGTTAAGATTTGATTTAGAATTTGAAGAGGAATATTAAATTACTGCTAATGAGACGGAAGGAGTATAAAATTCAACGAGTGTTTTAGTTAACCAATTAAGTAGGTACAAACACGAATTAAACTAGAACTAATCTTACGTAATCTTAGTTTGTTTACACGGACCAAAATCAATGATTTGTCCTTGAAGAATAAGAAAAAAATGTATAAAACAAATTGGCAGGGGCTATGGGAGAGCGCGAAATGACGACATTTGCTGCGGGTCCATTTAGCGAGATGGTTTTATTATGAAAATCGGTCCGCGAGGGACCAGGGCGACCCGCGGCGCCCACAGCGGGTACCTCGCGCTCCTCACCAACTAAACTGAACAGAACACGGTTTAAAATCAAAAACTTTTTTTGACAATTTATTATTGAAGATTGAATATTTGCAGGACTAGGTTTTCTTACTTTTGGAACTTGGTTTTGGAACTAACTACTGCTGCTTTACTATGGCTGTGCTCTATTTAAATAGACACTACACAGAGTGCAGTAGTCGGTTTATTAGGCAACCAAGATACGGACACGGACAAGATACGAACAAGATACTAAGCTCAAAGCTGTGCCTAATTTGGGGCCCACGGCTATTTCTGCTTTTGAATTCTTTCCACACTGTATTTTGTTTTTTATATTGTACTAGCTGATGCCCGCGGCTTCGCCCGCCCGCAAATTATATACTAAAACCTTCCTCTTGAATCACTCTATCTATTAAAAAAACCGCATAAAAATCCGTTGCGTAGTTTTAAAGATTTAAGCATACATAGGGAGATAGGGACAGAGAAAGCGACTTTGTTTTATACTACATATGTAGTGATGTTACTTAGTTTGTGTGTGCTGCTGCCAAGTTTTAAACCTCATTTATGTTGTGTTGTAGTGTGAGTTAACAGAGACACTCTTGGCTTGAATGGAAAGTGTATGACTTCAATAAGTTTTTAAATTAAAGAATAAATTGAAATTTCTCAATGGCCTTAATGAAAGTTTAAAATATCGTTCACTGTTATTATTATACGATTCAGAAATAAGGCTTCACGAAAAAATTGATCACGAAGTTTTACCTGTAGTTGGTAGTTGATGTTTAATTTACCTACGTGCGCAACCGAAAATTAATTAATTTAAGTAATCCTGACTTGCAGTTTGAAGCATTGTATTTAATCAACAGTGTCAAACGAGTTTTTTAATTAATTTCATAACGCAATGTAACGAAACATGCCGTGCAAATGTCGAGAAAGAGGTTAATTAAGTGAAAAAGGTTTTTTATTTGTTATAGTGGGCAAGTTGAAGCGCGTGTACTTGCTTCAGTTAAGCACTTAAGCTTGGGAAATTAATTAGGTTTAATAACGTAGTTATTTATTTATAGGTTTAGTTTTTTAAGACTTTCGCCCATTATTGCCTTAAGTATTTTAATGAAAGAAAAAACTGTTTATTTTGCACAAATAATAAATGTCTGCGTGGTTGGCCCAGTGGCTGAGTGATTGGCTGCCACGCTGCGTGTCACGGGTTCGATCCCCGCACGGTTCAAACATTTGTAAGACCTGCTGGTAGTAGTTCTGGTTCTGTTTGTTAGTGTATGTGAGTTTAAATGTTTGTAAACGCACCCACGATGCAGGATAAATTTTAAATAAATTGTAACAGCGTTTGTTATCGACCGGTTTTTAGCCGTGCCGGCGCTGGGTTGTAACCATGTGTCTTTAAAAAAATATATTTAAATAATAATAAAATAAAATCAAGTATTATGAAAGAGAAAGTCGTCGTAGGGGAAAAGTACCGGAGTTGTATGAATTTGTTCGTTATTTGCGTGAAGTAGCCATCATCAACGTTCTGTCCATATTCCAATTCATTTGGGTTTGGCACAGCGTGACTTTACGATCAAAATAAGATTGACCAGCGGGCCTACCATGACGTCTTAAAGCAGGATCGTTTTAATTGCGTGCGAGTGAGGGAAAGAGATGGCGCTAGACGTCCTCTATAGCTCCGTTTCTTTCCCTCACTCGCACGCAATTAAAACGATCCTGCTTTAAGACGTCATGGTAGGCCCGCTGCTCTCATATTGTGGCACTTCACGTGCTGCACACTAAAGTCTATAAAGTTGCGTTGGACGAGATTTAGTTTACTGTCCAAAATTGAAATTGAAGTTAGGTTAATTCACTTCCGGGGCTGCGGGATTATTCGAAAGAGATACCGTGGCCACGGAACACAAAGGGCGATGAAGGAACATGGATGGGTTTTAGCCAGTAAAAGTCTGACACTCCTGCTCCGCCCAGAGCGGGCTAGCGGGGAATGCCTCCTTCATTTGATGATTTCCCGTTTCCCCAAAAAAAAAAAGGTTAGTTCACTTCAAATCAATGCTGGTTCTTTTCTATTGTTGATCCCATATTTCTACCACAGAATCCATTGTTTCTGCTTACAACAGCCGTAAATCTCTACTGCGTCATGGTCAAAAAGTTTGACCAATAACAGCACTTCTCCGTATCGAAATGTTCATTTTCTGTGTATTTTGATTGGCTACTTAAGACGACTACAGGCGCTAAATTAGCAACTTTATTTGCTGTGGTTCAAACTTGGTTTGAAAAAACTGTTAGAATAAAGTTCTAATCAGCTTGCTCTAAAAAGTGGTTGTTACGTCAGTCCCGCAGCCGAATAGTGCGAGTGGATTTTTGCGATTTACATAAAATCTATTGATTGGACTAAAAAAATAAAACACTATGATGCTAATACGTTGCTTGTAGAATTATTTGCCAAAAAATCAGAATGATCGCATGTATTTTAGTATGGTTTTTACTCGTTAACAGAAATTTTTAGAGATAAGTTTGTGATTTTTTTATCGAGTAAAATTAGTTGTGTTATGTTTTCAAAACACTCTCATACTAGCATATATCCTGAAGAATATCATATATTTTTCTGGTTTTATTTATTGCAGTGAATCATATGCTTTTTTGCTTTATAAAATCCGCGTGCTCCTGTAGTCGCCTTAAAAAGTAATACCGTGTCCTGGGAGTCTTTGTTTGCTCGTGACAGGAACTGATGGACGCTAAATGAACGCGCCAAACTCATAGCAACTCAACATTATCTAGATGGCCATCGACACGCTAATAATAAGAAGAAGTTACGAATCAATGGCAGTGAACTGTACCTTTACGTGGAGACGTCATAAAAGATTCAAAACCTTCAAAAGCCTGTGAATTTCCTCCCCAACCTAAACTTATAGCTCGACCTACTTTTCAGGAATTCTAGGCTCAATTTTAATATTTTTGAAGACGTTATGCCGGCAGCCTCTTCGTATTAAAAGCACTTTTATAATTAAAATGGCGTTGTGAAAATAGTGAGATGAAAAAAATTGTAATAAACGGATAATGATAACGTAAAAAATAAGTAGGTTATCAAATAGTTACTAATTAGAATACTGTTGCCAAGTAATCGTATAATGCTAATGATGTATTTTTATAAACAAAATGGAAATTTTCTGAACCTAACAACATGAATATACAAAGATTCTCTAGGATACAGATATACATAATGTTATTATGATAATACAAACTTTGTTACGCAAACGAAACGTAGAATTTCCAAGTTAGTCCAACTACGCAGTGTACTCCCGAAATTGGTTAGAATTATTCTGTATTATATATTTTATAATACAGAAAGTAAAGGGGGCTTTGTCTGTGATTTGATGAAATAAGAAATGGGGTGTTGGAAAATTAATAAAAGTAGAAGAGTAAGTACATAACAAAAATAAATAAACGGCCATAGTCGTTTGATGTGGTGTGGGCATGTGATGCGGAGGATTGAGGAGAATGTTGTGAGGAAAGTTTTGAGTGTGAATGTGGATGGATATACAGGGTGTAAACCACCTCATCACGAAGCCGTCAACCAAGCATTCTGTACATCAAACTAAGTAACTTTACGCAATAATTATTGATGGGAAACGACTTTTTTTTTGGGGTGAAAAATCATGTTTTGTAGTAGAACTCAATGTAACGCACTCAAAACATCGTGCTGATGGATGGATTGAATAGTACGGGGGTCGTGGAGGCGTTTAAGGTAAAAATCTTAAATTAAAAACTTGTATATAAAAAAAAAAGTTGCCATAAAGTTGGAACTTTGACCCCCAATATCTCCGTAACTAGAAGGTTCCCAGGTATGGTGTAGAACAGAAAAATGATCGCAATGACGAGGAGAACAAGTAGCTTTCGGCTTCGTTAAGAGGTGTTTTACACCCTTTATAAGAGTAGAGGTAGATAAAAGAAACGATGGATGGACTGTGTAAAGGATGATATGACTAGAAAGGAGGTGTCTGATGAGATGACGAGTAATAGAGAAGTATGGAGGAAAAAGACATGCCTACGCTAAATGAATTGGGAAAAGGGGAAGATTATAATGATGAGTCGTTTGATGGCGATAAGTCTGCATGGTGATTCACGGAAATGACTCCAATGGTTAAATAAATAAAACTTAACTTTCTACAAATGAATTCGATATAGTATTTCGTTCCTACAGTATTAACGAGCTAGCCCCACAAGATAGCTGAACTAGTTCAGCTGCAAATGTACGGAGAAAGCGAATGCAAACTGTGTGTGGTGGCGCGGCTAAACTCTTTGCATAAATCACTACACCGCATCGGAGCACTGCTAACTTTGTTCATTAATTGCCCACTGAAGCTAGGAATATTGCCAAGATTATATCATACCTATATCCTAGATGGACGAGACTTAATTACCTTAATAAGTCGCCGCTCGTACGTTACAAGTTCTGTGTAAATAGATTTCTGTGTGAATTCTTGGTTTTTCGTGATGAGATGGAAACTGTTGGACAATTTAGTTAGTTTGTAAATTGTGCGTATGTTACGTGTGTTTCTACGTCTTTTCCAACTTTCTCCATAAAACATAATATGATTTTGAATACTCTGCATTCACTTATTTAAGTTTAACTAGAACACAGTCCTCGTGAATTTTAGGGGATGTATGTATTTAATACGCATTAGAAATAGAGAAACGGGATCTCATATCATAAATGCAGTTACCGAAACTTTTTCCCAGAAATAAAGGTATAGTCTCCAACGTGCAAAGTTTCAACATGTAAACACTTTTCTAAATTCAAAAGCAATTTTCTTGTTAAATAACGATTGCAACTTTGAGATTAGACCTACTTCATAATAATAACATGACTTCTCGCCTGTAATCCCCGAAAGCGGCGGCGGAACGGAGATGGCGGCAGAGGTGTACCTAAATATACACCCTAATTTCGCCAATTATGTTTTTTAAGTCCCATATATATAGGGGGTATTACTATGAACTTCGCACAAAACCAGACTCTGGAACTGCTACTGAGAAATTCTTGATGGTATAACCCACACTTTGAACGACCCCGGAATCGAACCCAGGACCTCGTGCTTTAGCATTTGCGCTTGCGAACACTCTACCAACGAGGATTCATAATAATATGGCGTTCACAATCTCATTAATGTTTTGTAACCCATATTAATTTGAATAAATATGCTTAAGTTCGTTACAACATGCGTCTATAATCAATACAGTGGGCAAAATCACATTTAAAAATAGTTAAGTGTTACATATCGGTCTTCAAGACTGCACGTTGTTAGTTATAAAAGGAAACCAATCGTTCTCAGTTCTAGAACATCACAATTTCAATTAAGTATTTAGTGGACGCACTAATCGTGACACTAGTCCCGGCAGTGTCGTCAGTGTAGTGACGCGTCGGTGTGACGCGCGGCCGTTCGTCGCGAGCTTCCCGAGTGTCTCGTTAAGCTCGACACTCGCATGGAGACCGATTTCACACCGTCTACACAATTTGTAAGCGCCGTTTGTTAATTTTTACACAAAAATCTAGCACGTTTATGCTAGGAAAGTGGTTTTAATTTTATTCGCGAATTGCCGCTTGCTTTAATTGGATAGGTGTCACCTCCCACACTCATACCTGGACCCCGTTGGTCTAGTGTTTGCAATCGCTGCTCAGCACGAGATCCTGGTTCCATTTCCGAGTCGATCTAAGTGTTATTGGGTTTTTCCATCAGGAATTTCTCAGTATGAGGTTCTGGGTTCAATTCCCAGGCGGGTAAAGTGTAAACGAGGTTTTGTCCATCAATAGGCTCGCCCCCTATTTCATAGGACTTATACATACCTGGCGACATGTGAGTTAACTATAGGCACATCACTGTCTTACCCTTACGGGGAATGCTGGCTATCTCATTCATCATCACATATTACTCAGGAAGACTGAAAACCTGAACTGAATCATGGCTCTATTATGGTCCTCCTTACCGATATCGGTAACGGCGACCCTTTGAAACTATTTTCGTGCGTGTGCCCTTATGTGGCTGGTCAACTCTACTGCTTAAGTTGTGACCGGATATTTAAGAGCAAATTCGGTCTGGCTTTATTAATTATACATAAAAGATCTAACATAATAAACGCAGGAGCTCCCGTGTGGTTTCTCGGACCATGAAACTGGACAGTGTCTGTTCTACGACTTCTTGAAAATCGCCGAAAAAATTTACTGTCCATACGAATTGACGCGATCAGCTGGTGGTAAAACTAAAATAAAAGTTATGTATTTCCAAAAGACATAACAAAAGTTGTTACATTTCATGGTCTGAGACACCATACAAGAGGTCTTACGTTTATAATGTTACACCCTGCAGGCCTAGCCAAGTTATAAACGTTTCATATCGAATCTCTTTCTACAATCGTAAACGCCACGGCGGCGGCGGCGTAAGCGATTGTAGAAAGCGCTAAATTGGTAGCCAAGTTGACACGACTGAGTCGATCGCTCGTTCTCTAATGTCTGTAATAGAAAAAACCTACACTTTAGTCGTATGGTGAGCGTTCCTACTAAAGAGTATAGCGATCAACATTGTAGAAACGATAACATTCTATTCTATCATTTTGAACAATGTAATCTTGTCTACGAATTTTCTATTCGTTTGTGTTGATCAAGTGTTTTAACGTTGAGATGATGTCATTCCCATACATTTGATTAGTTTTCTACTAGCGTTCACGATTGTAAATTGTCAACTTGGCTAAGCCTACTGTATAGGTATCTACTTCTAATAAAATAGACATAAAATTCTAAATTAAAGTGCCAAGGACATCATTTGAATGATGTAAAGTTAACATAGAATGTTCGTTTGTTTACTTACAATATAAAAATCGATAGGTAGTCAAGGGTGCGTGAATATTTACCAGCGTATTATTTTTCAATTGGTACTCGACCGATAAAGAGACGCTTCTCGTGTAGATGGGAAAACGATTGCCCAGATTTAAATGGACGCCGTTCGGCTAGGATCAAAGAAAGTGAAATTTTATGGATGTCCGTAAATGGACGAACAAATATGTCTTATAGGTTCGTAATGGGGATTTCAGTCAGATATGGTGTCGTAACCAAATCATTTATCAACTTACAATGACTTTTATGTAGTTATTATAGTAAGAGGAAGTTTAAAAGTGGCGCCTGTTACAGAAAAGATGAAAGGAAGTCGTCTGTCTCGGTTTAAGGGTGTAAATAGACCCTTAACGAAGCCGAAAGGCACTTGTGCTGCTCGTCATTGCGATATTCTTTTTGTACTGGACCATACCTGAAAACCTTCTAGTCACGGAGATATTGGAAGTCAAAGTTCCAACTTTTTCACACGTTTTTTTTTTCAAATACTAATTTTTAAGGTCATAACTTTACTTTAAATACTTCCATAACCCGATTACTATTAAATGCGTCTATCAGCACAATGTTTTGAGTGGGTTACATTGAGTTTTACCGTGAAACGTGATTTTTCACCCCAAAAAAATTCCCAGCAATAATTCTTGCGTAGAGTTACTTAGTTTGATGTACAGAATGCTTGGTTTACGGCTTCGTGAAGAGTCTTTTAGTCTTTAGTCTTTTAGTCCTTTACACCTTGTAGACATGTGACGAGGAGGGAATGAACACATGGAACTAAAAGAGTGATAAAAAAAATGTTGATGGTGGAGAGGTAGAAGAAGACCAAAGAAAAGATGGATGACTTGTAGAACGAATGATATGAAGGAAAAAGGAGTAAATGAAAGCGTGACGAATATAACAGGGGGGAAAATAACATGGGACGAGGACAGAAGATGATGACTCTAAATATGTTACTATTATAAATGCGTAACTTTGAGAGGACGGGTGGATGGTTTAGTGTTTGTTTGTTTTTCTTTCACGCAAAAAAGACAGAACGGATTTGGATGAAACTTGGCACACTGATAGTCTATAACTTATTTTTGAAGTGAAAACTTCTTTGGGCGCGTTGAGCACTTTTAGGTGAACAAAAATCATGAAACTCGCGTCATTGTTCGTTTGTGCTCGCTAAAACTCGAGAACGGCTGGGCCGATTTAGCTGATTTTGGTTTTGAAATGTTTGTCGTAGCCCAGGGAAGGTTTAAACGGTGAGAAAACAAAAAATAAAACTTTACAAACCAAAAATAATTCAAAAATAATAATCTCGACGATACAATTCACAAGTTACTTAGTTTTCAGTTCTATCGGCAGTCACCAAAGACTGCCCCGCATGTTTTGTTTTTTATCGTTTCAGTCAAGAATGTATTTATGGTTTATTTTTATAGATATTATGTACAGAATACAATTTAGATTATCACATAGGATACTTTTTTTCAGTAGTGTGATACCGTGGGACAGTTACCGAACTACACACGGGCGCTCCACAAGCCGCTAAGGTTAAACAATTTCCATAGTACTATTGGGAACAAACAAAACATGGTACAGTCACACACAAGCACATCAAGCCACCACAAACTGACAAATTTCTCCAAATGATTTTAAAACATGAAATGTTGATGATGAATTATCTTGATGCGCTGGCAACTGTACCATATTTTCATCATCATCAGCCTATTAATGTTCCACTGCTGGGACACAGGCCTCCTCTCTATAAGAGGGAATGGGCTATAATCCACCACGCGGGCCCAGTGCGGATCGGTAGATGTCACAATATGTCTTCGAATTTTTGGTTCTAGGACATGCCGGTTTCCTCACGATGTTTTTCTTCACCGTTTTGAGAGCAGTGGTGATGAAATAAATTACACAAAGTAATGCGTCTGCCTGGGTTCGAAACCACGACTTACTGTTCGTGAGTCGGGCCCGCCACCACTGGGCCACCGCTGCTCGTACCATGTTTTAACTCGGGCAAATCCATTGTGTCACTTGACATAACATTAAACCTAATGCCAAAGTAAGACGACTTCCGTCGTATAAGATCCACCTAATCTTACAAAGTTATTCAACTGTGACACTTATATCTCTTTACAAAATGTCTCTTTCACAAAGAACTAGACTGTAATTACTTTGTGTTATTTCATAGACACTTAGATTTGCAGTAAAAAGGTCCATCTTATTTAGTTCTAACAGTCTTCTACTCAATTAATTACTGCGGCACACTTAGGCAAAAAATGTGCGCGTATTACCTAGACAATTATGGCAATCTTTTGTAAGAATAATGGATGATGTGACGCTACTATTTAATTACCTAATTTATAACAGCGATAAAAAGAACAAGACATTGTTGACTTTTATGTCGTTGCCGCTAGAAACATGGCGACCTGTTGACAGATTTTGATTTCAACATTGTATTTGTAATGGCAGATAGGAAATCTTTACGTTTGTGATTTACGTAGGTCTCAGATAGATGTAAACACCCACAGTACGCCCCTAACAAAGGCAGCAAAAAGGTTCCTTAATAAGCCAGTTTCGCAACATCAAACATAACTTTGAACAAAATTAAATTCGTTATTTGAGTTAGTATTATTTTACGCGTGAATAATGTTTTCTTTGACTATATCCATGGTAGTTGAACAATACCCAAAACTCTTTGTCTACAACAAAACATTTTCATTTTTCTTCCGTTGCGGAGGCAGTAAAAAAGTTTCCAGCCATCTCAGGCGCGATATCTACCAGCACCTTTACAAAAAGTTTAAAATATAAAACTCAACTCTGCGAGTATAAAATAGTAAAAATATCGCCCAAGAATACCAACGGAGACTCGTTTGTTGAATTTAAATAATTTTATTCCTTGGTTTATTAAGCAAAGTTTTTCCTCTTTTCTTTTGCAGGTTAAACAGTGTTCTAGCAGTAACGTTAGCAGCATGACAAATGGTAGTAAAATACTTCAAGCAACATGTCACGTCACTGTTATATTAAAGTGACCCCAGTGCCTGTCGTAATTGTTCCACGATGTTATATTTACTTTAGCAGGAACGTAGGATACCACGGAACTCGATGCAATTACGTGTGATTCTGAGAAGTAAGTCATGGTATAGATTTTGTAAGTGATGCTATGTTCGTTGCTAACAACGTTTTAAATTAAATATTCAAGACTGCAGTACCCACTGCATCATAACTTGCGAGGCTTTAGTTTTCATAAATTAATACGCGTAAGTGTCTCGTTTGTTTCAGTTGACTTAAACTTGGGCTGAATACTAAGGTTTGCTCTAAAACTAAACTCTGAAACTTTGAAGAATAACTCAACAAACTTAGTTCTCAGAAAACTTTCATCCGCAGCTTTTCTTGTGCACTCGAGAGCTGGAGTTTATTAGACTCTATTTGTTAATTGGATACTCACCTGTTTCAGTGCTCTTCATGCATATCTTGAAGAAACTATTTAGTGAAGTTGCGTGTATTGTGTGAGAGCAAAGTTCCCAGGTGTCACGTCCACGTCAGCCGGAGTCGGTGAAACTTGCCGAAGTTCCCCGAAGTTTGCCGAAGTTGGCAACTCCCCAAATCACTTGGTGTATCGCTTGATTGATACCTAATAAAATATTATTGGCTGACATTGTTTCTTTGTTATTCTTGTTCCGATATGAGGGCTTGTGACGTGCAGGTACATACAATGGGGTATTTTTACCGGTCTGTGTTTCCTTCACGACACGAAACTCGTTCGGGAATGGTTACCGCTGCCCGTCACGATTTGATGGGAGTATAATGAACTTAGGTACGTTACTTTTTACTTGTTTTTTCATGCATTTTGAGAAGGGTTTAAAAACTTAGGTACCTAAACCAATGAAAGAAAATCGTTTTGGATTTTTGTATTTTGATATGGCTGGCTACAGAAGATAGAATCAAATGTCTATTTAGACGCACGACGATACATGTGCTCTAAAAGTCGAACCAGTAGGAAACACACAGATGCTAAAATCACAACCTATAACTCCAGAGAATAAACCATTGATGCGAGCTCGTAAGGAACCTCTTACATTCCAGTATATCCTTATACCGTTAACTTGGCTGTTATAACATATAACAGACGTAAGTTCTCTGTAACTAAACCTTTACAATATAAACTTACGTACACTCAGTCCGTGGTGATTTCGACGAATGCAATGATAGGGATGCGGTGCTGCTTACTTTTCGGATTCCTTCATCGAAACTTACTGAAGTTGTATTGCTGTCTATGTTACTAATGTTCAGTTAATTAATAATAACAGTTATAGTGTGTACATATTGTCTGTTATCTAGGTACCTACACATTTGAAAAAATACTATGATTCCAGGAGGAAAACTGCTTTCAAAATAACAATAGGAACTACAATTGTCTTAGCACATTCAATTGCATTACAACCGTAATTTACCTTCAATCTCAAGAGTTACATGACGAATCCCTTTTATATTAAGTTATATCCGCTTTTATATCCGCCAATTGTCATGCAAATTCGTAAAATTCGTTGCGTCTCCGAATCCCGGCTAAATTAAACACTCACATCACTACTTTACCGCTGAATTTATTACGCTAACTTTCCTTTTAGATTCGGAACTATTCCTCTTTGTGATATTGCATTTGTCTAACCACGGTGTTATTATTTTAATGCACCTTTCCTTTGTGGCATTCTACAAATTGTATTAACACTGCAAAGTGCTAAATTGCACCTACGATTAAGTTCACTTTGCTGTGAAATCGTTTGTTTCTTTTCTGGCATATTTTAACATAACTTTTTAAAGCTCTGCTCAGTTTCGAACTGTTCTAGTTGAAGTTATAAACTTGGTAAATAATGCTTCCATACAATCGTTTATAATACTAGTTTATTATGCCACGGGCGTAAGCTATAATGTCCCACGGGATCGTACTAGGCCGGGACAAGTATCCTATGTGTTAATCCAGGTTATAAACTATCTGTGTGCCAAATTTCATCCAAACGGTCAGTAGTTTTTGCCTGAAAGAGTAACATACATGATCCATCCATCCATCCTCACATACTATCGCATTTATAATATTATTATAATATACCTAAGTACTGTTACTTATGACCATGGCCAGCCGTGGTCGAAATAATTATAATTCAGTTTTGCTATTAAAATAGCGATAAGATAAATTATAGTAATTAAAATATTTAACTCTATCACACTTGCACAAATAATTAATGCGTATATTGTGTAATAGCAGGACCTCGTGGCAAAACAATAGCATAGGTACTGGCTGACTGGTATTCAGCTGCACCCGGTTGTCATGGAAACCGACCGACCCCCACATAGTTGGGAAAAGGCTAGGAGAAGAAGAAGATGATGACATTGCAATTTTAATTTTTACATTACATGTTTCTTATGATTTGTGTCTAAATTGAAATGAATGACTAACAGTCTGGCAAATAGTTATTTGTTTTTTTTTTTGCGGAATGGCACCTCGCAGTTCAACCTAGAGAGATTGTCGTCTGCTTAACCGGACTTTCCTGTGGGTGCCTTAAGTGTAAGGCCACCAGCTAGGGCAAAAAACTTACAAACTAAGCGACTACACGCTAAGGGCACCCTCTGCGGGGTACGGGCCTCGGCTTAGGGCGTCGCTGGGAGAGGACAGCAAGGGGACAAGCTGGATCGGAGTGGAAATAGTTATTTGGTTTTTCCATAGGTATATATACTTCTCAGTAGCAGCCACGGAGTCTGAATTTGTGCTCGGTTGATGACAATAGGTTCGCCCCCACTTACATCCCAAGCAGCAAAAACTAGTACTATAAAAAACCATAGAACGTTTTGTAAAAAACTGTTCTTGGTCCTATAAAACCCCAAAGAACGTATCTTTTATTTGGAAGTGGCGCATTTAGATCTCTGTTCAGTGACAAAATAATTTTATTGCAGTGTTCCTAATGACGAAACAGTCCAATAAAATCTCTGTAACAGTGATGCAGGTCTCAAAATAATGATGTACTGGCTACTGTAGGACCTTTTATGGTACTTTTTCATACTATACAAGAGTTTAGTTTCTTTTACCTCACCTTTTTCATTCACCATTCATTATTTTACATTCGTGATAGCGCAGAGCGTAAAAAATAATTAAAATAATTTTACAAAAGCATACAAGAAAGATTTTATTTTGTTATTATAATATTAGTCTATTACGGTGGAAATGATGTGCGACTGCAGCTTTACTGATAAACTAGGGATAGGTTTACCATGAATTTAAAGTGCCCCCCTCGAATTGTTGAGCTTTTACTAAAATATTTATTATATAAAGTGATTTCGATATTCTAAGAGCCATTATAGTACTTGCCGTGATAATGTTTTCACTGTCAGTCATCGTGATAGATATAGCCGTGATAGATACCCATTTATAAAACTAACAAGCGCATTGCTAGGCACCAAAAAAGTTGTTCTACAATAATTCTGCTCTATTAGAGTGTCTGTGTGATATGCTTATCGATAAAATTATAATATGCATGTAAAAACTATTATAGTACCCTTACGTTCTATTAGCGTGCTCTGAAATTAGACTACATCACAAAAACACTCTATTGTAAAGTCTTTGTGACTACTAACGCACACGTACTATAGCAGCGATCTGAATATCCACAATATCACAATATGGCCCTGTAGTTGACTGTTCATCACTGCTATAACGAAACTGCTATTGCAGTTCGTTTGGAACTCTTATTACGCTAATCAGATAAATAAAGGCACCTGTTAACAATTTTATAGAGCAATATGATTATGTACTAGTTATATTAGAACTTGATATAGTAGGTACTTGACTATAACGGTTGTATAAAATGGCGTAGTAAACGTTTACATCCTTTGTTTATAGGTATTTTTAGCTCTCTAAGCATTTAGAGCAATAATGTACTGTCGAACGCTTTTATACAACACTCTGGCACCACTAAAATCTTAATAAATCGTTTATAGAACTTTTTAGAGTTATGAGCTGAAATAATAGGACTGAATTGCTGGTTGGGATGGGACTTAAACATAACTGACGAAATGTGGGTGTACTATTATGTTCCTCTCCTCTACCTCTACCTAACCCTTCGGGGATAACAGGCGTGATGTTATGTGTTATATAGTAAAACATAATTGAAACTCTCCACAAAATTGCATTTTGTGTGAAGGGTTAGAGTAGATAGTCAACTCTAAGTAAAAAAGTGCTCGTTGACAGCACTCCAGGACAGGGTTAGATTTTTATTCAAATTCGACAACCTTTTTAGAATTTACACGAAAATTCGGCACTAGGAGTGTTGAGTTTATGAAAGCCGCTCACTGCAAGCCGTGTCCTTTCGCTTGCCTAACTAAACACTCCATTTTGTGCAGAAAGGGCATTTTCATTACACTGGATTTAATTACGTTCCTACATAACAATGCTTTGAAGCTGACCATTTTTTAGTCTGCTTCAGGCTACAAAGCAACATTAAAAAGAGAGTAGAAACAACCCCGCCCTCTCTGATTACCTCGAAAGGAGTAACGAACGCTCCAAGAAAACATGCTCTCTATTCCTTTGAATAATTTAAATAAAATACCAACAGTAGAGTTCGCATCAACGGAGGAAGCGCGACAAAATTGCTACCATATTTTTTAAATGTTGATTTACTTAAAAATTGCTGTTTAAAATATTTTATCGCGGTTTATTATCTCGAGTGGTATGTAAAAGGTTCTTACGGCCAATTTGCGCGGGCTATAAAGGTCGATGTAAGTGCTGGGAAGGCGGTGAATTTAACTTTAATAAGTTCGCATTGCGCCTCCGTGCACATTGGCGCATGTACCTAATTCCCATTAAAAATACAACAGTACGATACATATCGGGAATTTAAGTAGGCACGTGTACCACGTACTTGATCGCAAATGGCCATAGAGCCGGGAAACGATAGCGTACGAGATGCGCCGCGGATTTAAAATAAATGAAATGTTATCCAGCTGAAAAGATTTTCATATCTACCAATACACCGAAATATCGTAAGATTGCCTACATTCCAACAATAGCTTTTACATCTTAAGTGTAAGTTGCTATCTCTGATGCATTTTTTTTTAAATAAGACAATGGTGTCGATTCTGGTGTGCACAAACTAAACTGAATTTAGGCAATTGCTATCTTTTTCTCTCTAATAAAACGAGAATGAGATGGACGTAATTTAGAGCTGTTAAATTTAATTGGAACTAATAATTCCATAGAAATGAAGGGTGCACGTAAAAACATGTCGATTAAAAACACGGTGAAGCGTATACCGTGGTGGTGTGGTTAAAAAAACCACAGCATAGCTTGTAATACTGAGTCAACGAATACACGTGTTAATTAACACAAGGTCTGGCTTTCTATTACATAATAGCATCGCTGAGAGCGGCTCCTCCCAGGGTGCCAATACTTAACACCGCGCATTTGCTTGCCACATGTGGCGTGGTACAGTCTCAATGGACGAAATCCACCACCAATGCGGCTCTTTTTGTTTGCAGCATCGGGCCGCTATTGAAGCGCTAAACTTTCTCTTCCTTGGTCCTTTGTTTTGTTTTATTCCTATTAGTAAAAAAAAAGTAGTCGGACAGTTGAATAGAATTTTTGTAAAACAAAGGATAACGTAAAAATGGGACACTCTTTGTGCGGACCAATAGAAGTTCCTCTTCTTTTTCGTGTCGATGATTCGTTAAGGGTCAAAGGGTAAACAGATGTGGACATCGTGTGCACTGGATTTAATTTTAGATTTGAGCAGATTTCGTTCGAGCCCATGGTACGTCGACCAATGAAACAAAAGCATAAGCCGAACTCTTAAAATAGGACGACAAAAAAAATCAGTTACGCCATAAAAAATAGAACCTTTAAACTTGTAAGCGTTAAGAAATAACAAACCCTAAACAAATAATCTAACAATGGTGACCGGTTTGTTCAATAAACCTACAATAACTTAAAAAAGAACCCTACTATCTCCCATTATTCACGGAAGAAAAGCAAATTGCATAGCTCGACGATTAACGGACAAACAAAGCCACGCTTAAACTACCGATAATATAGAGGTAAAGTTAAAACCCAGACACCCAAAGTCACGCGAGATTATTAAAAATCCTAGTAAAATACCATTAGGTAATAAGCTCTTTCCTCAGGAACGCTAATAAATTTTGTCCACAGGAGCAATAATAAGCCTTTCGCGCAGGCTTGAACTACAAAGGTACCCACATTATAAAGAGCCGCAAAAAGTAACACATAACGAACATCCTTGCAAAGCCCAACAATGAAATCAAAAACGGAGCAGTATAATAATAACAAACAGGAACCAATATCATCAAATTTAAGCATGGAAATAGTCCATATTATGATCAGAGATGGAAGCTACTTGTTTAGAACCATCACGCACCAAGTAAACGCCATATTCTTCCTGACGTTCGACCACCACATGATAAGAAGAGCCCTGTCTAAACATGTTGAGGAGAACCAAGGCCAGCCGAAAATAGCACTAGCGCTCGCGGGAAACCTGCCTACTACCACAAACCAAGGAAGCGCAGCTGAGCAAAGGAAAAATATATCGAACAACAATACAAAGATGGCATCTGGGGTGGTGAAGATATCGTCATTGCAGCAGCCAAGTACTACTTAACTAACGTAACAGTACACCAAGCCGGGCCTAGCGCTCCCATTACGCACCGCCTCAGATATCCACAACACGCCGTAGCCACTATTAACTTATTATATCACAACGACTACTATGACAGCCTTATTAGCGCACTTAATTCTCAAGCCTCTGCAACAGAATGTACACCACACAATACGCCAAATACAAGCACAACGTTATCGCCTGCTGAACAACCCGACGCCATCGGATGTACAATACTAAAACCTCCACCCTGCCATAGTAATATTACAGATATTAATAGTGTCAAAATCGCAACCTGGAATGATAGAGGCATCGCCACACATTCCAAGAAAAATAATATTGACAAAACCTTGAAAGATAAAGGGATACACATAGCATGCTTACACAGGCAACAAACCTGAGTACCGGGTAATTTAACTCAAAACAAAGGAAGTAGGGAGAAAAAAAAAAATCCGCCACTGCATATGCTGAAATCCAACGAGAAACCAATACGCAGAGCTGAGCTTGAATTCAACTACAGAAATTACGACTATAGCCGACTCCAAAATGACAATGTAAGGTACCTCAGGTAATAAATCAACAAAACAAGAAAAAAAAATGCCAACTATTCCCATGGGATTCCCTTATAAATATCATGAATCAGCAGCGAAGATTCTTATAAGCAGGCCAATCAGATCCAGGGAACTTAGAATCGCGCTCGCAAAACTGCAAAAAGCCAAATTTATCAAAAACTGTTACCCCAAAGAAGCATTCGCAACCAAACAACTAAGAAAAGCAAGACACAATCTGCAAAATATAAGAAATAAAGAAGAAGAGAAAAAATGTGAAATATTCTTTAGAAACCTAAGCGGAACTCATCCATCACAACGAATGAAAATCACACACGATTTTTACAGGAGACATAAAATGAACACGAAGCTCAACAACAAACAACGTTGTATACCCATGACAAGGTGGGACGAAGATTTATACCCAATAAGAACCCATAAGACGCAAAAGAAGAACTATCGGAAGAGGAGATAAGAGAAATTATTAAAAACATGAATAACGGCAAAGCACCAGGTACTGACAAGGTTTTGTCCGAGCTATTCAAAGCCTTGCCAACAGAAATGCTATCGGAAATTATAGAACATATGCAGGCAGCATGGGTAAGCAATGATATACCAATATTTTGGAACAAAACGATCCAAATTCCAGTACCTAAAAAAGCAAATCCAGACGGAATTAACCACTACAGAAAGTTATCTATATATAATGTGGGAAATAGAATATATGCAAGGTTTCTACTTGGAAAACTGGATGTTTTAATAAAAGAACTAGGAAACTACCAAGCAGCCTTTCTTTGCAATAGATCAACCGACGACCATATGTACACACGTAGGAGAACTCTTGACGAAGAATGGAGAGCAGACTCAAAAACCTATGTACTGGCGTTGGCAACGAAAAAGCTTGCGAAACGTTGAACTTAAACTCTCTTAGAGACATTTTAGTTACTAGAACTAACAAATATCTAACAAATAGAATTATTAAGGCATGCATGAATGGCTTCACTTGCATAAAATGGTTTGGACAGAATCGACGCACAAAGGCAAGGGAGTCAAACAGGGATGTCCGCTATCCCCACGACTATTCCCCATAGTAATGGACGACGTTCTCAGAACATTAGAAGAAGAAATAGAATGCCTTCATCTAGACCGGGACCATGATTCCACTCCCTATAATACTGTCCTTTGCAGCTGACGTAATAATAGTAACAAATAATCTCAGTGAAATGGACGAAATAGTCACCAAAATCAAACCGATACTGGAATCAGTCGGACTCCACATTAATGAAACGAAAACAAAACTAGTAATGAGAGACCCACACAGCACCGAACCCCGAAATCTTATTAGGATTGAAGGAACCGGTATTCGACCGGTAGACGAAACGTATATAACATCGACACTTTTATAATCGAAACAACACAGTTAACGCCAGATGTAAACACGCGATGCGTAACTCTAAGGCCTTAATATCTTTCATAAAAAGCTCGAAAATGGAGTGGAAAATCGCGTGTCTTGTCTATGTATAATGGTCATAGAACCTGCTATGTCTTACGGTCTTAAGGCAGCGGCACTCACAAAGGCAAACCGATCGGAACTCAGAAGATACGAAAGACTCATTCTTAAAGATATGATAAAGAGTACGCGAAGCGACCCCCCGAACAAGAAAACACGCGAAATTTTTATGGGAAAAATAATTACCAAAAAAATTTAATGCCACGGTTATGCTACTACGGGCACATCCTCCGTCCACCAGAGCCTCACTTATTACACGCAGCTATTAGATACAAAGCGAAACGGCTAAAAGTTGGAAGACCAATATATGCATGGAACGAGGCACTACACTCTACTGACGATGAAACATATACGCGTAATAATTAATATGTTTAAATAAGACGTGCCAAAAACGAATGGAATCGCAACCACCAGAAACAAACACGATTCTCCAATGTTAGAAGAGACCAATCAAACGAAGATCAAAACACCAATGCTCATTCCTATGGATTATACCTGTCTTTACCACTATTCCTATATTGGCTCTAGGCTGCATAGTCGGCTGATTGTGCCCGACTGGCTGCGGTTGGTCGGGCTTTCTCTCCCATCCCAGAGCATGTCTTTCCTTACAAAACAGTGCCCCTTGGTGTATCCGGCTTGTCCGGGTCAGGCTTGCTCCTGGCTGGGTGTGGTGCTCAATCATCAATCATCATCATCATAAGTAGTTAACAACCGCATAAATAACTGCGGCGGGTAGGCGGCTGCACAATGCACACCGCGCCGCCACCTCTATGCAAACATTTACCTTTTAAAGCCTCGTCTACAACGGATAAAACACTGGTTGTCTTCTAATTTCGTGAAAATAAAAACAGTTTTGCATTGTATCGATGGCATAAATCCAACACAAGCTTTTATAAGATTTCGCGAGACATCCTTGAATCTGAGTATGTGACAACAGCAAATATTGCAGCCGAGATATGAAAATGGAGGGAATGCATTTGTCACCGTGACTGGCGTGAGATATTCTAGGTATTTTGCAGCCCGCGTAGCATGACCGCCGTGGAACGTCGCCGAACGCCGTGAAACGGGTTTTGTCGACGAAGAATCGACAAAATGATAGATAAATGACAGATGAACAAAAGAAATGTCATTTTGTCGATTCTTTCTTCGAAGAAACCAGTTTCTACGGTTTGACGGCCCGAATGGCGGGTTCGAATCCCGGTAGGAGCAAATGTTTGTGTGATGAGCATGGACATTTGTTTCCGAGTCATGGATGTTTATATGTATAATCAGTATGTTTTTACAAACAAAAAGTATCTATGTAGTATATCAACTATCTGGTGTCCACGACACAAGCTTCGTTGCTTAGTATGGCACTAGATGGCGCTGTGTGTAGTGTCCAGCGATTTTTTTTTTTTATTCAACCTCTTTAGTTGAAAAAGGTTAAATTGTAACCCAGACAAGATGCAAGACACGACACAGAACATCTTCCTTCCATGTGAGCTGCAGTAATCTTCAGCAAGTTATTCTCACCACTTCCGAACTCTTGTGCTCGTTATTCGCGAACTTTAGATCGACCTAGTATCCGCGTACATTACCTAAGCGATCCGTACCCTGATTCAGGTCAGATGTTACACGCCAGTTTTAGAAATAAACCAGGTACTTTAAGACTTACAATTTGTATGTAGTTATGTACCTGATGTAGGATGTAAATGGTGTGAAGCCCTGCGCTTTCACCAATTAGATCCAAGCAAGGAAATTTTTTAACATCAAGACTGTTGTTAGCTGACAATTTTTCCAAAATAAATATCTGTATTTGCCGTATTTACTAGCCATCTCTGGAAACTCGTCCAATTACTCGCTAGGTAGTAGGGTACGCCAAAATCCATCAGAACGATGAAATCCTCCGTCACTTGTCCCTGGAAGTGTCAATTTGCACACTGTGCATAAAAGCGGTGAAGATTCACTTTTGTCTGACTTTTTTCGACATCGTTACTGCAGTGGGCATAAATGTTTCTGAGGAAATATCTACTACATTTTTTTTTAATTGATAGGAGGTGATCTTCAAAGTCTTCATTCTTCTATTTATTTAACAGTTCATGCTCACACTAAATACAGAAAAGAAGAAAAACAGTAACAAAGGTGATGTTTATTTCTAAAGAAATATCTTCCAATCCTTTTTTTCTTTCTTTTATCTTTGAAGTTTATCTATGTTTCTTTCTCCAAATAGCTAAATAACCTGCATTAGAAATAGAAATAAGAAGTTAAGAAATAAAGCAATTAATAGTCTAAACTAAGGTTTACGAGGCTCGTTAAGTGAGTCGCTGGCACTCGGTCGATGTCAGGCGTTTTTACGTAAATGTTGCATTACAGGGCTTGCTTATTGCCAACGCCATCTTGAAGCTTTGAAATATGACTTTAATTTCGTCTCTTGTGACCAAAAACTTCACGTGTATTGCGCTCTGACAAGAAAATCTGATATGAGAAATTGAAAAAAGTTCGTGCGAAACATTTTATTTTTCGCCGAAGCTGAGATTAGGTTTACGTGCAGAATTGTAAATTCAAATAGAATTTGGAATTTAATTCGTTTGGAACCTAAAGACATATTTTTCAAGTCTTTGAATTGAGTTGACTGATTTTATGGAAATTACGTTCGCCCTAACTTTTTATGAAATGCAAGCTTTGTGGTTTAAACGAATTCTCGATTTAGTTCGTAGCGAGTTATTTCTATTTCGCACTCTTAATTCAAAATGAGAGTAGAAACAATTAGCAGCATCTTGATAACTGTACCTGCCGTGTGATAGTACCTTCGTAGAGTCCTAGAACAACCTAATTAACGAGTAGGCACTAAAAGTAGCCAAGTAACTACTTTCATATACCTAGTGTAGGTCTTTATTGCCTAATTTTAATAGCTATTTATTCACCAAGGGGAGTAAGGCACAGATTACTAATCGAGTGTGCATTTGAGGCCCGATGCGAAGCGGAGGGCCGTGAACCACACGAGTTTGGTAATCTGTATCCTCGAGTGATATATACTGCTTTATACTACACTTGCTTACAACGTCATCAAGACTTAAAAAAAAAACAAAACGCGTTAGTAATGGATTACTACTCTGATTTTCAGGGCAGTAACGAAATTCCATACAATATAACTGCCTAGATTGTTGAGAAGGTTTAATGATCAGCTTTCAAGCCTTTTAGTGGGGTAGTATTGGTCTTTCTTCTTCTTTATCGTGTGTTCAGTGCCTAACCTGGTGTCAGAGTTTTTATGCTGCCCATGGGCCTCTGACATGGCTTGGTAGTATTGGTACACTTACTAAGCAAGTGTTGCAATTGAGTGCAGTATAAAGAGGTTCATGTAAAGTATGGGTAAGTTAGAAGTGATTATTAATTCGTCCTTGGAACACTTATCTCTGAACTGATTGTAATCATAGTCTTGTCTTTTTCGCAACTACATTTGGGGTCGGCTTCCACTCTTACCGGAGCAGCTGAATACCAGTATTTTACATGGAGCGAATGCCTGTCTAACCTTCACAACCCACCCAGTTAGTACTGGGTATTACGATACCCCTCGGTAAGACTGGTTGTCAGACGTTCGGGTCAGTGACTAAATGATCTGTAACAACTGTCAAAGATCTGCAAATGACAGCCGGGACATGAGCTCTCTAAACTGGTACTAGTATATTCAATTCAGAAACATAGCGTCTCTTGTCAAGTCGAAAATAGAGATTAATCAGTCTATCATGTTTAGGGTTCCGTAGTCCTAACAAGGAACCCTTATAGTTTCGCCATGTCCGTCTGTCTGTCTGTCCGAGGTTATGCTAAGAGACCGTAAGTACTAGAAAACTGTAATTTTGTAGAGGTGTATATATCAATAACGCCGACAAAGTAGTAAAATAAAATTTTGGAAAATATTTTTTTTTGGGGAAGCCCCCCTACATGTGAAGTGGGGATGATTTGTTTTTCGTCGTCTACCCCATCGTGTGGGTATCGTTCAATAGGTCTTTTAAAACTCACTTAGGGGTCGCTAACACTACTTTTCGATTTAATGCTCCATTTACGAAATATTAAACTTTAAAGTGTAAATTTTTGTTCCAGTAGTGCGTCCCCCCCTCTAAAAGCTAAACTGCTAGATTGAAAAATCTGGAAAAATTATGATGATAGTGCATTTCATGAATTTTAAAGGAAAACTATAGCGGTTATGATAACTTTATTAGTTTAGCAGTAATAGTCGTTGAACTAGGGTGTTGGATAACATTGTACCAAATACAAAATCCTTAGAATAAATCCTATAAAGTAACTATGACGAAGTAGTTGTTTGTTTATAACGGGTGAAGACTTGCATTAAAAAACAAAATCTAAAATATAACGGGCTACTACGGAACCCTACTGCGTGTGGCCCGACACGCACTTGGCCGGTTTTTACGAGTGAGTTCAATCAATCAAACTAACTTCAAACGTGTCCCTTGTACATTTTCAAAAAACATCAAATATATGTAAAAGTATTGGTACCCTTTGAAATGCTTTTAAAATTTCACTGAAAAAAGCAATTTTCTTATCGTAGATCTAAATTTTCCACACATTTTTACCTGTCAGGGCCAGACTAGACAAACATATTGTAAATTTAATGACACGAAGAAATGGGTGAACCGTTAAAATAAAGAAAGCTTGAATTGTAAATAATTGATGGAGTGTTTCGAAACGTAAAAAAACATTAAAATTCCGTTTTTTTTACTGTTGCTCTGCAGACCTTGTAGTGTTGTCATCAATCGTGAGTGATAAATTGATCAAAGTACTTTTATGGGTGCATTAAAACCTAACTCAATTTAAAGAATAATATATCCTTATAATTTTCAAAATCGATCATAACATGGTTAAAAAAAAAAAAAACTCCTACAGAGCCTTGTTGGTCTAGTGGATGCAAGAGCAACTACTGAGCAGGAAGTCCAAGGTTCGATTCCCAGGTCGTGCAAAGT
The DNA here is from genome assembly GCA_963853795.1 of Xestia rhomboidea. Lineage (NCBI taxonomy): Eukaryota > Metazoa > Arthropoda > Insecta > Lepidoptera > Noctuidae > Xestia > Xestia rhomboidea. The sequence continues at coordinate 8,358,785 of OY970767.1, read as the reverse complement.
GTCATAGAGTTTATCCTTCAAGAATTTCTCACCAGCGGCCACGGCGGATTTGTACCCGGTTGATGGCATGACTAGCCTCCTATTACATGGAACTTAAACATAACTGTCGAAATGTGGGTGTACTATTCGGGCACACCTCTGCCTTCCCTTCGGGGATTACAGGCGTCATGTTATGTTATGTTATTTCTATGGAGGTACTTAAATCCGAAAGATACTTAGATTATGCTTACTGACTGAACTGATGAAGTACGTACCTTTGTGGGGATCCCTTCTTTTTGCATAATGTTCTTTTACCTAATATACTTTGGCATAACTGTTTTGGCATAATTTGTTTTGCCATAATAATACTTTGCCATATTTTTTTTTGCCATACAGTTTATGTTGGCATAATCATCTTGAAGGCTAATTTATTTTGGCATAAATTGAATAGAAATAACGGAATAAAATTTGAGTTATTTTTACGTATTTATTTTGAATTAAAAATTCATTAAGTTGTGCTACAAAAGTTAGTGACAGAAACGAATCGCTGCAAAACCGACTCCACGTAGTCTTGTCTGCCCTACCCCTAGAGTGTAATCTAAGCCCGCGTAGGCGCGGAGGGGCGAGGCGGCCCGCAAGCTGAGGAGCAGGTGGTTTTAACGCCGGCTGCGGTGGTGAGCGTAAAACACATCTGCGACGATAAGCTCGCGTGGGACCGCCGGAGCCCCGCAGCGCCGGAGCCGTGACAGTAACCATGCCTGCTGTATGTTGCATACTGCATGCTTGCTTGTTGCATGCTTGCTTGAATGCTGCATGCTTGCTGCTTGCATGCTTGCTGCACGCATAGGGTATGCTTGTTTGCATGCTGCATGCTTGCTACATGCATGGTGTATGATTGTTTGCATGCTTCTTACAGGGGAAAAAACTCACATATGTTCACAGTCAACTATGTTCAAAACAAATTTGTTATGTATCTGCTTCAGGAGATATGGTTTTTTTTCCAATCGTCAAAATAAATTGGTATATCCAATCAGGGTGTGGCTAACGTTTTAGGAGTTAATTATTATGTTTTTTTGTTATGCCCATAAAAATATGCTTTAATATGCGTTTTAAATAAATTTATGCCTAAGATTGTTATGCTTAATCATTATTATGATTAGAGAAATTGTGCTTAAAAAATTATGCGTAAGCTGTTATGCGTAAATAATGTTATGCGAAAATATAATTAGGAGTAACAAAAGTTTGCCAAGTTATATTAGGTCTTAAAATTTTATGCAAATGGATAGGGATTCCTTTGTGCTATGGACGGGCAATGCACAACTAGATGCAGCTACATCTGGACGCAATCCCAATGCTTGTTTTATTTACGAAACATAAATAATCCCCACATTTCTCTATTCCCTAAGGCGTCGCAGCATTCACCATCAATAACCGTTATTTCCAAGATAATCCAGATATATTTGCCATGATAATAATATGGCAGGAGTGGTGCAGCGGTAGTCACGTCGCGTTGCGCTGCAAAGCGCTTTAATATTGCATCAACAGCTTGGACAGACGCCACCGGAATACACTCCGCAAATGTGGAAAACCTCGTCGATGTCAGATATTATTACGTTACACATATACATTTTTAAGTTTCTCGAAGATAAGTGAAAAAACAAGGTGCTTTATTATGCCCAAAAGTCGTAGTCTGACCTTTAAATTCGGGTCCCTTTGCTGGATTACAGGTACTTACCTAAAAAGGATTTTAAAAATTAGTTTGTCATTTTGATAGCCCGCCTGTTTATGCTACAACTCGACTTTATACAATACTCACCTACTTATTTTAATTGAGTCTAACTAAAACTAATAAACAAACGATTTTCTTTTATGGCCAGTGAGCTGTTGGCACCTTTGGCTTTATTATTTCTACATAAATCTTTTATTTTAAGTTTACTAGTATTTTTGTGAATATTTATTCTATAATTATTATTTTTTTCTAGCCTACTCTTTCCCACGCCTGGGCAAAAGCCTTCCTCCACTCCTTCCACTTCTCGCGAACCCGCGCGTCCTCCTTCCAGTTTGGACGGGATTTGTCCAGTTCGTCCCGTCATCTCCTTCGTGGCCTGCCGCGACCCCGCCTCACTGTGTCAGGGCACCAGTTTCCTGCAATTTTGACCCATAGTTTGTCCGACATGCGGCAGACATGACCTGCCCAGTCCCATTTCAGTTGGGCAGCCTTTTGAGCCACGCCAGCTATATTTGTTTTGGAGCGCAGTATTGTGTTTCGAACACGATCCTTTAATTTAACACCTAGTATACTGCGCTCCATTGCTCGTTGGCAAACCTTGAGTTTGGACTTCTGAATGTTAGTCTGTGCACCATAGGCTAAGACGGACTATAAATCATTACATTAATTCATTTTAAATTAAAACAAAAAAGGACTAATTTATATAAAATGAACTAAAAAAATATAAACAGAAAAAAAACAATAGGACGCTTGGGCCTCAAATTACGCCCACCACATTGCTGTCATCCGGAACAGTGTCTAGAAGACTGGCAGCTTTGCCACGTTGAACGGCAATGATAATTCTTTGCTTAAAGAAAAAGTCAGTCGGTGAATGAATGAATGAATTTAATTTAATTTTTATTAAATACTAGTGCTTACAAACTGTGAATGTGAATGTTACTGTTACTTTAAAACCACAAATCGGGTAGTACTAAAAGTAAACAACTTTGTCTGCCCCTTCGGTCACTACAGGCGTGATGTTACCTAATATATAATAGGCACGCAGGCATATATTTATTCACCCACCCTGGCAACTAACCAATCGAAGTACATTACCGATCAACTGGTGACAAAGTACATAATTATATTCTATCTATACAATATCTTAGTACAGAGCAGAAGACGTGGCAGTCACGTCGCGTTGCAGAACGGTCGCAATATGGCGCCGATGTTTAGATGACATCGACACGTGCTCTCTAGTACGCGGGGCACGGGGGCATCACAATGAATATAGATCTGTGGACAATTTCAACTTATTGAACTATGGAATACATTGTAAGTAAGTGGTAATAGTGAGTAGATAAGTCCTTATCACGCTTCTTCTATTTAGAGTCAGTGCAGCATGCAGCATGTCTTCTCCTTCAAAAGGTACAGTCGCGAGCGCCAATATGTACACACACTTAGCGATTATCTCGTGAAATAACGATAGCAACCTTTTGACATCTAGACATACTACACATTTAGACATTAAATAACAATCAATACAGTAGGAGAATCACTTTCGATTACCTGTTTCTGATTCGTACTAACTGTTATCGGGTTTTTCATTAGTTATTTCTCAGTAGATCTGAATTTGTGGCCGGATGATGGCACCCCTAGACCTATTGTTCTCAATGGCGGTCCCCTCGAGAAGTTCCCCTCGGGCCAACTCTGCAGTGTGGTAAGAACAACTTGAGAGGGAGGCTAATAGAGGAATTCATCTGGGCTGGGCAGCATTTGAGAAGCTTCGTCAAACGATGGCCGTTGGGGTAGACGTGTTCTTGACTGGAGCAAGCGTAAGGTGGGACGCCCTCAGGCTAGGTAGAGCGGCGATCTCCGCACGGTGGCTGGTAGCATCTGGATGAGAGTTGCCGAAATCGAGTTATGTGGCGTGCGATTGGGGAAGACTTTGTCCAGCAGTGGACTGCTGTAGGCTAATGGTGCTGAAAATTATTACATGGAACTTAAACATAACTGGCGGAATGTGTACGCTAAGTTTGTACACATTAGTACCTACTTGTAACTGTAAATCTCGTGTCATATCACCTTTAACACAGTCAAAATCAAAATCAAAAATCAAAATCAAAGCATTCATTTCAAGTAAGCCAGTTACAGGCACTTTTGAATTGTCGAAACTAAGATGAAAATTAAATGTAGCTACAGTCCCAAGACATAAAAACTGTGAAAGTACTGTAGTTGTCCATGTATCGACTTTTCACTCAAGTTTATTTTTTCTATATTTTCATTGAACTGAATTGGCTATGAGAATGCATGGCCACTAACTAACATCGACTCATCAATTACAATATTAGTCCCTCATCAACAAACAGAGTAGTAACCGCGGCATTTCATATGTTATTACACCATTCCAAATACCTGAACCAAATACACACATTCGCTCTATGTATACTCTGTGAACAATGGATAATGCAAAATACGTAGTTATTTAATTGGATTTCAAGCTAATCATTGACAAACTAATTAGTAGATGTCAAATGCAGATGAATTTATCAACCCTGTTTACATTGTATCGACTATATGTACTAACATGTATGTATGTACAATTTTATCTAGGTACTTACTCTCGTTATTGTAAGTTATTAGTAGGTATCGGTGTGTTTGCGTTTTGCGCTCATTGGTATAAAGTTGGACGCCTGTATGATAAATAAAACGAGAAATAGGTGTTTTTTTAACAGTATTTAATACGTCAGGATTCACAGCACACCCTCGATAGATAAACGTTTTTTTTTTTCGGATGGGAAATGTTCAAATGGCTCCTCCCGCTCTGGGCGGAGCAGAAGGGAGTGACAGACTTTTACTGACTAAAACCCATCCATATTCCTTCATCGCCCTTTGTGTTCCAGGACCACGGTATCTCTTGCGAACAGTCCCGCAGCCCCGGCAGGCATCGGCCCTTGCGGACCCCTTCCTTATTGCTGACTCTCTTTGAGGCGCGCGTGGAACACGAACGCACCGTCGACACGGCCTGTCGTCATGAGACGGACGGACGGCGAGCTAGCCCATAGCTCACCGTCCACAGGCCCACGTCGATAGATATACTGACGATTACAGTGTTATGTTGCAGTGATGAAAAAATAAAAGTAACCACAACCTAAATCCTTCCTTACCTATTCTCCATAGACCTCTACGCAAACTGCTACGGCCTACGAAGTCCACGGGCTACGAAGCCTACGCCGATGTAGCTTGATCGCTACGAACACTTTTAGTTTTATAATGATCATCGTCACATACGAAAGAGTATTTTTGCAAACAGCTTAAATAAAGCTTTGTAAACTAATTAAAATATTGTAAACAAAGTATTTTATATGCTGCCATATATAAATAACTAGCACTTAGCCCGCGACTTCATCGGCAAAAAATGTGATAGCTAATTATGCATGTTATAAATATAATTTATAGCCTATACCCACGAATAATGTAGATTACAGCCAGTGAAAGATTTTTTTAAATTGGATCATTAGTTTCGGAGATAACCCCCTACGTACAAACTTACAAACACAGTTTAGCTCTTTATAATATTAGTATAGATACACGGAATATCAAATACCAGTATTTTGCAAGTTTTGTAGAAAAATTTAGTTTCCTTACGGATTTTTTTATAAAAATGTTTGCTTTTTAAACAAGACACAAAATAAACACAAGGTTTAAGTGTTTCATAAACACCTGAAACTTAATAAGGTGGCACTACGTTCGTGACTTGCAACAAAGTGTACTATGTGAGTTTTTTCTCGTTAGTCGGTGCAAGTTTTCTTGTTAATCCCAACTAAGTTGTGCTAACTTAGATTATAGCATGTCGTATCGTTTATTCACATTAATACGATTAGTAGCAGGGAAATGATATTAAAAGGTCGTGGTTCACGTCGTCCTGGGTTCGATTCCCGACTCGCGCTAATCATGAATGGGTTTATTTGTCAGTAGCAGCCACGAAATCTGGATTTGTGTCCAGTTGATGGCAATAGGCTCGCCCCCTATTACATGGGACTTAAACGTAACTGGCGAAATGTGGGTGTTCTATTAGGTACACCTATGCCTATAACCCTTCGGGAATTACAGGCGTGATGTTATGTAAAAGCTAAGTATTTACCCGGATGTTTTCACAGGTTTTCAGTGCAAGTCAAGTACCTAGGTTAAATCCTTTCTTGTTTTTTCTTTGTGATCCTAAAACCACTATGAAACAATGTTCTTAAATAATAGATTCTATACCAAGCAATTTCCAATTCTATGCCCTCTCTTAGAGAGGAGGCCTGTGTCCCAGCAGTGGGAACATTAATAGGCTGATGATGATGATGATGCCAGCAAAACAATGATCAGTGGATCTTGATCGCACATCAAATGTCCCCATGACAACGCCTTGCACAAAAGTACAATAGACCTTCCATTCCATACCTTCTTACAAGAATAAATAAAATACTTTTAATCGACAGTTAATGTATCCGAACAACATTGTAACTAGTTACTGAAGTTGTAATTACGTTAAGAGCTTGCGGTTGGAGTACACATGAGTTCCATTACTGTAATTGTAGCGACAAGTATCCAAACAGCAAATCTCTTATGTAAATATGACTATATTTGAAGCAGGCTTGCCTTTCCTTTAGGTATAACACATTTAAGTAGATTTATGTTTTAATCATATAAGCAACTGCCGCTTGGGTCGATGTTCAGGTTAAGCCGCGCTTGCCTTGGTTGGTCCGTAGATAGGTGACCACCCATTCCATACCGAGTTTCCTCCGTGCCTCGGAAAGCACGTTAAGCCGTTGGTCCTGGCTGTCATTTGCAATCTTTGACAGGCGTTACTGGTAGTCAGTGGCCCGAAAGTCTGACAACCTGTCTTACCAAGGGAGGGGTATCGTATTGCCCAGGACTAACTGGGTTGTGGAGGTCAGATAGGCGACAGCCTATCTTTTTCCTTGCTCCATGTATAAAACAGGTATTCAGCTGCATCCGGTTAGACTGGAAGCCAACCCTAACATAGTTGGGAAAAGGCTAGACAGATGACGAATCAAATAAGTAAACTTGGTCTTGTTCACTCGGCCACTAGGATTTCAAGATTTATAAATCAACTTTTCATGTCTTCCAAATGTCACCTCGTCATAAAGGAGGTAAAAAAAATGTGAGCCGTCACGGGACGCCAGGCAGATGTGAAACATCGAAATTATTTTGTACAAGTAATATGCATATAAAAAATAACCACAAAGGGTATGGCGGAATACCCTTCTAACCTAACCTGTCCGAGTCGGGGTACCCCAAGTCGGTATAAAAAAGGCAAATATAAAAAACAAACACATAAAATAAAAGAAAATAAAAACAAAATAACTCGATTCACAAAAAGAAAATCCATAGGCTAGGATCGAACTCGAAGTCACGAGATTGTAACCAGCTGGCTTGTTGTAAACCGTGGCGAATATGTAGATCTTATGCTACTTCAACAGATCGGTAATGTTCGGGCCGGGTTGACAACTTGACAGTTGACAACGTGTCGCGATGCGTCGCCTCGCCATTTTTTGGTTTTACCAGCGCCTATTATTTTAGTTTCACATCAAAACAGACTTATTAACACTACAACTTCTAGATTCTGAGACGATACAGTGTAAATTAGAACAGCAGCCTCAAAATGAATACAACTCGATTAAAATTAAGTCTTTGTTGCATAACATTAAACGGTACGCCGCCGCCGGCACCAATTCTAAATAGAGGGAGGTCTAGAAATTTCCATCCTGAACGATGCAGCTAAGTATTTTGTCGTAGCGAAAACCACTAACTACGCGGAAATTCTCGTTCCTTTACTACCGAACACCATTTATAGCACAACCACCAACGGAAGTTACTTTTAGTTCATACAATTTTCTAACCGTAGTCAAACCCCAAATGACGTGTAATTATGGAGATTTTTTTCTAATGAATAATAATGGAAACAGACTCACGTACTTTATGCACAAAATGTAAATTAAGATTGGTACTGAGACTTCGTCACGTTTTCGTCAATTATTCAAAAGGAAATGTTGTGTACCGGGCTTTTCATAATACTTAACTGTTTCGGGAAATAGGGAGGTACAGACGCCAGAATATCAAGCTACTAAAATCTGTCAAATTTCTTTAATAGATTTTCAACTTTATCGCTAAAGCATTAAGTTCAAGGTTGATTGGGAGAATTTGAAAGTTTCGGGAAGCTTGATGTTTGGCATCCATTTCCATTTTGCATTTGTTGGTGCTTGGCATCTGTACGTAGATGTTGTATGTAAAATGATTTCTGAAGGGAATTAACATTCACTGCCAACGTAACAACGCGTTCGCAACGGCGATTTTTAACAGTTCATAATGTGGGTAATTACTTGTTCTCGAGCTTGCTGTGCTTGCGACACAAGTCTTTGAATGTAAGGCATGTAATTACTTTAATTACTTGCCGACTATTGTGTGAACTGAACGTGATGGCAATTACTCATTTCATTCAGGTGTGCAAGAATTGAGATAGGTGCTCCGTAATTAAGACATTGGCATTTAGTAACGCTTTGTTATCGCAACACAATTACTCGTCTTTTGTTCGTTGATTTCACTGAACTTGAAAGAACCGAAAAAAATCGTTAATTTATGAACCAAAGAAAACTTTTGGAAAAATTCTTCTTGTGTAAATTCAGTCTCAGCGACCTGTCTTTGTTCAAAACAAAGAAATGGGTTATTATAAAGTTTCGTGACAACTTTCAGTGTAAGGTGCCCTTATCAACGGAAAGATTGCTACAAAATTAAAATCTCATCTTTGAAATGTTATCTCAAAGTCATCGTTATCAAGTAAGTATATCTGCAAGTTTATGCTATCCCCGCGGAGAGGGTCTTGTCCGTTTAACCCTCATGAATAATTCAGGATGACGCAGACCAAGATCTCGACTCGATATCCTTCGTGGAACATGACCGTTCTCGTAAAAATCGCAAACGTATCAAATGATATTATGCCCATTAAATTGATACAAAGCAAACATGATATTTATTGGACGAAGAAACAAAATTCAAATTGAACTATAAAATCGTCTTCTCTGTAAAACCAAGAGTAATACTAATACAAAGTAAAAAGTTGTACCCACTTATCTTGTAATAAGAATTTCGCGGCTCTTATTGGTGATACAACCGCTCCATATTTGGAGCCGTGCGTCATTCAAATTACTCATACTAGGTATCTGTCTTCAGGGCACGCCACAATAGTGGCGGTAAGTCCCCTCTTTGAGGAGTGGCTGGAGAGACGCCACGGCGTCCTCACCTTCCGCCTGACGCAGGTTCTTACCGGACACGGATGTTTCGGTAAGTTCTTGCACCGAATCGGGCGGGAGGAGACGCCCGGGTGTTTCCATTGTGAGGATCGACCGGAGGACACGGTGGAGCACACGGTGGAGGTGTGCCCTGCTTGGGTGGAGCACCGCCGTGTCCTCGAGGTGGCGATCGGCGGCGGCGACCTCTCGCTTCCGGCCCTGGTTCGTGCCATGGTCCGGAGCGAGAAGGAATGGGACGCCGTCACCTCCTTCTGCGAAGCAGTCATGCTAGCGAAGGAGGTGGCGGAACGTGAGAGGGAGATATCCTCACGTCCCGGCCGCCGCGGGCGACGCCCCGGGCGTCGGGGGCCACGTGGTGGCTTCCGGCCACCGTAGGCGCGGGCCTGTGGACGGGGAGCCATGGGCTAGCTCGCCGTCCGTCCGTCTCATGACGACAGGCCGTGTCGACGGCGCGTTCGTGTTCCACGCGCGCCTCAAAGAGAGTCAGCAACAATGAAGGGGTCCGCAAGGGCCGTAGCCTGCCGGGGCTGCGGGACTATTTGAAAGAGATACCGTGGCCCCGGAACACAAAGGGCGATGAAGGAACATGGATGGGTTTTAGTCAGTAAAAGTCTGACACTCCCTCCTGCTCCGCCCAGAGCGGGAGAAGTAATCTGATGATTTCCCATCCTAAAAAAAAAAAAAAAAGGTATCTCAGTCTTCTCTATCTTTATTTTTTCTCTTTATCTTTCTTTCTTTATTGTTCACTAACTGATGTCTGCGGCGTCGCCCGCCCTCAAATAATGTACTGAAACCTTCCTCTTGAATCACTCTATCTATTAAAAAAAACTCGCATTAAAATCCGTTGCGTAGTTTTAAAGATCTAAGCATACATAGGGACAGACACGGCGGGCGACTTTGTTTTAGTAGTGATAGTGATTTTCAAGCGGTTATTAAGTACTAGCTTTTGCCCGCGGCTCCGTTGAAATGATCATTCGCGGTAACGTGCATCGAACCAAGTAGTATCGCAATGAAGATCTATCGCGGTAACGTGCATCGAAGTCAAGTAGTATCGCAGTGAAGATCTATCGCGGTAACGTGCATCGAAGTCAAGTAGTATCGCAGTGAAGATCTATCGCGGTAACGTGCATCGAAGTCAAGTAGTATCGCAGTGAAGATCTATCGCGGTAACGTGCATCGAAGTCAAGTAGTATCGCAGTGAAGATCTATCGCGGTAACGTGCATCGAAGTCAAGTAGTATCGCAGTGATGATCTATCGCGGTAACGTGCATCGAAGTCAAGTAGTATCGCAGTGAAGATCTATCGCGGTAACGTGCATCGAAGTCAAGTAGTATCGCAGTGAAGATCTATCGCGGTAACGTGCTTCGAAGTCATTGTCCCACGGGATCATACTACCAGAATAAAAAGTATCCTATGTGTTAATCCATCCGGCTTATAAACTATCTCACTCTCTCTCTCTCTCTCTCATTCTCTCTCTCTCTCTATTTTGGGCGAACCGAATGGCACAGCGATAAAGAAGCTGCCTTACGTTCTTAGGGTTCTGGGTTCGAATCCCGGTAGGAGCAAATGTTTCTGTGATGAGCATGGACATTAGTTACCGAGTCATGTTTATATGTATAATAAGTATGTATTTACAAACAAAAAGTAAAAAATATGTAGTATATCAACTATCTGGTGTCCACGACACAAGCCTCGTTGCTTAGTGTGGCACTAGGTGGAGCTGTCTGTAATGTCCCAGCGATATTTTATTTATATATAATAATATATATATCTGTATGCTAAATTTCATCGAAATCCGTTCAGTAGTTGTTGCGTGAAAGAGTAACAAACATCCATCATCCTCACCAACTTCGCATTTCAAATATTAGTAGATATTAGTATTAAGTATCAGCTACTTTATATAAGAGTAATATCTAAATCTAAACTAAAATTATAAAGAGGAAAGATTTGATTTTTTGTTGGTGTGTTTGTTACGATTTAACTGAAGAACTCCTCAACCGATTTTAAAAATTCTTTCACCATTGGAAAGCTCTTTACCGAGTAACATAGGCTATGAATTATACTGATGCAAATAAGCCGAGCTATAACGATTTTTGCGGACAAAGTCGCGGGCGAAGTGCTACGTCTTATATAAAGTAGCTGATTACATAGGAAGTTACTTAGGTACAGATATTTCAATTTTCTGGAACGCTCTACAGTTCGACGGACAGTTGGACAGACTTATTTATCTGACTAGAATGTGGAATTTTTACTAGATAGGTACGTTTATAATAATATTTGTTTATATTATTGTGTTTGGATTAGAAATGATAATTGTGCTGCTCATAACTGCAGAGCAAAGGTCTCACTAGTGATATCTATAAGCAGTTAATTAAAGCAACTCTATGAATTCTGCAAACTAGAAATAGTTAAAATATTAGATTTCTGTGTTTCTCCAAGTGATTTTAAACCATAAACTGTAAACGGTTAAGTTCAAAATCGAATAAAAATTTGTCAGTTTGTAGTAACTTGATGCACTGGGGCCTGTAGATATTAATCTGCCTTTTTTTTCGGATGGGAAATCATCAAATAACATAGGTAACCTAACCTTTTCCGAACACATACTGCAGGCCTAGCCAAGTTACAAACGATTCGTATCGATTCTCTTTCTACAATCGTAAACGTTAAGTCACGTGGTCAAAACAAACGAATAGAAACTTCGTAGATAAGTTTACATCGATCAAGATGATAGAATTCGTTTCTACAGTCGTGATCGCTACATCCCATATAAAGAGTAGGCAACTTACAGATTTGACTGAACTTTAAAGTTTCTATTCGTTTGTTTTGACCACGTGACTTAACGTTGACATGATGTCATTCCCATACATTTGGTTAGTTTTCTATGCGTTAACGAATGTAGATTTTCAACTTGGCTAAGCCTACGGGTCGGAAAAAATATTATGGCATGATCGCATTAAAAGTGGAAGAAGAAAGATGTGAGACCTACCTACTTACATTTTTTTAAACTATAGGTACCTACCGCGGATATTTGCAAATACTAACCATTTGTGAATGCAAAGAAACATTGTGCTTAAAATACAAAGCTTGGAAATCCGACACTCCAGCTCGATGCTACTTGAGTTCGTGTGACTGAAGACGGCTCTCAAGGACATTCTGTCCTTCGTATGCCCTCGAACAGTATCAAGACTTTTCGTTTGTCGCGGTTTACTATATCAGTTTACTTAGGTACATTGTAATATTTTTCTGACATCATAATTACTTTGCCAAGTCAAAGTTTTATTGGGTGTTTCCATCAGGAAATTCTCAGTAGCTGCAACGGAGTATCCAGGATTTATTGGATTTGTGTCCGGTTAATGGCAATAGGCTCTCCTTCGACCTTTTGCATGGGACTTAAAAACATAACTAACGAAATGTGGGTATACTAATAAGTAAACCTCTGCCTTATCAATCGGGCATTTCATTTAAAATGAAATAGCAGTATGAGGGTAGCAATAAAAATGTTTATCTTACATTATAATTTTGACTAGCATTCTAGGATTTATTCGGTATTAGTACTTGCAAGTTGCAACAAGTAAAATGGACACGAAAATAATAATTTTGGGCCATATACACGACAACCAAGAAATATTGTTTGGCAAATTTATTGAACGTTTACGCACGAAAAAAAAAAAAAATGGAAGGAAATCGCAGAGCTACTATTCTCTGTCGATGTTAGCCCCATTTCACTGGTAATAAGTAATTAGTTAGTGGGAAGTAGCCACTGACATTGGGTGACGTCGTCTGTCAGAAATCTTCGACAAGTCTACAATTTTGTCAACTTGTAGGTACCTAATTACAATTTAGTGTTTCATAAAACAAATATGTCAAGTTTTTCGGGACAAATTGTCACCTGTCGCCTGTCAAGGGAATTTTTTATGAAGCAGAAATAATGTCAAAATGTAAAACATTGACATAATTGTAATTTTTCCACACGACTTATTTGTCATAGGTAATGTTTATGAAACGAAATATTGACAAAATGTCGAATTGTCACCAGTCACCTGTCGCCTGTCATTGTCACGTTTATGAAACAGGGCCCTGTCATATTATTCAACTACTAGGTAGGTACTATTAGTTACCTATCTACTACGTAGTAAAGCCAACGAAACGATAGAAAGTGTCACATTTTTATGGAGCTTCATTTCCATCTTCAATAAATATTAAAAACACAAGTTCTAAACTAAGTACCTACTATGTTTAATAATACATACCTACGAGTATTTAAATCAAAAATTGTTAAACGTTAAATTAAATTAACGATTCCTACCAGCTATAGCAAAAATACATTAAACTGGTGTGCAGTGCAACTTCAAATTGCTACCTACTTATTAGATAAAACTTAATCTATTAGGTAGGTAACTCTTTTTAAACCGAAGAATTAAAAAAAATAAACAGATTGAATACTACATTTTATTTACCTACATAACAAAAACACAAAACCAAAAATGATTTCTTTTTATGTAACCATTACAATAAAATTGATCCTCAGTGGGTCTCTTGGCTGGCCAACTACTCTTGGCTGGCTAACAGTTCCAAGCTCGCGGCGCTCCTGGCTACACGTGACAGAGTCTCTTGGCTGGCCAACTGTTCTTGGCTGGCTAACAGCTCCTGGCTCGCGGCACTCCTGGCTACACGTGACAGAGTCTCTTGGCTGGCCAACTGTTCTTGGCTGGCTAAGAGTTCCTGGCTCGCGGCACTCCTGGCAACACGCGACAAAGTCTCTTGGCTGGCCAATTGTTCTTGGCTGGCTAACAGTTCCTGGCTCGCGGCACTCCTGGCTACACGCGACAGAGTCTCTTGGCTGGCTAACAGTTCCTGGCTCGCGGCACTCCTGGATACACGCTGCAGAGTCCTCCTACTCGGAGGAGTTTCGTATGTTGGATGACATGTTGTTTCAGCGATAAGCAATGCGGACAAAACCGCTAACATAAATGTTGGTTTTAACATAACGAGTAATGTTTCCGTATCTTGTTTTGAAATGCTCCCTGGATCTTACAGCATTGAGTATTTATACCGGTGCATCGGAGAAAATGTGATTCGAGATTAGGAAAGGGGAAAGAACCTGTCGGGTTATCTTTTAACGAGTTAAAAGATAACCCAGGTTTTTTCCCCTTTGAAATGCTACACGAGTTATGGGTCCCGACCCTTAAACTCGTGTAGCATTTCAATTTGTTGAATGATAAGTTGATGAAGTCCAGGCCATCCGTTTGTCCCCGTGGTAGGTATCACATAAAACGGTTTCAGCATTTTGGAAAATATCTTTGTGAAACTTTTTATTATTCTAATAAAAATAATGTTAATCAGGTCGGTTAGGAGGTCCCCACACAAACTTCAATGCCTAACTACTCTACCCTAATGAATGGGGTCTTTTCGGGGATTACAGGCGTTGTTCTAATATTTTTAGAACAACAGCATGATTTACGTATTAAATTATGTAGAGAAAGTATGCGAGACTGCGAACGGAAACACCAAACAAGCGTAATATGCATTTTAAAGTGATAACAAAGATAAATATAAATATTTTGCTAAATTATGAATGGGCCAACATGGCTTGTTTACCTGACATGGAAAATACCATTCCTATTACGATAACTGCATTGTTGGCCAGATTATAAATCTACAAACAATTTGCTGAAGGACTTTTATTGCCTCGGAGTTCGTGTATGACTTCCTCTATGCTAGTCGTTACTACGTCGGCGTCGTTAGCCAATCCTTAAAGAAAAAAACGGTAAACAGTCACATTGAAAGTCGATGCTGTCTAAAGCCTATTGATGGCAATAGAAAGGTCGCTCACATGTGAATACAATCTGCTCGTGAGGGACACTCTCACATAGCACTCTCACTTATTATACCTACTTGTAGGTAGTGTACGGTATTAAAACGGCCTAACTTAAATAATAGACTTTATCTTCAGTAGCTACAATCGATAGTTTTTTTGTATTTAAATACGTGAATTTATCTACAAACGTTGGAATTTCTAGAAGTTACAATATTGTTACAAGTGCTGAAACTACACTTTACCAAATTCAGACATAGAATTATTAAGTGTCAACTGTCATCTGTCAAAAAAATTGATTTGTTGTGTTGATTTTCAGGTTGCTGATTGAAAAAACGCTAAATACAAATAGAAATGTGCTGAAACTATACCCAAATGAAACGAAAACCTTCTTAGTATTTAAGTATAAATTCGTTTATAATCATGGGTGACGCACCCAACTCTTTCGGTAAGTATTTCTTTAACAATGTGCTAATCGTTTAATACTTGGGTGTGGATGCGGACAACTACATTAACAATATTTACAGAAGACCATGAAATGCTTAAAGCGCTGTACGATTTCGAGGCAACATTGGCCAAAACTCTCAGCTTCACGGAAGGCGAGTTTTTCTTCCTTCAGCAAAGTAACGCCAAACAGAGAAACTGGTGGCATGTTGTTAATAAAAAAGGTCAAGTTGGATTCGTGCCCTCGAATTACGTCGCTGGAGTCAAGGTAACAGACTAAATTCGTTAGCACAATTAACAAACTTCATATTTCAGTTACTAAAGTCAGTGTATTGTTCATTTGTAATAGGTTGAGCCAGAGTTTTATCTTGCGTTCCTGAATGATTGCATCAAAAGTATAAATGAAAGTGGTACAATGTCGCAGAAGCAAGACTTACTTCTGAAGTTAATTGACAAGAAGAAACAAATTCAGACAAGTTTAAAGCCCCATGGGAAGAAGGCTCCGGCTCCGAAACCTCCGCCACGGCTGGACGACTGCACTCCACCTAATGGTGTGTCACCATGTTTTGATTTGAGACCTGTAATTTCACAGCAGCACATCTGTGAAGAGAGAGAATCTTCCCCATCACCTACTAAGCCTAATAATAATGTGCCTCAAGGTAAACATCTGAAAACACAATTTGTGTATGAAGCAACAAATTTATGCATGATTCATGTTTATTTTTAAAGCTATCTTTAAAAATTTTTCATGGCTTCTACTGCTGTTTATGGCTGATATAAAGGCTTAGTTTCTGTGTCAGTTTACTGCTGGTGGAAGTTTCTGTGTAAATAAATTTCAATACTACAGAAAAGAAAATACTAACTGTTTATTTCCAGCTCTACCAGAGGATGAGGAAATCAAGAAGAAACCTACGGTTGGCAAGACATCGTCCAACCAGGTGTCTTCAGACACTGACAACCAGGACGACAGCCAGGATAGCAGTGAAAGCATCAAACCAAATGCCATCTATGAAATAGTGCAGTCCGTGAGGAAAGAAACTCAGCTCAGCCATGAGATGTCTAAAGTAGCCGTTGAAACTGTTCTTACTTCGTTGAGAGTAAGTTTCAACTATATTCTTTTCTTTTTGAAATGAAAAAACGGTTTATAAAAGGTATAAAAACATCGTCATCATAATTGTTGTTGCAAGTGCTACTGCTGAGCTAAAGTTCTAGAAACTTTTTTTCCAGTTGGGGGGAAAATGTGACATCAGAAAAAAAGGTGTTCTAAATGTCATAATAATTAATCAACTCTTTAATACTAAATATAAGTCTTTAATCATCAACCCGTCATGAGCAAGTGTGGTGATCAATGTTCGTGCCTTCCCTGTATGACAAGAGGCCTTGTGTTATAAGCCCGTGGTGTCCCATATCGGTGCTAAAGCCTCCTAACTCTCTTCACACCTACTTAAAGCTGCCAAGGACCGGTTCATATTGAAGGATTCTAATTCATTCTGTGTCTCCGTCTAAGTCTGCTGTGGTGACACAAGAGATGCTCATGTTTTACTTTATTCTCGTTCCAGGAGTTCCTACCAGGTGGGGCAGCACGTTCGATCATCGATGCACTTCTCCGTGAGGCAAACAGCAACATAACATGTCCTAAGAACGCCATAGACGCAGCTCCGGATGCGTTGCGTATGATGACGGCACTGAACGCGCTCTCGAAGGCAGCTAACGACGCGCAGCAGAGGGGCTGGGCACTGCATGATGATGCGCACGATATACAGACGCAGCTATTAGAACTGATCTCTGTTATGGTAAGTTATTTTTATGGTGGCTATACACTCTCGGCGAGACACCCCGAGGCAGGGCGAGTGCGAGAGTGTGTGCACTCGTCTAGTCTCGGTGTCCATTGCTTGCTCTTTATCCATTCTGTCTCCTGCGAGACATCTGCGGAGAGCCATAGTTGGAAAATCTCTCATCTTTTGGTCCGGAGCTCCCAAGGTTTGATAAAAGTTTGTTCTTGCATCACTGATTGAGTTAATGTCTAATTGTATCTACGACTATCGAAGAAATAAAACACAATAATCCCATACTAAGCAAATCATAATTATCACTACCGCTTCTTTTTAATTGTTTTCCACGATTCTAGATAAAATAAAAATAAATATTCAAAAAATATAAGGTAAACATTTACAGTTTTTCTTAAATCTACGTCAAGTTCACCCATGCTTTGAGCCTGAACTAGGTAATCCTGTGTTTCAGGCGATTTGAGGTAACATTAATTGATTAACAGTATGTATGATTGATAAGAGGCTTGTCCCCTGTTAATCGTATTTAAAAAAAGTGAGCCGTCGCGAGACGCCTGGCAGATGTAAAACATAGAAATTATTTTGTACAAGTAATATGTTAAAAAAAAAGTCAATATAAAAAACAAACACATCAAACAAATAGACTCGATTCACAAAAAAAAAACCTTATGCTGGAATCGAAGTCGAAGTCACGAGATTGTAACCCAGCGCTTTGCGCCCCGAGACCAGCTGGCTTGTTGTAAATCGTGGCGAATATGTAGATGTTGCTGCTTCAACAGGTCGGTAATGTTCGGGATTGTTCTGGCCGGGTTCGATCGCCACGCTCGCCACGAATTTTTCATTTGTTTTTTTGGCTGTTTACCTGCACCCACCCTACCTATGTTTCACATAAAAAAAACCGATTTGATCACACTTTTTACCTCTGTTTACTTCTGTGTAACTCTTCATTTCTTCAAGGTAAATAATTGTGTCATCAACAAATGGTATTATCTATTGACAGTCGAATGCTGACGTGAACATCTCGCAGCATGTGCTGAGCAGCCACAAGTATGCGTACGTGACTACTCTGGTGCAGTACTACCAGATGGAAACCAGGTGGCCTTTGCGACAACTGCTGCTGCAGGTGACTTTATATGCTCTTTTATCAATGAAATGCTAATGATGAGTATCAGTCAGTGAAAATCTGTCTGTATTCTATTTTATTTCTTAAGAAATCTTACATCTAGGATACAGATAGTTGACAGTTAGTGAAAGAAGGCCAATTAAAAGTTTTCACTGATAATTGAATGGTTGCTACCATTATCATTAAGAAACAGCAAAGAAGTTTTTGTACATGGATAATTTTAGGTTGTTCTGGAACCGAATGCCATAAACTCCATCATCAAACTCAAAACGATTGGGACTCATTTTCTTTTTCAAAACATTAAAATTAATAAAAAAATGTAAATATTAAATTTCGTGATTTAATATTGTTATTTTTTTAAACAAAAAAATCACGAAAAATTAAATTTATAATAAATATTTTCTTTTATTGTTATTTTTTTAAAAAAAACAGTCCCAATCTTTCCGAGTTTGATAATCTAGTTTATTTATGGCCTTCGGTTCCAAAACGACCTAAAAATAATGGTGTGTAATATTTTTTTATAGTTTAGCAACACTGGTGGAGAATTAATCAAGATCATCAATACTCTGACACATCTAGTTGTTTGCTTTGCTAGTTCATCTACACAATACAAATATTCATCTGAAGCTACATTTCTAGATATCAAGCAAGCCTTATGTGAGCTGCTCATTAGAGAGGAATTTGTATGGCATGTAAACAGTATAGCCGTAAGAATTGAGTGTGCATAGTGGCATCATGTTTACGATGGCAGTTTTCCAGTGATTGTTGTTTTGTCCCGACTACGTAAATAATATCTCAACAATTTCTGATTGTCGGACGTCGAAACTATGTATACACAACAAACTCATGACAGTAGGGCTATTACGTTTCTCTGTTGACAGCTCGAAATGATAGTAACTGGGCTCAGTGTCCATAAATTAATTGTCAAAAGGATAGTTTCGTATTATGTATGACCCTGTTAGTAACCGTAAAGTGATATCTACTGATACGTAATAGTACATTATGATATAAGTTGAAAATTACTGCCGAGGCGATATTGCTAGCCCGAGCCGTAGGCGAGGGCGATAAAAAAGCAGAGGCTGTAATTATCAAAGCGCACGTATGTCATACGACGTTTTATAACATATTTGCGAGGAAATAAATTAAACAAATAAAAAAAATACAGCGAAAAGAAAAAGCGCGCGGAATAATTTTTACTTGTTGACAAATTAGCGAGGCGCGCGCATCAGCGCTTTTTTTCTAAGGCAAAGACACAAAAAACAGCCAGTATTACTAATAAAGTAAATTAATATTTTTATGTTTATCTTACTGATAAATGGTTGTAATTTATTGTCAAAATTAATTAAATTAAAGAATTAAACGTTTATTTATTATATTTCATCTCCCAAAGTTAATTTTATTCATAAAATGTTGACCACTTTTCTGACATAAAAACTCTTTGCTAAGATTTAAAAAGTAAAACCGTGCATTTTACTTTACAGCACAAGTACGTAATGAGACATTAAGATATTGAAATTGGTGAAATAAGAGACCCTTTACGAGCAAATGTGTTATAATACCAATATTATGACATTCACGGTTGTCATCAAAGTTCGGTGTACAACCGAAGCATGATAGTCACTGGATATCAGAAAGATACGTAATAGCCCTGCTAATTATCATCATCTGCCAAGCCTTTTCCCAACTATGTTGATTCAACTGAATATCAGTATATTACATGGAGCGACTGCCTATCTGACCTCCACAATCCAGTTAATGCTAGGTACTTATTACGATATCCCTTGGAAAGGCTGGTTGTCAGACTTTCGGAAACGATTGTCAAAGATCTGCAAATAACAGCCGGGAACCAACGGCTTAGCGCGTTTTCCGAGGCACGGAGGAAACTTGGTATATAATGGGCGGTTACCCATCCACGGACTAACCTAAGCAAGCGCGGCTTAACTCGAAGATCGATGCGAGCCGCTGTTATTATTTAGCACAAGCTCCGGCTCAGATCACGAATGGTTCATAGTTATTTGAGATCCGGGTTGTTTCGTGCACAGTTCACATTCGCACGACACGTCCAATGTACAGGCCAACGGGATTTCGCCTCAAAAATGTATGTAACTGAATTTCAGGCGTTCGGGGTTATGTGCGGCCTGGAGCGCACGGCGCTAGCGACCCTGGCGCTGTCGGCGCTGCCCGCGGAGATAGCGCGCGACATGCGCGACAACCCGCGCGCCGTGAGTCGCCTGTCGCACTCGGCGCTGCTGCTGTCCATGGTACTCTCCATGGGAGACAAACTGCCCATCACGCACTTTGGTTTGTATACAAATATTCTCAAATGTCCTAGAATACTAGACGATAAACTAGGACAACACCAATACATTGTGTATGAATCTACAAAAAAGCCAGCAGTAATATGCAAAGGGTGAGGCCAGGCTTCCAGCTGAGTACAAAAAAATAACACGAGAGTTTACACTGTTCATTTATGAAGCTATATTAGAATCTAGTAGCAATAATTTAGTAAAATTCGTTAACCAATATTCTTTATTCTGTATTTCAGAACAACTTGGCGTAGACTTCGCAATATTCTTACTAGAGCTGATAGAAAACCCTCCGGAGACAGACGTGGATGAGCAGATACCTGACCTGTTCCTGACACTAGTACTCGCCTACAACCTGCAGTTTGAGGACTCCTTTGATAACCTCCTGCTGAACGCGCTGGAAACCAGAGATAATGCCAAGACATTCTGTGAAAAGGCTCTTTTGCTTCTGAACCGTGAAGGTAATGATAGATCTAAATGATTAAGGTAAAGTACATCACAATATAATAATAAATAATACCAACCTGTTACTATAATAATAATAATAAAATTGCTCACCCGGGTGGGCGTTGAAGTCACCGAGCATGTAAACACACTCAATACCCACTATCCCACTGCCTAACCAGGCAGTGTCACACCGGGAATCGAATGGTACGCTCTGCAGCCTGAACGGCTCGATAAAGGGCTCATCATGAGGATTTTAAAATGGTATATCTAAGTAACTAAAAAGTGTGAAATAAGAAAAAAATTAAAAAACCCGACTGCGTAAAAAATAACTAATAAGTAACTTTAAATAAAAACTGAAAAGAATAAAACAAGTTCAGGAAATAATATTGACTGTAACAGTCGGGACCCATTAAATAATCTAGCTAGACTGAAATCATTACATCCAATATGGGTCCAGACTTACGACTATTATTTTTTACGCAGTCGGGTTTTTTAATTATTATTTTTTCTCGATATCTATGCATCGTAGGAATTTGAATTTCTGCATAATGTTAGGTCTTAATGACGCAAACACGGATTGCCAGCCAAATACATTTTGTTTCTTGGTTTGCCTTCTCAAATAGGCCTCCAATGATGCATCATATCAAAACTTCCTAAAAAAGGTAAATAACTGTGATCTTGAACATAACAGAGGACCCAGTCCATATCTTCGACCACGAGCCTGCGCCGGCGCACGCGGTCCTGAAGCTGGTGATCGACGTGTTCAGTCGCAAGAAGACGGCCGAGCACTTCTACACCAACGATGTGAAGGTCGCCATTGATATCATCGTGAGGCAGCTGGCTGATCTGTCACCTGGGGATGCGGTAACTTACCTACATTTAAGTAGACACTTTAGGCCACCAACAAAAAAAAATAATTTAAGTTGATATTTGAGTGACCATTTCTGTAAAATAGTGGCAATTTTTTTTGTTGCTTTTGGTTGGTTTGGTTTTCCAAAAGTTGACGATTATTTTAAAGATCTAAATTAATTGCTTATCACTCATTATATTACCCCTGGTGAGACTGTCACGACAATAGCTCATAAAGTGCTGAACAGATTAACCAGTCGGTATTATTGGTATCAAGGCTGATTTTGAACTGTCATCACCTAAAGAGGCGTTTTTAATGTCTCATCTTCGTCAATACCGACGATCTCTGTTACAGAGCTAATAATGTTCTGAGAACCAACATCATGCTGCGATCATCAGTAGGGTTTTACACCTATTTTTGAAAAGTGTCTCTATTAGATTCAATAGTGATAATGAACCACTAAAAAAAATCAATCGTTAAGTGCCCTAAAAATGCATTTAAATTTTGCATTTTCAAGTTTCGCGCGTAATTGGACGAAAACGCTGGATGCAGTGGACGCCATATTGCTGTGTGATCATGATGTCAGTTGCCTGTGTAAACAAATGCAGTGATATTTGAAGTTGACAGTTGACACTTCTAAGTTTACATAGCCGTATGACGTAATAACATGGCGACTACTGCAATGGTGTTATGAAACAGATTAAAAAAGCTGAAACCTTTGAATTGAATTTTAAAATTTAGCTTGCTATTTTATGAAATAAAACTACCGTTTTCCGACTGCTTTTTGCCTAAGCTATCTCAATAATATATTTTTAGATTTTTTCTTATATAGAGTAAAATACCCTATTAAGTTACTGTAGGTGGTATACTACTAAACTTACCACTCGCCGTACATGTATCTAGCTAGGATAATCTATTCGTTCTCAATGCTGGGACACAGGCCTCCTCTCCTTTCTATAGGTGGGAGGGATTAATATCGAAAGCATTGTTAGAATAGCTTCAAGGCACACACACAGGCGCGTTTTTGCGTTTCCGCGCTTTTGCGGCCTGCGATATCTGTTTTTAGTAAATTAAGTATTAGGACGGCTACGAAGTTACACACTGTCGCGATAATAATGCCGCAATAGAAGTAGGACGCCTGCGTTTCTGCGTCCTGCGATATGAGTTCTTAAAACATTTGGTATTGGGGCGCATGCGATCCCACACACTGCTGCGATAATAACGCCGGGACGCTTGCGTTTCTGCGTTTCTTCGTCCTGCGTTATTGCGATATGAGTAGAATATCGTGCGATTATAACGCGCCTGTGTGTAAGGAATAGGGACGCATTATCGCAGGACGCAGAAACGCAAAAACGCGCCTGTGTGAGCCTTCATACTTTCTTTCCACAGCGCCGCCAACAATACCTGCGGATTCTCCAAGGCATCATCCGCAACACGGACTACGGGTCGCACGTCCACCGTCGTGACGACCTGCTGCGATGCTTCGCGCGGATCTTCTGCGAGGAGGGAGAGTGCAGCCGCGAGGACCAAGTCCTCGTCAGAGCCGTCTCCAACGAGTTCCCTCAGTACTTCAAGCCTTAAGACCTGAAGGTAACACCTGGCTTTGATGGTTACAGGTTGTCAGAACACCAGTCAAATTATTCGAGAAGGTTCTAGATTTTTGTGCTTTTGTTTTAACACCTTTTTTCAAGTGAACTTTTTAATTCAATTTGTCTGTGGATTTTTTTTGTACAAAAGAGGTTGCAGTAGTTTTTAATTTTATTTTAAAATCCGAATCAATGGTCTGGCAACCTTATGCAATGTACAAAAAGAGTCTCGGTACAAAACGAACTGTGTTCAGATGTGAAAAACCGTTTGGTAGACGCTTGGATTGGCTGTGTTACTTGGTAAAGATTTGTCGAATTACTATGGCATTACTGACCTTATTGATTTCAGTGTTTGTCGTTTAAGATACCATTATTGTTGGCATTATTAAATTAAGGGTTCTATGCATTTGGGCAGTATGACAGCTAAAATGACTGCTGTAGGTTACCTTCCTGTTACTTTAGGTTTTTGAATAACGATCTCTTTGCCTAAAAAGAAAATTCCTAATACAGTGCTAAGCTACGTTCTAGATGTATAGCCCTTTTGAACAAACGAGTTCTGAAATATTAGTTGTGTATCAATATTAATGTGTGGCGAAATACGCGAAAAATAGAACATGATTTCTATGTTTAATGATGTTTAAAAAGATTCCAATGAAAATATAAATACGTAAAAATGTTCATGTGAATGTTACTTAGAAATCACTAAGTGAATTTTAACTTGCTTTGCAAAATGTTTTTATTCTCCTTTATTGTTATCTCGTAGATTTAAAATGTTGCACAATTAGAATATGTTTTGCATTGCAATTATATTTGCACATTACGAAGCGATGCAATAGAAAATAGAAAATATTAAAAAAAAAAAAAACGTATCCATGATACTCGCTGGATATTAATTGTCAAAGTTATTTAAAATTACTAACTTCTAAGATTATTGTCTTGGATTAGGACAAAATCACTTTAATTAAAATATTATTCTTCACCTCACATTAAAATATTAAACAGTATTTACACTGCATTTATGCGTTATTTTGTCGACTATTTAACGTATCGTACGTTTTACAGTATTTATCTTAGGGTGTAAGCAATTTATTTTAGTACACAAAATATACTCGGGGAGATTTAAAAAAATGCAACAGCTCTGGCCTTGTAAAGAGAAATAGTAGGAAAAAATATATGATTAGAAGACATTTTTACTCATTATTTATTAAGTCAAGACTAATTGAACAAAGATTATTTAAATATCTTGTAAAAAGAAATGAAATACAAAATTAACAGAGCCATGAGAAGTAAGATTGTAAATTTATGAACAACGTAGTATTGCCATTTATCACCAAAGATAATTGAATTCCTAGTTACAGTACGCTCATTTAACAGTCAATTAAAAATGCTTTAATGTATGTCCGATCCAAAAGTATGTATGTATTTGTTTAAACATTCCGCAACTTGAAAGCATTCGGGCAACTTATCGGCCTAATATGTGTGAATATTTTAATGGATACTTGATTTATTAATTCCTGTTTCTGTGTAATAATTATAAATAGGGTCAAATTGAATTAGCTAGTGACATCTACACACGATAAAATTACCTGCCTTCAATGACCCCCAACAATCACCAATTAATTCTGTTTTAGTTTATCTGCGTAAATTAGACACACACAAAACACATCACACTCACACGCCCACACACACACAAACACATCACACACACACACTCCCACACACACAAATCTCATCACACATAAACCACATCACACACATAAAGTTTCAAAGTTTTTCACACTAAAATGTACGACAAAATAATATTTAAGTGGTTAGTTATAGATAACTGCCACATATACGGAGTTTCACTGTCCAATTAAATTTGACCTTGTATATTATGGTTGTGTGTGTCGCTAGATACCGATGATGTTATAATGATGTAAGCAATTGATTCCTATCAATTATTATAGACTGTGCCAAGGCTTTCGTGGTGTTTGCTCTTCTATTACGTTACTCTCTCTATTTATAACAAGTGTTATGTTGATGCCATTAAACATACTTATTTTAATGTATGTAAAACGTATTTCCTAAATATTTTTATTCAAAGCAATATTGAACTGGCACAATTTACTTTTTAGAAGCGTAACATGATTTTTCAAGAAAAATTAAAAGACTTACATAAAATAATCACAAAATTTTATGTTACCACCGACTAGTTTTGATCAGGCCTAAATCTTCATAACATTGAAAATCTTTTTATATTACATGCGTTCGTACTTATAAAAAAAGAGCAATATTTTTCTAGTCATCAATCATGAATGATATAAAAAATAAAAATATATTAAATTAAATGTAACTGGTAAATAAATTGTTGATAATAGTTTAGATGTTGATTTTAGAATATTCACATACCTCCCAGTCAATAGATATTTCTGGGCTTTTATTCTAATATGAAAATAACAAATTCTGTATAAGACGGCAAGAACAATTCATTTTTTTATTTAACTATAGTTTTATTTGTTTTCAAAGTACGTGTCATACTTCTTGCGTATATGTATGGAATTAAGGTGTGACCACATTACAAATAGAATATTCAACTGTTTTATTTTCATCCCCACCAGCGGATTAATTAGGTTTAAGAAACCTGTGTCACAATTTAACTACAGTTCTTATTGTTTGGAACATGTACAATAGAATTCATACTAAGTTCGGCCGTCTTAAAGTCTATGTGTCTATAATTAAAAAGTTATGATTGTAGTCCATCTTGTTGAATGAGTTTCATCGTCGACCAACATTTCAGGGTGCCCATAGCAAAAACTATTACAAATAATATTACATAGAATGTCTATTATAATGTGCATGATAAAATCACAGTATATTAGTTTCACAATCTATTGTAATTTATCGAAAGTAAATTTAATTTGTCATAAAAAATTGGAAATATAAAAAAAAAATGTTAATCATAAAAGATTTACTTACTGTATTGTCTATTTCTATTGGAAAGTTATCAATTGAACTTTGAACTATATTATGATGTTGGCCTAAATTAAATTTAGTATCTGAAATAATTATGAGCTTATTGTAGTTTCGGTTGGAAAATGCTCAAATCGAAGCCAAATTTTCTTAGATTTTGATTATTATTCGCAATGTATTCCAAAACGGGTTGTGTACAATTATGTTAAAATCAGTGATGTCAAATAAAAACATTTGTGCTTGTTATTTTTATGGTTTAATATAAAAGCTAATTTTCGCACATTCCACATTAAATTTCTCATAGCTAAGTAATATATATTTATAAATTGACAGGAACTTGGTATCATATAACCTAAAATTTTATTACAATAAGAATATGTGCAGGCCTATTCTTTGAACGTTTCACTGGTAATTAAAATTATCAACTTTTTAAAGGTCACCAAAAAACTATGTATTTCATTAATTGCTGACTACAATGATGGTATGTTACATGATCAAAAAACTCATGGCAGCTGAATAGCTTTTTTATTTGATTGTGTAACATTGTCTAGTCAGACAAAAAAAAAGAATTGTCATGATATCTAATTAGCTTCTTTGCGCAAATTAATTACTTATGATAAGTATTTATTCTTATTGAACGCTCTTTATTATTAATATTTAGAAAGAAGGTTGTCAATATACATGAATAAATAATGTTCAATCGTCTGTGATGTTTGTTCTTTAGACAGCAATGTCTGTACAATGACCTTTAGTTTAAGACCTTCATTCATTCAACTTCGAAAAAGGTTTGACATTTTAGTATGAAGCGCGGCCTACCTAACATTATCATTTTATTTTATTTTCAAAATAACACTCACGCATAAAACCTGTATTAATCAATAGCTGGTAACCACACAAACAAGTTTTGTATGAGTAAACATCTAAAGCGTCACATTTCCGAACGAAAGGGTGTAAACCACCTCATCACGAAGCTGTCAACAAAGCATTCTGCACATCAAACTAAGTAACTTTTCGCAAAAAATATTGCTGGGAAACGACTTTTTTTTAGGGTGAAAAATCATTTTTTGTGGTAGAACTCAATGTAACGCACTCAATACATTGTGCTGATGGATGGATTGAATATTACGGGGGTCGTGGAGGTGTTTAAAGTAAAAATATTACATTAAAAACTTGTATTTAAAATAAAAGTTGTCAAAAAGTTGGAACTTTGACCCCCAATATCTCCGTAACTGGAAGGTTCCCAGGTATGGTGTAGAACAAAAAATATCTCAATGATGAGGAGAACAAGTGCCTTTCGGCTTCGTTAAGAGGTGTTTTACACCCTTTATAAGCTATCGAAGTTCTGCTGATCGTTAACTTTGAAATGAAGCTAGCCAAATAAATTCAAGTAAAAGACTCGCCTTAAGATCTAGAGTACCTAGTCCTTATTAAAATATTTTATTAGGTATACCTACATTATTTACCTCTTATCTATATATTTACTTACAGTATGAGTAGTTGGTTTATTGGTCGCAAGCGTGACTGCTGAGCATAAGTTCCTGGGTTCAATTCCCGGGTCGGGCAAAGTGTTATTGTGTTTTTCCATCAAGATTTCTTAGTAGCAGCCACGGAGTCCGAGTTTTTGCCCGGTTGATGGCAATACGCTCGCCCCCAATTACATGGGACTTAAACATAATTTGTACACCTCTGCTTAACCCTTCTTAGACTCAAAGGGAAGGGAGTGAGTAATGTAAGGATGGGTAAGGTGAGAAAAAATGAAACAACTCATAATTATTACAAGTATTTAATGTACCTTATGAATGCCGTATAAATATTTCAAAATGTAAAACAGTGATAAAATTCATATTTCAACCAATATAACTGTAATCAACGTAACTGAGTATGCGAAATTATATTTCAATATTCAAAATAATTACAATTGAAATAGTACGTAACTACGTATGAAACTTATCTACCATTCGCAACATATGAATACAACTGGAAATTATTTATTGTTACAATATCCTTAACTATAACATTAATAAGCAGGTACCATATTTAAATCTCTTAGTGCATTTTCAAATGAAAGGAAGCGTCGGACTTCATAGTGTTCAATGTAAAATAGGTAATAAACTTTGTCACTAATAGAACTGTAACAAAATCTGCCTCAACTGTACAATTGGGGATCATATAATAATATAAAAACTTGGCCCCAGCATTTGAAAGGGATCCACAAAAACTAGAATTATTTTAAATTGTAAATATCATTTGCAAAAATTATAGCAAATCCTGTAATTTAATACAAAAGGACCTACTTATGAATGCAGTCTTAGTACTGTTGTATATCCATCAAAGAATGATAAAGACATCGAATGCTTACATGGAATGCAATTTTATAAAATTGAATCCTTATATTATATTATTTTTATTATATAATTTAAAAAGAAATGAACGCGTCGGTACCCCTCGTATAAAATTAACACGTTGAGCATTACCCTACAATTATTGATAAACATGCTACTTGTAATACGCAGTAATAATTGATTATAACAAACATATGACCACTTGACTTTACACCGAATTTGGCAACTTGGATGAACACTTCTCTTACACAATTATCTATCATTATACATGTGAATGTCGACGGTGTCCAGGTTTTATTAGAAGTTGTTTCTTTTATAAATATGTAGGTATGTATAAAAGAGAAAGATGATTTCGAATTTCTAATGAACTCCAAAAATGCGATGAGCTCCAATCAAGTTATTACTTTATATTGTTTTCTGTTTATTTTTTTTATATTCCTACGTATGTTTTACTGATCGTTATAAATATTAAATGGTATTTTTTTGCTACTACTCCATCACATACTACAACTATCGAACACTCGCACATTACATTACATTAGATTAAAATTTATATACAAGTTACATCTAATATATCTTAACTAATGAACCTTACGTAGGTTATTGATACCAACAAAAATGTATCATGTGTATGGCCTCTGACTTTTTCATTTAAAAACAATAGATTTATATGGGTTGTTTATTTTTGGTACTGATTATGTTTAGACAATCCGTTACATACTTGGTTTCGTTCCATACTTAGCTTACGCTGCAAGTACTGACCTAACGCTAGTCGCTAAATACATTTATTCACCACAGAACAGCGAGAACAAAGTTGGAAATGAAAACGAACCAATTACCGACTTATTCGATACATTTCATCATCATAGCAGAATACAAAATCCTTCACATCCATTGCAATAATTTTATTACTAATTTTCGTTAACTGCGACCATTATTAGCATATAATAACTAGGTACTTATACAATGTCGTTACATTAGCAAAGAAATGAAATAAACACTACAGTTCCAATATCAGTCGAATTAATTTTGACTAAGACGGAATCAACTCACCCATATTTTTTATCTAAAGATTTAAACAATGGAACAACGCACAACCCCAAGAACAATCATAAATAATGTCACCATAATAGAATTTGTAAACCTAAAGTTAACAAATTGAGCTAAATAATTATATTCTTTAATTGAATTAGTCGAATATAAACGTCACGAAACACAATAAGACCGTGTTCCTGAATAAATAGATATTTGTCTTTTATTGCGCAAAATTATCTATACTTAAGGAAAATTGGAAGAATTATTTTATTATTCGATTTTATGCTTATGTTATACTAGTCCATAGTCATGGTGTTCTTTCGCGTCGAGCACAAAAACGAACTTACAAACTGTTTAAAAATTGTAGAAAATTGTTTGGTGACAAATCGCTGTAACAATCTTAATCCACAAAGATATAATCAATCTAATATTTTATTTTGCTTTCATAATTCTTTCTGAAACGTGATTTTCATTAACGCACTGATGTCGCTATATATGCGTCAAACTGAATTGATGTGTCGAATCTTTACAGAAAGGACCCTGAAAATATTTGCTGTCCGTGAAAAATTTACAAGTGAGATGAATTTCAATCGTTTGGTTGTTCTTACACAATACTGCATATTTTACGATTGGAGGCCTATCCGACGGGCGAGCGAGGAAACAGTCAATTAATTGCCGCAATGCTAAAGTATAGTGTGAATGTTATTGCTAAAATCGATATAAAACTTTGGTAAATCTCAATGTTGTTATTATTGCTTATTTTTCTTCTGTTGTCGGACAGTTCTCTTAAAGCGGCGACATCAACAACAAGACAGGTAATTCCGCACAAAATTCATAGTTCACTTAGGTGTGGTGCAAGCACCTGAATTATCAAGTTGTTCGTACAGATGCCAACAAATTAAGCTACTACAATCTGTCAAATTTCTTTAATAGATTATCAACTTTATTGCTAAAGCTTTAGAAATATACCTACTTATATAGAAAATACAACAACTTCGTCTGCGTCACATAAGAGTGAAAAAGCTCACAAAACCCCCCGTTTTTGCAACAGTTTTCATTTATGCTCCGCTCCTATTGGTCATAGCGTGATGTTATGTTTCTCGATAAATGGACTATCCAACACAAAAAGATTTTTTCAATTGCAACCAGTAGTTGCTGAGATTAACGCGTTCAACCAAACAAATAAACTCTTCAGCTTTATAGTATTATAAGTATAGATTACTTATATAGATTTGACAGTTACGGGTAGCTTGATGTCTGAACATAGTGAAAACATTTTGACAGCTAGACCGATCAAGTTGTTGATATCGCTGCATCACACTCGTCAATTTAAGAATTTGTCACCAAACTGTTGTGGATTACGTCTACGTCGGTCCCTGGTGCTTAGCTGGGGTGCTGCGCGGCGACCTTGCGCAGGCGGTAGCCGCCGGTGCCGCGGACGGTGTACAGCACCAGGATGGCGACGGCCACCACGGACATGCCGATGGCGTTGATCACGATGGCCTCGTTGTTCAGCGTCGCGTATACCTCGCTCCTGTACACCGCATGCCCCGGGTTAGTTAGTTGGAAATGTACACGATTATTGAATGTTAGGACTGACCTGGTTCGTAAAATACTGGTTGTTTATTCTCCAATATCGAATAGACTCTTTCGTGGTTTAAATACGGAATGAGACGGACATTGTAGTTTTGGAACCAGGCAACGAAAATATTTAAGTATGGATTTTTCTTTACTATAGCACTCTTTTAAGAGCAAAATTTGGGCTCTGAATAGGGGGTTAGAGTATTAGGTTAAATAATTAAGTTCCTGCTACTGTTTCTTTTCAATAACTAGCACTTGGAACCAATTCCTCGTTAAACCCCAAATTAAAACTTACCTTATATTCGTATTGAGATATGAAGAGGGTAAAAGGGTATCAATATACAGGATGTAAACGGACCCTTCACTAAGCCGTCAAGCAAGCATTCTGTACATCAAACTACATAAATCTACGCAAAAAAAATGCTGGGTTAGAATACGACTTTTTTTTGGGGAGCAAAATATCACGGTTTATGGTAGGACTCAATGTAACGTACTCAAAACATTGTGCTGATGAATGCATTAAAACTATTTAATGCACAATGTTTTGAGTACGTTACCCCTGATCCCTGTACCTAAGTACTAACTTACAGGGGTCATGGAGATATTAAAAGTAAATTTATAGCATGGACAATTAACAATACATGACTACTTTTGTTAGCTTAGGGTCTTACCTGTTAAAACAAGTGTATGTGATAATGAATAAAATAAATAAATAAACATTAAAAACTTGTAATAAAAAAATCTTTGACCTCCAATATCTCCGTAACTAGAAGGTTCCAGGGTAAGCTCCACAAAAAAAAATCGCAATGACGGACGGGAAGAACAAGTGCCTCGCGTTTTCGTGAAGGGTCTTTTCTTTTACTCTCATTGTGTAGTGCTGAATTCTAAGTTAATTCTACGAAAACGCTATTCTCGTGTTACACATATTTTATGAAAGGTAGTGGATTGATTTGATCATTCAAAACTAGATTCGTATTTAAAACATATTTCGTAAATCAGTCCAAATACGTCAGACTTACCAGGAACAAGTATCTATCTTCCGTTAGTAGAATAAAGCATAGACTGGGCAATACTTATGGCAATTCAATATTAAATAGGTATTGAACAATAACTTTTATATAACATTTACCACATAAAATGTTACATAAAATATGAGTGCAAGTAAAGCAGAATAATGGTGCAAAACCACAAGCATGAACATGGATGCAGTCACTCCAACAAGCACACCAAGCGATATGATTACTTACGTAACATAAAACTACCTGTTTATTAATGTTTACGGTTTTGTTCACAATTTTCCGTACTTTTCCGACTAGTTTCAAACTTAAACAGTGGGTATCGTTTTAGTTCGTTCGAGTTCGTAACTAGTCGGTCAAAACCGAACTAACCGTAAATATCAATGCAATATAAATAAGATATTAAACGGATACCAGGTAACTATCCGTTATCCAGCCTATCCGGCCAATTTTTACTATCCGGCCAGATACCGAATATGAAAGAAATCAATATTAATTTCTCATTAACACAAGATAAATCATGCCAAAGTAAACACCATGTCTTTATAATTAAAAAAGCAAAATTGTATCCGGCCAAATTACTATCCGTTTCATCTCTAATATAAATACAGGGTGTTTAGTGGAAAGTCCGCGACACAATTTTTGATCTCAATTTACCGTGACACTTTAGATATAGGTCGGTCGGTCCGTCTTTCAAAGCAACCTGTAGGTATATCTGACGAAAAATTATAATTTAAGAGTACGTGTGTGTAGTCTATAAATTAAATTAAAAGTCCTTGAGTAACTTAAATTTATTTTAATGCAACAAAAATACAGTGTTGTTCCTTAAATTACGGAGTCATTTATGTTCCTATGTTTAATCGTTATTCTACATTTACTAAAATAACCTAATGCCTACGTTATTTTGATCTGATACAGATCAAAGCAGATACAATAAAGCCTCGTTTCTGTAATCTGTGTAAATTGATAAAATCTCTTCATTTAAATACTTTATTTAATGTGTAGGTAGCTACCTCTTATAATGGAGTAATCAATTAAGGTACTAAATAGCAGGTATTAAGAATAAGTAAATACCTATGCTATCAAAAATATGTTTGTTTCACTTACCTATAACATAGGCCAATTGCACTTATTTACATATTTATATGAAAAAACTATAAAAATGCAAGTTCCAAATTCATTAAAAACAATAATTAGGTATGTATCTGTCTAGGTACCTATGTATACGATTTGTGTTATCTATTTGTATGCAAAGTTTCGAATTTTTAGATACCAGAGCCATTGATTAAAAAATAACATAACATTAAATAAGTTTTTACATGGCTAAACTAATTTTAAATCGCATTTTTATAACTACTATTCTAAGTAACCTGTGGCTCTGACATCTAATGTTTGTAATAAATAGAGTTCTAAATCTACAGGTCAACTGAGGCCCTTATGTGTTGACCACGGGACTCGGGAGTGCGGAACTTGTCCCTCGACAAGATATACATGACGACGGCCATAATGGCGATGCAGGCGACTCCAATGGCGTTGATGATAATCCCCTCGTCCACCATGCCGCTGTATCTCTCCGCGCTGTGGATACGGATACTTACAGGCAACTGACACAACACAAGACAAACAGTAGGTACTACAAGGATCTTTTGGCGTTTGCCTGACATTGACAGGGAGGCGTTGTCGGTAAACATTTGTGAAAGTGTTTCACGAAAGTGAATCGAAAAAAACGATGGCGGAGTTAGTCCCGATTTTGGCTACGCGCCAAAAGATCCATGTACAACCATGACATAAAACTAAGACAAAAGACAGTTTTAGAACATGCTATAATGAAAACGAGCACACGTGCAGCGTACATACACAAATTGATAGTGCAGTGCTTGGGGTGACGGGATAGATAAAAAATTGGACTTTTGCTACCACAGTGTAACTACTCCAGTTAGGCTTTGGTGACACTCACATGAGTTTTGACGTCAGCGTCACAGTCAATTCAAAATTAGTTTTAACAGAACTCCAAAAGTTTTTTCTCAGTAAATCATCTATAGTGCCAAAATAAATATGACTGAAGCAAAGAAACATGCCGAGATTTTCTGTCCATAAAAAGACTTTCTACATACCCAAGGCTGAAGATAGCCTTCTCTGTAAGTCCGGTGAGGCAGGCGCAGACTCCAAGAACGAAGGTGAGGATTCCAAAGGCTGCGTGGACAGGCACCAAGGAGGCACGGAAACCAGCAGTTCCCTTATTGCAGATCAACAACAGCAGGAAGCTGAAGAAGCCGACAGCGTACTGTGGAAAATGTTTAGTAAATTCGTTAGAAATGTCGATATTCTAAGACATGTCGATTAATCCATCTTCAGATAATGATAGGTGCTACATGACACGGATACCAAGCGTTGTAGGTAATTATTTATGGCGATGTGTAATATATAATAATAATAACGTACATATTTGATTTATATCTACTCAAGTTAAGGAGTGGACAAGGTCCAGTTGATATGATAATGTGAGCTTATTTGGACATCCCAAAATAGGTCTGAAGAAGATACCTATTTATTTAATGTCTCATGTGTCGATGAGAAAATTCTCGGAATCATATTCTGTGACTTAGATTTTTTAAATAACAAAAGCGCTAATAATTTGTCTAATTTAACTTGAAGGTTTAATTATCTCAAAACGTGACCAAGTCTCACGTTATGCTCCAGAAAAACCATTCTGTATAATTGGAGGGCTCTCAAAAGGCTTTTGATGCAGATGACTCGCAGCTGAACTAATTAATTTGGACAAGCATTTGATCCGCAGTTGGCTTATCGCATCCTGCCGTTACGTCGCTAACGAGCCGGTTGCTTATCTGTCGTTGTGCTTCACTTAGGTACTATCTTCACGCTCATTTTGCGAGCAAAACTTGGTGATATCAGCTTCAAATACATTTGAAATTCACAACAAATTAATTTAGTATCGGTCGTTGAACCTATACGGTCTACCAAATTGTATGAAGCCAATGCAACCTTCGATGGAGTTATTCAGTTACTTCTCAAAGTTTTTCTCCGACGAAATAAGTGTTGGTTAACCTATGAAACCTTTGTCGAATTACCTGTACCAATTTTACCAAGGATCTATTTGTATTACCCAGTAACTGGGTTTAGCAAGTCAGATAGGCAATCACTCTGTAAAATACTAGTATACAGTTGCGTCCGGTAAGACTGGAAGCTGACGCAAAAATAGTTAGGAAAAGGCTGGCAGATGATGATGATGTCTATTACCTGTAATCCAAACAGTCCCATGGCAACGAAGCCGATCCAGCTGTGAAGCGAGTAGAAGTTGTTGATGCCTTTCTTGTTGTGGTAGTCTAGCACGGCCAGGAATCCGATGACGATGCAGGGGAATGCCAGCGCGTGGAAGATGGCGTGCAGCAGCTTGACGTAGATGCGCCTGAAGCAGCGGCAGATGCGGTACAGGAGCACGGCTGTGGACAAACATGGTTTAAGATTATAGGTCATTGAAATATAGAACTACAAAGGGATTCCTGATAGCAAGACGGTTGTCAAGGGAGAATGGAAGAACAAAACGTGTTGCGCAGACCACAAGTATCATGGGACAAGGGCAGGAAGATAATGAAAGATGGAGCTACAGGAAGAAGTGGTTTGGCCTGAATTATTTCAACCTATGGAGGAGGGTGACCTGTGTCCCAGTCGTAGGATCGTTACCGGCTGATAATTTTGTTTTATCTGCTGATGGGTGCTGTGGAGGATTACGTTAGGCAGGCGTCGTCTTATGTGCTCATGGCAATGCTATAGTTGGTGCCAGCCATTGATCTGTCCACGAAGTAGACACAATAGTTAATCAATTGTGTCTTGAACAAATCGGTCCGTTGACAGATCATGATTTAAGATAGTATAATAATAATAACCTAACAGTAATTAGTATAATAATATTACCGTAATAGCGGTCATTGCTCTTTCCCGAATATCTCTTCCTACGAAACAAAGCAAATGAACCAAGTAGGTATAGTCTTTCATTAGAAAAAATGTTGTAAATCACGATACATGACGATTCAAGACTAGACAGGCTTATTTTTGGATTTCAAAGTTAAGAACTTTAATAAATGTAGGTAGGTCAATGACCGCTTTTGCGATCTTAACTGGTACCAACTATAGACATTTGATTACTTTTCCGTCTGCCAGTTTAAAACTCGTGCCGACAGTGCGCGTAGAAGACGTGACGAGACAGCGTGGCAGTGAATATGGAACGAGGTGAACTTGAAGACATTTTGTATACAAGTAGGACTTGGCTTGAGGTGTAGATTTCGCGTGATTCAACAATTAGGCCACTTATCCTGTGGGTGGTAAATGGAGACGAAAGATTAATATCAGTATCTGTGTTAATCTGGATGATTAAAGGCATCGTCTGCCTTGTTTCTATTACGGCGATGTCTTATGTTTGTTCAAAGTATCATCTTCAGTAAGCTTCAGTGACTTCTGCAATGATTTTCTTTTAAACTCACTGAATGCTCCCAACATAAATCCGATGATATCAAAATACCACTTGCGATTATCAATATTCTGCTATACCGAGATCGTTTATAAAAGGAGATATTTTTGGTCTATCTTCATATTGAAGTCGAGCAGCCAACAAAACGGCTTGCATAAAATCCGAGCTGATATTTTCAATAGCGGGAATACTGTAATATCATCGGCTCTGTACTTTTGTATCGTTTTATCGGTAAAATGCGCCGCGAGCGATACCATTTCTTCCGTCTCGTCTCAGAAAAATGTGACTATGAAACCTTGCAGTAAGATGGTTTTCAAATACTTCGATGTTGACTTTTATGGCAAATTTCATTACGATTTATGATCTCAGAGAGCAACCAACGAGGATAAAGACTCCATCCATAAAAATAAAAGTCCTGCCTTGTTATGAGTCGTAGTTAAGTACGAAATAACTTATTAGCACGCCTGATATTACCGAAGTGTACTGCAGGGGTGAACCTAGTCGGAACGTGAGAGGGAGATATCCTCACGTCCCGGCCGCCGCGGGAGACGCCCCGGGCGTCGGGGGCCACGTGGTGGCTTCCGGCCACCGTAGGCGCGGGCCTGTGGACGGGGAGCTATGGGCTAGCTCGCCGTCCGTCCGTCTCATGACGACAGGCCGTGTCGACGGCGCGTATGTGTTCCACGCGCGCCTCAAAGAGAGTCAGCAATAGGGAAGGGGTCCGCAAGGGCCGAAGCCTGCCGGGGCTGCGGGACTATTCGAAAGAGATACCGTGGTCCCGGAACACAAAGGGCGATGAAGGAACATGGATGGGTTTTAGTCAGTAAAAGTCTGACATTCCCTCCCGCTCCGCCCAGAGCGGGAGAAGTCATTTGATGATTTCCCATCCGAAAAAAAAAAAAAAAAAAAGGGGTGAACCTAGTACACACACATTTTGCGAGTTATTTTTAAGTCCAATGAAATAGTGGGCGAGCGAAAAAACCATAATAGTCGACCCGGGAATTGAACCTAGGCCTTTCGGTTCCACAGTAGCGCTTACGATCACTGGACCAGTGAGGCAGACGATGTAGTAAGAACTAAGCTACCAGTAGGTACTTACAGAATCCACTGAACGTGATAAATCCGGCCACCATAAGCGTGGGATGCAGGTTGAACTGCTTGTCGGGCAGGTCGTCGGCCCAGGCATAGCCCTCGCGGTAGTAGAACACCCAGAACACCGTCAAGGCCGACACGCCGATCAGCAGGATAGTGGCAAGCGTGATGACGAGCGCGTATTCGCACCACTCACACGCCCCCCTCTCATGGTCGTCCGACTCGTACGAACGACTGCGTTGGCTGGAAAAGAAAAGGAGGTTATAGCACAAGTTGGATAAATTAAAACGGAGCAAGTTAGACTTGATCTTCGCGGATTCTTAACTTAAAAAATAAACAAAAACCGGCCAAGTGCGAATCGGACTCGCGCACGAAGGGTTCCGTACCATTATCTATGCAACATTAGACAAAACGGCAAAACAATCACGTTTGCAGTATGAGAGCCCTTGAATATTTATTTTATTCTGTTTATATAATTTGTTGTTAAAAGCGGCAACAGAAATACATCATCTGTGAAAATTTCAACTGTCTAGCTATCACGGTTCATGAGATACAGCCTGGTGACAGACAGACAGACGGACGGACAGTGGAGTCTTAGTAATAGGGTCCTGTTGTTACCCTTTGGGTACGAAACCCTAAAAACAAGAAAAAATATAGAAGGTGTACGGTTTTACCCGTAGAACCGAACTGCATATACAGTACTTAAACGTAGTATACGTTCACAAGATGCAGACATTTGCTACGATCCTTCCTCAGCGGATATTGCTTCTTATTGGTAATTTTGTGTTTCACTTGGAAGAGGTTTTCTTTTACGAATCCAAATGAGATTTCCTATCCTGTTTCGCTTACAAATGCCAATGGGAATTCGTAACCGATATCAAAAGGTAAATATTATAAAAGTACTCGGTGGTCTTAACGTGCTTATGTATAATAAGTGCAGAAGACAATTTGAATAAATATTAAAAATTTTCATTCCAACCTACTAACTAACTAACTGAGAATTATTCTTACAAAACAAGCCGTTTAATCTGATCTGGTAACCAGCCAGCAGTTTTCAGAATTTCCATACCACTGAGGTGATAAATGTTATTAATAATTTAATTTTCACGCTGAACGTCGGCACCAATTTTATCCCAAATTAAACAAAGTTTCAAACTTTCCCATCGCAAACAACTGTCGTTTGCTTATCAGCATAAAATTGTTTAATGTTTCAATTAATTCTAGCAATAGCATTTAAACATCCTCTAAAAGATAGGGATCGATAAACTATTGATCTCGGTTCTCTAGTCTATTTTAGGAGAACAAAACCGCATGAGATAACGGACCGAATAAATTGACTAACTATACGATCCTCGGCGCTTGCGCTAGCCTTATCAAAGTTAGCCCGATCACACACGACTCGCGAGCAATGAAAGCCGTCTCATTGAATACTCGGCTAAGTTAAAGCAGGTTACTAGACAGGAAACCGCAGCTCCATTGATACTAAGCTACTCAGCTAACTATCTGCATACATAGTTAGGTACATGCAAATGCAAAGTTTACAGTGTATTCCTTTGGACCACACAAGGGTGTCGGATGGCGTGAGATCAGTCGCGCGACAACGCCGGATGTCGCGCGGTTCGTCATGCAACGATGGAATATCGAGCTTTTTTACATAAAACTTGCCACATTATAATCTTAGTATCTACGCCGTATAAATTCAACCCTTTTCAAAGTAAACAAGAAAATGTGATATATTTTCTTGTATCCATCTTCGTAAAGTTGCAGAATACAAGTAATAACTGTCCGCAGCAAACGTGTTGGGTTGTTCGCACTGGGAAAATGTTACGATTTTTCATATCCTCGCGTAAACCGAGCGACATGGAGTGGAGTTATTTGAAATTGTATGCACGCTCCGCAATTTTTCTTTCCACTGAACAAATTGTGTTTCAAATGTAACCGACGGACGTTAGAACTTAGTTATCTATGTTGTTGTTGTATTAAAAGAAAAGGTCATGACGCAGGTGTTCATGGTAATACATTTTCTATAAATACACCTTTTAGTTATGTACAGGTCACTAAGCCTTTGCGTAGGAAAGTCTGTAGTGACCCGTTTCTCTTAGACCTTTAACATGAACCTTAAAGATGAAACACTGTGTTTTCTAAACGTTGTCAGATCAAAAATAGTCACTAACGCTTCATTGGACAAAAGCTCGTCGAAGTCAGGCGAGCTATTGTTCAAACATTAATTTATTTAACGTTGTCTTTCATGCAACCATAGAATAAATCAACAATTCACCGAAGCGTGAGCATGTTGACCGTGTAATGTATCATGAACCCAGCTTACCTATTATAAAAATAAAATGTCCGGACAACGTTGGTACGAAAAGGTCAACAGGATTTAGGTACGTAACAAAAAACATATAAGCGAACCTGTAGCAGGTGGCGATAAAGGATTAACCCTTTAACACAAGTGACAGGGTCGGCTTCTGTTCCAACCTTTATTTAGCTTGCCCTTGTATGCCAAAATTAAGTTGATTAAAAATGTCTGATAGAACCCTTGGAGGTACAAAATTCCTTATAATCCCTTTCCCGCTCATTCTTTCCAAGCAATAGGATGGTTAAATTGCATTTTGCGTGGAATTGAGATTGTAGACCTCCAATATTTGTTCAATTTGGGTCGGATTGCGCGGTTTTATTATTGTTTCGTTTTAGGAGTCAAAGCTCGGTTAAATAGCGGTATTGAATAGTGGATGGTATGCAGAATATCAACAATAAGATGATGTGTGCCAGTGTTACTCGCTGCCAGGTGAAAGTTGCGTAAAATACAGAAGCGTCCACTGCCCTACCTCGGCGAAGGTACTTGCTCTGTAACTACCTAGTTATGTTGGCGTACGGTACTTGAGGCTTTGTCCGAGCAGACGCTGGCTGACTGCCCAACCTCCGTTTACTGTGGCTAGGACACGACAAGCGTGGAGACTTCACTTGGTAGGAGGCTCGAAAATGCTTCACCAAGGAAGCTAAATCATAAGTTTAGATTGTGCTCATTAAAACACAAAACAACAGAGAAATAATAGGAACATTGACGATACATCTATCAGCGATGGTTACGAGTATATAATGTAGGTAGGTACTTACGTATGCAACTCTATGTGCTTTGTAACACAATATGAGCTTTCTCTCCAAACGACTGCATTCAGAATAGAAACGTTACTGTAGAAGCAAACGTGCTTACATAATTTAATCTAAAAGGCAATGACATGCACATTCTGCTAGCTGTATACTTATTGGTAGTTCAAACAGTTGTTATTTAATGCGAAATTACGAATGAATTACAAAACAGAACTTTCTTTGAGTCGTTCCAACAAGCATACAGTTTGTAAGCAGTACCTAATACCACGTTTATCTCGTTCTACGTTGTTTTGTGCAAAATGGAATGTCTATGCAGAATTATCGGCAGGTGATTTGCTACGGACGTAAAACGCATTGACCAGACTCGTGATAGGTCAGTCGAGAAAGTGGAGGAAACGCAGGTAGTCATGCTACCTTGCGGCCTCAGGCTTTTTACAAGCCAAGCTGTATACAGCTACGTCTTTATTTCGTTGTAAGAACATATAAAAGACGTGACTGGAATGTTGGGATCGTGTGTGTGTTACTGCAAGTAGTATCATTCAGGCCCACGTTTATGGCCGAAATGAGGTTCGTCGTTTGTAGTAAGTATCAAAATAGCTTTATCATACCCCGAAAATGAAAATATATTGAGCAAGTAACGGTGAAACGTTATCTCACTGGCAAGTCGCATCACGAGGTTTTTTCACGAAATAGACATTGACAAACCGAGATAGCGCCAAGTGGAACCCTTTTATTAAAATTGCAACCAATTAAGGCGGAAATGAGCAATCGTTTGGTCACGTCGGTGCAGCCCGTGCCGAGCAATCTTTGAGATAACTCGATTAACCTCGATCACGATCTGTGACCGCTTAACTTATAACTTCGGTTCTACTCGGCCAGAACCGAACATCTCGGAGAACTGCACAGTTACCATAATTACACAGAGTACCCCAACGAAAACCGACTAAACGTTGAATAGGTACGATGCTATTAGTTAACCCGCAATGGTCATACTGACCAAAGTCAAATTGTTAAAAAATAGCTAAATGCAATACGTGACGGTAACGGCTGGTTTTAAAATTCAACACATACGGTCTTAGAAATAATGGACAAAAGTGCGGCGAAGCATTGCTTTCTCTGACTATTCAAGCAGAATTCACACATTACTACAACAATTTGAGACGAGATGGTATAGCTGTGTTTGGCGATAAAGTAAAGATTTCTAATTTAAAAAATGTCGGACAAAACTTGTTACATTTGATCTGGTATAAAGCTACTTGAGCAGATAACTCGTGCATGGCGCCCGAGTGGAGAAATGTAGTAGTGCAGGGTCTAGAGTTGACGGAGAGGAGAGGAGGGGGGAGGTCGTCGACCCCGCCGCCCGTGGTACTCCTGGCCTACATGGGAAACGAACACCACGATCGCTCTTACCATAACTGGTATTAAGATTGACATCAAAGATGAACATTCAACTTTAAAATATAAAGGGAGAGAACAAAAGAAGCTCGTTACGATTTGCTTGCTCAGGGATCAAGTTCTGCGAGGAACGTTTCACAACTTTGTTTTCATAATCCTTCTTCAGACAAATGTTTGCGAGATTACGTAACTGTTAAGAAGAACCGTTAAATTAACCACATTCATTCGGAAAGTTCTTGGAAGTTTGCCTCGCAGTCTCTAGTCTCTGTCCTTATCCAGTAATTAATTTGCCAGACGAATTAAGCCCTTATTTCGACCTGTGAACTGTAGCGAGGTGTTCTTAAGAGCTACTTTTTATGCTACACTACGTAAGTCGTAAGTCAAATTTACATTAATTAATAAGCGAACGGAGAAATGGAAAATTGCAGAAACTGT
Source organism: Xestia rhomboidea (assembly GCA_963853795.1). NCBI lineage: Eukaryota > Metazoa > Arthropoda > Insecta > Lepidoptera > Noctuidae > Xestia > Xestia rhomboidea. Next base: position 8,315,979 of record OY970767.1, on the reverse strand, counting down.
ACGTTTATTAGTCTAACAAAGTTGAACTTTTAGTTGAAATTAAAGTGCACACGGTTATTACGAATTAATTAAAGTTCAGTGTAGCGACCCGTATCTTTTTTAATAAAGGTACAGTCGTGGTCTTTTCCGCCTGATCAGTTAAAAATGTTTTCGCTTAAATCATGCGGAGGGGCCGAGCCACGCCCCCTTAAATTTTGGGCCTATTAGGAAAGCGTCAACTTCGGCGCGCAAAATAACAATAACTCTCGTTTGGCGTGTGTCGTCTGTGTGCTCGGCCGATCGGTATCTTTTCACTTATTATTTCTATACAAAGTCAACGGGGCGGGGCTAGAGAGCGTTTCTATGTTGTAAGTGCAATCAAAAATTAGCTTAGTGGTGATCAGGCGGGAGTGTCCTCGATAGTACCTACTTATTGCACAAGTCATGCTTGAGACAGCAGTTGAAGAGATAACAATATCACCTCATTGGTGTAGCGGTAACAAGCAAGTTCGGACCTTGAGCCGTATAAAAACGAGGATTTTCGCTATTGAAGCTCTATTACCAGTAAAATAAATGAGTAAGAAAATTACTAGAAAGGGACCGTCTTTATTCTTCCTACAGATTTGAGTCACCCTTTGTCCCTCTTTTAAGGGAATAATACCAAGCAAGCAATGTTATTTTAATTACGACTTGCAAAACTTTGTGAAAATGTAGAAGTGGATGTCAACACCAAAATGCGCGCACGCTGTCATTTGTATTGGAGTAAACGAGAGCGAGAGAGATACTGGGCGGCCAGGTTTTAGAAGAAAATACTGAATAAATATTGAAATAAAAAAAGTGTGCATTATTTGTGAAACGGCGTTCGTTAGCGGTTTTGGTATGAATATGTTGATTTCATGTTTTTAATTGCAGACCCATACGTCAAAAAATAAAGACTATCTTTTTTTTTTCTATCGAGCCCATTTCGTCCAATTATGTATCGAGTCCGTCCAAGGTCTTTCAAATATGATGAATATTTAAAAAAAAAAATTGTTCGAACATATAGTTGTTTTCTTAAAAAAAACATCAATTAGGTGTTGTCAGCCCCTTAACCTGAAGCTTTTTGCTATTAAAAAGATATAATTTGCAATCAGTAGATTTCTTTTTTTTAAACTTAGGCATACAATAAGATACTTTATTGTTATTTAATAATATTTTTTATCAATTGACCACAATCTGAATTACATAAGTGTATTACATTGACAATGAAAACTATTACAATCTTCTAAACAAACAGTTGAATGGACGTGCCTCTTTCAAAATTACAAAATAAACGAATGTTATACAAACTTGGTGGCTCGGTAAAGCCATGAACATTTCAATGGAGTTGGACTCTTTTGACTGTATAGACCACTGGCCTACTTAGTTTCCAACTGAGAGGGATTTCACGAGTTTTATAGAAGCTACAATGCTTAACGTTTATTTTGCGGAAGTTCAGAGAGATCTCCCCTTCCAAGACAGGTACTGTCACTGTATGTAGCTATACTGTATCTAAGTTAAATCTTATTGGAATTCAATAAATAATCTAGGCATGAATACTAAAATAATAAACTCAAAATACTTGCATTACTTTTTGTAACTAATCTGTGAGCCTATTTCAAAATGATTTCATGCAAATCTTTTGTTTGGAATGGAGTCAACACACATCATACCTAGCGGTTCTGTCATCTAAAACCGGAGGACCAATTTCTAGTACTTACATTAAAGTGTAAATCATACCTATTCATATTTACAAAACACCCAAAGTAAAATAAACGTTACATTACATTATCGTTACATTATTGTAGATCACAAACTTAAGTACCAAAAGTACTGACGTAAATAAAAGTACCTAGGCATACTGCGCTTAGAATAATATATTAAAGAATCGAATAGTCAATAATATGTAGTTATAAGCATTATACGAGCTAATGTATGGTGGTTTCAAAATGTTGGCATTGTGCTACCGATTACTTGAAAACTTAAAAACGTAGTCATAGTGCGAAAGTAGGCATCGTGCTACGAAATCATTTTAAGTACCGTACAATTGGTATCTTTTGGACTCCAGCCATTTGGGTGTTTCTACAGTAATCTATTACACTAATATTATAAAGAGGAAAGATTTGTATTTTTGTGTGTGTGTATGTTTGTAATGAATAAACTCAAAAACTACTGCGCCGATTTCTAAAATTCTTCACCATTAGAAAGCCACGTCTTTACTGTGTAACATAGGCTATCTTTTATCCCCGTGCTCCCACGGAAACGGGAGCTACGCGGGTGAAACCGCGTGACGTCCGCTAGTAATAATATTACAAGGAGGAAAGATTTGTATGTTTGTAACGAATAAGCTCCGAAACTATTGGACCGATTTTAACCATTTTTTTCCAACAGAAAAGTTAAATTTTTTGACCAACAGAAAAGTAAATTATCAGGAAGTAACATAGGCTATTAATTATAAATATAATTAATAGCCTATGTTACTTCCTGAAATTGTGATAGCTCGGCTAATTTGCACGATATAAATATATCGTGCAAATTAGCCGAGCTATCACAATTTCTGCAGACGAAGTCGCGGGCGAAGTTTTAGTCTATAATAAATCAATCTTTCTTTTTAGTCAAACTCTTTGGAATGACTAGATTAATTTTGTGATTGCATTTTGCGTAATTTTTCGGTGATGTAAGCATATAATTACTGTTAAAATGTAATAGCTATTTGATTAGATAATAATATACTAAATAGTGATTATACGGGTATCTATTGCCTATTTAGGTTTTTTATTCTTCCGGGTTCACAAATAGTTTGGGCATAATTAAATGAGACCTTAAGAAATACTGCGTTAGAGCCATTTTCATTTTCATCTTCAGTTTATTTATGTACCTGCACGGACTGGACAGGTCCACTCAAATATGTATGGTTCTTTCTTCAAAAAACCATCTCATCAGACACTAATCTGCATACTTCTCATGTGAATTGAAAATCTCTCGGACTTTAAAAGAGACTATGACCTCACAGAGTTTGTTTCGGCTGTTTCTTCTCAGAGTAGTCAGGTACGAAACACCGACCCCATCTAGTTTAAAAAACAAATGTGTAAAAACCTGTTTGCAAAATAATAAACATCATTTATCATTTACCTCTGCTAAATAGATTTGTCTAAGTTCAAAGAGACGATTTTTATGTAGGTATAAGTTGTTTGTTCTCACAAGAATTTATAATTGCAGTTTTTATCAGTTTATGTCCGTGTAATACCGGTCGAATCTCAAACTTGTTTTCTCTTGGCATTGAAGTCGTAGATACAAATCTTGACACTCGCATTACTGTCGCGGTAAACTAGAACAAGTTGTGTTTAAGTTATGAATGTGTGTGTGTGTGTGTTATCATATACCTCATTAAGCATACATTTGTATCTGACAACTTTGGTTAAGTTATGCAACTTGTATTTTAAATAACGATGAAGATTTATTAGAGTAATTGTTTTGTAAATTGTTTTTGAATGATTTAAAATAACCTTAATTATTTAGTTGACTTGACGTCTTCAAAAGGGAAATATCGTAGAGGAAAACCTCGTGAATTAAATATTGACCCAAATAGTGGTGAAGTGTTTGATTAATGGGGCATTTATACTTCAGATTTAGTGATAATAATTCCTTCTTTTTTTAATATAGAAAAGCTTCAAATGTAACTTGAGAAAAGAGAATTTCCCACCAGCACTGGTCAAAGGCTAGCTCAATATAACCCACTAACACTAATGCGATCTTTAAACCTCACATCACGATGCGCGTGTGAATTGCACGTTAGTACTTATCGGTTGAAAGTTTATTTTCCAAGAACCACATTTACGCTTTACAATAATCATTGCAATTCAAAAACGATATAAATCTTAGATTGATATCTTTTAGTAAAGCCAGTTTTACATCCATGAATATTTTATTATATTTTATGTTGAGAAAAATATCAACGAAATGGGAATGCAGTATCTCCCCGTATAGCGGCACATGAAAGCTGTCGCGGGAAACAGACATAACTAGATTTCCTCTGATGCAGAGTAGAAAGTGCTACATACAGGCATGTTACATACTTAGATTTTGAACTTTAGCATGGAAACTTAGGTTCTTGAAAATAATATTATATTTTTACTGATGCATAGTGTTGTGTGTCCAAGTATATGTGGCGTGTAAGATAATAATATAAAATATAGGAATCCAAAATAAGGAAGTCCCAAATCCCTCTTGTTAACAAAAAAAGAAAAACATTACTGATTCTTTCAAAGTAAACATTAACTCACAAAGTAAAATGTTTACAAAGCATTCATAAATACGAAGATAATAAATAAATTATCCTGCAATTCCGTAAACACGAGCATGAAGAACCGTAATTATTTGTGAAAACAATACTCGACTCAACTGAACTTATTTAATAACCTTTGTTGGCGCGAGTGTCCGTCTCTCTACTTCTCCAGTAGCTTTTGTTTCTATGCAGAGGTACGGAACGTTCAACACAAAAGCGGTTCGTTCATTTGTTCGTTCTGCGGTTCGTTCCATTTAATGAGGAAGTGCTCTAGAAAAACTACGGTACAATTATTGTTACGAAATGCCACCGTTCCGCTGTATGTAATTTGTACCGCTTACATAGTCGCGTAAGCATTCTCCCCATGCCATGTGAGATTTGTGTTACGATCGAAGCCATCAAGCCATTATGATACGCGTTACAAAAATGACTGTGATTTGCTTGTTGTGGTTTCATAATGCTAGGATGCATTAGCTGTGCTTTTGTTATCAATGGTATGATTGGAGCCACTGACGTAGAAATGATGCTTAACAATTCAAGGCCGCCATCGACCATGACCGCTAAAAATTGTTTAAAATGTCGATTCATTGTAGCCTAGAAATTCTGTTTAAAACAGCAATGCTTTCGCAAAATGCAGAAAGAAAACCACGTTGTATCATGTATGCAAGTGAAACGAGTCATACACACGCCATACAAGCATCTCACAAAGCTTTGCTTTTCTTCCTTATTCCCCTCCCATGAATAAGGCAACGGGGACGTGCAAACATGGATGTAGAGGACGTCGCATATTTACAACATGTCGTGCTGCCTCACAGTAACGGAGTAAATATCAAAATGGAGTGAATATGAGCTACCAAACTTCAGAAAACAATAATAATATTTCCTCAAAATAGGAATATTTCAGCGAAACAATAACATTAGTAGGACTAATCTTTCATTTTTATAACTGCTGAATCATCTACATCAGTATATTTTCCTCCTCTAGTCCGTATAGTGAATTTGCATCTTAGCCAGACTTTTGATGAGTTTTCCTTTTTTTCCGGTTATTTCGACAATAAAAATGACTAAGCTATTGTGCTGAAAGAAATGCCCGTTGTTAAAATAACGTGACGGACTGCTGTCTGTCTCAAATATTTAGGTAGTTATTTATGCAGCAAACGCTGACAGGCTGAACAGACAAAACTGAGTGTGATCCATCACAACCTTAGTTCCTTATTCAAAGTTGCAGTTAGTAAGCACTCCATCTTTTACTACTCCATGGTCACCATCATCTGTCGCGCCGGTTTAACGTCGAGGCTGGCGTTGCATGTGTAGAGCCATTTCGTCGCCATTATATGCAATTCAGTGACCCACTTCTCACCTAGACACATCAGCATCACGTACATCTGGCGCATTTCTAATGACTATAATAGCGGGCGGTAATGGCCGAAAATTGCGTGGAACTATTAATTGAATCTAAATATTTAATTGTAAGTTGATGATGGATAAATGTTACTTATTATAGAGATAAAAAGCTCTGATAGTAGCACAAATTTTAAAACTTTACACAGTAAGTTTTATCATCGTTACTAACCGTTATCACAAATCTCCAATTTTGTAGCAACAAGCCTTATTTTTTCTTTTCTTTCCAACTATGTAGCGCTACACAGATTCATTTTGTATATTTTAACAATCTTATGAAATTGTTTTATTTGCAGAGGCCACCCATCATCCCATTCACTTACATATATGCGGCTTGCGCCACGTCAAGATGCGCACACTTCATTACGAATATCTTAATTACAAAATTAAATCGTATTATGTTATAGTGGTTGCGCAAGAGTCGGCGACGACTGCTTGTAATGCTTGCTTGTATCGGGACAAGCGCAGGGGTCGATAAACAATATTAATTGCGTGTGCGACTTGTGCGCGGCGGACTGGTAAATTGAGCTCACTTCAGCATCGATATCCCACGCTCTGGCGATCTTACACCTTACACTGCACACTAATATCGTAGTCCTACTTTTTAACCCAGCAGCATTTTCATGCGTGTACGCACAAAATAACGCACGAACTGGGGTGTCCACGTCTTGTTGCTTCATATATTTCGAATTAAATTGTTTCCTTGCATTTTATGGGAACACAGTAGCACGAGATTTTAATCTACAGTGAAGACTCAATCTGCTCAGCTAACAAACAAAGTTCTAGACAAACTTCAAAGAACTTACCTACAAGTTTCAGTGTCTAAACTTACCGTGCACTTCCAACATCAACTTAGCTGATAGAACACAGAAATTCTGAATATTTTCACTTCAAACTTAAAATATTTACGTACCGAAGTACTCCGGGGCGAATGATAAATTCTTGCTTCATTGTGACCGACACGAGAGAGAGAGAGTGATACGACAAATCTTTTGTCCAAATCTGGATTATCTTTGAATGAATGAATGCACTATCGGACGTATTGTTTTATTTACTTATCTTTCAACTGAGAGAATCGGACAAAGTTATTGTCTTAAGACCACTGAACTGCAAACTTGATCTTAACTTCAAGTCGTTTAAGTAATTTCTTGCAATAAAACCCCTGCAACACTGTAAAAAAGTGTCATGTTCTGTGGTCTACAGCAAGAAGCTTTTAAAAATCGAATGCAACCTTTTTGTATTGAATTTGTTTGAATATACAAGTTTAGAATATTCTAAACTTCTGCACATTATCTGCAGTAATACAGTATGGCGCATTAGCCGTATGAGTTTGCAAATGACATTGAAATAGCGAATTCAACAAACGGTCTAGCGTGCACATGCCACTTTTTATTACCAGGTAGGTATATAATTATTTCTAACGTGGAAGTCCCTACGAATAATGTTTTCCTCTCATTGATTGATATAAATATTATAAAAACGTGCATTACAACCACGAAAATAAGTTTCACCTTGAACGAAGTGAAGGTTTTTATAGATCTTCGAGCTTCGAGATTAAGTTAGTAGTAGGTAGGTACATAAGGATAAAAATAATAATCAGAATTTAAACAGGCTTTATAGATTTTTGATGTATTAAATTACAACGTTATGTATGTATGTAGATAGGTACATGCCGCTATCGAATATAAAAGATAGATAAACGAAATTAAGGGAGGTGGGGAGGTGACGATTTTCCTCCTCTTCCTTTTTATCTATTGAGGAAAATTATTACATTCCTATTCTGAGCGAAACAGGCAACGATTTTATTAAATCGTGATACTTAAAGAATTTATCTCACAAAATTGAATGACAGATGCCCGCGTGTATCGATGTAGATGTCGTCGTGTATTGATTTCAATTAATCCATCAATTTATGTTTACGTTGAATCGTTGATGGCATTGAACTTTTTAACAAAGTCTTTTTGTATGTATTTAGTATTGTACATATTGAGGTGAGAAATTTAATAATTCACTAAAAGTTTCTTAGAAATACGCTATACAGCCATTATTATGATCGTCAGACGTAGTATTTGAGTAATGCATCTATTATTACTCAGTGCAATTAACTGAAATTGAACTCGCTGGAGTAGGAATTATAGTTTATTGGTCCTATTGCCAGGGCTTTGGGCTTATTCGTGGAAACTATTAAGGTAAGTAGGTCTTTCTTTTTTCAAATCAATGTCAACTTTTCTCTTGATACTTAATGTATTAACAAATAGGCATGACGACAGTATCAAAAAATTGCAAATCTATTTAGTCCGTCAGTTAGAGTATTGGAAATTAAGGGACACGTATTTTTTGTTTTTGTAAATCAATGAATATTGATAAAGATAAAACTCATCAAAACTCGGGAGTGGGGGCTCGTGACCTCAGAAATAGCTAAAAATTTTACCATGGCGTGACGTATTGAGAATTTTAAAAGCGTCGTATCTTCGTCAATTTTGGTTTACGTGACAAAAGAAAAAACACGGGTCAAATATTTTTTGGTAATCCAAGTGACGGACTAATTAGTTTTTTTTTTTGTCGTCTCGCCTATTGTCAGTCTCGCCGTAATGATAAATCTAAGTGCTTATGGAACATACACTTTGTGCTCAAAAGCTAACACCAATCAGAGCGAATTTTTTACCCAGTCAACCTCTATTTTCTGTACAATTGTCACTAAAACCACTCGCGTCCCTTTTTGCACAAAACAAAGGTGAATCTTTTGTTCAATTCTACCACGTTAAGACCCCTAAACAAGATACGTAAACCGGATTACAGTCGGCTCAAACTTTTTCTATCTCCGTATTTCTCAGAGGCTCACAAGTTCCATAAAACTTACACATCAGTGAGTATCGACGGATTACCTCTCTGTGGGAAGAACGGAAATTAAACGCACTACTTCACTACAGCTACACGACTTGATGAGCGTGTGAACGGAACGCACGCGGGGAATCGCAGCGAACTTTTTAAACCCTCCGAGGTCAAGGTGCTGTAAAACGTAATCAGTGACATGAGCCTATTAGTTTTACTTTTGTTTTACTGCACGTGAAAATTAACATAATGCCGCAAAGCGTCAACCTTGACATTAAATGTAAAATGTTAAATATATGCAGTAGAAAGTTTAGAGATTTTTTATCATGCCGACACGCGAAACAGTTTTTTATTGTATGTATGTTACATGCAAATATAAAATATTTCACAGTTTAACTAGCAATTTTATGTGTGAATTAAAACGGAAATGCAGCGTAACCTCCATAAATAAATTTTGTAATAAAACGGAATGCAGCGCAGAAAAAAGGCTGAATATTTCGAGTATTTCGACTCTACAAGAATTTATCGATTAGGCATTCATGAATTTAAATCTGCAAAAAAATAATTGTAGGACTACTTTTTAGAAAAACAAGTCTTCAAATAAACACGTTTTCTTGGCCCACATTACATTAATTCTTGTAACCCAAGTGAAGTATAACAGACAATTTAGCGATGCGCCCAATAAATGGTAAAAAGTGGCCCACTGACCGTATGCTAACGGTAAAAGAAACTACGCCTGTTTTCACTATCGGTTTTGTCGTCAATCTGGCTTACCAATGCGAGAACCTGTTCATTTGCTAGCGTCTAGAATGCAGGTTGCGGATGCCAGATTATATCCACTTGGGTAAACCGATTAACCGACGAACTACTCGTACCATTCCTTGCTATATTATTTTTTAACTCCCGTCGCTCTGCATCAACCTACATCCACGGCAGATAAAGGAAACAGTATATTTATGGAGCACGTCACTCCAATTTTCTATGAAATACCGTCTGCATATTCTGAAGTAGCTCGCCTTTTGCAACGTAGCGAGCATATGTACCTACACCTACAAGGACTAAATTGGCGTTGTCGTTTCTAAACTCACACATATTAGTTTTATCTTATTCAGTTCATATTTTACATTTCCAAACATAACAGCACGCATGTAATCCCCGAAGAATTAGGCACAGTGCCTAAAATAGTACGCCTACATTTCGCCAGACATGTCTCATTTAATAGGGGTTTAGCCAATTGCCATCAGCCGGGCACAAATCAGTGGCAACTGAGAAATTTCTGATGGAAAACCCAATAACAGATTGCCCGACCCGGGAATCGCCCAAGACCGATCTCATGATGCTCAGCAGTCGCACTTACGACCACTAGGTAGACCAACGAGGCAGTCACATTATATATTTCCAAAATTCTAGCGCAAAAGATAACATACCCAGTTTAGAGCTTTCGCACACTATAGTAAAGACTGTCTTTAGAATTAGAATATTGCTCAAGGGCTATAGATACACATAGTCTGTCTCGCTCGCACTAGTAGGGTAGTTGTCTATCTAAAGACAGTCTTGTCTATAGTGTGCGAATTAAAAGAGTGTCCATGGAGTTTTTTGCCCGTTCTTCTCCATAGAGATCTACGCTAGGGAATGGGCAACTACTGTACTTTCTGAAGTTATTATGCCTTGTGACTGTGACTGTAGTTTTGCTTTTTTTATGTCTTTTTGACATTCAAAAGTGCCGTAATGGTCTAATTGAAATAAATGGTTTGAGTTTGTGCGAAAGCTCTTATTAACATTTCAATTTCCACCAACGGCTAAAATTCTGTTTGAATACCGACTCTAATGATACCAGCACAACTAAACTCTGTTCATTGACTTTTGATTAGTCGACATAATCCCGGCTGAATGAAAAGCCAGCCAGTCGTCTAATTTACTATTCAGAGACACGTGTGTCTATCAAAAGCCTGAACACTGCACGTGTACTTTCATCGCGGTACATAGTAGGTACCTATATAGTTTATAAACTAACTTTGTGTAGGAAATAAGGTTCATATTAGTTTAGGCTTACGATCATTGATGGATCGGTTTGGAATTTATTGACTGATCTGAGTCTGGCTTGCTTTTTATTCCCTTAAGGCGACTACAGGAGCTAAATTAGCAACTCTAATTGTGGTGGTTCAAACTTCGTTTGAAATACTGTTAGAATAAAGTTCTAATCAGCTTGCACTACAAAGTGGTTGTTACGTCAGTCACAGCGGGCCGAATAGTGCGAAATGAGTCGTTTTTTGTGATTTACAAAAAAAACTATTGATTGGACTAAAAAAATAAAACACTATCATGCTAATATGTTGCTTGTAGAATTATTTGCCAAAAATCATAATGATCACATGTATTTGAGTATGGTTTTTACTCGTTAAAAGAAATTTTTAGAGATAAGTTCGTGATTTTTTTATCGAGTAAAATTAGTTGTATTATGTTTTCAAAACACTATCATACTAGCATATATCCTGAAGAATATCATATATTTTTCTGGTTTTGTTTATTGCAGTGAATCATATGATATATATTTTTTTTGCATTATAAAACTCGCGTTTGGCTCCTGTAGTCCTCTTAAGGGTTGTTGTCAAGGTACATTTATTCGTCAATAACGTTTGGAGTATGTACTTCTATCATTTTCTTCTCGCCATTGATATTTTCCAATATCAATGGCGAGAATTTTAAGTAAAAACAGAATAGAGTTGCACCTTTATCGGTGTATTTCGGTGTTACTTATAGGGTGTAAAAGTAACTTTAACGAAGCCGAAAGGTGCTTGTTCTCCCCGCCATCCATTGCGAATTTTTTTTAGTTCTAGACCATACCTGGGAACAGTGGGAACCTTCTAGTTATGGTCAAAGTACCAACGTGATTTTTCACCCCAATAAGAAAAGTTGTTTCCCTGCAATAATTTTTGCGTAGAGTTACTTAGTTTGATGTACAGAACACTTAGTTGACGGCATCCTGAAGGGTCCGTTTACACCCTGTATATGAAACTTCATTGCGCATCTTTTTATTGAATAGTATACTGCAATTCTGTACCAAGGAAATGAAATCTTCAAGTAACATTCATCGAATCAATATACCTCAATTATATCACTATATTTTCTTACTACGACATACCATAAGTAATAATAAAGCTCATATGCATAATGCTACACGTAAGAATTCAACAAGTGATTGTACAATCATTGTGGAAATAAAAAAAAAACATAGCGCAACAGCAATAGAATATTTTATCATATGTAATAAGATACCAAAGGAATTCCTGTAGAATCATTGATGCGTATAAACATGCCCTTCTAAGCTTAATGTTTATTTACTTTTGTTGGAGCTACATTAGCCACTAGGATATATAAACTTGTAAACGGGGTTAAGCTTTTCAATAGACCCTTGTATTTCTGAAACACTATAATAACTACTATGAAAAATGTGTGTCCGTAACATATTGTATGAATAGGACAGAAGGGATAAGAGGGATTCCTGCCCGCTGATCCCCAAACATGTAGCCAAAGAGTCCTCTGGGCTGCCGCCGACGATGCCGTGGAAGAGAAGTTTTAGAAGCGACATGATGAAGAATGAAATCATGTTCACTTTCATCAACATCCACAGTTCACACATATTCACACACCCACTGCAGGTTCTATTTCATACATTCTTTTTTGGTTTTGCTTCAAAACAGTGGACAATTTTACCTTAATAACCCACGCGAAAGAGGATATTTTCGTATCTAAAAAGATCGCAATAGCACCTATAATTTGTAGCAATATGCACTCTAACCTTAAAACACTATGTACTTATTCGATAAAACACACAATAAAACGTTTTCTCACAATGCTGATTATTACCTGCAGAGTGCGTACCTACACACATTACATACTGTATATTGCGATCAATGTGCATTCTGCGCAAATTATAGCTTTTTGTAAGTGTGTGAAAGTGCCATACAATAAACCACTTCCATGTTACTTAGAATCGATAGGCAATCACATTATACTATGAGAAGCTTGACATATTGTACGAGCAATTTACACCTTAGAATTAGCTCGATCTATAAGTAAGAAGCAGTTTAGAGGGCGCGTTTGCAAATCAGGTAAAATTATGCTGTTTTTCGGTACAATTTTATGGCATAATCAAACAAAATCCAATATAACTAATAACTACCTCGTATAGATTGGTTCTTCATCTTCAAATAATAGGAACTTGATCATTGAAAATTTTAAATTTTTATGATGTAAAATCGATCTGTCGTTGCCATTTTCCCTAAAATTAACGATACAGGGTTGAGTTTAGGTACTTTTTTTGTGCTATTATTAACATATTTTACTATTTCTAAAAATACTGTATGTTGGCAAACATAATCAATTCTTAATGCAAGGTTTTTTTTTATCTAAATGATTTATATAGTTGCAGAAAAAATGAAAACCAAATCTTATTTTTTCACATTTTTTGCTATTCTGGATGAATCTTAATCGATTGCATTAGGGGTTATTTTATTTTGAATACCCGTCTTGATTTATTGCACAAACACTTTGAATGAAACTTTAGTCCGCGCACGGCCGCCGTCGAGAGTGGACACGTAACGCCTGTTTGCAGCGGCTCGAGTGAAAAAGATCGCTGTACAAACACAAAATATTCGATAAACCAAATTTGATACTTGACAAGGCAAGATTTTTATTATTTATTAGTTATGATGAGACCTTACCTCCGGACTTGATGAAGTGATTGGTGACTGCTACTGGAACTCCTTGACGTGTTGTACTAGATGAGCTGAGTTTGGGCTCGTTTTGTTAGTTATGATGAAACCTTACCTCCGGACCCGATGTAGTGAACTGAAGATGTAATTCGATGATTGCTACTGGAACTCCTTGACGTGTTATACTGGGTGAGCCGAGTTTGGGCTCGTTTTGTTAGTTATGATGAGACCTTACCTCCGGACTTGATGGAGTGACCTGAAGGTGTACTTCGATGATTGCTACTGGAACTCCTTGACGTGTTGTACTGGGTGAGCCGAGTTTGGGCTCGTTTTGTTAGTTATGATGAGACTTTACCTCTGGACTTGATGGAGTGACCTGAAGGTGTACTTCGATGATTGCTACTGGAACTCCTTGACGTGTTGTACTGGGTGAGCCGAGTTTGAGCTCGTTTTGTTAGTTATGATGAGACTTTACCTCCGGACTTGATGGAGTGACCTGAAGGTGTACTTCGGTGATTGATACTGGAACTCCTTCACATGTTGTACTAGGTGAGCCGAGTCTGGGCTCGTTTTGTTAGTTATGATGAGACCTTACCTCCGGACTTGATGGAGTGACCTGAAGGTGTACTTCGATGATTGCTACTGGAACTCCTTGACGCGTTGTACTGGGTGAGCCGAGTTTGGGCTCGTTTTGTTAGTTATGATGAGACCTTACCTCCGGACTTGATGGAGTGACCTGGAGGTGTACCATCATAACTAACAAAACGAGCCCAAACTCGGCTCACCTAGTACAACATGTGAAGGAGTTCCAGTATCAATCACCGAAGTACACCTTCAGGTCACTCCATCAAGTCCGGAGGTAAGGTCTCATCATAACTAACAAAACGAGCCCAAACTCGGCTCACCTAGTACAACATGTGAAGGAGTTCCAGTAGCAATCACCGAAGTACACCTTCAGGTCACTCCATCAAGTCCGGAGGTAAGGTCTCATCATAACTAACAAAACGAGCCCAAACTCGGCTCACCTAGTACAACATGTGAAGGAGTTCCAGTAGCAATCACCGAAGTACACCTTCAGGTCACTCCATCAAGTCCGGAGGTAAAGTCTCATCATAACTAACAAAACGAGCCCAAACTCGGCTTACCCACTACAACACGTCAAGGAGTTCCAGTAGCAATCATCGAAGTACACCTTCAGGTCACTCCATCAAGTCCGGAGGTAAGGTCTTATCATAACTAACAAAACGAGCCCAAACTCGGCTCACCTAGTACGACATGTGAAGGAGTTCCAGTAGCAATCACCGAAGTACACCTTCAGGTCACTCCATCAAGTCCGGAGGTAAGGTCTCATCATAACTAACAAAACGAGCCCAAACTCGGCTCACCCAGTACAACACGTCAAGGAGTTCCAGTAGCAATCACCGAAGTACACCTTCAGGTCACTCCATCAAGTCCGGAGGTAAGGTCTCATCATAACTAACAAAACGAGCCCAAACTCGGCTCACCCAGTACAACACGTCAAGGAGTTCCAGTAGCAATCACCGAAGTACACCTTCAGGTCACTCCATCAAGTCCGGAGGTAAGGTCCCATCATAACTAACAAAACGAGCCCAAACTCGGCTCACCTAGTACAACATGTGAAGGAGTTCCAGTATCAATCACCGAAGTACACCTTCAGGTCACTCCATCAAGTCCGGAGGTAAGGTCTCATCATAACTAACAAAACGAGCCCAAACTCGGCTCACCTAGTACAACATGTGAAGGAGTTCCAGTAGCAATCACCGAAGTACACCTTCAGGTCACTCCATCAAGTCCGGAGGTAAGGTCTCATCATAACTAACAAAACGAGCCCAAACTCGGCTCACCTAGTACAACATGTGAAGGAGTTCCAGTAGCAATCACCGAAGTACACCTTCAGGTCACTCCATCAAGTCCGGAGGTAAAGTCTCATCATAACTAACAAAACGAGCCCAAACTCGGCTTACCCACTACAACACGTCAAGGAGTTCCAGTAGCAATCATCGAAGTACACCTTCAGGTCACTCCATCAAGTCCGGAGGTAAGGTCTTATCATAACTAACAAAACGAGCCCAAACTCGGCTCACCTAGTACGACATGTGAAGGAGTTCCAGTAGCAATCACCGAAGTACACCTTCAGGTCACTCCATCAAGTCCGGAGGTAAGGTCTCATCATAACTAACAAAACGAGCCCAAACTCGGCTCACCCAGTACAACACGTCAAGGAGTTCCAGTAGCAATCACCGAAGTACACCTTCAGGTCACTCCATCAAGTCCGGAGGTAAGGTCTCATCATAACTAACAAAACGAGCCCAAACTCGGCTCACCTAGTACAACATGTGAAGGAGTTCCAGTAGCAATCTCCGAAGTACACCTTCAGGTCACTCCATCAAGTCCGGAGGTAAAGTCTCATCATAACTAACAAAACGAGCCCAAACTCGGCTCATCTAGTACAACACGTCAAGGAGTTCCAGTAGCAGTCACCGATGTACACCTTCAGGTCGCTCCATCAAGTCCGGAGGTAAGGTATCATCATGACTAACAAAACGAGCCCAAACTCGACTCACCTAGTACAACACGTCAAGGAGTTCCAGTAGCAGTCACTGAAGTATACCTTCAGGTCACTCCATCAAGTCCGGAGGTAGATCGTAAAAACAGCAAAAATATTTTTTTTGTAGGGACCTACCATAATTTTATTTCTAAGAAATACGTAAAAATCTTTCAAAGCATCAAAATGAGTTCACTTGACTACTATTCTCGCAGTTAGTCGTGCGTACACTTGTGTGTATGACCCGTGTCAATGTAGTAGTTCGATTCTGTACCTATCAATTTTGCAAACGCGTCCTTAAGAATTATGAGACACAAAGGGAGCTACACTTCAACCTACTTATCTGTACAGGTGAGAAAACACAGAACTAAAATAAATGTACGAAATTTGACATATATCGGTGCAAATTTTAATGAAAAGCAATGTCACCTTGAACTACATACAGGGTTTAGAGATTCTGGCCAACGAAAGCTGTCCACGAATTAAGAATAAGAATAATATATTTTCAGAAGTTTTAGTATGGCAATAATTTAAGACTGTCAAAATTGACACATTGACGTTTCGTACTTGAGTCATCTTGTGTTTCGCTTGTTTTGTTTTTTTTTTTTCAGATTTCTTTAGCCAGACTCTATACAGGATTCTTTTCGCGCTTGACTGACACTGGCTGGAGGGCGCTGTTGGTATATGTTTGACAAATTGTCTGTGGAAATTGAATTGAGAAATCAAGATGGCGGCGACAGTTTCCATTAAAGCTTCGCGTTAAAAATATCCATATACAGTGTGACCACTTTAAGTGCGCAGTTTAAGGCGGCGCTACTTGTAAAAAAACGCATAAATATATAGATATCGCTGGACATTACACACAGCGCCATCTAGTGCCACACTAAGTAACGAGGCTTATGTCGTGGACACTAGATAGTTGATATACTACATAGATACTTTTTGTTTGTAAATACATACTTATTATACATATAACATCCATGACTCGGAAACAAATGTCCATGCTCATCACACAAACATTTGCTCCTACCGGGTTTTGAACTCGGGACCCTAAGAACGTAAGGCAGCCTCACTACTGCTGCGCCATTAAAATTGCAATTTATATTATTGAAACGTGTTACTGATATTACAATACAATTTCCCGCCTGCACAGATAAGTTGGTTGAAGTGTACTATCTATATCTACATTATACCTTTGTGAGTGACAAAAAGGCGCTCTTGAGCAGGATGTGCACTAAATACGCAACCATCAGAATGATATTTTTTATTCAGCTGCCAGGTAAATTCGCAGTTAGAAAAGTTACCGACATCATGTATCAAAAGCTTTCAATAAGACAAGACATTTTATCCCCGACATTTCTGAAAAAGGCTATGTAAAGTTTTATCAATTATTTGAGTCAATTATGACATTACATTTTTGGAGTGCTTAAGTACCTAGGTAATTACCTACCTACTTACTTAAAGATATTCTTTTTTAATTGTTACCTTTCTTGTCTGTCTCAAAAATGTGGTAATTGTGCCTTTAAAAATTGTGGGCCAATTCATACAAATTAAAGTTGTGAATCATGTAATTTATAAAAGGTTGATTGACGCAGGCAATTATTTCAGTGTTATTTGAACAGTTGCGTGACCAATGACATGGAATGACGTGTTAACTAACAATAAAAACATCAGCTGACAAACGTGTTACCTGAAAAAGGGCATGAAGCATCACTATACAGATTCAATCACAATACATAATTATGATATCACTTAATTTCATGCCAGTTAGGTATTTAAAATAGAACGCTTTCTTTTTTCTGATTATAGACTTAAAGGCATCAATTCCTTCAACCGTTGACCAAAACTAGGTGTATCACTTAAAGTATTATAGCTTCCATTATAGTATATAATTATTGTATATTTAGTTAAGTGCAAAGTGCTAGGCAAAGGGCCTGTAATAGGTCGTTAATCAACGCCTAACCTACTGCTCTAGAAGGCTAGCAGTAGGTGGCCACTTCTGAAGCGATATACAGTTATACAGTTATAGTTACCTGGCTAGGTAGGAAATCTTATGGGCTTTTTCCGCCATTCATTTATTTATCAAAATTAAATAATCGATTTATTTTTTTTTAATTTAGAAACAAATTTAAAAGTTAAGTCACAAGACAGCAGACAATGCAATACCTATATTGTCTCTAGTGAATTTCATTAATAGACGAGAGTAAAGTAGTAAGTAACATCCTTCCAATCAATACGTTTTTTTCATTCTTTTTAGCCTTGAAAGTCAGCTGGCCAGCTGCCCGACTAATCTTACTTGATAATCGGTACCATGCATATTGGTCCTTCGAGCCGGATACCAATAGAAGGACAGGTAAGAATGAAGACATAAGCTTTAATTTGTCGTAAAGCTCACGCCGAATTGAAAGTAGATGATGAAATTAAAAGACAGGTTTTTTATGATTAAATTTAATGTTAGCGTCTGTATCTATTATTAAGAACACACAGAACACACAGAAGAACAAATTGAATTGACATACATGGACGATTTGAAGAACACGCTAACGGTGTCCATTAGCACGTAAGCAATAATTTCGAATGTAAATGAACAACTGCGTGTTCTGGGTGAATTAGATTGTTTCTGTAGTGGTCTCAATATCATAGGTCGTAAAACTACAAACAGTTTGATGGACAAGAGTTGAATACACAAACCGAGTTTCCAGTAGGTTAACAGTAGCTTAATAACTGGGAATGGAGTGGTTTTAATTACATTTCTAAAGGATCACTTGAAAGGGGTTTCGGCAAATTGTGGACACGGCTCTAGACACGCACACCTCATACATGTGCTTACTGAGGTATCTATCAGTCTCCAGTTTACCGAACTTTAGTAGGAATATTGATCACAAGCTACTTTTAATCTCATAGTTAGAATGAGTTATAATAAGCATCATCTGGCGAGCCTTTTCCCAACTATGTGAGGGTCGGCTTCTAGTCTAACCGGATGTAGCTGACTACCAGTATTTTTTACCGTTTTTTTCCAATAATAATATTTAAACAGCAAAAAATTATCACACGTGATATTATGGCAAATATTATCTTCTCTGAGTGTTCAGCGGTCATTGGTAAAACCATCATTGACAGTGGTTGTTGGTAAACAAGTAGGTATTTTTACCTACATATTTACTTAGAGCCAGTTAAATAATTCTATGTACAGCAATGGAATGCTGAGATGTATGAGTGAAGAAAACAGAAATAGGAATTAATTACAAATTGGTAGTGTTTGATATTGAGTGCTTTTATTTGAGAAAGCGCTAACAATAGGCACTAATTACGATGAAAGGGAAGGGCTATTGTTCACCAGGAACAACAGGGATATTTTATTGCTGGCTTGTTTTTCATTCAATCTTTGAAAGTAGATAGCTCCATTACTTTGGGAAATAGATTGAATGTGAGAAACACAATCTTCCTAGTTCTTAAAATAGGTCGAAGTTCGGTGTTACAAAAAATTTGAGACAACAAGTTAAAAACCCGAAATACTAGAAACCCACCGCTAGTGAAGAAGTGGGTGCCTATAATAACACCTATCGACATAAGTGGCCTCTTGTGGCTCAAGAGGCACCCGCCATTATGTCAACCGCTATAATATTCTTTTAATTAAACAACAAGTTTATTACCAACCATAACGACTTGGAAATAAAGGCAACGGGAAAAGTGTCTTTGAGATAAAAGTACCTCGTCGATTTTTTCTTTACTTTCTTGAAATCCAGTCCAAGTATGAATATGGTCTGTTTTATAGGAATGGAACAACACTAAAATTTGAAACTTAAGAGCTAGGGCTAGCACACGACGTATTTTAAACGCGCAGACGACGCGCGTTTTATGAACTCGCGTTTTATGTACCGTAGATGCCGATTTTTGCGTTTTTATAGATTCAAACGCGCGTAAAACGCGATACAAACGCGCGTATGAAGCGCGTTCCAAACTCGTTTGAAGCGCGTACAAAGGGTCAACTGACGAGGAGTCTAAACGCGGAAGCTACAAGCAACTACAGCGCGTCTGTATCGCTGTATCTGCGTGTATATGCGCAGTAGACGCGCGTTTCACGATCGCCCCGTATGCTTAGGTTACAACGTTGCGTTCAAATCTCGTTTGAAGCGCGTATACGCGCGACATCTGCGCGTCGTCTGCGCGTTTAAAATACGCCGTGTGTTTAGGCCCTAATTGCGATACTTACCTGACACCTAAATATCAACGAGTCCCATTGGTGATGAGCCACATTCCACCGTATAAGTTCAATACTACACGTACAGTAGGACATCTGCTTAGTATTCCTCGCACCGGCGACACTGACACGGGAATCTTTCACCGGCATACCTCCATCGATGTTGAAGGGAATACGGTATCCATGGTGTTTTTGTAAGCTGTATGAGTATCGGTACTGTTGGTGGTCTCAATTTCTTTATTGGTACCTAAGTACATGTAGTACATGCTTTGTATAAAAATCCATCTGTGCAGTAGTGCCAAGGAAAATGGTACCATCATTACATAATTTAAAAACTGTTAATTGATTCTTAATTTTATTTTTATTTTAAACATTTATTTAGTAGTTTTTGCTGTACCCTACAGGGTCCTAATATCACGTAGGTACTGCTTTATGCCATTGTAAGATATTTAAACATTATGGAATGCAAATAAAGATATTATTTTAGTACATTTGAAGTGAATGACTATTGCGGCTGCTTTTATGTATCATTGGTTGTCATCATCATCAAGAAATGATATTCTTTCTATATATTTAACGTCCGCGGCGTGGTCTACTTAAAACCTACATCCCATGAAATACCTCCGATTCTACACAGTGGGTATTGCACTAATACAACTCAGCTGACGAAATAATTATATTGTAACTAAGTTCAGTCAAGTAAACTTTATATTACCGGCACGCAATCAAGATGAATAAGAACCTATTCCGAATAAATAGTATACACTGATAGCAAAATACGGCCAATAATTTATTATTTAAGTAGTAAAATGATAGTAAATTCTAACTATTCCAAGTAGCAGTTGTAGTTCGTTGTTGATTTATTACTACAAGGTATCACGGAGATATATAGGCTTCAAATGAGATAAGACCTTATTCAAATAGAGGCATTAATTAAAATGTCATGTACAAGTAAATTAGGCAACTTCGTAATCCCTTTGAAGGTTGACTGAAATTAGAGACAGCATCCAGAAACAATTGAACTACAAAATTGCAATTACCATCATAAGTAGACATCATTGTTATCTGTCTGAGTACACACTTAGCAAACCCTCCCTAAAAAACAACAACAAATTGAAGGGCCCCCTAGTGGAAAGCTGGAATATCCATTTTCATTTGAGTTGAAAATATTCGGTTCATCATAACACGAATTGAAACGATACTTCATCTCCGCAAAATATTCTGGCAATGTCGAAATTCAGGAAAGCAAAATCGTGTAAGAATCACCTACATTTTAGGAGTGATCAATCAAAATATTTCAAAATAGCACATCTCGCAAACAAGAAAAATTTCCGAGATGTGATAACACAAGGTCATGTTTCGCACACAGATTCTTATTGATAAGAGAAGAACACAGCGTGACACTGATAATGAACGGCCTTCGCGATAACGGATGTGTTTGTAAAGGGTTTTAGTTAAATTTTTGACGTAGTAACAATTATCATGTAATTGGGCAACGGCTGCTGTGATTTTCTTTGAATAGATACGAGGCATAAAGGTCGAATACATTACACGGATATTATCAGGGGAACAGCTTTTTTTTTTTTCGTATGGGAACTCATCAAATGACTCCTCCCGCTCTGGGCGGAGCAGGAGGGAGTGTCAGACTTTTACTGACTAAAACCCATCCATGTTCCTTCATCGCCCTTTGTGTTCCGGGGCCACGGTATCTCTTTCGAATAGTCCCGCAGCCATAGTCCCGCAGCCAGGGGAACAGCTTTAAAAGATAAATCTAACGTTTTATAACTACAGCAATGTGAAAGAGTCTCTATCTCAGCTACGGCAAAGCAATTTTCATTTGGAAATTATGTAAATTCTCTATATCGTTAAGTACGACTTTATATGAAAATCTAACTACGACAATTGCAACCTCCTTACGAATGCAGGAGACATTCTGCAATAAAACGCTTACATTGCCAAAGAGGCTGGCACAGATGGCCCAGATGTGTGGCGATAAAGCGCCATCACCGGCCACTGTGTAAACACGATTGTGTGCATACATCAGCGATTTGTGACAGATGTCCGAATTACGAAACTTAGCGACGTGGGAGAGAATCCTGCTATTGTTTGCAACCTGTCGATGTGGGCTAGATGTCCTCGAACTTAACAAGTGCATTACTTTCTACAGTATAAGTACATTAATATGTATATCGCTTTCGATTGTAGGCAGGTACTGCATTTTGGACTGTATTTAATCTGCTTAGTTAGATTATATTATCTGTGCCCCAACCAATGTGATTGGATCAAGGTAGATTTTATTGGTGAAAAGCTAAAATTGCATTAGACACACATTGCATGAACATTGCAGAACATGCATGCAGGGTGGCGACTAACTTACAAATATATTCTTCCCGATATCCGATACTGCAGTAGACAGACTATTTCGATATAATGTCTGAAAAGCTTTTCTTTTTTCCGCGAGTCGGATATGAGTTTCTTTGGGAAAATTGTTTAATATGACGGATAGACTCACCTCTTTAAAAGATACAGGTAACTAAATCGCCAACCTGTATACTTAACTAAAATCGAATGAACCTTTGCAATACTAATAGTATATAATTATATGGATTGCATTTTTTAATTCAGTTTAAATAGTTTTATATACAACACGGGAGAAACTTGTCCCGAATCTCTAAAACAATTTAAATAAACACTAAACTACAGCAATCAAAACTTAATCCTAACTCTGGAATTTCAAACGAATTACTCAGTACTCTATCACAACTATGTAGAATATTGTAGAAGATAACTTATATCCATGGTTCTATCGGAGCTATTTAATTAAAATCCAATGATAGCTTTACAAAACGAGACGAAAAATATAAATGCCCTTTTTACAAGATTGTATTGAGACACTCAGCAGCATGATTACCTTTCTCTGGCCGACGCAATTTCCGGCAACGATTGGATCGTATCAGTGTTACCAAACAATAAACCGTTTTATGATAACAGTGATGTAACGCAGTCACTGACCTCTCCAATTTGTCAAGAGAGCTCTGGAATTATTGTGAGAGCAGCCGCAGGGTTCAGCGCATTGAGATTTATGGTTATTTTCATTTGTATGCGTTTAACCTAACGTAGGGCTCAATTAATTGATTTTACTAACACTATCAACATTCTGCCTACAAAGGAAGAAGTCTGATCAATTTCAAGTTTCTGGTTGGATTAAAGGATGATATTTTAAATTGAGATGAAAACTTTTAATTAGTGAAATAAATAACAATGTCCCTGTTTTTCGAATTGTTAGTTTCAAACATGCATTATCTGTTATATCGAATTCAAATTACTGTTGTATTCGAAATATCCAAATCGCTATCGCCCATACAACGTGTCTGATGCCTTAGGAACATGTTTAAATCCCAGATGCGATTGCCAAACACGCTCGCATCCTCTGCATCTATGTTCTAAGTAATATATCTTGTTACTGCTGTGTTCTATATATTTATATTATGTACTTACGAAAGGACGTGCTCACACATTCATTCTGGATTCGGGATAGGATACAATTTAGTTGTTCTACTGCTATTTATTTTATCTAAATGTTTTGTTCAGCCATTATGGATGCTACGGGGAGAATTTTAATGTTTAAAATACTTTATTGCCTGCGTAAATAAAATACATTTTATCTATCTAACTCACTATTAAGTAATTTATGTTTGACAAGTCTTTTATTCATTCGACAATTCTTCCAAAAATTTCCATTTTTTTATATAGATATTTGTTACAGCAGCAAACAGCTTTTATAGTCTCAAGAAGCTATACTAGTTCTCAAGACCAATATTATCAAGTATCTAAGTTAATCTTGTACCTACCTAAGCAAATACGTAAACTAGTAGATGAACTGGATAACAATTAAGTACTCTTCGCATTTAAGAATTAGTTAAGGTTAAGTAAGTCTTATCTTACCGAGTCTTGACTTGGTTAATTAGTTGGGATGAGTTATAGTTAAGTACTATTAACTCGTACAATAGGCCTGACGACAGTGTATCAAAAAATTGCAAATCTATTTAGTCCGTCAGTTAGAGTATTGGAAATTAATGGACACGTATTTTTTGTTTTTGTAAATCAATGAATATTGACAAAGATAAAACGCATCAAAACTCGGGAGTGGGGGCTCGTGACGTCAGAACTAGCTAAAAATTATACCATGGCGTGATGTATTGAGAATTTTAAAGGTGTCGTATCTTCGTCAATTTTGGTTTAAGTAACAAAAGAAAAAACACGGGTCAAATATTTTTTGATAATCTAAGTGACGGCCTAATTAGTTTTTTTTTTTGTCGTCTCGCCTATACACGTGTATTGGGGTTGGTAGATAAAAACTACCTGAGAAACTGCCTAATTTTAGAGTTTTGAGAGACAAAAGTTTGGTTTTCAGTACGTACCAGGATTTATTTATGCAAGATGACATCTAGACCAACGGATGGAATGGATTAGGGCAGGAACATAATGTCGATGAAAATAATAATATAAATACAAAATAAATATCGCTGGACATTACACAAAGCGCCACCTAGTGCCACACTAAGCAACGAGGCTTATGTCGTAGACACCAGACAGTTGATCTACTACATAGATACTTTTTGTTTGTGAATACATACTTATTATACATGTAAACATTCATGACTCGGAAACAAATAATATACATGCTCATCACAGAAATATTTGCTCCTACCGGGATTCGAATCCGGGACCCTAAGAACGTAAGGCAGCCTCACTACCGCTGCGCCATTCGGGACGTCAAATGATGATGGTGGACAATTATGATAAGATCATTAGTTCTTTGGGAAGATAAGAACTTAGCTCATCATTCTGAAAGTGCTGACAATTGAATCAATGTACGCAAGTAGATTTCAGGGGGCATGGCCAGTACCTTTATGTCATAGGTGTCAGTGGTTATTTTCTTGGAAAGTGAAACCGGGAGCGAACTCCATGGCATTTACGTAATTACGGTACGCACGGGCCGTGGTAATGGTAAGGCGACGTCGCCATGGCAACGCTCTGATACCTCATGAAAGTGAAACTAAGGACGACGACCTACACCATTAGGTGCCAGACCCCATTATCGAGAGATTTAACGTCAATGAACAACATTTACGGCTGTATCTAAGACCTTTAGTCAGGTGCGTAGTACTTGCAACCGGCGTGCGTGAATAAACGTGGACCACGATTATGGATTATGGAATGATCGTAGCAGATGGCTTTCTGTAGTTTCTACCTATCCCCATGAGAAAAAGGTATGAGTATTCAAGTGGCATATGCCTCCAGGGGTGACAGAGGTAATGAGGCAAATGCAACTGAATCAGATGCATCCTCCACCAATGGTGGTAAATGAGAAAAATAGTTGCAACTGACACCCCTGGTGACACATCGGTGGGGGCATGTTTGTATGTAGATATAGACAGCGAAACAAGTTAGGAATTTCTCGCTCCCTTTTTCCATAGATGCATAAACCGAATTTGAATTCTAAACTCAAGTTTACTGGTCACTATCATTAGACCGTCTCGTCTTAGAGCGTTTATATTTTTGCATAACGTAGCAAAATCTTAAAACTCATCTAAACTTCAACATTTATCAAAGGAAAATTACCGACTTCCGTCAAAACAATCTAAAGAAAAAACATACAAGTTTCCATGAAAACAGCACCTTGATATTGAGTATGATAAAGTATTCGATAAAATTCGCGACTCAAATCTTTCCTGTCAATTGTCTGTTACAATAGCTTATCTGTGGTTCAAATTGACGCGCTAATCAATGGTTAACGCTTTTTCAACATCACATTATCAAGATTTAAAGACCAAGTGGCTTGAAGGTCATATTTACACTTACAGCACAAAAAATACACAGCTTTATCTGAAAAAGATTATGAAATCGAAAGTTGAAAAGGGAAATTTAGGCGACGCGCGACGACGTTATAAAATAATGGCTCATTTATGGTATAACACTATGTAGGAGTGATAGCTCGTAAAATATTGGCTCAGCGTCTGTAAATTTCTTGTGGGCGTATTATTTTAATGTTCTTTTTAGTGTATTTGGCAGTACGACTACCTATGTATTTCCCAAGTGTTCCTAACATTTTAGGTGCTCTTAAGTCTAAAATATTGTCGCATAAAATACTTTTGCGAGCTTTTTCGCGGTCTATGTTAGCCATAAAAAACTCCCGCAGTCTTGAAAATCTACCTGAATCCTTTGTTGTGGTAATCTCTCGAGGTTTATGAGTTAGTCCTATCAGTATATAGGTACGTTTAGATACACCATGACCCTTATTACGACGGAACACGACGATATCTCGTAACCATAAATTATGAAAATCGCAGAAAACTCGATGTTTTCCCGTGTCCTATACTCTATTATTCATGAAAACCTGATGTCATGCAATTTAGATAAGCCGGCCCGGCCTTTGATGCCCTGGAGAAATTTAATTTGCACTTTTAAGCTCCGCCACTAACAAAGCCGCGCTATTTTCTCCTTGGGAAACCACTATTCAAAATTCTACTCTTTATAAAAGTGGGCGACTCTGCAGTCTTGTTAAAGGCAAATGAATTCTGAGTGAAACTCAAAGGAAGGGAAAACTTTTAATATTTTTCAAAGCGTATTTTCCGACCTACTTCTGGTTTAGCAGAAAATCAAAACGCTACTTAATTACTTACTTATTATTTAAAAAGACCTTCATACAGCTTGTCCGTGCATTTAAGTGCGCCTCTCCCTAAACATACGTTTCATATTATCGCTTATAGGACATGTTCGTTTGACTCGCCTCCGCTGAGATCAAGGGTCAATCATAATTGAGTTTGTCGAGTGGGGACCCTCCCTCACAAGTCAATTTATATACCTTTGTACGTGCAATGTTGGATTTCAAACACTATGTTCTCTCAGTGTGTGTTCCGAACTCTGGGAGGGACGCTCGGTACTAAGTTCGGTAACAACTAGTTGCACATGTTTGCACATCGAAGTTCGGCGAACTACCCGTACAACCGCCCCGAACTGTTCGTTTAACTAGGAACAATACATCGTGGATTACTCTACAACGGACGCACCGACCATTGTTTCAAGTCTCTAAATCCCTAATTGAGGTGTTGTAAATAATAATTGTGCTACAACTCAAGTTGAACCCTTCGCCGGCCGCCATTACGTGCACATCACGATACCTTCAACCACAGCCACACTCGGCAGTACTGCTCCACCTGCCGCTATTACATTAGACATGCCCAGATTAGGTACGCTCAAAACGAACGCTTTACAATATGCAGTACCGTTTGCATACCGCACATATTGTCTGTGTTAGCCCTGTAAACGTCGGAGATTTAGCCACTTAAGGACTACTAGTAATATTCCAACATTCCTCACTTTATGACCAATTAAAGTGGACACGTCTTAGCAAATCCGAAGCACAGGGTGGTTGTGCAACAGCCCGAACACACTCGGCCGCAAATCATCGTACACGATTGTGCCTACGATTAGATGCTGACCTTTATCGCTGTCCAGGAATTAGCCAACCGGCGGGCGTGCAACATTGCCGAGGTAGACCGCGGCTACACTGCACTAATGTAATCATTTCACATGAGGAAACAATAAGCCTACAATGGACCTGCCAAACAGGGAAATCTGCTCGTCATCCGATGGCACTACATGCACATTCGTGATGAATTTCTACCACTTTATATTATTCCCTAAAAAGTCGACTCGACGATTTTATTGCGCAATAATGAATTTTGATTAGTTCATAGCAATGGCATGGGTTTATGCCTCTTAGTAGGTGCTAAGTTATTTTGCATCACAATTTAAAGGTGGCTGTTATATGGCGTTTCATAAAATCTTGAGCAGGTTTCATGACAGTAAAATATTAATGTTAACAGTGCTATCAAGCTCTGCGAATTTCAAGCTGTATGTGGTAGACCTAAGGTAATGAATCATTGTTCAAATTATACGCTCCGTCTGCTTGATGACTTGAATTTGCGTCATTTGTGCAAACAGTGATTAGATTCTACCTTTCAGGTAATTCGCCGGAATTTGTTCATCATGACATGACTATAGAATTCCAAAGTTTAATAACAAGCTTATTTTGTGTGTGCATGGAATTTTCAACGTCTTTTTTGACAACTAACTAAGAAATACGAAAGAGTGGAGGGAGGCCTTTGCCCAGGAGTGGGACTCTGTAGGCCTTTTTAAAAATAGAACTGAAATAACATAACGCATGTAATCCCCCAAGGGTTAAGCATAGGCAGAGGTGTACCTAATAGTACACCCACATTTCACCAGTAATGTAACAGGGGACGAGGCAGTCAAAAAAAAAAACTAAGAAATATAAAGTACAAAAAACAATAAAGCTCGATGGCATAAGTGGCAAAATCCCAGAAAAGACTTTTATAGGTGTAAATAACTAGCTAACTACAAACAAGAAGTTGTGAAGTTTTCGAATGAACAAAGAAAAATATGCAAAGATGAAAAAAATAGAGTATCCATTAGGATTCAGGTTTAATTACCCAACAAACAGACGACCTACCGTTAAAGAAAAAAAATCGAAATCGTTGCTCACAAGGCAAAACAACAATAATTCAATGAGTGCCGACTGCATTCTTCCTGCCTTCACCGGACCACCTTGAATGTACTCGATTGTTTAACGAGTACTCGAGTTGCATACCTGACTCGATTAGCAACAATACAATAAAAATATTCAAATATTGTCTAGGTGTTTGTATCAAAACAAATACGATTCCTCGAAGAGACTCACGCAAATGATGAAGAATTTTGTTTATCATCGATTTTAATAGCTACAAACAAATGAATAGTTTGTTTTTCATAATTAGGCTCCTAATTATGAAAAACAAACTAGTCATTTGTTTTGTTTCTACAGCAAAAGTATGCTATATTATTTATAAACCACGATACGCAGTGAGAGTACTCATAACAAGAGACAAATCAACGTTTAGACTGTTTTTCTTAATCCATAGACACCAATTTAAAATAAAAGAAAAGATGAATAGAATAATTACGCAGTAACTATTATATATTTCGAAATTGATTAAAAGAACTACTCAAACTCAAAAGATGACTCATTTAAATAAATAAGTTCTACCACATTTACTCGGTAACGATGAGCTAAAAACAGTACAATATAACATAATAATATTAACTCGAACTAATTAAACTAAGAGAAGTTTCGCCAAACAGAGGGCCTACGGAAGAGTTCCAATCTAACTACCCAACTAGTTTCGGGAAACAGGCCCAAATTAGATTTACACCAGCACCCAACTTGCTAGAAAAACAATGTAGGTAGTGTATTTTAACCTCTCTGGGAAATTGTATTGCTACAATTTGCGGGTTTGCGGGAAATTAAGGTACCGTTGGTCGTTTTAATGGAAAGCAATGAGTATCGAAGTCTTCACGATGATACTAAGGTATTCCTAGAATTAACTGACCACTAAGCCCACGAAAATTGCTGACTGGATAATGATCGCCAGCATTTTTAGTTTGATAATGAAGAGTGGTGATTCATCATCTGCCTAGCCTTTTCTCAACTATGTTAGGGTTGGCTTCCAGTTTAACCAGATGCAGCAGACCAGTATTTTTCATGGGTAGACTGCCTATCTGACCTGCATAACCCAGTTACTGTCTAACACGGTACGAGTTGGCAAGACTGCTAAATCAACATTAGTGATATTATAGGAATTTATAATTATTATAATGATGGTGAACAGTGATGTTCTTCTAACTAAACAATATTTATTTAAACCTATTTACAATTATTGTACCTTAATTAGACTAACTTAGTGGCAAGATACAACACAATTGCAACTGGGCTTAAAGTAGGAGGACTCCTGTGCTAAAAGCACCAGTTACTTCCGTCACCACCTTGGTCTACAAGATTAGGACGTCCAGAAGGCGCAGTAGGTACCAGTATGAATTGGTTTATGCGGTACTTGAATGAAACCCAGTGTGGTCTTTTCAACGTTCGATGCATGAGATTACAAAAGAGTTAGGTGGCAGTAGTGTATGCAAATACAGGATTGGAATGATTAGAAATCCTTTATAAAATTGAAAAGTTGCCAAACAGTTCGGATATCCACAATGGTGCTCGGTTTCCGTACCAACTACCACAATGTCGTTGAATGCAAATGTGCGCAGTTAATTCACGTGGCATTGAAATCATGACTCGAATGAGCCGCATGATTAATGTGATTATCATTAATAACACTCAACATGATTTTTTATGGTGTATCAATACATGCAGGAATGTTCTGTATTTATATCAACAACCTTTAATGAGGTAATCGGGGATTATTAGTGTCCTTTATGGTTCGTTTATGATCTTCCCAGGGTGGCTGGTAGCAACTGGATGAGAGTTGCGTGGCGTGCGATCGAAGAAGCCTTTGTCCAGCAGTGGACTGCTGTAGGCTGACGTTGATAAAGGTGATGAAGGTTCGTTTTACATGATGTGCTTTTGTTGAGTTGGCACGTGGCTGAAAACGGCCTATGAAAATCGAACGTTAGCCACAGACATGTTTTTAGGATGAGCATTTCCTAAATCTCGATTACTATTAACAAACCATGTATTCTGAGATCTTTTTTTAAGAATAAATGTAAAATTGGAGTTTCGCAGATTTCATTAAACAATTTCTGCTTTTTTTAGTTTTACTGAAAATATCACTTTGATCATATCACCTAACAACACACTACGAAACTAAAAATGTATTAGTGTGCAATTATTGGATAATAGACATGTGCCCTACCTTTACCAAGTTTATAGACTAACATGTTCATACCAAGTTTACTCGCTAGAAAAAAAACAGCAGATTGAACAAGAAAATTGGCAATTCCCAAAAGAAACCTTTTTGCCTCGACTGTTGTCTACGTAAATTGTTTAGCAATTGCATTGTTTTTAAGTCACACGTTTAGAGACGCAAAAAGTGTATAATTTTGGTACTTATGGACTGTGGAAAAAAGGAAAATTTCGGGTGCATTTACGCACCCATTCAAATTTGACATCTGCACTAGTATTAATATTCATGGGTATATCTGACGGCCAATGCGTCCAAGGAAGCAGTTGCCATAAAACCTAAACAAGAAACAAGAGAGAAGGAATCAATCTAATTCTCTAAATGACCACACCACAATTCTTTTCATTTGTCACAATGAATGTGTCAGTGGCAAATTCCCAATCATTATTGTTAGGCACCCACAAAACGAATTGATAAATCTAGGTCAATATCTAGCTCTTCAATTGTAGGGTGACACATCTATGTGCGAATAATTAATAGTCCTCCTGTCCGTTGTGGCAGTCAATAACAACGGAGACTAGGGAAATGTTATAGATGCACAAGTGTGAGCGTAAACACAGGAGTATTCTCTCTTCCCTGACTCCCATAATCCGATGGCTTGGCAACCCGAACACGGCCGAATAGAGATCCGACGCAGGATTTAAAGGCCTTAACTTCCAAACTTCGGGAGGCCAATAAGAAATTCTCAATTGAAATGCTCAATACCACTTCCTCGATTTTCCTGGGGTGCAAGGTAAAAGATCTGCCAGACTGCTACATTAATGGTTTAGCCCAGGGGTTTAGATGATTGCCCACGGCACACAGGACATATCAATCTAAATTGACGTGTAATATTTAGTAAGGATGATCCAAATTGGCTTACTGAAATAGCCGTCAAGTAGTGGATTTCACGCTCAGTTTCACGTGTCAGAGTTTTAGTACGAAACCAGTCGTTAGCGATAATTGCCTGAGTGACCTAACAGTATTGTTGGGAGTTTTTTTTTAAAACAATGAATATTTGTACCTACTAGAACTGATTCTGATCGAGTATCGTAATGTTGGGCCACATTGCTGTGTAATGAAAATGTTACGTGGTTAATGAAAAAAAAATACTCAATGCAAGTCGTTTTGCGCCTATTAACTGGAAGTAGATATTAGACAAGAGTTATTTGTCTAGCTTAGGTAGTCTCGACATTTAATTATAGTGAATCAAACAGCTGATTTTGTATTTTACAATCATATTATCTTCAAGAATTGTTGAAGAACTAAGTTTCAAAATTACAACCGTGACTAAACCGTGAAAACGTGGGAACAGTTCTTGCGCCTATAGTACAAAAAAATAATAATTGACACGTATGATTTTAAAAAAAAGGCGTCTGGAAAGGTTTCGAATTGTATTTACTAAACCCTTACACAGAAATCCGCAGAAAATATTTTCCA
Organism: Xestia rhomboidea; assembly: GCA_963853795.1. Lineage (NCBI taxonomy): Eukaryota > Metazoa > Arthropoda > Insecta > Lepidoptera > Noctuidae > Xestia > Xestia rhomboidea. The sequence goes on along the minus strand of OY970767.1, from coordinate 8,283,749 downwards.
CTCAGCGTTTAATGACAATGTCAAAACAAGTTAGTTCAGCTCAATTTGCATATCAATTAAAACAACACCTCGGTTGCAGAACTGGCTTTAGCTGCCTAACAACGAGCCTTTTACCCGATGCTTGGCGAACCATTCCGCATTCTTGTCTCCAGCGGCCGGCGCATGCGCAAGCCCACGCTTCCTTTTACCTACCATTCCATGTTTAAATATTTCGAAACCTTTGCCCTTTAAATAATCAAAAAACCGCCCAAGTATCTGTTACACTATATTTTCAGATGGGAGCCACCTTTAATTTTAAAATGTATTTCATTATAATTATTATTTGTACTACCTCATTGGTGTAGTGGTTGCAAGCGCCGTTGCTTGCTTGTCCTAGGTTTGATTCCCAGACCGGACAAGTGTTATTGGGTTTTTCCATTAGAAATTTCTTAGTTGCAACGGACTCTGGATTTGTGCCGGTTAATGGCAATGAGCTCGCCCCATAGTACATTGGAGTTAAACGCAACTGGTGAAATGAGTGTTATACTATTGTTTAAACTCCTGCCTAACATTTCAGGGATTACATGCGTAACGTTATGTATGTATGTGTTGTTATACTGTGATCAAGTGTCTACCTATCACAGTTCTAAAGATATAGCCCTGTGACTGATGCACGGACAGACAGACAGCGGAGCCTTAGTAATAGTGTCCCGTTGGCACACTTTAGGTACAGAATCTTAAAAAGAAACGGTACGTTCTTTTTCTATTGTAAAAAATAGTTGCAGAATGACATCATTGACCATAAACCTGCGTATTGAATTTCATAAGTTTCGTTACGCTGTCCATTGCGTGTTTTATTTGATACGATCATTATCAATTTATGTAATTGTTGCGTTGAGAATGAACTAAAGTAATAGAGACATGTAATGCTACAATTATTATTAATCTCCTGATTCTGAACTTATTTTTGTATTGTTTGTACTCGAGTTTTAGTCGCGATTTGCTCTACGAGCATCAAGGTTATCTTGATAGTAACTGATTTAATTTTAATTTGATGAGATGTTGCTGTTGTGTAATTTATATAAGAATTATCTTCACAAAAATCTGTTGGTATAAGTACCTATCCTTCTTTGCACCTGATCTGCTAAATACCTAAAGGTTTTCAGTACCTACACATATTTTTTTATAGGTATTTTACTATTTATTTTATGTTATATTAAAAATTTAAAATCACGCCTGTATACCTTGCAGGTATAGGCAGAGATGTACAGTCACGAGTACCAATATTTAAACACAAACACAGTTACACACCCACATTTCACCAGTTATGTTTAAGTACCATGTAATAGGGGGCGAGCCTATTGCCATCAACCGGGCACAAATCCAAACTCCGTAGCTGCTATAATATTGAGAAATTTCTGATGGAAAAACACTGCCCGACCCGGGAATCGAACCCCAGGACAGAATGCACTAGATCAACGAGGCAGTCATACAATAACCCTACAATAAAAACTATTATATTAAATAATAGATAATAAACCTTCAAAAGTAATGTATTTGAGTCATAACTATCATCAACGGAAGTAACAATAACCTTGTTACGGTGTCGGTTCCCGATCAGAAGGTCACAGGTTCGAATCGAGTACAGTCGGGGGGCCAACGTAACGATTTCACACAAATTGTTCACTTTTTCTCTCGTCTTTTCCGATTCTTTATTGGTTACGCCCGCATTGAAACTTTACGCTTAATTTAGGGCACTTCGAAAGGTTTGTTGATCAAACGAATTATAGGAAATTGGCCTCTCGGCATAAATAGAACGGGAAAGACGAATAACTGTACCTACTGGGAAGCAAACACATATCCAAACATTGGAACAACCATGTGAACTGTGTAAAAATCGCTGTGATCATGTATTTTTAATAACTTAAAGTACAGTTGTTTATGGTCCCTTTTATTTTCAGTCAGATTTCAGGGGGGATAAATCCCAACTATCCCCCCCTCTGTAAGTATACGTGCCGGCTGGGAAGGCCTAGACAACTGCAGGCTCGATCTTCTGGACAGAACATGCATTATAACTATTTTTAGGTCAAAATGTTACAAGTAACTCGGAAGTAGTTATAATATAATGAGTCAATTCACAATCTCTTATTAATTCTACAATTAATTAAATACGTCAAACTAATTCACCCGTCTATTAGGTATTATGCTATTCAGTTAAATCATTCCCATTAAACAACCAAAAAGTATGCTTAAATTAAAATAGATTTGAAATAAAACGGTGTTCGCTATCCAAAATGATTACAAGCACTTCGGAAAATCACACACACACACAAGCACTTCAAGCTACCTTAAACTGTCAAATTTTCCGACTCAACCTTTAACCTTGAAGCTTTAGCGATAGAGTCGAAAATTTAAAGATATTTGACAGATTGTAGTAGCTTGATGTGCTAGCATCTGTACATTTTGTCAGAACTACGCTAATTTGTACCAATCTGGAGATGCCCAACTGAATTGTGTCATGACAACCAACTTTACTTTTTGGTTCTCCTAATTCCGAGTTGAAATCCGTCGTGGAACTGTCCTCGTAAACAAAAGACGGTGTCGTGTTTGGATTACTAAACATCCTGCAATCAAGGAAACAACTCGACAACTCAACCCGAGAGTAGCGAGGGTACTCAATTACATAATTACTTCGGACTCGCAGGATAAGAATAATAAAGGAAGATGGCCCTTCAGTCAGCCCTTTCTTCGTTGGAAACAACAACTATTAAACTCGTAAAAACTGTCATTTTTCGTAATCCGAAGACGAGGATTGCTTTCTATTGCTAAAGGTTTAGTAGTCTCGATCATAATACTGAAACTAGAAAATAAAAATTCTTTTTTATGGGCTATTTTTACTAGTTTTTCGCTGGAAGGATTTTTATTACACGACAAACTTTATTTTTTATTTTTTCACTAGGATAACGAAAAACTCTAGATTTGAAATATAATATCACCCCTTTTAATATCCGAAGGATTGGGCAGAGGTGTACCTAACAGTACACCCACATTTCGACTGTTGCTTTTGAGAACTTTGTCTGAGTTCCATGTAAAAGGGAGCGAGCCTATTGCTGTCAATCGGTTACAAATCCAGACAAATTCCTCGTAGAAAAACCCAATAATTCTTTAACCGACACGAGAATCGGACCTTCAAGCTCAGCAGTCGCACTTGCGACCAACTAAACTGACCTGCAAAAATAACTTTTAAAATTTCAATTTTTCCTAAGCTATAGAAGTTAGAGATTTAAAATAAAAAAACGTTATAAAGCAATTTTTATCAGCTTTCTTTGAAACTATAGACAAAATTAAACTATTTTTCGAGTCCTATTTGTTTCGAAAGTATATCTTGTGTACTTAAAAAGTTATTACAATTTTAAAAGTGTGATACTTATTTTTGCAGGACAGTGTAGACAACGAGCCTCAGACCAAAAAAAAAAACAAGACATGGCGCTGCGTATAATAAAGTGAGGCCAGCGCAAAACTAAGTCTCGCTCTGTGCATACACGCTCACACGCACACATTTACATCTACAATGAAACTACGTCTCAATTAGTGCACACATGTTTATGAAACCTGCCTCTCTTCTCTGTTCGCAGAGTTCCGTCCTAATTTTTTTATTTGGTCTGAGAAACACACCGTTTACTTTTGATACGCGTCGCATCCCACCCCAACATAAGCAGGACTCTATATCTATCAAACCGTGGTCGCAAGGACGCTATATTTAATCTAATTTATGTGTAGGTAACACTCCAATCGTGACCATTATAATAGCCGTACGACAAAATTCGAGTACATAACAATTAAGGTCACTTGATGCGAATAACAAACTATTTTCGTTTGCATCAGAGGCTGACATTAACACAATAGTATGCAGAACAAATGTGTACCGGAGCAGACATAATTTATGGGTTTTTATGTATAGCTTGAATATAGTATACTCAAAGGATCAAAAAGACTAACTATACTAACATCTCGCATAGAAAGCTTCCAAGTCGGATTAGGTAAGACAAATCTAAGGTAATTGCGGAAGTCGACACTCATATCCAAATACTCTCACTGCTTCATGTTCCAAACTAGGCTTGTAACTTTTGAAAGGTCTCTTATGTAAAGCTATTTATTCCGAATACCATATATATTATCAAAAACCATCGAAGTCCATATACTTTTACATACGCAAGGTACATGTTCCCATGGGCGCTGTAAATGTCGAGTAAGGGATTTTCGGGTTCACGGTTTGCAGCATTAATAATAATATCCTCTGAGAAAACCTTGTGTTTCTCCAAGGGAAAGAAGCTCATAAAATAACAAACAACCCGATGTTTTACTTAAAACTTTAAAGCAACTTCGAAAGTTACACCAGAATATGCTCGACATTTTTTATTTGAATGCGTCATCAAGGTTGTCTTATTTCTAAAAAATCACGGTGGAAAAGTAAACAAATGGTTTACTTTTCATCAATCTTACTCAGTGTTGGAGCTGAAGTGAAGGACTTACCTGAAACAGAAAGATACATACAATCAACAAACTAGTAATGAATCGCAGCAGATGCGACAAATGTTTACTCATACAAGTTTTCATGCCAATACTACGCTTTGTGTCCATAGTTTCAAGTTGAAACTCAATGCGAGACACTTTTGCTTTGAAACAAGACAATAATTGTTTGCAGACCCGACAAAGTTTTCCGACAAACAATGTTTCATGTTACAAAACATTCAACAACTGTCCTCTGCGCTGTAACTTTACTGAAACGACATTGCTGCTATGAACTGACATGACATGCGAGAGAAACGCGAAACAACTTTTTTGTCAAGATGCTTGATTAAAGGACAATGCATATAGGTAATTATACACATCATGATTTAGTTTACAAGCGGCCTTACACATGTTTGTTGTAACTATTATCAGAGTTGGTATCGATGCACGTAAAGAATGCTATTGTTCAGCATTTGTGTAACTTTCTAGCTATTGTGTTCAATAGGGAGGAATTTGTGATCATTTACACGTTTTAGATTTGAATGTCACAAATAACAACATGCTTGGTCACGTCAAACAAGTGGTCATCGGGTCAAGTGAATGCAAGAGCTTTTGTTTTATTTGTGCGTGTAGGTAAACTATACGTACGGTCTCTGCTTCAGTTGGTATCTCTGACGCATTGTGACGACGTCTGACTAGAGGAAGGTATTGCTTGTAACACAGTGTAGAAGGCGAGATCACTATAACATGGGTTATTCACTAGATAACCGCACAGGACGCCAGGGAGTCACAAGTGGTGCCATCAATTAGCACGAGCACGGGACCGCTACCGAGCCGACACTGGACAACCCGTTTTAGAAAATTCGCAATTGGATTGAAAAAGTGCTAAATTGTCCGACAATTACGACAGGCGAGGATGTAATTAAGCATTACGGGTGAACGTGTATCAGTCGGTGGGTTGGGCGCGCGACTGCGGCGCGGCGGCGGGGCGGCCTGCGCGGGCGCACACCTCGCCCGTGTCCGCCGCGCCAGCCCGGGCGTGCAATCAATTTATGCAAATTACCGACGGGACGTTCTGCTCGCACGTCCAATTGACTATTTAGCTATACCGGGAACGCTCCGAGATACAAACGACATTGATGCCTGTTATGGAGATAAATAATTAAAACACGTTTAGAAATTCAGATAATAAGTACGCTGAACTCGGAATGTGCCAACTAGGCGAAATAAATTTAGCTGTGGTAATAGCCAGACTGCTGTCACAACAGTGCTCGCAATTCGGCAACGGTTCCGCTCCACTGAATGCTTTTAAGTACTTGTAACGGATTTATAGTTAATAAGTAACAGCTACTGATAACAGTTCCGCAGTTTGTAAAACTTCAAGTCAGGTCATAAAACCATTTCTAAATTAATTCACCTCATATGATATGAGGTAAGCCGTTAAAAACAAGTGAATGATAAGTGATTCACTTCTTGTTAACGGCGTACACCTAACTTCTAATGCGTGCTCTTATCCACTGAATAAATATTAATTGTAAAGTTGATAAAAAAGCTACAACATTTTTCTCATGATATCAGTTTTCACTTTTCATTCTTGTTCGAAGAGACGTCGATGAATGATACTAATTTGCATCACAAAAGATCGTGAAGCTTTCGACCTAAGTAAATAGACATGAAATATTGCATTTACATGAATGATTAATTGCTATGTCCGAACCCCGAAATATGGATGTATGTTCAATTGGATAGGTATACCTATCTGAATTTTATCTTTCATCACAAATTAATGATGTTGATGAATTTACTGGCTTCTATGTATTAAGATGATGACCTAATTCATCAAAATTGCAACATTTTTTTTTTGTAAGAAATCCATCAAGTCGTCTTATTTTCTTTTAATTCGATTCTCCCCATTCATCATTCATGATGTCATTTTCATGACATGATTGATTATTTTCATACAATTTATTATTTGGGGCCTAAAATGTCGACTACCAAACTTTAACTGGTCAATCCCTATCTTGAGCACGCAAAACACACAATGAAAAGATAAAGAGGCACCTCTAAACACTGTTTATCCTTGAATTTAATGGCTACATTTATGGTATTTACATAATATTCTTCTTCTATTCGAATCGATGGCCAAAATACTGAATATCTAACGAGTACGGCCCAGTAGGTGGCTACGTCAATCGCGGCATCAGTGGTTTTAAAGTCGGTAGAAATACCTACACGTGTTTGGGGACTTTGGTCACTCCAATATTTGCTTATCCAATAAATAACGACGAACATAAGCACCTAAGCTACGTAACAGTGTAACTTAGTGTTCATTTGCACCGTGAAATGTTATAGGTAGGTACTTAAAATTACAATTTCATCCTAATTACAAGTAACTCGTGCTAAGTTAAGTCGTGCTGACAACGTAATGCGTTCGTGTCATCGTTACTTTTGCGTGCACTTGCGCATCAATTAGTAAAATACATAGTTCATGAACATACTTTATAGATATGGTACCCAAATAAACGTATATAAGCGAATAGTACGATTGTTGAAGTAGGCCACATATCATATCAATTGAAATGTTATCTCGAATAATACCTACGCGTACTGGAATAACAAAGACGACGTTACTAGTCTTTAGAAATTGCAGAAATATTAATGAACTTTTAAATAGAAACCTCCATTAAAGCACTTCAGATGATAAAATATAATTAAACTCTTTTGTTACCGAGAAGAGTACAGAGTCCAGGCTCACGTGTTACGGACATGTTTTGCGTATAGACCCGATGACTATATCGTGAAAAAGTGCCTTTCCATAGCTATAAACAGAGAGGGTGAGGTAGACCGGAAACTACCAGGGCCGGCAGTCTCGACCGGTCTCGACCGATGGGTTTCTCGCAAGCATCATTATTGCAACCGAATTTATGCATTAGTAATCAGCGATTGAAAGTTAGCAATTTTGTCGTTATCTCTGTCGAGACCACCCAGGATGACAAATGTCCGGAAGGACATATAAAAGCTTGGCCTTACAGATGACGATGCTTACCAGCAAAGTGAATGGGGTAGATGACACACCAATCAATTGAGATATTTTTTAAGAGCTGTCAAAACGCGGTTCTCTCATAGATTTTGTATGGCAATAGCAAACTGTGACGTCACTGTTTAGTCAACTCAATGACTCAACTATTTATTGATTTCAAAGCAACTAAAAATCTAATTAGGCAATTCATTGAAAATAAATCGGGTTTTCAGGCCCAAAATAAATTGGTTTTTTTTGAGATTGGTGTCTTGGAATTATTTTTTTATGGTGTCATCTACCCTATGGCGTTGAAAGATTAAGAAAGCCTACCCCGCGAAACGGGAAGAGCCGAGGAAAAAGAAGAAGAAACGCTACTTTTGTTGCCTTCAAATTTCACAAACAATACATCGTTATATTTATGTAAGTGTTGCTATTTAGATGATACTTATGGTTAGCACACAGGCAAGCAAGTAAACAGGTAAGACCACAAAACTGCAAGTAAAACGACAATGCAATAAGAAAAGTGGCGAAAACCGACGGTTACTTTAGAAATAAGAGAAAGGTGACAATGAAAGTGTTTGCTAGACATCTCCGAAGTTATTGCAAATAGAAAATCTGTCCGTGACATGATTAAGTGCTTTTATTTCTAGTAAAATAGGATGTTTTACATGTTAGTTAGAAAGAGAAATCGATAAATAATCGGTTACTTGTGTCAACCAAGAAAACCTTATCATATTTTTTTGTAGAAAGATGCTGGAACCCATGTAACCATTCTTAACGTCTACACATCATCCCTTGTGAAAATAACACTTTTATTATAAAAAAAAGACTCCTGATAAAATATTGAACAACTTTCGGTCTTACTAGCAAAGTTTTAACAAAAAAAAAATGTAAATGTAAAATATTACTATCTGAACCTTACAAAGTTACGTCAAAAGGTCACTGACACAGAAATATGTCCCCGCATGTGCGGATGGCAACTGGCAGACAGACGCACAGACAGACGAGCAAGTAAAGTGGAGTGGTGCACTAATGAAGCACAACACTCACCAATTAGCCGAGCTCGACCATGCAACATGAGCTCAGTATGGCTAGACACGAAATGAATTAAACGCCACGACCATTTAGATGCACTCTTTCGTTTAAATCATCTGGTTTTTGATATTTTTTGCGTTTAAACTAAATTAGAGGTTTTTCACAAGTCCTTTTGAGCGTACGGTTGCTACTATTACCTACCGTGAAAAAAATCATAGACGAAACATAACATGTAGAGGCGCTTCTGTAAATTGAAATGTCATCAATTTGTTTTCTTACACACAGAAATTAACATACAAGCAAACAACTTTAATATTCCAAAGAGCTTTCAGCGGAAGAAATGTAAATTAGTTAATTATTTTCATGTATAATTAATAAGAAACACACAAAGTTTTAAGTAAAATTAGGTACCTATCTTGCTCAACAGTATGCTTGGGTACTAATTTTACAAGGCATATTACGAAATGAATTATCTGTATTTATAATACTGTACATTCACTGTCGACGGTTACGCCATTTGTCTTTCCAGCTAACTTGTGTAACGTAATATTTATTGCTTGATCAAGAATGTGCGATCATGTGCTGCAACTGTCGTTTTAGTTTACTTGCACTGCTTTGCATTACAATAGGCTTGTTTTTATGTCTGATATAATTTGTAATATTACCTACTAGCCTAAATCTTTATGCCATTTTTTTCTGCGAGACCTTATAAATGTTTAAAACTAAGGATATAGGACTCGAAGGACCATCGTCAACCACTAGCTTTAGGGCTACTGCACACTTGCGACAAGACTGTCTTAAGACAGACAATTACCCTACTAGTGCGAGCGAGACAGACCATGTATTCTCGCTCGCACTAGTAGGGTAATTGTCTGCCTTAAGACAGTCTTGTCTATAGTGTGCGTTAGCCGTTAGCGTCATCAAGCCCGAGGATTATTTAAGTGCAGTCTTCATGCTTGCAGTAGACGAAATACGTCCTACCTACATTACATTTAGGACCAGAATTATTGAGTTTCATCAAAAACCCAACACATCCAAAGATAATAAACACTGAAATTCATAATACAAATCCATTCATTGTAAGACGAATTTAATTTATTTTACACGAGTGTTGCCACTTCCTTTTATAAACACGATCGATTCAGTCGATACTTTATAATTATTAAAGTTACAATAATACAAAATGCACAACGCTTGGTTTACTCATTGAGTTTGGCAACTGTTAAAACATGCGAAGTTACAATACGAAGATAATTTCCCATGCGCTTATAGAAGTTCACAACTGTTCTGTATATTTTAATCAAACTCAAAGCAAAAAAAAAAAACAAAGTCAAAGCATTTATTTCAAGTAGGCCAGTTACAGGCACGTTTGAATTGTCGAAACAAAGATGAAAATTAAATGTAGCTACAGTCCCAGTCACAAGGCATAAAAACTGTGTAAGTACTGTTCTGTGCCCATTCCCTAGCGTAGATCTCTATGTAGAAGAACGGGCAAGAAACTCCATGGACACTCTTTTAAATCAGAACATTTTTACAAAACCTCAGTTACATAATTCTTGTTGAGATGGTACATTATGTGAGAACAATGTAGCAAGATTTGCACGTTAAAAGTGTCCAGCATTTATTTCAATTAGACCATTACGGCACTTTTGAATGCCAAAAATACAAAAAAAAGCTAAGCTACAGTCACAGTCACAAGGCATAATATCTTGAGAAAGTACTGTTATTTATTATTTTATTTATTTATTATTCAAAGATGGTAAGTAGACTTATAAACTAAGCCCCACAAAACCGTTAGTAGCCGTAGTTACCCATCATCAATCATAACATCATACTTAAATATTTCCTGAAAGGGAAAACAGAATTAGGTAGGTACTTGTGGAGGGCTAACTTTTCATGGCGGCCAGTTAAGATTAAAATGACCCCATTTAAAGAGAGGGTGAGCTGATAGTCATTAACCTAGCACGAATCAAGACGACTAACTTTAATACTGAGAATTTCTATAGGTCAACGTGGCTGTAAGTTTTTTGCATAATATCAATCGAGTAATCGACCTACTATTGCGTTGAATGCAATCGCTGGCTTGAAGTAGTAAGATCGTTATCAGTTATTTCCTTCAAGATTATGTACCGAAACTTGAGTAGATCCTAATCACTGGTATTATGATTTCAGATAGTCGAGGGGATTGGAAACTTTTTTTATATTCTATTTCCTAACCCACTGATGATCAAATAACCAATTTAAATTACAATTTCCTAAAAAAAAATAGAGTTTTCTTTAATAAATTGAGGTAAACGCGTGTCATATTTAACTTATTCCTGTTTACCTAATTACATACGCTTGACGATAAAATTTCGAACATTAAAGAAAGCAAACAGTATCATCTTCTTATCACAAAATAAATTCAGGAAGAAATGTAATCGGAACACAAAAGATAAGTAATTTACGTTACGTTCACAACCAGAACTAATCGCATTGTCGTGGAAGCTAACTGCGTACGATATTTTCTGAGTTTTCCGTCATTTTTCCGGCTTTTCCGGCCGCCGGCGACGTCATACCGTCTGTCGGGCACAGCGTCCCGGAAAGCTCGGAGGCGATGCCTGTCTACTCGTCGTGCCTTATCCCACAGACGTGTAGTGGAAAATGGGAACGAAAAGTTAAAGCTGCCAGATGCTGTTATTCCCAGGATTATAGTATTCCGGTTAAAATTAATGCTCTTCGAGGTGGCTGTGTTTGTAGTTTTTAACAAATATTCAACGATTCACGTGTGTAAAAGAAAATATACAGGGTGTAAACAACATCATCGCGAAGCCCTCAAACAAGCATTCTGCATATCAAACTAAGTAACATTACGCAAAAATTATTGCTGGGAAACGACTTTTTATTTGGGGTGAAACGCACTCAAAACATTGTGCTGATAGAAGAATTGAATAGTACGGGGTCGTGGAGGTATTTAAAGTAAAAATCTTACTTTAAAAACTTATATTAAAAAAAAAAACTTAACCCCAACATCTCCGTAACTAGAAGGTTCCCAGGTATTGTGTAGAAAAAAAAATGATCGCAATGACGGGGAGTACAAGTGCTTTTCGACTTCGTTAAGAGGTTTTTTACACCCTTTATAAGAGCAATAGAGGTAACATGAAAATAAATAAAATTCAACGCATAAAATGACGTCTGCGACAGTTACAGATTAAATAAAATTTCATTTCCTCCCAAAATAATAAAATGAGCAAACCGCCAGCTTCCACTTTCTAATATATCCAAACCCCATTCTTTCATCATAAGAGCATCGTCTCGGCTAACAAAAAGAAAACTAAAGCTGAAACCATCGCAGACGCTATTGTCAGCGAGGAGAAAGATATTTGAATACGAAATATCGTAATATTCCTTCGCAGACTCGAAGTTTTATTTCTACTTGACAGACTTTCGTAGGCGCCTTAATTGCACGACTACAGCACTACAGAACAGGAACAAAGGATCAGCTTTGCGGATTTATATCTTTTACAGGTTTATTTTAAAGCATTTGAGACTCTCTGTAAAGTCCGCGAACAGTGAAACAATTTTTTTTTGCTGGAATCCCTCAGCCTGTCTGGCATTTTTGTAAAGTGCGCAGCTGTGACTGATTCATTAAAGACAAGAAGTTTTATCTTTTTAGTAGTTTGACGACCCGAATGGCGCAGCGGTAGTGAGGCTGCCTTACGTTCTTAGGGTTCGAATTCAAGATAGGAGCAAATGTTTGTGTGATGAGCATGGACATTTGTTTCCGAGTCATGGATGTTTATATGTATAATAAGTATGTATTTACAAACAAAAAGTATATATATAGTATATCAACTATCTGGTGTCCACGACACAAGCCTCGTTGCTTAGTGTGGCACTAGATGGCGCTGTGTGTTAATGTCCAGCGATATTTATATATTTATTTCAATTAGACCATTACGGCACTTTTAAATGTCAAAAATACAAAAAAAGCAAAGCTACAGTCACAGTCACAAGGCATAATAACTTGAGAAAGTACTGTAGTTGCCGTAATAAATTTAAGATTTGTTCCAAAAACGTATCATCTTAACACACTAAAGCTCCCAGGAAACATTTCAGTAAGTACATAAGTAAGTATAAAGGATAATTTCATTGCACAGTTACGACTAAAAGTAAGTATGTCGAGTGGGTGGTCAGATTTATGAGAGGATACAATAGTTTGCGCCAAGGTCTGCTGCAATGACAGATGTCCGTCTCAATGGGCTCGAGTGGCTGAGAGTTGAGAGTCCTATTGTCGGCCGGTCGTTACGCGGGTTCGTAGAAGCTATAGATATTACAGCTACGGTTCGTCTGAAGGGGAAAAGTGCATCTGGAGAGACAGAATGTCTTTGAAGATTTCCCACTAAAATGGGTGAGCAAGAATTACATCTTCTTAGGAAAAAATAATAATAGAGCAGGGGGGCGAGTCTGCTATTACAATAGTGTCACAATAGTCTATCATTGATCTCATAATTGTTGATTTTGACAAGTTTGGTAATCTTCTATTATAGTGGCGTCATTATGACTTTCCAATGATCAACCACTGACACTCCATTGAAAGAAATGGCATAGAATGGTAATCTCGTACACAATGACATATGAATGACTGATTTACGCGGTTATCTGCTAAAATTTTGACAGTTCCAGCCGAAATTTGCTCAATTAGCACCATTTTGTATTGCTATAAATATAGGCTTCTTTATTAAAGATAATTTATAACACTCAAATGAAAATAAATCAAAACACCGATCGCTAGAAATAAAAACAGATATAACGTCAGTAGGCAGTAATGTCACATTTGACTTTGACAGCTAAACAGATAAAATGTTATTGAATTGCATAGTTTCACATTAATCCGAGTTACACATAACTTAATGTTTTTTGCTATTTACGAAGTTCTTACTACTTCAGATTACATAGAACATTAATAAATAATATGTAAAAACATATATAAATGAAATCTGGCATGATTAGATGTTCAAATTTAATTCTAGTTTTTCGAAAATCATTTATATTAAGGTTTTTTATTAATGGCAATACAACAATGTCATTATAAACCAATTCTATTACGAGACCATTGACCGAACAATGATCGACCATTATGAATTTAGCAGATTACGAATTTTTAGCAAAATTACCATTGTCATCGAGCAACAATTATGAAATCATTGATAGACCATTGTGACACTATTGTAATAGCAGACTCGGCCCCCTGCTCGCAGAACTCTAGAAGATGACAGTAAAAGAAGGGATTAGACGAGTCGCAATCATTTTGTTTTTTGAAAGTGTTTCGTACTTCAGCATTTTTCAACTTAATTTTTTCGGTAGTAAATGTGGTTTTAGTGGTAAGGGTTACCATATATACACCATTACGGACGCCCTCTACATTATATATACATACAGTTTTATTGACATGCTCATATTCATTATTTATTCATGATAGATGTCGTTTTTTAAGTCCTGTAGTTCCGTTGGTAACGTTCGGGTACAAAACTCTGTCATTTGTTCTACTTAACTGTCGAGCTACCTAACAGTTTTAATAATCTTAGCGTTTTTATTTTACATCCATAGCGTTCAGAGAGATCTTAGCTTAACATTTTAATATTTATGTCTGTGTATTTTACAATAATTGTAGAAGAAAGTTGAAAGTTTAACATAAGTATGCAGAGAGAAAGCCAGCAATCAAATAAATACGTTTGAAGATAATCGTTTGCTAAATCATTACAAATTGTAATACTGCCACGAGTCTATTGGTATCTTCATAGATTCGTGATAGAGGCCTTGAGGGAGAATTACCGCGAATAAATATGAACCAACTGTCATTAGACCTCCCCACCATAGACTAACTATATTATTTTTCCACTGTGGAACTGGGCGATGATTTGGTGATGTGCTATTTAATTGATATGTGAGGAACAAATACATTCGACGCGGTCTTCTATGTGAATATTTTTCCGACGAGTGATTACCGTGATTTTCCACTGCGTTATTACACAGTCATTATTTTTTAAATATGGTACAAGGAAAACCTTTCAGTATCCTGTAAGTTATGGTGGGTGCGCAATATAATCTGTGCGATAGCCTGTCACCCGCAGCGGGAACATTATTATTGTGCAACTACCCTCCCTAACGTGACGACCAGTGTAATTACCGTCCCCCTATCATTCCTGTCACTGAAAACGTGACAAGTACTCATTCACGACATAGGATGTGTACAAGCGGCAAATCGGAAAATACACCAATCTCTCCACACCAATGTAGCTATTACGATTTCAGAAATAAAGCCTAATATGGGATGCGTGATTTAGAAACAACAATGCATGCTATTTGTCGCTCGTTATCGAATCTCATTAGGTATTCAGAACGTTATGCTCTGGTGCGAAGATTGAAATTTGAATAATGTAGCGTTCAGTGGATGGGGCTTAGATTGATGCTTGACATTAAAAAGAAAGTGATGGTCGGATGCGCTCGATTCGATGTCGATAATACACCATGTACCTATGTTATCAATTTGAAGTGTCTTCATGTTTTATATTTCAAATTACGACTGAAACCGTAAATATGTCGGGGCAGTAACAATATATTATGAAAATATCGTCAAAGTGCACTTTATTAACTTTATAGTTAGAAAGACTAGTTAAAACCATCCAATAAAATGCTTTAGTATTTATTTATGACTAAAATAAATCAGCTGTCGATCAAGACTTCCACAAATTAAACATAATAAAATTATAGCCTTTGAAGTGAAACGTTAGTTAATTCCCATTCCATTGAAATTGAACCTCCGGCCACACGGTTAAGCAAACAGGTGTTGAATGTATTGAGCAAACGAATTGATTCCTAATTTGCTTCATTAGTAATTCATTTGCATGTCATCCTCCACCTTTAGGGTGACCATCACTTCACAAACTTGTAGGATAAATCTTAAAGTCCACAGTCTCAATCTGTTGACAAACATAAATTCTTAAATGATAGACAATGCATTTATGTATTGCTAGAATGTTGTAATGCAATTATGAATTGTTAAAATGTTTATACATTCTGGAACTCCGTAGTCCCAAAATTGATAAACATTCTAACAATTCTCTCTCACTATACGCATTGCGCGTAGACAGATGAATGTTGCTGGCAGCTAACACACGGAAAACCAAAACCAAACTGCTAAAATACAAATGTAAAAAATAACTGAACTGACATAATAGTATAGAGGACTGATAGATCATCTGTAAATTTTGTTATCAAGGTTCGTTAAAATAAAGTCAATTGCTTGTTAATTAACTGTCAGAAAATTAGACTTAAATTACAGAACGATGCTGTAATCAAATTGATGAACTAACCGTTAGTAGTTAATTACTAACGACAGTAAAGGTTTACGACTTTTGTCTAGTTAATTTCAACTTAATTGAAGAGCGACAGACTAGACATGCAAACCTGTAATTAAACTTGGTACGTCACACACGCATGAAAGGAGTTTTTATAGATGCTCAAGTACCCGCCGCAATAGTTGCAAAGCTGTGTTGCCATAAATCATAAGTGCTCATGAAGAGATAAAGAGATAGGTTCACGTCTGGTAGCACCGCTATAGCTTCCGCAATAAATCAGGGCAAATGTGTTGTCAGACTGGATCTGGTGGCTGTTGCGGATACCGCCGCCTCTACGGACTGACTAGGTGTTATACAACCACTTCTAACTGCTAACTAACTATATTTTATGCCTGCATTGTTCTGGTCTTTTCCTGGAGGCGAACATTCGTCCTAGTTATGGGTTCTTCACTCCGTAACGGGAATGTGGAAGTCGTTGACTTGACGACAAAATCCGAAGTTGCTTGACTTTTAAAGGTTAAATACGTTAGTCAAGTCATAGTTTATGTTGTACTTATTACAAATAAAAAAAATCCAATATTTCAAATAAGGACAAGTAGTTTAGCCTCTACTTCGATTAGACACACGGCTTTACGTTAATCGTGGTTCATACATGCATTGCATTTTAGCTCTTTTTTTTTTCAATTACTTTCAGGGTCAGTTTACCTTCAGATGCAATTATGAACCATGTTTTTCTAGAAACGTTCGTTAGAAAGGTAAGCTAAGCTAGAGCTTTATAGAACAGGAAATTTTATAATTTTTTAAATAATGATTCTGCGAAACATGTTTTTATTTTACATGTCCTGTTTGGACCAATTAAGTATTTTTCCTCGCCGTGATATAAATATATTCTCGTTGAAAACGAGAATATATTTATATATTTGAGAAAAAAAAACTGTGGTCTAGTTTAGAGGACTCGAAGATACTAGGTAAACTATATACATTATCATTTCTTCACCGAGACTAATTATAGACAACGTAACCAAATATTTGACGGCAAAGACAATGTTTGCATTAATATTATACTATGTATGAAGAAATACTCGTCACAACCGCATTGTTTTAAGTGCTAGAGGAATATTTTCGTGAAGGTTATGACACAATTATGAAGTAAACTAAAATACGTGTCGTTCAAGATTTCAAGCATATTTTTGTCGCTTATCCGAAGCTATCGTTAGTGTGAAGTATGGTGTAAAACAATGTCTCAATAAGCTTCGAGTAAGTTTTGAAATAGTGTAAACACTATCAACTTACTACACACTATTATAAGTAAAAAATACTTGCAACCGATAAACCACAGAAGACGCCCAATAATCCAACACGCCATAATCTTTCCTATTGTCAGGGCATGGTCGGTATTTTTACTTATAATAGTGTGTAGTAAGTTGATAGTGTTTACACTGATCACACGGATGATAAAACTTCAAAACAGTCTAGTAAAGTGTACAAATCTAACACCCAGCATTATACACATTGATGCAAGCGATATACACCCATATACACAGTAGTACAAGCGAAATACACCCATGCACTCAGTGGTACAGTGGTGTTCCATCTCACGGTCTCCTGTTGCTGTCTCCCGCCTGTAATAAACAGCGTCAATTTCATTTCATTTCCTGAGCGCGCTCCCGGCTCCCTTCCCAGTGCGACCCACTCGGCGAATTATTGGATTTAATAAGATGACACTTGGAGAACGAATACACCCGTATCTGTGGCGATGGTAACATTGGCCGACGTTGTTATGTGGGCATTACCGTCAAAAAGATTGGGCAATTGGTCTGCTATTGTTCCAAAAATACTAGTTGTAATACTAGACAAAGAGTAAGTATTCTGCTTTAGGAAATAGGTATTTTCTAAAAGCGTTTATAACAATTTTAATAATAGGAGGCTGGGGCAGCCTCATCATTTGAAAAAAAAAGATCTACGCAATAAATATCCCAAGTCCCGTAAGAACGATAAAATCAACGGAAGACTCGATCTGACTTAGAAACCGTTACCGACTAGAAGCCATGAATACCTTGTATCATCCTCGTATTGATAAAAACATGGTCACATTAACGGCAACCTTACTTGGAAGAGGTACTAGTAAATAAAGTGGTGTAATTGCGGACTTCCCGTGTTATTACCGTTCTCACAAAACGTATGGTCACCCTAGCAGTTATCCTGTCTTGGCGGTTGTACATCAATGGTTGTACAGGTTTACAGTTTTATATAAACTTTCACTTTGTTATGTTATTAGAATAAATAAGATAATTATAGTACCTAGGCTCTACATGACATTAACATGAGTGATTTGTTTCCTATACTTAATAAAGCAACCGTTATTTTTTTTAATACCTTACTTCTAAACTTTTGACCGCGACTGATAAAACTCCACCATTTTTTCTCCCCAAGATTTAACTTTATAGATACAGTTTTCTGCCTTCAACAGTCCTATAAGACATCATCAGCCTAGCCTAAGTTATCGCCTAAGTAATCTAGATCTCGCAAACGGGTGTCGTAGAAAGTATTCATGGCACGTATTTTTACTTAATATCTTTGATTTCGTCGCAGACACTTCAAATGAATGTGTTATTAACTAATTACTTAATTTGCCAGATTGGAAGAAACCCAACAATTAAATTATCTATAAATAGGAATGTCCAGAAACAGGACCCGGTTATCACTCACACGCATGTACAAAGTCATTAAACAATTGCGGTAATTAAAGATTTGTGATTGTCTTGTTGTAAACGCTATAAATATATTGCGCGTAAAAGAAATGTAATTCGTACAAAAAAATAACATCGAAAACTTATCGTCATAACTCCAAAAAAAAAAACATTCTTTGAAACTTAAAATATTTTTCAGAGTTTTGTTCAGAGTTATCATTTTATGAAGTAGTTATTTACCGTAAAACATATTTTAAATAATAAAACAATTTACATACTTTGTCTGACTCTTTCCTCGTGCCATTTCTTCTTATTTGAACTCACAAATCAAGAAACCACAGAAAAACTAATAAAATTCTTCAAAAATCACAGAACACCAAGCACAGTCGTTCGAAAAAAAATAAATGATCGAATATAAAAAATAAAAAGTTCGAAAATTAAAAATATAAAATTTGGCGGCAATCTGTCACATGAGCATGTTTCCAGCGAGGTGCGTACGTCCACTCTCCGAGATGTCGACTCGGTCCGGACGCGGCAAGCGCCCTACTTCGGCGTAACCAGTCTTTCGCGTGAGACAGAGATCGTCAATTACAGAAACAAACATGTTAGAAAGAGACAAAGAAAACACGATTTTTATTCATTGTAATTATTTTCTTTTATCACTAGCGTTTAAGACATTTATTGTTATAATTTGCATTACAAGATCATTCATGTGACTTGGTATGTTCTACCAAAAGCCAATGATCTACACGCGCCGTACTAGTAGCGTCATCTAGCGAAACACGGCTGTACTAGGCTAACGATCAGCTGGCTACCATCCTTAAGATATAGAAAGGTGTAGATCATGGATGACAGATGGCCGATGCATTGACAATTTGACACAATAGATGGCAGCAGTTCTTTCGATGGAGGAAATGCAATCGTGCACATGGAAATAAAAATTGAAAAATAAACTCATGACTGCCTCTACCTTGATCTCCAGAAAAGCTTGTTTCTAATTATTATAGACCGGATTATATGCAGCATAATATCGTTGATATATGCATGCAAATATGCACCATAAATACTCAAAATATGCAACAAAAGTGCAAAAATATGCAACGTAAAATTGTAATAAGTAGGTACTTACTACAAAATAATATTTTCAATTTAATTTAGGTACTCGTAGGTACTGCATTTTCGACTAGATTTTTTTTATCAAAACCCAATTCTGTTCCTAATTTTTACTAGTACCTTCGATTGAGTCTTCTATTTATTAAAATATTGTTATAACTTGATACCAATCGTTCTACATCCACTCAGATATCATTGGGCACTATTTGAATTTAGGTGTTTTTTATGCGGATCACCTTTGGCACTTTTCTGCGTTTTTCGAGTCAGTAGCAGATAAAAATATGCAAGATATCCCGATTATAGATTAGATTTTAAATATATAAACACCACTATATGCAAATGCATATGCAAGCATATAATCCGGTCTCTACTAATTATCTAGCGATCACATCATACCCCAGGGTATGATGTGATCGCTATCTTTTTTTTGGGTACTCTTGTAATTGGTGTCTTATCTGTCAAAAGAAAATTAACATTTATTCCAGAAAGGATAATAACATTTTCGCTCTTGCTTCGCTCGTTCTTGCATCCTACAAGGGCCCCAAAATTATAAAAGTGCACAAGGCCTCCAATTGGTAAAAGACGCATACCTTTAGGTAATTACATTTCTGCTTCTCTCTCTCGACTTAGCATTTTTTGCTTCATTCTATTGACATTATTCTAACAATAAGATTTCTTGCTGACAAGAATTATTCAATTATTATAAGCATAGTAGCCCTAAAATTCAATCTATCATACAATATGGATAACGGAGAATATAAACTTCAATAAAGAAGCCAAATCTTGCATGGTACGTATCATTTGCAGTCTCCTCTTTCAAATATTTTGTGTAATTTGACTGTCTTCGATCTCCGCACCTAACGCATCGGATGTTTTTTCCTTCAACAACGCTCTGAAGATCTTGTTTGGTATCAAAGTAAGATAACAGTTCCTTTGTTAGTGAGCGATTTATTGGCATTGACAAGATTCGGAATTACCTTAGTATCAAACTCATCAAATTGTCAAAGTTCTGGACTAATGCAATACTTGAAGCCAATTTTGGGGCCGAAATAAACGGGCAATCTATCGACAATAATGATGATGGAAATCGTCAAAAATGTTAATTTATTAACCAAAAAAAATATATTAAAAAAAAATTACACTATTCCCAAACCAATGCAACTCCTGAAAGCCAGAATCAAGAGTGGCGATCACCAGAAAAGCGCCGAGACAATGAAGCTCGACGAAGTCCCAGAGAAACAATATAACTGTCTTGGATCCCGCAACGAATGAAATGAATTTTGGACTGACATCTGGCGTAGGCGTAGGTATGTCAATTTTCCCACTTTTCTCGGCCCTCATGATCTGTCTTCGAGGTCTTAGCCCACATAAACGACTCCGCTCCCACCCGGCAAAAATAATATAACTCAAATATTGGCTTTATGTATTGCTCTTTAGATATACCTTACATTGACAACCGAGCAGCCTGACGGCGGTAACCTCGCTGACAGCGAGCTGTCTGCTAATTTATGTTGCCAATGTAAAGTATATCTAAAGAGCAATACTTAGAGCCCATATTTGAATTATATTCTTTTTGCCGGGTGCCCGGGTGGGAACGGAGTCGTTTATGTGGGCTATGAGCTCCCACCGCTGCAATCTTATTTAGCACCACACAACTCAGTCAGGCTTATAACAATAACGTACTATCGAGGACACTCCCGCCTGATCACCACTAAGCTAATTTTTGCTTGCACTTAAAACATAGAAACGCTCTCTATCCCCGCCCCGTTGACTTTATAATATATAATTAATGAAAAAAATACCGATCGGCGACACATGCCAAACGAGAGTTATTGTTATTTTGCGCGCCAAAGTTTACGCTTTCCTAATAGGCCTAAAGTTTAAGGTGGAGTGGCTCGGCGCCTCCGCATGATGATGATTAACTGATCAGGCGGAAAAGACCACGACTGCACCTACAGCACTTGATCCTTGCCCCTAATCCTAAAAAGCCAATAATCTTATAATACACCTTTAGATGGAGTCCCTTTCTCAGAAATAAGTACTTAACCGAAGGGATTGGAGTTCCAGGAAAATCAATATCCGGTTATATTGGAGCTCTTTACTTATTTACCATTGCCGGTATTTCCGGCACTCGGGCGAGTAAAATGTTGCTGAAACAAGATGTAAAAAAAAACTTGGAAATGGAGATGTGTTTCGAACTTTCGATTCTCGAACAGTCTTTGAACATTTGTATCGAAAAGTAAATACCCTGGAATTACTTCTTGTTTGTATCAGTCTGTATTCGTTTCAATATTTTATTTTTATTTATGGAGAAAAAGGGATCAACCAGAATATTTTCTTTGACTTGAAATATTATCTATACTATCAATACTAATATTAAGATGGATTAATAAAGGAGCTAATAATAATAATAATATTTTATATAGGAAAGATTTGATTTTTGGTTTATGTGTTTGTTACGATTTAACTCAAGAACTACTCGACCTATTTTAAAAATTCTTTCACCATTAGAAAGCTACATCTTTATCAAGTAACATGAGCTATACATTATATTGATGTCATGCAAATTAGCTGAGCTATCACAAGTTTCGCGGACGAAGTCGCGGGCGAAGTGCTAGTGTTATCTAAATAGAAATAGGTATTTTCACAATCATATCCGCAATTCCAGCATAGTTCGATTTTGCAATAAAGTCAAAAATTCATTTGTTTGATTTTGATTCATTTTGTCAATGGTGACGAGTTGGGACAGTATGGAAAAAGTTTTTGGTGACCAATCGGAACAGTGACGAGTCGGGCATGACTCGTATAAATTGTGCCTGAATGCATTTAATTAAAGTTCTGATTTCTGTTCTCCGTCAAACTTGCCATTCAGGAATCCATCTTGACCCAAGAGTGCCCATCGACGTGGCAATCGCTGCCAACTTTGCAATAATAGTAAACTAAACTACATATGACAAGTACTGCCTACCGCTTTAGCGATCACAGTCGTAATTGTAAGGTACGACAAAGTGAATTTAATTAAATGATTACGATGCCCTATATTTCACATGAGTACCTACTACTGGCCCCTCTGGAACATATTTCCGTAGATGACATAGACTCCATTTTTAAAACCATTTGAAGTGTGGCCTAATCATGTTATACTTAACTCTAATAAATCGAAGAGGATAATATACTGGCCTGCAAAAATAAGTATCACACTTTTAAAATTTCAATTTTTTCATAACTAGAGAAGTTAGAGATTTAAAATAATTAAACGTTTTATACCAATTTTTATCAGCTTGCTTTGAAACTATAGACAAAATAAAACTATTTTTCGAGTCCTTTTTGTTTCGAAAGTATATCTTGTGCACCTAAAAAGTTATTGCAATTTTAAAAGTGTGATACTTATTTTTGCAGGCCAGTATATATCTTGTTCCAGTTAGCGTTTACAATATCATTATGTAGGTATATTGCTATCATCAATCCGACTCTTATGTCTGGTGACTATGCCAATAGTTATCAAAAGAGGAAAAACATAGTACACTTAAAGTACTTACGGGATGATATCCGTGATTTTCGTCTAAATATCTGGAGCTCATAGTAACAAAGGAAAATCACAGATATCATCCCGTAAGTATGTGTCACTTTAAGTGTAGTGAAAAACCGTGAATGTCTAAAAAAGTGCATTGAAAACATAGTACTACTTAACTCAGTCATTCATCGCACACACATAACTCACTTACACACCACACACATGCACACGACACACTTATAATTAATTTTATACTACACTTGCTTAGTAAGTGTACCAATACTACCACTAAAAGGCTTGAAAGCTGTTCATTAAACCTTCTCAAAAATCTAGGCAGTTTATTGTATGGAATTTCATTACGGCCCTGAAAATCAGGGTAGTAATCCATTACTAACGCGTTTTGTTTTTTTTTTTAAGTCTTGATAAGTAAGCAAGTGTAGTATATATATATAGTAAAGCAGTATATATCACTCGAGGGTAAATACAGATTACTAAACTCGTGTGGTTCACGGCCCTCCGCTTCGCGTCGGGCCTCAAATGCACACTCGATTAGTAATCTGTGTCTTACTCCCCTTGGTGAATAAATAGCTATTATACCTTTACTCTAGCTTTTTAGTATTTACTGCTCTAGAAATTCATTTTGTTTCTGTAGCCTAAAAATCTTACCTGTACGTTGCTATTGTATAATACGCCTTACCTCCTATTTACTTATTTTTTTGTTAGACGAAGGAGACTAGTCTCCACGACGCAAGGAATCCTAGTGTGGAGGCTAGTAATATATCAACTTGTGTAATGTTTTCTTGAACAATAAAGCTTTTTTTTTTATAGGAAACGCCACCTCCATAAATATAATTTTTCAGCAAAATGAGTTATGAATAAAACGTAGTTCATATTTTCAGTTATATAAGTTAAAACCTAGACTGATAAGATGGGGTAAGTAACATAAAATTCTACAAGGAACTTATAAAGACGTCTCGTTAAAAAGTAAGTGCGATAAAAGACAAAACGCCTTGTTATTATCTGCCAGTCATATTCTTTTGATGTCTTTTACAGACACTTCTGCGCTAACGATTAAGATATAGTTATTTTATTCACACATGGAACTAAAGGAACATACTTCAGCCATGTAAGCTAACCTACAGCGAGAGTTTTAAGCTTGCGATGTACGACCGACGCATGGCAGTTGCTAATACCACTAAGCTTGCTGAAACTTCAGTTCTATATCCGAACTAACGGCCAGCTGCAAAAAAACCTTTTGGTACTTTTTTCTTTCTTTTTGCATTTGAAACATCCTTAAGTTTGATGGAAAACTCCGTTATTGTAATACAATTCGAACTCATAAGTCCTTTTGTGTTTTTTCCCGTGAAATCTACCGTTGATTTGCCTTGGGACACAGTCGTCAGTGTTGTATGGACTTCTATGGAAGCTTGTACACTGCCACGGAGGCGCTGATTTTCACAGATCTAATTAAAAAAATATGGAATACTTACACTTTAATCTTCTTCCCCTCCGCCTGGGATATAGTGGCGGGTGGCGGCGGCAGGTCGTCCATAGGCACGTCTTCGTTAGGCGGCGACGGCGGAGACTTGTCGAACTCCGCTATCGGCGCCAGCTCAGGCATTGGAGACACCGAGTTACTGTCCATAGCCGACAACTTTATGGGAGACACTTTGGCTATTTTGTCGAACGTTTCACACCCCGGGGACACCGGAGGAAAATTTCCCGCAGAAGTTCGGAAACGCCCGCACCAAGCGAACTATAGGACCACACGAAACGGATTTCACGTTAAAGTTCACAGTTCTGTATTTAATTAGGACTGGCTGTGTAACTCCACACACGATACAGCGCACAACTTTCCCGATAGAATGTCAGCAAGTTTCGGGATTACCTCCGGACGAACTTCGGGACCTGGAAGCGATTAAGGAGTTATTTATTATTGTACTTTTGTGTTCGTGCTCGTTCCATACGGAGTTGAACTAAGTGACGATGTATTTATTGTACCTACGGACGTCGTTGACCGGAAAGTTGGCTGAACGTAGGAATTATAATAACGAAGTTGTGTATTGATGCAAGGAAATACTGTTTACCTAGGGGTACATTTTAAGAGCATCATTAAATTTGGACGTTAGACGGGTAGTGAAGTGCGGTAGGAAGCGCGGAAGGCCAACGTCCCGCGCCCTACGAGCTATTATTCAACATTCGCCTGGCGTGACGCCACGGAAGGGACTGACAGTCTGACGCGATCCCCCACATGTATGACGTTCCTGTTGTTTATACTAGTGCCGGCTCGTTGACCACTACACGAAAGGGAACCGAAATAGATTCACACAAATATTATCGTGCTTTATGTTACTACTTCTCGCGAGACGGGCCATAATATTGTTTTAAGTCTTCGAAAGTTTGTATAACTTAAATGGAGAAAATCCTTAAATAAACCAATAACTAGCTTTAGCCTGGGATCTATCTGCTCAGGGATCAAAAGAAACTTATTTCAAAGTTTCTTTTGCTAGAATTCGGTTTACCTACATACGAAAATGTACAACGAGCAGATAGAACGATTATGTATCTTATCACTAGTTTTGTACGTAACATTTCTTTTTGTCTGTTTGTCCCGGCTAATCTCCGAAACGGCTCTACCGATTTCGACGGGACAGATTATATATTTTTATAATAATTTCATGCGAACGAAGGTCGCGAGCCAAATCTAATTGGATAATAATATAGGTGATGTTTGATCAACGTACCTACTGGTACTATGCACTCAATCTGGACTAATTGATTGCGCAATACCAATTGTTTTTATTTTGATTGTATAACAAGTCTCGTAGCGTTAGGTAATGTAAAACATTACCTAACACTACAGAGCGATGCACAATACTTTGATAGTAAAATGTTAATTTAATTAGTATGCGCATTTTAATTAACGTTCATATTTGCAGAAATAGCCAAACAAAACAAAAAGCTTTTGCAAGTAAGCGTTACATAAAATGAGTAGAACTATCAAATTAAACTTGTAAAGATAAGCTGCCTATTTATAAAAAGAAAATCCGATCGTAATAGCGGTCATTGCTCTTTCCCTAATATCTCTTCCTACGAAACAAAACAAATGAACCGTGTTTCGTTTTTCATTAGAAAAAATGTTGAAGATCACGATAAATGACGATTCAAGACTTTTGAACAGGCTTATTTTTGGATTTCAAAGTTAAGAACTTTAATAAATGTCGTGGGTCAATGACCGCTTTTGCGATCTTAACTGGCACCTCGTCATACTACACGTCATCTCAGCAGTCCTTTCCAGCCATATCATTCTTTACACAGGCCTTCCTGTACCTCTTATAGATCCCATCCACATTCGTACTCAAAACTTTTCTCAAGACATTTTCCTCATTCCTCCGCATCACCATGACAACCGATTATGTCACAACTTTTCAGTCACCGGCACCGCATTCAGACTTCCTCTGATGTACTCATTTCTTTTTACCCGACTGCAAGGAAAGGGTTATATTTTTCGCGCCTATCTTTGTTTGTAATAATCATTCTGTGTTCGGGATCATATCTTCCAAACCACTCGATGGATTTCTTTAATTAAGGATTAAGGTATTGTTAGATTCGTCTCATTAGTCCAAGTGTTCATATATAGGTGACATATAAAAAAAAATATGGGGGCTTCTAGATGTCATTGTTTAAGGTGTTTTTTTTTTTTGTATTACTTACTTAAAATAATGATAATTAAAACCACATTTCATTAATTTTAAGGAATGAAAACTACAACCATAGGTACTTTTTTAGGGTTCCGTACGCAAAGGGTAACCTGTAAAACCTCAAATAAAAAAAATATTTCAATAGCAGGTACTCAACATAATATATAAATAGATTCTTGCATTTTTTTTTCTTGTCAGTTTTTTTTTTTTTTTAGTTTTCATTTTTTTTTATCAGTCGGATTTTTTTATTTTATTTTTTATATATTTTTAATGAATACCAAAGACCCTACATAAACAATAATTATAAACAATGCTTTACGTATTTCTACAAAAGGTTTCAACTGGATTTCAATTAAAATTTTCATTGTCGTGATAGCCGATACAATGTCACTTCGTCTAGGTCCAGATTTCCCAACCAAATAATCCACAGTATAAAGTAATCGTCATTTCCACTTAGTTTCACATGTATGGCGTGGCAATTACAAGCTTCTGGGATTGCACCGTACATCTAATCAGCATACCATTGTGTAGTTGTGTGTCCGCTAAGGAAACACCACCGGCTTTAATATTGAACATATAGAATTATACAAGACTTTCGCTTTCGTCGTGAGAAATTACTTTAGTTGACACGTTACGGGGTAAAATCGCGAAAATGAAAGCATTTTGTTATAAGCAAACCTTTTTTTTTGTTCAGTGTTATTAAAGTCTGGGAATGATTGATGTATCGCATTTTTTTTTTTTAACTTTTATTTGTATCCTTGTACCTAACCTACATAAGCTTCATTATAATGAAAATAGATATGTAACAATAACTTTGAAAGCCTTTATTAGGCTTTGCGAAAAACGAAGGAAAGGTATTTCTGTACAGCGTTTTTTTACAGCATTAAATTGATAGACTGTCATTGTTATTTAAGGATACAGATACCTATCAACGTGGTCTACAGCAGCGGGCCTAAAATGGCCGCAAGAGCAGAATCCTAATATGAATCACGTTATAAAATGTAAATTCTTAAAATGGACATTATGGTCATAACCTTAAAGTCCATTTTAAGAATTTTAAATTTGTAAAGTGATTAATAATATGATTCTGCTAAAGCGGCCATTTTAGGCCCCCAAGATCTATCTTTGTTTACGATCTTTTTAGGGTTCTGTACCTGAAGGGTATAACCAACGGGACCCTATTACTAAGCCTCCGCTGTCCGTCCGTCCGTAATAGTTAGACAGTTGAAATTTTTACAGGATCTCTATTTCTGCTGCCACTATGACAACATATAATAAATTAAAGGGGGCTCCCCTACTATGATGGGACGGAACCCTCCATGCGCGAGTCCGACTCGCACTTTGCCGGATTTTTTTAAAATATTTTTCATTGTAGATAGAGTTGAGATGCGTCCATAATAAATAACATGTAATTCGCTACATATTATCTGGATTGGTTTTATTCGAAAGCTCTGAGCTTCACGTCTTATAGCCTAATAGGCATGACGACAGTATCAAAAAAATGCAAATCTATTTAGTTCGTCAGTTAGAGTATTGGAAATTAATGGACACGTATTTTTTGTTTTTGTAAATCAATGAATATTGACAAAGATAAAACGCATCAAAACTCGGGAGTGGGGGCTCGTGACGTCAGAACTAGCTAAAAACTATACCATGGCGTGACGTATTGAGAATTTTAAAAGCGTCGTATCTTCGTCAATTTTGGTTTACGTAACAAAAGAAAAAACACGGGTCAAATATTTTTTGATAATCTAAGTGACGGACTAATTAGATTTTTTTGTCGTCTCGCCTATTCACATGCTGGGCTTTATATACTTTGTTCTTACAAATTACTTAGTCAAACAAATATTTACTTCTTGACACCGAACTACAATTCGTCATAAAGTTAACCCTAAACGCTTAGAAAACTACCTCTAACTAATGATTAATATTAATAAATAATGTGTAGGAAATACAGTGTCGGTTATTTAAACTATGTTTTACTTGTGTACCTTTCACTCGACAAACAAAACTGTATCAAACAAAAGTTGTAAATCGGCTTTGAGTTTCCTCCTCACTAGGCACAGCATCACGCTTCTATCCCACAGGGGTGTAAGCATAACGTAAAGAACAAACCTTTATCACAATTCCATAAGACTGAAAACCTTTTTCAGAAGAGAACACAGCATCCTGTACCGTGAATCGATACTGAATTTCTTCACACATTTTCCCCGATTCATGCTCGCTCGCTACGAAAATATAGTATCAGAGGTCGCACATTACTTACCCCTTGTGTGCGCCCCCGGGGAATAGAGGGTTGCTTTGAGAGAACTAAGAACCCAACTTACAACATGAGTGGAAACAAATTAGCCTTGATTCTATACGGAGTCGTTTGTTGCCATTATTGATGAGTAACTTCGACTGAATAGTGTTTAATGTTACGGGATGTAAAGTACCTTTTATTCGTTTCTAATTACGGGTTTGACGCAGAATGTGCACAAAGCAAAATGTGCACTTCTCAAAATTGGCATTTCGCAAAATAGGACTTCTTAAAATGAGCACTACTAAAAATGAGTGTGAATTTTATCACAAAGGGTTAAAATAAAAACCATTTGCTTACTAATAGTGTTTAATATTACAGGATGTAAAGTACCTTTTATTGGTTTCTAATTACGGGGTTGACGCAGAATGCGCACAAAGCAAAATGTGCACTTGACGCAAAATGTGCACTTCGCAAAATTTGCATTTCGCAAAATGGGCACTTCTCAAAATGACCACTTATCAAAATGAGCCCTTCTCAAAATGAGCACTACTCAAAATGAGTGTGAATTTTATCACAATGGGTTAAAATAAAAACCGTTGGCTTACTATTTTTTTAATATTTAGTATGATACCAACTTCATAGTTTATTTTTCAAAATGTTAGTCAAAAATGTCAACAAAAAGATATCCAGATTGTAAAAAAATATAAGAAACTTTTCATTAAATTAGAAAATAATAATGAATCTCCCAATCCTCGTGAAAAAGCTTATTTTCTTACAATTCTTATGGTGTAAATATATATATATATTTTTTTTCAACAATATTAAGAATTGACATGATCATGCTAAAAATCATGCAAAAAAAAATATAGTAAGCAAATGGTTTTTATTTTACCCATTTTGAGAAGTGCTCATTTTGAGAAGTGAACATTTTGCGAAGTGCACATTTTGAGTCAAGTGCACATTTTGCTTTGTGCACATTCTGCGTCAAACCCCTATTTACTTGGTGTAAAGAACGTTGGCTCTTTGACTAATAGGTTGGACAGTTTATATTGTTGCTGGAGATGTAAATGATGATGGCGTTTTACATGAATATTAAAAAGTTTAGCAACCTTTTCTGACATTGCACATGATATTTTTAGATTAACTTAAATGGTTATTAATATTTGTATTAGTTGCACAATATACTAAACACATTATGTAAGTTGACAAACATGATAAACTATTAGATCTACTTTACAGATACTCGAAGCATTGTAAGAGGCTACAAACAACATTACCACTACACTAAATAAATAACTGGAGACAAAGACATTTACAGTGACATTCACGTTATCCTGTTATGAAATACCGGAGCAATTCCTATCTCAGGTGCGACACGGTTTGGAACAAGAATTTTCCCGACATTTCCTAGCATTACAGGTAGACATACGAGAACATAGAACGGCACGTACGCCTGTAAGTGCTCTCCAAGTCCTTGACGTAGTAAGTTTCTAAAGCAACCGCAATTTCTCTCGCGAACGTTTCCCGGCTAAGCACTACAATTTGGTGTTATTGTTCTGTAGCGACTTATCAAATTGAGATGAAACGAACCGTAAGCAGCGAGCTACTGTTTCTGCTACAAAACAATGAAATGTTGCTTTCTTAACGTTGCATTCTGCCTTTATTGTTAAGTGCTCCGTTTATTAAATTCAGTAGTAGCTTACTTGATTGTTTACTAGACCTTAAGTAAACGCTTAAAGTTTGAAATTAGTTGGTCGAATCTATATTCATACCAAAATACTCTATTCCCAAAAGTCTGTGATATCTGTCGCGGGCTCGTGGCCAGTGGGTTAGAGGCATTTAAAGGGCCTGGAAGTACCCTAGTCAAAATCACTAAATAACTTTCAAGAGGCAACGGTAGAGTGGGTAAAAAAAGTATAACATTCGCTTAAAAATTGGTCTAAAGAAATGCCAACCCCTTGAAGCTAGATAATGATGAGTGCGCCAAGTGAGTGCTGGACGACGGAGCGCGGAGTAGTGCGAAGTTGTGCGAAGTATTGCGGACTAGTGCGGAGGAGTGCCCACGAGTGGCGAGCCTCAAATGAGGCTACGGCCCTCGAGCACGTCGATGGCAGCTACCGACTCCTTACCACCCGTTTTATTACGGAAAAGGATGAAATTGTCTAGTTTTAATTTAGCGGGTAGAAGCCGGCTTTTCTGGCTGATATTTGGACATGGGCAACCATTTAGTTTAGTTTTATACTACAAGTAATATTTACTTTAACAAACGTTGCATTTTGGGGTTGACTGACCCAACTATTTTGAACGCCTTTTTTACTATAGGTACGAACACGAGGAAAAGACTCACTCAAAACGATCTTTTCTCCTATAAAAGGTTTGGTAAACTATGATACGGAGAAACTAAACATTCCGTGAAAACAAACGGTCTAATGTTTTACTAAACCACTGGACACACGAGACAAGCTACTTTACAACGCACTTTGGCAAGCACTTGCTATTGTTAGGTCCCCAAATAATCTGAATTTGGTAGTAATGCACTAGGGGTATTGTGCAAACGCGACCGCAAGCCCGATGTCGCTTATATTGGACACGCTCGGTTAGACGACATAGGTAAGTACTTACATTCATTTCAAAATAAAATTCAATGAAATAAACTACGTCTCGGATACTCAATCATTTAAGGAAACTACTACGGGCAGTTATCCAATCGTAGGTCAGGGAAATAATCAAATTGGATGACGACACCCATGACCGAACCAAACTGGGTGCTCCATTGCAGTTGATTATAATACGCCTACTGAGGATAGGAAGATCGGCTATTTCATCTGTCAGTGATGATAATTCAAGTGATAAAGAGCTTCCTTGTGTTCTCAAATCAAGCTGCTTTTTGGCGTTTATGGCGTGAAGTATTTGTAACACGATCCTTGAATTAGATTTTTGGGAATACCTAATTCCTCAATTACGATTACATTGTCAACGATGTGAATGTCCTTAAATGTTAATTAAATATCACGAAATCCAATATCGACTAGACTTAATAAATAAATAATCAAATCTAATTAACAAAGGATTTAAATGCCAAGTGTGAACGAAATGTGCCACAAACATATTGTGTTACTGGATCAAGGTCTGCGAAATTAATAAAATAATTCGCTTCAAATACCACCGGAACAATGAACCACTAACCTCAACACCTGCCCGCCTAGTACCTCTTTACAAACGGACCTATAATAATGAATGAATTTTCCACGAAAACCGACTTCACTATTAACAGGCTTACTCGGCAAAAGCACTGAGAAAATCAATACCAGTTTTTCCCAAAACTATTCATCACATCCCATAATTCATCGATTAAGAACGAATGTGTGTTACCAACACAGCGGTGCAATTCGTCATCCTGATGGCTGCAGCTACTCCCGTTCCCGGGCTCACGCGTTAGATAAAACAGTGGGTTATGTGCTAGGGTATAAGGATAATAATTGAGAGGCAGTGAAGCGAGGAAGAGGACAATTTGTAGTGGCCTCAAATCAGAACGCTGGGGAAGGCTCTCCTACGCGACTAGATCCGTTCTAACTCGTGTAACTTCGCAATTTATTTGTGCAACACATCGCCATTCGTTGTGTATAACATGCGCTGTATCTGATACGAGCATCACGTATTTTAATTAAGCTCGATGATCTCATAAGATTTGCATGTTATGGGACATCGAAGGACCTAATGAGAGTTCATTACATTTCGTCTACGCACTCAGCATACATAATTATGCAAATAAATCAGAGTGTGAACAAAATATGATGCAAATCAATTAACGTCGTTCCGTTACACAAAAGAGGGGGGACAAAGGAAGTTACTAACAAATATAAACAACGATTTGTAAAGTAATTCTCCCCTAGCTGTCATAAAAATGAGCCCACGGAAGTGACGGGGGTCGTCATTAACGCGAGTGACGTAAAATTGTGACACTCCCGCAAGCGCGTCATACCTTGACATAAGGAAGCTCCAGGGACCGATGAAAGTGACAATGTGACAGGTGATTTTGCTAATTAACCGGGGGATTCGTTTAATTTCTCCCTCAATTAGCCTCTAATTAAAGTAACTTAGTTTTGATGAGCGAATGAGGCTGTTGAAAACTGTCTATTAAATAAGTTTAAAATTAGGTCTACTTCAAAATGAAGTAGGTATTTTTTTCATAGCGGGCCTTAAAAGTCTTGATTTTTTTCGGTAGAAAGATGAAATACGGTTTTTACATTGAGGCAAAGCGAAACATTTACTAAACATGACGGTAAATAATCCAGCAACAAAACCACAACCGCAAAATATAATCCTGTAAACGATTCTTACATTTTTAATTCGTATGAGAATAATTAAAGCATGAATATTCAGAAGCAAAAACCCCATGATAATTCAACGAGTTCCAACGCGTAAAGTGCGGCGGAAAATGGCCATCAGAGTAAAAGGGCTCACTCGGCTACCACTTGATTATATTCCACCGTAAGTACTTGATCCTGGGGTCCCACAACCACATAACATGTCAAACGAATATAAAGCATAATCACAATGTCGCAAAATACACTTTCCTTTGACAAGTCTTATTAAGATACTTGTGTCGCCCGAAGTATGCTTACAAAGTCACCAGGTTATTTCATACGGAATTAGATTGGTAAATTGAGAAATAAGGACGCTTTTTATGTTAAACATTGCCGTATTGGAAGCAAATATTGCAGTTGTTATTAAAATAAGGTGGAATGTTCTTGTCGTTTATGGGTATTCACGTTATTCTATTGCACGCGCCTCCAAAACGCATT
This sequence comes from Xestia rhomboidea, assembly GCA_963853795.1. NCBI lineage: Eukaryota > Metazoa > Arthropoda > Insecta > Lepidoptera > Noctuidae > Xestia > Xestia rhomboidea. Next base: position 8,249,799 of record OY970767.1, on the reverse strand, counting down.
AATACGGCAATATTGAAGCCCGTGTTTGTAAATAAGAGAATGTCATTCTAAACCCGCCATAGAAATATTTAATCTGACTACACCCTCAAAATGTAGAGACCAGCATGCCTGAGAGAAGTAGAGATATGTCTCGACGGCATGTAAAACCAAGTGAGCATAAAAACTCTGACAACAGGTTAGACACTAACCACACGGTAAAGAAGAAGAAGCTGATTAATGAATACGTGTTCTTCCACCCAGTATACACTAGCACACTGTATTCACCACAAAACGACAGTTTTGTCACAGTAAAATTATAAGCAGTAGGTTGGCTTCAAAGAAACGACCGAAACGCTGACGTAATTAACCGAGTGCCCCTTCCCCCACCCGTAAGGATACTTCAAGGTGCGAACAGACTGAGAGTCGCGCGTGCCGCGTCATGTTCTTAACGATAAACCACACACCGATAGTAGCAACCCTAGCCCTGATCGACAGTATAGGCATTGAATTCAAGGATACATCCGAGTCACATTACTGCTTATCTTTTGACTGTGGTTTTGTCGTAACAGAAACTAGTACTTAAGCTGTTCCAAGTTCGGCCGTTTGCGGTCATTCCATCTATTTTAGTTTGCATCATTCAATACTGAAGACTGATCCTAGATGATGCTTCCTTAACGAAACTTGCTAATATACTAGCCTGACTCTTAGTAGAATGTAATAGAACTTAAAATTGAATAGGTAAGTTTCTTAGCAGCCGTGAGCCAGAAACCACGGGCATTAACATCAAATAATTTAACGTAAATATTTACGAGAGGGGGGGCGGAGGGGAGTAAGTCTTTGGCACAGCTGTGTGGTCCTTTTATGACTAATTGTTTATTTATCCTTCTCACTATTTTAGTTTGGAAACTGTTTTTAAGTATGAGAAAAAAAGTGATAAATTCCTACATGTAGTGGAAACGCCTTAATTTTTGTAGGAAATTACGGGAAAAACAACTACCAATACTACAAATACTCACCCAACATGAACTAAGGAGTTTATGTGCGGTGAGTTGGATACTCATCTGATTTTAAATAGCCACTCAACGACAAATAATCAGTGTATAATGTGCTTACCTTTAAGAGGTTGGAACACTGGTCTGTGAATCTATTGGATTGTATCTCGTATCTTTGAAGCAGTGTATTCAATTGTTGATAAGTCAAATAAAATAAGTTTTTAAAGCTTCAGAATACCATAGATATGCAACTTACAATATCATTTACAGTAAAGAAAACTTCTTATACTTGAGATCTGAGATGAAATGCAATTTAAAGCCACGTAGAAGAAAATAAAGATAGTGAGGAATACCAAAGAATATTTGGTATTCATTCTTGCACCGAACGTGGTATTTTACGAAGCAGCAGCATTTTGTATAAGATGTGCCATGAATTGCATGTTTAAAACCGAAGTTTTCCTACAGTTCACGTTAAAGAAACTCGTTTGTTCTGAGCTCCTTAGAGATGGAAATGACGTACATGCTCTTTGTTTCAGCTAAAAATATGGGAGAATTAATCAGATGAGGCCGTCCGTCGCCTCATGTAAAATACTGGTAATTGACAGCTGAAAAATCCGATTATTCAGGGTATGAAAAACCGGGTGTAAAGTTTTTCATCCTTCGTTAAATAGGGAGGATCCGCCCGACAGTTGTTGTCGGGTCTTTTTTGAGTACTCTTAAGTCGTGGATAACTTTAACTGCGCTATTTAGAATTTTGATATTAATGCTTCATTTGTGTCATAGATGGCGCTGTAGTACTTTTTGTATTATCGTGCTGTAGTACTTTTTATAGTGCCTATACAAGAAGCCGACCCGGGTAAACGCTAGAGAGATGATAAAATCGTAAAGTAAACGAGAAATGGTTCTGTGCCATCATGTGATAACCAAATTTTTACCACAATTTCAGTCTGAATTGTATGGAAATGTAGATGTTTTTCTAATGAATAAAGATTTTAATAAAACCAAGCGAAACCTCATTAAGAACTATTTTGACACAAAATCACAAAGTTCAGTCTCACCCCAACACATGTAAATTCCTACATTTTCCCACTAACGCTCAACTCAAGGAGAAAATGAATAAAACATTTTACACGTCCGTCCCTTGACTGGGAAATGTTAATTTAAACTAACCCACTTTCGCACAAAGCGTGCGAAATCAACAAAAGACTGTATGAGGGTTGAATAAAGCCTATAATAACATAGAGCCATTGAAGACGACCTTGTAGCAGCGGCGTAGCGGAGGCTTCCCTTGCTACGAAATTCCGTAGCAACGTGCTACGAAGACCCTAAAAATTATTTGATTTTACATAATTTAGCTCAGCGCGGCGTATGGTCATTTTACTGTCAGTTTTTTTTTTACTGTCAGTTCATATTAATTTAGACACCTCAAAGATAATTCTAGAAAGTTTAAAAATAACCCCGAATCAATTTTTGGAACGAGTGAGTAAAACATAATTATTATGTATTTCAACCAGTCTTATCAAAGGATAACGTGATATCCAGTTAATGAGTTGTGGAGGTCAGATAGACATTCGTTCCACGTAAAATACTGGTATTCAACTGCATCCAACATAGTTTGGAAAAGGCTAAGCAGATGATGATGAGGGTGTATGCATCTATAAATCAACTACCTGACTTGATAGACATTGTCCTGCGCTAATGGGTGTCGACAACAGCGCCACCTACCGGTTTTAACTTCAGTTTAGACTGCTGATGCCAATACAAAAAAAGAAACATCAAAATTAGTCAAGGCTTTTAAGAGTTACGAAAACACGCACACCGGAATTTTAGAAAAATCAATAAAATACTATTCACCATTCATAAATAACCCTCGATGGGAGACAAAAGAATTACTTCTACGTCAACAAGACAGGTCGTTTGAAAACAACAGGAAACGCCTGGAGAATCTTGCGATTCACACATTCCTTATCTCTTACCACACTATCCATTTTTAATTTAATTTAACATCTGGGTATGATATGACATGACACATAAAGGAAATACCATTTTAGAAACACAAGTGTCGGTTTGCGAATAACGTGTCGTGATTATTTTCGTATTTTGTTGGAAGGAAGTCTTCTTATTTCAGTATATCATTTTCATATTCCTTCACCATGATTCCTCTATTAATAGACATGTACAGTAGCCAGCAGCAAATCAAGTTACCAATAACTGACGAATTTCTCCAAATGATTTTAAACCATAAAATCTTGTTGGTTAAGTTCAAAATCGAATGAGAAAATTTTACAGTTTATCGTAAATTGATGCGCAGGTGACTGAATTACCTACTCCGTTGCTCAAGATTAACTTTTGCACAAAGATAAAGTTTCGCTTTCGTTTCTCGCTCAAAACACATTTAGCAAGCACATCGCATGCAAATTACTTTTAAATATAATGTATGAAACTGTTGTAAAATAAGTTCAAAGCGCCGCTGGATTCTCTCCAAAACTTAACGAGTGTAGTATTGAATGCAAATAACCTGCACCGATGCATTTCAACAGAAATTGCATCTCGTCTCGAGACGCAATACAAATCTCAGTGGAATAACAAAATGTTGTCGATGAACATTTAGGTTCTACTTGTGATTGCCAAAGTGCGGCCGATCGTGGGCCGAGAAAGTGATACGCGACCAGCATTGTTTAACACGATAGAAACCGAGACAATCATGCACCTAGTAGATGTTTTCCTAGATATATCTCAGTAATAGATAACGTCTGAATGCGTACCCGCATCTGACGTTCGCGATAATAATTCTGTGCCAGTTACTACGTAAACAGTGATTTTAAAGGCAACATTGTAAGTAATTAAAGAAGCAAAACAAATATTGTTTCACCTGTTTTTGAGGCCCGTTTTTAAATGTTAATGTTTATATAAATTAGGTAATGAGCTGATTTACACTTTAAATGCTCAAAGTCCTTTTTGGTTTTGCCGGCTACTATATATAAAGGGTGTAAAAAACCTCTTAACGGAGCCGAAAAGCACTTGTTCTCCCCGTCATTGCGTTGTTTTTTTTTTGTTCTACACCATTCCTTCTAGTTACGGAGATATTGGGGATCAAAGTTCCGACGTTTTTACAACATTTTTATAAGTACAACAAAACATGATTTTTCACCCCAAAAAAAAGTCGTTTCCCAGCAATAATTTTTGAGTAAAGTTACTTAGTTTGATGCACAGAATGTTTGGTTGACGGCTTCGTGATGAGGTGGTTTACACCCTGTATATTACTATACTCTTTGCAGCTACTCTTAATGGCAACACATGATTACACTGTTTCGCTAAGTAGAAATGATCAATAAAATGCATTTTAACTATCTGGTGATATCGATTACATATTCATAAGCGGATGCTAAGGAAACTATAAACGTAATGAATCCACCATGGAGTAAGAATAAATGGAGCGCTTAGATATCATGAGCGGGTGAACAGTGTCACCCGAACGCGATATACGCATTTTGATACGACCATAACATAACATCACGGCTTCCCCGAAGGGAAGAGGTGCGTTGCGGTTGCGCAGACACGAACCTATAGTAGAAACACCTTGCGCCAGTTATGTTTATTACATGGGAATAGGGGACGAGCCAATGCCATCAACCGGATACGAATCCTACCGCTGCTACCGCGAAATTACAACCTGTGATGAAAATGGCAAAATAAATTTTGCATTAGGCTGTGGGTAGGTTCATTATGAATACAATCATTGATTTTAGTTTTTTGCATTATTTCAGATGAAATATACTATGAGGTCATGTTAGATTTTGTCTTCCTCATTCATATTTCCAGAAAATATTGTTTCGTTATAACCCATGTACTATAATAAGTCTGTGTTATTATGAAGGGTGTTATTCCGACTCACGGCCCGGTGCGTAGGCCATTGTCTAATGAAATACGTGTGTCGTCCCTTCAACTTATACTCTATACAGTCGAGGACTTTAATTGATGAGCCACTTGCCACTATTCGTATTTTAGCCGTGTAATGCAAATCGGGTTTAGTCGGTAATATTCGTACTTGTAAATGAATAAAAAGTGCAAAATTGGAAAGTAGGGAAAGTGGCTTATCAATAAAAGTCCTCGGCTCTACATATCCGACAGAGTTTAAGTATAAGCACTAGGCGTAAGCACTCCATTTTCTTTCGCATCTCCATGTTGTAACTATGCACATAATGGCGTACTACAAAGTAATCTAGCAAGTCTGTAACTGCATTAACTGTTTCCTTGTAGCCTATAGCTTATATAAGTTCATCTATGTTGATGATCAGTCAAAGTTAACTTGAACTAGAGAAAGTGACTTATTTGTAGATTCTCGGTTGGGAATAGAACGCTGTTCGCATAGCGTGGGTATAAGGGCGAGTGAGTATTTCCTAGAATCAAGCACGTTGTTCGGAGAAATTCTAACTTTCAAGGCTTCTACACAAAACAATCCCGGTTACGCAGAAGTGTACCTACGAGTACACGACATATCGCCGGTATATTTAAGTCCTATATAATAAGGGGCGAACCTATTGCTATCATAGCATAGCTGTTGGTTTGTGTAACATACGGCTCTGGCTAGATTAAAGAAGCAAGTCACCAGATGTGGGCAATTTTTAGTTAAATTTGAAAGAACTTTATCAAGTTAAGTAGATCTTTAATAGTGTGGAAATCTATATATCCTATGCGTTAGTAACAATTAAGTAAATTATGTATAGTTAAAAATCTTTAAAACGTTTTTTTTTTGTTGTAACAGACTATTTAAATGGACCTGCTTAACTGGACACCGTGTCGGTATCAGTATACGTGTGGCAATAAATCAGTTGTGTTATGGCTAATTTCACCCGCACTTTATGTTTTAAACCTCAGGAAAGCAACGTAGTCACACCGTCATGTAACGCGAAATAAGGAAAAGTACTTATGGCCCGCTCTACCGTCACAAGTGTCTTGAATGTTGTTACAAGATTTGATTTAACTCGGCATGTGTTACAGGGGTAATGCATCTATGGTATAATAATATTTTGGTAATAATCTCATAGCGATCTCAGCTGTAATTGTATGTGCATCATTGGGATCTGCTATTGATTTTACATTATCTTAAAGCCTGAAATATATAGTTATAAATAATTGACATAATAGTTCTGTAAGTATACTCAAAATAGATTGAGAATCAGATTTGATCAAAGATCTAAAAATAAAATGGAGGTCCCCCATAACGCCTACCTATCCCTAACCTACCGGAAAGATTGACCTCCAGTTACCTGTGACGAAATATCAAAGTACCAGCGATCTGCTGTGTGTAAGTCAGTCAGATATGGTCTGATGGAGTGCCAATTAATCAGTTTGCTTGTTCCATTAACCCTGCACGCAATATTGTTAACCGGTTATTGTGCATCATTATTTAATGTTATGTCACTTTACAGCATATTAAGTATATTTATCAAGCAAGTAAGCACATTTCTAAGAATAGAATTCTCAAAACGAAATCATTATAAAACAGCAAACACTTAGACAAATTTCCATGAGCATTAAATAAATAAGTGTAACTTCCGCTATGAAAACTAACGAGTAGTAAAACTTGGTTTGAAACCACTACCTACTATGAATTTTAGGACTGATTACTTAAACAGAAGCGGTTTTCATTTAATACAGCATTGTTAATCGAATTTTCCGGCTGTCGGTACTTGTTCAAATCGTAAGTGAGATCGGTGGGTTTGGTTGCACCGCGGCGGGTAGGCGGGTAGGGACGGCGGGAGAGCAACATGGCAGGCGGGCGGATGCTGCGCGTACAGCCTCCGCCGCGGGCGTAGTACGGCGCGAACAAAGCCGCGTCCCACCCTACACGCTTCCTGCCTCCGTTTCAGGCTCTTCCGGTCAACTCGTCCGTAGCACATTTTCATGTATGAAACTAGCACTCAAATGGAAATCTATGATAAGAACATTCACTTTTTAATTAAAGGATAGTACTGATATCGACGTACAGTGATAGATATAGCTGTGGATGAGATTCAGGAACGTGTGCGCGCGTGTGTCGTCGAGAGCGCGGTCCGCGGGCTACTGGCGGCAGCCTCCGAGCGGGGGCGCGCGGGGCGAGGGCGCGGGTGTGTGGGGGCGCGGGGCTGCGCGAGCTACGCTTTTCATTAAGGAGCCGAGCTACGCCGCCGTAGCAACGGTCGCCGCCCCGGCCACGGGAAAGCTCCCAGCCCTTGATTTATCTCAAAACCTCCAACTAGCCATCGGCGTTTTGCTACAGACATTTGGTTGCACTTTCATGCATTTAATAAATGCACAATTTATAATACATGAGTGTTTTATTTACTTTTAATAGTAAGGTAATTAATGAAATCCGTAAGAACCGTAACCCGTGGAACATCTGAATATAGATGTTACATAGATAAATAAAAATACATACTAGGTACACTCTTAATGTCCTTCTTAGAAGGAAACAGACCCAGGTCCTCAAACTCACCACGTTATTCTCGAAAGAGAGACTCGTGTTCACAGCTTTGCAAGAAGACATCATACGTTTATTCGCTTAGGCTACCACAGACTGCTAATTCTTGCAGGTCAGCCATGTCATCCTTCTAGATTCCGAATATCTAGTTATTTAAGTAGGTACAAAATGTTCTACTGGCGATTAGCTTATAATAGCTGCTCTGGTCGATCTTCAGGTTAAGCTGCGCTCGTCTAGGTTGGTCTGTGGATGCGTAACCACATATTTATACCTACATATAATGATATTTACCATAACTTTCGAAATTCATCCAGCCTTTTTGAAGATACGAGGTTATAAAGAAATTAACAAACATACTGCAAGATACTCGCGTAAAACATAAACCTTCCATGGCAGTCTGGTAAAAACAGATACTTACTTACCATAGGGGATAAAAACACAAATGTCAACATGGATGTCGCTAGCAATAGCATGCTTGCTGGCAGCGAGTCTGCCTTGAATCATTCTATCTATACAGTAGTTTTTGAGTTTATCGCGAACAGGCAGACAGACGCGGCGGAGAACTTTGTTCTATAATAACATGTAGTGATCTAGGTATAATGTATTATTTTTAGACTGTAAAGTAAAGAGTTACGTAAAAGAAATGCATCAAAAGCAGAGAAAAAAGCCGTTTTGGTCGACAGATAATAAAAAATAATTTTAAAGGTTATATATTGTTATTCAAGGGTTATAATTTTTTGCACGGAATCCAAATCCTAATTCTAAAGTAAAAGTAGCTTAAGTTAGTTTGTTTTACTTATTTATGTTATATATGTATACTTATACATATACAACATGTTACATAATTAACGCACATCCTGAAATTACTTTGTTCAGAATCGTTTACTGAATCGATTTCTATAATTTTTAATATAGGTAATTTTTTATCCCAAAAATAATTAAAGCTACGTAATTTATAGTCACACTACCCTTGTATAGTCCAAACAAACTGAAATGGACCGTAACTCAAGGCAATAAGACTTTTAAAAGTGCAGTTTTATTTGTATTAATACAAATTCCACCATTCAATACAAAATAAAGAAAAATGAACCTTATTTCAAGCAAGTTAAAGTCTTTACAAAAACAGTTGAAGTAAACTTGGCGATTTAACCGCAGGCACACACTGACAGACACTGGATACAAAGGAAACAATAGTTACCCATACCAACAAAATGCGAAATATGACATACTTGTTTTAGTTCCCTTTCTCGTGCAAATTAAAAACCTGGGATAGAGCGAGACAGCCACCATGACACCCGCGGCGCCCGCGCTCCCTACGTTGAAAGCTAACTTAAATAAATGTAAACAATATTTAGTCACGCGCTAACTTCCGTACAGTGTACTTATGCAAATAGTTTCCAATAATTGACACAAAATGTTCAGTGAAATGGTGCATAATAGTGAGGACTGAGGCACGGTGTGGTGTGGTGATAATGTGGTTCGAGCTGGCAGAACATTCAAGTGAACCAAAGGTATGGTACAAGAGTAGACCGCAAAGACTTTTATTAATAAGTAATACACTTCAATTTTATTTATTTTTATATAATAAATTCTGTCTAAACTACACAGAGGTTTTAATGTTTTCACCATCACATATAGGATATTCTCTTCGAATCTGCAAGATGTTTGTTTTTGACTTTCAGATTAGAAGCATACTACCATAATTTAAATAATAATGCGAACCCAGGGCCTGGCACATATTGAGGCGGAGCTTTATGAGGGCTACAGAGCAGCGAAGACCGCCCTCCGCGAGGCTGTCCTGCGGGCCATGGACATGGCCCGCGAGGAGATGCTGGAGGCTCTCGACAGAGATCCGTGGGGGCGCCCTTACAAAATGGTGCGGGATAAACTCCGCAACTGGCCCCCCCCTCTGACGCAGAGTCTCCGGCCTCAGCTCGTGGAGGACGTGGTGAGCGCTCTGTTCCCCTCGCGAGGGGAACACCCGCCCCCGCCTATGGCTCCGCCGACTGCGGTGCCGGAACCGGACCACCAAAGTGACGACGACGACGCTCCTGAAGTGACCGGGGTCGACCTGAGAGTGGCGGTACGAAGGCTAGGTGCCAAAAATACCGCCCCGGGACCCGACAGCTTGCCTGGCAAAGCCTGGGTCCTGGCCTCGGAGGCTCTCGGGCCCCGACTTGAAGGGCTCTTTAGCGCATGTTTGGAGAGAGGCCAGTTCCCGCTTCGTTGGAAGACGGGGAAACTTGTCCTTATTCGGAAGCCGGGGCGCCCGGCAGACTCTCCGTCCGCCTACCGGCCCGTGGTGCTGCTCGACGAGGTAGGCAAGCTCTTTGAAAGAGTCATTGCATTCCGCCTCGCCGAGCACCTTGCGGGGACGGGGCCGGACCTTGCGGAACACCAGTATGGTTTCCGCAAGGGGCGCTCTACGGTGGACGCCATCATGCGCGTGAGAGCCTTCACGACGCGGGATGCGTTGTCCAGGGGTGGGTTTGTCTTGACCGTGTCACTCGACATCGCCAACGCCTTCAACTCCATGCCCTGGAGCTGCATAAGGGAGGCACTCCGGTATCACCGGGTGCCGACCTACCTCCGTCGTGTGGTCGGGGACTACCTGGCGGACAGGTATGTCATCTACCCCGGTCGCAGCGGAGACTGGAATCGGCGAGAGATGTCGTACGGTGTTCCACAGGGATCGGTTCTAGGACCGCCCTTGTGGAACATCGGGTACGACTCGGTGCTGCGCGCCGACCTCCCTAGCGGTGTCAGCGTAGTCTGCTACGCTGACGACACGCTGGTGCTGGCACAGGGGAGGACGCACGAGGCGGCGGCCGAAAACATGACACGAGGGGTTGCGATAGTCGTGGAGAGGATCCGGCAACAGGGCTCGAGGTGGCACTGCACAAGTCCGAGGCCATGTGCTTCCATGGCCTCGGAACGCGCCACCTCCGGGATCCTCAGTGATGACAGGAGGGGTTTCCATCGGCATCGAGTCGACGTTGAAGTACCTGGGACTTATTCTCGACAGCCGGTGGAACTTCGTGGAGCATTTCCGACGTTTGGCCCCCAAACTGGAGCGGATAGGGGCTGCCTTCAGGCGGCTCCTGCCCAACCTGGGGGGGCCAAACGCCTCCTGCCGGAAGCTCTACGCGGGACTCGTGCGGTCCATGGCCCTTTACGGGGCCCCGTTGTGGGCGCGTTCATTGAGGCGGCGTGCCGCCCAGCATTTGAACGCGCCCCAGAAGGGGGTAGTCGTAAGGCTGGTCCGGGGGTACCGCACGATCTCCCGCGAGGCGGCGAACCTCCTTGCCGGATTGCTGCCATGGGATCTGGAGGCGATAGTCCTCGCGCGCCTACACGAGTGGCGCGCGGAGGCGCTACGCCGGGGGAAACTCCGCTGCCGCGGCAAATTGTCGCTGACATGGAGAGAACGACTGTCGCAACCCCGTGCAGGGAACGCCACAATAGTGGCGGTAAGTCCCCTCTTTGAGGAGTGGCTGGAGAGACGCCACGGCGTCCTCACCTTCCGCCTGACGCAGGTTCTTACCGGACACGGTTGTTTCGGTAAGTTCCTGCACCGAATCGGGCGGGAGGAGACGCCCGGGTGTTTCCATTGCGAGGATCGACCGGAGGACACAGTGGAGCACACTTTGGAGGTATGCCCCGCTTGGGTGGAGCAACGCCGTGTCCTCGAGGTGGCGATTGGCGGCGGCGACCTCTCGCTTCCGGCCCTGGTTCGTGCCATGGTCCGGAGCATGCTTGCGAAGGAAGTGGTGGAACGTGAGAGGGAGAGATCCTCACGTCCCGGCCGCCGCAGAAGACGCCCCGGGCGTCGGGGGCCACGTGGTGGCTTCCGGCCACCGTAGGCGCGGGCCTGTGGACGGGGAGCTATGGGCTAGCTCACCGTCCTTCCGTCTCATGACTACAGGCCGTGTCGACGGCGCGTTCGTGTTCCACGCGCGCCTCAAAGAGAGTCAGCAATAATGAGGGGTCCGCAAGGGCCGAAGCCTGCCGCGGCTGCGGGACTATTCGAAAGAGATACCGTGGCCCCGGAACACAAAGGGCGATGAAGGAACATGGATGGGTTTTAGTCAGTAAAAGTCTGACACTCCCTCCTGCTCCGCCCAGAGCGGGAGGAGTCATTTGATGATTTCCCATCCGAAAAAAAAAAAATCTACAATATCAGTTCCCACCAACTTCTTCCATAATGCCGATTCGCCAATTCCTGCATTGATTGGCAAGAAATACAGTCGTACTTCAAAGGGGATTTCATACATAATTCGAGGCGGAATTAACACACGAGCCGTAGGCGAGGGTGTTATTGAGCCGAGAACTGCAATAACAAATGTCCACGTGTATCAAACAACGTTATTCAATACACTTTTGAAGAAATAAAAGAAAAGAAAGAAAAATATTTTTGTCATGAATTATTAGAGACTATGATTTTAATTTTATTTTTTTTCCGCGCTTTAAAAAATTGTTTTTTTTTGTATTTTTTAATATATAACTTAGAAAATATTAAATCTCCCTTTATTTTTGCACAATACTGCATCATATTTATAGTATTTAATCATTTTTTAATATTTGTTTACGTAGAAATCGTAAATTAGTATAGATTATTTATTTATTAAACAGGGAGAGTTTAATAACAAACAACTATCATAACATGGCAGGTCGATCTCAAAATTAACTTTTTTACAATATAAAACTATGAAAAACGTAAAAAAACTAGTCGATCATACGACATCTGGTGGGAATAAATTGTGGGATAAAAAGACAGATCTCCATCCCATAGTATGAATGTTAGTAGCTGTAGTCTAAGGCATACAAGCTTTTGGACAGTTTGGCTCTTAGATATAGTTTGGCTGTTGGTTGGTGTTGGTTATTCTACTCTTTGGTTTTTGATCTGGTTTTTGACAAATATTTTGACATGTTTCCAAGTTTCTAGTTTCATAAAATTGTATTTATTCAATCAAACAATAATCAATTATTAAAATGAATAAACGAGGAGTGGCTTTTTTATTTACAATCGTTAAAGAAATTCAACATTCGTTTACAAGTCCTGTTATATTTTTTACACAAAAAGATTATGCCGGAAGCATTTTCAATACCTTCAAAAATATTCATAATACTTTACTGAAAGAAGAACCACCCGAGAAAGTTGCAGACATCATTTGCTCGTTCCATATTGAATGGTTAGAAGCAATTCTAGAAGTAGAAATGTTTAGCAAAAGGATCAAGGATACTCCGCATGAGGTTATCGAAACAGCCCTCGAATACACCATGGATTGTACCGAACTGAGGTATAACCACACACTGAAGTATGTGAAGGAACTGGAATCTACAATGACGGAAGAAGAAAATCAGTTTATGCAGATAGATCTTACAATCCTAAAAGATATGAAAGACACAGTTAATAGTGCTCTGGAAGAGAAAGAACAATATATCCGTACGCAGGCGGATCAAACAGAATACCTTGCTAAAATTACTGATGAAATAGAAGAACTTTTACACTGGCTGGACAGACTAAATGATAGTTTAGCTACAGAGTTCTGTAAAGTACTGCATTTTAAAGTCCCACTTGTACCTAGGAATCTTAGAGAAGTTTTAAAACGAATTATTGAGGAAGTTGCCAGATGTACCAGTCCAGAAGCTCAATTAGTAACCCAACTACTCCAAGATAGGAGTCGTGTAACTACTTCTGCAGAACGAATGGACGAGGTCAACGAACTTCAAATAGCAAAAGTTACAGAAAAAATTAGAGCATTAGAGGGTCGCATGAGTCTATTACGTGTTGATGACTCTCCTGCATTGATGGCTCTGAAGCACAAAACCATGTTTTTGGAAGAACGATTGAAATCGCTTGAAAACATTAAAATATCAATGCACAGGCTTATACAAGAATTCAGGGAACAAGCCGCGGATGAAAATTTAAACGAATACAGACCTATGAATATCTTCAGTCATTTACTGCCTCATCCATATCGTTGTCGTCTCGTGGACAAACTAATACATCTATGGAATAATGCATTGACTGAAAAACTTAATGAACATGAATCGATTATAGACATATTAAGCGTTGTAGACATAAAAGAAGTGTACTCTGATGAGATGGGAAATTTTACCGTAGATAAATACGGGAGAAAAATTTACACAATAGGAAATGATGACATATTATATCAATTAAATGAACATAATAATCTAGTTCCTTTGAATGACGACGAACAACATATTTATTTTTATGACGCTTGTGGACGATATTACACAGATGATAAAAGAGAGCGCGTGTATAAAAATCATGATACAGCTAGTGAATACATGCTAGATAAAAGCGGACGCGTTGTAAAAGTTTTTGAAGTTAGAGACGGAGTTGAATATTTTTATAATGATCTCGGTCGATATTATGTTGGCAAAAACGGACTTCAAGTATATCGCGATGAAGGTTCGAGTGAAGAATATGTACCTGACGGCTTAGGTAATGTAATAAAGATTCATGAGAAACCTTCAAATTACGCACCGTGTCCGGTCGAACCGATCACTATGGAAGAAAACAAGTATCTTAAAAGAGAGGTTGGCGAAGCTCTAAAAAAATGTATAGCAGAAGTAATTGTGCACCAACCTCTTGATCCTATAGCGTACTTGGCAGATCTCTTGATAAAATATAGTGATAATATTAAAGCACACCAGAAAAATCTGAAGGACGAGCAAGAAAGATTCGAACAGAGCCAACTGATTCCCACTACCAAAGAAAATTCTATAAACGCCTATGAAGATGAAGCCACTGAAGATTTAAACGTAATAAACTACTAAGGTTAACCGGACCTAAATTTAACAAGTTTTTAAGGATTTCGAAACAAAAATGTACCTACCGTTGTAAATATATAGAAGTGTCGCTTGATAATTTTTATTATCTTCACCTTCACCAAAAAGATTCTTGATTAAATATTTTGTTTAGCTACTCATTCGGGTCGCTTTCTTTTCTTGTGTTCGTTATTTCGTCAAGATGAAAATAAAGATTCTTAAACGTTTTGGCTTTTTGACTTTTTACAGGAGTGTAGTAACCGCCGGCTATCACCCGTGTCATGGACTTCCACCTACGCGTGGAGAAAAAACAACACATAATCTTATCCACAACCTCTAATGTTTATTGCCCCCCAACAACGGTTGTAAGCCCCTCAACTGGCTAGATACCAGAAATACCATAATTATAATGGTTGCGTCGTAAAAATATTGACTGGCATGCGACGAATATGACTTGCTTTAGTGACAGCTTAACCTTTCCAAATCATGAAAATGTTTTTTCTCTATACTTAAATCCATAAAATAAAGTACTATCAACCCAAGAACCCGCACTGAGCCCGCGTGGTGGAGTCGCCCTTTCTTTACCTCTCATAGAGAGGAGGCTTGTGTACCAGCAGTTGGAACACTATAGGGTGATTATCTTGAATCAAGAATACTACTTGTCGCTCCAAACAAAATTGAACTCCTACAATTTTCTACTACAGTTCAAATGTCCTGTCGCGGCCATGATGTGACGTCATTTGGCCAGGGTAGCCAGCGAAACTCAAGATCGTGATCGCGAATCATAATTATTTTATTCAATATACAGCCTGACACAGACCAGCAAATTACAACAAACGGAATATCGCGGGGTACCCTGTGATTTTACTTATTGTGTGCTTTATTCATGCTGAAATTGCAACTTCAATAATGTATTATTGAATTGGGATTACGGCAGGAGAATGATGCACAGCGCCGGATTTAGGGCAGGGCAACAGGGGCACTTGCCCCGGGCCTCCACAATTACAAGGATGGCGCCCCCAAAACTTGTTTCTTTATTTACAAAAGAAAAAACTGAAAAGAAAAAAAAACAAGAACAAATAATAAATTCTAATACGGAACATATTGACTGCAACAGTCGGGACCCATATTGGATGTACATACTTAATGATTTTAGTCTAGATTATATAGTGGGTCCCGACTGTTGCAGTCAATATGTTCCGTATTAGAATTTATTTTATTTTATTTATTTATTAAAACTTTATGCCCATAATGTACAAAGGCGGTCTTAATGCCTTGGGCATTTTCTACTAGTCTACCTTAGGGTGATGCAGAGACAAAACAGTAGGTGCAATAGTACAGACAATTTTAAAGAATAAAATACAATAATAATAATATAAATACATATATACATACATACAACAAATTATACATAGTGAGGAGAGACAAAAATAAAACAAAAACATTGATGAAGAAAACCAACAACTTATGTAATTGTAGGATAAGTCTGCCAACTTCTTATGGAAGTTTTCGCGAGCTTTTACTTTAAATGTGAGCCGACTGGTTGCCATCCTGATATTCAGAGGGAGCGCGTTCCAAAGGAAAACCACCTGGACAGGAAAAGAAGATTTAAGAAAACCAGAGCGGTGACTAGGACATCGTAGAAGACGATTATTGGAAGAACGAAGATTCTTGCTATGCGCAGAGCATAGATATTGGAAGTGAGAAGTCAGATAAGAAAGAGAAGTGGGTTTTTCTAGAGGAAAAAACAAAGTTGTCAAAGCCCCTAACGCTCTGCGCTGTCTGATGGGTAACCATTTTAAGCGTAACCGATGTGCAGACACGTGATCATAGTTACGGAGATTAAATACGAATCGAATGCAGTTAAAAATAATAATAATAATGTTTTTATTTATATTGTTTTTATATTAGGTATTGTTTAATATATATGAGAGAATACAGAATTCGCGGAACACACACATGCACATTACACATTATGTATCTGTATTAGTTTATTGTCCCTCTTTGACGTTTTGGGATGGGTCGAAATGTCAACGTGATCTCAAAAGCCATGTATCCAATGATGGAAGCGGAAATGCGCCTGCGATGGTTGGCAGCACTGACGCGCCACTGACAGATTGAAAAAGGCATCGCGGATACCTACCTACCAAAAAACTAAAGGAAAACCAATAACGCGGAACCATTATGAAAAGGCCATAAAGCAGTTAACTAGGAGTTGTGGAAGTCTGGGGGTGAGTTTAGGAAATAATTTGTGTATTTTTACTTATATTCTGTGTTACACCCTAGCACGTGGAACCGCCGAACAAAATCACAGAAAGCTTCGGAGCCAGCGGTGCGGTATGTTAATATTGGTCTCCTAGATCAAACATTGGTCCTTCGAGCCGGATTTGTTTAATTCCGAAGCCCTGTGATTTTGTCGTCATCCCGTGCTAGCACACAATACACGCGGTCGGTTCCGTGGTCCAAGTGCTCTGGCGGTCTATGAGTAGCTTTGGCACGGAATCTTTCAAACCCAACTCCTATTTATGCGGAACGCGGCGACTGAAAATACTTGGCGGTTTATAGTATTTTCAGTCAAATTCTCTTGGTCAGGTTACCGAGCGGTAAGGTGCCTACCAAGTTACACTGCACAGAGAAACTCACACTTTATCAACGGTATTGCGGTAGGGCTACACATAGTTTATAAGTAGTGTCCCATTATTAAAATTGTATATACCTACAGCCTAAATAAGTTTACTTAACACAAACATTTACACTTGAAGTTTATTGGTATTTTATATGTTGTAGATACTTATATCTTCCTGGGTAGGTATTCAATGTTAGTAGGCTTACTATCTAGCGGCTCTGGATAGGTAAGCAGGTGCAATTTAAGATTTATTTGTGTGTAAAACAGTGATTTATTTGGGGTATATTGAGTGAAACATTGTGCACATTTCAATCACTTTGTTTGTATTTTGTTGTACATAATTGGAATAGATTCGTGGTATCGGGCCTACGACTGCGGTATACTTACCTAGTAGTCAGCAGGTTATCCAGCAATCTAAGCGGTTTAGATCTGGTATCCAAGTTGCATTCTGGTTTCGTTCCCATTGGAGGAAAATTATTTTTGTTTATAAATTGTTTATTTTGTTGTGTGTTTATTTTTGATTTGTTTAGACTGAAAGAGTGTTCAATCAGTCAAAATGCCTCCTAAAACTCAGGCTAATAAGTTCCTCAAGGTGCGGTATGATATGGCCATAGTGAATTTAGATCTGTTGCATGAGATTTCACAGTCGGGTTTGACCTCTGAAGCCGAAAGGAATGAGTTCAAGCTAAGGTATAAGGATGTGGAAACCATTTATTCAGAGTTTACATCAACACATCTTGAATTGCAGGCCAGTCTTGAGGGAGATGAGGAGTCTGATAATTTTAAAATAAAATATTTAGGTTATAATAAAAAATACTATGATATTAAGCGTAGGTATTTAGAATTGTTTCCTGGGGTCAGTAGCCATTCTTCTGAAGATGGTACTGCATGTTCCACGGATGGAACAAGTAAAAGCAAGCGGGTGTTTTTACCACGGGTACAGTTGCCTACTTTCTCGGGTAAAATAGAAGAGTTTGTGTCCTTCATGGACCTATTTGAGGCACTGGTGGGACAGGACACGGCACTGACCAATACAGAAAAGCTGTATTACCTTGTAGGGTCATTGACTGGAGAGCCTAAAGTACTCACCCAACATTTGTCAGTCACCGGGGACAACTACTCAATTGCTTTAGAGCTATTGAAAAGTAGATACAACAATAAACGGTTACTTGCGGATAAATTATTACATAACTTGCTAGGCACATCCCATGTTAATAAGAATTTGAGCTCGCTAAAGCCATTTCTGAACACATTGTTGGAGAACACCAAGGCTCTAGAAAATATGAAATTTCCAGTAGCGGACTGGTCATACCTCCTCTTCTTCATCAACTTTCAAAAGTTAGAGGCAAGTTTGAAGAAGCAGTTTGAGGACAAGATTTCTGATAAAGAATTACCTAACTTTGCGGATCTCATCAAGTTTTTGGAAAATGAGGTGAGAATTTTGGAATCAAGCGGGGATGCCCACAGCGGTAAAGGTGGTGCATCCACATCTAGGGCACATCATGGTGCTTCTCAGGGCGCCACAAATGGGTGCAAGTTATGTAAACAGGGTAACCATAATTTGGCAAAATGTGAACAATTCTTGTCACTGAAGCCGCGCCAGCGGAAGGAGCGCGTCAAAGAGTTCAGGCTCTGCTTCAGGTGTCTAGGAGAACATAACTTTGCGCAGTGTACATCGGGCTGGTCGTGCTACAAATGTAAATCGACCAAACACCACAACCTCATCCATTTTGATTTGCCACAGCCGGCGGCGGCGGCAGCTAGTGCGGGGGCGGGGGGGCCACCAGCGGTGGGTGGACCTCGTACTCCTTCTGCCAACACAGGTCGGTCAAGCATACCCGGACCGGATAGGGCAAATGCGCCGAATGGGGTAGGCGGTCCCAGTTATGAACCGAATAGGGGAAGTTCGGCAACTGTGGACCAAGGGGCGGTTTTAACGTCACATAATAAGGCGGCGGTTCGGAATCCTTGTCAACGGACAACAGTGCTACTGGCGACGGCCGTAGTGCGTGTTATGGATATTTGCGGTGAATATCAGGAAGTGCGCGCGCTACTGGACGGGGGGAGTCAGAGCACTTTTGTTACCGAGGCTTGTGCTAGTAGGCTAGGTTTGAGGCGGTTTAGGTCTGAAATCGTTACGCTTACAGGATTAGGGGGGTTACCGGTTAGTGACTGCAGAGGTGGAGTTAATTTAACGATTAGCCCCAGGTATGCGGATCACCCTCGGCTTGTTACTACGGCCACGATCTTGGGTAACATTACTCATAATTTACCTAGCACAAACTTATCGCCGAATATAGCGACTTGGTATAGGGGAATCTACTTGGCAGATGAACAGTTTTATTCTAGCCGACCAATAGATATTCTGATAGGGGCAGATTTGATGGGTGATATTATGATAGGTGGCATAATTAAAGTAAATAACTACTTACCATGTGCGATGAACACGGTGTTCGGGCATGTACTTATGGGTCCGGTGACCTATGCGGTTCCACAAAGTGAATATAATGCGGTTCATTATTCACATTCTGTTTTTGCGGCGCATGTCACTACCGATCAGATCCTGGAGAGGTTCTGGGAGGTAGAGGATATTCCGGATACGGTGATTGTTAACCCTAAAGATGCTGAGTGCGAAACATTTTTTAGGGATACTCATCAGCGGGATGAGTCGGGTAGGTACATCGTTAGGTTACCTTTTATGGATGAGAAACCTGAGTTAGGTGACTCGGTTCTGTTAGCCAAAAGGCGGTTTTTAGCTATGGAAAGGCGGCTTTCCTTTAATGACTCACTACGTGAAAAATATATTAAATTCATGCGGGAATATGAGCAAATGGAGCATATGTCGGTCTGCGACCGGGACCCGGCCGACTATGCCAGCGGAAAGGGGTACGTCATACCCCACCACGGTATTTTCAAGGCGGACTCCGAGAAAATTCGTGTGGTATTTGATGCCAGTTGCGGGACGACCACGGGGTTGTCATTAAACGATACTTTACATGCGGGGCCAAAGTTACAGCGGGACGTTATGGAGATCATTTGTCGGTTTCGGATGTCGGCATTCGTGTTCACAACCGACATTAAGATGATGTTTCGTCAAATAATTATCCACAAAAAAGACAGGCGGTATCAGCTCATCTTCTGGAGGGAGGCTGCGGATCAGCCTTTGCGTCTATATTCGCTAAACACTGTGACTTACGGTATGAAGTCTAGTCCATACCTTGCGATTAGGACGTTGCGGCAGCTCGCTGATGATTCTGCTGCTGAGTATCCAGCTGCGACAGATCTCTTAAGATCCTCGGTATTTATGGATGACATTTTAGGGGGAGCCAACTCTGAGGAGGAAGCTAAAAAACTGAAATCGGACCTAACAAACTTGCTTCGCTCTGGCGGTTTTGAGTTGAGCAAGTGGGTCTCGAACAGTGAGCGGTTGCTAGATGATGTTTCTGCGGAGGACCTAGAGAAACCACGGACCTTTGACAAGGTAGACGGGCCTGGGTTCTTCAAGATCTTGGGGGTAGAATGGGATCCCAATAGAGATGCTTTTTCTTATCATTGTAAAATAAAGGACAACAAAGGTTGTACCAAGCGGACTATTTTGTCAACCTTGGCAAGAACCTTCGACCCACTAGGTTGGGTAGCACCGGTGCTTTTCCAGGGCAAGGTCCTCATGCAGCGGCTTTGGAGGTTGAATTTGTCGTGGGATGAGACTCCACCACCGGATGTGGTAGCGGAATGGGGTGAAATAATTGCGGATTTACCTCAAATAGAAAATATTTATATGGGGCGTTTTGCTCTAGGCAGTAATACCAACACTTGCACCTTGCATGGATTCTCAGATGCGTCTGAACGCGGTTACAGCGCAGTGGTATATCTGAGAACCATTGACAGAGGGGGTAAAGTGAAAGTGTCTCTTATGATGGGAAAGTCACGAGTAGCGCCATCTAAGATAAAAGTCACAATTCCTAAACTAGAATTATTAGGTGCGGCTTTATTGGTACGGCTCGTTAAATACGTCGCTGAATCTATCAAGGGGAAAGTGGGGATAGAGGAGATAGTCTGTTGGTCGGATAGCACTATTGTTCTCTCATGGTTGCGGATACCTCCTCACACATTACAAACATTTGAAGGGAACCGGGTCTCCCAAATTGTTAATTGCGGGTTAGATTTAAAATGGCGGCACGTACCATCTGAGCTGAACCCTGCGGACGTCGCGAGTCGAGGTTGTCGAGCTTCGGAACTGCTCGGACATACCTTATGGTGGGACCCACGATGGCTTCATGCCGAATCATCGTTTTGGCCAGCGGATAGAGTTAGACAGGACAAAGACCTACCAGGAATGCGGAAGTCCTCCCTACAGGTTCAAGTCCATGTGGGTACGGCGGGGCCAGATCCCATTTTCAATCGGTTCAGCTCATTAGCAATGCTACAGTCGGTTGTAGCTTATTGCATTCGGTTTGCGCATAATGCTAGGGATCCATCCAACAAAAGGTTAGGTGTTTTGACGGTTCAAGAACGCAAGTCGGCTATGGATCGGCTTGTCAGTCTAGTCCAGCAAACGGAATTTGCTGCGGATTTAGACTCCTTAAAGCGGGACAAGCAGTGTTCCACGCGGTTGCGGCGGTTGTTTCCCTTCATAGACAATGCGGGTCTTTTGCGGGTAGGGGGACGCCTAGAACATTCAAGCTTGCCATTTCACGTGAAACATCCGGTTGTTTTACCCAAGAACCATCCTCTGACTAATATGGTTATTGACAATGCACATCGGGTTCATTGTCATGTTGGCCCAACAGCCCTACAGGCAATTTTACAATCAAATTTTTGGATTTTATCGGCTCGGCAAGCCATTAGAAGTCGCGTTTTTAAATGCATTGCGTGTTTTAGGACTAAGGCGAGGCCTGTCGAACCCATGATGTCTGCGCTACCAAGCGATAGAGTTAACGCGACTGGGGTTTTTCATACGGTGCAAACGGATTTTGCAGGGCCATTCTCTATTAAAGCATCGCGCCTTCGTAACGCGAAGATTTTAAAGGCATATCTATGCGTGTTTATATGCTCGTCGTCAAAGGCGGTTCATTTGGAGGTCGTAAGTGACCTAACGACGGAAGCCTTTACAGCGGCCTTGTCGCGGTTCACAGCTCGGCGCGGTCTCCCGAGTGTTATCAGGTCCGATAATGGTACTAATTATGTAGGGACGAACAAGCACTTAAACGAGGTTGATAAATATTTACATAGCAAAGACGTTGAGAAAACTCTGGAGGACGTTGCAGCCAAGAGCGGTATAACTTGGTGGTTTAACGTACCAGGGGCTCCTCATTTCGGTGGTCTTTTTGAAGCGGCTGTCAAATCTGCAAAAACTCTTTTAAAGCGGATGATAGGAGAGCAGGTTTTGACATATGAAGAACTGTCCACAGTATTTGCTAGAGTTGAAGCGGTACTCAACTCTCGACCACTTTGTCCATTATCACAGGATCCTCAAGACCTCGAAGTGTTGACGCCAGCACATTTTCTAATCGGTAAGGCCTTACTTTCGGTACCAGAGTACAATCTGGTGGATGTACCTGACACGCGGTTTGGTCGGTTTAAGTTAGTACAGGCAATTTCTCAACGATTCTGGAAGCAATGGAGTGACCGGTACCTGCATTGTCTTCAGAACCGGAATAAGTGGACAACACCTACGGATCCACCTAAAATAGGGGACCTCGTGTTGATTAAGGAAGAAAACGTTCCTTGTCTCAAGTGGAGACGCGGTAGAGTGATAGAGGTTTTTCCTGGGAAGGACGGGGTAGTCCGTGCCGTTAGGTTGAAGACTCTTTCAGGCTCGTTTATGAGGCCGGTGGTAAAAATTTGTAGGTTACCACTGGACTAGGTTCGGTTACTACGAACCTATTCTATTTTAGTTTTAGATGTAGTTTTTTATCTTGTGGTTTTATATTTTGCGGTTTATCTTTGATAGAGGCTTTTCAGCCTTTCTCGGGCGGGGGGATGTTTAATATATATGAGAGAATACAGAATTCGCGGAACACACACATGCACATTACACATTATGTATCTGTATTAGTTTATTGTCCCTCTTTGACGTTTTGGGATGGGTCGAAATGTCAACGTGATCTCAAAAGCCATGTATCCAATGATGGAAGCGGAAATGCGCCTGCGATGGTTGGCAGCACTGACGCGCCACTGACAGATTGAAAAAGGCATCGCGGATACCTACCTACCAAAAAACTAAAGGAAAACCAATAACGCGGAACCATTATGAAAAGGCCATAAAGCAGTTAACTAGGAGTTGTGGAAGTCTGGGGGTGAGTTTAGGAAATAATTTGTGTATTTTTACTTATATTCTGTGTTACACCCTAGCACGTGGAACCGCCGAACAAAATCACAGAAAGCTTCGGAGCCAGCGGTGCGGTATGTTAATATTGGTCTCCTAGATCAAACAGGTATATTTAAAAAAATAAAAATATGTTATAAAATTAATAAACGAAATAATAATAAATCGAATGCAGTTATAAATAATAAAAACATTTTTTTATTTCTTCTTGATTTTTTTTCTTTTCAGTTTTTATTTAAAGTTATTAGTTATTTTATAAGCAGTCGGGTTTTTTAATTTATATATTATTTGCTTCATCGACCAATAGCTCTTCCAGGCGTTTTTGGTGCGTCGAGCAACTTCTTTATCGTGTCTTGCCTGGAAGGAGACTATTTGGCCGAGGATTGGAGGTTTTTTTTGGATTATTTTGTTTGGATTTAATTTATAAAATATTTTTTTTATTTTATACTTTTTAGTTCAAAATATTAAAAAAAAATCCCTAGTCTATGTTACCTTTTTTTTTTTTTTTTCGTATGGGAAATCATCAAATGACTTCTCCCGCTCTGGGCGGAGCAGGAGGGAGTGTCAGACTTTTACTGACTAAAACCCATCCATGTTCCTTCATCGCCCTTTGTGTTCCGGGGCCACGGTATCTCTTTCGAATAGTCCCGCAGCCCCGGCAGGCTTCGGCCCTTGCGGACCCCTTTACAGTTGCTGACTCTCTTTGAGGCGCGCGTGGAACACGAACGCGCCGTCGACACGGCCTGTCGTCATGAGACGGACGGACGGCGAGCTAGCCCATAGCTCCCCGTCCACAGGCCCGCGCCTACGGTGGCCGGAAGCCACCACATGGCCCCCGACGCCCGGGGCGTCTCCCGCGGCGGCCGGGACGTGAGGATATCTCCCTCTCACGTTCCGCCACCTCCTTCGCTAGCATGACTGCTTCGCAGAAGGAGGTGACGGCGTCCCATTCCGTCTCGCTCCGGACCATGGCACGAACCAGGGCCGGAAGCGAGAGGTCGCCGCCGCCGATCGCCACCAGTCTATGTTACCTGGGGCAACACAACGATACACGTACATCGAAATCGGTTTAGGCGTTTAGAAGTAATTGTGTGAAACAGAGGGGCAATAATCCCGCCGCGGGAGACGCCCCGGGCGTCGGGGGCCACGTGGTGGCTTCCGGCCACCGTAGGCGCGGGCCTGTGGACGGGGAGCTATGGGCTAGCTCGCCGTCCGTACGTCTCATGACGACAGGCCGTGTCGACGGCGCGTTCGTGTTCCACGCGCTTCAAAGAGAGTCAGCAATAGGGAAGGGGCCCGCAAGGACCGAAGCCTGCCGGGGCTGCGGGACTATTCGAAAGAGATACCGTGGCCCCGGAACACAAAGGGCGAGGAAGGAACATGGATGGGTTTTAGTCAGTAAAAGTCTGACACTCCCTCCTGCTCCGCCCAGAGCGGGAGAAGTCATTTGAAGATTTCCCATCCTAAAAAAAAAAAAAAAAAAGGGGCAATAATCAGAAAGGCAAGTCTGCCTTTCTGATTATTGCCCCTCTGTTTCACACCATTACAAACTGTTAAAAACTGTGTTTCAACACAGTTTTTAAATAAGTGTGATTATACAGTCGTATAATCACACTTATTTAATTACTTCAACACAGTTTGAACAGAGTTTCAGCTTAATCGTATAATCGCAGCGACAGGAGAGCGAAAATGATCTTGTAGGACATTATATAGCTTTCCCCCCACCGGCGGCCTCCGGCAGTTATGGCGGTGGCTTGGCTTGACTGCGATTGGCCTGGAGTGGCGCGCTGTGATCTGCTGAGGCAGTGTGTTGTAACAGGTGGAATAAAGAAACTCACAAACATACATACATACATGAACCCTGAAAACATAACACTCTTTTTTGGGCAGTCGTGTACATTATTTGTGTCCATGACCAGGTTCATGATCTGAGACACCACACGAGAGGTTGTACGGTAAGGATCTATGTTACACCTTGTATACATAATTATTTCGTCTGTTCCAAAAAAAAATCCGCGTCCACTTCTTGATTGCCCCAGGGCCTCCACACATTTAAATCCGACCCTGATGATGCAGCATCTTATATAAAACACAAGACTACAGTGCTGAACTATGTTGACAATGTGTTACACTTTATAAGGCCCAGCACACACCTGCACGCGTAGCTAGTATGACCAATTCATCTGGTATAGACCAAGAATAGATAAAGCTCTTTCTATAAACTCGACCATGTCTTCTGCCCGAGCATGGGGTGACCCGTAGACCCGAGTTTCTACGAAGCGAAGACAAAGGCATAGAAATTGTTTCCATAGCAACAGGGAAGTAGTTAGTAATGTAGATATTTTACGAATGTTTATCGTCGTGTCACTTTAGTGTTGGTGAAAACGGACATTACGCATTCAGTTTCCCGCGGGAGACGCCCCGGGCGTCGGGGGCCACGTGGTGGCTTCCGGCCACCGTAGGCGCGGGCCTGTGGACGGGGAGCTATGGGCTAGCTCGCCGTCCGTCCGTCTCATGACGACAGGCCGTGTCGACGGCGCGTTCGTGTTCCACGCGCGCCTCAAAGAGAGTCAGCAACTGTGAAGGGGTCCGCAAGGGCCGAAGCCTGCCGGGGCTGCGGGACTATTCGAAAGAGATACCGTGGCCCCGGAACACAAAGAGCGATGAAGGAACATGGATGGGTTTTAGTCAGTAAAAGTCTGACACTCACTCCTGCTCCGCCCAGAGCGGGATGAGTCATTTGATGATTTCCCATACGAAAAAAAAAAAAAAAAAGTCATTCAGTTTCGTAGTAACGGACACTTGGGCCTCGTTCCCACTATGTCGTGACGACAGATAATCGTGTAGTTTTAAGTGCCGTGGCTTGTGTAGGTATTTAAATGCAGGTGTTCCTGTTCACATATAGGTAGGACGACGCGGTTACTGTCGTCCACGACTTTAGCCAACTAAAAACCACCGATAAATTAATCGTCATGACATAGTGGGAACGGGCTTGTTGATAAAAACGGCATTAGGCATTTTCAACAACACAGGGTTCTTACAGACGAGCGGCACGTTGCCAACTGCAGCCGTCGCCACCTGTCGACGGCTGCCGTCAACGGGTGGCGACGCTTGCAGTTGTGCGTTCCGCGTAAATTTATTGCAGTCGGTGTGACTGCAAGCGTCGCCACCCGTCGACGGCAGCCGTCGACAGTTGGCGACGCCTGTAGTTTATCTGCCGTTGGCAACTTGCCGTTCGTCGGCAAAGCGCACTCCTTGGTTGTACAGCACCACCAGTACGCGGACGCCCAGCGACTTCCGAGAGCCGCCGAGAAATTCCATGCGAAACAGCGGAAAACTGGCATGCGGCTACCAAAGCAGTCGTGCGCCGGCTCTCCTGGTAGCTTGAGCGCGCCGCAGCCTTTAGGTATATCTTTGGCATGCCGTTTTCGATGCATGTTGTAGAATTTAAGGTTTAGTCTATCGATTTATACATAACACTCATTCATTGTCGCTTGTCAGAGCTGGAAATCGAACCAACTCAAATATTACGGTCTTTACATAGGAAATTGGAGATGTATGAAAAAGTGTATGAAAATTAAAAAAAAATATAAAAATTTTGTTATTTTAACAAATCAAAGTACTGGCCCAAATTATATACACAATTTTGCCATTTTGATGGCAGTTTGTTTATCCCTTTACTGTAGAAGTCTGTCGGACGGAAGGCCGATGAAGTCTGTGAAAGCGTTTTGTATTCCTGTCGGGTGTTGAATTTTTTCCCCTCATAGAAAATAGTTAAAAAATAAAAATACTAAATTTTGAAAAAAGTAGAAATCTGTTGGGGCAAGGTCCAGTGAGTATGGTGTGTGACGGAGGGCTTCTAGCTGTAAATCTTGTAGCTTTACGATGGTCTGTCGTGAAGTGTGAGATAACGCGTTGCCGCGGAGAAGCAATGGGGAAGAGAGTGGCACCCACTTATTATAGCTTTTTTATCTTTCCGATTTGACGCAAGTGCTTCAATGTTGTTTTGACACTAACTCCAAGGCCCGCAGCAAGCTCAGCCGTAGATTGAGTTGAATCCGCTTCCACTCTCGCCTTCAATTCGTCGTTGTCGACGATGGTTACCGGCCGACCACGAGGGTCGTTTTTCAACTCAAAATTACCTGATTTAAAACGATTCAGCCAATAATGGACCGTGTTTATGCAAGCAGTGTTAGGCATACACGTTGTTAATGTTTCGTGTTGTTTGCGTAGCGGTATTTCACCGTAGGTACTCATTTCGTAAATTGTACGAATTTTCAGTTTACCCATGGCGCCAAAAACTACCACAATTTCACAAAAACAAAAAAAGATTAGGCAACTCGTGAAGATCCTAATTTTGTCAAATCAATAACTGAAGTCGAATCCAAAGCTTGAATTTCAGTTGTGATTATGAGTAATTTCCTAGGTAAAAAGAAATCTACCACGACGACGACCACGTCGAGATTGTGGAGTCCATGCTATCGAACTTGCAAGAGCTAGGGTGCAACATGAGCATAAAAAACCACTTTCTGCACTCGCATTTAGACCGATTTCCATAAAATCTTGGTGATTTTAGTGAGGAGCAGGGTGAAAGATTCCATCAGGATTTTCGGACAATGGAAGAGCGTTATCAGGGGCGGTGGGACTCACATATGACGGCAGACTACTGCTGGAGTTTGCAATGAGATCTAGATAAAGTCGTTCATTCAAGAAAATCTTACAAAAGATCATTTCATTAGTGTTCAATAGAAATTTTGTTAGCATAATATATTAATTTTCTGTATTTTTTTGGTCAAAATAATAAAACTATACTTATATTTCAAAAAGTAAAGCTGTTAGCAATCTCCCAGTATTTATTTCATAGTCAGGGCCATAGAAATACCCAATACCTAACAGTAAAAAATAAAGGATTTGTGTTGACCAGTGTTATCGGTCATCAAAAACAAAACACCAGTACAGATAAAACGTGTTTTATTATCAAAATAATATTATTTTATAAATCTATAAAATTTCACTTAATCTTCTTGATTTTTTTTCCAGCTGCTTTGGCCGGCATTTTATCTTTGCTAGGATTTATTTGACCTATTTGCTTCTTCTTTTTATTAAGTTTGTTTTTTAATTTCTTGGAAGCTGCAACTGCAACTTGTTCTGTGATTTTGTCTTCATTTTTGCTTACAGCTTGTATCTGTGGATTTGCACCTTGTTGCTCCTTATTGCCTTTGTTCTTTTTATTCTTCTTTTTATTTTTACTCGGACTTTGATTTTGTTGTACCATCTCAGTTTTGCTTTGAGGTGATTTAGGACTGCTATTGTCGTTACTTACCTTTTCAGGGACATTTTTATTATGTTTATTTTTCTTGCTTGCTGAACTTTGTGGACTTTTCTTGTCTGATTTTTCAGTAGTGCTGCCATTTGGTACTATGACTTTGACATTATTGCTATTTTTATTTTTCTTTTTCTTGTCACCCGGGCTTCGTGGAGTAGCAGAATTAACTGTTTTTTCAGTAGTGTTACTGTTTGGCGCAATAGCCTTTACATTGTTGGGGTTTTCTACATTCTGCTTATTTTTGCGATTTTTCTTTTTCTTTTTACTGTTATTTTCGGTGGTCTGGGCCTGGTTAGGTACTTGTGGATTATTTGCATGTCTGAAAAGTAAAAAAAACAAATTGCTTATAATAGAGCAGTATAAAATAATATATAGGTATGCAGTTATATTTATATTTATTTATTTATTATACATAATTGTGTTATATTTATATATACATAATTGCAATATTTTAACGAAACATAAAAAAATGTATGAGCCCGTACCCCAGAATGAACAGATATAATCTATGTCATTTAATAGACAAAAACTTCTTTATAAAAAATAAAAAAGGTGCGTATTGCTCAGCAGTTTTGGACAAAAGTTATAAAGGTTTAAAGAAGTTGTTTTTGTCACTATGTCTAAAGTACTTTTATCTATATTCTAGTGTATATTATGTATCCCTGTCCCAGGTATTTAATAAACAGAGAATATTGG
This sequence comes from Xestia rhomboidea, assembly GCA_963853795.1. NCBI lineage: Eukaryota > Metazoa > Arthropoda > Insecta > Lepidoptera > Noctuidae > Xestia > Xestia rhomboidea. The sequence continues at coordinate 8,220,591 of OY970767.1, read as the reverse complement.
TTAAAAAACACATAGCACACACTGGCTGGGAGACAATCCATTTGTTTGTAACAATAAGATCACCGGAGAAAAAGCTGGTATGTAATCTCTTTGCTTTACACAAAGAGATTTAAGTCTGGCACAAAACAAAACACATTCAAATTATAAGAATATACATTTATGTCAATCAAATTGACATTGACGCAATGTTGATCGGTAAATCTTTCAAGTGAAATCAAAAATAAAATACTTTTGATTTTGAGTTCTATTCAAAATCTGGTATCAATATCCAAAATTCTGTTTTTATTATAATTATTTGTAATACTTTTTTTTTTGTTCAATTGGGGCAGGATTTGTCAAAGTCCTACTTTTTCTAAACCCCTGAAAACTTACTTTGTCTGTGCATTAGGCTTGGCTTTCTTTTGCTGCGGCTGAGCACTGTCTGATGGAGCTGATCGTTTTACAGGTGACTGTTTCTTATTCTGTGTCACTTTGTTTTCTTCATCAGACTGGACATCTCCATTTTCTTTAGGTACTTCTGTCGCATTGGGGTCAATTTCTTCGTCATCTTCGTCTTTAAATGGCTCCGGCTAAAACAATAAATAAATATAGTTAAACTAAATACATACAGCATTTTCAACAGAAAATTTGTTAAACATTACATTTGACTGTACTTACAATAACATTAGAGAACTTTTTGAACTTCGCCACAAAAAAACCGTCCATATTATGTGTGTGAGGGTAAAACCTTCTAGTCAGTTTCAATGAGGGATGGAACCGATGGTGCCTGTACTTGACAAAACCTTCAGTGCCAAAATCAAGTCCTGTGGGAACCAACTTCACATTTCTTCGTTTTAATGCATAGTTCACTACCCATTCATTTTCTTCCGGCAGAATTGAACATGTAGAGTACACAATGTAGCCACCAGAACTAGATTTCGCACTGCAACAGTCAATGGCAGCAAGCAGGAGTTGTCTCTGTATGTTGAAACACCTCTGAATATCTTTCTGATCTTTAGTAGTCTTAACACTGGGATCTTTGGCAATGACTCCTGTACCAGTACAAGGAGCATCCAACAACACTCTATCAAAACCCTTCATTACATCAGGGAACTCTCTACCATCATGGTTACAAATTACAGCATTCACTACACCCAACCTGTGGAAGTTACCAACTACAGCTTTCGTCCTTTCTTTATTAGCATCATTGGCAAATAATGTTCCTGTGTTCTTCATGATGGCTGCTATATGCGAAGCCTTGCCACCTGGTGCTGCACACATGTCCAATATCCTCTCATTCTCTTGCGGTGCTAATGCCATGACTGGCAGGAAACTAGAGGCACCTTGTAAGATATAGTGTCCTGCTAAGTATTCGGGAGTTGCACCAATAGGTACAGTAGAGCTATATACAACAAGACCTACTTTACTCCATTTACCCACAGGGTCTAAATTCACTCCTCTATTTATAAGAGCTTGGGCTAAATCTCGCCGCCTGGTTTTAAGGCTGTTAGTTCGAATAGTCACTGGACGTGCAACTTCACTTGCTTCCAGGAATTCCACCAATTCTTGCACAGGAAATATTTGCATAAGTACTTCCATAAGAAAGTCATTGTAACTGTAATATGTGCAAAGATCTTTTAGAAGCAGATCTGTGTATTCACAGCGGGATCTGCCGTCTTCCTTCAAACGATTGAAATCCCCTAATACTGTTACTACATCTTTGACTCTTTGATGAACATCTTGGAGACTAGCTGGATTGTTTAGTTCCTCTTCAGATGGGAATGCAAATACATCTTGTTTGGCAATATTCAATTGTAGTTCTTCATCAGCAAGCTTCTTGTCTACTTTCTGTTTTTTCTTTAATTTGATGTTGGCCTTTTCTATGGGCAACATGTCGTCATCGTCATCATCATCGTCGTCGCTATCCTTATCTCCTCCGCTTGAGTCAGAATCATATTCTAATTTACCACCACTAGCATCTTCATCTTCTGATGTCACATCACCATTTTCATTGTCAGAATCTTTAAATAAATCATCCAGAGTACCAACCTGTAAGTAATTATATTCTCATTATGATACAGATACATTAGCAGTTCTTTACTATTACAACTGTATTACTATAACAAAATTAATCTGATATTTTTGACATTAAAGTTTAAAATTAAATTCAATAAATAAATGGTCAGTTGATACTTGCATAATCACCGGCCAAAAATATTTTGCAGCATCAGCTTGATTTAAAGAAAACACAAACAAATATCATATTCTAACCTTGTACTTTTCTCCACCCGCTTTCTTCTTGCTGGTACCTTCATTATCAGAACCTTCTTCCACTTCTGACCCTTCATCATCCTCATCCTCATGGCCACTGTCATCATCTTCCTCAGATTCCGATTCATCCTTTTTAGGTTTGCTTTTCTGATCTTTCTTATTTTTCTGTTTAGGTTTCAACCATTCCTTATTGTCATCAGTGTAACCTGTTATAAAGTAATAGTTTTTTTTTTTTTTTTGTAATCTTTCACGTTATAACAACATTTCTGAGTACTACCTAATTTCATTATTCAGAGCTAAACCAGTTCATGTGTGTTTACAACTATTTGAAAAACATTTGACCCATGAGCATAGCAGATTTTATGAAAATGAGGAGAGGTCATGATCTACACCATAGATAAAGTTTATAAATGTCTAAAATTGTGCCGTCATTCAAACCAGGCTCTTGGAATGTAAGAGAAGTAGTTTAGATTCCAAAGGCCAGATCAGACAGACAGAGTGGAAAAATCTTTGGGTAACTGCTTAAAGTAGAAAATTGTGTAAATAATGATGCGTGCGTCAAGCTTCTTGCACATGCTTGTGATTCAATCAAGCGTCGTCAAACATTAATATTTTTTGCCGTTTTTCAATGCAACTGGTAATATACACTCGCATTTTTCCATTCTGTCTGAACTAACCCTTGAGAATACCAAAAACTACTGTAAATAAAATGTCTACCCTATTTAAGAGGTAAAGTTTGTAAGTTTGGATGTAGACGGGTAATTCAAGAACAAAAACAGTTCGCAGAGAGAGAGAGAGATACGAGTTCTTTCACTAATGGTGAACTGCATTATCTCCGAGTGTCTAGTAGACTATATTATGTATTTAAAATGGCCTTATGGCATAATTTCAATTCTGATTGCGTCCATAACGTAACAGGTAGTCAGTGGCCCAAAAAGTCTGATAACCAGTCATACTAAGGGGTATTGTATTACCCAGTACTAACTGGGTTGTGGAGGTCAGATAGGCAGTCGCTCCATGTAAAATACTGGTATTCAGCTGCATCCGGTTAGGTTGGACGCCGACCCCAACATAGTTGGGAAAACGCTAGGCTGATGGTGATGATTGCGCCCATAACATGAACAATAACTATTCAGAAGTAAATATTTACCTGGAGCGGTTTCTTCATCAGAACTGTTCTCAACATCCTTATCCTGTGCTACCTCTGTATGTTTAGCTACCTTCTTCTTAGCTTGCTTTAAAGTTTTCCTCTTTTCTACTAGTTCTGCCTTCTTCTTTGATCTCTTTGCTGCTCTTTGCTTCTGCCTGTGAGTAAGCTTCTTTTCTATTGTGTCATCTTCAACTGCAATAAAAGAATAGTGTCAATGAGAATTCAAACATGACTGCAACAAGTGTAGGGTTAGTGGGTCGTCTTAGGGTAGGTTCGTCTACAAAATTACAAATATGAATGACAAAACTAGGTGTACTCCACTAAGACGTCCACTGACTGTAGTTTTCGAAAGCCCCGAAAGTCCAAAGCCCTTATTCGTCTTGGTATCAAATAAAACCTAGAGGGCTAGAGGAAACAGATACTTGTAGTTTGATTTTATGTTGTTTTTTGGCAAGATAATCTCAGCAGTAGCCAGGAGTCTGGATTTGTATTCGGTTTGCAGCAAAAACCTCGCCCACTATTTCATATGACTAAAATTTTATCTTATGAAATGTGGTTGTGGTATTGAGATACACATCTCTCTTAACTTTCAGTAACAGACGAGACGTTATGATATATCTTGTCATTTACTTACGCAGTTCCTTTTTAAACACAGGATCAGGCTGCTTGCGAGCTTTTCGGCCGGGTCCTTTTTTTACTTTTTTAGTTTCATCAAATTTTGCCTTGCGACCCATGCTAAATTATTAAGGTTTGTAACAATGTTTAACTCATAAAACAATCTTCCACCACAAAACTGTTCGCTTGTTAAAAAACTCCGATTCTAGACTGTAATTACTGTAGACCACCATGCACGATTTAAAAGTAACCAGAACCACACGTGTTCACGAAACTAAGGTTACATTTGACAGTTTTGACACTGACAGTACACAATTACCTCTGAATAAGGAATCCTAAGTATTCTTACCTCCATGACAATTACACAGACACAAACAGTGAGAGTTTAAAATTCTCTATGCCTTACGGCCGCTCTACACTTATCCCGCGGATCGCGCGTTAAAGCCGCAGTGACAGGCCGCGAAGGCGAAGCGTGGAGCCGTTTCGCATATTCTTCGCAGTTTCGCGCATTCTTCCCCGATTTTTGTTGATTAAAATATTAAGTATAAGTCATTCCTGCACCTGTATGAGCTTGGAGGGTTGTATTGATGATTTTGATGATTTTATTTCTATAACTACATACGTCATACAGTCGCGAGCAATATTCAACATTCTAGCACTGGCCTGCAAATTGCAAAAAATGTAAGAAAATTGGAATTTCGCGGGCTGGTAGGAGCATCCAATTAAATAAAAACTGAAAAGAAATGAGATACCAACAAAAAAAATATAGTCAAATTGAGAACCTCCTCTTTTTGGAAGTCGGTTGCAGTCAATGTTCCGTATTAGAATTTTTTATTTGTTCTTGTATTTTTTCTTTTCAGTTATTATTTACGCAGTCGGGTTTTTTAATTATTATTTTTTATTTTACACTTTTTAGTTACAATTTTAATAAGATGGAGATATTTGCTTTTTATTTATTTTTTAAAAGTACACAAACCTACTTATTAGGTCCAGGTAATCCGCGCGGATCTTGTAGGTATAGGAACTGATAATATAATACTTGTATAGGTAAATAACACATTTTTAGCCGACTGCGCCCGAAGGAGGGTTATGTTTTTCGAGAGTATGTATGTATGTATAATTGTTTGGCACGCTCTGTGGCCTGAACGGCTCGATGGATTTTAGCTTGAGAGGTGTGGTTAGTTTTGTATTTACTGTAAGAGTGACACTGGGCATATTAAAAAAAAAAAAACAAAATGGCGGATTTTTGTCGACAAATTCAAATGTTTGGCAGGCTCTGTGGCCTGAACGGCTCGATGGATTTTACCTTGAGAGGTGTCGTTAGATTCGTATTTACTATGAGAGTGACACTGGGTATATTAAAATAAAATAAAAACAAAATGGCGGATTTTTGGCGCCAAATTCAAATGTTTGGCACGCTCTGCAGCCTGAACGGCTCGATGGATTTTAGCTTGAGAGGTGTCGTTAGATTCGTATTTACTGTGATAGTGACACTGGGTATATAAAAAATAAAATAAAAAATAAACAAATTGGCGGATTTTTGGCGCCAAATTCAAATGTTTGGCACGCTCTGCAGCCTGAACGGCTCGATGGATTTTAGCTTGAGAGGTGTCGTTAGATTCGTGTTTACTGTGAGAGTGACACAGGGTATATCAAAATAAAAAAGAAACAAAATGACGGAGTTTTCGCTCCAAATTAGAATGTTTGGCTCGCTCTGCAGCCTGAACGGCTTGATAAAGGGCTCATCATGAAGATTTTAAAATGGTATATCTAAGTAAAAAAATAAAAAACCCAGCTGCATAAAAAATAACTAATAACTTTAAATAAAAACTGAAAAGATAAAAACAAGTTAAAGAAACAGGACATCTTGACTGCAACAGTCGGAACCCATTAAGTAAACTAGACTAAAATCATTACATCCAATATGGGTCCCGACTGTTAGTATTACTAGTTATTAGTTATTTTTTATGCAGTCGAGTTTTTTAATTTTTGTAATTATAATTTTTTTCGAGAGTATGTATGTATGTATAATTGTTTGGCACGCTCCGTGGCCTGAACGGCTCGATGGATTTTAGCTTGAGAGGTGTCGTTAGATTCGTATTTGCTGTGAGAGTGACACTGGGTATATCAAAATAAAAAAGAAATAAAATGACGGAGTTTTGGCGCCAAATTCAAATGTTTGGCTCGCTCTGCAGCCTGAACGGCTGGATAAAGGGCTCATCATGAGAATTTTAAAATGGTAAATCTAAGTAACTAGAAAGTGTAAAATAAAAAAAATAATTTAAAAAAATTAAAAACCCGAGTGCATAAAAAATAACTAATAACTTTAAATAAAAACTTAAAAGATAAAATGCAGTCAATAATGTTCTGTTTCTTGTACTTGTGTTCAAGAAACAGGACATTATTGACTGCAACAGTCCTACCCAACAAATAATCGAGACGAACCCATTAAATAATCTAGACTAATTTTTTTACATCCAATATGGGTCCCGACTGTTGCAGTCAATATGTCCTGTTTCTTGAACTTATTTTTATGTTTTCAGTTTTTATTTAAAGTTACTTAGTCATTTTTTATGCAGTCGGGTTTTTTAATTTTTTTAAATTAAAATATGGTCATGATATACCATTTTAAAATCCTCATGATGAGCCTTAATTTGATACCCATATTGCAGTTTCTTTAATTTTTCACTAGCCTATGTTACCCAGGGTAACACAAGGATTCCAACGATTCCACGCATCGAAATCGGTTCGTTTAAAAGTAATGGTGGACTAAAGAAACTCACAAACATACTTTTATGAACCATACATAAAACAGATATAAACATTTTTCATATTTCTTATTTGTGCAGCGGTGCATATTATGAATGCTGCTGAAGCTAAAAGAACGTCCTCTTCTTCGTACATCTCAAAACAAACTGCCGCTAATATCTCTATAATGTACATAGAATAGAGATAATGGCAGTTTCGTAGACCATTTATAGATGTCTGTGGCATCTGCACAAGGCGGACCGTTCGGCTCTTTAGGCTTCCCCCACACAGGCGCGTTTTTGCGTTTCTGAGCCTGTAGATGCGTCGCTAAAAACACAAGAGCGTCGCGGCTCAAAAAGCCGCGCGGCTCGTAGTGGGGACGCTGCTTACCAGGGCCGCGCGGCCGGGCCGGCCAGTGTGACCATTTGTGGCAGATTTCTGCCATTTTGGCAGATTTGGATCGAAAATTTAAGCTGTGGCATATTATGCTGACGATTTACAAATGTGGCAGATTTTGGCAGATTTCAAAGGTTTTAATGAAAATCATGCTAATTTTATATAACATTACATTATAATTATGTAATAAAAATTTAAATAAGGTAAATGTAAAAATATTTAGTAGAAAATTATTTCACAATCTGGCAACCTATGCCTTTGTTTGATACTAAACCCAGATTACACGGAGATTCCCCGCTTGATCTGTTCATACATAGGTATTGTCATTTGATTGTGGGCTGTAAGTGATAAGTCATAGGGTTCATATTCTTATAACCTTTCTTGATTGAGTTTTCAATCATCTTTGTTTTTACTTCATTTCATTCTCTTAGGGCGCTTAGCGTGTATGTGAAGTGCAGGAACACGGAGACTGCGTCTCCTATATACCAAGCAAGGAAATGTTAAAATATATGTCGTTAAAATCCATGTACAAATAAAATGAAGACGAAAATTTTGAAACCAATGTTGAATAGGTGTATTGTTTTTTGTACGTTTAACGTAGTTATAATATTGATTTAAAAAAAATTATGAAAATACGTTTTTTTTTTTATTTTCATGTTGGCATATTTTTGGCATTTTTAACGTCGAGTGTGGCAGATTTTGACAGATTTTTGGGTCCGTGTGTGGCAGATTCGCCATTTTTGAGATGGTCACACTGGGGCCGGCCTACCTCGCGCAACCGGCGCAACACGGTTACAGCAAGTGCATTCACTATAGTTCGGCACGTTTCGTGTTTTTTTTTTTTTTGCTTATGAAAGTCATGCTAGTTTTTGTAAACAAAAGTAATAGGCAACCCTGCCTACCGATAATAAGGTCTACGAGCCATAAATTGTAATGTAACGTTAATCAACGTAATTAAGAGATTATTTTGGTTGTTGTGAATCATAACTTTGATCGGCAGTGTCGCTCGACCAGACAAAACGCTTCTACCAAATATTCAGTCAGTTTGTTCAATCATTTCTATTTTGTGCGCTGTCTTGTAATCGTGCTGTGAAATTATCGTTACTCTTTAATCTTTATCAGTTTGCTCTAAGGGCGAAGAAAATATGGAGAAGGACTTTGATGTATACATTAGTTACCGGAGGTCTAATGGATCGCAACTGGCTAGTTTACTCAAAGTCTATCTACAGTTACGAGGGTTCACGGTGTTTATGGACTTCGAACGGCTAGAGGCTGGTAAATTCGGCAACAATCTACTGCAGAGCATTCGGCAGTCAAAACACTTTTTGCTGGTTCTTACGCCAAATGCACTCGACAGATGTAAAAAAGACACTGAAAGAAAAGACTGGGTTCATAGAGTAAGTGTCTTGATTAAATTTTATCAGCCGCTTTTATAAATTTTATTATTTTAATTGTACTTATCTAGATTGCCAAAACTTTTTTGATTCATACAAATATTTTGTGGTGTTTAAATTTCAATATGAGTTAACAATAGGTGAGGTTTTAACCAAAATTTGTTTTACAGGAGATAGTGGCAGCATTGGAATCACAGTGCAATATTGTAACAGTTATTGACGACTTTGAATGGCCGAAAGCTGAAGAGCTGCCAGAAGACATGCATGCAGTTTGCCATATCAATGGTGTGAGATGGGTACATGAGTATCAAGAAGAATTTGTTGACAAGTTAGAAAGGTATGTAATTATTGTATGCACTGTATCTAATACTTAATAGAAAAATCACGAAGTTCTCACCTACAATGATTCAATATGAAATCACATCCGTATTTTCCCTTTTCTTATGTACTTATCAACTTTCCAGCTTGCTACGTGGTGACAGGGAAACGCACTCAGCCTAGAACCACCAACCTACCAAAGTCTGGCCTCCTGCAAGAGCAGAGGAAGTGATAAGGCAGATTGACTAGAGTCGCCCATACACACACTACAGCCTGTTATATGTTATTGTATTTTATTTAAAACTAGCTTGTCTGCAGTTTCGCCTGCTTGGAATTCAATAACTGGTCCACAGGAACATACTACCAGGGTAAAAAGTACCCGTATGTGTTAATCCAGATTAGGAACTATCTGTGTCAAATTTCATCCAAATCTGTTCAGTATGCATGAAAGTATAAGAAACATTCATCATCTTTTGCATTTATAAATAATAGTAAGTATAGTTTACAACAGTATAGTCTTTGATTATTTTTTGTACATTATTTTTAAGATATAACTTGTATTTGTCGTGCGAATTTTAAATTTGTATAAATATATAATTATTTTTATTTATTTTCTAATAAATTGGTAATCACTGTACTAGGACAAAATCAAAATGTTTGCTTTTATTTTTTGCACCACGAGGATTGCCAATCCTCCTTGGGAAAAGATTTATTAGCCTCCTCACAAAGCTGCAAACAATTACCTACCTCAGTATTATATATAACATCATTGCCTACTACATTATTTATATTTCTTGAACCTGCACAAAATTTTACTTTTGATGTATTTTAAAATTTATATTTCTTGAACCTGCACAAAATTTTACTTTTGATGTATTTTAAATGATTTTTTCACGGTTGTGACTTGTCTCATGGAGAATTTTGTTCTGTAATGTCATTTTATAGAGTTTACCTTAAATTGTTTCATTTTCACTTCCATATTTTCTTTCCTACTATCAGTCAAAAATAAAAATTCAAAAAAATTACAACTTTCTATGTAGTATTTTAATATGATTTTACTTTGTAAATATTACATTATACTCCGTCAAGCGTGTATCTAAGTACTAAGCCTAGCTATAGCCACGAAATAAATGGCATTTTTAGAGTAGGTACTGAGTTCTTTTTTTTATTCCAAGAGATTGAATTTTCACAAATTTCAGATCAACAAAAAGCTTTTTTTGTTGATCTGACGGTTGACGCAGTGTTGCCAACTTGGATTTAAAAAGGTATAAATAATTCCCTAAAACAAAAGACATGCATAACTGTTGGAATAAAAAGAGTATTTACTTTTTATAATGATCTTTTTGTTCTTAGTAAGTTTATTTTTCTACTTGTGTTTTGTTTTTTCAGTTGTCTGTCAAATGTGTCAGCGTGAATAAAAACCAATTAATGTTTTCATCTAAACTTTTATTTAAATTCAAATACCGTATATTTCCAACAAATTCGTACTGGCTACGCGCCACACGCCACAAAAATAGATTATATCTTCCACAATCTCGGATCAAAATGCTTTACCATAGCCCATACTACATGGCAGTAAAAATCTTCAACAAATTTCAAAAAGTCAAAAGTCAATACATTTAACAGAAAATTAAAAGAATACCTAACACAGAAATGCTTTTACTCGGTCGCAGAATACTTAGAATAAAATATTTAGTGAATATAATAGATAGATAATTACCTATAACCACTGAAATACCTAGTATCTACTTACACAAAAAAACACTTATATGTACACTTACACATAACAAAACAAAACTAATTTATTAAAATATAAATATAATAAAAATGTGTGAATGTAATAAAATTATAAATACAAATTACTTCATAAAATATAATAGAGAATATAAATTAATAGAAAGTAAAAACTCATACTTACAAATTAATAAAATTATAATACAACTGAAATAATAAAATATAATAATTAATACACGTAAATAAGATAATTGAATAACCTTATGATATTAATTAAAATAACTACATAAACCTAATACTATATTTTCGATAATAATTATATTTCTATAACAAACTAGCAATCCAGTATTATATAACTACTCACTGGATGCTTGTTTGTCCAATCTATTATGTTGCCGTGAAACCCGGTTAGGGAACCGGGTTTCATGTTGGAACTTAAGTACTACTTTATATATAAGTAACAACTAAATGTACACATGAATGCAATAGAGAGTTTGAGTTTAATTTTCCTGGGCGCCATATTGGATTTTCATTTTGACCTCATCATCAACTCAACACAACAACATCAACTGTCCTTTCACGCAAAAGTCCATTCGCGCAAGTGTTCTGGAGTGCAAAAGTCCGTTCGCGCATTTGTCTTTTCGCGCAAGTGGGTTTGCGCAAGTTACCATCGCGCAAATGTTTTACGCGCAAGTGTCCTGATATGGACCTATGTGATCCCACACACACAGGCGCGTTAATATCGCGCGATATTCTACTCATATCGCAGGACGCAGAAACGCAAGTATCCCAGAGTTATTATCGCGGCAGTGTGTGAGATCGCATGCGTCTCAATACATAATGTACAAAAAACCAATATCGCAATATCGCGGGAAGCAGAAATGCGAAAACGCAAAATCGCGCCTGTGTGCCTACTATTGCCAAATTAATAAAAACAGCAAAATATTTGACAGGTATTTGCAACGTTGCCCACTTTCTTTTTATACGCTCTTAGAAGTACCGTAAATATTTTCAAGTATTCATAAAAAGCTGTTATTTTGATCTACAAGAGCACCTTATAAGGATCGGAGTGTTCTATAGTTTCTGTCTCGTGCAGAAAAGAGGTGACTTCATGTATGTACCAAGCCTTATATTTGTGTTTATTGCTAGGTCGACAAAATGGCAACTATAGTCTCCGGTGGAGTTGTGACAACACTTGCTGAAGTCGCTGCTGGCTGGCCTGCCCAAGGAACTTATATACTAACTGGAATGAGGACGGGCAACCCAAAAACGGCCCGAGTGAGAAGTGTGTGAGTGAGAGCTTCGAGCGTGGATGTTGTCTCTTTCTAATAGTGTGTCTGATAGGGTGAATCATACTAACTCTTGAGACAGTTATAGACTACTGTTATTTTATTATTTAATGATGATGACCTGCAAATCAATAGCATTCTAGGCAAGATAGCTACTACAAGAGTGGATGTCATTAACTTTATAAGTTAACTTATTACCTATAACTTAAATTTATGTCAGTAAATATAAGTAAGTAATACAAGTCAAGTAAATATAAGTAAGTACAGTCCAGTTGCAAACTATCCATTTTGCAACCTGTCTATATATAATATATATAGACTTTTGTATTCGGGGATTCGAGGACTCCGTTAAAATTATATATTTTTTTCAGACATGGAAAATCGCTTATACTATGACTGTTTATCTAAAATATTTTAGTAACATTCGCCAATATTTATTTTACCTTCCGAAACCAAACATTTTCACTAGCAGCTCGCCAAATGGATTCTTTTGCTGGAGAAGCATGGAAAAATCCTTAGGACCGTCATGGCATGGCACGGTGCGGCAAACTCTTTTCTTTTCAATATTTCACACCATATGACACCATGTGCGATGTTTCTAATTTATAAAATAAAAATATACTTTTGATTACTATGTACGACAACGATGTTCGAAACTTCGACCTTACTTACTTAATTTAATTGTATATTTCCCGTTTGTCAATCTAAAACATTGGTAACCCTAGTCGTATTAAACAACCAAAGTTAAAAAACTTACCTGAAAAACAAAATTCAAAATCAAAGCATTTATTTCAAGTAGGCCAGTTACAGGCACTTTTGAATTGTCGAAACAAAGATGAAAATTAAATGTAGCTACAGTCCCAGTCACAAGGCATAAAAACTGTGAAAGTACTGTAGCCACTCACCCGCCCCGCGCGCGACTTTTTTGCACCAAACCGTCCAGGGTGCAAAAAATTGCGAAATATTCGCATGTAATTTGACACTTTAGATAAACAATCGCAAACTAAAAGAGTTATAGCTAAATAAAATTTACAGTGAATAGCTGAATAGATAAGGAATCTATATATTAAAAAAAAAAAAAAAAACTGGTATTAATTTGAAACTAAAAAAAAATGTAGAACTTGAAAAACAGTGATGAAAACGGATATATAGCTTTTAAAATATTAATTTGAATTTTTCTAAATATTAAATTTCAATTTAAATAATTTTAAAATAAACTAGATTATATTTCCTTTCCAATAAGACCATAATCTTATTAGTTTATTTATGGTAGTCTAGTTAGAATTAAATTAGAATTTGAATACTCACTGTTTATTTTGACGCGGCCTGCGCCAACGACTGTTTTTGAACACGGTTATTTACGTAGCTATAACTTTACGAAGCCACTTGTTTTTGTATATACAATTTAATAATATGTTCACAATACTAATTATGCACTGTTTTTCCGTTAACACACACGTTTTAATCACAAAAACACTTATTTCTTGTATAAACACAATCACTATAGGTATTTAAACCTACCACCTTTCGGAGGCGAAATACTCAACTTTGAGATTCGAAAACTAGATTTCCTTTATGATAATATAGTAGCACAGATTTTCACGATTAATTTGATATATAACACTATCCGAAAACAACAATATACCTATCAGAACAATTGAAATACGACGCCACACGTCAGAAATGGCGGAGTTTGTTTACACTAAAGTTTTTACTTTTATTTTGACATTTGTCCATGGAATAGTGTTACTATTGTTGGTCCGAACGTTGAGGAATATAGTATAGAGTTTGCTACAAGAGGAATAAGCTCTAGAATAAATTTTTATTGCATTTGTTGGACGAAGGCGCTACTGGCTGCTTTAGCAGCCAGGGACATTTCGCAAAACGGCAACTTGCTGCTAAAGCAGCCAGGGGCGGTTGAGTGGGTAGTTGCCCATTCCCTAGCGTAGATCTCTATGGAGAAGAACGGGCAAGAAACTCCATGGACACTCTTTTAAATCAGAATATTTTTACAAAATCTTGGTTACAACATTCATGTTGAGATGGTACATTATGTGAGAACAATGTAGCAAACAATAATTCCAAAATAAAAATAATTAATTCAAATAAGCCGTGGCATCCAAGAGCTGACCAGTCCCAACTGACACCGCCCGTTCACGAACATGACGCATGGATCAGCACCATTCAACTCAACCATTTTGAAGGGAACTAAATGATCCGACACACGCGCCACCATCTGTGAAACATTTGAGTGAGCATGACATACTCTTAACCGCCAGGGCACATTCAAGTCAAGTAAATCAATTTCCAAAATTAATAATAATTTCCACTTCCAGCATACACACCCCTTCACACAACACAATTTTACCATATCTAATGCCGATTATTTCACATAAATACAATAAAAAGCACTTAAATGACTTCAACGCGAAAGAGTATCGGCCATATTGTTTACATCGGTGACAAGGCAAGACAGAGATACCATCCACCAATGTCGCTTTCTCGCTCAGAACGTTTCTTTTCTATTGAATCCATTGTACAAATAGAAACTCTTTGAGATAGTTTTTTTTTGGCATTTTGTTCGTATTCATTCCAGTTAGTATATAAGTTCCTTGGGCCTGCCTGACCGTCATAGAAATGTCAAGTCAACGCTGAAATGACAGAAATAAAACTCGCGAAAAGTCGAACACGAAGGAAAATATTTTGTACAAAAATACCAAAAGAATTCCTGTAAAAATGCTTTAAAATTTTCATTCATAAAGTTATTGTTATTCAAAATCAGTTAATAAATAAAATGGTTTTATCAAAAAACATTTTGAAATGTGGTCGTAAAGTTCTCTTTTCGAACCCTGTATTTTCCAAGTAAGTATGTGAACTGAATCTTATTCATTCATGGTTCCAGTAAATTTTATGCACTCTTGCTATTTAGTTGTTGGCTAATTCTTTTGCAACACCTATATTTATGTATTATAAATTTCATTACACTTCCTGTAGTTTTCAGGGTCATTACGTAAATAGATGTAAAGGCGAAATCGGATGTCAATGTCATGGTAGTGAGCAGCAGAAACGGACCTTCCTAAGTTTTCCTAAAAGTGCTCGAACCCGAGAATATCGAGGGAGGCAGCTTGTTGGGTGAGTTGTTACCTATTTCTTCCATATTATTTTCGCCATCCGTTAAATGCTGTGTTAAATGTTATAAAAAATTGCAATAAAATATGTATTTCCTCGTTTGTACTCATTTATTTTATTGTTCTTATTTTTTTTCATAGTACAAATTTATAAAATGAAAGTGTCTGTTTGTTATTTTTTATATAACATTTTTTTCCCGAATTATTACGAAATTATACATGAAACGGTTGGGAAAACATGGAGGAACACTGTCTCCAAATATTGTTACTATCCACCGCCATGTCTTTCAGCCTCTAGTCATCACATCGCCGTGTGATACGATTCTTCATTGATAGTAGATATGTAGTTGAAACTAATCGCACACAATCAAGTCTTGTCAAATTACAAATGTTTATTTCAAATAAACCATTTAGGTACAAGCAAGGTCCGTTAGCAAATGTTGCAAAGAAACTCCTTACACTCCTTTAGATCTTACTCTTATGTCTTAATCTATCATGTTGATTTGATTGACCCTATCGGTTGATGTCAAAAAGGTACAGAATGTTATTTTTTTGAACTTTAGTCGATCCATCCCGGGTTCGATTCATAAATGTGGCAAGCGAATTTTCGAAAATCTGTGAATGCAGATTTGTTTCTTTTTAAATATAAAGGAATGTTTCCTTAGAGTAAAATTTGCTATCTCCAGTATTTAGAGTACTTTCCCTTCAGGTGGCATTGAAAAATTCCACTCTGTATATAGATTCCTATAAAAATAGTAGCCCACCAGTATCAGTGGGCTCTAGAAAGTATATCATTTTTTCTGATACATGCTTAATACATTTTGATGACATCGAATAATCGGGTAAAGGATATTCTTCTTAGACAGGTTGAAAAGCATTTGCATAATCTTCCTTCCTCAAAATTATTCACAGTTCAATGACTGAACATTATTTCCATAATCATTATTGTGGTATAAGTCATAAACAGCATTCATTATTATTAGAACTTGTGGGTTTTTTGCTAGTACAAAACCTAAATCAAAACTTTTTAACTGACCTCAAAAAAGAAGGAGGTTCTATTGTACCACTGTTCTAACATTTTTTTTATGTATGTTCATCAATTTCTCGGTCAATTCTGGATCGATTTTGAAAATTGTTTTATTTTGTTTGAAAGAGGATATTCCCAAGTTGGTCCCATAGAAATTTTGTCATGATCTGATCATGGACTTCCCAGATATAGAACGGAACTCTTCAATAATAGACAGCAAATCTGTTGGTGATTGCTGCAATTGCTTGGATTTTTATTTACACAACACCCTAACATATCATCACGCCTGTATGCTCTGAGGGGGGAAAGCAGATGTGTACAGTACACCCACATTTCAACAGTTCAATATGTTAAGTTCCATTTTATTGGGGATAAGTGTATTACCATGATGTATTGTTAACAGTGTAAAATAAATGTACAGTACAGTACAGGATATTACAACTAAAAAAGAAAAAAAAAATCTTTTTTGCAAAAAAATGAATCTGACTTCAAAAACACAAAAAGTGAAACATAACTTTAGCTTCAGAGGTTGGTGACAAACTGAATCAAACAAACAAAAATAACAGACTGATGATATCTGAAGCTAAAGTTATTTTTCACTTTTGGGTTTTTCAACCTACTTGAGCAGGTTTTCTTTCTTTCTTTAATTAATGTCTGCATCATTCATGTGTCTTTTTATTTATTTTCAGGCACACAATGGAACAAATGTTTGAAGTTGTATCAGATGTTGACAACTACCATAATTTTCTCCCATGGTGTAAGAAATCAATAGTAATACAAAAAACTCCTAAGAACCTTAAAGCAGATTTAATCATTGGTTTTCCACCAATAAATGAGTCTTATACTTCAAATGTAACTCTATTTAGACCACATTTAGTGAAAGCAGAATGTGTGGATGGCAAGCTCTTTCATCACATGTTAACTCTTTGGAGATTCAGTCCGGGTCTAAAAAGGAAACAGCAGTCCTGTGTTATAGATTTTCAAATTACTTTCGAATTTCGATCCGCGTTTCACTCACATTTATCGAATTTATTCTTTGATCAAGTCGCTCGACAGATGGAAGGAGCATTCATCAGAGAAGTAGGTAAACGATATGGACCAGCTTCTATGCAACCTAGAAATTTATTGGTTGACGGTGCTGGTAATAGTTGACGGAACTCAACTAGTCCCTAGTTAAATTTGTGTAAATGTATTTATTGTGATTATTTGTTTGTAATTATTGTGATTGTGATTGAATGATAACATTTATTAATGTTTTTACAGAGAAGCTAAGCTTCCAATATTGTTACCGACATAAAAAAAAATAAAACATAAGCATTGTTCAACAGTATTTTATTTACATTTGCCCACATTGTGATATAGTCACTGGTATTTTTGGTTTATTGTTGGGGCCAGTGGGTACATTTTCTATCTTTCTCATAACAAGTAGTCCATCAATAACTCTTCCAAACACAACATGCTTATTATCTAAAAAATTGCACTTTGCACATGTTATAAAAAACTGGCAGCCATTTGTGTCTTTACCACTATTCGCCATTGATAGTAATCCTGGCGAGTCATGTTTTAACACAAAATTTTCATCAGCAAATGTGCTGCCACCGTAGATGCTCATAACACCAGTACCATCACCCTGAAAATAACATAAAGCATCAAAAGTCATTAATTTGGACAAGGCTGATAATAAATCAGCACTTTTTGAACATCAAATTTCAACACTTACTAGTGTTTTAGCTGTAAAGAAGTAGTGGAAAAAAACTCCCCAGCAACAACACATCCGTCCGTCTCTTAGATTATAAAGAATACAAACGGTTTTTTTCAAATTAGTTGTGAAGTCTCTGAAATAACTTTTTTTGTCTTTTGAATGCCATTGTCACAAGCAAGCGCATGCCCTGTATGCCAAACAACACAAAATGGTAGGTGAAATTGTGGTTTGACATGGAGGGGATGTGCATGTGTGTATGCTCTGGTATTCAAAAGGTTAACAAATAGATAAACGTATCCGAGACTTCTTCAATACAGTTTTTTTCTGTTAGCATATCATAGCATAATTATTCTATTATTAGGCAAGCATTTTATACATTGAAATTGGTTCGAAGATATTTAATGGGAGAACACTGAACCATGAAAAGGAAGAATGGATGAAGGCAACACTGTTGAAGAAAGCAAAAAATAAAATTGTAAGTACTTACATTCACAAAGTCACCACCTTGTATCATGAAATCCTTTATAACTCTGTGGAATGTAGCACCTTTGTACCCAAGAGGTACACCATCTCTTCTATATTCTCCGGTGCAGAATTCTCTAAAATTTTCGCTTGTTTTTGGAACAACATCGGCAAACAATTCAAAAATCATTCGCCCTATTTCCTGAAACAAACAAATTCGAGAGAAAGTTTTATTATTTTTTTGTAAAATTATGTTCGGATTATTTAAAACAAAACGCTAAAAGAGAATTAGAAACTTACTGTAGTTCCAACAGTTATATCGAAAAATACAACAGGATTGTTTGGATTCCGAAGTTGAGACTGAATTTGATTCCAAGTTGGCATTTTTATGAGAATAATGCTACTATTCTTAAAGAAAAATCTCACTTACGATTACAACTATTCACTGTTTTAGTTAAGCTTTTAATTTAATAGTTCTTAAGTTTTCTTTATAAAAAACAAAATTTTGTGGTTCTAAAGCTAACCTAAAACCTCTATTAAATTAATGACAGTTTAGAATATTGACAGTTCTCAAACAAACACAAATTACCAAGAAACATATACTAACTGGAATGAGGACGGGCAACCCAAATCGTTCCGAGCGAGAAAGCTTCAAGAGTGGATGTTGTCTCTTTCTAATAGGGTGTCCAATAATCATACTAACTCTTGAGACAGTTACAGAGTAGCTGTTATTTTATTATTTAATGATGATGATCTGCACCTCAATAGCATTCTAGGCGAAATAGCTTCAAGAGTGGATGTCATTAACTTTTTATTCTGTACCGTCCACACAAATTCAAACAGGGACACAGAATATCACGAACCCATTATATATAGCTCAGGCTTTTAACAATTTTTATATTAATCAAGTTATGGAACCAAAAAATAAAACTATACCAAAAATTAACTTACGCTTTTCAAACTCTTTGTTTATGGAGCCGACCATACCTCAAGACATAAATAATATTATTACCTCACTTCGAAACACAAAAAGTGTTGGTTATGAAGGAGTATGCACTAAAGTTATCAAAGAAGTGTCTCATTACATAGCTCCACACCTCAGTCACATAATTAATATGAGTATTTCTAGCGGAATCTTCCCTGAGAAATTAAAAACGTCAATAATTGTACCACTGTACAAAAAAAATGGTAGACAAACCATGTCAAATTATAGGCCCGTTGCGTTAATTTGAAATACCAGTCTTTTCTAAAATATTTGAGAAAGTAATCTATAAGTCCTTGTACAACTACCTTGAGAAATCGAACATATTGGTAAACGAACAAAAGGGATTTCGTAAGCAGAAGACAATCATTGTGTCAAATATGGATAACAGAAATCCTGTATGTGCCATTTATTATGGATTTAACTAAGGCTTTTGATTATGTGGATTATCCAATACTAATACATAAACTTGAAAAATATGGTATCAGGGGAAATGTATTTGACCTCATTCGATCTTACTTAACGGACAGGAAGCAATTTGTAGAAATCACACAAATACTTAAAATGTCACTTACGGGATATCTTCCGTGATTATTTATTGTTTTTGAGCTCCCGATATCCCGTAAGTGACATTTTAAGTATAGTTATGAACCATGAAAGCTTAAAACAGTATCACACAAATATCCTCAAATACTAGTTACGAGAAAAAATATCGCTCCGAAACCGAGAAATTTAAATACGGCGTTCCACAAGGTAGCGTGCTGCGACCTCCCCTTTTTTTACTCTACATAAATGACCTTCCGAGGCAAATAAAGCACCCCATAGTACTATTCGCCGATGATAGCACCGTAATTAGGAAATCTGTTGATCCCAAACTTATGGAAATGAAATAAATATGACATTGAATAGAATTATAACATGGTTTGACAACAATAATCTAATTATAAACTTGGAAAAGACTAACATTATGCATTTTTATCAGAGAATACCAAATACAATCCATGAAATTAGCTACCTATATAAGGACAAAAATAAAATCAACTACTGCTACGAAATTTCTTGGAATAAAGACAACAATTTGACTTGGAGACCCCAGACAGACGAAATATGTAAAAAACTTAATAAATTTACCTATGCTCTCTATAAACTATCAAAAATAGTGAGCTTAGAATCCGTAATAACAGCCTATCACGGCTATGTTGCATCAACACTCAGATATGGCGTAATATACTGGGGCAATTCAGTTGATAGAGAACGCTTATTTAGAGCCCAAAAAAGATGTGTCGGAGCTATGTGTGGCCTTAAAAGCACAGATAGTTGTAAACCGTTCTTTATACGTCTAAAAATACTGACCTTACCATCGCTGTACATACACGAAACAAATGTGTTCGTCAAATCTAACATTTCACTATATAAAATAGCTACTAAAAGTTACTACAGAAAGTTACGAGATAGAAATAAGTTGGAACTCGAAGTGACTTATGGCAAAACTGCACTAATGAATAAAAGTACCTTCTGTATAGCCAAAAAAATATTTAACAAACTACCTGAAAAAATAAAAACGTTAAATCTGGACAATTTCAAAACACAATTATTATTATTATTACAGGAATATTTGGACGCTAATTCTATAATTTCTGCTTCAGACAATCACCACCTCGCCTCACCTATTTTGACGATCTATAATCTTATTTGACATTAGCATCAATATCTATTTGACATTTTATTGAAATCGAAATTCTTTATCTATTTACACTGATTAGTCTATTTGAAATTTTTATTGAAATTGATTATATTCTCTATTAATATTGACATTCATGTACCTATCTATTAATTGATTTTATTAGCAATGAGAAAGTCTATATAATTTGATATAATTCTACCACTTTAAGATAATTATTTCAAAAGTTAAATTGTTGTTAAAAGTAGAGACAATAATTAAATATATTTGTACGCCTCTGGGCAAAACATAGAGGATCTATGATCCACGATCTATCTGTGACACCGCCATTGTAATTTGACCTATGTTTACAAATAAAGCATTCTGATTCTGATTCTGATTCCAGTTGCAAATTATCCATTTTGCAACCTGTCTATCCAGACGACTTTTGTATTCGGGGATGCGAGGACTCCGTTAATATTATATATTTTTTCAGACAGAAAATCGCTTATTCGCGCTACGAATGTTTAGTAACATTTGCCAATATTTATTTTATATTCCGAAACCATTCATTTTCACTCGCAGCTCGCCGAATGGATTCTTTTGCTGGAAAAGCATGGAAAAATCCTTAGGACCGGCATGGCACGGCACGGTGCGGCGGACTCTTTTCTTTTCAATATTTATAATTAGAAAGCAAACTATGTACTACCGACACCATGTGCGATATTTGATGTTTCTAATTTATAAAATATACTTTTGATTACTAAGTACGACAACGATGTTATTAATGAGCTAAGTTTAAAAAGCATCAAAATATTACAGACTAATCTAAGCCCGCGTCTTTTCGTGTAGAATTGATGCATTTCGTTATAGTGCTATAGTGAAAATTATAATGATAGACTGGGATCTTGTTATAATCCGACTTGCAGAAGAGCAAAAGTAAGAAGAATACAAAAATGACTGTGACGCGGCGGGGCGGGTGCACGCGGTCAATTTAGCCGAAGCCGTCAATAATGAAATGTTGAGTCGTTTTTAAGTCCACTGTGGGACTAACGTGGATAAAACAGGGTTTGCAAGACCAATTTTTAATAAAAAATATGTAGTTTGAACTCTTTGGTCAACTTCCGTTTGTCAGAAAATTGACATTTACAATTTGACATTTGATTTGATTTTGAAATTCGATTTGCTGGCTGATGTTTTTGTTTTGATCGTTTGTTTCGCTTAGTTTCCAGTCAATTGCTATTTGAATGGTATACCCAAGTTATGAAGAATTGCAGAATATTATCTTCATGAAGAGTTCTGACGACTTGAATCAAGTAACCTATATTCTGAAGCTTCTGAAGGTAACTGTTCTGAACTTACTTTTATCGTAGCTAAAAAGAAAAATTGCTGATGGAGGAGGAAAAGACCTTCATTGATTATTACAAAGTTTTAGAGTGTGATAGAACTGTGACAAGTGATGAACTGAAGAAAAGTTACAAACGTCTCGTATTGTCTTCACATCCAGACAAGGTTGAAAATCAAAATGACGAAAGTTTTCGTCAGATTCAAAAGGCTTGGTCGGTTTTGAAGGATTCTGTGACTAGGAAGCAGTATGACGCGATGCTTTCATGTCACGAACTTAGTGAATGTCTACTGTATGATACAATTTCTTTAAAGGACATGAAAATGGACTCTAGTGAAGAATATTATACCTATCCGTGCAGGTGTGGTGGGACTTATGTGTTGGAAAATAGTGACTCAATTCCCGTAACAGTTATTATTGGTTGTGATGAATGTTCTTTTTCTATCCAAGTTAATAAACTGTCATGATTGTTAAGATATTGCATTAATAATTATATTTATTAGCATTCACTTGCCATATTTTGGTTTTACCGACATACTACTTATTAAAAGTAGTTTAGGTATATATATGTCACCATAAAATTATTGGTCTACTGTAAGACCGAACAATCAGGGACAGGTTCCCAATCATTCGAGAGTTTACAATCTCGCGAGGTAGATAATAATCTAACGGTATTCACAATTTTAAGGTGACCTAATACATCTGTGGTTTTGCAAGATTACCTCTATCATTTAGAACCTTGAGAAGCAGTGGGTATGCATAACAGTATAAGATAAAATTTATAGAAAAAACTTAGACTTTAATCAAGATAAGTAGTGTTTCATATGAAAATATTAACCTCATCTATCTGAAGATAATGTGCTTATTCGTATCAGTTATTGTGATCAAGCATCTCATATGTTAATATTCACATTCACATGTAATATTTTAAAGTACCTATGTTATGTAGTTTAGTCCACTATATGGTATGGTAATTACTTACTTGTGGTAGTACTCACCAAATATTAAATATTATCACCAAGACATAAACTTAAATGATATTTTTGTTGTTATATTTTAAATGATATTTTGTTATGTATAGGTATTTATAATAATGTAATTATTATTGTTTTATATATTTTTTGTATATAATATTTTTAGTTTTATTGTAATAAACCCTTATCCACAAATGTTTTCGAGAAATTGCCTGTTCTGTTGGCCAGAGAAAAACTGTATGGTTCATAATCATACTTGCGGATTGTTCTTGTTGAGGTTTTGTTCAGGTTGAAATGTATAGAAAAAAGATCTTGATCAAGAGAAAAATGTGACGAAGAGTGGTTTACTCGTAAAACCTTTTGTCAACATTGACTTTAACAACTGCTGGGTGTTCATCTTCCTTATCTCAGTTTCCTCTATGCCAGGCTTAATTATGAATGTCTTTCACCTCCTAAGACTAAGAGACGTCTTGTTGATGTGATAGTTTGTCTGACAAAAAAATGTAACCATATGTCGCAATCTCCACCAATCAGTGTTTATTTTGTAGATCTTCCCTGAAAGCTGTAGGAGGTTTTGAGGTGTCCGTGTCGGGATGTGCGCTCGTCTTGGCTTTGTCACTCCATAGCTATACTCCCTTTCCTTTAAGAGGCGTGGGCGACACTCAGCTTTACAGTTTGTGGCAGTGCCAAAATGAGTCATAAATACTCTTATACATTTTTGTTCTATTTATAAGCAAGTTTATTTGTGTCCATTCGATCTCTTGAAATAAAAAAGGAACTCAGTATTTTAATAATGCCATTTATTTCGTGGTTAGAGCTAGGCTAATACATAAATACAAGGGTTTACGGAGTACAATGATCTATAGTAGGGTTAACTCATAAAAAATGTCTAAAATAAAATCTACATCTAAAGTAAAATTTTGTACAGGTTCAAGTAATAACATTACTTAGTTTGGAAAATATTTCATGCGGAAATGAATTAGGTACATACTAGCAACATATCGATATTTTCGAGATAATTTATTTAAATATTTTATACATTACAGAAGATCTAAGCTATCACATAATGTGAATTATAATTTCGTATTATTTTGCTTTTTACAAATACTTCATTGGCAAGATACTAATTTTAAAATAAAATAGGACATAAATTCATTGTAATATCTATAGAGAGTGAAGGGATAGAGAGA
This sequence comes from Xestia rhomboidea, assembly GCA_963853795.1. Lineage (NCBI taxonomy): Eukaryota > Metazoa > Arthropoda > Insecta > Lepidoptera > Noctuidae > Xestia > Xestia rhomboidea. The sequence goes on along the minus strand of OY970767.1, from coordinate 8,196,227 downwards.
TAATAAAATATTACCAGAGTCAGATAAGCAATTTGCCATACGACTACGACAGCAAACAGTCCTATTTAACATATCATGTCACCACCTCGTGCGATGCTCTTGAAACATTGCAGGGTGGTGACAGCTTCTCGTCTAACAGCAGTATAAAATAATTCACAAGCACTCATTGAGATTACGATCTTATTAGATTACCAATAGCAATGTGTTGACACACATTTAATCTTTAAATTATAGCCATACACAAAATATATACACATTGTGCACATGTTTGTACTTTAAAATTAGATTCACATAAATATGTAATTAAAGTCCAATAATGCAGTCACCGATCATACACACTCTGCAGCATGTTGGCTTGTCTATCTTTTCATAAACAACCGTTACACCAATAACAATCAGCACAGTCTCACTTTGTTCACGCATCTGTCCATGAAATTTCTTTTCCTCTTCGTTTGTGTGGCAGCTTCTAAAGGCGTGGGCAAAGATAGTTGTGTGTGCAGTTGTTCCTCGGCTTCCAAAATTCCTTCGCAGCTACGGCATCTACGTGAAGTTTTCTCTATTTCGTGACAGTCTATGTTGTCACTACTCTCAGATAACATTTCAGGTAGACTATAAAGTGATTTTTCAGGAGATGTGTTCTTAGAAGTATTACTACTAGTAGGTAATTGTTCGCAGCTTTGTGAGGAGGCTAATAAAGCTTTTCCCAAGGAGGATTGGCGATTTCTCCGTGGTCTGAAAAATATAAAATAAACATTTAAATTCTGTCTTATTATGTGGTTACCTTACCGATTAGAAAATCTTAGGTACTTTACATTTTATAAATGCGAAATTTGGTGAGGATAGATTACAGAACAGATTTGTATGAAATGTGGCACACAGATAATTTATAATCTGTTCCGTGGGCCAGTTACTGAACTCCAAGCGGGTGAAACCGCGGGCATAAGCTAGTTTTAAATAAAATACAATAACATACCTAACAGGCGGCAGTGTGTGTATGGGCGGCTCTAGTCAATCTGCACTTCCTCTGCTCTCGCTGGAGGCCATACGTTGGTAGGATGGTGGTCCTCGCCCGATGGTGGCAGTTCCGGGCGTTTGCGTGTCCCCGCGACCTCTCAGCTGTCCGTCAAGCCGAGTAGCGAGATTTGATTTTCCTCGGAGGAAGCTGGAAAGTTTTCGTTTTTTTTAGAATAGGGAAAATACGGATTTGATTTGAAATTGGGTGGGAACAGTTTCGTGATTTTTCTATTAAGTATTAGGAAGGTATAGAGCGCTTACAATAATTACGTACCTTTCCACCTTGTCCACACATGCATCTTGATAGTCGTGTATCCATCTCACACCATTGAAGTGGCAAACTGCACGCATGTCTTCGGGCAGCTCTTCAGCTTTCGGCCATTCAAAGTTGTCGATAATTGGTACAATATTGCACTGTGATTGCAACGCTGCCACTATCTCCTGTAAAACACATTTTGGTTAAAACCTTCATACTCATATTGGTACATTGTACACACCAAAAACATATGTGTATGAATAAAAAAACACTACTGACATGTCTAATACAATTTCATTAAGGGAGACTTTAGTACTTACTCTATGAACCCAGTCTTTTCTTTCAGTATCTTTTTTACATCTGTCGAGTGCATTTGGCGTAAGAACCAGCAAAAAGTGTTTTGCCTGACGTATGCTTTGCAGTAGATTGTTGTCGAACTTTCCAGCCTCTAGCCGTTCGACATCTATAAACACCGTAAATCCTCGTAACTGAAGATGGACTTTGAGTAAACTAGCCAGTTGCGATCCATTAGACCTCCTGTAACTAACGAAAACGTCCAAGTTCTTCTCCATATTTTCTTCGCCTTTGCTAAGCAAACTGCACTCGTATGCTGAAAACATCAATTGATTATTTACCGTTTAAAACACCGTATTTTTTAGTGGAGTGGTCGTTAATGTCAATTAGCTTTTCAATTACTTTTGCTAAATGATAATAGGTAGATAGGGAATTTGATTGAAATCAATAGACTGCAGTTGATGCTGATACCGTACTTTTATTCTGCCTGTTCATAAGGTAGAACCACTTTTCTAACTCTGAGATCTGATTCAATCATTTGACATCGATAATATTTGTAATAAAAAAAAAATACTGATAAAATAGTTAACATACCTCTAATAGCATTTAAAATTCTTAACCTATGTATACTATTCACGATTCGACATTCATTCTCTAGTTGCTCGTCACTTAGTCCTCGAATAGATTCCTTGTCAACGCCAGCATTTAACATTGAATATGTATAAATAGTATATTCTGGTCCTATGCCTTGCAGAAAGTCGTTCAGGCTACTTGTGTCTCGAGAAGTGTAATCTGCCATTTTCTTTAGTTGCTGGAGTTCTCTAGTGAATCTGTAATAATTAAATCATAATTATTTTGTGTACACGTTTTCTGGATAGGTTTTGAACCTTTAGCGGGTAGCATGGTAGAATAAATACCTTTTACGTTTGATTCCATTTTGCAAACCAATATCTTCCTTGAGGTTTTCTTCACTTATTTGTAGTAACAAATCTCCATCAACTCTACTGTCGTAAAAGTTTGTCGCGTATTCTGTGAAACCTATCTGCTTTACCCATTCTCGAACATCTTCTATGGACCAAAGAGGAACTTGCTGCGATAATTTATGTGGCACTTCTTCACCTATCAGTCGCAAAGCTTGTGCAGCATATTTAGATGCAACGGCATTTGGACAACTGGCCACTTTTTTCAACGTTTCTATTGCTCCAATCTCTCTAAATATTTCTGTGTTTCCCTGTTGTTTCTTGATTCCAGCCTCCATGCAAAAATGGAAAGCTGCTAGATTTCTAGCTTCTTCTCTTTTCGAACTTAACACCGGCACTAACCTTTTCAACCAGTTCTTGCTTTGTCCGTGGGCGTGTGCAAGATTTGATCTGGCAAATTCAGATGGGTTGTGGGAAGTCACAAACGGTTCTACTAAATCTAACGTGCCAGATTTAAGGACGGCGGCTTCTATTTCTTTATTCGCTACTAAAACGGCGATAGCTAAGCAAGCATAGTACTTAATGTTGTCGTCATTGTGGAACGCTAATGGAAATAGCCACATCGGTACTTTTCTCTTGATCATTGCTTCTTGATTTTCGGCTCCACCATACAAGGACAGATTAGCGAGTGCTGTTGCACAGTGCCTGAGTGTTTCAACGTCATTTTTCCTACACTCAAATAAGACTGCGTCTAAACCTCCTAATTTAATAACATCCCCACACGTGCTTTCACTGTGTTTGAATAGGTGTTCCAAAATCCCTGTACCTATTCTTGAATGATCTACTGAATTTGCGTGTTTTGTACAAGAGCAAGCGACGTTGACTACTTTTTCAAGACCATTTTCTACCACATGGGCTCTATTTTCCGTCGTAAGACATTGTTCAAGCAGTTTTGCAGAAGAGAATTGTAATTCGGGATTATTATACTCCAAACAATTGCCCATAAGTATGTCAAGTCCTCCGGATTCCCTTAGTGTGTTACATAGGGAATAACCCAGTTCGTGACCGTAAGTTGGCACCGCCCACGCTCTTCTTAACATTTCATTCAGCTTGTTGAAATGCATTGATGCATTTTTCATATCCATTTGGTTATTCTTTATGGATGCAATAAACGCGTTCATTCTAGACGAATACTTTTGGATTGCCATTTCTACATCTTTTTGGTTAGAATTTGCATTTAGCTTATCCAAATCTTCAAAACTTAAATTAGTAAGATCTTCATCACCCGGTTTAATTGTTCCGTTTAATAATTGACTCATCTGAAATAATAAATAATTGTCATCATTTTATCAAATAACACGAGCAAGGACAAGATAATCAATAATAGAACCCTCGTCTTAATAAGTAAACTGCATCGGCGGAATTAAAATAGCTCATGTGCTTTCTTTTATATTATATAAAGCTAGTCTACACTAATATTATAAAGTTTGTGAGGTTGTAGCGCGTAATCTCTGGATCTACTGAACCGTTTTGAAAATTGTTTTATGTCATAAGCTATATTTATTACTAGAAATAAGGGCTGGGACGGGCCGCTAGTGTTCAAATAATATATAAAACATGTTTTTATTTTATTTTAATTATACAGGCTGGAAACTTTCAGCGAATAATGGTATAAGTACTATTTATAACAGATGAAAGTGTATCCAGTTGTAGACCGCATGTCATGGAAGATAAGTAAAATATAATACAATCAAATACCTGAGAGGAAGTGTGGAGCGTAGATGAGGTTGATAGGTTCTTGCTAGAAATCGTCATATTGGAGTGAGCTACGCTGGAGTGCTCCTTGTGACTAAACATCCCACTCGAGGTAACAGTCTGGCGTGCCTGTGCTGAAGCCATTGCCATTTTCTCTGCGCTGAAGGCCTCTGTCTGTAGTCTTGAACTCGAAGTTGACATATTATTTGCTTCTTGTGCTGTTACTTCACCCGCTTTCAACGATCTTTGTTCCTGGAACACACAGTTGAACGTTATTTCATATGAAAATCTCTCACTAATTATCACTTGCATTGGTTTTGGTAGGGCTTTATTTATACAATGACGAAGATCTTTAGTTTTGATTTCACTTTTGAGAAGGCACTGGTGTTATCACTTAAATCACCAACAAACTTGTATATACAACACATGATTCACAAAGTAAATATTTGATAGTTACAGCAATAGCGATACGCAATTTGGGTCTTGAACGTCGTTTTGAAGACATTATTGTTTTTTGAATAAAATTGCGACACGTTCGTCCCGGAATATGAAAACTACTTTTATATTGGACAGCGGTCCACGTCACTGCTCGGATTGTACGTACTAATAACTCCTATTGGATATAGGCCAAACGTATGAAATTCGTGCGTTTTCTACTAGTTTCGAAGTTTGTGTACACACGTCACGTGTTTTGAAGGTCGTATGAGAAAATTTCCGAGGAACTGTACTCTCACCAAAGGATTTTGTGGCTGCGGATGAAAGCGTGTTAGGACGCCGCGGTGTACCGGCCACGGGGCGGACCCCCCTCCCGCAGACATTCTGATTCTATATTTAAAACCGTCTATTCGAGTACTCGTGCGCGCACGCGCAATAATTGACTTCCGCGTGTGCTCGCGCGCACGACGTTCAGGCACTGACTGAGAGAAGCGTGGTTCAGTTACTGCGGCGATAAGCGCCTGCAGATAAATGAGCTCACCGCTCCAGGCGATCCTCCGCGTCGCAGCATCCTGCCAGTCCATGCGATAAGTCGTGCAGCCATGTTGACACGCCACGCAACAAAACTATCGCGTGATTTTAAAAACATTCACATTTTGGGTGTTATCGTAGCAAGAAATCCCACTATACTGCGCGCTTCACCGTGGTGGAGGCGGTTCTCTGTGATATCGATCGGTCGCATTCACGCGAGGTCACGTCCTTCGACGCGCCTTTTTGGCTCCACAGACGATATAGCGAGACGTCTGAATGTGGTAGCTGTCTGACCTATGACTATGTTGTATTGTATGTAAAATATATAACCAACTTTGTTTGTATGATTTTATTATATTGAAAACAGAAATATTTTTTAACTATGCTTTCATCATAATAAATATGATATATTGTAATGAGCCATTTGAATATAGTTCACTTACTTGAAGAGATGCTGCGTTTTGTTCTGCAGTCAAACCCTCTGCCTGCAGCAATCGATGTGATGCACTAGCTGCGCTGTGTTCCGCATATTGTAAATCACCATGTTGTACTCTACGCATTTTTGTACTGTTGGATGCAGACCTCGATGCACTATATCCATCAGCGACAACTCGAGTAGAACTTGCAGAACACTTAGTCATACGTGCTGCACTGTACTTGAGTTCATTCGCTGCACTTGCTCCAACAACGGCACTATTGCCAGAAAGTAGAGATGGTTTTTCTGTTATAGGAGGTGGTGTGTCAGATTCCGGAAAAGTTACAAGGGGGCCTTCACCGGAAAGCTCACCCATGTCACTCATATCGCCCATATCATCCATTTCACTGAGATCTCGAATAACGGGCATATTCCGATCGCTTAAGTCATCCTGATCAACTATGTTCTCCATTGAGCTTCTTAATCTGGAAATAGGGTGATAATTTAAATTAACGAGACACTTCAAAACAAAACAATATTTTCTACTATTAATATAACCAGCGTCTGCGGTTCGAGAGCACGAAAAGGGTTGCGCGAAAACTGTAGTGTTGCTATTGTTTGTCGGCGTGGTACTGAAAACACGGAGTAGAGAAACAGCGGGTGGGAATTGGACGAGAGCCAAGGTTGCTCAGGTGAGCTCGCTTGTACAGGTTCGTGGGTAATGGCAAAAGCATCTTTAATGTTCTCAAGAAATCGTCTGTGTTAACACCTATTGACCGAAAATGAAGCAAATATTGGCACGTTATGGATTTTCTTATGTAAGTAACAGTTTAAAAATAATTCCTTCCAAATATTATTTTGATGTAGGCTGACTAACCTTTGGCCAAAATTTTTCGCTGCTGTGTTACTTAGCGTCTTCATCTCAGAAATAGAGCTTTTGAGTTCGGTAAGGTCAGACTTCATAGAGCTCGCTTTCCTTTCAGTGTTGGCCATGTGCGCGAGTCGCTGCGATGAACTTTGCAACCTTTGGCTCGACGAGGCGCTGCTTGAAGTCGTACTTGACACCATCTGAAAAAAAAACATTGAAATTATTAGAGAATAGTCTTCGTGCACCGGTTAATGATATACTCTAAACGTTCTAAGTAACAACCTTTATTAGACAATCACTACACTGAGATTTAGGCTTGCAGTTTTAGAAATGTAAGGAGGCACAATTTTACGTATTGTTCCTTACGACTCGTTATCTAGACTAGGACTGCAGAGGAGTTCAGTGCCAATGCTTGAGGAGATTGTTAGTTTGGGCGTCACACTTCTTGGCGCACCTACACGAACGAAGTAAATAAAGCCAGGGCTATACAAAATAGAAATACAGAAATAACAGGGGCATTTTAAAATTAGCACGCGTTTGAAAAATCGACCCATTATCATTGATAGTTTATTGTTACGGTGCCCTACATTAGTGTTAATGATATGGTGCCATATTTGAATACGTGTTTTTGATTTTTTGTACATGAAATTAGTGATGACATTATAGTAAGTACTATAAAAAGCTTACAAATCGTTGTCTATAAACTATTAGTTGGCTTTTTATAGTACCATATTTTGGCATTGAATACTGTGATTGAGAAGCGAAAAAATGATTCAGCGCGTGTGGGCGGGCGGGATGCAACAAATCATGCCCTTGAACCTCGAGCGTACTTGATACTCCGAATGTTGTAGACCCGTTAGCGACGGTTGTCTTTTATTGCGTGGGAGATCGAGATCCAGTTCATTTGCGTGTATAGAAAATATTTGTGTAATCTTTGAATAATAATTAAAGTTTCGACAGAAAGAAAAATCTTACTATGCTTGAATCTACTTTGAAGAAAGCATAAAGTATCACTTCGTTGTCTATCACAGGTAAGTCGCATTCAGACGCTTTGTCACATAGTCAAGTATTTATATTAAGCAACTGTTTGTAGCTTATAACTTAATTACCTATACTATACTTTCAGCATGGTGCGCTAAAAGTTACTAAAAAGTACATACATTATACCATTCGCTTTTAGTGTATTTTTCTTGTGTGTTTTTCTCTGTACAAGGTAAGGTAGGGAATCAGTGCGTTCTGAACTAATGTCGAATTCTTATAATGTCACTGATTTACGTTTATATTAGTGCCATTGATGGCGTAGCTCTGAGTAAATAATTCAATCGTTCTGATATAATATGACACCCTTAAAGCTCGTTGTAAAATATCGTAGCTTGTCGTCCTACGTTACAACATGTCACTATGATCTTTGGCTCTGAGCCAGTTTTACAGTCCATGTCAGTTCATGTTCACTCGCAGCTGATATCCGATCAGACTGTAGTTTTGTAGGTCTTTAATTCGTTCGATACACTCCGAAATGTCAGCCATTCCCATCGTTGTCTAAATCTGCATTTGGACTAAATTAACTCTACCATGTTCAAGCGCAGTGTCGCAATCTCGCCATTCATTTAATTTTTGCTAATTCCGAAACAAAGGCATACTAATTTTGTACAGCTTCGAAATAATTATGCATTCTGTCGACCTCGTCGGCATTAGTGCCGACAATAGATACATCTCGCGGGCACCGCGGAGTCGCATTTGCGTTAATTTTTTTATTTTTCCCGTCGTTCGCGTTGGGCGAATTCAAAATAAACAAGCACTGTTTTATCAACCGAGGCCGAGGATAATATAACTAACTATCTATATTTAACCCTGAATTTGTGTTCAGAACAATTTATACCTACCTTAAAATATTTTTCTAAAATATGGAATTAAATAAGAGAAACTTTATCGCACTAAACTAGGGCTAAAAAGAAAATTGTTGAAAAAATCTTTCATGATAATGTGAAAATCGTTAATTGGATAGCTATTCCGTAATGTAGGTCATAGGGTCATGTTATCACTGCAGAAATAGAGTAGGAGGCAACTCCAACCGCAAGTGATAATGCAAAGTCATTATATAATATTATACATATCTCGAATTGATGGAACAATATATACTTATTATTGTTTATACTGACATTTTGGAATTTAGTTTTACAGTAGAACGGGACGTAACTTTAATAATGAAATTGTTTTTATGTTTATAGCAAAGTATTACAGCTTTGTTAATTTATTTACTTCCACCCCTCGTTTACACCTTGACTAGTAGTTCCCATTTGGACATTTCCCTAGTCGCATACCTTCGATGACCTTACACGACCTTGACAATTTCGGCTGTTCGTCGGTTGGGCTGTCTGTAATCACTAATTTATAGCACAATTCTGCTATGTTTATCTTTATTCGCGTCCTAATAACATATGAGAGGAGGATATGTAAAACATAAGGTAGACCATTCAAGAAATCTCCAAAATCGGGGTTTAAACGCTCATTTAATTAGGTACGATACGTTTCAAATGTAGAAATGGATTCTAACCTGTTGTGACGAAGAGCTGGTAACCTGGGTGTTAAGACTCTGATTTTGTCGAGACATGAGACTACCCTTCATGTTCTCCATAACGGAAGCGAAGTCCTTGGCGCTGCCGTTTTGCTTTATACTGTTGCTCCCATCGAACGGAAACTCTGGTATCTGTAACAACGAAAACTTTTGTTAGGGCTTTAGGCGAATTGAATAAGGTTCCGAAAATTTTAGTGTCTAGTATAATTATCACAAACATATTATACATGCTGTTAATAATTAATTATATTATTCTATTAGTCAATAATATAATTCATGAAACGAGGAAGCAGTTTTTTAGTCTACATCCTTTCATGAATGTATGATTATACCTATGTCGATCCTTTAAAAAATAATAAACATTGCTAAAAGGTGTAAGTACCTAGGTTTAGTGTGCTTAATCATTACAGATTGTTTTATTACCATCGTAGGCCAACTTTATTGTTGTTCTTGGAACACCGTAACTATAGCGAATTTAGCACAAGGACAAATCTACTGCACTTATTGAACCCGTTGAATAAGGTCAAAGGACCCATTGCCGGTGTAATGTAATATCAATGCGTGAGTCATCGGATAGTCCGGTAAGAGGGCAGCGCTATTAATCAGAAACTCAGCTCACGCGTCTGATTGTCGAACGCAAAGACATACTTGACGCATATTGATGGGGCCGCCTACGATACATCCGTGCCGTAGATTGTTTGGTTATGCCTATGATGTCAAAATATGTTAGTCAACAATTCCTACTCAACAATGAATATTTGATTAAGAGATTTTCAATGCCTTTATATGGATTAATTTATCAAAAGTGATCAAACATGATTAACAAGTCGGCAGGTAGGTACCTAATTACTGGAGATGTGTTTGTGCCTTTATAACGCAGGTATCCTCAGATTGCGTAACATAAGAATTATTAGAATTGTAACGTCATCTGCCATATATAAACGCTATTCTAATTTATCATTCGCATAAACACAAGATTTAAATAATGATAACGTCTTTGATTGGCTGTGTGACACCGCGATGATTAAACCTATCATGCGGAGAAACTGTTCGAGATTCGCGTTGGATGACGCGCGCTGACGCGGACTGTGCTGATGATGTCATGGCCACGCCGGCCGACTCGGCGTCATCATAATATCTTACAGCTACTTGTTATTTACATTATCAACCCGTAAAATATTTTGTCAAAAGGATTTCATATTAGAATGTTAGGTGAACCTGGCCAGAAAAAGAACAGTGCTTTAGGACTGATAAGTTCTTTGATAGTGGAAGACGTGTGTGTGTGTGTGTGTTTAAAAATTGATAAATAATAATAAGATCACAGCCAAGATATAAAAAGTTGTTTCCAGTTTTTTTGATCTAAATTATGTCATAGTTATTACGTATTTGCATTGAATAAGTGCGTAAGTGCCGCCAGCTCCGCGTGTCTCGATGAGTAATGCCAATGCAAAAAAGAGGCTATTCAACTAAAGTATATACAACAGGTCAATCGTGGTCCACAGATGACTCATATTTCGCAGAAATGTCGTCACAGTTCCAGAGACACGTCGTCATAACGTTTCTCTATGGAAGTATCTGATTGAAGTGTCAAATGAGCGTCACAGGATATGATACAAGCAAAACATTGTTATGAACTACTACAAACGATACATAAATTAATTTTCAAGCGCGTTGATAACGATAACGTTTAGGTGATTACTAAAACTCGTATGCATCGCAGAGCTTTTACGTTTGGAAAATAAAGATAAAATCAATCTACATTGTATTCACAAAGTAAACAACTTAATCAAAGTTGTACTAAATTGTTATTTTATTGGTTAAGTTCTGTAGTTAGTCCACAATTATTGGTGTTGTTGGACAAGAATAATCCTGCCTTTGGTGCCAAAAAAAATATTATATAAATATTGCTTATTTTATTAGCAGTTTGTTAGTAAGAGTAGTAGCTATTGTGTTTACGGTGCACTTATTTTTTCAACTCGATTTGGAGTTTTGATTTAGATTTCATCAGACTAAAATGTCTGTATCTATAAGTATGTGTATTAAGGCTTTCAACCTAAACTGATGCATGTTTTAATCATAATTTGCGTTTCTATTTATTGACTATTCGTAATAAACAAGCAACTATTTTCTTACGCGGAACGCGCATTATCACTGTCGTAGGTAGTATCGTGCTCTACATAGACGACGTTCTCATAGCTTTTGAGAGATAATTTATAATAAAAAAGGTTTTATTATGGTTAATGCGTTAATAATAAATAGTAATAAAGGGTATACGTCCTCCCTAATGATATCTTTGAAAATGTCAAAGGTAAGCCATACAAAACAAGGTTTAAGCGATAGCTTAAATGTACAAGGTTGATTGCAAACGAACCACAGCTTCGATATTGTCACATGTTATAAGCTTTTGCTTAGTTTACTTAAATTTATTTTATGTTTAATTCATGTATACCTACATTATATTGAATACACATATTTAATTATACTATACAGGGTTATTTGTAAAACACCGACAACCTCTCAGGACTGTGAGGTTATCAAATTTTCATTAAAAAAAATAAAAATATTTAAATTGAACGCTTTTACGGGCCCTGGCCGCCCTGACCCCGCTCCCCTCACTATTGTACTATCGCTTTCTTTTGCTTCGCATAGATTTCTTAACATTTAGAGCGTTCAATTTAAATATTTTTATTTTTGTACGAAAATTTGATGAACTAAAATATGATGAATTTTTAAAAGTCATAGAACAAAAGTTGTTGATTATGATGTTAGTAACACAGTCCTGAGAGGTTGTCGGTGTTTTACAAATAACCCTGTATAAAGCTCGTTATCATATAAACTTTAATATTATTGGAATAGGTATAGCAATGCATATTAATATTCTTTTCATTATGTGCAAAAACAAATCCATAGCTGTCTTAAACAAACGTATTGCACAGTGCACTATCCTCGTAAACAATAAAAGATAAGCAAAACGCAGGCCAGTCGTGAAACAAACAAAAGTCAATAGGTACACGACTTAAATCGAAATTAATGAGCAAGAAAATAATACTGTAATGCCTATGCCCATCACGTCAGCGGACAGTGCTTACTTCTGAGAACAGCTTTCACGGTTAACTATTCTGCATTTTGAAATTGATTTAATTTTCTCGCCTCTCCCGCTGCGTACTACTTCGAAATTGCATCTTGTGGCTTGTTGTATTGACGTCAAGTTCCTATGCACGGTTGACTGTCCATTTATAATGCACCTTAATGTTCTGGCTAATGCCAGATGCAGCACATTGAAGTGACCGTTGCATGCCGATCAAGGAGCATTATTACCGAAGGTCAGTTTGGCATGCACAATCATTTTATATGTGGCATGATAGGGAAAACAAGAGAGCTTTATTACATAATAAACATTATGACTTTGCATGCAATTTGTATGCATACCAAAGCGAAATGTAAGCAGATTATAATCAGTCATCTAATTCCGATAATGCCTTTAAATTTAAAACGTTAAGGTTACAGAATTTAAGAAATGCATTGTGCATTGTACTTCTACTTTAGGTAAGTATTTTATGTATTTGATCTTTCTACTATTTCAGATTAAGCACTTACAGTAGTGTGTTATGTGTATGACAAATCATTTCTGTTTGAGTGTTTGACCTCAAGATATAATTAGTAATAAATATTTACATCAGTGCAATTGCAATTAGGTCCACGTTAGTAGCTAACGAGTCCACAGATTTACTAAAATAAGACTGGTTTTGTTAATATACGTACCATATATTTTAATAGCGAAATATAATATATTTCATAGATATGCTTATGCATACTCAATTTACCTCTCTTAACAACTAATCAAGATTTTAATGTATTCTTGCTAATTAGAACTAATTTATATGCATCTTTTCTTTAAGCGGAAAGAAATACTTGTAACTGCGCAAGTATTTTAGCGAAACACAGTCAGTACAAACTAAGTGCATACCTACTTCGGACATGGATTTGTTGAATCCGCTGATAGCCGTACAATGGTCCCAGTTTTAACAGAATACGAGTAGATCATAATGGCTTTACCTTGTACTGCGCCAACAACTAACACTTTAACAACGTTGACTTAAATGTTTGACAGTTAGATTCACATAATGGTAGAACCAATTCGAGATAAAGTTGGTCTTTATCAACAGAGAGCACTGCCGATCACTTATCGTCATCACAGTCGCGTGTCGTGTGTACGAACTTAATACGACCGTACGTGTCACTGTGGCGGCGGCTCCGGCGTGACTGCCGGCCGGCCGGCCGCAAACTTTAACTGGCGACCACAATGGGCTAATTAGAATGGGCGAGCCGAGCGAGGCGCGGGGTAGAGGGGCTCCACCCACGGACCTTTGCATCCGCCTCACGGATAACTTTGATGAGAAACTTGGATCTTATCAATGTCTCCTCCCTCATTGACGAGATCAAACTAAAGTCTCTAACGTAAAACAACTGAAAACACTTCCACGCAATGCTACCAGTACCAACAACGGTTAAAGTACTTGGACAGTAAGTTAAATCAAACAAATTAGAGGAGGAAAATACAATAAAGGAAAAAACTGCGTCGGTAGGTAGGCAGTAAACCGTTTACACGAGGAAAACAAATGTATCGGAAAATGATACAATTTTGGCACCAATAAAATTTTAGGTTATTGGTGCATGCTGAATGTAATATAATACACTTCTGAAATAATTATAACATACGCACAATAGATTATGTTATAAAAAAGCTCGGCAAGGGAAGGGAGACCCAGCCACTTCTGTCGTCCGCCGTAATAAGTCAACGACCTTTCAATGTCAGCGAGATACTCGCACAGCGAATCATCGGCACAGATAATTAAGCGAATATTATATATCTGATTTCCTTTCAAATACCGATTTCGTCTATTTGATGATGACAGACAATAATTTATTATGGCACTGTCCATTTAAATGGAATCATTAAACTGAATCGCTATAACCTCAAATGGGGTTTAATGTCTTTCATTAAGCGATAATTTCAGTCTATCGAAATAACATCAATTTAGGTGCTCTTTGCGTTCATTTTGCTCCCACGCCTTCCCTACCACTTGAGTTATCACCTATTGCGTTAACTTTCAAGTTAGTAGCAATCTTTGTTGTGGTACAAACTCTATGAGAAAACTACAAACTTTACTGAAATGTTGAGTGATTCCTATGGTCCAAATAAAACATAAAATTATTATTAACAACCAAGACTTCGAACTTTACTTGTTTTATTTGTTACCAATTAATATCTCTCTTTAACTTTCTCAAAAGAATCAATTGGGCTCAAAACCCTCTCTTTCAGACAAAGGCTTTCTTCAAAAGTCCACGCGCCAACACAATTTCTTGAAAGCAATAAACGTATGAATCATAATCCAACGAAATCGTTAAGCCTATATACCTTTACCTATACGATTCGTCTCAGACCACTGTAGCAAATTAAATGTTTACAAAATTCGTGAGTAACCAACCATGCCTAATTAATTTCTTAGGAGTAAGTATTTTTATTTTGCGGTTTAATCCGCTTACCACAAATTGTAACTTAATATTTATTTAGGAATCGCGTTTAGTTGTTAATAAAATGCAAATAGGTGTAAAAGGGCAGCTGTAGAACTGTAAGTAAACGCTAGATGCAGAGCAGCTCTTACGTAACAATGAAATGTAAACTCTAAAATGTTACAGCAGTACATTGGCTTCAAGACTGCGACGACGATGGAAAATAAAGCGTCTGCCATATTTGTCAAGCATTACGAGTTGAGTAAACTATTAGTTTTCACGATTCGAAGAAAAAACTTATCTTGCTTGTCTAATTTAGTGAGCAAAGCAGTCTTACCAAGAAAAGATGGTATTTGAGAACAAAGAAAAGTTGAAATAAGATTTTTAATAAGTACCTACACTTTTTGAAAATTATTAATATATGTAATCAAATCGTTTAAGCCCATTGTGTTTCTTAAGTTGTGCAAGGTCTCTAAGTTTTCATCATAGAACGACTATTAGCAATTGACGATTTAATTACTGTTAACGATAACACTGAATAAATATGAGAAAACAACACCCACATTATGTGAATACTGCTTGACTCATATCAAGTAGGTATTATGCAGTTCTACGTAGAATATAACTGTTTCACAGATATATGACTAAACACAGTATGAGTAGTTTCATTCATAAATGATTTTTGTTCAGTGGTCACGGCTTAGCCACTATTTACGAGAATTTTACTGTCAATAGAGGCGTGAAAAATTGTGTCATGAGAGATAACAATTATTACGATTTCTTACAATATGATAATAATATGACGAACACTGGTGCTACACATGTTTAATTTAGTGTGGTGACGAATATTCATTCACCAAACAATTTTTGCATAAAATGCAAAATCATCATAAAAAATCTGTTTGTCAAATTATATGGAGAATTAGTGGGAATCACATTACGAAATACATACATTATACAATCATTTATCATAATTAATCAAAAATCAAGTAATAACCCTAAGTTAAATATCTTCTACTCTGCCTCATTCTATGCTTTTACCATCTAGGTATATATCTAAAAAAATATATATTTTACTTTGAAGTTTGAGGAGAATGATACCAAACATTGTATCGTTACCGTGAAAAGGATTTATAAAGCTACTGTAAGGCAAATAAATAAAATATTCATAATTTTTCTGGATCTAAATATAACTTACCTGAGTATAAGAAAAACCTGTAAGATAAGATAATCTTTCTAGATAAATAGAAAAGCGAAAAGATACGATTTTAAATAAACATGATGGGCACCTAAATAGATACATTTAAAAAATCTTCTTAACTATGTAAATATATCGTCATCGTGATCCACAACCTGAATTCACCCACTGGTATATGCCCCTCTTGTCTTGTGCCAATCCCCTCGTTCCTGTGCCAACATCATCCAGGTTTTCAACCGATGGCAACAATGTCATAGGGTAAATACAATCAAATTGAATTTAGAATTAGTATTTCATTGCTCACTTATATTCTAGAATAGAAGCTACAAAACCAAAGGTTGATTTCGATTTGAGCGATATTTAATTTCTTCCGCATTAATTAAATGATTGACATAATGAAGTTCGAAGTCAGTCGCTGAGTCATCAGTGGTTCACGTGGCCGCTTATCACACTACATACATATATTGTTATTACCGCACGTATGTATAGTAGAGTTACCTGCGCGTGCGCCGATTACGACCAACTATGACTCACAGTACATCCTGTTCGCTTTTATGGGACTTTCACGAATATTAGCACTATTAGAAAGCTTTTTGTGTATGAATTGGATCAAACAATTATCATCTTTTATCTAAGCAGTACTTTATCTGAGTTAGATAATTTAACTTATTATTAAAAATTAAGTAATGCACTCAGCTTTATTGACTCTTTATCTTATCTCATTATAGCATAATAATTGTATACGTACACGGAATCATAATGTTTGTTTATTTATTTATTTGTCTAAGTATATCTACTTAATTCAGCATTCCAATGATAATATTACAAATTCCATTGGTGATAAAATACCTCCATTTTAAAGCACACATGAGTCATAATGTAGTTTGGTCGGTCGATGATGATAAAGGATATATATTTCTACTAAGTATTTCACAAAAAAATGTTAGATGAAGTCATACAATCATTGATAATAATGTACCGCTCGCATCATCGTATGATACCTATTTTTGATAAGCCTGTCTTTTTTTATAGGAAAGTCAAAATATTGGTATTGATTAAGTATATTGGAGTAAATAAATATTTTGGAAGTTCTATCTTCGAGTACAAGCAACGGGTGTTCCATGTCCGTTTCAGATTACGCGATATATCTAGAGATAAAGACTCATTAATATATTAATTAATAATTCGTGTAAGTACATGAATATACAGGTTTCCAGTAGGCACCGACAAGTCGGTACGGATCGGTATCGATCGGTGCGCGCAAAACAATCTCATACTTTCTGTCTCCACTCGCTGTATCTTTGACCATTTATGCAAGCACCCAGCATAAAGTATTGCACTATTTTCCTTCACCTGCTGTGACCGCACCAATCGGCACCGACTACCGACTTCTCATACTGTATATTTATGCAAGCGACCATTATGTCTACTACAGTCCCGATTCTCTTTTCATCTGGGTACTAGTACTACCTCTCAAATATTTTAATAGAGCATCGTCAACCTCTTGCTCTTATTCCAATTGATTTGAGGTCAGGGCAGCATGCTACTCTGACCCTAAATAAATTCAATACGTCTCTATTAAGCGTCATCTTTGATCTAAAGTGAAGGGGAATTTCCTAGCCATATAATTTTTATCTTTAGTTTTCTCTGAACATCCTTAGTAGTACGGTTTCAATTTCTTAGTCATGTACCACATAAAAAGATACCACGTATCTGCCTGTACCTACAGGCAAGCTATAGTAACAGAGCCTAGTATGTCAATCTACGAGCGAAGTTAATCCCACATCAGCTTCGCTTATAAGATAACTTGTTGACATAACTATTCAGACACAAACACCACTTGATTTACGCGCTGAGGTAATTATAAGCCCAGATATTATCTAGAATAAGGAAGAATGGCATTAGTTGAATTTGAAACAAACGGATGTTGATAATATCGCGTTACGACATGCACTCATTCGTAGGAAACTTATAAAATTATTATCTTTTGTTTATCTTTTAGTTATTCATCGTTTTCCATAATAGCGAGGTTAAGAAACTGTTAGCTAAATTAATAATTTTATTTTGTTATTTTTGCTAAATCGGAACTAAATCATAGATCATATTTTTAACAATAGCACAATTAAGACCTTACCTACATACAATATTTTGAGTTAGTTTTGCCATGCATGTTTGCCGTAAGCAAACTACGAGTTTAATTAAATCATCATACCTATTTGAGGTAACGAACTTTGTTTCCTAATTAAATTTCTATAATAAGCGAAACTATTCAATCAAAGAAGTATTGATGGCGTATTGTTTTCTCAAAATTAGCCCTAAACTCTTCGTCCAAATACTTCGGTGACAGCAGGTATTAAAGGTTCAGGAAACAACAGACAACAAAGCCAGAGCATTTCATAAATAATAAGAATTTAAACATGTAGAAGTTGCAAAGGCTTTAACGCGAGTGCATGCAAAAAGTTCTGGTTTTATCCAAGTAGGTAAAGTGTGCTTTAAAAAATATGTAAAATATATTGCCTTTGTGGCGTGGCGGGCGTGGGCTCCACTTGTGTTTGCTCAGTGACGCAGCGGCCACAATACGTTACAGAGGTATGTTTCGCGAATAATATGTTACTCACCGATCCCATCGAACAAAAACTTGTTTAGTTGATATACTTAGCAGATTAGAACGACTCGCTAAGGACGTTACACGTTTTAAAACGATTATAAATAACTTAGAACCTTTGCTATTTAATTTTTTCAAGGTTCGCTGATTTCTGCCACATTTTTCTTTCCACTTTTTATATTGTACTTTCATAGTGATTCTATGGGACGTTATATTAGTTGTAAATAATAATGCAGGCATGCATCAAAGCAACTGTTATCTTAACAGAGTTTTGCAATTTGTTATTATTATACAAACGGTTGAGCCAGGTAATTTTTATGTAATTTTAATTTGACATAACAAATACCACATATTTGAAATAGTATTCAATAAAAAACACATTAGTTAGCTTATATATTACCCGTCGCCTAATAATTGCAAAGTCAAACATACCCATCGTGAACTTTTTGAAGACTTTTCCGGCGAAAGAAGGGACTCTTCCGAACGTACCTGAAACAATAATGTAAAAATGAAAATGACAGAAGTAAAATATAATAGAAATAATCGACAACGTGAAAATAAGGACACTTCTTCGGGAAAAGTGTAGCTAACCCATTGCCCATTGTGTCACCCTTTGTAAAATGTTTTACATTTGTATCTGTAATTTTTATGGTGTACATAATAAAGAGTATTTTATTCTATTCTATTCTAACTAGCTACTTTGCATTAAAATTAATCAAATAAAACTTTATTTTTGTAACAATAATATCACACAGTTGCTCACAAAATATTTTTTAGTTAAGTAGAGTATCTTATACCGAACATGTTAGTAAATCATGCCCTCTAGCAACCACCCTTCACGAGGGGCTATCCCTTACGAGGGAAAGTTGCGCGTTATAACTTTTTTGCATAGTCCCCTAGGGATTACTAACACTCCCTACTTGTTATTTTGGAAAAGATTTTGAATGGGTTTGGGTTCAGCTTCGATTTACAGAATATTATGTTACAGATATAACATTCAGAAATAGAATTCCCTGCTCTATAATGTACCGGTAGATTTCCAGAATAAATTAAGTGTTCCTAGACTGACTGAATTAAAACCGGCCAAGTGCCTGTCGGGCCACGCGCAGCGTTAGGCTCCCATAGTAGCCCGTTATCACATGATAATTTATTATGGTTTTTATTTTAGATTTTGTTTTTAATGCACTCTTTACCCGATAAAAAGAAGCAACGACTTCATCTTAGTCACTTTTAAGGATTTTTTCACGGAACAAAAATTTGGTCTTTGAAGTTTAATATTTCGTAATGGAGTATAAATCGAAAAATAGTATTAGCAACCCCTACGTCAAAAGATCTATTCAACGATACCCCACACGATGGAGTAGACACGACGAAAAAAAGATACATCCCAACTTCACAATGTAGGGGAGCTACAATTTTTTTTTTGTGTGTTTTTAAGACAAAAGATATTAAAATTTAAATTCAAGTACGGTAGGTTATTTAATTAATTTAAGAAAATTATTATTACAAAATTAATTTAATAGTAGGCTGTATAGGTCTGCAGCCCAAGCCTTATATCAATGACGTAAGATTTAAAAAAATAAAGCGGCGATATGCCGGGAAAAACAATTTCCTTCAGTATTCAAAACTGTACTAATTTTACTTTGAATTTAATTAAAGAAATGTTATGTTATACTACTGTTTTATGTCCTCGCAATCGAAGTGAAAAGCAGAGTTTATAACTCGTCCACAAAACCATTTTATCCTCGACATTACTATGTTTTTGCTGTTTTTACTTGTTTTGTGCACTTGTTGTAAAATCTACTATTAGCGGTAGTTATGTCGTAGAGATTTTACTAGGAAGTATTGTTGCACTATCCTTATTATACGACATTGCATTCCTTATAAATTCTATGGTCTAATTGATTAGATAGTTATCGATATCAGGGGTAAGTGCATTTGCTCATCTGTCGTGTCTTGTGACTCATCAAAATATTTCTGAACCGATGACTCATAGTTCGTTTACCTGCTAATGTTTATATACTTGAGTTGTTGTATATAACAATACTACTTATATCAGATTTTCGATTTATAATGCATACAGACCTACATAATTTCAAATGCCCTCAAATTTGTACCGTATTGTTCAGTACTGTTATGTTTTTAAGAAGGTAGCCCAACAGTATGACGTATTAATGTTGGAAAGTTCTTCCATTATTCAGGAAAGAACTATTACCTAGATGAATTAAGGATGGGAAAGAAAACTTTTCTACGAAATGCTGCTAACAGAAACACTAGTTAATTAATTAACTCCTTTTTAATAAATCCGAGACAGGTAATTAGAAAAGAAAGTGCCTACTTAGGTATGGCTGGGAGATTGAGACGCTACATAACGATTGATTCCTACTAGTAAAAAAATACTCGTATCTTGAACAATTTGCACCATATTTGTACCAATATTATAAAGCGGTAAAGTTTATACGATTGGATGTAATCTCTAAAACTATATAGTTACTCATCGGGTTTCAAAAAATATTCCACAGATGGAAAGCTACACTATTTAATTGCAGAGTATGTACCTATATATAATGTGTTTTTCACGCGGGCGAAGTTCCGTGTAGAAGCTAGTTTTACATAAATAAAATAAAAAGTTGTTGTGTTAGTTACAACAACTGTAGAGTTTGTTTTTAAAATATCATAATTCCTGCTAATTGTAAATGTCACCTTTGCCCGTTGATTAAATTAATTTATTTGTATCATTCAAGAGACAACCCGCTCAATGCCATCAATTGTTATCTCCCGTAACTAAGTAGTCTAATGTAACCTTTAATTGAGTGTTTTTCAAATGATTCTTTTTAGTTCTTTTGACCTCTGCAAAGGTTCCTGAAATATTGTGACGTGCATAAGTTTTGAGGACAAATGATAAATGATGTTTACTATTATATTTAATATGTTTTTACAAACACTTTAACACGCCTTTTTTTAAACTAGATGGGGCCGGTGTTTCGTACCTGACTACTCTGAGAAGAAACAGCCGAAACAAACTCACGTCTTATACATTATTTAGTTCAACTTACAAATGAATGATCGCAATAATACACTTAATAACATGTAATTAATGGTAAAAAAACATTATAATTCGTTTCGGAAACAAATGCTTAAACGTGTGCAGCTTATACATATATGCCAAAAAAGCAAAATAAAAAATTAAGACCAGATTCGTTTAAATTCTACGGAAAATTTTAGCATCACCGTTGCGTAGTTCCTTATTTGGATTTAAACATATCTTCGACCTACGCAAGTGCAGTGTTCCGTTTAATTTCGCGATAAATATTCTACCTACATGCTTTTAGAAGTGAATTACATACTTTTTTTGGTTTGGTACTTGCAAACCCGTGTTTCAAATTACTCAAAGAACTGATTTTTAGGAAGAGCTTTATCAACTATCTCAGTCAATCTGAAAATGGAGCTAAGACGAAAACTACTATGTAATATGTGCTTAGCATGAGCTAAGTCATCAACTTCGTCTCAGGTTCGCATTTCTTTGGAACCGTCTGAATGAATCCCTTAATGGGCAATGATTTCAAAGTATGAGCAATTTAATTCAGCTTAAGAGACAATGCGTAGGCACATTGCAGCTCATAAGTGCGTTGTAAACTCAATAAGCGTCGAGACAGCTGTAGGCGGCCGGAAAAGTGGACCGCCGAGTGTTAGTCGACTTCCTACTTAAGAGTGCTCGGTGTTGGGCGGAAACGCTATTTTTGGCGCCCACCGTCGCTTCCTCCGAGGAAAGTTCACTTGTTGAATGCAATCACTTTTGATCAAATCGAAACCGTCATCCTTCTTTTGTTAAATGGGTACTAATTCTATAATCTGCTAATATTGTAGCACTTTATGTCCTTACAAAGACAGGAATTATTGCCTGCCGGAAAATTACGATTGCCGGACAAATGACACTGATTACATTTTCTTACACAGGAAGTAAAACGTTATTTCTACTTAGTTAGAAATAGACTTCGTCTGTTATTATCATTTATAAAGCAATTATTCTACCCACACAACCATGACAAATCGATGTGATAAAACGAAATCCGTATTCCGTCGTGTGTAAAACTAAAATGTGAGCGTCATACTTGTCATGTGAGATAACTACTTCCTAAAACAAATAACAAATAACTAAACGAAAAGCCAGGAAGATGGTCCGCGCATTCCTTTCCACATATTTATACCCTTACGGATCCCGGTCTGCATTCCCTTCATTGTGTCCACGCCCATTAAGGTGCAGAGGAATGCACTGGGACTCTTCATTCACCGGAACACCCAGTTACGATGCAACAAAAAGGTTAAGTTTTTGCAAAATTGTGTGGGTAATGGACATTTGTATTCGATGATGACTAAAAATTATTAAACATCACTACAGTATTCAAATAGAACCTACCATTGCATGTTTGGTAAAATACACAATACAGGTTTTATTGTTTTGAAGATGAATCATCTTAAAAAAAGTTAAGCGACCGCCGTTTTTATTTCAGAATCCTATTTTGGTGAGAATTAATTATTTGGCCAAAATTTCATTCAATTATTTACGGATAATTGCTGTCACACCTACCTGTCTTTACCTTTGGTAGAATAACTATTAAATAGGCATTTTCAGAAACTTTATTTCCAGTAAATAAAGTCATCACATGGATAAGAATTAAACATCTTTAATAACTGTTCTTAATAGCCTCTGTTTAGGAAAAAATATATTATCCCCCCAGATTGGTATTGGTGGTGAACTTCAAACAAGTGTTAGTTTGAAGTTCACCATGGACACCAATAGACACGTACGCGAAACACCTGACTCTTGAGATAGGTTAAACTAACTATAATATTTTTATTATGGCGTCCTTTGATTCCTATCTCCAGTTGACAATGACAACCGTGGCCTATATAGAAGGCAATCAATTATAATTTTGTGCCATACACGGCGAGACTGCAGTTAATGTATAGCCATAAAGTCGGAGGTCTGATGTGAATGCGCAGTTGACTCTTATCAGAGAGGGCGGTCATATAAAAGGAAACAACATTTAATAACGATTTAATTTCTTGTCATTACAACAACAAGGCTTACATTCATTTGTCCCACAAGTTTGTCCAGATGTGGGAACGGTTTTACCCTTTGACCTGCTTGCGCGATGCAAGAAATTAGTCCTTAACAGCGCTGACTCTGAGTTCAATCTGACGACTCAGTGCATTTGTAGGTCACCGATATTGCACAGGGGACCTTGTGTAATAACCAGTATCTCGAACGTACGCGGATGCTGCGTGTGAACAAGAGCGAAGAGAAAATTAAGAAACCTTAATTTAGAACAGGAAATGCGCAAATGTTTAACTTATTTGTATAAATGTAGAGACTTTACATATGTGAGTTCACGTAAAGTGTTAGTATTCTTATTGTGCATGTGATGAATAGTGATATTTCTGGTAAAACATCAACAAAACCAACAATGCCCTGCTGCCATTACTAAGAATCCCGCCAAGGCCAAAATGTGAATATTTCTGAAGTAGGTCGTCTAAGTGGAACGGCTTACACTTTAACTGAATCATAGGTTACGTGAAACATTATCATTCACATGATAATAACATATCTGTGTGCACTGTTAATTTCTTTGTATTGCCATGGAAATTGTTTCTATGTGGAGCTATTACGATTTTAAATTGTGGGCCTTATTTTTATTTATTCATAAAGGTTGACACAAAGTGTTTTAATTTGTTCCTAACGTTAACATAACCTTAAAATATAATTGCTTTTTTGCTTTAGTACCTAATGTACTAACAAGTACAAACAATAAACAAACCAATTACAATAAACTCATTAAAAACAAGTAAATAAAAATGCTTAGGTTAGAATTTTCATTATCTAGTTTTTTTTCATGATTTTGAAATACTTAAAAACGCTACTGATTGTTAATATCTATCTGATTGTTAATAGATAACAGTTAGATACCCATCTAATTGAATATACAGGTACAAAAATATCTCGATGATCTTCATTGACTTATGAATATGTATTTTAATTACATACTTATGCATAAAATTGCTGTAAAGTCAATAAGGCGTTTGTTTACAACGCATTGTGTTATCTGTTACCAAGTCGAATGTTAGAGTCGCTTGATAATTACATATTATAAAGCGTCTTACCTTCTTCGGAAAGAACATTTTCGGTGTGTGTGTGGAGTATGAGGCCATTTTATCGATTTTCGACACAACCATAATTTGGCCAAAAACAATAAATCCGGGACGAGCAGACACTACCAAAAACGAGTAATACGTAAGGAAAACGTATTTTTTCTTGAGTTTTCGAGAATTTTCGATGATCACGTGTTTTGCCGAGAGAGTGAATCTGTAGTAACACTTTATGATTACAATCGTACGGTACGCGTTAAGAACGCCACGAAAGTTTTTGTTCGAGTTGTTTTTCGTCGCAATAAACTTTTAATCCTTGGACGCGACGCGTCCACGTCACCGTCGTCGTCGCGACGGTCTGTCTCTTACGTTGATACTCTGTTTAAACTTTGATTGTATACACTATAAAACAACATTAAAATATTATTCGAAGCACTCATACAATATCGCTGTCACATCTTAACCTCGCCGCGATTGTTTACGAGCCACGTTGTACGGGAGGCCGCGCGCTGTTTCTTTTCAAACTGAATTTTCGTCGCGTTCAACAGTTGCTTTTATCAATTCATACGTAGGTATCGCCCGCAACCCCCCCGCTCTTCTCTTTGTCTCACTCGCACCTTTATGTTTAACTAATGCGTAGAGAGCGATAGCGTTACACGCTTCACACTACCTATTACATAACCACGGCAATTGTAAGTATGTATAGAACATAATGCATGGCAAACGTTACATATATGTAGTGTAGTACGTATATAGTGACTCTTTGTATGGTAATACCACTAGTATTTGGGTTTAGATTTTATAATATAGAGAAACAAGATATTATTATTATTGTAAGAAGTACCTATCGGTGTTATGTTTAGTAGTGAGTGTATGTATGTTAATGTTAAACCGGATTAGAGAGAGATGTAGGCAATATTAAGTACTTATTTATAATTTTATAATATATACGGTAATTTTGACCCCATCTCTTGGCACGTGGGAAATTTATACTATATTTTTTCTTTATTACGATGAAAAGGCTACATCCTGGTCATCCTGAATTTAGATCTTAACAGTAGTTTCAGAGACCAATTAACTAAGTACGTTTTTTGGTAATACATTTTTGGGTTTTTACTAATATTCATGCGGTTCCTGAAATTCTGACTACACAAAGATATGTTTAAGTCATTACCTACATGAAAATTTTAGTTACACATAACTTCAACAATGACTAGGTACTCATCTCTCTACATCTACCACACAAAATCGTTGACTTTTAGGAGCTCATCGCCTTTATGTATCGCTGGTTACGCTTTGCGAAGTATAAGGAACGAACAAACAAAGCGAAGAACTTCACTATCTTTCAGGACGATTCGTAACACTATAATTTTACCCGTTCTGAAGGAGTTCAAAGTTCAGCAAAATACGGGGGACATATTATTTTCAGCTGTCCTCCCTGTCATGAAGGATGAGGTGGGCATCATAGGTGGTACTCATTGGCGCCTGTTTGGAAATAGAAAGCAGTGACACATCAGAGGGGCGACGGCTGGCGAGACAACTGCCGCCGACTGGCGCCGTCCGTGCAAGGGGACATTTGAATTTATTTTGCAGATACGATGTATTTCACTGAAAGTGTGACTGCTGTGTCCATCATTGACGAAAATATATTAACGAGAACAGTGAGCGGCTTACCGAACCTATTCACGTGTTCAAGAAATAAATACATATATATATATATATATATATATATATACATATATACATACATATATACATATACATATATTCTTTATTGCACACAAAAATAAAATAAAAAATATATATACACAAAATTCAAATATATAGCTTATGTACAACGGCGAGCTTAACCCAAAATTGGGTTTTCTTACAGCAAACCTTATTTTGATGTTATATTGTGTGTGACACCGAACTAACTGAAAAAAGAACTGACATTTTCCACTGAGATATTAATAATATAATAATAATACCAGGCTATTACTGTCCCACTGCTGGGCAAAGGCCTCTTCTCAACAAAGAAGGCACGAGCATTGATCACCACGCTTGCGTTGGCGATTTCAGACTTAGTCCAGGTTTCCTCACGATGTTTTCCTTCACCGATGTCTGTGATGTTCAAGATTAACTTAGAAAGTATATATAAATTGAAAATGTCACATTGGTACCTACTTTCCCGGATTTGGACCCACAACCTCATGCATTAGAGGCGAGGCCTTAACCTCTGGGCCATCACGACATTTCATCATCATCCACTGAGATAGCGGTGCATAAAATACATAAACCTAATGGAGTATCAATTTGAAGAAACGATCACGTTAATTGAAACGAAGTCTCTTGCAGAAAACTTCCAGATCACATAAGATTGGCAAATCCAAAGGTTGACAACGAGAGCTTCTAAACCTGTCAATACAATATGAAAAACATCTCTATTCAATGAAAACGTTGTAGAGACTTCGTTGGGATAAAAAAAATGCGTTTGACTCTGAAAGTTCAAGGAAATTAGCAAAACACAATACAGTATTTTGGAGATATCATCATCTGCCTAGCCTTTTCCCAACTATGTTGGGGTCAGCTTGCAGTCTAACCAGATGCACCTGAATACCAGTATTTTACATGGAGCGACTGCCTATCTGACTGTAGTACTGTACTGTAGTACTGGGTAATACGATATTACGAATACCTTGGTAAGACTGGTTGTCAGACTTTTGGGTCACTGACTACCTGTAACGGCTGTCAAAGATCTACATACACTACACAGCCGGGACCAATTGCTTAACGTGCTTTCCGATGCACGAAGGAAACTCTTTATGTAATGGGTGGTCACCCATCTTCTGACCTACCTACGCAAGCACGGCTGAACCAAAAGATCGACCCGAGTGGCTGTTATTATTTAGCCACGAGCTCCCCTCGCTCCACGAGTATTTTAGAGATATCGTAAGCCTAAATACTTATGTGTAATGACGAATTCCATTCATAAATTTGATAAGATCTTATAACGAATGACGCAAATGGAATATGAAATAGATTAAAACGTTATTTTTTGTCTTTGATTAGCTGTTGTTGTGTTTGATGCAAAAAAAATCGCTTGACTACGTAAGTTTAAGGAAAAAGCAAAATACAATACCGTATTTTGGAG
Organism: Xestia rhomboidea; assembly: GCA_963853795.1. Taxonomy (NCBI): domain Eukaryota; kingdom Metazoa; phylum Arthropoda; class Insecta; order Lepidoptera; family Noctuidae; genus Xestia; species Xestia rhomboidea. The sequence goes on along the minus strand of OY970767.1, from coordinate 8,168,567 downwards.
ATATCGTAAGCCTAAATACTTATGTGTAATGACAAATTTCATTCATGAATTTAATAAGATTTAACAATGAATGACGCAAATGAAACTTGAAATAGATTTATTGATGTTTGATTAGCTGTTGTTATTACTACACAAGTCACCCCACACATCTGCGCTTGTTGTTGCCAAATGAACACCAGAAAACTTAAAAACTTTGAAATGTTTACGTGAAACATTGTATTAATTTTGTTGGAAGTGAAACAGTCACGTGAACCAATATAATTATGTACGCTTAGCAACTTTTATAAGACTAAGTAATTGTCTCTTACGGTACCTATTGATTGTACTGTAGGATATGTTGTTAGGGCTTATCATAACGTTGCAATTATTCATTGAGAAAGTCGCTTTTGAATTTTGCTAAATGTATAGGTACATATTGGTACACGTGACTGAACACCAATACGACCTATAAACTACGTAGGTCTGCTGTACACAAGACATCAAATCGGTAAAGATGTTAGCAAGTTTATTGCTAACATCTTTTTATGAAATATGCAACCCGTGCTTTAATGAGCCGTCTAATTTAGGTTAGGAAAAGTAATGAGTCTGCAACTTGTCTTTTGTTTCTGTCAGAAATGTAATGATTAGTAGCAAGAGTGCCAGTAGCAATATTTTAGTTTGGTGCCTTATTCTAGAACGACGCACAAGCATGACTCTACTATTCAAACTTAAGACTTAGATTAGTGAGAGATCTTTGAGATTTGCATGCCCATCGTTCTAGAACACGCCTAAGATTAATATTAGGTGATAAACAGATAAGATTACCTGAGGCATAACTTTGGTGCTGTACTTAATACAAAATGAATTCCCTCTCATACAACATGTCACTGTCTTCTTTAATTTCATGTTACACGAAATGAATATTTCTCTAACACAAATCTCCCGAATCACGAAGTAATATACAAAGCACATTTGCGAACGACTGCATCAAATGATGCTACGGTCAATTCTGTCGCTAAGTGAAACAAAGAAATTAATCCTGACGATGTATTTCATAAAAATCAGCGCGAATCATTACTCGACCGACTTAATTCTGCCGTTTTGCAATTCACTCCTATGTCTTATGCAAGAAAAAGTAGTACATGTCATGAAACATGTTTGTCTTTTAGGAACAAAGTACCATCTTTTTTTTGTTGCCCAATATCATATGAGGGTCAAGCAAATGTGTTCAAGATCTTTAGCTAGACAAAAACCCCCACCAAATTCGTAAAGGATACTTTAAAGTTCCACTACACGTTTCATATAAACTTAAGTTTCACTTAAATGGTAATAATCAATTTATTTAAACATCTTGGGACATTTAGGACGATGAACTTCGCTGAGACGAATGTTTTGATTAATAATGTATACTTCCAAATCTGTTTGAATTTTAATCACCCATGTTTTTTTTAATTTATTCAAACGTTAGTCACGTCAGGTACACTTCCGAGCTGGGCGGGTCGATGCACTACCGGCCATATTAACTATCATCCTTTGTACATGCTTTTTGACACCCATCAAAGTGCAACTTAATCATAACATAATACACCAATCAAAAGTGCACGGAGTTCATTGACTGGCGTAGAACAATGGATATATATTTCTTTATTTTCTTACTCTCTGAATCATCATCATCATCTGGATGTATTCACAAAAATAATATTATATGTGGGGTATTAAGGATAGTTTAATTGAGGACCACGCTACTGCATTAGGAATTTCCTGTAATGTATAAGTCGGCATTTAGTGAAGGCTTCGATTTCGTGTTTTGGGTTAGGCAAAAGATATAACTTCAGTCGAAATTTCTAAATAATCGTGACACTTCGGAAAAACGAAAGTCTATTAAAGGCAAGGGTAAAATGCACGAAAAAACAAATCTACGTGAGATTCTAACAATTTTGTAGGTCGATTGGTGTCTGAATGACGCGACATTTTGTCCGTTTGAAAAACCCCTATCGTCATTGCAGCTTACGCTTACACCTGCTTAAAGAACCAGCAGGTACCTACTTTAAACTTACCTATCTAAATGATTCAATATTTAATTCATTATTTATTTTATTAAGAGACGTAACTTAATATTTTGATCAATTATTTTGTATTGAAAACGATGAGTCGTTTATAAATAAATGTAGATGTTATTTCTAAGGTAGTAACGGTGTTGGTAACATTACACGGTAAGCGGGTAGTCGCACTTTACACGCGTGACGCCATTTGCCTTACCACGTTGTTTACGTTCGGAGTCACGTTGCTGTTGAGATGCAGCACAAACTGCACAAAGACACTCGTCCATCCGGAACTACTAGAGCTGCTTACTCAGAATAAAGTTTACTAATAATACATAAATCAATGCCGGTCGGCACCAATTTGGGCAGCTCTTCTGTTTCGAATCTTATTTGAAGTAACTACGTAAACTTGTACTAACTGCATCATCATCATTATTATGCAATCTGAATAAGGTATACCCTTACTAACTGCTTTCCTGAGAGGGACTCCGTATTTTCCATACTTTTGTGACGAACTGTCTACGACTTGACGTACTTAAATTTAACTGGTACAGAGTTCATGCTAAGTGTCACGTCTTAGCTTTCCGAAAATTTGCTAATATTGCATGAATAATTATAAAGTCTTGTACTATGCTGTCATCGCAGGTATGTATACCGCAACTAATTTGATATTCTAAGGACTGCGTAATTTGCTCTGGGCGATACGCAATCTCACGCAAAAATGTTAGCAACATAAGCGTACATGGTATCGCTTACACAAGGGAAATCAGATACCGTACTGAGGCCATTTATTTAGTCTTGGAGGTGCGTGGGAAACGACAGAAAATTATCATCTTTAGGTAAACTATGAAACGTAATCATTGTTGCTAAAACATGAGCTTTAAATTTTACGTCAGATGCGAAAAGGTTAATGCCATTGAAGTCATATTTCAGGACGGGAACATTCCTCTTTCATTGTACTTTTGTGCCCAAAGGATGATCAAAATAATGTTTAAATTAATCCTGCAATCCATATAGATATTGTTATTTTAAATGGTGTGAGAATCATTATAATTATCTAATTCCGTTCTCGGAATTCTTTTCCGGCCATAGTAACATTTATGGCTGAGTGTTAGTGTGAATGGTTCAAAACACGCGAGTTAAGATTGTGAACGCACTTACTGCTGACAGTTATAGTGTTATCTGTAAAGCTCGTGCCTCTAATGTCAACATGGATGGTGTTTGGTGTCGTCACGGGAAGTGCCGACTAATCATTATTATATCTTACGACTTGTATCAACAAGGAGAGAAAATCCTATCAAAATGTTTTAGGGAATCAATAAGAAAGGGAAATGTAGAGGAATGAGAAAAATGTGAGGAAAACTTTGAGTATTAATGTTTATGACTATAATAAGAGTAGAGATAGAACAAATAAACGATGGATGGACTGTGTGAAGGATATGGCTAGAAAGGCGGTGACTGCTGAGATGACGAGTAATTGAGAAGTAGGTATGGAAGAAGAAGACATGCTGGGCCAACCCCAAATAAATTAGGATAAGTATAATAGGAGAATGATGAATCAAGCAAAAAGGGACCAATTTGTTGGATAATTTAATTTAGTTTTTGGCAAGTATCACTCTCTTAGTGTATCTTAATTTTCAACATTTAAAGCTACCTTAAACCTTCACTTTTAAATATATTTTAGAACATGGCAACCGTCAACTTGACGGTTGTCAGTTCCCCAAGATTCAGACAATCACCTAGTTTGGAGATCACCGTTCAATCTTCTTTGTAATAAGTACTTGATAGTTAAAAAATAATTTGAAGTTTTTTTCATAGAAATTGAATGGCGGGTCGGTCCTACATGAATAAATTTAGCTTTTATTTCGTTTAAATAAAAACTTGGGTACGTGGGTACTACAAGCTACTGCAGGGAGAGGTACCTATACATAGTTTCACCCAACTTTTACATAGCCTACTGAGTAATTAACAACCATACGTGTCTAGTTTTGAGTAGGTATCCTGATTTAATTTTACTATTTTTCGGCGATAGATACCCACTATCTAGACTTATATCATATCTACATCATGATGTTATCGCATAGGAAAAAGTAAAATATTAGGACTGATTGAATGATTCGCTAAAACAAATCATTGTTTTCTTGCAAAAAAGATTACCAGTTCCAATAACTCCTAAGTGTAAGGTTATGCGTAACTCGCATTATTTCTTTCAAGAAAAAGCGTGATTAATATTTCTTTATTCAATTGAGCCACATTGAGCCAAGCATTTTACTTAGGAAACAATAACAAAACTTCGCCCTTACTTAGTCGACATCTTCGCAGGTGTAGGTATGGAATATTGAATTACTTTCACGATTCAGCTTTACTACTAGAAAACATTAGATACTGACAAATCATTAAACTTGTTTGATGCATAGCGTATTCATTAATTCAAAACTTCATACGTAAACGTCGGAACTTAATTCTGCACAATTTCAGCATGTTAAGTCTGTTCTTTGTTAAGATTAGGCTTTTCCCGACTACATTTTGCGATGTGTCGAAAAACAGGTTCCTAAATGTAATATAATAACTTTACTATTGTGATGGAAATTACATTACCGATCAATAACCTATAAGAACAGATAGGTACTAGGTGGGCACATACCGAAAACCTAACTGTTTCAAAATAACGTCATTCCCCACCATTTGGTTTGGCAAAGTGCGACATAGCATAGCATAGGTGAATGCGTTCACACGAATGCAGAACGGAACCGGATCGAAATTGTGAAAACTTGATGACTACATCTCACGTGGAATATCCCCAGGGCCCCGTGTTGTAACAAAGTTCACTTCGACTAACAGTTGTCAAAATATTTTTATAGTATGAAAGGTGTACTAAATCAAAATACGATCTATACAATAACTTTAGACAAGCTTTATTAGTAAATATAGGCAGATTGAACCAAAACAAGCCGAACGGTTCCACGCCGCTATATCATTGACTAACACACACCTGTGTTTGAGAACGGCTAATTGAATATTGACATTAATGAATAGCAGATGAAGGCAAGGCAACTGCGGCCCTGCTTGCTTGCATGCAACTGTAACGATGAATAAATAAAGGGTGTAAAACACCTCTTAACGAAGCCGAAAGGCAGTTGTTCTCCTCGTCATTGCGATCATTTTTTTGTTCTACACCGTACCTGGGAACCTTCTAGTTACGGAGATATTGGGGGTCAAAGTTCCAACTTTTTTTAAAAATAAGTACAAGTTTTTAAGGTATTTTTTTTACTTTAAACACATCCACGGACCCCGGACTATTCAATCCATCCACCAGCACAATGTTTTGAGTGCGATACATTGAGTTCTACCACAAATCATGATTTTTCACCCAAAAAAAAAAATCGTTTCCCAGCAATAATTTTTGCGTAAAGTTACTTAGTTTTTATGTACAGAATACTTGGTTGACGGCTTCGTGATGAGGTGGTTTACACCCTGTATATACCTAACGATGATATTATGTTTAAACAAGTCAAAAATTTATTGTGAAAAATCTTCTTAGGTTATTTCAAATAAACTAGAAACAAAAAATATCTTAAAATTCACCGAAGTCCGCCTGAGCTGTACATAAAGAATACCCGAGGTTACAATTCTAAATTGAATCATTTTGTTTGACATTGCTATAGCGTCCTTAGCGAATTGTAGGCGTCGACTTAAAGCCTAAATTGGGTAAATATAATAGCAGTCGTTTTCCAATTGGGAACACAAGTAATTCTGTGTTGCTATTACACCGTTATATCAGGACTGTAATCCGACACACTTGTGCACAGCGTCTTTAAACTACGTTGGACAATAAGCGCTAGTGCAAATAAACTTGTCGGCCGTATCGCTGGACAGGACATCCCAATAGAGTCGACGTAAAGTTATTTGTTTAAGTTTAGTGTCGTCCCACGTTGAACTCAGGGCTAAATTAGAATATTATGGTTTTATTGTACCTACTTCATTCATTGCCTACTTGAGTTTTTTTTAACTCTATTCTGTCTTTAATAATAATTCATTATTACAAGCTGTTTAGAAGTGTCAACATTGAGGGTAAAAAACGCGTCTCCACTCAACCGCCCATGGCCGCTATAAAAGCCAGTAGCCGTTTTGCCTAAAAGCTACTGGCCGCTAATGCGGCCAGTAGCTTGTTGTTAACTTGTTACAAAATTTGTGGAATATAGAAGAATAAAATATGTGTTTATCTGTGGATTGAATGGTTTAGGTCCGATCTCTACAATATTCCCGAATGACGTACCAAAGATCCTAGCACTATTCCATCGACAAATGTCAAAATAAAAGTAAAAACTTTAGTGTAAACAAACTCCGCCATTTCTGACGGGTGGCGTCGTATTTCAATTGTTCTGTTATGTATATTGTTATTTTCGGATAGTGTTATATATCAAAGTAATTGTGAAAATCTGTGCTACTATATTATCATAAAGGAAATCTAGTTTTCGAATCTCAAAGTTGAGTATTTCGCCTCGGAAAAAGTGGTAGGTTTAAATACCTATAGTGATTGTGTTTATACAAGAAATAAGTGTTTTTGTGATTAAAACGTGTGTGTTAACGGAAAAACAGTGCATACTTAGTATTGTGAGCATATTATTAAATTGTATATACAAAAACAAGTGGCTTCGTAAAGTTATAGGTACGTAAATAACCGTGTTCAAAAACAGTCGTTGGCGCAGGCCGCGTCAAAATAAACAGTGAGTATCCAAATTCTAATTTAATTCTAATTAGACTATCGTAAATAAACTAATAAGATTATGGTCTTATTGGAAAGGAAATATAATCTAGTCTTAGAGGATTCATCGGCCGAAAGGGCAGGGATATCGCACGATCGCGGTGACGCAGCGAATGGAGGGGGCGACAGAGTATAGTCGGTGCGCTCTCGGCGCGCCTTCACTTTTGCTCGGAAGCTCGGATGCGACGGACGTTGAGTGCGAACTGTAGTTTTTAAATTATTTCGGTGTCCAACAGTTTTTTGTTATTGTGTTGATTTTGTGATTTGTTATTTAAAAATAAAATAGTTCTAGGTTGTTTCGAGTGTTCTTTTTAAAAATTAAATGAGCTTCTGATCTATAAGATCAGAAGTGGGATTCGTTAAAAAAAAAAATACACGCGACTTTGATCGTTCGCCATCTATTTTTATTTTAAAGTTCGTGTTTTAAAATAATTTTGCTGTTTGTTTTAAAGTAATTGTGTAAGTGTTGTGATTGAAGCCGTGTAGTGCTAGTGATAGTTTAGACACAATTTAAAAGTAACTCGCTACGTGTTAATTATTTTATCGGTCTTTAGTTCTTGTGCGTTTTGGGTTAACGCCCACGTGTGTGTGTTTGGTTTACGTTATTAAATCATGTCGGATCGCGAGTGCACACCCCGTGAAAACTCGTCTAAGCGTAATTCTCGCGACCACCGTCGTAAAGAGTCGCGTAGCCGTCGCGATGTTCATGCGAGGCGTCGAGACCGTTATCGTGAAACGCGTAGCAGATCCTCTAGGCGTCGTCGCGATAGATCAGTGAGCTTCGAAAGTCCACGTAGGCGCCGTGATTGTTCTTATGGGCGTCGGGACAGCCCTCGCCGCGACCCTTTAAATGTAGTGCTTGATCGTTTGAACGCTTTAGAGGAACGGTTGGCTCCAAACGCGATTCAGACGTCTACTCCAATGACGTCGCATCCGTGCACGAGGAGCTACACGCCGGCGCCAGTAACCGAGGAACCTGTTGCCAATATGGAAACACGTGCTACGGGGACCACCACCTTCGAGGCATCGCGTGAGGCTGACGCTGCGGACAGGATTGTGGGTGCACTTTCATCCTTGATTCAAGTAAGATCGAACCATTACTATATTTCGAATTTTGATCCCAGTGTACATGACTTTGACGTGTGGTGTGCGGAGGTAGATAAGGGGCGCGAATTAAGCCATTGGGGTGATCGGGAATGCCTGGGACGCATTGGTGGCTGTTTACGTGGTAATGCTAAAACGTGGCTCAACGATTGGGTGACTAATGATCGAACGTGGACCAATTTTAAGGCTGAATTTCGGTCATTGTGTCCACGTGAAGTGGATATGGCCACTGTGCTGTATGACGTGATGAATACGAATTCGAACAAATTCACCACGTATGCAGAATATGCCCGAAAGTCCTTGCTGCGGTTAAATATTGTCAGGGGGCTTTCCGATGAACTGAAAGCCGCCATAGTGATTCGTGGCATTTCTGATCCCCAAGTTAAAGCCGCGACCACCAACGCTAAACTACAGTCAAAAGATCTGGTAGAATTTTTGTCAGTATATTTGAAACCTAAAAGTGCACCTACTACTACAAGCAATCCTGTTCGCACGTCAAACTCAAATAACCCTGATTCGCGTAACAGCAAGGCACTTGTGAAATATGATCGGTTGACTTGTTTTTCGTGTGGAGACATAGGCCATAAACACGTTCACTGTCCAAAAAGGTCTAAGTCCGGAACAAATGATGCCAATTCTCAATCAAAAGCTGAGCCCACCTCACAAACAATATAATTGGTTTCTAAACCCGCTACAACCTGTAGCTAGCTACTGTAAAAAGACTGGGCATTCTGTTGAGACTTGCTTTATTTAAGAACGTGCGGAATCAAAATCAAATGTTAAAAATAAAACAAGTAACGTAATTTTTTTCTCAAAGTCTCCTCCGGACAAAGCAACGTGATGTCCGCAGTAAGTTATTCAAAATGTGCCTGTCGTTGTCTTAATTGATTCCGGTTCTGATATTTCGCTTATATATCATGATCTGTCAAATGACCGATTTTATCGAGACGCCATTGTTTAACTATTGCGTCTACTTCGTGAACAGATCATGGGATAACTGATTCTGTGTTGAAGTATTTTAGTTTTGATGAAATTCCTACCTACCGCCGTATGTGAGGTATTGGAAGTCAGGACATAGAATCCACTTCATTTGGTAATACAATCATCGAGTTTCCAGACCTTTCTTTGGATATAGATTTGTATGTGGTCTCACCGGATTGCATTCAAGCACCGATTCTGATAGGCACAGATGTTTTAAATCGCGGCGGGGTTAAATACATTCGAACGAATGACTCTCAACGCTTGATTAGGGTCTCACATATACATATGTGTCAACTGTAGAGTTCGCTAAGATAAAAACGCCTTTGGTTGGCGATGAAAAAGAGTGTTTGTTGGATCTGCTAAATGAATTTCTCGATACTTTTACCATTGGGACAGCGACATCTACAGTTAACACGGGTAGTATGGAAATTAAGTTGAGATTGATAGTCCTATCAACTATCGGCCTAATAAACTCTCTGGAGATGAAAAACGCCGCTTTCGCGAGATAATAAATGATCTGATGAGTAAAAGCGTGATCCGTGAGTCGAGCGAGTCGACCGCGCGAGTCCTATCATTCTTGTAAAGAAAAAGGACGGGGCTGATAGGATGTGCGTCGACTACCGGGCTTTAAACGCTCTCACTATTAAAAAGTGATTTCCGTTACCACTGATTGACGACCACACTGTCAGGTTGGGCAGTTTTAGATATTTCACAAGTCTTGCCATGGCCACAGGTTTCAATCAGTTGCCAATAAAGGATGACTCTATTAGTAAAACAGCAGTCGTAACGCCTGAAGGGTATTACCAGTATTTAAAGATGTCTTATGGGCTCACTAATGCTCCTATCGTTTATCAGAGAGTCATTTCCAAAACTCTAAAGCAACGTATGGATACTGGAAAAGTGTTGGTTTTCATAGATGATGTGCTTATCATGTCCAATTCTGTCAGTGAAGGCCTGAAAACTTTGCGCGAGGTATTAAAAACACTGATTGACGCTGGATTTTCAGTAAACCTTAAACAATGTTCGTTTTTTGGATACAGGGCTCGAATGCCTTGGTCGACTTATTGGGCATGGTCAGGTAAGGCCGAGCCCAAGTAAAACTGAATTTAGAAATGTGTCGGTCATTGCATTGTTTACTTGTTCCACGAGAAAGTCCGATAGAATCGTGGACGAAGACTGAAATACCGTTTTCAGTGGTCCACACCGACGTTCTTGGCCCCCTAACGGAATCACACGGGTTCCGGTATGTACTCCTCGTAATAGATTCTTTCTCCAAATACTGCCTCTTGTACGCTCTATATAGGCAAGATACTGCCGAATTGAAACACGTATTTTCAAATACCATCTCACTCTTTGGTACGCCGTCAACAATCGTTTGTGAACGTAGCAGGATGTTTGACAGCACGTCCTTTAAAGACTGGGTTAAGTTAGGCTGTGACATACATTTTATCACGCCGGAAATGCACCGCGAGAACGGGCAAGCCGAGCGTTACTGCTGGACGGTTCTCAATATGTTGCGTATCGAGGTGAACAATAAGGGTGCTCAGTGGTCCGACGCGTTATGGAAAGTACAACTAACCCTGAACATAACAAAGCAAGCTACGACCGCACCTCGCCTCTACAGCTGCTGACTGGTGTCGACGGCACGTCCTGAGATCCTTGGTGCGAGACGTCGCGCTGAACGGCTCTCATTGGGACAGAGGGCATCTGAGTTGCTTGCTGAAAATCAGCAGCGACAAGATGCGTATGTCAATGAGCGTCGTCGACAGCCGCGAACATTTGCTGTGGGCAGCTTTGTGTTTGTTAGCAAGAGATCGCAAAGCACTAGGAAGCTGGACTCTGGAATGCGCGGCCCCTATAAGGTTGTGCAAGCGCTACCGCATCCCCGATACGAGCTTGAGCTAATGGCTGGTTCGTACGGAAAGAAGACTCGGACTGCCACAGAACAGTGGTGGAACACTGGTTCAGTGGCGTGGTGAGTGGACCCGGAGGCGTGTGAAGCGTTCTTTGGTATTAGTGAGTAATTTAAGCGGCCCCGACATTGTGGCAGCGTTATTACTCATAGTCCCGACATTGTGACTATTTGCCCCGACATTGTGGCAATTTTATTTTGTATAGCCCCGACATTGTGGCTATTTGCCCCGACATTGTGGCAATTTTATTTTGTATAGCCCCGACATTGTGGCTATTTGCCCCGACATTGTGGCAATTTTATTTTGTATAGCCCCGACATTGTGGCTATTTGCCCCGACATTGTGGCAATTTTGTTTTTATAGCCTCGACATTTGGCTATCTGCTTGCCCCGACATTGTGGCAATGGCCTCGACATTATGGCCAACTGGAACCCCGATAGTGGTTGCCAGGCGATGTGGTGGTTGTTTCAGTAATGATTGAGGTCCGGAACTCTTTCATTGGTGATACAATTTACCAACTACTGCCTATTTTGGTACAATTGCTAGTAATTTCGCTACAATAGGCAGTTAAAAGTTCAAACTTTCAGAATACCTCATACAAGTCTTGGCTTTATGTTTTAGATGATGAGACTACCAATGAGGACCAACCCAGTGAAGACCAGGCGCAGAACTTATCTGTAGAGGAGGGACCAATGCAGCAAGAGATGCCAGAGAGCCAAGCTGACGAGGTCGTTCAGCTGTCAGGAACGGCCGTCTTAGAGGATTCATCGGCCGAAAGGGCAGGGATATCGCACGATCGCGGTGACGCAGCGAATGGAGGGGGCGACAGAGTATAGTCGGTGCGCTCTCGGCGCGCCTTCACTTTTGCTCGGAAGCTCGGATGCGACGGACGTTGAGTGCGAACTGTAGTTTTTAAATTATTTCGGTGTCCAACAGTTTTTTGTTATTGTGTTGATTTTGTGATTTGTTATTTAAAAATAAAATAGTTCTAGGTTGTTTCGAGTGTTCTTTTTAAAAATTAAATGAGCTTCTGATCTATAAGACTAGTTTATTTTAAAATTATTTTAATTGAAATTTAATATTTAGAAAAATTCAAATTAATATTTTAATAGCGAAATATCCGTTTTCATCACTGTTTTTCAAGTTCTACATTTTTTTTGAGTTTCAAATTAATATTAGTTTTTTTTATATATATAGATTCCATAACTATTCAGCTATTCACTGTAAATTTTATTTGGCTATAACTCTTGTAGTTTGCGATTGTCAAGTGTTTTATCTAAAGTTTCAAATTACATGCGAATATTTCGCGAATATTCGCAATTTTTTGCGCGCTCGAGCGGTCCGGTGCAAAAAAGTCGCGCGCGCGGCTAGTGAGTGGTTAGTCAGAGAGAGACAGGCGGAGCGATCCTTCGAAGGTATCTCGATTTCTTAATTAACGATAGCCATAGATTTTCAAGATCAATCAGTTCGATCGTCAATTCTAAATTGTATAAATATTCTAGAAGCTTCACCTAAAACATCGTCTACTTAATTTTAAGTTAAATTCCTATTACTTAGTTGAATGAGGCAGAAGTAAAGGAAAATTTAGCCTCTGTACAGTTCGCTCTGTGGGGTTGACTGTACGAAATTCGTTTTCTTAATTTTTTTGGTTTTTGCCTTTCATTTCAAGCTTATAATAAACTTATTTTCCTGCTTTCCATTGCATCATCACAAAATATTTGCCGTGAAAACGCATTCACGGTTGGTTACGATAATTCCAAGTTATTATCACATTTTAGTGAATCATTAGTAGTAATAGCATAATATTATCCTTCTTCCTATTTCAACAGGCACGACGAAATTCTCTTGGTAGATACAGGTAGGGCATACAAAATCTTAAGCCGTTATCTTTCTGTCGAAGTACCGATAAAGAAACAATATCGTATCGTATCGGTCAATAGATGAATACCGATTGTCAGTTAACTTTTCCGTGTATTGGTGGTATCGTAATAGAGATCGATACCACATTTTTTTGATAAAATATTTTAGTTTCTGTAGATAACTACTGGAAACACAGCACTTCCTGGAAAATTGGAGGAAATTAAAATCAGTACCGTAATCAGTTACCTATAGGTAGGTGCATTGTGTGAAAGTAGGCGTGTCTGTTATATGTAAATATGATTTTTTTGTAAACCTTTTGTCTAATCACGCCTGTTTATCACCGAACGCTTACGCAGAACCTGGGATCTCATCTCAGGACCTCAGTTCAGCAGTCGCTCCTGTGACCACTCGACCAACTTTTCATTCATAATAACTTTATAACATATTATTATCTGAACCTAATAAGACAAATAATATACAGGTTGAAACGATTACCACGTAATTAGTGGATCTGTCCTAACCCCCCTCCACATATAAATTTTTCATCGGTAATATAGGAAGGAAGTATTATATTATCTGTGGTAATATTAAAAAAACAGCGTTTTCCTACAAAAGTGCAATACCTACAGGGTCAGAATGTATGGAAGTTCCGAATGATGTACTGTGTTAGTGCGTCAATGTCCCTTCCACGGTTCACCCTGTATACACAGTCACATGTCTCGTCAGACATAACAAATATCGTTATATGACATGACGAAATGTAGGTATTATTTATCTATTTTGTATATTTATATACACATACCTATTTATAAGCCGTCAAGATAAAATTCCTGTGATACTAAAGTTTAAATATCCTTTTGTCTTTGACACAAATATTTGTGATATCATCATATTAATATTCAGAATGCAAATTTTAGAATGTCGTTCAAAATGTATAACACATTTTAATTACTAAATTCCTTTGGAGCTCTTTAAATGAATCACTGGAACGATGATTTCATTAATACTTGCTACGTAAGTCGAAGTCAAGTGATCGGGCTCATTCATGGACGTAATGAAATTATGTCGTTGCGTGTAAAATATGGGTGTGTCATTTTTCTTTTTATTAAGTGATCGTAAAAGACTTACGAGCTGTTTATTAAAACATATTACCCGGTACCTATCGTTTATGGTGTCAAAGTTTAACGTACGTCACGCAGACTGTAGAATAATACCTTATGTTGTGCCTATTTCAATATACTTAGTCAGTATAATTCCAATATCTAATCTATTCATCAGGTATGTGACAAATTAATTAAAACATTTTAATTGATGTAGAGCGCTAGAGCTTACCTACATTCGGGGCCAAGATTTTAATAGCTGTCTCTTGGTATGTTATTGAAGATTGAGTGTTCTTGCGAACAACTTTGTATTTTGCGTTGTTCAGAACCAAAGCGAAACCAATAACAATACTGTGTTGACCTAAACCACTCTTCCTGTACTTGAACCATTATTTTCGCATTTGGTTATGATTGGTGTGTTTTAAAACCATGAACTGCCCACTTCTCGGTCTATTTCTAGAATATGCGCCCCGCTTTTAAATTGGCACCCATTGTCGTGGGAAAAGCTACATTTATAGCTATCAGACTATTCTTGATGTAAGTAGTACCTATATGCTTTCAGCCACCTACGCGCGTTGTAAATTATGATCTAATATGGAAATAACTGGTGACTTGTTCACTCACAAATTGTATCTTTTACCTGTTTGCTATGTGACTATTCTGCATGCTTCTAAGTATTTGAGTCAGAATACGAACGAGTTGATCGAAATGTGAACTCACCATATTATACTGAATTTTTGGGCTCACCTGAAAGAATAAAAATGGAAGTACCTATATAATAAATTGTTATCCTGTGAAGACATCGTTGCGGTATCACTATCTATCGCATGATTCATGGTGTTACTCAAGTTTGAGGTTAAAACGAACGGTGTTTGTATAGTTAGTAATATGCGGTAACGTACGATATTGTTCACAAGATTAAACTGAATTACGACAGTTTAGTCAAATAACTTCCTAGTGTCCTAATCCTTATCGAATGACATTGCATGGATCAGTCATATTCTCGTTCATGAGCCTGCGCAGTGACAGTTATTAGCAGAAATGAGTGTAATCTCAATGTACAGTTGCACTTGCAACATGATTAAATACTTACAAATAAAATATGCTGACAAATAATGGCCATGAATGATGATTTGATGAATCGTCAAATATATTCACAGTAATGATTACTGTATTATTACTTACTATAAATAGGACTAACTGGGCACTGGTCCTTCCTTTTCCCCAGAACTGTGGATGTAGAATCCGCAGGATGAAATGTATGTTTGTCATAGATTTTTGTTCGCTTATATGTTTTTGCTTAATAATGAAGGACTTTGTAGTACTTTATAACATTAAGGGTGGACGGGAAACCGACTCACAATTTGTTAGTTTAATTTCTACTTCTCATAATACATCACGCCTGTAATCCTCGATGGGTATGCGGAAGTGTACCTAATATTACACCCACTTTTCGCCGGTACCTAATGATTAAGGTCCATGTGATAGGGAGAGAACCTATTGCGATCAACTATTCTTGATTCATAATAAATACTTGAAATTAACGACTATGTTATGATAAAAGTTATGTTACGTGTAATCAAGATACATACCCAGTAGTAAAACATAATCTATTGGCATGATTCTAATAGTACCTATTAACGAATTTTATGGTCATTATGCGATTAATAAAATATGCTAATCTGCATTCAACCTGTTTACTAATCGGCATGATGACATAGCACAACATCACGACTGTAATCCCCAAAAGGTTAAGCAGAAGTTTATCTAATGGTACACCGAATAGCCAGTTGTGTTTAAGTCCAGACTCCGTGGCTGCCATTGAGAAATTCCTGATGGAAAAATTCAATAACACTGCCTGATCCGGGAATCGAACCTAGAATCTCATGCTCAGCAGCCGAGCTTGCACACACTGGACCAATGAAGCAGTGAGGGTACGATGTGACTATCATTATAAATACGTATTCCGGTTTGGCATTTAAGGCCTGTAGGCTTAGCCAAGTTGACAATCTACAATCGTTAACGCTAATAGAAAACTAACCAAATGTATGGGAATGACATCTATCAACGATAAGTCACGTAGTCAAATAAAACGAATGGAAACTTTAAAGTTTAGTCAAAACAGTAAGTTGGGTACGATAAATATGGGATGTAGGGATCACGATTGTAGAAACGAATACATTTCATTCTAACATCTTGATCGATGTAAACTTGTATAAGAAAGTTTATATTCGTTTGTTTTGACCACGTGACTTAACGTTTACGATTGTAGAAAGAGAATCGATACGAATCGTTTGTAACTTGGCTAGGCCTGGGCCGGCAGTCTCGACAGAGATAACGACAAAATCGCTAACTTTCGATCGCCGATTACTAAAGAATAAATTGGGTTGCAATAACGATGCTTGCGGGAATCGCATCTTCGATTTAGAGACTTGCATTTCCCGCAAGCATCGTTATTGTAACCAAATTTTTAGTGAGTTATTAGCCATCGAAAGTTAGCGATTTTGTCGCTATCTATGTCGAGACTGTCGGCCCTGCAGATTTGAGTAGGTAAAACATTTCTCTTACGTTTGCAGCTATACCTACACGTCAATATCCAAACGTTTGCGAAAATTAGGGGTTTCCAGGACTCATTTTGCTGCAATGACGAAAGCGTTTTCGAAACCCCAAAATTTACTTAGGTGCTTGCAGCGTATTAAGAAAAACTCTTTTGCAAAAAATAAAACCGACTTCAGAAGCTAAAGCAAATTTTTTATTTTTCTTGTTTTTGAAGTCGTATTTTGTTTTTTTTTTTGTTACAGTGATTGCGTTGCGTTAGTTCCTATATATAGTGTTACCTACCTTCTCGCAGTGTTCAAGTTTCTTTCGCTAGATAATTGATTGAATATAATGTTTGAACCCTTTGTTAGGTCCTGTAGAAAAACATAACATATTATCAAGCTTGTATTCCCTGAAAGGTTAAGCAGAGGTGTACCTAATAGTACACCCATGTTTTGCCAATTATGATTAAGTCCCCTGTAATATGTTCGCTTATTGCCGTCATGTTTTTTCTTTGTTTGTTTTTCGGATGGAAAATCATCAAATGACTCGATTCTCCCGCTCTGGGCGGAGCAGGAGGGAGTGTCAGACTTTTACTGACTAAAACCCATCCATGTTCCTTTGTGTTCCGGAGCCACGGTATCTCTTTCGAACAGTCCCGCAACCCCGACAGGCGTCGGCCCTTACGGAACCCTCCCTTTTGTTGACTCTCTTTGAGGCGCGCGTGGAACACGAACGCGCCGTCGACACGGCCTGTCGTCATGAGACGGACGGACGGCGAGCTGGCCCATAGCTCCCCGTCCACAGGCCCGCGGCTTATTACCATCCTCAGGGCACAAACGAGAATCCATGCTACTACTAAAAAATGCCTGATGGGCAAACCGAATAGGACTTTCCCAACCGGGCAATCGAACCAAGGACCTCATGCGCAACACAGGAACTTGTGACAACTAGACCAAAAACCATTTAAGTTGATGCAATAGATTTTTGCGAATACTTGTACACCTTTCTCGGTTTTACCCGTGATGACAACTGCTACAACAACAAATGTCGGCTACCCATTTCGCTGCTGGACGACTAATATATCTCTTGCTGTTTCTTGGACGCCATTCTTTACTCGACCACGCCTTGCTTACATGAATATCATCATCTGCCTAGCCTTTTCCTAACTATGTCGGGGTCGGCTTCCAGTCTGATCGGATGCAGCCTGTACACCCTTGCTAAGACTGGGTGTCAGACTTGGGCTTCTAACTACACGTAACGACTGTCAAACATCTAGAAATGACAGCTGGGACCAACAGCTTAACGAGCTTGCCGAGGCACGGAGGAAACTCTGTGTGGAATGGATGGCCACCCACTCACATCTCGACCCGCGCTGTAAAACCTTGAAGATTGACCCGTGCGGCTGTTATTAATAAGCCACGAGCTCGTCATTCTCGTTCGAAAAATATTTTTTTTAAACTATCGCTGTACATTACACACAGCGCCATCTAGTGCCACACTAAGCAACAAAGCATGTGTCGTGGACACTAGATAGTTGATATACTACATAGATACTTTTTGCTTGTAAATACATACTTATTATACATATAACATCCATGACTCGGAAACAAATGTCCATAATATGCTCATCACACAAATATTTGCTCCTACCGGGATTCGAACCCGGGACCCTAAGAACGTAAGGCAGCCTCACTACTGCTGCGCCATTCGGGTCGTCGTATATAATTAACATTATATAACTAGTTAACATTATATAATTACCTTAACTTTTCGGCTCTTCATGCAGTCCTACTGAATTGGCGGCTGAGCCTCTATTGCAACGCAAGCACACGCAAGAAGCAAAACAGATGATAAAGAAACCATTTTGGATATAAACTGAACTCAAAATGCATTGTTGGTCATTGTTTAGAAATCCGTTGCATTAATCGGTTATTTTTTTTGATTAGGTTTAATTACTGCATAATACATTATACTGAACCGATTTTGATGAAATTTCTATGGAACCAATCGGGAAGTATATCCTTTCAAATAGAAAAAGAATTTTTCTAATCGGTTTCGAAATGACGGAGTTATAAGGTAACAAACAGAAAAAAAAACAACCTCCTCTTTGAAGAAAGTCGGTTAAAAAGAAATCTACATTCATAATAATATCTTTGTTTGAAGCTACTACTGCTAGTTGTAAAAATAAAATGTTATAAAATCTATTTCGACATTGGTATTTAGGGCGGATAAACAAGCGGATTGTCTTGATCCCAAGAAAATTGGTTTAGGAAACTCTTCATAGAGACAGCCGTTTTTCTAATGGATATCGAGTTTGAAGATCAAAGAAAATTATTTACTAGTAATAATATTCTGTATACAGATAGTGCCTGTAGTTTTATCTGAATGAATATTTTAATATAAGTTTCCAATAAGTATTGGATCCTTCATGGGTTGTTTTAATTAATATGTCATTCAATAGAACTGCCTCGTTGGTGTAGTGGTGGAAATCGCGACTGCTGAACGTGAAGTCCTGGGTTCTATTCCCGGTTCGGGCAAAGTGCTATTGGGTTTTTCCATCAGCCTTCTTAGTTGCAGCTACGGAATCTGGATTTGTGCCCGGTTGATGGCAATAGGCTCGCCCGCTATTACATATGACTTAAACATAACTGGCGAAAAGTGGGTTTACTATTAGGTACACCTCTCGCCTAACGCTTCGGGTATTACAGGAGCGATGTTGTGTTATAATAATAAAACTGATGCAAAAAAAAAATGAAGGCGTAAACTAGCCTCAAATCCTACATCAACATAATTAATAGGTACGAAGCCATTTTGAATTTCTAGCGACCATAATCAGCTATTTTATGATAAAATAAATATCAAACCAAAAGGAAGAAATTGTGTTCCGTAACGATAGTCTTTTTGTTTCCTTATGTGGTAGTAGCTAGGTCATACGACAATGCGGCGCCGGCGCACAAAGAGAACCCTGTTTTCTATCTTAGTCTTAAGTTGTCAAGGAACATTGTTACTGAGTTATTGCCCTGTAAACCAAGAATTGATATTAAATCTTTGTTCTTTATGTTACTTTGTTAAGAATTGTCTTTACGTAAGTACATTGTATGTAATACTTAGATAATTATGTTTGTGGATGTTATAAACACCATTATTGGCTTGTTTTTCCGTAGACGCGTTAGAGTGGGTGTTTGCTAACTTAGGTAGGAAAGTACCCTAGGTATTTATTGTGTCCTTGTTTGGCAATGTTGCTGTAGCCCAGTCCTGAATAGATGACTATTCTTTAGGGACACTCGTGAACTAGTCACCAGCGAAGTGAAAAAAACAAAAGAATGACTACTTCAAAAAACCATGTTGGCTCTAGAAGTAGATCCCGATCAAAACAAATAAAGGAAACCAAGCAAGTTACTTATCGCAGAGTTCCGTTGACTTTGGTAGTAGACATGACACATCTGTAAAAAATTTACCTACAAAATCCACACCTGCCTTTTAGTTATCTAAATTTTTCACTTTCTGGCATGAATTTTCCGAGGAACTGCATGTCTCAACTTTCACCATGCTTTATAAAAGACCGGGTGGATTAGTAACAGTACCTACAATACATAGCCTGCAATTATTTACCATTGATTAGTTTATTATTTATCAATCTAGAGTTAATTAGATAATAAATGCAGCATGACGTAATAATAACCTATTCAAATACTTGGAAATCAAATAATATCTATGATCTGGAATTCAATTTTCATTAGTCAATGAATAATGTACCTACTTAGTGCTATCTTGAAACGCCTGACGAATAATGTAATGCAAAATGTGGTTCGCGTGTGATTTGTTGACGTTAGAATTGCGGCGCTTTACAATGAAACCGATTGATGAATAAATGCAGCAGTTAGTGTTCGCGGTAAGATACCCATCGACACGTATTGTTGATATAAATGTCAATGAGTAATTTATGGGCAGTGGCAATCGATACACGGCCATGTCTGTCATGGTTTGACCGTGATCCTGATATTGTCTGTTCAGTGGGTTAATAAAATACAGATTAAAATATTGTCATATTGTTTCAAAGGACACAATTGAATTTTATATTAATTTTGTCCCGAACTCAATTCGATTGCTTGAAACGTGCTGACAGAAGCTACAAAGAAGACCTAACTCCTGCACATTTTTTACAAAACAATCGAAAGCTGACCTCTTCCTAGCTCATGAAAAAAAAAACATGAACAATGAATTAAAACGTTCCGACATATCAAGGTCGGCACGTGCTCTGGCCAAACGAATTCGTAAGTCGGTTAATGCCCACGCTGCCTCGCAAACCGGACATGTCTGTCTTGCGCGGACACAGGGAAATTGAATAAAGAGGAAATATGACACCGGCTACTTGCGACAGAATTCGAGTACCTAGGTTTATAGCGCGTTGCGCCGGCGACGATGCCGCCGGTCGCCAGGGGCAACGCACTTTGAGATGAATTCTCACAATGCAATGACGTACGAAACAAACCTTAGTTTGATTTAGACAAATGATCGCTTTATGCCTGTCTTCGTAATTATGTTCTCAGTTAATAAGGTTATATGTCAGAATGTCCGCTGCTGCTAATGTACTGACCATTTCTCACAGTTATACGTCGTACCTAACTTTTTTAATTGTTCTGAAGCACCTACCACAGTTCTTTAATTATCTAAATTAATAAATATTTTGTTAATTTTACAAACGAAAAACCGGACGCCCATTTGGTCTTCTCTAAAACGATTTTCTCTTTCTGTAACATTATGATTAAGAACCTACATAAAATTTTGTGCTCGATACCAGCTGCTACAAGAATGATAAAAAATATGGTATGTTTACCATATACTTCCTTAAAGTACACAAGGAAAGGATGCATGGTAACCCCAGCAGGCCCCCTCGAAGCCGGAGGCCTAAAAGCACGTGTTATCTGTTAATCCGGCACCGCTCAAGTGGAAACGTCGCTCTGCTCTCGCCTTCCGTTTCACAACGATAATTGACAAATTACAGAACGGTTAAAGTACCGTTTCGGTACACAAAAATGTCGCCTCAACAACCGAACTTTTCTTACACATTACTGAACAAAATTGTTAGCCGCATTTCTTGCAGAATATTTTTAAAGGAAAGTTTGTTTCTGAGATTTCGGGGAAGCTAAAAAAAATAGATTAGTTTACTTAAGGTGAGTTACGCTTATTCCCCAAGGCCTTAAAGATGGCAGACTTATTATAGAGTTATTTATTTATTCATCATAACTTATTGATTATACCATCGAATAGTTCGTAAATATAGTACTGACTTACAGTAAATCTAACCCAGGAAAGCAAATAAAGAAATAATTTTGTTGCGAGCAAAATTGCTTGGCTTTACGTAAACATTGAGAGTCTGACGTGCGAATTGTATGTACCTACATAATATTAACTTGTTATTTTCATAGGTGTAGTAGGGTTGTCAAGTAGTAGTTATAATATGTAAATTTCGTAGTTGTGTAACTCATGCAGTCCCTAGTCTCCATGTGTGCTTCTTAAGTTGAAGAACTTCGAAAAACTTTCCGTCTACAAATCACGTCATGGCAACCAATGAATAAACTACTGTAATTACTTAATCTATTAGCACTGTGACGTCAATGATTGACATCGCGTAGTACATTAATTATCACAATCAGATCGTCATTCATTAATGTATAAACAAAACTGTGAAGTAACAATTAAGCAAGAGTCATGAATGGCCGGCGGACGAGCTAATTCCGTCGCATAGCTTTAAATAAGATTGACACGGTTTATTAAGATCATCAATGAAACGACCTCGACTCATTGTTATGTGTTGGGGGCATCCCTATTAATTTTAAGACACTCGATCGTTGAGACCACACGCGCTAAAGCGGTGAAAAGTCAACGCGATAATAGACTGTCAGTCTGTGTTTGTTTCCAATGAAAAATGTCACGATAATTTAGCTATTTGACATTCAACTACAACTACTGTATAATGTTATTGCTGACAATGCATATTCTTTTCTTGATATAAGTTTTTAAATAAAGAATAGTGATTACATGAAATAGGAAGACGTTGTTAGTTTGGCTTAATGCCTTGCCTTTTACGGTCAACCAATCTATTTGGTTTACATTTTAAAATGCAAATTACATTGTAAAATGTAAACCAACGGACGTAACACACGGACGCATAGTCAGTTGACATTTTATATATTAATAGACGTATGGCCTGCTTTGATATGTAACTTACGTAGAGCACAGTCCGCAAGTGAAGGCAGAGAAATTTGATTCTCATAAAAATATCTATTTATGTTAACCTTTCTGTGCGAACCTTGCGCAGGTTACGCTTTCGACGATGCGTCTACCATGCTGTTACGAGACTGCTTCTACACGCCCATTACGGATTCGTGTACTATGCTGCTACAACTTAGCTTCTACGGATGCGGCTGCTACGCTGCTACGACGCAGCTTTAACGCTTCTACTAAAACACCAACGATGGGGCTGCCACGCGCCTTCTACAGAATCTTGTACCTACTACGCAGCTACGTTGAAGCCACGGATTTGTAACGCGGCTACGCCGTAAATTTTACGCGCCCTCTACGGATTCATGTACTACACAGCTACGTCGTAGCGTCTACGGATGCGGCTGCTACGCTGCTACGACGCAGCTTTAACGCGCCTTCTACAGAAACGGCTACGATGCGGCTGCTACGCGCCTCCTACAGATTCTTGTACTACGCAGCTACGTTGTAGCCAAGGTTTTGTTACGCGGCTACAACTAAGCTTCCATGCGCTCTCTACGGATCACACACTTCGCCCGCGACTTTGTCCGCGAAAATTGTAATAGCTCGGGTAATTTGCATGATATCAATATAATTCATAGCCTATGTTACGCGGTAAAGATGTAGCTTTCTTCTCTTAAAATATTTGTTTAGATAGTATTGGCAACCCTTCAACCAATTGATATGTTTGTGAATGTATTAATTTATAAAACATTCAGAATAGCATGTTTTTATAAATTGCAATAATTAATATATAATAATTCAAGTAAAAATGATTCTAATATTAAGTGGCTTTCACTTCCAAGCAATATTTGAAGCATAATTAGCATAATTTGAATTACTATTAGTCGTCATCAATTTTATAGACTTTTAGTCTAAAAGTGGAGAAGCCATTCGATGCTAGTTTTAGAGTTTGTAGTCTGAATAATCCACACGCCCAAAAAGAAAATCACGTTATAAAGGAAATTAAAAAAATGCTACTAAACGCTGTAGCTAGTAAATAACAAATCTAATGTAAAATTAACAACATTGAATTGTGCATTATTCAAGTTTGCAATCGCCATTTTTCATCGCATCAATTTTCTAAGATCAAATGCCAAAAGAAACGACAGGGCGATGATTGCAATTTGACACTGAAGTTTGCCGCCAAACGCGTGTTAAATATCTTTTATGTAGTCATGTATCTTATGTATTCAGTTTTATTCTATTTTTGTCCCATAATATTAACCTGAACTGGCCTGCAAAAATAAGTATCACACTTTTAAAATTGCAATAAATTTTTAAGTACACAAGATATACTTTCGAAACAAAAAGGACTTGAAAAATAGTTTAATTTTGTCTATAGTTTCGAAGAAAGCTGATAAAAATTGCTTTATAACGTTTTTTATTTTAAATCTCTAACTTCTATAGTTTAGGAATAATTGAAATTTTAAAAGTGTAGTACTTATTTTTGCAGGTCAGTGTATTAGAAGTATTAAGGTGCAATCACTGTTTTTTAGGGTTCTGTACCCAAAGGGTAAAAACGGGACCCTTTTTTTTTTTTTTAGGATGGGAAATCATCAAATGACTTCTCCCGCTCTGGGCGGAGCAGGAGGGAGTGTCAGACTTTTACTGACTAAAACCCATCCATGTTCCTTCCTCGCCCTTTGTGTTCCGGGGCCACGGTATCTCTTTCGAATAGTCCCGCAGCCCCGAAAAACGGGACCCTACTACTAAGACTCCTCTTTCCGTCCGTCTGTCTGTCACCAGGCTGTATCTCATGAACCGTGATAGCTAGACAGTTAAAATTTTCACAGATGATGTATTTCTGTTGCCGCTATAACAACAAATATTTTAAAATAAATATTTAAAGGGGGCTCCCATACAACAAACGTGTTTTTTTAGTTGTTTTGTCTAAAGTTGTATAGATAATGGTAGAAACACTTCGTGCGCGAGTTCGACTTGCACTTGGCCGGTTTTTAACTAATGTTTTCAGTTCTTCGACTTTCTGTTTTCGGCCTTTGGCTGCTTCGTTCGTCTAGTGGTCGCGAACATGAGGTCCCGGGTCGGACACATTTTTATTGGGTTTTTTCATCAGATATTTCTCAGTAGCAGCCATGGAAGACTCCATGGCTGCTACTGCATTGCTGGGATTTGTGCCCAGTTAATGGCAAATAGGCTTGCCTCCTATGACATGGGCCTTAAACATAACTGGCGAAATGTGGGCGTACTTTTAGGTACACCTCTGCCTTCAGGGATTACAGGCGTGATGTGTTGGTGTTAAGTTATGTTTGGTTCTTAGTCGATTTTAATTGAGACCAATGGATTAATCAGCACAAGCAGTAACTTCTGTAAAGGAGACAATTATTTTTGTTTGGAGATTAGGCCACCCACATAAATTTTAGCGTTTTATAATGAAACGTACATTGATTTCTTCCCTAAAATATCTAGATTACAGTGGTTATATTAGCTAAGCCTTGTCTAACCGGAATAAATGCGAAAACTGCAAAAACACTTTTACGAAAATCGAATTAAACCAAAATAATGAAGTTGCCTGTCAACCACTAAAAAGACGGATTTACAACGCTCCGTGTCACGTTGATTGTTTAAACCATCTACGCGATAGCGTAAACCTTTAAAAATAGCATTAAAATGCTCACAGTTTAATAATATTTCTTTTTATATTCTATTCTGTTTTAATTAAAGCAGATATGACCACTGGGTACCGTACTTTTTTTTGTAAACGGAAAAAAACGTCCCTATTCACGTAAGTATTTTCTGTCAAATGACACAACCACAACACCACCACCAACCAACAATGACCACAACAGGAATGATTTGACTCGCAAAAAAATATCATAATATAACTTTTTATTATGATTTATGATTCCGGTTTCGTTTCTATGTAATCTTTCGTTTGTTACTATGATATAACTGTTACTTAGTTTTGGTGTAATATGAATAATAAACGTAACGTCCAAGTGGGCCAAAAAAAATTGTCTCCTTTGACTTCTGTCCCCGAAGTGCCGGGCCTCCGCCGGCCTCCTTCGTCGGCCTACGGCCCGGTGCCCATGCCGCCCATAAAGGATTAAAAAAAAAATACACCCATTTTCTGTCACAAATGTACCTAATTATATTTATGTCATGCCAGCTAGCAAGACTTTTCGAGATACAAGTCTGTAACGTCCTATACGTTACTACTACTACGTTACTTGCGTTTAAACACAATTTAGACCAAAAACTATCAAAGACTTGTCAAACTATGAAAGGCGATCCAAAAATGAACAAGACGTATTTTTATTAGTAAAGAATACAGGTTTGTTAGGTACCTATTTATTTACAAAACCTAAAAGTAGAGATGCTTTATGAAGGTTTTGAAATAAAAAACAGTAACAACGTAGTTCAAGTAAACTAAATAAACAATTCAAATAAACCAAACTGAAATAAAAGGCCCCATAAACACCTCAGCATATATCAATGATAATGAACTACGATGTATTCAACCTTAGCTGTCAGTGTAGGTAAATGTCTTCAAAATATATACATCATTAGTATTCCTACTTATGTACTGTGGAAAATCGTGACAGTGTATTTTATACCTATTGTAGGTTGGTTATAAATATTAGACGAGTATACTAAAAAAACCTGACGCTATTTTTTCGTATTTACTTTTACTTACTTAGAGTTCTTCTTGCTTCGTATCTATGGTAATTACCGGGGCCCAGTTAGTTAGCAGCGTATTGTTTGGATAGTATGGATACTTTACCAAGTGGGCCATGGTCTCTCTGGTTCCTTGGAGGGAAGTGAAAAATATCTCCTTTCTTATTTATTACACGACTGCCCAAAAAAAGTAAAGTTTTCACTAACCAGACTGAGAATCAATCAAAATTTTATTACAGTCGGGGTCAATTACTGTGGTCTATTTCTTTATAGGTCCTCTCCCGACTTTGATGATCATTTTGGTTTCCAGTTGTCCATTTTTGGACACAATAGCGGTTTAATTGCAAATACTTAAAAATATATCGTCATGTTGACAAAATAACGTTATAGAATCAAATAAGGATTTCTTTACCTGTTTTTGTGTTTTAAAAATATTGATTTAAAAAATATTATTCTTTTTAAATGACACTGCCACAAATTATAATGAAATGCTTTCTATTGCATAAAGCCATGGACAGTGGACACACATAAAAAAATAGATATGGTGATATTAGCACTCTTTAATTGATTTTAATTGTGATAAGTATACTCCAGTGTACACAAGGTCAATCGTAAATTTTCGTTATTCATTTAAATGTTCATTATATTGAGTCGAGTTCATCGTGGGCGGTAATTATCTCGATACTATTTCAATTGCTCGTCTATAAATATACTATCGAGATGATTCATAATCGTTAAAGCATGAAAAACTTTGCCCTACATTAATTTAAAACGTTAACTGTTATTTATAAAATCGTGCAATGGGAACGAAAACTAAACGTGAATTCAGCGGAACATTTGACGAAGAAATAACGACGATCACCTGAAGCACGCGAATAGTTAGAAATAGCTCAGGCTAGCTTGTATTGTGAATTAATATTACAGTTTAAGATCTATTTTCGTATTACCAGTATTACGTTATTTGGTTCAGCCGACGAGGTTTAAAACGGAATTCATCGTTACAAAGCAAGTTAGCTAATTTTTTATTGTATCTATTATATCGTGACGCTGTTCGTATGATTCAATTCATGTTTGTTTACTATGTAAATGAATGATAAAATATATAAAGTATTAATCATATTGTGTTGTGTTTTTGTACCTACTATCATGCAATCAATAAGGTTACCAAGATACGATGACGGAATGTTTATAAAATTATCTAAAAAAAAGTTCACAATTTGGACTTTCAGAATTTGGACCCGTTTTATGAAAAGAATTATGTTTCTCATGTTATTTCAGTCGAAATTAATTATCACACTTTGGGACTTGAATTTTGATATTTACCCTAGTTACCAAGTAGTATCTACCTAAAATAGTAGCTGTGTTGAATTTCCATGAAATTTAAAAAGTGAATCATGGACGTTCGTTAATTTTATCCAAGTATAACCAAAACATTGAAGCTTCCTCCATCCGGCATAGAAGTTCTACACCTAAGTGTATTTAGTTAAAACCCGTTTATAATTTTAGTAGAGACGATAGATGATTTCCAATATAAACAGCAACGCCAGATATCCTAAACGCAGTAACATTTTATTCCCTTCAAATAAACATAGCAGCTTCGTACATTAAAATTCTATACACGTTGGTAAATATTCGTCTTCAGTGATTTACGAATATGTAAGTCGCTACGATAATGTGTCACCTTGTGTCCCTTCGCTCCGTTCAAAATGATCACAATTACGTAATACGATAATTATTGCGATGATGATCACGTCTCTATCCGCCTGATTCTGACCAATGACATGGTGACACGTCACGCTGGGTGATCCCCAGTATGTTCAGTATCTGTGTCTGTCACTAATTACCAGTTCAAACTGAGTAGATATTGATGATTTTTGTTACATATTGGAGTAAAGATTACTCAGCTAGTCTGTTTTCTGATGACAGCCACTTAGTGGTCTCGTCGTCGTCAAAATCATAGGAATATGTAGTTACATTAATAGGTGGAAATTCTTTAAATAAATGCATAATTTAACACAACGTTGTTTCTCCATAACAAGGAAAACTTAGTTTGCTAATCGCATACAATGTTGCATTTAAACAAGGGAATCGCGCATTTTTGAACGTCTTATAACAGTAAGTTGTTTTTTATGGTCGCATTTCGGCAATGTCTTCATTGGCACACATCAGTAGGTAACCGGTTCTTAACAGTCAAGTTGCAGGCGCACGGAGTCCTGTCCTCTGACTGCGCGACACTA
Organism: Xestia rhomboidea; assembly: GCA_963853795.1. Lineage (NCBI taxonomy): Eukaryota > Metazoa > Arthropoda > Insecta > Lepidoptera > Noctuidae > Xestia > Xestia rhomboidea. Next base: position 8,140,142 of record OY970767.1, on the reverse strand, counting down.
GTATAAAGCCTGTGACCACATTATATTCGTACGACGATATACACTGACCTGCAAAAATAAGTACTACACTTGCATGTCGTCTGTTTATGACAGACCTGATAATTGTATCTACATGGTTTTAGATTTGAACTTACTACGTATACTAAATATTAGTATATAATGTATACTATACAGACTGACAGCGTGACGGTTGACAGGGAAGAATAGAAGAGAAAAGTCGTGTTGCGCCGATCCCCAGGAAAAATGAAAGACAGATATCTTTCTTCTTTATCGTGTGCTTGGTCAGTGCCTATAACCTGACTTCTAGAGTTTTTATGCCACCCATGGGCCTATAACTTGGGTTTACATGCCGTCGAGAAATATCTCTCAGGCATGCTGATTTCCTCATGATGTTTTCCTTCACCGAAGCAAGTATATAATATAATTATACATATAATAAATAATTATACAATACGCACATGGATCCGAAAAATCAGAGGTGCGTGTATTGGGTTCGAACTTGAGACCTATGACTTGGCAGTCTCAGACGGTCACACCACTTGGCTATCACTGCTAATGATAGTTACAATATCATTTATTTATCACAAGATCATATCCACTTTTTGCCGATGAATGGAAAACGATAATTTATTTATTAATCACAAACACTTAATTCATTTAATAAGTCCGTACCTGAAGTAGATATATTTAATGACCATAGAGTGAAGTTTAAATCAAGAATCTTGGCCTCCCTCCACACCAACGAAACGTAGTCAACATTTATCGGTACTGTTTATGAACGAATTACTCTTTTTAATTTTAATTTTCTTTTCGTAACAAAATTTATTTCCCATTTTCCTAATCGTTTGTACACCTAGACTTAAGTTAGCAACTAAGCGGTACTCTGGCGTCTTTGTTGTCAATGTTGTGTTTACCTGTAATTGGCATATATATTAGAATATTACCGTATAATTAAGTTTAATATATATGTATGTATGTGCTGTGGGTGAACCTTAAGTAAATAAATAAACACTACTAATCAAAATAAAATAATAGTAATGTTAGAATCTGTGTGGTTCTGTAAGAAGACAGAGTGGAAGAATTAAATTACTTAATTAAGTTCTAATGGCTTGTACTAAATAATAAATAAATAAATACAAAAAAATCTGAGCCAAGAAAAAAAAATAAGACTGCCGCGATTCAAATATTGCGTTTTCTCATGAAACGTTTGAGTTTATTGAAAGTGCTATTTTTGTGGTTTGAGCAATAGCAAAACGTGATTGTATCCGTCTATTTTAAACTAAAATTCTCAAACTTATCCGAAAAGTGGTTCTTAGTAGGTTTATAGTCTGTTCAGCAGACATTGACACGGACAGGCTATGGAAAACAAACAGTGAACATTGGTACAAAACGGTAGTCAAGCTAGAAAGTTGTTCGACCAGCGCTTACATTGTTCTGATTTCATTGTTACATTCTCTTTATCTATTATGAATATTTACTTAGTAGTATTCGATTGTAACACCACTCGAGCAAGGCATATCTAGGATACCTATCGTAGGAAATGCGTGCGCATTTTCCATTTGTACTTACCTGTATGTATGAAACATTTCCGTGTCTGATTGGATGTCTGTTATGAAATATAAAGCTAAAACCACTGAACATGTACGGAACTTTCGAAACATGATTGTGTTATTTTTTTCTAAAGTAAAACTCAAGATACGCACCTCTGATTTTTCGGATTCATGTGCGTATTGTATAATTATCACTGACTTCGGTGAAGGAACACATTGTGAGATAACCAAACGAGCATGCCTTTTTTTTTTTTCGGGTGGGAAATCATCAAATGACTCCTCCCGCTCTGGGCGGAGCAGGAGGGAGTGTCAGACTTTTACTGACTAAAACCCATCCATGTTCCTTCATCGCCCTTTGTGTTCCGGGGCCACGGTATCTCTTTCGAATAGTCCCGCAGCCCCGGCAGAAACCAGCATGCCTGAGAGATATTTCTCGACGGTATGTAAGGCCAAGTCCAAGGGAGGCATAAAAAAAAACCTCTGTTTTTTCGAAGTGGCATCTATTTTCACCAGGTTAGGCACTATAACCACACGCTTCTATTGGTTTAGTTTCAAATAAATCCGCGTGGCGCCACTAGACTTCCTAAACAAACTGTGTTGATGACTGTCATTGTGGTAGGTACCGTAACCATTTTGATAAAAAGTTGTGCTCGTGGTTATTACACACCAACTAGAACTCAAATTGTAATGGGCATGATTGTATATGGTGGAATTATCTATGATATCATCACACAGTACTCCCTATTAATATTTGTGTTACGTATCAACGAAATGTTTTAGACATGGTAAATAATTCTAAAATTGTGATTTAGTCATCGTCGCATTATTATTTATTTAGATGAACTCGTGTAACCGGTGATACGACAACATCAGGTAAACTGAATATTAACAAAAGTTCCAAAAAACTTACTCTTGAAATTACGTGTGTTCTAAAAAAGTTTCGTTAGTAATCTTTCGGAGTCTCGTTATAATACACAGTGTGATTCATTTTTTAACCAAAACATTCTAATGTTCTACAAAATAATAGTAGGTAACATTATTATTTTGTAGAACATTAGAATGTTTTCGTTTATAAATTGTGAGCAAACATTACTTTCTCATCTTTATTCTTGCACCTTTGTTTCAGTTTAGGCGCTTGCAGAACGTAAGAACCTTTTCGTAATCAGGGGGCCTAAAATGGCAGCTTTAACAGAATCATAATAGAATTGTATTATGAATTACGCAATTCTTGAAACGGTCACAGACGCAGTTCATATCATGAATTGTCACTTTGTGACCATGCCGTGCCACCTGAGAGTCGTTAAAAGCCACTAAGGGGTTGTGTCGGGAGGTGCATTCACGCGGGCCTGTGGACGGATAGCTATGGGCTAGCTCGCCGTCCGTCCGTCTCATGACGACAGGCCGTGTCGAGGGCGCGTTCGTGTTCCACGCGCGTCTCAAAGAGCGTCAGTAAAAAAGAAGGGTCCGAGGGCCGATGCCTGCCGGGGCTGCGGGACTATTTGAGAGAGATATAGGCCCCGGAATATAAAGGGCGATGAAGGAACATGGATGGGTTTTAGTCACTAAAAGTCTGACACTCCCTCCTGCTCCGCCCAGAGCGGGAGTATTCAGCATTAGATATAGTTATGTGTTTTTTTTCTGTCTACTACTCTACATAATATAACTTAACATTACGCCTGTAGGTAATCCCCTCTGGCTAGGCAGAGGTGTACCCATCAACTAGGTACAATTCCAGACTCCGTGGCCGCTACTGAGAAATTCCTGATGGAAAAACCAATAACGCTTTACCCGACCCGGGAATCTAACCCAGGATCTCATGCTTAGCAGTTGCGCTTGCGAGCACTCGACCAACTAGGTAGTCTTCCGCTCTATATCCAAAATTATAGTCAGCAATGCGACACTGACATCGCTTATGGGTGTTGTACTATATGCTGTGCAACATTAGTGGAGGTTTATGAATGTGCTAATTGAAGAGTTTATAGATTCAAGTTTAATTTGATTTCCTTTCTAATTGCGATACTATCACAGCTCCACAGTCTGACTGTCATATTTGTATGACTAACCGATTAGGTAAGAGCAAAAAATCCGAAGTTAATTGCCACGATTTAAAATATAATCTCGTTCCAAAGTATCTTTTAGGATCACGTTTTGGGTGCGGCCATCTTTTAAATGCATGCCAGTCTCATCAGCGTATCACGTATGAATACTGATGTGTTTACCGAAATTATGACGTCATGCACCATTGACCCGCCGTGCCTGCGTCTATCGAGATCCGCGGATAGACGGATCTCTTGATACTTTGATAGTAACGCTACGACACGACTGATCGATTTGAGATAAAGAAGTTAGGGGCCGTCTCCACGAGCGAGAGAATCGCGGCGATATTTTCGTATAGAAATACGTTGAATCGCCGCGATTCGATTCCAAAATAGAGTGTATAGAAAAACGTGGCAAGGACGATAATATCGCCGCGATTCTCTCGCTCGTGGAGATGGCCCCAAAGAGGAAAGGCTATAGCGGTGCTTCGCCTATATTACAATTCCCCAGTTTAGAACAAATATTGAATAGCAGGATACACGTGAAGTTCATAAATGATTGTTTGATGATTTTTGTTATTATCAAGAAAATAGCCTGGTCCCAAGTAATAGGGCGTAAGCCCATTGATGTTCACTTGAGACTTAGAATACTGCAATCATTTAGGATGTAACGGTAATTAAAATAATTTTCCTATAAGGTTACCTCTAGTGTCTATGCTATTAAGGAAAAACAGTGCTTCAACAAAATATTGTTATTGCATAAATAAAATTATTCAATAATGTAAACAAGTATGTTTATACAAAAAACATTGTGGTAGCAATTACAATTTTATATTTCGTTTAGAAAATTGCTTACATTTAAAAAGTATAATTTGTGAAGGAAGTCCAATTCTAATTGAGTTAAATGTTGTTTAACCAAATTCTATGGGCACTACAATCTGAGGTATGCCATCTTGCGCACCAATTCTGTGCACATTATTACCACTGCTAGCATAGGTGCGCAATGCTCTTGGTGACCTGCAGGGCTATTACGTATCTTTCTGATATCCAGTGAGTATCAAGTTTCGGTTGTACACCGGACTTCGATGACAACCGTGAATGTCATAATATTGGTATTACGTATCACACTGAGTGGATATCACTTTACGGTGACTAACAGGGCTATACGAAACTAACCTTTTGACAGTTAATTGATGGACACCGAGCCCAGTTACTATCATTTCGAGCTGTCAACAGAGATACGTAATAGCCCAACTGGATGAAATACTTGAAAAGTCCGACTAAGTGGCATCGAGGGTTTCCTTTCTTGTTAGACCTATATCCTTTTCCGAACTAAAATTTTGTCAATATGTACCCAGTCGGTGTAATGAAAATTTGGTGTGCCTAACTACTTAGGTACTATTGTTTTTTGTTTGTATTGACTTTCGGTACAATAAAGAGTTGTCTTTCTTTTCATTATCTATGTATTATGGAAATTAGTTAAAAGTTCTACATTGGTAGACCATGATGTCAGCTTTATAATAGGCAGGTAATAATTATCAAACGTAACGTTTTAGCATTTAGTTTCATGGTTTCGATGTTTTCTAAACTTTCACCACTATCGAATTAGATTTCGTAGAGGTTACTCTTTTATTTTGTCCAATTAAAAGCTTATCCCCGTTTTTACTTACACTCAGCACTCATCTAAATCAATGGCTAAATATTATTGGGCTGCTGGAATTGCATCTCTCGACACTGAGCCGAGCGTTGAAAATTGTAGTTTTGATTGGGCATTAATTAAGGCTTAGTAAAAGTGAAAATGGGTATGGAGTATTTAAACTTATTTTCATACCAATAAATGCGAGACGATCAATGATTGTGAAAGTCAAGATTTTAATCTTTAATTTAGTTAAAATTACGGATTAAGCGGATAAGTCTGATTTGATTTTATGGTTGATCTCGATATTCAACTGATTAACGATGGTTTTTTTCTAGAACGAGTCTAAAGCGTTTATGCTTAGAAAGTAATATTTTGAGCAAAAACTAGAGAGAGACTGGTAAGAGTTTACAAAAGAGAGAAACCTATTGAAAATCAAGAGGAGTCTATTAAAAGTTATACCATTTAGGGAAATAATGTTTTCCAAAAGTAGACACAAAAAAGTTTAATTAGGTACGGAAAAACTAAAGTGCACATAATTCATTCGGAATAAAACTATAGGATTTCCCTCGACATACATTTCAAAAGAATAGCTATTCACGTGCTTCCAAGATGTTGCTGGCACGCTCTCAATTTTAAATTTATAATCGCTATTTAAAAAACCAGAGCCATCTTTTCTTGTATTTAGATATTGCGTGTTTCCCATTACACAATACAGTTTACGCTGGCCGTAATTAACTGCTCACTTGAATGAGTGTAGGTCATGTTTACGATAAGCATGCTGACCGGAAATAGTTCTTACATACATACATAACATAACGCCTGTTATCCCCGAAGGGCTAGGCAGAAGCGTGCATAATAGTACACCCACATTTCGGCATTTATGTTTAAATCCCATGTAACAGGGGAAATGAAATGAAATGATTTATTTTGCAAATAGGATATTAAATATCTTTTACACGTCAATATTTTGTTTTAAGAGAACGTTGGCGCCGGCATTTCCTAACTGACTACCCTGAGAAGAAATACCGAAACAAACTCAGGGATCGTGGTCTGCCGAAGTAATGACACGCGGGGTTGCGATAGTCGTTGAGAGGATCCGGCAACTGGGTCTCGAGGTGGCATTGCACAAGTCCGAGGCCATGTGCTTTCATGGGCCTCGGAACGCGCCACCTCCGGGATCCGCAGTGATGGCAGGAGGGGTTTCCATCGGCGTCGAGTCGACGCTGAAGTACCTGGGACTTGTCCTCGACAGCCGGTGGAACTTCGTGGAGCACTTCCGACGTTTGGCCCCCAAACTGGAGCGGACAGGGGCTGCCTTCAGGCGGCTCCTGCCCAACCTGGGGGGGCCGAACGCCTCCTGCCGGAGGCTCTACGCGGGAGTCGTGCGGTCCATGGCCCTTTACGGGGCCCCGGTGTGGGCGCGTTCATTGAGGCAGCGAGCTGCCAACCATTTGAACGCGCCCCAAAAGGTGGTGGCCGTAAGGCTGATCCGGGGATACCGCACGATCTCCCGCAAGGCGGCGAGCCTCCTTGCCGGATTGCCGCCATGGGATCTGGAGGCGATAGTCCTCGCGCGCCTACACGAGTGGCGCGCGGAGGCGCTACGCCGGGGGGAAACTCCGCTGCCGCGGCAAATTGTCGCTCAGCGGACGGACTTCCGGCGGGATCTCATGGCGACATGGAGAGAGCGACTGTCGCAACCCCGTGCAGGGCACGCCACGATAGTGGCGGTAAGTCCCCTCTTTGAGGAGTGGCTGGAGAGACGCCACGGCGTCCTCACCTTCCGCCTGACGCAGGTTCTTACCGGACACGGATGTTTCGGTAAGTTCCTGCACCGAATCGGGCGGGAGGAGACGCCCGGGTGTTTCCATTGTGAGGATCGACCGGAGGACACGGTGGAGCACACGGTGGAGGTGTGCCCTGCTTGGGTGGAGCACCGCCGTGTCCTCGAGGTGGCGATTGGCGGCGGCGACCTCTCGCTTCCGGCCCTGGTTCGTGCCATGGTCCGGAGCGAGACGGAATGGGACGCCGTCACCTCCTTCTGCGAAGCAGTCATGCTAGCGAAGGAGGTGGCGGAACGTGAGAGGGAGATATCCTCACGTCCCGGCCGCCGCGGGAGACGCCCCGGGCGTCGGGGGCCACGTGGTGGCTACCGGCCACCGTAGGCGCGGGCCTGTGGACGGGGAGCTATGGGCTAGCTCGCCGTCCGTCCGTCTCATGACGACAGGCCGTGTCGACGGCGCGTTCGTGTTCCACGCGCGCCTCAAAGAGAGTCAGCAATAAGGAAGGGGTCCGCAAGGGCCGAAGCCTGCCGGGGCTGCGGGACTATTCGAAAGAGATACCGTGGCCCCGGAACACAAAGGGCGATGAAGGAACATGGATGGGTTTTAGTCAGTAAAAGTCTGACACTCCCTCCTGCTCAGCCCAGAGCGGGAGAAGTCATTTGATGATTTCCCATCCGAAAAAAAAAAAAAAAAAAAAGGGATCGTGGTCTCTTTTAAAGTCCAGACACTATTATTTGAAATTATATCAATGTGAGTGTGATCATGTATGCCTTGTCTGGTATGGTCTTTTGAGGAAAGAGCCATAGCAGGTTTGAGTTGACCTATCCCGACAGACGGCACGCATGCATCAGTCATCGTGTAGCTCAAACCACATTTTAGGGAGCTCAACGACCTGTCACACGACACTACCAGATCTGCAGAATAGGGGGCGAGCCTATTGCCATCAATGGGGCAAAAATCCAGACTCCATGGCTGCTACTGAGAAATTCCTGATGGAAAAACCCAATAACACTTTGTCCGACTCGGGAATCGAACTCAGGACTTCATAGTCAGCATTCGCGCGAAGTACTTATTTATAAAAGAAAATTAAGATTTTTTACTCCGATATTAGTTTGTAATGGGTCCATCGTTGTTTTATATTTTTCGAATGCGTGAAAACACCCTTTTTTTTTTTTTAGGATGGGAAATCATCAAATGACTTCTCCCGCTCTGGGCGGAGCAGGAGGGAGTGTCAGACTTTTACTGACTAAAACCCATCCATGTTCCTTCATCGCCCTTTGTGTTCCGGGGCCACGGTATCTCTTTCGAATAGTCCCGCAGCCCCGGCAGGCTTCGGCCCTTGCGGACCCCTTCACTGTTGCTGACTCTCTTTGAGGCGCGCGTGGAACACGAACGCGCCGTCGACACGGCCTGTCGTCATGAGACGGACGGACGGCGAGCTAGCCCATAGCTCCCCGTCCACAGGCCCGCGCCTACGGTGGCCGGAAGCCACCCCGTGGCCCCCGACGCCCGGGGCGTCTCCCGCGGCGGCCGGGACGTGTGGTTCTCTCCCTGTCCCATTCCGCCACCTCCTTCGCCAGCATGACTGCTTCGCAGAAGGAGGTGACGGCGTCCCATTCCGTCTCGCTCCGGACCATGGCACGAACCAGGGCCGGAAGCGAGAGGTCGCTGCCGCCAATCGCCGCTACGAGGACACGGCGGTGCTCCGCCCAAGCGGGGCACACCTCCACCGTGTGCTCCACCGTGTCCTCCGGTCAATCCTCACAATGGAAACACCCGGGGCGTGAAAACACCCTGAACTTATCAGAAAATTAAATAGTTTTCATTGAAATTGGTAAACATAACTGGGCAGGCCATGCCACCCGGATGTACAGCTGTGGACCGAAATATCGCAAGTCTGGAGGCCTGAGACAGCTAGGCGGAGTCGTGGCAGACCGAGGAGAAGATGACAGGACACTTTGGATGGCTTCTTCGCGAATTGGCGAGAAGAAGCACACCGTCGAGATAAATGGAAGGAATAGGGGTAAGTATATGCCCAGGAGTGGGATAATACGGGCAACTATTTACATTTGAAGCGACTCTCCACTAACAAATGAATAAAGATCAATCAATATAACTAGCAATATGACCAGGAGGAGTAGGGTTAGCCGTTAGTAACAATTTTCCTCTCTGTCCCCTTTTACCTGAAACTTTATTGGATCTAGTAGATTCAGGGTGTAAAAGAACTCTTCACGAAGCCGTCACGAAGCCCGAACCAACCATTAAATTTACCAAGCGTAAAATTATTGATGGGAAACGACTTTTTTTTTGGTATGAAAAATCGCGTTATACATCAGAGTTCAAAGTAACGAACTTAAAACATTGTACTGATGGAGGCATTGAATAGTACTAGATGTCATGGAAGATTTAAAGTAAAGTTGTAATTTTATTTTTTAACCTACTTCAAAAAAAGCCTCCTTTTTTTGAAGTCGGTTAAAAATAAAATTTTGATTGATTGATTTAATGTTTTTGTCACTAACATTGATTTGGTGTTTCTGTCACCGGCTTCTGAAGCTAAAGTTATTTTTCACTTTTTTTTTTTTTTTTTGAAGTCGGTTTTTTAAGTGTGAATTTCAAACTTTGACCTTCAATATATCCGTAACTAGAAGGTTTCCAGGTATGGTTCAGAACAAAAAAAATATGATCGCAATGTTGAGAAGAACATGTGCCTCTCGGCTTCGTAAAGGGTGTTTTTACACCCACCAATTAAATACTGACACTTGTGTTAAAATGGTTGTGTAATTAAAATGAGGTAGTTCAATCCAAGTTATCGCCCAAGGTTGTTTTTATTGTGCTAAATGATAAAGCAAATACCCTTGAGTGCCGCGAAGTGGTGTTTTTGTGTCGAACTGGTACCATCGCACTATTCGATTAAACCTCTTTTACTTTGAACTCTATTATAATTGCTGTAAAACACAGATTCACAAACGGTTAATTTTATTCAGTCATCAATTATTTACTTTTATCTAAGTGTGAAAATAAATTTTGATCGTGCCCACTTCTATTATAGTTAATCGATACATACATGAGTGTGTATAAACATGTTCTGTGGTTTAAAACTAAATCGATAACGCGACTTTAGACGTGTAGACAATTCATGTTGCCGACACAGAATATGAAACAAACATTTTACGGCAGGTCAGTCGCGTTGGAATGGCGTGTGCACTCTATGCACTTAACGTAATGAAACCCTTAAACGCAACTAGAAACCATCAACGTGACTGATAAAACAAAAAGTTTCGTTTTGAACTACCGTTATACTTCAACCACCTTAACTATGCTAGCGAGAAAACACAGCCCAAAAATAAAATGCACCAGTTTGACGTATCGATGCAAATTTTCTTGACAAGCCACGCCACCTCGAACTGCACACTTAAAGTGGTGATACTGTACCCATTACTGAAAAACTTGAGTGTCAATAGTAGGTAGGTACCTAGGCTGCTAGTTCAATGAATATTATATGGTAGGTATGTATACTATTATCACTTGTTAGTAAGTAAAGTAGGCATGCTAAACATCAATGATCGACTGCGAAGTAACAATCTTTTTATGGAGGTGATTTCATGTAGGTAAGAATAAAATAAATATTCAATAGCTCAAAGTAACATAAAATAGAAGATCTATAGTCTAGAATCAAGTTTAAAAGAAAAACAATTCATCTTAGGTAGTGCACAGTAGTGCATAAATAAGGACATTGTCATAGTCTTATTTATGGCTCAACGTATACTTTTAACGCTCCCATACAATTCATTACTACACGATATTTCCTATTGTTTTATGTGATTAGGAAACTGTATTTTATACGTGGCGACGTAAAACTGGGACGAACACACACAAAGACGTATCGTAGTAAGCGGAACGAACTATTGCAAGCACCAATGAAATCTTGCATTAACTCGGAACAGTTGAAGTTATTTCGGGAAATCGTCTGGACTCTCTCCAAAAAGTGGAGGGAGGAGAATCAAAATCACTCGGTCACTTTCCTCGTTGAGTCAATGACATGAGTGAGTAAGTACCAGGTCCAGAAACCCCGATAGGTGCAATACTAACGCGAGCGTTTCACAGAACTACCTATATTTATAATTTCTTCTACTCCATGACGTTTACGATGTATAATTTGACGCAAGATAAGGCGTGGGCTTCAGGAAAAATCGCATAGGCGGAATTGGTGAATCAATTCAGATAAATAACCAGACAGAGTGGACAGAAAGCAGGCAGAGAACGTTTTGTGAATGTAAATAGAACATATGACTCAGATTTTTGTTAGGGATACGCATCATACACATACGTTTAGTCGTAAGTCCTAAATGGCGTATTGCAATTTTACGTAGGTATCAACAGACCGAAAACATATTCATGGAATCTTTATAACACGAAGCTGATACCTAGGACATGGAATTTGAGACACGAAGACTGAATGCAATATTACCAAGTTTCGCGTAAATGCAATGCTAATATAATATAAGCTATGTACACGAGTAATCCACATGATAATGATACAAACTGTACAAGGGTTGCTAAGAGAATAAAACAAATTATAAAACCATAACGAACACTGCATGACGACAAGGTTGCCTCATTTGAGGACAGAAGCATTGAAAGAAACATAATTTATAATTCTTGACAGAGTATTTTTGCCAGTCTGACTTTCAAACAGAACGAATAAGTCCTTGCTTTAACAAAGATGTAAGATTTACGAATCTTTTCGTTCATTTTGACAAGTTATTTTTTATTATTAGCCATTTGTGTCCCGCTGCAGGGCAAGGGCTTTCCATATTCATAGTTGATATTCACCAAACCTTGTGAAAAGAGTCGAGTTCGTTTCGCCATGCCATCTCCCCTCATTCATTTTGACAAATGGCTTTTATAATTAAAAACAGAAAACGTTGGCTTCGTCCGATCGTTTACATTAATATTTATTTCTACTGCGATTATCTTGGTGTGATAGTCCTTGATAGTTGATAGCTGTAATATATGCACATTAGATCATCCGCAGAACCTGTTCAGTAACCTTTAAGTACAGAAGACGAGCGGTAATGAAATAAGAGGACGTTTCTAAAAATCGATAATATGAGAAAATCTTTTATGATTTTGGCACTGGTTATGTTAGCGTCTGTTGTTTCTTTAATATTCAGGTAAAACAGATAAAATGAATGGTCTAGCAATCTATTGTATACGCATTTATCAAATATTATAATAAATATCTATTATAATATATTATTTCGTTTTATAAGTCCATGCACTATTTGATTAATTGAGGTTGGTGAAATGTTGTTATTTTACCTGCTCTTGAATAGCTTTAGATAAGATACGTTCAGCATTAAAAGAAAGATTCTACATGGCAGTTTTCCGTCTCAAGTATGACTTTTTTCGATTGATAAATCCAAATATTAGGTAAAGAAAACACCAAGCATTTGAAAAATCATTGAGATTTTCAAAGCAATTTTATAAAACGTTTTTGGAAATCTTTACTTGTATAGCTAGCTATAAATTATACATAACTACGTAAAACTGTTTCATTTGCATCTTTGCATAACTAATACACACTTTGGTTCCACTTACAACGAAATTTTGGATGTTGAAATACGACTCGAGCTAACCCAACCAAACTCGTTCTGATTCGCTTTAAAAACAAACCATTATGAAGACGTTGTGCATCCCATAACGCAATTAATTTGTTTTTATACGAATTTAGTTTAGGATACATTCCACACATTTAAAAAAACAGCAACAAATGTGAAATATTAACGTAAAACCGACTATGAGCTATTAAATTCTACCGACGAGACGTCTTCAGATAAAACATACATCTGTTTTATTGCCGGTAGTCGATACTCTTAAGATAATGCACGTAAACAGATACCGTTCGAGAGTTATCATGAGTACAACATTAGCTGATGTAAAGCAGAGCGACCTCCGAGTCGGGCAGATTCGTTCCGCTACGATAAAGGGATTAGTTCGTCACGCCGCACGGCATTTGTAATATTCCTGTTGCTATACCTACGTGCTTTAGATATGAGGAAAACGTTTAACGCTTAGAACATGTCGATAAGTACCTGACCGAAGAATCGTTCCCTCGCAGCCGCCATACTCTCCGAACGCGGAGAATTGGATCCCGAACTAGTGTCGTTAGCTTGCTGCATCTCGTTCTCCTCCTGCCGTGGAGGCAGCCCGTCGGGGACATCGCCCGCCGGCGCTGCAGCCTGCACCAGCGTCTCGGCTGGTGCTGCTTTCTCGGAGCCGTCTTCCGCCATCGTAGCCACTTTCTGCACGGCTCCGTTGCCTTTGCCACCACTCACTCCGTTACTCTTCTTGCTGATACCCTGAAGTCCTTTCGATTTCTTCTTGTTCTTCGGCTTCTTAGGCGGCTTGCCCACAGGGAAGCGTCCGTTGGCGCAGCACTGCACATTACCCATGACGGTGCGCGCGCATGTCGCGGTTTACTCGGTCGGCGGGAGTCGGCTCGGTCGGTCGGTCGTTCGAAGCGCGTCGGCGTCGGCGCCGACTCGCAGAATGAGTGCGGCGTGAGAGTCCCCGGCGTCGCGGCGCCGCCCACCCGCCCCGGAATTTTCGACGTACTTCAGAATCGCACTGACCGCTGATTACGCGGATGCCGTCCGCGAAGGATCGCACCCGAAAGCCGAACCGCAAGCCGGCCGCGCTGGCGTCATCGTGCGCCCCTGCCTCCCGCGCGCCGCAAGGTCAAGGCGCGCTCATTGTTCCCGCTGGTGCTACTGGCTAGACGCGCGCCGCTCCGCTCAGATGGCCGACAACTATGCCTGGCGCCACACCACCACCACCACTACTCGCGACCCTCTCACAACTGCTATCGATCACGCGATGTTTATGTTTGGCTACCACGGGAACGGCACTGTACCTCGTCGATACCGTCACGCCATTTGCACACCCCTGGCTTGCATATCGTTAACACCGAGCCATGAAAAAGTTTATAATTGTGCACTTTGTACGTGTGGTGCCAGCTCGAATGTTTAGTTACTAGTGTTGTTGTGGCGTGCAATGTTTTGTTATCGTGCGCGCGCGGAGGCTGATAGCGCGAGAGGCGCACGTGTCGTATCCGTCGCCTAGTAGCCGTAGTAAATAAATCGCTCATAAACGACACGCATCGAGGAAAACTGACGCTGCCTCCGCTGTGTTGCATAACACGTTTGTGCATTTAAACAATGGTAATATAATGATTTGTTTAACTAACAGTATGTCCTGCGGTGATGCGGTTTATTATACCTATCTAGAAAATAGAAGTTACCTACTTATTTGAAATTAGAATATGGGTATCCACCTACCTAAGTACCTACCTACTGCTGTTTTTCTAACCAGGTTGTTAATTTAATTTTTGGGGTAAGGGTATGGAGGTGCTACTTTATTAAGATGGGCTTAGCAAAGTCTCGTCACCATTCAAATTCGTAGTACCTATTCGTTAATTTATTTTCTTACGCTTTTGTTACAACTTTTAAATTTCATGCACATGACTTAGTAACGAATAAATACAGTCGAATAAAAATATAAATGTCTCGGTATTTGTAACATAATGATGTAAACAGAACGATTTGGGAAGCTGTGTTGACCCGATATCGCAATCTCACCGAGAAGACTCGGATGTGGAGCACAGCAGGCGAGCTTTTAGCGACTTTTTAACGCTACTCCTGTTACACCGTCTCGCCATGGATTCGTTGCGTCGATTTCTGTTGTTTCTCTTGGCTTTTTAAAATTTGGTTTAAAGGGTGTGAAAAACCTCTTAACGAAGCCGAAAGGCATTTGTTCTCCCCGTCATTGCGATATTTTTTTTTGAACCTTTTTTGTACCTTGAGTTCCTTCTAGTTACGGAAATATTGTGGGTCAAATTTTCAACTTTTTGACAAGTATTTTTTTAAATACAAGTTTTTAGTATAAGATTTATTTTTTGTACTTTAAACACCTCCACGACCCCCATTCTATTTAATCCATCTATCAGTTCAATGTTTTGAGTGCATTACATTGAGTTCTACCACAAAAAATGATTTTTCACCCCAAAAAAAAGTCGTTTCCCAGCAATATTTTTTGCATAAAGTTACTTAGTTTGATGTACAGAATGCTTGATTGACGGCTTCGTGATGAGGTTGCTTACACCCTGTATAAGTTATTTTAATGTTACACAGCTTTCAAATATTCTACATCATCATCATCGTAATCATTCATTTGTGTAACGTACTTACATCTAAAATAACGTTTTTTTTAGAAGCATTTTTAACACCATTTTTAAAACTGGCGGCACAATCTCTTGTAGTGAGCATGAAATGCATCATAATATTAATATTTTCTTTTTATTTGTCCATCCAGGTGTACCGACGCGACGATCTACAACCCAATGTTACAGTTCGGTGTGACAAAGCACCAAGTTCCAGTTTCTCAACTCTCGCCATAATAAAACACGGTACGGCGCCGCACGCGCACACCGAAACACATGCTATTTACGATTCAGATATGGGACGCGATTTGACAGAGAGCGATAATGTTTATTTATTGTGAATATTAAAAATATGCCAGACACCTTGGAAGTGGTTTTATGAGTTTGAGATGAAAGAATGGCAAATATTTAAGATATGCAGCGGAGCTAAAAGTAATGGATCTCTTCTACTTGGTCTTTCTTCAGCGATTGCCAATACTTGCTCTATAGTATCAATAATTTGTTTCAGACTACAGTTGTTTTATACAATAAGTCTACATTATGCAATAATGAAGGTTTACAGTTTTTCATAAAATTACCACAGGAATCAATTCACTTGTTCATAACTATAATTGTGACTCGTTTTATAGTTAAACTTAAATTAAAATCTATCTTAATGTTATGTCCTGTTAAGTATGTTGTGTGTACCTGTACATAAATAAAAAAATAAGCCTTTTTTTTTGTTCTACATACACAATTTGAAAAAAAAAACGTAGTTTAAAATTATGCGGTCAAATAAAAAAAAGTCTGATATTATAATTCAAATACAAATGTCAGTTCTCCACAAATCTTTTTTATAGATCTGGGAACCCTAGATATTAAGAAACTATGGTAAACAAACTACTGTTCCATAATTTTCTGTGTGACGTATGATCCTCTACGGTAATGGTAGTTATTCTCTTAACGGTGGTAATGGACTGGAACGCCATGGTTAGCTTAAAAGCGTAGAATAAATAAAGGACACTCACGCAAGTACCAGCATTTCATAGAACCATACACTCTTACAGGCAATAACAAGAAATTCGTAGAAACTGTTGGTTTTTTAGTTCACTATTGGTAGCTGAGGTGAATCCGACCGAGAAAGAGCTTTCTATTTAGGTAAAAGATCAATTCTATTTAAGACTACCTATACTTACCTACTTATCCATCCATACTTCCATACTTAAATACAAAAGTTACTCTGTTTGTTTGTTACCTGTTCAGGACTAAACGGCTGATCGGATCGTAATGAAATTTGGCAAGGAGATATTATTATCCTGGAAACGGTCAAAAGCTATCTTTTTTTTTCTCAAACATACACATCATAATTTCACGTGAAAGAAGTCACGGATAACAGCTAGTTAATTACATTTAGAGTTTAGCTTAAAGGACTAATTTGAGCATCGTCGTAAAAAAATGTGCAATGCTCTTGGATGTTTGAAAAAGCTTATAAGATTTAATTGAGATTGTAGAGCGGTCGTGGCTCAGTTGTTTCATAACAATTGGATAGGCGAGACAAAAAAAAACTAATTAGTCCGTCACTTAGATTATCAAAAAATAGTCGAACCGTGTTTTTTCTTTTGTCACGTAAACCAAAATTTACGAAGATACGACGCTTTTAAAATTCTCAATACGTCACGCCATGTTATAATTTTTAGCTAGTTCTGACGTCACGAGCCCCCACTCCCGAGTTTTGATGCGTTTTATCTTTGTCAATATTCATTGATTTACAAAAACACAAAATACGTGTCCATTAATTTCCAATACTCTAACTGACGGACTAAATAGATTTGCAATTATTGATACTGACGTCATGCCTATTCTAAATACAGGAGAAGATAATGTCCCAGATCATACACCACATACTTAAACGACATGTGATGTAAGATAGAGATTCTCGAGACGGAGAAGTCGTATCTCTGTCTCCAACAAAGGAGTTATAAGACCTTGAGTTTCTACCTTTTAAACCCTATGGCAGATAACACAGCCTTTTTTTAGCCTATTTTCCAGTCTTCTCTACGTGCGTTTTTCTCCCGCCAATCTCTCACAAATGTCTCTTAGGATAGACACACAGACTATTGTTAGTAATTATTCTTAACTCACCGTATCTGCATCGCTCTCCTCAGTGGCCATAGCCACTCCTTTGTCTAAATGACGTTCAGCATTATCCAGCTCCCTATCAAGTTCAGCAGCTTCCAGTTCTAGTTGCGGAGAAGACTGCAGTTCCTCAACTCCTGGCGATGGAGGATCACGATCGGTGTGCAGAATGTGCCGAGCAGGCATCTTGACAACGAGAGGCCTGAAGTTTAAACGAGAGGATCCTGCAAAAACGAAAGAAATCCACATGTTTTATGAAGTTTCTTGCTTTAAAAGTCATTTAATTATACAAATCGGTGGGAGAGGCGTTTGATCGGAATTTAATTGGTTATTTCGTTTGTTAATTGCTTATTTGGGTAATCTGTCTAAGAACAGGTCTCTATCTCATCGGAGGTTCAGATTCCATTGAATTTGTTTTCAAATCTAGCTTTGTCAAGCTAATAGTTATTTATACTAAACACACTGCCGTAAACACGATTCTCATTCTTTGTTTTATAAATTTTTCTTTTTATTGTTTTTTTTTTTTTTTCATTTTTCTCTTGAAAAATGTGTAACATAGACCTAATTAGCACTGATAAACAATTGTTAATTAATTCGAGGAAGAGCGAGGTTTATCCCATCACAAGTATCTTCGGATTACTTCCTGGGAAGCCCCGGCAACTTAACTGTATAGTTTTAAGATAATAAACACATTTTTTTTTTTTTAATAGTAACCAATATACTAAAATGACGAATGGTCCACGTTCCTTATTCCATTCGTCATTTCTAAGATGAAGAATGACCATTATACCTCGCAGTAGTTGTACCGGTATTATAATAATAAGTGACAACCCGTAGATGTAGATATTATGTAGATGTGAGTAAACGTAGTTTATGCTAATAGTTTCAGCTAATTTAATGAACAGGCTATTTGTTGGTAGGTACCTGCGCATGCACGTAAATTTTAGAAACATTTACATTCAACATGTGGCATTTACCTACCAACATTAACATAACTTAAACTTAATCTGTACGATCATAAACTACACTAAATAACAGTTTCGAGAATCAAAATAAACCAATATTATTTTTAGTTTCGACGTTACGGCTGATTTATATTTAAAAGAGCTTGTCTGAACTTGTATGTACCTCTTACGTGTAGTTCTAATCTCTCTATTGACATAGTAAACAACTTACGCAATCAATACATAGCCTTGGTATGAATTAACAATGAGGTTAAAAATATTCTTATGTTTGCTTTGTCATGTTGAGCTTCAAGTCAACACTGATTTATGCCACGAATTTTATAATGCAACAACTTTTGAATCTTTGAGTGATTTTTAACCGCAAAAGTAACGAATCTTAATTTTGTGGGTACAGTAACAATAAGGGCTACCGCAAACTGTAGACAAGACTGTCTTTAGACAGACAATTACCCTACTAGTGCGAGCGAGACATACTATGTATTCTCGCTCGCACTAGTAGAGTAATTGTCTGTCTTAACTGCGCTTCGCAGTTGGAATGCAGTTCCTCTGAATGCACTCTAAAATATTTAAAAAAGTCTGCTTGGTTTTAAACCAAGCAGACTTTGGTCACCTTTTGGTTTTTTGGTATCTTGGTTACCTCTAAGGTAACCCGGGCAGTTCCAGGTGATTTATTTTCAAGTGTATTTAAAAAACATTTTTTTTGCCGTTAGAATGTTTTAGTTACAAGCTCCGATTGGGATCTTTGAAGAAAATCAGCGTGATACATGTAAACATGTATCACGCTGATTTTCTTCTTACATAAAGGGTTCAAGTACATACCTTTCGAGTCATCTTTTTGCAATTTCTTCATAACTTCCCGTGCGCTATGCAGCGTCTGTGTTGCAGTGGAGTGAATGGGTCGTATAGACACGCGCTGAAGACCACTGCCGGGTAAAATCGATGTCATCACCTTTCTGGGCTCCTCTCGTTCAGGACTTCTGTACTGAGTAATTAAACTCTCATCCTGATCTGCATCTATATCTATAAAACATTCTTCGAACTGCTCAAAATTTTCAAGGTCTGAGTCTAATTCGCTTCTCGAACCATGAATTTTCGGTCTGTAAAATGAGTCTGAATTTCTTCTGTAGTCGATCTGCTTTGGATCTGGCGAGGAGTAGCTTCGTATCACATACCCTCGTTGCACAGCCTGAGGCATTGCGACATCTGGATCGTTTTGAGGGGCTGGTGATGAGTAGCTTCTCGGCAGCAGGCTTCTGGTGCTCTGCGTCTTGCGCTGCTGCGCCTGCTGTTGCTGCATCATTCTAGTTGAAATCAGGCTTTTGCCTCGGCCAGCATTTTGTGCCTGCGGAGGCTCTTTACGCCGCATGTCGAAGTTGATCTCGTCGCCTTCGGTCAGCTCGTGCAACGTGTGGAACTGAATAGATCTCAGGATCAACTGACACACGGAATAGCCCGACTCCAGTTTGTAAGTTCACTTTGTGATCTATGGATATCGAATACCAGCTGATCGAATTACGGTATCGTGTAACAAGGCCGGGTGCAACCAGATGATATATCATATGGTAAGGAACGGTGAACACGACCGACTTACTGACAGTTCTGTACACAGATGATAGATGAAAACTTAACGTGATTAGCAAGACATTGGTTCACCTACGCTCTGATCTCCGATAAGATTCATAATTTGATCTCTGGTTCTCGTTTCACGACCTGTTATTGCTAAGGTTGATTCAATTGCGAAATAAGGTCATGTCCACGTATCTGATATCACACTTCCATAAATTCGCAGCCATTTATGTCACTTATCTTCGGCACTTAACGCAATAAGTACAATAGTTTCCTTTTGCGAAGACTGATGTTTTCTAATTCACACGCACTTGTTAACAACTTCAGAGTCAAACCTGCTTGCTTAATAAATAGTTAATACTGTTTGCAATAAAATAAATTCAAGTGCATGACGTGAGATAAACAGAATACTACTAAGCTTGTTGTATTAAAGGTATACGAAGAGCCTTGCGTACGCGCATCGTGGGCGGACAACTTTCTCTTTTTAGGCCAAGCTCCATTGATATTAAAACATATCGAACCATTACTCATTGCTGTATCGACGTACAGCACTTACTCAAGCGATATAATATCTCCTAATAAAGTCACTTATGTACTACAAAGTTAAATAAAATTCTAGGTTTCTCATGCGATACCAAAAGCGACTTTAACAGACACCTAAACTATTCTAACCTATCACTAAACTGTTAGCATTTGCTTTGAAATATATAATATAATTATTTGATAGCCAAGCCATAACCCATGTTATTACGTGCGTGACATAGTTATACTTATAAAGCTCGCGACTCTACCAAAGAATGCAACGATTATGACCTACATTAAAGTTTTGGTATGGAGGTGGTTACCGTGTGTGTACCTAATATAATAAAAATATAATCAAAAATTCAACGGTGTTCAACCTTTACATTTTATTAAGGACAGTTTTGACGATTTCTTCATTCCAGATCTTAAGCCAAGCCTTTAATTTTTTTTTGTTAGCCATTCAAATTGTAAATATAACTTGACCAGTTCCAAAATGACTCTGCAACTTCTTTTGGCACTTGAATTGCATTGACAGGAGGGAGCACCCTGCTTTTGGCAAAAAAATGTGATTTAATCTGTGGAAACTGACTATTTAGCACAACAGCCTCATCGTTTTTCGCTGAAAACATGTTGCAGATACATATTGCAGAAAGTGTTGCATGCAAATATCATAACGAAGAAAAAAAACATAATTTTCCTACCCTTGCCCCATGTTACTTGGTGGTTTTTAACATTCTCCGCTGACAACCGTAACGCTATCATTTTCTCCTTTTTATTTCACACATTCGTTTCTTCTGCGAATAATCATTTTATCTTATTCTTGTCAATCCACACGTTCTTTTATTTCATCTTCTTATCATTCTTTTGGATCCACTTTTTCACGGTCCTGTGTTCCGATCTTATACTATACGACGGGTCTTATCGCAGGCTTATGTATTTTTTACTTTTACTTCAAGGGCATCCGGGGGTCTCAAATAGACCCTGCAACCTATCGCCTTCCATCCTTAGTTGATCCGCTTTACTTTGCTATCCCGTTTGGACAAGTCACCCGAGGGTCCGTACTAAGTAGTAGGTGCAGATTCGATGAGTATCCGTAGCCGTTAAATAGGAGCATCGAAAAGAACCAGTAGGTTACTCATTCAAACTGTGTTCCTAATCTTAAAACTGAAATTTTAGTTGGTAGCCGGAAACACACCAATATTGCCAATATATCATCCTTCACAGAATCCATCCATCGTTTCTTTGGTCTTCTTCTACTCTTAAACCCATCTACATTCATGTTCAGTTTTCTCACTACATTTTCCTAACCCTCCGCATCTCCGTATAAATGTAGATGGCTATAAGAGTAGAGCAAGACCAAAGAAACGATGGATGGACTGTGTGAAGGAGGATTTGGCTAAAAAGGAGGTGACTGCTGAGATGACGAGTAAAAGAGAAGTATAGAAGAAGAAGACATGTCAGAAACACAACTTTATTTCCCGCGCCATCTATACAAATCATTAAGAACGACAACACATTTGAACAAAGTCGTTTCTTCTGTAGTTCTAGCGTCACTCGCTAGATGGAAGCAAAGCACTAAATAGCTCTATCAATGAGTCATGAAACTTAATGAGATGGGTGTTTCACGTAACTTTGAACACTGTGTCTAATAAATTCAGACATGATTATGATCAATAAGTGATGTAATCTGTCCATCAGTTCATTATGTGCTTATTTTAATGAACTTTGTTCACTTTTCTTTTGCTGACTTTGCAGAAAGACTGCAAGATATATTCACAAAATAATAAGTCACATGGCAGTATGTATAAATTATATAATATTATTGGTTAGTTTTTGAAGAGCAGGTCTCTTTAAAACCTTAGTTTAATTTATGAGATAGCTTTGTCGGAAATTATCTCACGAAACTTTTCACCGGGATAAAAAGTGTATTTTTATCCCGGTTAGGTATGCCGGCTACCAATCTTCTTACTACTATTATAAATGCGAAAGGGTTATAATCAATCTGTTTGCAATTTCATCCAAATCCGTTCAGTAGTTTCTGCGCGAAAGAATAATAAAAATCGATCCTCACAAACTTTCGCATTTATATTAGTAATGAGAAGATTGCTAGCCTGCATATCTAACTCTTTTGTTGACTGTACATGCTAGATCGATAGACCGTGATTGCTAGGTTAGAGGACCCAGGTCATGGTCTATCCGTGTGCCGAATCTCATTGAAATCTCTTCAGTAGTTAAGACGTGAACGAAGCGTGAAAAAGTAGGTCAGAAAAACATGCAATCGCGTTATTATAAGTCTTTTTAATTGATGTTTGTTCGATTATGCAGAAGTTTTACTAAGGTTTTTAACTACGAGTAGTCCTATAGAGATTCTTTCAAGAAGATAATGAAAATTAATAAGTTTACTAAATAGAAAAAAAAATCTTGTAACATCGCGAGTCGACAAAACAACATTGAAAAACAAACAATTGGGATAAAAAAATCAACCAAAATAAATAAAAACGGCTCCATTCATTTACATTAGATCACCCTCATGAGGTTCCAGGTGTTTATCTCACCTGAGGCCGACTGCTTAGCAGCCGAGCTCAGGTTAGCTAAGGACCTGAAACAGATCAATGAGATTTACGCGAGATATCCTAGGATCGCGGAAGCCCTTCGTAACCTCAATCAAACCCAATAATGGATATTACACCCGTAGCATCGTGCACCCAACCCCGGTCCCTAAAGTTAGGCTTTTTTAATGCTAATGGCATGGGAGGGCAACGCGACGAGATCGCGTCCTTCCTTCGCGATTATCAAGTAGACATTTTTCTCATCCAAGAGACTTTCCTAAAACCCAGCAATCGTGATCCTAAAATTGCCAACTATCGTTTAGTTCGCAATGATAGGACACGATGCCACAAAGGCGGTACGCTCATCTACTACCGCAAGGAACTGCACTGCATCCCAATCGACCCCCCTCCCCTAGAATCCCTACTGGAGGTTTCAATCTGTCGGCTAGCCATGACAGGTCATCAACCGCTTCATATAATGTCTGCCTATATGCCCCCCTCAAACACGTCTGAGAATCATAACCTCCTGGTTAATGATCTCACCAAACTCTTCGGCATGAGTGGTTCCGTTATCATAGCGGGCGACTTCAACGCCAAACATCCTGCCTGGAATAGTAGTATGACTAACCCGAGAGGGAGAGTCGTCTGCGATCTAGGTCAGACCATCAACTTTGATCCCATTGCTCCTATGGAGAACACGCACTATCCCGACACCACTAGTCATCGTCCCGATGTGCTCGATATAGCGCTGCTCAAGAATGTTAGCCTTAGGTTACATTTAATTGAGACGCTACACGAGCTTAACTCTGACCACCGCCCAGTGCTCATGCACCTAGTTTCTCGCTCGGGTATCTCTGACCCTAGCCAACCCACTCCTACCACCCTAATAACCGACTGGAGGAAAGTAAGCGATATGCTGAAATCCGACACGTCACCGCACCTAGACGGTATCCCCGACCACATTGTCTCAGTCGCAGACACCGAGGCCGCTATCGACTCGTTTACAGCTCACGTGCAATCCATTTTAAAGGATTGCTCTCGGGAAGTCCCAGTGTTGAGTGATCAACGCTGGAAACTACCCGACGACATCCGTGAACTGATAAACGAGAAGAACGCGGCCATACGTGCCTATAGCGTCTGGCCCTGCGATGAGAACAAAGCTCACATGCGTTATTTACAGCGTGCTGTAAAGAAGCGCACTAGTGAGTTTCGTTCGAATCAATGGGACAAGATGCTCAGCGAACTGGAGCCAACCCACCAAGCCTTCTGGCAACTTCAGAGGAAGCTGAGGTCCTCCGAGGAGGCCTCTTCTCCACCTCTCATCCGTCCTGACAAGAGCGTCGCTTTTGACGACTCTGAGAAGGCAGAATGCCTGGCCGACAGTTTGGAATCACAGTGCTCCCCTAGCACCCTTCCAGTAGACAAGCAGCACCTCGATGAGGTGGATGCAGAAGTCGAACGAAGGGCTGCTCTCCCTCCCGTAGAAGACCCCGACGATCCCCTCCCTCCGGTCACTCCAGACGAGGTGAAGGATATAATCGACAAGCTCAAGCCTCGGAAAGCCCCTGGCGCCGACGGCTTCACCAATAGGATTTTTAAAACCCTCCCCGCTCAGCTCATAGTCCTTTTGGCAGCCATCTTCAATGGCGCCTTGAGCAACAACTTGTTTCCCCAAGTGTGGAAAGAGGCCACCGTCATCGGTATTCCCAAACCTGGGAAACCGAAAGCTCAGCCTTCGAGCTACAGGCCGATCAGTCTCCTGAGCGTGCTCGGCAAAATCTATGAGAGACTTATTTATAAGCGACTCAGAGATTATGCCGAGACAAAAGGCCTCATTCCCGATCAACAGTTCGGTTTCAGAACCGAACATTCGTGCATACACCAAGTCCACCGCATCGTCGAACACTTGAGCGCTGGTTTCCAGCGTGGAGCGATGACGGGGGTGTTGTACTTCGACATAGCGAAAGCCTTCGACAAGGTCTGGCACAACGGCTTATTATACAAGCTGTATAAACTCGGTGTGCCGGACCGTCTCGTGCTCATCTTACGAGACTTTCTGTCGGATCGCACCTTTCGCTACCGCGTGGGAAAATCTCTATCTTCTCCCCACCCCATCCGAGCCGGAGTCCCTCAGGGCTCCGTCCTCTCTCCTCTAGTTTTCACGCTGTTCACCAGCGACATCCCAACGAACAAGAAAGTTCAGGTTGCCCTATTTGCCGACGACACGGCTATTTACTACACCGGCCGATCTCAGGTTTGCATCCATCGTGCACTTCAACAGGCCGCCGATTCACTCGGCGCTTGGTTTCGTAAGTGGAGGATCGAGGTAAACCCTGAGAAGAGCCAGGCTGTACTCTATCAGAAGTTACGCCATCAGCGACCGTCACCTGCCCCCATCACTATGTTCGGCAAGCCTATCCCTTGGGAGAAGCAAGCCAAGTACCTCGGTGTCATCCTCGACGAACACCTGACTTTCGCGGCCCATATCAAAGCAGCTCGTAACCGAGCAGCCTTTGCCATGGGCAGACTCCACTTCATGCTAGTCAAAAAGAGCAAGTTGTCACTCAAGTGCAAGTTGCGTCTTTACACGGCAGTTATCCGACCTATCATGACGTACGCTTGTGTCGTATTCGCTCATGCCCATCCCCGCCACATCCACAGGATGCAGACCTTGCAGAACCGCTTTCTCCGTAAGATCACCGGAGCCCCCCCTTACGTCCGTAACGATAGTCTTCACCTAGATCTTAGAATCCCCACCATCCAGCAATTCATGAAACGTCTTGCAAAGCGTTTTTTCGACTCCTCTATTAAGCATAGGAACCCCCTGATCGCATCGGCCGCCCGATACGACCCATCGCGTATCAGCTCAGTCCGCCGTCCTCGGCACACTCTTGTCACCCCCGACGACGCTATTACCCTCTTACAGGAGAGTAGCAAAGACACCAGCACCGTACGTAGAAAATACAGATACAAACCGAAGACATACCGACCTCGCCGCCGAGGTCCGGCGCGTAATCCCCGTTCAATTCCCCCCCGACCCTTGCTAGAGCCAGCCCGCGATGCTGAGCCAGTAATTTCAAACGAGCCCCTAAATAATGACACTCAGATCCAGCCTGTCCCTTTGCTGCCCCCAGCGACGCCCTAAGCCGAGGTTCGTACCCCACAGGGGGTGCCCTTAGGCGTGGTCGCTTAGTTTTTAGTTATCTTGCCCCTGGCTGGAGGCCTTAGCTTCAAGGCATCCCCAGGTATAGTCCGGTTAAGCAGTAGCCAGTCTCTTCTAGACTGAACTGCGAGATGCCATTCCCAAAAAAAAAAAAAAAAAATTACATTAGATACTGCACGCGCAGAGAAGAGAAAGGAGTCCAAACTAGTTTTATTAGTGCGAGAGATACTAGTCACTTTAACTTGTGCATATCGATAAAATCTGATTATAATTTATTAGCTCGCATGTAGATTTTCAGTTATATATTATAACAAAAAAAATACTGATTAAAACATTTTTTTTTTAATGTTTTATTTTTTTTTAATGTTTTAAAAATTAAAAAAAAAAAATGTTTTAAACATTCAAGTAGTACAGCCCGCTTTGCATGAACGCCGTAGTTCAGAAACGAAAGAATCGACAAAGCTTTTGTTCATCTGTCATTGCATCGACAAAATGACAGATGAACAAAAGATTTGTCGATTCTCTTTCGTTTCTACGGTGGTCATGCTACGCGGGCTGGTCAATGTTTTTGCGATTGTAGTTACTGCTTATTTTTTTCAGTGCAGAGAAAGGAGTCCAAACTAGTTTTATTAGTGCGAGAGATACTAGTAACTTTAACTTGTGCATATCGATAAAAATCTGATTATAATTTATTGGCTCGCATGTAGATTTTCAGTAATATATTATAACAAAAAACGGTGGATTTCTAAACTGGATAAAATTAGAATATTTGCAGTTGACTGAGTTCTGTATGCTAAAATGTGCTAATTATAACATTTAAATGCGTATTAAATATATTCTAGCAATATCCTGATAATGCAAATCTTAATTTCTATGGTAGCTTTCACTCTCTCTAGGACGCATTAGTTGTAGCGCATAATTTACCTACTAGTACTTGCCCGCGACTTCGACTGCAAAAATTGTGATAGCTCGGTTAATACGTATGATATAAATATAATTTCTAGCTTATATAAAGCACCCACGAATAATGTAGCTATCAGTAAAATATTTTTAGAATTGGATCGTTAGTTCCGGAGATTGGCCACTACATTCAAAACATTATAATATTAGTATAGTTAGACTTTAATGAAGATTTTCAACATTGTTTCTCAGAATTACATCTTAGACACAGTCATATCGGACCAGGATAATATGTGTGCCTGATAGTTGATCTGAGACTGATTTAAGTTCAGAGGTTCGCCAGCTCCATGGAAGCACACATCTCGAAATAAAGACAACCCTTAGAAATTATTTACTGTTATCTCTCACAATCTGTCATACTTCCAATGACTTCTCACTAATGCAGAATTTCGCAAAGTTTATACAGAATCTGCAGCATCAAGTGCTGACACGGATTCAAGCCACTTTGTTTACTCAAGAAAGTGGTTGCTAAATATTTTTATATGTCCATCGACAAATAAACCTCCTCCCTTGCGGCATTCCTTAGCTGTGAGTTGTAGCTGTTATACAACGTCAGTTAGCAGGCGCCCGCGCACGCCACGCCGCGTCGCGCACTGTTGGATCACGTCATTGACGACGCATAACCGGTGTTCACGCGTTCTGAACAATTTTCACTTTTCGTTGCGTTTATAGAACTATTTACGCAAACAATCTGCTGTGCGGCGGTTCAAATTTTTGTGTGTGATATATAACTCGGTGTTGGATCTCGTATAAGATTTTTGTGAGTATTCAATGGAAATAATAAAGAGTATTATTTTATCAGTGTTCTATATTTTTTGTTACTATTTTCATATTATTCTTAGGTATTTAATTTTCAATAGAGCATGCTAATTCTTGAGGAAAAATATAAAAATTAAAGGTACTGTAGCTACCAACAGTTTCTTTAATTTTCAACCAAGAGTTAACAAATAAAATGGTTCTTTAAATTATAGTACCTACTAACCCTAATAGAAACTAGTGATGTTAATAGGCTTTCCGAATACTTGAAGAAAAATGTTTGTAATTATTTAACGGATAACCTCTTGGTAATTAACGGTAAACAGTGGTTAACTGCCTGGAACCTTTATCATAGAGACGTATCAGGACAAATTAATGGTTAAATCGTTAAACAATTTGTCTGAAAACCAAAAGGAACAATACTTGGAAAGGATACCGTTTAACTTCAAACATCCTTTCAGGAAGGATGTACGTAATGTTTTAAGACACAAGTTATTTACTTATGCAAATAAGTAAAACCTTGTAAGGTATTGAAAATCAACAGGGTTTTTACCAAGCATTCAATATTTTACATTGTGGAAATTAACCAATTCTAATGGCTCCTAGAATTTTCAATAAAATGCCAAGTGGCTGGAAAGATTTAAATACGGTGATGTTTAGGAGTAGACTACGTAAATTTTTGACAGATAAAGTGTACTATAGCATAGATGAGTTTCTAAAAGAGAAAAATATGTTTGTTGATTAATTGAAATAACAATGAATTTTATTAATTTAATGATAATTGTAATGAAAATGGCAATTTAGTAATTTAATGATAATTTTAATGAAAATGATGGTAATTTAGTAACTGATTTATATATTGAATGATAATTGTAATAATAATATAATCGATCTGGTCTTTATAATGTAAGTACATATTAATATATGTTTCATAAATAGTGTAAATGTTTGCATGCCGAATGGTAAAATATGGCTGAGTTTTGAATTTATGTCATAACAACTATTATGTGTTACCCATATTTGCAAAATAAAATTCTATTCTATTCTATTCTATTCTAATGTTACTAATATCTACTTACTCATAATAATTAGGTCCAATTATATTCAACCATAATTATATATAGATAGTAATTATAAATAGTACAAAGTTTAAAAACAAGTTACGTTTAGTTACTAGATCACTTTTCGCACATGCACACATGACCCATGGAAACAGTGAAATTTATTTTTAGGCAAAGGTTTTTTTTTTAAAATATGTAGTTAACTAGTTTATGCCCGAGGCTTTGCCTGCGAGAAGTTCGGTAATGGTCCTACGTGATCGTACTACCGGGATAAAAAGCATCCTATGTGTTAATCCAGGTTATAAACTATCTATGTGTAAAATTTCATCCAAATCCGTTCAGTAGTTTTCGTGTGCAAGAGTAACAAACATCCATCCTCACAAACTTTCGCATTTGTAATATTGGTAAGATAAGATGGTTCGGAAAGCAAAAACTGAGATCCTGTTTTGTATGATATATCATTTACACGTGTCTCACAACAACAACTAATAACTTACCTATATTATTCTCACACACACACACACACACACACACACATACACACAAATACAATAACACATATCTATCTAGCCTTTTTCCAACGACATTAGGATTGGCATTCACAAGCTGAGTATCAGTATTTTATACGGAACGGCAGACTGCCTATCTGATCAAGAAAATAACATTAACACTTCGTAACTTCATTACCATTTCAATGTAAAAAAAAACGTAACGTGCTACTCTAAAGTAACGTGTACATTATGTAATGTACAATTGTACATTGAAGTGAGACTCGGGTTTTCCACAGATTATCAGACTGACGTTATTATACTTAAGTTGATAATACACTCGGCCATACAAAAAGTTGGTACGCAAGTATATCTCATAGGATTTTTGGAGAGATCGTGTTCATGATTTTAAGAATTAATTTATCCAACTTGAAAGGTCAGTGACTTTATGTACGTAATTAAATTAATAAACTAGGACTTTTTGCTAATACTTACTAGGTAGGTAAGTACGTACATAGGCAAAAAATCTTGCGAATTTGCGACTCTACCAAAAAATAATTTTAGATTGAAATCTTATTGTAGGAAATACTTCTTAAAACATGATAGGAGTTAAGATTATTGTATAATGACAATATTTAACTCGATATACCTAATAAAGTGTTTTTTTTTTTTAAATTAGGTAGGTACTTACTATGTGGAAGACCTGGAAGTTCTCTGTGATTTAAACTGAATTTCCGGGAAATATACACAGTTTGTACTGTAGATAACAATGACCACAATTACGTGCCAGTGACTTCTATTAAAATTCATTTTTATGTTACCTAAGTAACCGGGCTTTTTATACTTATTATACAATGCTGCAGTTGCTGAAAAAAATATGGACTAATGGGTGATGTAATATGGACGTGTGCTACCATGTGCTCATGTATTATGAAGATCATTTTTTATGCTACCCAAGAATCTCGTGGCTGACTAATAACAGCCGCTCGGGTCGATCTTTAGGTTAAATCGCGCTTGCCTAGGTTGGTCCGGGAACGGATGACCAGCCATTACATACCGAGTTTCCGTGCCTCGGAAAACACGTTAATCCGTTTTTCCCGGCTGACATTAGAGATCTCTGACAATCGTTACAGGTAGTCAGTGGCCCGGAACTCTGACCACCAGACTTAGCAAGGGGTATCGTATTACCCAGTACTAAATGGGTTGTGCAGGTCTGATAGACAGTCGCTCCATGTAAAATACTGCATCCAGTTAGACTGGAAGCCGACACCAACATACACTGGCCTGCAAAACTAAGTATCACACTTTTAAAATTGCAATAACTTTTTAAGTACACAAGATATAGGTACTTTCGAAACAAAAAGAGTTATAATTTACTATAGTTTCAAAGAAAGCCGATAAAAAATCCTATAAAACGTTTTTTTATTTTAAATCTCTAACTTCTATAGTTTAGAAAAAAGTGAAATATTAAAAGTGTAGTACTTAGTTTTGCAGGCCAGTGTAGTTGGGACAAGGCTAGGCAAATGATGATGAGTTTACACGCTACCTATATCTAGAATATAATTTTGTGGCAAATTGGTAGTAATCATCTGTGGAATTTATCCTACTGATGACATATTTTCAGCACAACAATTGTTTTTTGCTTTCAATTACCTAAATACCGGTGTCCCTAAGGTCGTATTCGCACCAAACGTTAGTCCGGTAACGCCTACGCCGCGTAGACGATACATAGACGCCGCGTAGACGATATGTAGACGGTACGTCGACGCCGCGTAAAGAAAGATAATCAGCCCATAACGAATCCATTGAGACACAGGCTCTGTAATATAAACCAGAAGCGAAACAGTTGCAAATATTTAAAATGACTATTCAACCTGAACTCGTAAAATAACTAAGCATAGTACAGTTGAATGGGCCATAAACGTTACGACTTACGACACTGCAGTCAAGCTGTTATTATGTGAGCTATTAAAATAACCAATCAACTGCCTAGTAATTCACATAGTGATCACATATAGTTATGAATTCTTTTCAATAAAATTGTATGTGCCAAACTAAATCTTTATTCAGTTTCTAAAATGAATGAATGTGTTTTAAACTATACTACCCAGTGTAAAATTATTTCTAACGGGGAAAACTTTGGCAAACTTTGAAAACACAATTTAATCACGCATCTGTACGTACCCTTAATCATTTAGAAAATTATATTGCTTATTTGAATTTCAAAATTGCCTAATCATCATTTCATCATCCACAGCTCGACTTCACTCACTGCTGAATGAAGGCCTCTTTTTGCTTGTGCAAAGCTACACGTTCTTGTGCCAGCCTCATCCAGGATATTCGCGCAATGACAACAATGTCATTTAAATTGCCTAATAACCAAAGCAATTAAAACATAAGTCAATTAACCAACTCAACTGCGTTTGACGCTTATGAAGTTTGCAACGATTCATTGCGCGATAATCATATGGCAGAGCTTCTCATTACTACAGAAAATGAGGCGACAATTTCCAAATGCTCTCATTAGTCGACTCGAACTAATAATTCACGCGTAATTTACGCATCTAACCATGGTATCCGCCGACTTCTACACGAGTACATGACACAACTTTTACGCAACCAAGTGAGGTAAGCAGAAGTGGGTTGACATGCATTACGGTGTCAAGAAACACGTGGTCTACAATAAAAAGCATTTAACTTCTATTATATAATAATATCAGTCATCAGCGAATGATCTGTGTTGGGAAATCGTCTTGTCTTCAAGCCCTTTACGAAATGCTGTGTTAAAAGTTAGACGGTTATGTAAAGGTGTGGGAATCTAGTATGATGGATTACTTTTATGTTTTATGAGCATGCGTCTACTTACCTCGTATAATTTGTAGTTTAAAGCCCGGTCAAGGCCGCTCTTCAACAAGAAATAACTCACAACTTCCTTTTTTATTGCAATTCAATGAATATTTTCTTGGCTGTATAATGTCAATTGTTGTGTAATTAGCCTCGTTGGTCAAGTGATCGCAAGCTACTGCTGAGTCCGGGAATTGTATCCAGGACCAGTTTCAATCCCCGGATAGGGAAAATTTTGGTGTATTGGGTTTTCCCTCAGAAATTTCTTGGTAGTTAGCTGGAGTCTGGATTTGTGTCTGGTTAGGGGCAATAGGCTCGCTCCTAGTCTATGCATGTAAAATTTGGTTCACCTTTGCCTCACCGTTCGGGGAAAACAGGGCTGATGTTATCTATCTATACATATAATAAAATCGATGAGACCAAAAAATCTGTGCATTGAATTTAAAAAAAAAAAACCGACCAGGGTGACTTAAAATAAGTAACTGAACATATTAAAACCATTTCTTAAATTTTTGTTTGTTTGTCTGTTTGTTTGACTGCGCATCACGTAAAAACTACTGAACCGATATTGTTGAAATGTTCACAAATCTATTTAAATACATTCAGAATAACATTTAGGCTATAGAAATTTTGGAATTTTTTGGGAAAAGGGGGTAAAGGTTGTACGAATTTTTTTTTTAAGATTGTTCTAGAATCATGAAACTCATAACAAATACTTATTAATAAAAATAAAGGAATATCTGTTTTAGCATTTTTTTTAAATCTCATCCAGAGACGCAAAAAGAAGGTTTTGTGTTTAAAATTAATAAACTTCATACAGAGTACTGGTTTTTATTGTATAGGTACAATAAAAACCAGTGAAGTGTAACCTTTTAAAGTTGCTATATATACTTCATATCTAATGCAAATAAATATAATTTCTCAGTTTTATTGAAATTTGATTTTTGAGGTGAATACGCACAAAATAGGTGAGTTCAAGAAAGTCAGCTTTCCTCGGTATAAGTAGTTGGTACGAAATGTTTGTGCGCGCATCACGTCAAAACTACTGCATAGATTTCTTTAAAGGCTTCTTCAATATTTAGGCTATTATTATCACGCTACTTCCGTAAGGGGGTAAGCAATTTTGCATTATGTCCGTATACTTCAATTGTTTGACGGTTCAGTCATGACGTAAGTACATGAGAACGGCTTATGTCAACAAAGTAAATAGGCTAGCGGTTTACTGACCGATCTGCAAATTACGGGGTTGTAGGTTCAAACTCCAAAACATTGTTTTCACTTTTTGTGATTTGTTTATTTTTTCCTATATTTCTTTTTATATTTAAATTGTTTGCATTTCTATATTTCTTATTTTTTTCGTGAAATATTTTTCCAAAAAGTAATAGAGAAGTATGGAAGAAGAATACAATCATGCTGCGCCGACCCCAAATAAATTGGGATAAGGGCAGGAGTATGATGATGATTTCTCCAAAAAGTAGTATAGCGAACGGAAGCCTGATAAATTCACGTGTTCTTGCAGTGCAAGAACTGCGCTGTGCTATTCGCAATAATCAATAATCCATACGCAGTTTACGTAGATTATATTTACAGCTATATTGTTATTGGCTTCATTTCATGCACCTTGGTGAGCATTTAAGACCTGCCTGGACCGCCATCGAAGGTCTGACGATGGAGACAAAAGTCAGGTGCAAGAGGTCCGCAACAGTTTGCAGCAGCTATATCGTGTTTGGGCTCATTTCATGGACCTCGATGAGAACTTTAAACTTAGCTAGAGTATGACTTTCATCGAAGGTCTGACGATGGAGACGGAAGGTAGTTGCAAGAGGTCATCAAGAGTTTACAGCATCTATATTGTGTTTGGGCTCATTTTATGCACCTTGATGAGAACTTTCGACCTAGCTGGACTTTGACTGTCATATTTCAGAGAAATTATATTGTTACCTACTTGAATCTATACTGTAATATTATAAAGCTGAAGAGTTTGTTTGGTTGGTTGAACGCGCTAATTTCAGGAACTACTGGTTCGAGTTGAAAGTATCTATTAGTATTGGATAGCCCATTTATCGGGGAAGGCAACAACGAACAACAACGTTTATATAAAATCACGCTAATGCTAATAGGAGCAGAGCATCAATGAAAAATGTTGCAAAAAAAGGAAAACAATATTCCTTTTGAGATCTTTCGTTGCGTGCGCTGCGTAAACGGTTAAAGTTACGCAACAATCGTGTATGACGGAATTGTTCCTCTTAAAAAATTCTATAAAATGTCCGCGATATCTTTTAAGGGTGTCTCACACTCTCTCTAACCATCTCCCTCTCTCTCTCTCTCTCTCTCTTATGTGACGCAGATGTAGTTGCGCGGGTCAGCTAGTATATAGTTCAGCTAGTATATATAATATTATAAAGAGGAAAGGTTTGATTTTTGTTTGTTTGTGTGTTTGTTACGATTTAACTCTAAAACTCCTAGACCGATTTAAAAATTCTTTCACCATTAGAAAGCCACGTCTTTACTGAGTAACATAGGCTATATTTTATCCCCGTATTCCCTCGGGAACGCGAACTACGCGGGTGAAACCGCGTGAAGTCCGCTAGTATCACAAGAGTCTGACCAAAACGTGGAAGCTACGAGCAAATACAGCGCGTCTATACGCTGTATCTGCGCGTATACGCGCAGTAGACGATTTCACGATCGCTCCGTGTGCTTAGGTTACAAGGTTGCGTTCAAATCTCGTTTGAAGCGCGTATACGCGCGTCATCTGCGCGTCGTCTGCGCGTTTAACAAACGCAGTGTGCTTAGGCCCTTAGAGATGCACCCAGTAAGTAAAAGCTAGTAAGTTTATCGCATTCGTGCCGTGGGACCTATTGCCCTCGTGTTTCGAGTTGAATTGAACCGTTGGCCAATAACTACTAAAGTCACAAGGTTTTCCCAATACAATAAATAGATACCTGTGTGTTGGTATTTCATATACTAATTCATACTTACTTAATTCATAAGGATTGTCTATCACAACGATGTAAATGCGAAACTAATCTGTCTATATCTCACTAATAAAACGCTCGTATTGAAAGACAAACAGGTAGCATGGGACCTGCAGAAACTTGCTATATAGAGATATATATATCCTGAATATTTTTATTAAAAGTGATACGAAGATGACGCCGATGACTCCAACTACTAAAGGAACATACGAGATGTCTATTTCCATAAGAAACTAATATTTTTAGTTCAATACCTGTATGCGGTGCACGGCTAGAAAGCTATGCGGTTAATAACTATACATTTGCAGGTTAACGAGAAAAGTAAGTAACCTATAGTTTGCGTTAGGTAACCCTAAAGGTGGTCGCGCACCTAGACGCACCGCAGGAGCCTTACGCGCCGCAGTCATCGCACTTTCTGATAGTCCCGGGCACCTATCCACAACATAGGCGCCATACGCGCCAAAACGCAAAAAAAATATTACAGTATTCTGATCAGCACTCGCCGCACGCGCTTTAGGCCCGGACTCCACCAATGCGGAGACGTGCAGAGATGTGCGAAGCAAAGAAGAGAGGAGATGCTTAGGAGCTATTAGCCGGCGAAGCTGTGCAAAGCTACATACTGGCTTATAGAGTGGCTAGACTGGAGCAGATATGTATCCAGGCTACCATGTTGCATGCTGGCCATTGTGTCACCCTTTGTAAAATGTTTTACATTTGTATCTGTAATTTTTATGGTGTACATAATAAAGAGTATTCTATTCTATTCTATTCTATTCTACTCAAGCCCAGTTTATCGCGATCTCACAGGAAAGGCGACTGCGCCGTACGTCGCTCATCACTCGCCGCACGCTGCTCACGTCTCTACTCGTCTCTGCGCTGCTTTGCACTCGGCCTAAACAAATATGATACATCTCCTTTTCTCTCTGCTCAACCGTTTCCACTAAATCCAAGCAGTGAAAATAACGAAATTTTATTGATGGTTTACAACACATCTCCCTTCTCGTATCGTCTACGCTTTGGTGGAGCCTAGGCTTTTTTTTTTTCGGATGGGAAATCATCAAATGACTCCTCCCGCTCTGGGCGGAGCAGGAGGGAGTGTCAGACTTTTACTGACTAAAACCCATCCATGTTCCTTCATCGCCTTTTGTGTTCCGGGGCCACGGTATCTCTTTCGAACAGTCCCGCAGCCCCGGCAGGCATCGGCCCTTGCGGACCCCTTCACTGTTGCTGACTCTCTTTGAGGCGCGCGTGGAACACGAATGCGCCGTTGTACACGGCCTGTCGTCATGAGACGGACAGACGGCGAGCTAGCCCATAGCTTCCCGTCCACAGACCCGCGCCTACGGTGGCCGGGGGCCATCACGTGGCCTCCGACGGGCGGGGCGTCTCCCGCGGCGGCCGGGACGTGAGGTTCTCTCCCTCTCACGTTCCGCCACCTCCTTCGCTAGCATGACTGCTTCGCAGAAGGAGGTGACGGCGTCCCATTCCGTCTCGCTCCTGACCATGCATTGAACCAGGGCCGGAAGCGAGAGGTCACCGCCGCCGATCGCCGCTTAGAGGACACGGCGGTGCTCCGCCCAAGCGGGGCACACCTCCACGGTGTGCTCCACCGTGTCCTCCGGTCGATTCTCACAATGGAAGCACCCGGGCGTTTTCTCCCGCCCGATTCAGTGCAGGAACCTACCGAAACAACCGTGTCCGGTGAGGACCTGCGTCAGGCGGAAGGTGAGGACGCCTTGGCGCCTCTCAAGCCACTCCTCAAAGAGGGGACTTATCGCCACTATTGTGGCGTGCCCTGCACGGGATTGCGACAGTCGCTCTCTCCATGTCGCTATGAGATCCCGCCGGAAGTCTGTCCGCTGAGCGACAATTTGCCGCGGCAGCGGAGTTTCCCCCCGGCCTAGTGCCTCCGCGCGCCATTCATGCAGGCGCGCGAGGACTATCACCTCCAGATCCCATGGCGGCAATCCGGCAAGGAGGCTCGCCGTCGCGCGGGAGATGGTGCGGTATCCACGGACCAGCCTTACGGCTACCACCTTTTGGGGCGCGTTCAGGTAGTGGGTGGTTCGCCGCCTCAAGGAACGCGCACACACCGGGGCCCTCGTAAGTCGTGCACGACTCCCGCGTAAAGCCTCCGGCAGGAGGTGTTTGGCCCTCTCAGGTTGGGCAGGACCCGCCTGAAGGCAGCCCCGGTCCGTTCCAGTTTGGGGGCCAAACGTCGGAAATGCTCAACGAAGTTCCACCGGCTGTCGAGGACGAGTACTAGGTACTTCAACGTCGACTCGACGCCGATGGATACCCCTCCTACCGTCAGTGAGGATCCCGGCGGTGGCGCATTCCAAGGCCCATGAAAGCACATGGCCTCGGACTTGTACAATGCCACCTCAAGACCCAGTTGCCGAATCCTCTCAACGACTATCGCAACCCCGCGTGTCATAATTTCGGCCGCCGCCTCGTGCGACCCCCCCTGTGCCAGCACTCCACTGGTTTGCTATGCAGTCGTCTGCATAGCAAACCAGTGGAGGCTGAGCCTTACGCGCCGTTGCATACTATTTCATATGAAGATTTTATAAAATGCAGTGGTGCGTACGGTTCCTGCGGCGCGTTTAGGCCACCTTAAGTAGGTATACTTTCCACGACTCTAACACGGTAATATTATAATACAGTAGTGTAACTCGGCCGCATGATAGAAATAAATGCCTACAGCCGCGCGGTACGTAAACATGCGTTAGGGCTGCCCGTCTCCAGCATTTTAATTACATTTGCCTACTTTCTGTTTCTATTTAGTTTTGTGATTGTAAATATCCTTTTTATATAAATAAATGAGATACTTTGTATATTGAATAGGAAGTGTTCAATAAAAATGCGTGTTGTTTTTTGATTGGTAGATTTAATTAAAAAACATTAAAAAAACAACACAACACCGAAGTTTTAACACAAGCGTAAGTAGGTAGGTACCTACCGTACCATGATTCATTCAGAACCGCATATAACTACCTATTTCACTCATCTCAATTAACTTTCCGTTACTCTATTCGCTTTATTTATTAATCCGAACACCTTTTTTTTCGTGAGATAAAAGGAAATACTTATCCATTAAAAAGAGACACATTATGTACCTACCTACTAGTAAGTAAAATTATTTTATAGTCTTACCTTTCAGAGTTTCCAGGTAATTTAAAAAAACTTATGTATGGATGCGTTATTGACGAATTCATACAACCAAAAACAGCACAATATTTCCTACTCGTCATATTAACTGATTTTTAGAGAAAAAATCGCGCGGTTATTGTTAAAAAAACAACACACCGTCCGTTCGACACTGCGGTACAGCCGTGACTGTCTGCGCCTCGAGCGCACCCCAGGATCGAGGCGCGTAGGTATAGCTCGCGTTTTTCGCGTTCTGTTTGTATGAAGTTGGAGTACTGTATTATAATATTACCGTGACTCTAACGACTTCACGTGACCGTTGATGCAATTCGTCATAGGTAGTTTCTAACATTGCAATTTGATAGAACTACTTACCCTTAATATGGTTCTCAGCAAGGTATCAGTTTTTACATGCGACATCATCATCATTAAGGTCCAGTTTACTAGAAAAAATAAATAGCTTTCTCGTAAATGTATTTTTTTTCTCTCGAGATGATCTCAACTCAAAATAGGAAATGAATAACGCCATGCTTAGGTATTTGTGGAGGTGAACTCTTTACAAGTCTTGAAATAGGTCTTTCCTAATATTTAACGACTAAGGTTGTAATTAATTTATTTTTGATTCGCCAATATTATGAAGCCTGCACACCAAAGCTGTGTATGAAAGTACGCACCAATAAGGAAACTTGGACACCTCTTGGAAACCTTCAAAAAATTATCTTTTACATGGCCATAACTTCGGAACTGGTTTCAAATTTTAATAAGATAATGTTTTTTAATTTCCAGTTGTCAAAATGACTTCAGAAGTGAACGAATGGTACAAAGGGAGGAGTGTCCTAGTGACGGGTGCCCTCGGCTTGATGGGCAAAGTCCTAATAGAGAAGCTGTTGTACAGCGTGCCGGACTTGGGCTGCGTGTACGCACTGGTGCGATCCAAGCGCGGCAAGTCACCGGAGACACGCATCGAAGAAATGTGGAAACTGCCTGTGAGTGTTGCAATGGTCTTCAAGACTGTATAGACTTATCTACTTACGTTACTTGGGCTACTGAAAAAATTAAGTTATAGCCAAGGTTTGGTCAAAATTATCTGACTACGGTACGTAGTCAGATAATTTTGACCAATGGCCGCTGAAGCAAACTTGTCCTGGAGTGAAGATCGGTAAGTGTGGTGTGAGACGCCCTTCAGCGAGAGAGATCTAAAAACCGGTTGGGACAGACTTGATGCGGAAGACAGGGTGTTGCGGCGCGACTTGGGAGATAGAAAGGTCCAAACAGACAGATTACCCTATTGATATTTTCTCCATGAGTTTCGCTTCATACAGACGTGCCGTATTTAAGCAATGCGATGAGTCTAAGTAGCTCAAATTGGTTTGATTTTGTAGTGTTTTAGATTAAGGTCTACTAGACACACTTGTTATTTTTGTTTTTCTTTGTCTCTAGTATTCATATATCAATGTCATGCATTCCTGTTATTTGCATGGTTACTGAAATGCTAATATTAGATGTTATTTGATTTGAATTGTAAGTGACTGTGCTGTTGGTGTGCTTATTATAAATAAATAAATAAATACCTCAAACAGTAGACTGTCAACATCTGGGATGATTGTATTAACATGATTTTAAGAACACCGCTTGGTTACCTACTTATCTAAATTCAAATCTTTTTCTAAGTAGACTTCGAAACTGTTATTCTTTTTTTTTAATTCTTTTAATAATTTTAAAACGACTAACGATGCCCTAAACAAATTTCAGCTGTTCCAAAGAATAAGAGACGAGAAGCCGCATGTCATGAAAAAGCTGATCCCAGTGACCGGTGACATCATGTACGAGGAGCTAGGCATCAGTGGTTCTCACTTGAATGACGTCTATAATGAGGTAAATATTATTGCTGGAATATTTCTGGACAAATAATTTGGTATCGGTAAACAAACAGCAATGTATACCTAGGTCTTAGTTTTAAAACAAAACTGCTATGTTCTTTTTAGATATTTGCATGAATGTGACAATTTATGTGTCCATGTGTTAGGAATATCTATAATGTAGGTAGTGGTACCTAGGAGGTATATATATACCATCGATAATTTCACGGTAGGTACCTATTGATAATACCATCGCACAGCGGCACTGAGTGGCACTTTGCTAATTAACCACTGACTGAGTACCTAATTAACCAAAAACAATTAATTTTGATCAATAAAAATAAAGTCGTTGTGTCATCAATGTCTCAGATCAAAACATAAAGTCGCCGCTCATTATTTTAACAACAAATTCCAGTAAACTTAAATTTCAGTTATATTGACACTATCCGTCACATTTATGACAAATAGACCTTGTTCTTTAATGACCTTCAAGTGACATTCAACCTTAGGGCGGCAAAGCCATTCCAAGGTCCACTATACCTGGCTGTTGAGAATACAATACAAAATCAGCTTCATCCGGATACAGTGGAGTCAAGGCCCTCAGCCACTTGAACTTGGTTGAGACAGGTCAAGGTTCCTCGCTTCGTTTACAAGAAGCAAACAATTGACGGCGAAGTTATAGTATCGAAGTAAGTAAACATTTGGTTGTACAGACGCCAGGCACATCATGCCACCCGAAACTGTTAAATTTTCCCACCAACTTTGAACCTTTATGCTTTAGCGATAAAGTTGAAAATCTATTAAAGTAATTTGATATATTTTAGTAGCTTGTTGTGCTGGCGTTTATATCCAAGATTGATCTCTGCCTGCGTAGAACAAGTAAGGAACTGTATGGACATCTATCGCTTTCCATTAGGCGTGGTCGAGGTCAAGAGCAGGCCCGTTTTGCAATAAAAAGCTGTCAGTTTAATTCGATTCTGTAGGTATCTAACTCTCTACATCGGTATAAAAATACACTTGTGTCTGCTGGACTCCTACAAAGACAGGTTTTTGTTTCGACCAAAAACATAAATATAATAAGTTCGTGGTAACATACGTCAGTATATTTGTCCTTACATACGTAGCTATCTTATTAAGTAGGTAAGCTTTTATTTCTCAATTCGTAGGTTACATCAATTTATCATCTACCGGATAAGAAATTAAGAAGGTGTGTTCAGAAAGTTGGCAACGTCGCACATATTTTGTTGTATTGATATTTAATCAATATTTTTTCTTTTAATATTGGATCATTTATTCATTCATAATTATATGTTTTTTTTTTAAGTTAAGGTATAAGATTATAAAATATTGCATTAAAATGACATAAGTATGGCAATAATAACGTTAGTTATGTTCGTTTTAGATATAAAAAAAAGCATTTGGAAGACTAGTGCAGTTTTTTTATTAGTCATTGCAATTTATAATCAATATTTTAGTGCAACACAAAGCGATATTTCATTTTCATTTAGTAATATAAAAAAACGCGGGAAAATGGAACAAGAAAACGTGTTGCGCCGACTCCAAATAGAATGGGACAAGGGCGGGAAGAAGAAGATTATTAAAGAAATTCATCATAACAGCGATATATTTAACAGCTATTTGCCACCCTCTTAAAATCTAGTAATAGGTATCCTGAGAACACAGCAGATGCACATAAAACCAGACATAAGTATGTAAACAGAGAAAGCGTTGTGCGAAGCAAAGGAAAGCGCAACTAAGTGCTTAAATCACTCATTCTTGCGCGAGAAACCTGCCCAGTAGGGCTATTACGTATCTTTCTGATATCCAGTGACTATCAAGCTTCGGTTGTACACAGAACTTTGATGACAACCGTGAATGTCATAATATTGGTATTACGTATCACACTGGGTGGTTATCACTTTACGGTGACTAACATACAATACATAATACGAAACTAACCTTTTGACCGTTAATTGATGGACACTGAGCCCATTGAGTCGATTGGTCCAACAAGCAACACAATAGGGTAGATGACACTACAAAACAATAATTCCAAGATACCAATCTCATAAAAAAAAAATACTTTATATTGGGCCTGAAAACCCGATTTATTTTCAATTAATTGCCAAATTTGATTTTTAGTTGCTTTGAAATCAAATAATAGTTGAGTCATTGAGTGACCAAACAGTGACGCCACAGCGTGCTATTGCCATGCAAAATCTATGAGAGAACCGCGTTTTGACAGCTCTTATAAAGTATGTCAATTGATTGGTGTGTCATCTACCCTATTTGACAACACTTTTAAGAGCGATATGAAATCAAAATGTAATTAAATAAGTTCCCGACGCGACGGTAAACTTTTTGTTTTTTTTTAATGATGCAATGATAGATACAATTATTAAGAATGCATGAAACATAAAAAAAAATAATTATTAATAAACGAAGTTGAACAAAGTAATCCGTTTCTATACGTTTTCGAAACACACACGGATAAAATCACGGGCAAAAATTACTTCTATGCGTATGATAGACAGCGGCGATCGCATAACCGGTCCGGTTTTACTTTCATTATGTTTTATTGGTTAGGTACCTACACCGTTACATCTCGATTCATTGCCATACTCTCTGCGGCATTGAAGCATGTTATGGTTTTATGCGCTGCTAACCCCATTCCATTAATTGTTACATAGAATATTTTAAATTCTTAGCTTTTCTGTGTGATCACAGCAAAATTTGAAAAGTTATTCATATTTCTTACCTTACATATATGAGGATATGTGGCGACACTTGGGGGAGGCCTATGTCCAACAGTGGATGTCCAAGGTATCATCATTATTTTAGCCGAAATTAAATGATGATGATACCTTGGATTTGGCCCAGGATGACAGGAATAAAGGAGACAATGAATATTTGTGTTCAGCAACTTAGGAATTTTAACGTTGAATTCATATAGTAGGTTTGTTACCAAGAAGTAGGTACTTATTCTATTTTACTTACTTAATTATTTAGAGTTGGCAACATATATTAATTAAATGTTAAAATCTTTTAACATTTCATTAGAATAAGTAAGTTAGATTTTTGTCTCGATTCACCCCTGCGTTTTTATTAGCCCCGTTTTACGGTACCCTTAAACTAGTCAAAAGAACATTATTCCTTAGAACCTACCTACAGACATAGATATATTTTTTCAATTATTCTAGGTTTCAATAGTATACCACTTCGCGGCAAGCCTGCGATTGGAGGCGCCTCTGAAGGAAGGTCTGGAGATGAACACCAAAGGAACCCTCAGAGTACTAGACATGGCGAAGAATATGAAGAAGCTAGTCGCCTTCATACATCTGTCTACCGCTTTCTGTTACCCTGATTACGAAAGAATGGCTGAAAAGGTAAATTCTACCCTTGAAAACTGACAAATTTATCGATGGTAATATAATTTATTTTTAAAACTATTTAAACTTATCTAGGAGTTTAATTAAACAAGTTAAATCAGGCGGCCACCCATAGTTGTGCCGTTCTAGAAAACAATATAAAACTGGACGCATACCGCGAGGGATTGTTCGAGTTGGTACGGGACAAGAGCTCTTGAAAACTTCGTGGGTGCCTTTGCCCAGCAGTGGTTAGACAGAATGGTCTGGTAAAAAAATCGTAATGAAGTCGTCTTAAAATTCTATCGTGGAATATTCAGTTTCTGCGCACATGGTACGCTAACTAATCACCGACTAGTATAGACGTATCATATC
Organism: Xestia rhomboidea; assembly: GCA_963853795.1. Classification (NCBI taxonomy): domain Eukaryota; kingdom Metazoa; phylum Arthropoda; class Insecta; order Lepidoptera; family Noctuidae; genus Xestia; species Xestia rhomboidea. The sequence continues at coordinate 8,096,196 of OY970767.1, read as the reverse complement.
ATCATGTTTGAAGAATGCCATTTTAGCTGTTCTTTTAAACTTTCCAGGTGTTCGACCCTCCGGCGGATCCGCACGAAGTTCTCCGTGCAGCAGGTTGGCTGACAGAAGAGCAGCTGAACCTTCTGGCACCTTCCATCTACCAGAAGCATCCCAACTCCTACACTTACTCCAAACGATTAGCAGAAGCTCTTGTTAGAGAGAGCTACCCTCAACTACCTACCGTGGTTGTCCGACCTAGCATAGGTGAGGCAAAGCAAGGTTTTCTTTTGTCAACAGTAATACAAATAAATGATCTGTTCACATAAATAGTAAATACTTGTTTAGGTTCCTATTTTGGTAAAGAAGTATGTCAAAGAACCACGCTTAAAAAACCCCGAAAATCATCATAGCAATCATCTTCCCGCCCTTGTCCTATTCTATTTGGGGTCGTCGCAACACGTTTTCATTTTCCATTCTCCCCTGTCAGACGTCACGGCACCATTTACTCCTTTCTCTTTCATATCATTCCTCACACAATCCATCCATCGTTTCTTTGCCCCTCGCTCTCCATTCATCGACATTAATAAAAAAAACACGCTTACGCAAAGTCCTCTTCACGACTCGATTCCTTGGTTAGGTTAGGTCTTTCATCTTTCACATAAAACCAATTTAAAAAAAAACTTTGACAATAACCTATCTTAATAATAATAAATGTCATTCTAGTTACTCCATCGTATAAGGAGCCCATTCCAGGCTGGGTGGACAACCTAAACGGGCCCATCGGTCTGATGGTTGGTGCTGGCAAGGGCGTCATCCGCTCCATGCACTGCTACGGACATTTCCACGCCGAGGTCATCCCCGTCGACATCGCTATCAACAGCATCATCATAATAAGCTACAAGACTGGCATGGATACTCAGAGGTAAGTAGTAATGTCAGTGTATGTTCTGAGTGAATAAATTCATGTCAGCCCGCATTTTTTTAATTTGCTTCAGCATTTACAACAACAATGTTGAAGCTTAGACCGCTATAACTGTGGCACCAGTCCTGTGACTGGTTCCCTATCCATTTGCACAAAAATTTAAAACCTAATACAACTTGGCATACTTTTGTTACTCCTAATTATATTTTCGCATAACATTTGTTAAGTATAAGAGTAACGGAGACAAGTGAAACAAACGCCTGCTGAATGCACACTGATTTATTCGTCGATGAGGCGACTACTTTAACCGTGGACGCAGCCACGCACACATATACAACAACTCCTCCCCCATACTACAGGTAACCATCTCAAATAATTAAAGTTAGTCCTTATAATCTACTCTAGGTACTTTGCGTAACAACTTCCGGGATAAAGGGTTATACCTCTGTATCTGTTGTTCATTCATTTGTGGTGAGATGCTTTCCGACAGAGCCTCATGAAACTCCTCATGGTCTTCGTTCTGTGATCTGGACTGTTCGGCAGTTTCAACAACTGGACATGACGTAGGTTGCGGAAGGCTATTTATATTCTGAGTGATTGTCAATGCTTGCTCAGATTCTGTCACTGTATCACCTTCCCCCACCACTGGTATATCGGGCCTTATCGATTCCGGTGATGTATTGTTATCTTGTTGCAATGATACATGGACATCACTGTCGCAATCCCAGAATGTTTCTTCGTCTACATTGATACCTTTATATAAGACTAATTGATTTTTATGTTTTCTAAGTTCTAAAAGTGATTGGATGTCTTTAACAAGATACATGACTTTTCCTATTCGCTTTTCAATAGTTCCTCTTTTCCAAACACTGTTTTTATTCATAACATTGTTCTTATACAAGACGTTGTCACCTACAGAATAGGTTTCTTTGTTTTTACCACCGTATGACTTAATCTGCGAACACTGTTTATTTTTGACCACATTAGGTACGTTCGATGAAGATAATGAGGTATTTAATTTTGGATTAAGTAGATCTAGGCGTGACCTAAGTTTTTTGCCAAATACTAACTGAGCTGGTGACAATCCCGTAGTACTGTGAATCGAGTTTCTGTAATCGAAAAGGTACTTTAATAAATTCAATCTCCTTTCTCGTTCATTGCTGTTTGTCAAAATACACGATTTAATACCCTTTTTTACTATTTTAACGTAGCTTTCCGCTTGACCGTTACTAGCCGGATGATAGCTTGGTGACGTCACGTGTATTATGCCGTTGGAGTTGCAAAATTTTTTGAACTCATGAGATACAAAGGCGGTGCCATTGTCACTAACTATAGTTTGGGGTATCCCAAACCTAGACATAAAATCGTATAATTTATCAATCACTGCTACTGAGGTTGATGTGTTTATCATGTCATAAACTTCTACCCATTTAGAGTGGGCGTCTACAACAACCAAAAACGTGTGTCCGTGCATAGGGCCCAGAAAATCTATATGTATCCTAACAAATGGGCTCGGAGGGTATTTCCACGGTGAAAGCGGAGTGCGAGGAGGGGAAGGGCGTAGTTGAGTGCACACATAGCACGAGCCTATCATTTTTTCCAAAGCAACATCAATACCTGGGAACCAAACCTGCGCTCTTGCTAACGCTTTTGTTTTGACGATACCTAAATGAGATTTATGTAATTCTAACATAACTCTGTGCCTCAGATTTCCCGGCAAAATTACTTTGTGGCCCCTCATGAGACAACCTTCTTCGACAGAAAGTTGTGACTTACAACACCAGTATGGTCGTAGGTTTATGTCTGTTATTTTTTTAGGCCACCCGTTTAATATGTATTTTATTACGATCTTTAAAATTGCGTCTTTACTTGTTTGTTCGCGTAATTCTGTTAGTGTCACAGGTAAGCTCCCGTCTATTACAAAGTTAATATAAGCCGCGCGCTCGACGGACGGCGGCAACTCGAATGAGTCATCTTCTAACGTACCGATGGCGGCGCCGCACGCAAGCCGCCCCTTACTGTTTGTGCTATCGCTCTGCTGAACCTCCGGTAGGCTCGCCCGTGATAAATAATCCGCACAGTTGTTATTACTTCGTACATACTCTATTGTGTAATTGTACCCGCTGAGAAATAAAGCGTATCTCTGAAGCCTATTTGCAGATACTTCTGGAATACCTTTATACGGTCCAAAAATTGATATCAACGGCTTATGATCCGTTCTTAATACAAATGGATCAGATCTGGCATATAAATATTGGTGATACCGACGTATTCCAAAAATAATGGCAGTGGCTTCCTTCTGTATTTGAGCGTAATTTTTTTCTGCCGCGTTAAGAGTACGGGACGCGAAAGATATTGGACGTTCGGTGCCATCATTTTCTAGTTGTGATAACACGGCTCCCAAACCGGTTGGTGATGCATCGACCGTAAGGATTAGTTTTGCATTATGATTAAAATGCGTAAGGACTTGGTCAGACGCTAATATTTCTTTTATTTTGTTAAAAGATTTATTATGTAACTCGCTCCAATTCCATTTTACCCCTTTCTTTAGCAGGTCATATAATGGACTTAAAATACCAGAAGCATTTTTTACAAAATTTCTATAATAATTTACCAGTCCTAAGAACGATTGCAATTTAGCTACATTTGTGGGCACTGGTGCTTCAACTATAGCTTTAACTTTTTCGGGAGTTTTCTTAAGTCCGTGTTTATCTATTTTATATCCTAGGTAATCTATCTCATTTTTAAAAAACTCACATTTTTCCTTTTGTAATACCAATCCCGCATCTTGTAATCTTTCGAGCACGGCTTTAAGTCTTTGTAGGTGAACGTCTCTTGTGGGACCCGTGATGAGGACGTCGTCAAGCAGACACAGAACTCCATCCATATCTGCTAGAACACATTCCATCGCTCTCTGAAATATGGACGGCGCGCTAGACAACCCGAACACCATACGAGTGTATTTATACAATCCACGATGTGTATTAATACAAGTTAATTTTTGGGACTCGTCATCTAATAAAAACTGATTGTACGCCATTGACAAATCAAGTTTTGAAAACTGTTGTCCACCATGTAGTCTACTAAACAGTTCGTGAACCGTCGGCAGAGGATACTGCTCCACAATCAGCTGTTTATTGATACTAACTGAGTAGTCTACACACAGCCTAACTGTACCGTTACGCTTCAATACGGGGACAATAGGTGACGCATACTCGGCATGCTCGACCGGTTTTAATACACCCAACTCAACTAAACGATCGATCTCGTTATTAATTTTGTCTTTTAATGCGAAAGCGATAGGGCGCGCTTTAAAAAACACTGGTTGAGAACCGGGTTTAATTTTCAGTTTTACTTTGTACTTATTAAACGCTCCTAATTCGTCTGAAAAAACCTTTGGAAACTGTGATTGCAGTTGTTTAAACATACTATCCGTCTTGTTCAAATACTTACAAGGTAGCAGCTCTAATTTATAACTCGCAATGAAATCTCGTCCAAGAAGCGGCGGACCGGTGCCATTATTAACTACGTAAATATTGAGCTCATGTGTTTGTCCCAAGTACGTAACTGGTAACCGACTTACTCCGGCACATGTTATTTTATTACCAACATATGTATACAGCTGTTTTCTAGTCGGCGACAATGGCACGGTTGAAAAATATTTATTATACACTGTACGAGATATTACAGTGACCGCTGATCCGCTATCGATCTCAAATTTCAATTCTACCCCCAGGATTGTCACAATTTCAGTCATTGGCTCGCCATTTATACAGCTTATTTTAAACAGTTTACCGTCATCATCTTCATCCACGTCACTTGTGGTGGCAATATAATTTGTTTTTTTACACATTCTTTGAAGGTGACCGGTCACATTACACTTTTTGCACTTATATTTTGCGAAACGACACTTCGCCGACGTATGATTGGAACGACCGCACACAGAACACTTATCTTCCGATGCCGAACTTTTCTTTGTCGCCGGGTCGATCTTGTACAGCTGCTGCTCCTGCTGCCCCGCGGGATGCGCGGTGGCTGCCGCTCCGGCGCGTGCGCTCCTTAGCGTTTCCGCTAACTCGATCGCCTTAGCCAGCGTCAGTTCTGTCAAGTCTTGAGCAAATAATTTATCCCGCTCGCGCCCCGGCAACATTGCCATTACGAATCGGTCACGCAGGGCTTCTTCCACATTGCTGAAACCGCAGTGAGCGGTCAGCCCACGAAGTCTCGCCGCCCATTGTGTCGGTGTTTCACCAGCTTCCTGCGATGCCGCATAAAAATTGCATCGCTCGCCGAACCCACTGCGTTTCGGTGTAAAATGACTGTCTAACAGCAATAATATGTCCTCGTATGGCACTTCTTGAAGCTCCTTCGGTAAGGCGAGGTCCGAAGCGAGTTTGTAGGTGCCATCTGTGAGTGCGCTAAGCAGTATAGCACGTCGTTTCGATCCTGTCACGTCACTGGCTGCATTAACGTCGTTTGCTATGAACCACTGAGCTAAACGACTCTTGTACGTCTTCCAAGAGTGGACTGTATGGTCAAACGTGGACAAAATTCCAAACTGTTGAGCCGCCATCGCGATTTTTTCTTTTTGTGGGTACTCGTCGCCAATGTTAAGTATAAGAGTAACGGAGACAAGTGAAACAAACGCCTGCTGAATGCACACTGATTTATTCGTCGATGAGGCGACTACTTTAACCGTGGACGCAGCCACGCACACATATACAACAACATTATTTACGCATAACAGCTTACGCATAATTTTTTTCTGCATAATTTCTCTAATCATATTAACGATTAAGCATAACATTCTTAGGCATAAATTTATTTACGCATAATGATATTAAAGCATATTTTTATAGGCATAACAAAGAAGCATAATAATTAACTCCTAAAATGTTAGACAGACCCTGATTGGATAAACCAATTTATTTTGACGATTGGAAAAAAAGCCACATCTCCTGAAGCAGGTAATACAAATAACATATTTGTTTTGAACATAGTTGATTGTGAACATATGTGAGTTATTTTCCCTGTAAGAAGCATGCAAACAAGCATACACCATGCAGCAAGCAAGCATGCAGTATGCAACATGCAGCAGGCATGGTTTCTGTCACGGCTCCGGCGCTGCGGGGCTCCGGTGGGCTCTCGCGAGCTTATCGTCGCAGATGTGTTTTACGGTCACCACCGCTGCTTCGGCTTGCCGGCTTCGCCGGCCAGCCTCAACTGCGGCGGCGAGCGTTAAAACCACCTGCTCCTCAGATGGCGGGCCGCCTCGCCCCTCCGCGCCTACGCGGCGTTAGATTACACTCTAGGGGTAGGGCAGACAAGACTACGTGGAGTCGGTTTTGCAGCGATTCGTTTCTGTCACTAACTTTTGTAGCACAACTTAACGAATTTTTAATTCAAAATAAATACGTAAAAATAACTCAAATTTGATTCCGTTATTTCTATTAATTGTATGCGTAAATACTATTATGCTAATAGTCATTATGCCTAGTAACATTATGCGAATTCAATTTATGCCAAAATAAATTAGCCTTCAAGATGATTATGCCAACGTAAACTGTATGCCAAAAAAAATATGGCAAAGTATTATTATGGCAAAACAAATTATGCCAAAACAGTTATGCCAAAGTATATTAGGAAAAAGAATAGAATGCAAAAAGAAGGGATCCCCCTGTGACTAGCTGTCGAAGTTTTTTTTCTTACAAGGAACGTACGATAGTTCCCACCGCCGCCGCCGACAAGAACACTGACAAAAAAAACAGCTCGTTTTTAATTGCTAGCTCTACTCGCAAATTGCTGGTGGAAGGACAGGCGCCTGTAAGTCTAAAGCATTTTAGGGGTATGAGTGACAACCCGTGAAGATCTTCAATACTCCACTGAAAATGGAGGATCCTCCAACCAGACGGGTATTGTGTCTGGAGGGCTACTGCCAGACCCGACAAGTGTGATCGAGTTCTTAACTCGCGGATAACAGCTCTAATATCGCGATGCAGAATTTTGATTTTAGTTCTTTATTTTCGTTATAGATGTCGGTAGTGTTTTTTGATCAGGTACTTAAGTCTTTACCATTGCGGTCAGTGTTTGGCTTTCAATACTTGTTTACAATCACACAACACTTTCTTTGTGATTATTACAGACAAGCTGAAATCCCTGTTTACAACCTTACGACCGGTGATGACCGCAACACGACGTGGAAGGAAGTCCTGGACATCGGAAAGGCTACAGTTCGCAAGTTCCCATTCGAAGGGCCGTTGTGGTACCCCGACGGTAACATAAGACACAACAAGTTCGTGCATGATTTGTGTGTGTTCTTCTACCACATCATACCGGCTTACTTCATCGATTTTCTGCTGTTCTTGTTTAGACAGAGGCGCTTGTAAGTACTTAAGATTTGTTACTTTTTATACGTACTCGCCAACTCTAACCATATGGTCAGCAAATGGTTCTAGGATCCCACAACATGGTTCCGAATTCATGGAAACAGTCTACGTATCGTTATAACTAACACCCAGTATGTAACATACTGGGGGATTAATCGCCTCGAGGCCGGCTTTTATTCGCCAAAATTTTGAAATGGCGGTTAATTAGATGTACGGTCGAACAAGCTATTTTGTTTAACCCACAAATTACATTGTAAAATGTAAACCAAATAGCTTGTTCGACCGTACATAACCCGTAAGGGAGACCCGTACGTAACATGTTTTGTGGATATAGATATTTTACTAAAAGAACGATTGTTTTATTTATTAATCACTTTATTTTAATTTAACACTGGTTTTTACTACAATATTATTTGCACTCGAATTATATGGTACTCCATACTGGAAGCTTCTTACATAGACATACCTTTTTTTTTTTTTTAATTCCAAAGATGCCAAAGACATTGCTATTTTATCCCTAACACCTTCTCCTATTTTTAAAAAATCTTTTACATGAAAAATTTAAAAATACAAACTTATACACTTTTACTTCAGACACCATCAAAATGTTAAAATATTAACTTATACATTTTTACTTCAGACACCATCAAAATGTTAAAATATTAACTTATACATTTTTACTTCTTTGTAACAGACCTCAACAATTTTACTTTACAATTTTTTCACAATGAAACTTAAACTTATCTTTATATAATGGTTTTGTAAACATATCAGCAATCTGTAAATTAGTAGGACAATACTTTATGTCTAAGTAACCTTTCTTATAATTTTCATGAATGAAATAGAACCTCACATCTATGTGTTTTGACCTTTTACTAAATGAACCTGTTTTTATCAACTGGATAGCACTCTGGTTATCAATATTTAAACTTATTTTAACACTTTTTCCAATTAACTCACTTATAAAAGTCTTTAAATATAAACACTCTCTAACACAATCTGCAGCTGCTATATATTCAGCTTCAGTTGAAGATAGACTCACTATCGGCTGTCTCTTAGAGCACCATGCTACGGGTCCACCTGATAGCATTATTATAAATCCAGTTGTGCTGCGTCTGGTGTCAGTACATCCTGCATAGTCTGAGTCACAGTATGCATCTAGTCTTGTTATGTCTTGTCCTGTGTTGTACATAATACCTTTATCTCTTGTCCCATTCAAATATTTCAATATCTTCTTTACTGCTAATATGTCCTGTCTCGATGGATTTTCTACCTTTTTACTTGCTTCATTCACAGCTTGGCTGATGTCTGGTCTTGATCTAGTTGATAAGTACAATAATCCTCCTACTAGTTCTCTGTATGGAAAGTTTGATGTAGCCGTCTCTGGTTCAGTAACCTTACCCATATTGCATGGTGTATCTGCTGGTTTTGAATCATACATATTGTATTTTCTCAGTAATTTTTCTGTATAGGTCTGTTGATGTAATAAAATTCCTTTTTCTGATCTTCTGATTTCAAACCCAATATAATTTTGCGGTTGTTTATAAACCTTTATCATAAATTCCTTTTCTAAATGATATAGGATCTGTAATATTTTCTCCTTGTCTTTCGATATCGCCAAACCATCGTCAACGTATATCGCTATTATTATGGTCTTGTCTTCATTAGAAAAAACACACTGATCTGATTTTGTAGCTCTTAGTCCAAGTTTTCTCATAGTTTCTGTAAATTTTTTATTCCAGGTCATTGGTGCCTGTTTTAGCCCATATAATGCTTTCTTTAAATGACAAACTTTATTGTGCTGTTTTTCATATCCATCTGGGATGTTCATAAAGACGTCTTCTATTAGTTCACCGTATAAAAATGCTGTTTTTACATCAAAAGTAATCATTTCATATTCCTTTGAAGCTGCAATTGCTATCAATGATTTTAATGCTGATTGACTTACTACTGGACTGTATATTTCTTGATAGTCAATACCTTGTTGCTCAAAACCTCTCGCTACAAGTCTTGCTTTGTATGTACCATTTTCTTTTATACAAAATACCCATTTATTTGACAGTATCTTGTATCCCTTTGCCTTTCCTAAATCAACTATTTCCCATGTATTGTTAGTTTTCAATGATTCCTTTTCCGAATTTATAGCCTTCTCCCAATTCTTCTTCTCAGCAGACTTCATGGCTTCATCATAGGTAAGTAATACATAATCTTGCAGGTAAGCTGGTTTTCTCCGTTGTCTTCTAGTATTTGTAGTTTCTATCTCTTCAGTGTTATTTTCTACATTTTCATTAATTACATCTTCTTCTTCTATTATTTCTGGGTCAAGGTCCCAGACCTTGTCTTCTTCTTCATTACTTTGTAGTTCCAATTCCTCAATCTCATAATAGATGTCATCACTTTCTTCTTCTTGATTTATTTCTTCTTCATTATTACCTGGTATTATTTCTGTTATCACCAATCTTCTTGTTTCTTCTTCTTTTCCCTCATTATTCTTATTATCATTAAGTATGACAATATCCCTTGCTATTTCAATTTTTCCTTCTTCTTCATTCCATAGTCTATATCCATTATTAGTATAACCAATCATTGTTAACTTTTTACTTCTTGGGTCTAGTTTCTTTATATTTGTATGTAGTTGTTTAGCATATACTTTTGAACCAAACTTGTGTATGTTAGATATATTAGGTCTTTTACCATGCCACATTTCATAAGGTGTTTTACTTTCCAAAGATTCACTTGGTAGTCTATTTATAATATAAGTAGCACAGAATATAGCTTCACCCCACATTTCTTTATCTAATTCTGAATCAAATAGTAATGCTCTGGTTTTATCTAATAATGTCCGATTTAATCTTTCTGCCTTACCATTTAGCTGAGGTGTGTATGGTACTGTATAATCTAGTTTTATTCCCTTTTCTGTGCACCATTTTCTAAAGTCATTACTTGTGTATTCACCCCCATTGTCACATCTTATGGTAGACACCTTTTCTGTTCTCTCTCTTTCTGTTTCTTCTATGTAATGTCTTAAATTGTCTTTCACTTCATTTTTATGCTTCAGCAGGTATATTTTTGTAAAATGAGTGTAGTCATCCATGACTGTTAAGACATAACTATAACCATCATATGTTTTATTTTCAAATGGACCACATACATCTGTATGTATTAATTGTAATGGTCTACTGGCTCTGTTTCTTACTGTTTTAAATGGAAGTCTTGTTTGTTTTGCTTGTGTACAGATTTCACATGTATCTAATTGTTTTAAACCTTGTATTTTTATTCCATCTGCCACATCTGGTAATATTTCTAATATTTTCTTTCCTGGATGTCCTAGTCTTTGATGCCATTCTATGGCAGTGCCAGTTTCTTTAATTAACATTGTCTTTTCTTCTGTATTTTTCCCATCTAAATTAATTTTATATAAGCCATTGTCCTTTTTTCCTGTCAATAGTAACTCTGACTCCTTATATATTTTTACAGTATCTTTAGTAAACACAACAGTTCCTTGATTATTAGTGACTGCATTCACGGACAACAAGTTCTGTGATAAGTCCGGAACGAACAGGGTATTATTTAAATTACATTTTTCACCTCTGACATTTCCAATTCCCTTTACTTCTATTGTTTCTTCATTGGCAGTCAAGACCGATGATTGCTTATTTTCATAATTTGTCAATATGTCTATACTGTTGGTCATATGTGCAGTGCACCCGGAGTCTACTACAAATTCTTTATTTTGTGTACCCTGTTTTTCAAACTTTGTAAAAAATGCTTTTTCTGTTTTTTCCTTATCTGTTTCTTCTTTTTCTTTCTTGTTCTTATTTTTGAAAAAACAATTTTCTTCTTTATGATTCGTTTTCTTACAAAATGAACATTGTTTATTCTTTAACTTACAGTCTTTTTCTTCATGGTTATTCCTTTTGCAAATACTACAAGCTTTACAGTCTTTCTTCATGTGCCCTGTTTTGTTGCATCTAAAGCATTTTATTGCACTTGAAGCATTTTTCTTTGTAGCCCGAAATGCCAACTGTTTTTCTGTTTCACTGGTTTTTAAAAATCGGTTTTCCTCACTTAATATTCTGTTTGTTAAGTTAGTCAGGGTTTTCTTATCATCTGCCATTGATTCCCAAGCAGTGATGAAATAGTTTAGGTTACTCGGCAAACAGGATAATATTTTTGACATAACCATTTCTTCATTAATTTTTTCACCCAACTGATTTAGTCTAAACTGTAGATTTTCTATGTCAGTTATTAATTCTGTAAGTGATCGACCTTCTTGTAACTTATAAGTGAAGAACTCTTGTAATAGTGATGCCTTGTTTCTTTGTTCTGAGCCTTCAAATATTTCACATAACTTATTGTACATTTCTAGTGCATTTTTACATTTTAAAATGTGTCCTTTTAATTTTCTGTCTATACTGTTTATTATAATTCGTTGCACCTGGGCATCTTTTGTAATGAATGCATCAGATTTCATATCTTCTTCTTTGACATCTGACGAAATTGCTGTAGTCAGATTTGCTGCCTTTATGTGGATGTTAAACTCGAATTTCCATAACAGAAATGTCTCCCCATCCTTCAGTTTTTCAATCTGAGCATCTGCTTTGTCCATTTTTCTTGATTTTATATTTCCTTTGTCTTAGTATTGGCTTGACCACGCCACCGGTTTTTATTCGTTCCTTTAGGGCGTCTCTGGGCCCATAACCTTTTGTGGATATAGATATTTTACTAAAAGAACGATTGTTTTATTTATTAATCACTTTATTTTAATTTAACACTGGTTTTTACTACAATATTATTTGCACTCGAATTATATGGTACTCCATACTGGAAGCTTCTTACATAGACATACCTTTTTTTTTTTTTTTAATTCCAAAGATGCCAAAGACATTGCTATTTTATCCCTAACAACATGAACCACAATGTGTACAGTGTATATAACCTGGTACATAACCCAAGACTCCTCACAATATTGTAACTTCCCCTGCTGGGCAGAGCGTTAAATTGTTCTTTCTTTCTAAGCAATTCTGTTATCTGAGTACCGGTAATCTATACCTATATACCACTATTTTCCGAGGACCGAAATTTATTTCAATAAGACGTACAAGAATTTATTCTTTACTAAATGGTTGGATTATAATTTTATATACAATCACTATAAATAATTATGCGCACATAAAATAGCTCTCAACTTCATTCATCACAAAGTGCTGTGCGTTGTATAATAACGCTGTACCTACCTATTTTTATGTAGTTTCTTACCTACCTACTCTCTGCTATTGAGGGTCAGCATGACATCATAAACATTCAAGACGTACCAATGAAATAAACTGTACGAGGATAGTTTTTCTCAATACGTTTAATTTGTTTTCCAAGAATTAACGTAAACTGCTATCTGTGGTTTTGACCAGACCCAAAGAACAATAAAGTTTCTAAAACTTTTCACGGAAACAAGTAACGCTTTTGATAATTTAATTGAAACAATCTGTTTTATTTTCAGCATGGTACGCATCCAAAATAGAATCACAATTGGACTAGAAGTCCTGCAATATTTTACGACTCGGGAATGGTGGTTTGATACTAAGAACTTCAAGTCCCTGGTTGGTCTACTGAACCCAGTCGACAAAGAGACCTTTCCAATGGACTTGACTATCATAGAAGATGAGCCGTATATAGAGAGCTGCATGATTGGAGGAAAGCTTTACTGTTTGAAGGAGAAACTGGAGAATTTACCCAAAGCAAGGTTGCAGAATCACATGTAAGTTCAACTTTTTTTTACTATTAATGTAGCACGATTGGTGTAACAATTGAGTGGTTACTGAAATATTTCTTTGCGCTTATGTTAACTAGTTACTTAATATTTGCGCATTATATTTATTTGCGGCATTACAGTACATTTGTTATAATCTCTGTTTGAGATACATAGTTAACGATAACAACGTATGCCATTAAACTAATCTTTTGCTACTTATTCTGCCAACTTTTAAGCAATGCATATCATACCAGTCATAGAGCCAAATGTAAAACGCAATAGTTGAAGAACCAAATGTTTTTGCTTACTTAAATGATCATGATTACGTCATGACATTGGCACATTACTGATCACAACTTGAAAGAATAACCCGTCTAGTAGACTAATGGAAATATTTTGTTTCAGCCTGTACATTCTGGATTGTCTTGTATCATTAATCTTCTACCTCGTTCTTCTGTACTGGATCGTGTCTTACTTCGAACCAGCGAGGGTACTCCTTTCATACGGCGGCCCCGCAGTGCGGTATCTACCTCTAGTCGGCAAGGCGGTATTTAAAGACACATAAAAGATAGGATAAGGAGTCAGGGACAGTGAGACAAGGATCTTTTAGCGTTCTAAAGACGTTGACAGAGGAGCGCTGTTAGTGATCGTGTGTTAGTCTCCAATTGTATATAGGTATAATCGGACCCTTCACGAAACCGTCAACCAAGCATTCTGTACACCAAACCAAGTAACTCCGCAAAAAAATAGCGTGGAAACTTTTTTTTGGGGCAAAAAATCACTGTTCCTGTCAGGACTCAAAACATTGTGCTGATGGATGCGTTGTACAGGGATCATGGAGGTATTTATAGGAAAGTTTTAAAAAGATTAGAAGGTTTATTAATGGTCCAGAACAAATAAATCCCAATGACGGGGAGAAGAGCCTTTCGGCTTCAATAGGGGTCTTTTTACACCTATTATGTACGATCGACCAAGCTATTTGATTTACATTTTAACATCAAAATAACATTGTAAAATGTAAACCAAATAGCTTGGTCGACCGTACCACGGTAATATTACCGTGACCGTACGTACGTAGGTAATAAGATTTATAAATAAATATTTTAAGTTTGGAAAAGGTTGATCCTTAAACTGGTGATTTGTTGTCGAGACTTATTTTTGTGACGGTCTTTTATGTTTCTCATTGCATACATTGTCACTTTTATAAGTAGGTGCTAGGTGCTTTATTTTATAACAAACTTATAGGTTAAACTTTATCCGTCCAATCTATTTTAAGTAATTTGACAGACTTATTTTTAACCGACTTTGTAAAATATACTAAGTACTTCTTATTACAATATATTTTTTTTTAACATTAATACTTGTACCAAATATACCTACGTATTAAATGCCAACAAACCAATTGTATTTTTATTTTTAATTTTTTAAAATACCTGTCTCCACTGATCGCAAATTAAGGTACAGGCTACATCAACGCGTTGCATTTTAGGTTCCGTAGCCAAATGGCATAAACGGGAACCCTAATGTATTCGTCCCTGTCCGTCAGTCTGGAATATGAAATAAGTAAGGGGGTATTCTATTGAAACTCCTTAGGTACTTGGCTAAATGTTACGTGTAAAGAAAAGTAGGTGTTTCGTATCTACGTTTATTATATGTCACCACCAAAATAAGGTTGCAATATAAGTCCCTCTGAATCGGATAAACTGGTGGCCGCTTGCGCAGTTATGTTATCTACATCGTGTTCGCAAATAAATAAGCTCCTCATTTCGCAAGCGGTGTTGACCAGACGTCCATTGAAGAACATGGAGCCGCATTTCTCATGGATGTCTCCGTTAGGTTGGTAAGCTTCGAACCAGGCGTCCCGATTCACAGTCAACTGCGTACCTAAAAGAAAACAGACAGTCAAGAAAATGCTTTAAAAAAAATCACAGATAAATTCACTCACGTACCTGTAACTGTCTGCCAGCCCTCGTTGAATTTGTTATGAAAGCCTAGGTGATATATTCCTCTTTGGTAGTTCCCTTTGACTCTTGGTTTCGGTGTGGATTCTGTTAACTTCGCAAGGTAATCCGCTTCCCGACTATTACTGATCACTGCCAGGTGAGACAGTTCTATTTGACACAAAGCGTATGCTTCGTCCCAGTTCATTGGAGTTGTGTGGAGCTTGTAGCAGTTGCCATTATCTTTATTGTAAGTGTAATCTGTGGTAATTAATGAACACGTACTTCATCTTATTATCATTCATAAACATACGCCTCTTTCCGTTTGGTTGGGCAGAAATTAAAAATGTCACTTGCTGCGATCCTTATAAGTTTGCAATGAACGCAGCAGGTGGCCTACCATGACGTCTTAGAGATAGATCGTTTTAATCGCGTTCCAGTGTGGGTAAGAGACGGAGCTATAGAGGACGTCTAGCGCCATCTCTTTCCCACACTGGCACGAAATTAAAACGATCCTCCTTTAAGACGTCATGGTAGGCCCGCTGGTGGCAGTTTTCTGATCCCTGACTTTCCTGAAGAATAATGTACCTATGTACTTACGGCCATTATCAATAACTTACAAGCCGGTTTCCTTAGGCTATTATCTCTGTCTGTTTGACATTTTGCTTACTGACCGTTTAGAAACAAAAGTCAAGTGACAGGTAGGTGACGCGGATAGGATATTCTTTGTTTATAGAAACACCGATAGCTACGGAAGTGCATATTAACCAGCAGTTATACGTGACTAAGTTATAGAAAATGGCCGTTAATGATTCAACATCTCAGATCGACCTGACGTTACTGTAGCATCAAGTAGTGTTAGTATGCCACTGTGAACCATACCTGCTAACTTGTGCCCAAGTTTTAGATATCAGGTGCTAAAGTATCATGAAATAATAAGTACTATTTTTTAAAACCCTGAGTACCTACTGATTTTTACATCGTGGTACGGCAGAGTATGTATTAGATAATAAATACCTACCTACCTTCCTAGTTAGGCTAGTTTAAAAGTGGGTTGTCCTGTTAATGACGTCATAAAGCTCACTTAAGATCGATTAGAGAACAAAAAACCTGCTTTCTGCAACTGATGAGGTTATTGGCATATGGATGTCGGCGGGACAAATGGTTTTAGAGATGGTCGGTACGTTTGTTTTATGCAATGTTATGATTGTGTTGGTCGGCTTTACGTAAATCTTTTTTGAACGCAAGGTACCTACATAAATATGGTAAACTAATGTGGCCCTCCGCGCCAGACACGAGAAGCGAACACGAGAAGTTCTCAATAAGTATTTTAATTTATTTCCGGGTTACGCTAAGACTATATGAATTTGGCAAAACCCAAGGCTATAAAAAGTTACGTATGTGGTGCGTCTCCTACATACTTACATAGATTAAAACTCACCTAAATTGGGCATGTTGCATTGATGGTTCCACTCTAGAGACTGAAGATTCTTCTTGCAAATAAAGGAATATTTCTTGTCACATGCGTAATCATCCAGGTATCCGGGTCCTTCTTTTAAATAAATGTACACACAATCCTGTCCTTCACCTGAATTGTCCGGCTGCCCAGGTTGCCAGTTGTTGTACACCTCAGATATTGATTTACCTAGAAGTATTAAAAACAAGGTGTAAACGTACCCCACACGACGCCGTCAACCAAGCATTCTATACATCAAACTAAGTACCTAACTCTTTTTTTTTTTGTTTTTTTTTTTTATTTTCTTAGTTTGGGAAATCATCAAATGACTCCTCCCGCTCTGAGCGGAGCAGGAGGGAGTGTCAGACTTTTACTGACTAAAACCCATCCATGTTCCTTCATCGCCCTTTGTGTTCCGGGGCCACGGTATCTCTTTCGAATAGTCCCGCAGCCCGAATAGTCCCGCAGCCAAACTAAGTAACCCTACGCAAGAGTTTTACTTTTTTGTTTGTTGGGGGGAAAAATGACGGCAAACGGTAAAACTAAATGTCACTCAAAACATTGTGCTGATTGATGCATTGAACAGTACAGGAGTCACGAAGATATTTAAAGTGAAGTTATTACGTTAAAAACTAGTATTTAAAAAAAAACTTGTGAAAATGTTGGAATTTTGACCTCCAATATATTTTAATAGAAACATGATACATACCATCAACGGTCTCAAACACTCCTTCAACCAATAAGTCTGACAGGCCCACGTAAATCCACTCGATGTTAGGCTTTATTTTGTTCCAAAACGATAACAGTGCGTTTGCTTCATCGTCGTTATCTGGGTGCCAGAAAGTGGCTCCTTCCAGAGCACACATTCGTTTGGCATCAGCCCATGTCTGTGGTATCGTGTGCATCTTATAGAAACTTTCAAAAGCGTCTATGTAATTGTAGTCCTTTCGGAAAAACTTTTTAGCTCTTTGTCCATCTATAAAGAGATAATTATACATTTTAAAAGTAGATAATGAAAAGGTGTGTTGTCTTTGTCAAATCAAGGGTTAAAAATATTATGTACCTAACATACTTGGTACTTTTTTGCACTTAAAACAGCGAATAAAACTAATGGGTGTTATTGTGGTAGCTGTTGTGCCCTGAAAAACGCGACACACATATATAAACTTAGTTGTAAATATACTCACACGAATCTAATACTATGTTCACAGTTAAAAAGAATAATAAAGTTTTCAAAAACATTTTGCGGAATGAGACGACTGACGTCTTGAACCGCGACAGACAAACACGTCGGTGTACATTTAGTAGTTATTTGATAGTCAGTGTGTAACCAGTTCTATTTGCCACGTGTAAGCCACTGAGCATTTATAAACACCAAAAAGACAAACGTGTGAGATGTTTATGTGAGACAAAAAATACGAGTTACTCATTTAGAGAGGTAGATCAAAAATACCAGACCTGGCGAATGCGCCGCTCGCGAGCCGCGCTCATAGTTCACGCGTATGTGCACACGAGCTGCGCGCGCGCCCCACTCGAGCTTTGCTAGGGTTGAACTAGAGCGACGCACGAAATGTAGGCTGTAACCGCACGCGAGCAACACGCGTGCAGTTCGCGAGCGGCTCGCGAGCGGCGCATTCGCCAGGTCTGGACGCACCTTTAGAGTTATGCGTGGTCACCGCCAGAAAACGCGCTTTGCCGCCTCCGCCCTCGGCGTCGTATCATAACCGCCTAACACCATACAATTTCAATCAATACATTAGTTAGAAAATAAACGCCTTTGAATCTTGCCTAACTTTATTGTACCTACAGTATATTTTTCAACTAGATTTTTGATGTGTTGTGTATTAGAATGGCGGGTGTTATTTTGGCGGTACCTAAACCCAACAAACATCACAGGCACGGTTACTCAGAATAACTAGCCGCGCTACAGTTTATACTTTTTAGAGCTACCTGTTTACCTAGTCTTGTGTTATTGTTCCGAAATAAACTTTTTTTTTTTTTTTTAGCTTCAAAAGTTAGTTGACATTACTCACTTTTGATGTTACGTCGCATTATCATCTAAAATTCTAGTAAAAAAGGGTGGAATTTAAACGAGTGAAAATAAATTCAAGCTGTGTCAAAAATACTGAATATTATGGGCTATTAAAGTAGGCGACCTATATGTTATAAATGTTAGTGGGAACCTATTATGTTAAGGAACAACGAGATCGTGACTGTTCCAGACATAACGACTAATATTTGGTAGAAATTGCTGCAATACTACAACAATCACTTCCTTAAAATGATTGAAGTGGGAATAGTACATTTTGATACAAGTGGAGAAAGTTTGTTATTGCATTCGAGGCGGAATTAACTCCCGAGCCGTAGGCGAGGGTGTTTTTGAGCTGAGAACTGCAATAACAAATGTCCACGTGTATCAAACGACGTTTTTCAATACACTTCTGAAGAAATAAAATAAAATAACGAAAAATATTTTTGTCATAAATTAATAAGAAACTATGATTTTAATTTTCTTTTTTTCCGCGCTTTGCTTTCGCCAGGTTGAAGGAGAAGCAAAGGTATGAAGCCGCTAAACAGCCTAATATAAGAAATAGTTTATTTTTTTATATTTTTGAATTTAGAACACAAATAAATGAAAAAAATTTCGAGCTAGCGGCACGGGGGTCCAGAGACGCGGCTCCGCGCGGGCTAGCGATCTGTGCTATAATCAAAGGTAGGTGTCGAACAAAAATTTCGACTTAAGGTCGAAATACTAAGCATTTCCGACGTTTGGCCCCCAAACTGGAGCGGACAGGGGCTGCCTTCAGGCGGCTCCTGCCCAACCTGGGGGGGCCAAACGCCTCCTGCCGGAGGCTCTACGCGGGAGTCGTGCGGTCCATGGCCCTTTACGGGGCCCCGGTGTGGGCGCGTTCATTGAGGCAGCGAGCCGCCAACTATTTGAACGCGCCCCAAAAGGTGGTGGCCGTAAGGCTAATCCGGGGGTACCGCACGATCTCCCGCGAGGCGGCGAACCTCCTTGCCGGATTGCCGCCATGGGATCTGGAGGCAATAGTCCTCGCGCGCCTACATGAGTGGCGCGCGGAGGCGCTACGCCGGGGGGAAACTCCGCTGCCGCGGCAAATTGTCGCTCAGCGGACGGACTTCCGGCGTGATCTCATGGCGACTTGGAGAGAGCGACTTTCGCAACCCCGTGCAGGGCACGCCACAATAGTGGCGGTAAGTCCCCTCTTTGAGGAGTGGCTGGAGAGACGCCACGGCGTCCTCACCTTCCGCCTGACGCAGGTTCTTACCGGACACGGCTGTTTCGGTAAGTTCCTGCACCGAATCGGGCGGGAGGAAACGTCCGGGTGTCACCATTGTGACGATCGACCGGAGGACACGGTGGAGCACACGGTGGAGGTGTGTCCCGCTTGGGCGGAGCACCGCCGTGTCCTCGTAACGGCGATTGGCGGCGGCGACCTCTCGCTCCCGGCCTTGGTTCAATCCATGGTCCGGAGCGAGACGGAATGGGACGCCGTCACCTCCTTCTGCGAAGCAGTCATGCTAGCGAAGGAGGTGGCGGAACAGGACAGGGAGAGATCCTCACGTCCCGGCCGCCGCGGGAGACGCCCCGGGCGTCGGGGGCCACGTGGTGGCTTCCGGCCACCGTAGGCGCGGGCCTGTGGACGGGGAGCTATGGGCTAGCTCGCCGTCCGTCCGTCTCATGACGACAGGCCGTGTCGACGGCGCGTTCGTGTTCCACGCGCGCCTCAAAGAGAGTCAGCAATAAGGAAGGGGTCCGCAAGGGCCGAAGCCTGCCGGGGCTGCGGGACTATTCGAAAGAGATACCGTGGCCCCGGAACACAAAGGGCGATGAAGGAACATGGATGGGTTTTAGTCAGTAAAAGTCTGACACTCCCTCCTGCTCAGCCCAGAGCGGGAGAAGTCATTTGATGATTTCCCATCCGAAAAAAAAAAAAAAAAAAAAAAAAAAAAAAAAAAAAAAAAAAAAAAAAAAAGGTCGAAATACTAGTTTCTGGATTTGTTTATAAAAGTAAATATTTGTTTTAAATAATCATGTTTATCTATTGGTAATGGTATCATTGGGTATTGGTATCGTGTTTGGTGTTTTTGAGAAGTAATCCCTATCCTTATAAAATTTTGAGAATCCATAGGAATCCTTAAATGAAGTGGAAAATCCGTTAGAATTACCCCTAAATCAATATGAGAACCCTTAAGAACCCTTAAAACATTTGAGAAGTATAAAAAAAACATTACCCTAAGGTTTGCTTATCGTCGTCCCTGAGTTACGCTTCACCCACTCAACCTTCGTTACGCTACGGAGGTCGGCGGCTCGCTTCGCTCGCCACCTCCCCCCTTCGCTCCACTCGGTCTCGCAGGCTCGCTCCGCTCAGGACCTACCTACCACCGGAAAGGTTTCGACGCCTACTATAATATTTGTTCAAAAACCTGATGGCTATCTCTAACCGTTATGAAGTTACAGCCCTTTCAATTTTAGGGGAGGTTGGGGAGGGGAGGGGAGGGTATAAAAATTTCAACGCTCCCAATAATAAAGTATAGTAAAAATCAAAATTCCGCTACGTGTCCTAGTTTCCGAGATACGATGGGGGGAGGGGTGAAGGGGGGAGAGTGGGGAGTTTTGAAAAATGATTTCGACTAATTCAAGGCCCCTTCTTACGAATCTGAAAAAAAAATGTTCCAAGTCTCTTAACTTCCGAGATCCGCCTAAAGGGGGGGAGAAGGGGGGAAATAGGGACAACTTTGAAAACTGGTTTTTACTTTTCCGAGCCTCCTCCATACGAATCTGAAAAAAAAAATGTTCCAAGTCTCTTGGTTTCCGTGATACAATAGGGAGGGGGGAGAAGGGGGGTGAAAAGGGGAGGTTTGGCACTTTTCCCATAGGTTTCAGAGTTAGTTGTTTACGAATCTGTCAAAATATACCCACCTCCCCATCCACCATCTGGGAGAACAATTCTGTCAGTGAGTGAGTCAGTGAGTGGTAATCGAGCTTTATATAGTATTACTAGTTTGCTTGGGTGCGCGAGCTGCGCGCAGCTCGCGTGTTTCGTGTTTTTGAGAAGTATTCCCTATCCTTATAAAATTTTGAGAATCCATTGGAATCCTTAAATTAATTGGAAAATCCGTAAGAATTACCCCTAAATCAGTATGAGAACCCTTATGAACCCCTAAAACATTTGAGAAGTACAAAAAAAAACATTACCTTAAGGTTTGCTTGTCGTCCTCCCTGAGTTACGCTTCACCCACTCAACCATCGTTACGCTACGGAGGTCGGCGGCTCGCTTTGCTCGCCACCTCCCCCCTTCGCTCCACTCGGTCTCGCAGGTTCGCTCCGCTCAGGACCTTCCTACCACCAGACAGGTTTCGACGCCTACTATAATATTTGTTCAAACACCTGATGGCTATCTCTAACCGTTATGAAGTTACAGCCCTTTCAATTTTAGGGGAGGTTGGGGAGGGGAGCTTCACCCACTCAACCTTCCTTACGCTACGGAGGTCGCCGGCTCGCTTCGCTCGCCACCTCCCCCCTTCGCTCCACTCGGTCTCGCAAGTTCGCTCCACTTAGGACCTACCTACCCCCGGAAAGCTACTACCTTTCAATTTTAGGGGAGGTTGGGGAGGGAGGGTATAAAAATTTCAACGCCCCTCAATAATAAAGTATAGTCAAAATCAAAATGCCGCTACGTGTCCTAGTTTCCGAGATACGATGGGGGGAGGGGTGAAGGGGGGAGAGTGGGGAGTTTTGAAAAATGTTTTCGACTAACAATCAGCCCCTTTATACAAATCTGAAAAAAAAAAGTTCCAAGTCTCTTAATTTCCGAGATCCGCCTAAAGGGGGGGAGAAGGGGTGAAAGGGGGGCAACTTTGAAAAATGGTATTTACTTTTCCGAGCCTCCTCTATACGAATCTGAAAAAAAAAAATGTTCCAAGTCTCTTAACTTCCGAGATACGATAGGGAGGGGGGCGAAGGGGGGTGAAAAGGGGAGGTTTGGCACTTTTTCCATAGGTTTCAGAGTTAGTTGTTTACGAATCTGCAAAAATATACCCACCTCCCCATCCACCATCAGGGAGAACAATTCTGTCAGTGAGTGAGTGAGTGGTAATCGAGCTTTATATAATATAACTAGTTTGCTTGGGTGCGCGAGCTGCGCGCAGCTCGCGTGTTTGGTGTTTTTGAGAAGTATTACTTACCCTTATAAAATTTTGACAATCTATAAGCATCCTTAAATGAATTGGAAAATCCGATAGAATTACCCCTAAAACAGTATGAAAACCCCTACGAACCCCTAATTAAATCTAAAACCTTTTAACCTAAAGTTTGCCTGTCGTCGCCCCTGAGTTACGCTTCACCTACTCAACCATCGTTACGCTACGGAGGTCGCCGGCTCGCTTCGCTCACCACCTCCCCCCTTCGCTCCACTCAGGACCTACCTCCCCGGGGCTGCGGGACTATTCGAAAGAGATACCGTGGCCCCGGAACACAAAGGGCGAGGAAGGAACATGGATGGGTTTTAGTCAGTAAAAGTCTGACACTCCCTCCTGCTCCGCCCAGAGCCCAGAGCGGGAGAAGTCATTTGATGATTTCCCATCCTAAAAAAAAAAAAAAAAGGACCTGCCTCCCACCGAACAGGTTTCGACGCCTACTATAATATTTGTTCAAACACCTAATAGCTATCTCTAACCGTTATGAAGTTACAGCCCTTTCAATTTTAGGGGAGGTTGGGGAGGGGAGCTTCACCCACTCAACCTTCGTTACGCTACGGAGGTCGCCGGCTCGCTTCGCTCGCCACCTCCCCCTTCGCTCTACTCGGTCTCGCAGGCTCGCTCCATTCAGGACCTACCTACCACCGGAAAGCGGAGGGGAGCAAAGGGGAGGTTGGGGAGGCGAGGAAATACAAATTTCAACGCCCCTCATTAATAAAGTATAGTAAAAATCAAAATTCCGCTACGTGTCCTAGTTTCCGAGATACGATGGGGGGAGGGGTGAAGGGGGGAGAGTGGGGAGTTTTGAAAAATGATTTCGACTAACAATCGGCCCCTTTATACAAATCTGAAAAAAAAAATGTTCCAAGTCTCTTAACTTCCGAGATCCGCCTAAAGGGGGGGAGAAGGGGAGAAAGGGGGACAACTTTGAAAACTGGTTTTTACTTTTCCGAGCCTCCTCTATACGATCCCGTAAAAAACAAAAAATACGGGTCCCTTAGTTTCCGAGATACGATAGGGAGGGGGAGGAAGGGGAGCAAAAAGGGGAGGTTTGGCACTTTTCCCATACTCACGGGAGTTACTTGTTTACGAATCTGTCAAAAAATACCCACCTCCCCATCCACCATCTGGGAGAACAATTATGTCAATGAGTCAGTGAGTCAGTGGTAATTCAGCTTTATATAATACTAGTTTGCTTGGGTGCGCGAGCTGCGCGCAGCTCGCGTGTTTGGTGTTTTTGAGAAGTATTACTTACCCTTATAAAATTTTGAGAATCAATGGGCACCCCAAAATGAATTGAAAAATCCGTTAGAATTACCCCTAAAACAGTATGAAAACCCCTACGGACCCCTAATAAAACCTTATTTAAAAAACTCTTCCTCCCTTTTCCCATAAAAATCATTACCCTAAAGTTTGCTGAGTTACGCTTCACCCACTCAATCATCGTTACGCTATGGAGGTCGCCACCTCCCGCCTTCGCTCCACTCAGGACCTAGCTACCACCAGACAGGTTTCGACACCTACTATAATATTTGTTCAAACACCTGATGGCTAGCTCTAACCGTTATGAAGTTACAGCCCTTTCAATTTTATTTAAACATTTGAGAAGTATAAAAAAAACATTACTTTTAGGTTTGCTTGTCGTCGTCCCTGAGTTACGCTTCACCCACTCAACCTTCGTTACGCTACGGAGGTCGGCGGCTCGCTTCGCTCGCCACCTTCCCCCTTGCTCCACTCGGTCTTGCAGGTTCGCTCCGCTCAGGACCTACCTACCACCGGACAGGTTTCGACGCTTACTATAATATTTGTTCAAACACCTGATGGCTATCTCTAACCGTTATGAAGTTACAGCCCTTTAAATGTTAGGGGAGGTTGGGGAGGGGAGCTTCACCCACTCAACCTTCGTTACGCTACGGAGGTCGCTGGCTCGCTTCGCTTACCACCTACCCCCTTCGCTCCACTCGGTCTCGCAGGTTCGCTGCACTCAGGACCTACCTCCCACCGGAAAGCGGAGGGGAGCAAAGGGGAGGTTGGTGAGGGGAGGATTTACAAATTTCAACGCCCCTCAATAATAAAGTATGATCAAAATCAAAATTCCGCTACGTGTCCTAGTTTCCGAGATACGATGGGGGGAGGGGTGAAGGGGGGGAGAGTGGGGAGTTTTGAAAAATGATTTCGACTAATGCGTTGACCCATTATACGAATCTGAAAAAAAAAATGTGCCAAGTCTCTTGACTTCCGAGATCCGCCTAAAGGGGGGGAGAAGGGGGTAAGGGGGACAAATTTTGAAAATTGGTTTTTACTTTTCCGAGCCTCCTCTATACGAATCTGAAAAAAAAAATGTTCCAAGTCTCATGGTTTCCGAGATACGATAGGGAGGGGGGTGAAGGGGGGCGAAAAGGGGAGGTTTGGCACTTTTCCCATAGGTTTTAGAGTTAGTTGTTTACGATTCTGCAAAAATATACCCCCCTCCCCATCCACCATCAGGGAGAACAATTCTGTCAGTGAGTGAGTGAGTGGTAATCGAGCTTTATATAATATAACTAGTTTGCTTGGGTGCGCGAGCTGCGCGCAGCTCGCGTGTTTGGTGTTTTTGGGAAGTATTACTTACCCTTATAAACTTTTGAGAATCAATGGGCACCCCTAAATGAATTGGAAAATCCGTTAGAATTACCCCTATGAACAGTATGAAAACCCCTACGGACCCCTAATAAAACCTTATTTAAAAAACTCAGACCTTTTCCCATAAAAAACATTACCCTAAAGTTTGCTGAGTTACGCTTCACCCACTCAATCATCGTTACGCTCAGGACCTACCTACCAACGGGCAGGTTTCGACACCTACTATAATATTTGTTCAAACACCTGATAGCTATCTCTAACCGTTATTAAGTTACAGCCCTTTTCAATTATAGGGGAGGTTGGGGAGGGGAGCTTCACCCACTCAACCTTCGTAACGCTACGGAGGTCGCCGGCTCGCTTCGCTCGCCACCTCCCCCCTTTGCTTAACTCGGTCTCGCAGGTTCGCTCCGCTCAGGACCTACCTACCACCAGAAAGGGGAGAATGGGGAGGGGAGGGTATAAAAATTTCAACGCCCCTCAATAATAGAGCATAGTAAAAATCAAAATTCCGCTACGTGTTCTAGTTTCCGAGATACGATGGGGGAGGGGTGAAGGGGGGGAGAGTGGGGAGTTTTGAAAAATGATTTAGACTAATGCATTGCCCCTTCTTACGAATCTGAAAAAAAAAATGATTCAAGTCTCTTAACTTCCGAGATCCGCCTAAAGGGGGGGAGAAGGGGGGAAAGGGGGACAACTTTGAAAACTGGTTTTTACTTTTCCGAGCCTCCTCTATACGAATCTGAAAAAAAAAATGTTCCAAGTCTCTTGGTTTCCGAGATACGCTAGGGAGGGGGGAGAAGGGGGGTGAAAAGGGGAGGTTTGGCACTTTTCCCATAGGTTTCAGAGTTAGTTGTTTACGAATCTGTAAAATTATACCTACCTCCCCATCCACCATCAGGGAGAACAATTCTGTCAGTGAGTGAGTGGTAATTTAGCTTTATATAGTATAACTAGTTTGCTTGGGTGCGCGAGCTGCGCGCAGCTCGCGGGTTTCGTGTTTTTGAGAAGTATTCCCTATCCTTATAAAATATTGAGAATCCATAGGAATCCTTAAATGAATTGGAAAATCCGTTAGAATTACCCCTAAATCAGTATGCGAACCCTTAAGAACCCCTAAAACATTTGAGAAGTATAAAAAATATTAAACTAAGGTTTGCTTGTCGTCGTCCCTGAGTTACTCTTCACCCACTCAACCTTCGTCTTGTAGGTTCGCTCCGGTCAGGACCTTCCTACCACCGGACAGGTTTCGACGCCTACTATAATATTTGTTCAAACACCTGATGGCTATCTCTAACCGTTATGAAGTTACAGCCCTTTCAATTTTAGGGGAGGTTGGGGAGGGGAGCTTCACCCACTCAACTTTCGTGACGCTACGGAGGTCGCCGGCTCGCTTCGCTCGCCACCTCCCCCCTTCGCTCAACTCGGTCTCGCAGGTTCGCTCCACTCAGGACCTACCTACCACCGGAAAGGGGAGGTTGGGGAGGGGAGGGTATAAAATTTTCAACGCCCCCCAATAATAAAGTATAGTAAAAATCAAAATTCCGCTACGTGTCCTAGTTTCAGAGATACGATGGGGGGAGGGGTGAAGGGGGGGAGAGTGGGGAGTTTTGAAAAATGATTTCGACTAATGCATTGCCCCTTCTTACGAATCTGAAAAAAAAATGTTCCAAGTATCTTAACTTCCGAGATCCGCCTAAAGGGGGGGAGAAGGGGGGAAAGGGGGTCAACTTTGAAAACTGGTTTTTTTCTTTTCCGAGCCTCCTCTATACGAATCTGAATAAAAAAATGTTTCAAGTCTCTTGGTTTCTGAGATACGATAGGGAGGGGTGACAAGGGGGGCGAAAAGGGGAGGTTTGGCACTTTTCCCATAGGTTTCAGAGTTATATGTTTACGAATCTGTCAAAATATACCCACCTCCCCATCCACCATCAGGGAGAACAATTCTGTCAGTGAGTGAGTCAGTGAGTGGTAATCGAGCTTTATATAGTATAACTAGTTTGCTTGGGTGCGCGAGCTGCGCGCAGCTCGCGGGATTCGTGTTTTTGAGAATTATTCCCTATCCTTATAAAATTTTGAGAATCCATAGGAATCCTTAAATGAATTGGAAAATCCGTTAGAATTACCCCTAAATCAGTATGAGAACCCTTAAGAACCTCTAAAACATTTGAGAAGTATAAAAAAACATTACCCTAAGGTTTGCGTGTCGTCGTCCCTGAGTTACGCTTCACCCGCTCAACCTTCGTTACGCTACGGAGGTAGGCGGCTCGCTTCGCTCGCCACCTCCCCCCTTCGCTCCACTCGGTCTCGCAGGTTCGCTCCGCTCAGGACCTACCTACCACCGGACAGGTTTCGACGCCTACTATAATATTTGTTCAAACATTTGATGGCTATCTCTAACCGTTATGAAGTTACAGCCCTTTCAATTTTAGGGGAGGTTGGGGAGGGGAGGGTATGAAAATTTCAACGCCTCTAAATAATAAATGATAATAAAAATCAATATGCCGCTACGTGTCCTAGTTTCCGAGATACGATAGGGGGAGGGGTGAAGGGGGGGAGAGTGGGGAGTTTTGAAAAATGATTTCGACTAACAATCAGCCCCTTTATACAAATCTGAAAAAAAAATCTTCCAAGTCTCTTTACCTACCACCGGACAGGTTTTGACGCCTACTATAATATTTGTTCAAGCACCTGATGGCTATCTCTAACCGTTATGAAGTTACAGCCTTTTCAATTATAGGGGAGGTTGGGGAGGGGAGCTTCACCCACTCAACCTTCGTTACGCTACGGAGGTCGCCGGCTCGCTTCGCTCGCCACCTCCCCCCTTCGCTCCACTCGGTCTCGCAGGTTCGCTCCACTCAGGACCTATCTACCACCGGAAAGGGGAGGTTGGGGAGGGGAGGGTATGAAAATTTCAACGCCTCTAAATAATAAATGATAATAAAAATCAAAATGCCGCTACGTGTCTTAGTTTCCGAGATACGATAGGGGGAGGGGTGAAGGGGGGGAGAGTGGGGAGTTTTAAAAAATGATTTCGACTAACAATCAGCCCCTTTATACAAATCTGAAAAAAAAAATGTTCCAAGTCTCTTAACTTCCGAGATCCGCCTAAAGGGGGGGAGAAGGGGAGAAAGGGGGACAACTTTGAAAACTGGTTTTTACTTTTCCGAGCCTCCTCTATACGAATCCGTAAAAATAAAAAAATACGGGTCCTTTAGTTTCCGAGATACGATAGGGAGGGGGAGGAAGGGGAGCAAAAAGGGGAGGTTTGGCACTTTTCCCATACTCGCGGGAGTTACTTGTTTACGAATCTGTCAAAAAATACCCACCTCCCCATCCACCATCTGGGAGAACAATTATGTCAATGAGTCAGTGAGTCAGTGGTAATTCAGCTTTATATAATATAACTAGTTTGCTTGGGTGCGCGAGCTGCGCGCAGCTCGCGTGTTTGGTGTTTATGAGAAGTATTACTTACCCTTATAAAATTTTGAGAATCTATAGGCACCCCTAAATGAATTGGAAAATCCGTTAGAATTACCCCTAAAACAGTATGAAAACCCCTACGGACCCCTAATAAAACCTTATTTAAAAACTGAGACCTTTTCCCATAAAAAACATTACCCTAAAGTTTGCTGAGTTACGCTTCACCAACTCAACCATCGTTACGCTAAGGAGGTCGCCGGCTCGCTTCGCTCGCCACCTCCCCCCTTCGCTCCACTCAGGACCTACCTACCACCGGACAGATTTCGACACCTACTATAATATTTGTTCAAACACCTGATAGTTATCTCTAACCGTTATTAAGTTACAGCCGTTTTCAATTATAGGGGAGGTTGGGGAGGGGAGCTTCACCCACTCAACCTTCGTTACGCTACGGAGGTCGCCGGCTCGCTTCGCTCGCCACCTCCCCCCTTCGCTTAACTCGGTCTCGCAGGTTCGCTCCACTCAGGACCTACCTACCGCCGGAAAGGGGAGGTTGGGGAGGGGAGGGGAGGGTATAAAAATTTCAACGCCCCCCAATAATAAAGTATAGTAAAAATCAAAATTCCGCTACGTGTCCTAGTTTCCGAGATACGATTGGGGGAGGGGTGAAGGGGGGGGAGAGGGGGGGAGTTTTGAAAAAGAATTTAACTAAAAATCGGCCCCTTTATACGAATCTGAAAAAAAAAATGATCGAAGTCTCTTAACTTCCGAGATTCGCCTAAAGGGGGGGAGAAGGGGAGAAAGGGGGACAACTTTGAAAAATGATTTTTACTTTTCCCAGCCTCCTCTATACGAATCTGAAAAAAAAAATGTTCCAAGTCTCTTGGTTTTCGAGATACGATAGGGAGGGGTGAGAAGGGGGGCGAAAAGGGGAGGTTTGGCACTTTTCCCATAGGTTTCAGAGTTAGTTGTTTACGAATCTGCAAAAATATACCCACCTCCCCATCCACCATCTCGGAGAACAATTCTGTCAATAACTGTAGTAAAAATGTCAAACATAACCCTAGTCTTCCACTTTTCAAACTCTAGTGAAATGCCAAAGAAAGCCCAAAAGGACCTGAAAGGTTTCCACTTGATTAAGCTCTTAATCATTCTAAATGAGCAACTCCAAATCACTCTAAAACGATACCCATATCAATTTTTTTTGATAAAATCAAGCCCCCCATTTGAGAAGTAGACACCCTTCTAAAATTTTGAGAATCCATAGGAATCCTTAAATTAATTGAAACATCCGTAAGAATTACCCCTAAATCAGTATGAGAACCCTTAAGAACCCCTAAAACATTTGAGAAGTACAAAAAAAACATTACCTTAAGGTTTGCTTGTCGTCCTCCCTGAGTTACGCTTCACCCACTCAACCATCGTTACTTTTTCAAACAGCTGCGCGCAGCTCGCGTGTTTGGTGTTTTTGAGAAGTATTCCCTACCCTTATAAAATTTTGAAAATCCATAGGAATCCTTAAATGAATTGGAAAATCCGTTAGAATTACCCCTAAATCAGTATGAAAACCCTTAAAAAATTTGAGAAGTATATAAATTACATTACCCTAAGGTTTGCTTGTCGTCGTCCCTGAGTTGCGCTTCACCCACTCAACCTTCGTTACGCTACGGAGGTCGGCGGCTCGCTTCGCTCGCCACCTCCCCCCTTTTGCTCCACTCGGTCTCGCAGGTTCGCTCCGCTCAGGACCTACCTGCCACCGGACAGGTTTCGACGCCTACTATAATATTTGTTGATAACAAACAAACAAACACCTGATGGCTACCTCTAACCGTTATGAAGTTACAGCCCTTTCAATTTTAGGGGAGGTTGGGAAGGGGAGCTTCACCCACTCAACCTTCGTTACGCTACGGAGGTCGCCGGCTCGCTTCGCTCGCCACCTCCCCCCTTCGCTCCACTCGGTCTCGCAGGTTCGCTCCACTCAGGACCTACCTACCACCAGAAAGGGGAGGTTGGGGAGGGGAGGGTATAAAAATTTTAACGCTCCTCAATAATAAAGTATAGTCAAAATCAAAACGCCGCTACGTGTCCTAGTTTCCGAGATACGATGGGGGGAGGGGTGAAGGGGGGGAGAGTGGGGAGTTTTGAAAA
Source organism: Xestia rhomboidea (assembly GCA_963853795.1). NCBI lineage: Eukaryota > Metazoa > Arthropoda > Insecta > Lepidoptera > Noctuidae > Xestia > Xestia rhomboidea. The sequence goes on along the minus strand of OY970767.1, from coordinate 8,065,352 downwards.
ATGATTTCGACTAACAATCAACCCCTTTATACAAATCTGAAAAAAAAAATGTTCCAAGTCTCTTAACTTCCGAGATCCGCCTAAAGGGGGGGAGAAGGGGGGAAAGGGGGTCAATTTTGAAAACTGGTTTTTACTTTTCCGAGCCTCCTCTATACGTATCCGTAAAAAAAAAAATACGGGTCCCTTAGTTTCCGAGATACGATAGGGAGGGGGAGGAAGGGGGGAGAGGGGGGAGTTTTTAAAAATGATTTTTACCAACTCTTTGCCCCTTCTTACGAATCTGAAAAAAAAAATGTTCCAAGTCTCTTAACTTCCGAGATCCGCCTAAAGGGGGGGAGAAGGGGGGAAAGGGGGACAACTTTGAAAACTAATTTTACTTTTCCGAGCCTCCTCTATACAAATCTGAAAAAAAAATTGTTCCAAGTCTCTTGGTTTCCGAGATACAATAGGGAGGGGGGAGAAGGGGGGTGAAAAGGGGAGGTTTGGCACTTTTCCCATAGGTTTTAGAGTTAGTTGTTTACGAATCTGTCAAAATATACCTACCTCCCCATCCACCATCAAGGAGAACAATTCTGTCAGTGAGTGAGTGGTAATTTAGCTTTATATAGTATAATATTTTAAGTTTGGAAAAGGTTGATCCTTAAACTGGTGATTTGTTGTCGAGACTTATTTTTGTGACGGTCTTTTATGTTTCTCATTGCATACATTGTCACTTTTATAAGTAGGTGCTAGGTGCTTTATTTTATAACAAACTTATAGGTTAAACTTTATCCGTCCAATCTATTTTAAGTAATTTGACAGACTTATTTTTAACCGACTTTGTAAAATATACTAAGTACTTCTTATTACAATATATTTTTTTTAACATTAATACTTGTACCAAATATACCTACGTATTAAATGCCAACAAACCAATTGTATTTTTATTTTTAATTTTTTAAAATACCTGTCTCCACTGATCGCAAATTAAGGTACAGGCTACATCAACGCGTTGCATTTTAGGTTCCGTAGCCAAATGGCATAAACGGGAACCCTAATGTATTCGTCCCTGTCCGTCAGTCTGGAATATGAAATAAGTAAGGGGGTATTCTATTGAAACTCCTTAGGTACTTGGCTAAATGTTACGTGTAAAGAAAAGTAGGTGTTTCGTATCTACGTTTATTATATGTCACCACCAAAATAAGGTTGCAATATAAGTCCCTCTGAATCGGATAAACTGGTGGCCGCTTGCGCAGTTATGTTATCTACATCGTGTTCGCAAATAAATAAGCTCCTCATTTCGCAAGCGGTGTTGACCAGACGTCCATTGAAGAACATGGAGCCGCATTTCTCATGGATGTCTCCGTTAGGTTGGTAAGCTTCGAACCAGGCGTCCCGATTCACAGTCAACTGCGTACCTAAAAGAAAACAGACAGTCAAGAAAATGCTTTAAAAAAATCACAGATAAATTCACTCACGTACCTGTAACTGTCTGCCAGCCCTCGTTGAATTTGTTATGAAAGCCTAGGTGATATATTCCTCTTTGGTAGTTCCCTTTGACTCTTGGTTTCGGTGTGGATTCTGTTAACTTCGCAAGGTAATCCGCTTCCCGACTATTACTGATCACTGCCAGGTGAGACAGTTCTATTTGACACAAAGCGTATGCTTCGTCCCAGTTCATTGGAGTTGTGTGGAGCTTGTAGCAGTTGCCATTATCTTTATTGTAAGTGTAATCTGTGGTAATTAATGAACACGTACTTCATCTTATTATCATTCATAAACATACGCCTCTTTCCGTTTGGTTGGGCAGAAATTAAAAATGTCACTTGCTGCGATCCTTATAAGTTTGCAATGAACGCAGCAGGTGGCCTACCATGACGTCTTAGAGATAGATCGTTTTAATCGCGTTCCAGTGTGGGTAAGAGACGGAGCTATAGAGGACGTCTAGCGCCATCTCTTTCCCACACTGGCACGAAATTAAAACGATCCTCCTTTAAGACGTCATGGTAGGCCCGCTGGTGGCAGTTTTCTGATCCCTGACTTTCCTGAAGAATAATGTACCTATGTACTTACGGCCATTATCAATAACTTACAAGCCGGTTTCCTTAGGCTATTATCTCTGTCTGTTTGACATTTTGCTTACTGACCGTTTAGAAACAAAAGTCAAGTGACAGGTAGGTGACGCGGATAGGATATTCTTTGTTTATAGAAACACCGATAGCTACGGAAGTGCATATTAACCAGCAGTTATACGTGACTAAGTTATAGAAAATGGCCGTTAATGATTCAACATCTCAGATCGATCTGACGTTACTGTAGCATCAAGTAGTGTTAGTATGCCACTGTGAACCATACCTGCTAACTTGTGCCCCAGTTTTAGATATCAGGTGCTAAAGTATCATGAAATAATAAGTACTATTTTTTAAAACCCTGAGTACCTACTGATTTTTACATCGTGGTACGGCAGAGTATGTATTAGATAATAAATACCTACCTACCTTCCTAGTTAGGCTAGTTTAAAAGTGGGTTGTCCTGTTAATGACGTCATAAAGCTCACTTAAGATCGATTAGAGAACAAAAAACCTGCTTTCTGCAACTGATGAGGTTATTGGCATATGGATGTCGGCGGGACAAATGGTTTTAGAGATGGTCGGTACGTTTGTTTTATGCAATGTTATGATTGTGTTGGTCGGCTTTACGTAAATCTTTTTTGAACGCAAGGTACCTACATAAATATGGTAAACTAATGTGGCCCTCCGCGCCAGACACGAGAAGCGAACACGAGAAGTTCTCAATAAGTATTTTAATTTATTTCCGGGTTACGCTAAGACTATATGAATTTGGCAAAACCCAAGGCTATAAAAAGTTACGTATGTGGTGCGTCTCCTACATACTTACATAGATTAAAACTCACCTAAATTGGGCATGTTGCATTGATAGTTCCACTCTAAAGACTGAAGATTCTTCTTGCAAATAAAGGAATATTTCTTGTCACATGCGTAATCATCCAGGTATCCGGGTCCTTCTTTTAAATAAATGTACACACAATCCTGTCCTTCACCTGAATTGTCCGGCTGCCCAGGTTGCCAGTTGTTGTACACCTCAGATATTGATTTACCTAGAAGTATTAAAAACAAGGTGTAAACGTACCCCACACGACGCCGTCAACCAAGCATTCTATACATCAAACTAAGTACCTAACTCTTTTTTTTTTGTTTTTATTTTTTTTTTTTAGGATGGGAAATCATCAAATGACTCCTCCCGCTCTGGGCGGAGCAGGAGGGAGTGTCAGACTTTTACTGACTAAAACCCATCCATGTTCCTTCATCGCCTTTTGTGTTCCGGGGCCACGGTATCTCTTTCGAATAGTCCCGCAGCCAAACTAAGTAACCCTACGCAAGAGTTTTACTTTTTTGTTTGTTGGGGGGAAAAATGACTGCAAACGGTAAAACTAAATGTCACTCAAAACATTGTGCTGATTGATGCATTGAACAGTACAGGAGTCACGAAGATATTTAAAGTGAAGTTATTACGTTAAAAACTAGTATTTAAAAAAAAAAAACTTGTGAAAATGTTGGAATTTTGACCTCCAATATATTTTAATAGAAACATGATACATACCATCAACGGTCTCAAACACTCCTTCAACCAATAAGTCTGACAGGCCCACGTAAATCCACTCGATGTTAGGCTTTATTTTGTTCCAAAACGATAACAGTGCGTTTGCTTCATCGTCGTTATCTGGGTGCCAGAAAGTGGCTCCTTCCAGAGCACACATTCGTTTGGCATCAGCCCATGTCTGTGGTATCGTGTGCATCTTATAGAAACTTTCAAAAGCGTCTATGTAATTGTAGTCCTTTCGGAAAAACTTTTTAGCTCTTTGTCCATCTATAAAGAGATAATTATACATTTTAAAAGTAGATAATGAAAAGATGTGTTGTCTTTGTCAAATCAAGGGTTAAAAATATTATGTACCTAACATACTTGGTACTTTTTTGCACTTAAAACAGCGAATAAAACTAATGGGTGTTATTGTGGTAGCTGTTGTGCCCTGAAAAACGCGACACACATATATAAACTTAGTTGTAAATATACTCACACGAATCTAATACTATGTTCACAGTTAAAAAGAATAATAAAGTTTTCAAAAACATTTTGCGGAATGAGACGACTGACGTCTTGAACCGCGACAGACAAACACGTTGGTGTATATTTAGTAGTTTTTTGATAGTCAGTGTGTAACCAGTTCTATTTGCCACGTGTAAGCCACTGAGCATTTATAAACACCAAAAAGACAAACGTGTGAGATGTTTATGTGAGACAAAAAATACGAGTTACTCATATAGAGAGGTAGATCAAAAATACCAGACCTGGCGAATGCGCCGCTCGCGAGCCGCGCTCATAGATCACGCGTATGTGCGCACGAGCTGCGCGCGCGCCCCACTCGAGCTTTGCTAGGGTTGAACTAGAGCGACGCACGAAATGTAGGCTGTAACCGCACGCGAGCAACACGCGTGCAGTTCGCGAGCGGCTCGCGAGCGGCGCATTCGCCAGGTCTGGACGCACCTTTAGAGTTATGCGTGGTCACCGCCAGAAAACGCGCTTTGCCGCCTCCGCCCTCGGCGTCTATGCCTAACACCATACAATTTCAATCAATACATTAGTTAGAAAATAAACGCCTTTGAATTTTGCCTAACTTTATTGTACCTACAGTATATTTTTCAACTAGATTTTTGATGTGTATTAGAATGGCGGGTGTTATTTTGGCGGTACCTAAACCCAAGAAATCACAATCATAGACACGGTTACTCAGAATAACTAGCCGCGCTACAGTTTATACTTTTTAGAGCTACCTGTTTGTTTACCTAGTCTTGTGTTATTGTTCCGAAATAAACTTTTTTTTTTTTTTTTTAACTTCAAAAGTTAGTTGACATTACTCACTTTTGATGTTACGTCGCATTATCATCTAAAATTCTAGTAAAAAAGGGTGGAATTTAAACGAGTGAAAATAAATTCATATTAAAGCTGTGTCAAAAATACTGAATATTATGGGCTATTAAAGTACACAAAAAAGCGTCTAAAGCCCTGGGGTTCATTATCCGTAATGCCAGCTCGTTTAAGAGAATGAAAACCCTGAAAATTCTTTATTGTGCTTACGTCCGTAGTCATCTCGAATATGGTAGTCAAATTTGGAATCCGAATTATGCAGTGCATTCAGACAGATTGGAACGAATACAAAGGAAATTCACGCGATACCTAGGTTATAAATTTAAAATCCCATACCTGAGTTACAAGGAACGATGCGTACGATTCCACTTACTTCCACTTGTAACTCGGAGAAATATATCTGACATACGGTTCCTAGTGAAAATAGCACAATCAAGGATCGAGTGTCCCGAACTTCTTTCTAAGCTGTCCCTGAATGTTCCACCTCGCCATTCTCGCTTGAGAAATCTTCTTCGTGCTCCTTACGCTCGCACAGTTTATCGTAGCAATTCTTTTCTGCTTCGTTCAATCAAAGCATTTAACCTAATTGTAATGAACGAACACCCATCAATCGATTTGTTTGCAAGTAGCTTAGCGGCAATTAGTACTGCCTTGTCTAAAAGCGTTTTTGTGACGAATTGTAATAGTATCAAATTTAGTCTATTCTTTGTTATTATGTAAAGCTTAGTTATATCATTAATTATGCTTAGATATTAGTTTGTGCAACAATATTATTGCTAACTGTGGAGGCTTGTAAATGGCTTTTCGTTGATTGCCTCATTATAAATGTTTGTATTGTTAGCTGTAAGCCACCCAAACACAATAAAATAAAATAAAATAATAAAATATGTTATAAATGTTAGTGGGAACCTATTATGTTAAGGAACAACGAGATCGTGACTGTTCCAGACATAACGACTAATATTTGGTAGAAATTGCTGCAATACTACAACAATCACTTCCTTAAAATGATTGAAGTGGGAATAGTACATTTTGATACAAGTGGAGAAAGTTTGTCATTGCATTCGAGGCGGAATTAACTCCCGAGCCGTAGGCGAGGGTGTTTTTGAGCTGAGAACTGCAATAACAAATGTCCACGTGTATCAAACGACGTTTTTCAATACACTTCTGAAGAAATAAAATAAAATAACGAAAAATATTTTTGTCATAAATTAATAAGAAACTATGATTTTAATTTTCTTTTTTTCCGCGCTTTGCTTTCGCCAGGTTGAAGGAGAAGCAAAGGTATGAAGCCGCTAAACAGCCTAATATAAAAAAATTAACTAACCGCTAACCAATTATCATGCCCGCACACGTGTTGGAAAATGAAAAAATCGCACGCGTGTGAAATACCTTGCATGTTGCACCTAATCGTAGTGCGATAAGAACCAGTTTTCGAGGAAGTGTATTGAAAAAATATTGATTTCACACCTTTGTTAGCTGTAGTGCCAAATGGACTAAGGTGAAAATTTTACAAAGCGAACAGCTAGACAAAAGATGGAGGAACGACTAGTCTAAATTGTAGTCTTTGTATATAGACAATCGTTTTCTTTGTCCATCTATGAAATGAAAATTATTCGTAAGTAGCGCATCGTTAACTTTATTTTATTGACTCAGTATCCAGTGTTCATGAACAGTGATGCTGAGAATATTATTGTTTTTGAGGGATGGTTTCGTTTCAATTATGTATGCAAATGGATGTACATATTTGTGTTGGTTAATTTTATGCGCTTGTCTTGCTTCCAACTAAAACTGTGATTACCAAAGCCTGCGTAGCCTTACTTAAAAAGATTTTAACTTACCTAAATGAGGCTTGAAGCAATTGTAATTCTGCTTGAGTGACTGCAGACTCTTCTTACAAATGAAGTTAGATTTATAGTCGCATAGGTAATCATTCATAGTGCCTTGAAGTTCCATAAGCACACAGTCTTCTACACCTCCTAAGTTATCCGGCTGCCATAACTGCCACAAACTGTACACCTCAGCGATTGGCCTTCCTAAAAATAACAAATTAAGTGTTAATTATATGAGTGTTGTCCGTTAGGTTTAAAAGCAGAATTTTCGAAGTGCGAGAATGGCCAAATCCGAAGCTATGGAAAAATAGTACCGTAGAAGACTACCGTCTCTGAGTATTCTTCGCTATTAGGCGAGATTTCAAATAAAACTGATACGGTAAATATTAAAGTTAAAATGGGGGTAAAACGACCCTTAATATGAAGCCAATAGTCACACATTCTTCGCACAACTAATCGTCACAAATCAAATTTTGCCCAATTAGACCACCTGTAACTGTATACGTACCGTCAACGGTCTCAAATAGTCCTTCAGCCTTTATGTCCGACAACCCCACAAATACCCACGGTATGTCAGGTTGAGTGCTGTTCCAAAACGATATAACAGCGTTGGCTTCGTCAACGTCCTCTGCGTAGAACAAGCTGGCTCCTTCTAGAGCACATATTCGCTTGGCATCAGAAAAAGTCTGTGCGGTCCTGTGGACCTTGTAGAAACTCTCTTCTGATTCTATATACGTGTAGTCCTCGCAGAAAAACTTTGTATTCCTTAGTCCATCTACGAAAAGGAAGGTAATAATAATAATAGTAGCCCTAACCACCGGCGGACTACTATTTTTTTTATATGTTTTTTATAAGAAGATTAATATAAATAAGAAATATGAATAAGAAATATTTAAAAATGTAAATAATAAGATCAAAGATGAATAAAGGAAAAAAATAGTATTAATTGTTTACATTATTTTGGTGTACCAACGATAATTTGATTTTTACACCAGGATACTAATAGAAAATCTTGTTTGTACTTTGTTGCCGAATAATAAAAGGCCGAATTGATTGAAAAGTGACCAGAGGGCTGGCTCTTTCTTTGGCCAAAGAATTAGCATTGCCATTCAACGTGGCAATGCTGCCAGTCTTCTGGGCACGTTTCCGAATGACAGCGATGCGGAGGAGTACTTTGACGCCTATTGACGTCGTTGGATATATGTAAGTACTTACGTTTAGTTTTATTTTTGTAATTATTTAGAGTTCTAGTTGTAGTATGTATATAATGTAAATATGGTTTTTCAAAATAATAAATGTGTTTTTATTGAAAAACACTCCTTATTTTTAAACAATTAAATAAAAAGGAATCCAGCTGATAGGGCCGAACATTGCCGCTAAAATATAGGTACTCACTTATGAAATCAATTAATAGTACACTAAAAGAGAGATTATACTTATTTTAAAATCATTGTTGTAACTATTGTATATGACATGAATATATTTTATACTTTTTTGGGGGGTATGAAGAACAGGGTCTAAAGCTCTTCATCCCCCATAGAAAAGGGAGGATCCTCCCACCAGACGGGTGTTGTGTCTGGTGGGCCACTGCCCGACAGTTGAAATAGTAGGTCCCCTATTTTATATTTTTTACATCAATAAAAAGGCATCTGAAATATTGTCAATTTTCTATCAAAAAGATTTCTCGCCACACTTTATTACTTTTGAAGTCGCACGACAATAATGTGAACTGTGAACAGAAATGCAGAAAGAAAATAAAATGTGAAGACAACATGTCTGTGGTATAAGTGCACACAACAGAAAAAGAAAACAAAAAAAAAAGTATGAAACAATGTAAAAAAAAAACGACTGTATTACTGAACTCCGAAGTTTAAAACACCAATGTACGGAATACATAAAGTTTGGAAGTCCGACTTACGTGAGTCAGAAAGTACGCTATGACGAATTACGTTATTGAGAATGTTCGTGATCGCGAAGCATGTTACTCCGAAAGTTTGCTATGACGAATTACGTTATTAAGAATGTTCATTATCGCAATGTACGTTACTCCGAAAGTTTGATATGACGAATTACATTTTTCAGAATGTTTATCATCGATATGTGCAAAAGCGAAATATTCTCTCAGAATCTCGATAATAAACATTCTGAATAACGTAATTCGTCATAGCAAACTTTCGGAGTAACGGACTTCGCGATGACGAACATTCTCAATAACGTAATTCGTCATAGCGTACAGTCGTGGTCTTTTCCGCCTGACCAGTTTAACATTTTTTCGCTTACATCATGCGGAGGCGCCGAGCTACGCCCCCTTAAAGTTTAAGCCTATTAGGAAAGCGTCAACTTTGGCGCGCAAAATAACAATAACTCACGTTGGGCGTGCGTCGTCAGTGCGCTCGGCCGATTGGTATCTTTTAATTAATTATTTCTATACAAAGTCAACGGGGCGGGGCTAGAGAGCGTTTCTGTGTTGTGTGTGCAAGCAAAAATAGGCTTAGTGGTGATCAGGCGGGAGTGTCCTCGATAGTACATTGGTGTTTTAAATTTCGGAGTTTAGTAATACAGTACAAAAAAACTACTTACTTGAGAAATGCGATAAAAAGTACACTACGAAAAATACTGACACTGTATTAGAAAGCATTGTTGTAACGACACGACTTGTAGCTTGTCCTGAAGAATGCATATCAATATGTTGACGCTTCAACGAAGTTGTTTTATAGTCAGAATTTGCATTCATGTAGACACGTTTTATCGCTATTGTTGTTAATTGAACTGACATCTGTACTATACATAAACTGTATATTCTTTCCCATAACATATACAGAGTGAATTTCTAAGTAATGTAAACATGGTTGTGATACCTTCTAAATAAAAGTAGTCTAAGCTGCGGCGGAAGTGGGTGTATTTTGCCCAGAGACCTTTAAACTGGTTTTTTAGAAAACAATTTATCGGCTCGGGTCGATCTTTAGGTTAAGCCGTGCTTGCGTAGGTTGGTCTGTGGATGGGTGACCACCCATTATGTACCGAGTTACCTACGTGCCTCGGAAAGCACGTTAAGCAGTTGGTCCCGGCTGTCATTTGTGGATCTTTGACAGTCGTTACAGGTAGTCAGTGGCCCAATAAGTCTGACAACCAGTCTTACCAAAGGGTATCGTATTACTCAGTACTAACTGGGTTGTGGAGGTCAGATAGGCCGTCGCTCCATGTAAAATACTGGTTGGGAAAAGGCTATGCAGTTGATGATTTTCTCGCCGTTGTCTCTTATTACTTCGGGTCGGTGCAGTAAGTTGTACCTAAAGTATGACCACTTAAAGTGTGAGTGCAGTTCAAGGTGGCGTTGTTTGTCATGAAAATATATCACAGCCATTTTACTCGAAGACTGTTGCCATCACACAGTTGAAATTTGGAGAGCAGGATGTCTTCTATGAACCACTAGACAAAAGTGAAGTAAAATTACGATTAAAAAAAAGGCGTGGTCACTGGTTCCTCTACCGACAATTTTTAAAAAAATATTATGATTTTATAATGATATTGCTGAATATTTTTTTTTCAGATGAGATAATCTCCACAAATTTTAAAAGTAAGAGAAGACAAAATCTTTAAATGTATGGGTTTGTAGAACGTAAAAAAAACTTTCAAGACTTGATATTTAGCTTTTGAGACATGAGAATTTTTCGTGAAACAGCCTTCTTTGCGGAAATTGATAACGTAATAATTATGTTACATCCAATTCTCTAAAAGCTGAATACACATTAAATACAAAATTGAGCTCTTCGTTCTTGTGACTATATTATAATATTGTTCATAACTCGTTAAATTTCAACAAGTATGTAGTTGCATCTTTAAAACTCAGTCTGTATATACTTTTCATAAAATGCAGAGGTGACTGAACTGACATTGACATGTTTTGGAGAGTAGGAAACCTACCAACATAAAATTACGCATAACTGGGCGTTTTATCAGTTAGGTATGTTTATTTGTGCAAGCTTCTTCAGAAACGACTGTTTTACGGGGAGCAGGACCAAGTCAAAACGTGAGATGTCATTCGATTTTAAACCTTGTGCCGTGCAACTAGTCATAGATCTGTCTATTACTATCAACCTGACCTGCCCTGAACTGTCCCACATGTGAATGTGGTTTCTGGTTATACAATGTGTAAACGGATCCCTTCACGAAGCCGTGAACCAATAATTCTGTAAGTACATCAAACTAAGTAACTCTACGCAAAAAGAAAATCTGGGAAACAACATTTTTTTTTTGGGGTGAAACATCACATTTTACGGTAGGACTCAAAGTAACGCACTCAAAACATTGTGTTGATGGCTGCATTGAATAGAACGGGGGTGGTGGAGGTATTTAAAGCAAAGTTATCCAATAAAAAAAATGTATTTAAAATTTGAAATAGTTGGAACCTTAACCCCCCATCTCAGTAACTAGAAGGTACCCAGGTACGATCCAGAACAAAAAAAAAAACGCAATCATGGGGAGAACAAGTGCCCATATATCGACCTCAAAAAAAAAAAAAAATGTTTTGTTTTTACTTAAATATATTTTTTGTCACCAAAGTTTATATTTGTCACAAATTTGTATCATCTATTATTAATGGAATGTTTCATTCTCAGATAAATAAAAAGTATGAATATACATATATTTATGATTTACCAAATTAATGTCATTATATATCTAAAATAAGAGATGGATCATCAATAACATTGTAGTTCATTCTTGAATAAAAACTACGTTCTCATAATAATAGGTTTATTCCATAAATTATAGTTTCGTACTCAGAATGGTAGATCTGTCGCCAAATAAATAGATTGTCGTCTCCCAGATTGAGACTTGTTATTTTGTCACCAGTACAGTTGTGACATTTTATTTCGTTCATTTGTCAAATAAAACTATTCGTTACGAAAATATGTAATAATACTAAACGTACAAAAAGTACCACATCGCCATCCATGACTCAAATGAAGAACTATCTAACATCAAAAGTTATCCGCGACTTGAAATAGAAAAAACCCGACTAACTACCAGACACATCACCCGTCTGGTTAGAAGAGGGGCATGCCGTCCATAGAGGCAATTAGGCCTGGCCTACCCTACCAACAACGCCAAATGCATTTATTATAACTATGTTACCAAATATTATTAAAAAAGTTAAAACTCCTGTTAAACATTTATAGCAACTTATCACGCCCGTGTAACGTAACTCACACTATACTGTAAGTTACTACGACGCTCTGGACGCACTATTAGTAGGCAGAAACACGAACAGCCTAATTCCCATTGATAAATTTACGCACACTGGTGCATATTTTCGTTTGTATGAACGGGACACATGTGTAGATTATGGACGTAACTCCTGAGAGTGCAGCTGGCCATCGCATGTTGTGTTTGACGGCTACACAAAGTCAAGATTAAATGAATGAAGAGCAGGGTTCCTTATTTGTGGAGAATTCCCCGAATTCCGGGGAATTCGAGAAAACCCAAAAACATGTAGAGCGACGACGTTGTGATGTTGCACGATTTTTTTTGGGTCATTAGTATGCGTGGCCTACCCTCCGTGGACAACCTCTGCACGCCACTGCGAATACAAATGTTTAAAACGGTGACTTGAAAATACAGAGTTACTAGTTGTTCAATACGATCGACTCAGAAAACAAAACAAGCTTATTAACCACTACCGATTGTAGAATTTGTAAATAAGGCGCATAGTCTGAAGCTTCTATTTCTATTTGCAGGGTTTAAAGTAATCTAACACGAAGTGGTTGCCGGAGTCTTAGTTCGCGGCCTTCGCCCGCTCACTAGACCCCGCCATCCCCTTCGAACCTAACCTGTTTGAGTCGGGGTACCACGAGTTCGACACGTGTTTCGCCCCTCAACGAGACCTCCAATCCTCAGGAGAGGCTGACTCGACGACCGGTCGGACGCGAAGACTACCTGTATTTTTTTTTTGTGAATGGTATCTCTCAGGTCAACTCAGGTGGCTGTCGTTTGCTTAACCAGACTATGTGAGCCAGCTGTACGGCGCGATTGCCATTTCTCCAATCTGCTCTGGATTTCAGGTCCATCTTCGCCAAGAAGAACAATGTCGTCGTTAAACGGTATTCACCATGGGGCCTCTTCCTGTATGTCAAAGCATCCATAAACAACAGGAAAGGGTAACGACTCTAAGCCGACTCTTGATGCAAGCCTGCAGCCACACTGAACTCGTCGGTGTTGCCAGTAGCTGACCGGACGTTAGGTACAAGATAGACTGTACGGAGCACGAATTAACTGGACATACTTTCCAGACGTACATTTCCCTTTTAATGCTCACCACAACACAGCCCGAGGTACCCTATAATACGCTTTCTCTAGATCAATAATATTATGAAAATAGGTAGATAATAGAGCAGCTATAATATGAAAAAAAGAATTTGCAAGCAAAACAATCATGTATATTATATTTTCGAGCCACTTGGGTTTAAAATCCTCGAGGTATGAGGTCCGTGCAAATCTTGTTCGGCGAAATGCATGTTTTTGGCAATAAAATTAGTGACCTGTTTGTTATTCAAATGAAACATCTTTTTAGGCTAATTGTTACCAATGCGCTTGGCATAACGTTTATAGAAAAGTACATGAGTTCCGCTTCTACGTTTTCATTCGTCAACGCCGCCACCGACATAAGGTTGTAAAAAATGTTGTTCTGAATCAGTTGAACTGACGCTTGAAGGTGTTTGGCCATCTAGTTCGTGTTCACAAATGAAAAGGCTCTTCGTATCACAACTGACGTTGATTAGACGTCCGCTGTGTAACATCGAACCGCACTCGTCAGGGTCGTTTCCGTCCGGCTGGTAATGGTCGAACCACGCGTCAGCATCTAAACTCAGCGGCGTTCCTGCAATTGCAAATTACCCGTCAAAACTCAATCAATAGTACACTACCGAGCCGTCATTGATATATACACAAAAGACTCGAACCTGTAATTGTCAGCCAGGCCTCGGTTAGTCTACTATGAAAGCCCAAGTGATAAATGCCTCTTTGGTATGATCCTTTGATCCTCGGTTTAGGCGTAATTTCTATTAACTTTGCAAGATAATCTGCTTCCGACCGATTTCTGATCACCGCCAGCGATGATCGTTCTGCTTGACACACAACGTATGCATCGGTCCAGTTTAATGGAGTTGTGTGGAGCTTGTAGCACTTGCTATTATCCTTATTGTAAGTATAATCTGAAAATAATAAAGATACACATAAATATTTTAAAGTAAAATCACGTTTTTTTTTTACGAGCGTTTAAAACATTGAATAAAACTTGCCTAAATTGGGCATATCGCATTGATAATTCCACTCTAGAGACCGAAGACTCTTCTTACAAATGAAGGAATATTTTTCGTGACATGCCTCATCTTCTAGGTAACCGGGTCCTTCTTCCAAATATATGTACACACAATCCTCTCCTTCACCGTCGTCGTCCGGCTGATCGGGCTGCCAGTTGTTGTACACCTCAGAGATTGATTTACCTGGAAGTATGAAATGTGATCTTACGGTCAAATCATAGCACGGTGCAGCGGTGTGCCTGTGGTAACAGCTTTTATTTAAGAGTTGTATGCATTACTTTCATCACCACTGCTCTCAAAAGGGTGAAGGAAAATACTGTGAGGAAGGCTTTGTGACATCTAACAACCAGATCTGGGCTTGCGTAGTGGTTTACACCTCAGTCCCTCTCACAGATTGCTGATTATGTTTAATTGTGTTTTTTCATTAATCTATATTTACCTATATCCATACTATAATATTATTAAGAGGAAAGATTTGTATTTTTGTGTGTGTGTATGTTTGTAATAAATAAATTCAAAAGCTACTGCGCCGATTTCAAAAATTCTTTCACCATTAGAAAGCCACGTCTTTACTGAGTAACATTGTAGCTTATGTTACTCACTTTTTCCCCTTACTCCCATGGGAACGGGAACTACGCGGGTGTAACCGCGTGACGTCTGCTAGTTTAAAAATATGGAAAAATATGCGATTCTTAGTTTATGTAATACTAGAAACATAATACGTACCATCAACTGTCACAAACACTCCTTCAACCAATAAGTCTGACAGCCCCACGTACATCCATTTGATTTTGGGTTTAGTTTTATTCCAAAACGCTAACAATCCATCTGCTTCATCGTCGTTATCTGGGTGCCAGAAAGTGGCTCCTTCCAGAGCACACACTCGCTTGGCATCAGCCCATATCTGTGGTATCGTATGGATCTTATAGAAACTGTCAAAAGCTTCTATAAACGTGTAGTCGTTTCGGAAAAACTTTTTGGCTCTCTGTTCGTCTATGAATAGATACATTTTAAAGTAAAAGATACAAAGATTGCTTAAAAAAAAAAAAAAGAAAAAAAAAAACTGGATGTGGATGCTCAATTGCTCATTTATTGGCGTTTTGTTTAATTAAATAGAAACATACTTGGAACTTCTTGCACTTACAACAATAAACAACGCTAATTAGGCGTTACCTAAATATTGTTGATATACATTGTATACATGACATAATTATAAAAGTTAGTTGTAAATATACTCACATGACTCTGTTACGAAGTTCACAATCAGAAAACATACCAAACTTCTCGAAAACATTTTGTGAAAACAGTTTTAATCAAACGACTGACGACTTGAACTGCGTCAGGCAGACAAACGTAAGAGAATAATATAGTTGATTGTTGATAGTCTTGTTCAACCAGTTCTGAATTATCAAGTTTTGCAAATATAGAGAGATGGATCTGCAACTAGTGACCACTGAGCATAAAAGTAAACAAACAAAAAAGCTTTAAAGTCGTTGGCAAAAAAAAACTGAATCCAACAAACAAAAGTCACCGACAAACACAAAAAGTGAAAAATAACTTTAGCTCCAGAAGCTAAAGTTATTTTTCACTTTTTTGTGTTTGTTAAAAAGTTTTTTATTTTTTAAATTTTAGGGAACTCTGATGTTATGTTATGATAGCATATCTGATGTTATGTTATGATGGATGTTGTATTGACCGGCTTTTACCCGGACACTTTTAAAAACCCCACCCGGCCAACCCCCGGACACCCTGCAAAGTAGAACGAATACGGGGAAACCCGGACGGATGGCAACCCGACATGAATGTATCGTTTGGGGATGAAACCCTCAAGACATGGGATTCGTACTAATCTGGTTCGACGGGCTGCACTCTGTAGTAAAAAATCAGTAAGCTGGCTTTTATTTTATGTTTCCTCTGCAATTGCCTGGCATTGTGAATAAAAATGTGCATAATCCGCTTCTACGTTTTTATTAGTCTCCGCCGACTAGTTCATGTTCACAAATGAAGAAGCTCTTTGTATCGCAATCGATGTTGATCAGTAGTCCGGTGTATAGCATAGAGCCGCACTCGTCAGGGTCGTGGCCATCTGGCTGATAATTGTCGAACCAGGCGCCAGCATCTAAACTCATTGGTGATCCTGAAAAAGAAAATCATCAACTTAGTTTCTATATTTATAAGTTATGCTTCCAGAGAACTACAGAGCCGGTCTTAATAAAAGAAAGTAAAGTTGCCGATATGCGGGCTTTGGTGTGTAAGGTCCATAAGTTAAACACAAAAGACTCGAACCCGTAACTGTCTGCCATTCCTCGTTTAGTCTGCTATGAAAGCCCAAGTGATATATTCCTCTTTGGTATGATCCTTTGACTTTTTGCTTAGGCGTGGTTTTCGTTAAGTTTGCAAGATAATCTGCTTCCGACCGACTTCTTATCACAGCTAGGGAGGACTGTTCTGCTTGACACACGACGTAAGCTTGGGCCCACTTCAATGGAGTTTTGTGGAGCTTGTAGCACTTGCCGTTATCCTTGTTGTAAGTGTAATCTGAAAAGTAAAACATGTAATTTAAACAGTAATTATTAGTCTATTCTGTTGACAATAGATTTTATAAACACTTAAAGCGTTTCGCTAGTGTTAGTATAGATTTAAAACATTCTTACCTAAATTGGGCATGTTGCACTGTTGGTTCCATTCTAGCAAATGAAGACTCTTCTTGCAAATAAAAGGATATTTTAAGCCACAGTGTTCGTCATCCAGTCCGATATCCTTATTTATGCGCACACAATCCTGTGTGCCAAGATGATTGTCCGGTTGTCCTGGGAGCCAGTTGTTGTAAACCTGAGATAATGACTTGCCTAGAAACGAGGATGAAATATTGGTTACATCAAATAGTTAAACATTGTTTTTTTATTGTAATTATAATGGAGCGTTGCATTTTAAACATCAAAATCACCGATCGAATACGCAACACCACAATACGCTCCAAGACAGGCATCGCCGATGTTGGCGATAAGTCTGCGAGGTTAAAATGGGACTGGGCAGGTCACATTTCCAGAATGGGTCAGGACAGATGGGCCAGAATCGTCACACAGTGGGTGCCTGAAGACGGTCGTCGTCACCGAGGCAGGCCTAAAAAACGCTGGCGTGACGATTTGGACTCGTTCCTGACTGATTGGCCAGAGGAGGCAAAACACCGGGAGAGATGGAAGGAAATGGGGGAGGCCTTTGCCCAGCAATGGGACAGAACAGGCTAATTAAAAAAAAAAAATATATATATATATATATATATATATATATATATATATATATATATATATATATATATATTAGGCTTGCGTTTGGCTGCAACTCGCCTGCTGTAGCGATGACGCGGCCTAGGATGAATCACGCTTGTTGAAAGCGAACTTTGAAGAGATCTAGATTATTATGATCGGGAAGCAGAGAAGCCGGCAGTGAATTCCACAGACTGGCGGTTCGCACATTAAATTAATAAATTTTATTAAGATAATTTATGTGATAAAGACCATTGATGGCACCAAGTTAACGATATAATACTTAAATCACAAACGCACCATCAACGGTCTCAAATACATCTTCAATCAGTAAGTCTGACAGTCCCGTAAACATCCATTCGATGTGAGGCTTAGATTTCCTCCAAATTGATACCAATACATGCGCTTCATCGTCGTTGTCTGGGTGCCATAAAGTGGCTCCTTCCAGAGCACACACTCGCTTGGCATCAGCCCATGTCTTTGGTACCGTGTGCATCTTATAGAAACTCTGGAATTCTATTAAGTAATTGTAGTCCTTCCGGAAAAACATTTCAGCCTTTTGTCCATCTGTAAAAAGATACATTTAGTTTAGATATTTAATTTTTCTATGTACTAGTAGTAGTATACCTAGTAAGTAAGTATACCTAGGTACCTAGGTATACTTACTTTACATTTCGATATGTTAATTATTTTGTTAAATATTTTTTGTTTATTTTAGTAGCCATTTGCCATACTTTGTAAACGCTACAACAAGAAGAAGGTAGGTACTATAAAGGGTGTAAAAAGATTCTAAACGAAGCCGAAAGGCACTTGTTTTTCCCATCATTGCAATTTTTTTTTGTTCTAGACCATACCTGGGAACCTTCTAGTTACGGAGATTTATTGGGGGTCAAAGTTCCAACTTTTTCACAACTTTTTTTTTAAATACATGTTTTTAACGTGTTTTTTTTTAATGTTGTTTATTTATGTACACATAAAATACTTTACAGGACAATATATGCATAAAATATATATTTTTTAATAAAAAACTTATTATTTCGTTTATTAATTATATAACATATTTATAAATTTTTAAATATTCTTAATATAAAAACAATATAAATAAAAACATTTAAAAATATAAAAATAGTAGCCCATCAGCGCTGGGAACAGGGACCGAGCTGCTGGTGGTCAGGGCTCTTGAGAGAGGAACCTCCTTGCAATACGTGCCGTGTCCAGAAGTACTGCTTTCTGAATCAAGCCCTTGATCCAGCTGCCAAGTGAGAGCCTCCTAAGATGTTGGTCGAAGCTCTTTGCTATTACACCATTGGCCGACACGACTATCGGCACAATGACTGCTGTACTCACGTCCCACATGTCAACAACTTCGCGAGCCAGATCAAGATATTTAAATAATTGTTTATCTTTCTCTGGTTTCACGAGGTTCTCGTCATGCTATGCGATTGGACAATGATTGTTGATATAACGGTCCCCCGTTATATCAACAATCATTGTCCAATCGATCTAATAAACTTATTATTATTGTAAGAACTTTACTAAACACCTCCACGAGGACACTATTCAATCCAACCACCAGCACAATGTTTTGAGTGCGTTACATTGAGTTTTACCGAAAAACGTGATTTTTCACCCCAAAACAAAAAGTAATTTCCCAGCAATAATTTTTGCGAAGGGTTACTTAGTTTGATGTAGGTACAAAAGGCTTCGTGAAGAGTCTGTTTACATCCTGTACAATAGGTATGTATGTAATCGAACCAAGCGCTAAGAGTCTGGTCATAATTTAGCGGTGTTAGATCCCATCATGATTGATGAATGGATGCCCAAACACTTAAAAACGTGACATAATAAACGTGTGTTGTAAAAATACTTACATGATTCTGTTACAAAGCTCACAATCAGAAATGTTAGAATCGTTTTCAAAAACATTTTGAGGATTGATACGACTAATGTCTTGAATCGCGCCAAGCGTACAAGCCTAGTTGGATGTTTAGTGAATTTAACCTTGTACAACCAGTTAGGTTATTGTGTTACGTATTTTTTATATTTGTGTTTTTAATAAGGAAATATCTGAAACCAATCTCAGGCGAAGTATGGATGTAGGTACCTCACTGTATATAAGGTCCCATTAAAATAGATGGACAAATTTTAAGACAGCGTTCAGTACGTCTAACCAAAGCAAGCAAAAAAAACAACACTGAAATAAAGCGAATCTTCTACTTATCCTAATAATACTATCCTAAAAAGGTTACTAAAGTTACTATGCTTAATACTGTGGTCGGGAGGCTTTTGGGATCGGGACCGCGGTCCCGGATTCCCCCTAAATATTTTTGAGTGATATTTTTGGAACACAAGAAAAAAAAGTTAACAGAACTGACTGGCTATATACTTACGAGAACGCGCCCATAATGGATGTGTGTATGATATTATTTTAGGTCAAAATAAAATCACTTTAATCAGTGTTTTTTTTTTGCTTGGATATCTTTGGTTAGACGTACTGAATGCTGTGTTAAAATTTGTCCATCTGTTTTAATGGGACCTTATATGCCTAGGATGTGATTCAGTGCAGTTTTTCCAAAGTATATTATTAGGGTTCTGAGGAGCGGCGCAGACTTCGGGGGTTGGTGGTATGATTCTCCCGTGCCTCGGGAATCACATTAAGCCGTTGGTCCTGCGTTTGAACAGTCTCCGGTCTTGTCGGATGGCCATCCCATCGGGCTAGGAAATTCAGGAATGATGGAGTGCATCTGTGCATAATATCGCCGATGGCTAATCTTCGCTGAGATTTACCGCCGTGACCGAAAACGGTCAGGGGGACTTTATTTAAGTGTCTACAGGCAGTATACCTACATATACTTATCATAAGGATAATACGCATAAAATAAATCATACAAGACGTTTTTGATAAAAAAAAAGTGTTTATTTAAAGACATAGGACGTTGGATGATGATTTTGGTTGTGTGTGATTTGTGAGGAACATCATCACTGTAGCAAAGCCTTCAACAGCCGTGGACACCACGGTCGCATAGCGGGGCTTGTGAATATTAACTACGCCACCTGTCATCTCTTCTCACCGTGTCGGCCGGCGTCCCAGTTGTATTAGAACCAATGGTTTGGTACGCGATTATGGCAAGACACCCGGCAGTATGCCTTTTTTCATGGCAGTTGAAAAAATAAAAAAGAGAAACAAAGAAAAAGTATTTATTTGTCTCGCACAGGACAAACCAGATACCTACTCCTTTTTTTGAAATCAGCTAAAAATAACTTTAGAAAAAAAAAACAGGAAAAATATAAAAATTCAGACATGGGTACATTAAACTAAAATTGATCCTGTACGAGGCCCTATCTCAGCAGGTGCTGTAAAATTTAAAACAAATGTTACAGTGCTGGGTGTGTAGATACGCCTCTAATATAGAAGCCAACGTGTCGATACTATTGTACTACCACAAGGGATTCCTAATTAAATGATAAGTAAATAACAATAAAGTTGCTAATTAAAAAAAATACTGTATTATATTATAAACAAATGAGCAACATTGTGCACAAGATATATTTAAATTAGTTTTTAAGGAAAAATTATAGATTTAAATTTTATTATTTTATTTTATCCGTATGTGTAGATATAATACATTTAGCATGCAGAAGTGAAGATGTTCAAAATAAGTCAACGAGGTACACAAAATAGGAAAATATAAATCTCACAGCCCTTTTCAACCGGAGTCTCTCACGACCAGTCACCATTATCTGTCGTCTGTCAGTGTCACCTCTTTCCATAGAACTAATATGTGCTGCATACAACCTTATTTCTTCATAATACTTCGTAAGACCTCATTTCTTCCCAACAATACAATTAATGACTAAGGTACACAAGTTAAGCTTTTATGCGTTTTATTAAATTAGATATATTTTCCGATATAAGGTTCTAAATCAGGCTGGTCTGAATTGGCTCAACTGACACTAGCATGTGAAATTACGTGATCTGGTTAGTTCACAAATAAAGAAACTCCTCATATCGCAATCGGTATTGATAAGAAGACCGCTGTAGAACATTGAGCCGCATTCCTCATTGTCGTTTCCGTCAGGCTGGAAGTTGTCGAACCAGAAGTCATCATCTACAATCATCGGTTTTCCCTGAAAAGATAATCATCGATCAAGACAATCACTCTTTTTTTTTCATTCTTTTTTTTTCTTTCATTCAGTCATCAACATCATCATTTTGCTTCCTGCCCTTAACCCGTTCTACTCGGGGTCGGCGCAAGACGTTTTTGTCTTCCATTCACCTCTTTCAGATTCATCGAGTAAGTAAAATTTTTGTATTCCGTTCGATAACGCACCTACCTCCTGCCCCCTTATTCACAACGCTTCGATTCGATTTTCGATTCGGAAAGTCGTATGTCTATCTTTTTTTGACATTACGAAATCGAGCGAGATAGACATACGACTTTCCGAATCGAAAATCGAATCGAAGCGTTGTGAATAGCTGTGCTGAACTTCTTGTCTTACCACTCGAGACCGGATTAAATTTATGCAACTTAAAACCGTCGAAATATGGATCATAAATTCTCAAAACATGGAACATAAGTGCCAGAACATGCAACATAAAACTGAAATAAGAACTACAAAATAATGTATTTTTCTATTTTATCTTACTGATTTTTCTATGAAATATTATCATTTTTGTTCATGAAACTTCAATAATTAAGTACTGTTTTAAGTTACAATTGAGCCATAATTATTTAAAATATTTTCATAACTTGAAAACGATCGCAATAAAGGTTCTTTACTTGCGGGTATCAATCAGCTCTGGCACATTTTTGCATTTTTACAGTTACATACAGTTAATAAATTATTATAGATTTAGGAAATATGCCTGAAATATGCACGTTCAGTTGATTTTAGCTAAAACATGTATTATCTTCCAAAAAACAGCCATAATATGCAAATGCAAACACAAACATACATTTGCATATGATCTGGTCTCCACTCATCACACTCACGTACCTTTAACTGTCTGCCAGCCGTCTTTTAACTTGTTATGAAAGCCCAGGTGATATATTCCTCTTTGATTTTTCCTTTGACCCACGTAGGTTTCGGTGTGAATTCCGTTAACTTCACAAGGTAATCGGCCTCCCGCCTATTATTGATCACTGCTAGGTTGGATTGGTCTAGTTGACAAATGGCGTATGCTTCAATTCATTTTAATGGAGTTGTGTGGAGCTGGTAGCACTTGCCAGTATCTTTACTTAAAGTGTAATCTGAAATCATAAACGTGTAATGTTAAAGTTATGTATGTTTGTATGTTAAAGAAAACAAAAACGCCATTTCGAATGATTTGCAAAATAAAATAGCGCCCTGATAAGTATCCTTCACTTGCAAAGGAAAACTTACCTAAAATAGGCATATCGCATTGATCGTTCCAATCAAGTGTCTTGAGACTCTTCTTGCAAATGAAATAATGTTGTGTTGTACAAAAGAAACCATTCATTTTGCCCTCTTCTGGGTCGAAATTCACACAGTCCTCTTCACGGTCAAAATCGTTTGGTTCACCTTGTGCCCAGTTGGTGTACACCTCAGAGATTGACCTTCCTGGAAACATAGAATGAAGAATGATATCTAGGTTCTAACTTGTTAACATCATTTGATAAATAATAACGGGTTAAAAAAACGCATTCAAGCTGATTACCTACGTTCAAGAAACTCCCTTTGAAGAAATATGGGTTGATGATTCCACCAGGCTATAGAGCCCACTCAACAGAGGATTGCTTTTGTGTAAAATTTTGAGTTGAAAAATTAATAAGTTTTGCGAACTAAATCGCTACTTTGGAAGTAAATGGACACCGAACATTGTACTGGCTACATAGACTTTTCTAAACATGTTAATAAAAAGTCTCGTCAATTTGAAATCGAATTTATCTCTAAAAAGCATTAAATATTTATAAAAAAAAAATGGTGGAAACGGGCATAAATGCAGGCATAAATAAAATAATAAAATATACGTACCGTCAACGGTCTCAAATACTCCTTCTACCAATATATCCGACACACCTATCCACACGTGTTTGATAAGAGGCCTAGCTTTGCGCCAAAAATATAACACTGCACTTGCTTCAGCGTCGTTTTCTGGATAGAAGAAAGTAGCAGCTTCTAGCTCACACATTCGCTTGGCATCAGTCCAAGTCCGTGGTGTCGCATGAATCTTGTAGAAACTTTCGACTTCTATATAATGATAATCCTTTTGGAAAATCTTCTGATCCCTTTCCCATCTATGAAATAAAAAGATTAACATGATCATCATGTGCAGCCCGACTTCAGCCTCTGCTGGGTACGGGCCTCACTTTTTTTTATTAATATAGCATCTGTGTCTCACTACAGGGCAAAGGCCTGATTCCCTCTTTCCGCTTATCCCTATCCAGTGCTATTAATCAGTCCGTAATGTAATAAAAATATTAAAGATACGTAATTTAATTAAATTGGGATTAAAATGCCTCTTTACGAAAAGAAACCAGGGCTCTGAACCGGTTTAAAAAGAGCGGTTAATTTCGACTAAATAGGTACCGGTATATATATCGTTCCTTCATTTACCGGTTAAACAAGGTGAACTGTTTTTATGTAACCCAAATGATAAAGGTTACCGGTTACATAAACACAAACGGTTTTGACACCCAAATTAACCGGTGAATTTCTAAATTTGTTTTTTTTTCGTCAATTTTTTAACACTTCCAACAAGTTATAGTGACATTACCCCACAAAATATTATGAAAAATGTTTGATCTGAGGACGTCAAATACAACCAAACAAAATGACATCGCAAAGTCCAGACCGTGCGACCGAGAGTGGCCGGGGCCGAGGACCTTATAAAATTGGATTTAACCGGTTAATTTTGACTATCAAAACCAAAATTTTTGAAAAACCGGCTACCCTCATAAACCGGTAAATACCGGTAAAGTGCATGCAGTGCATTATTTATTTATTAACAAGCGGACTTAATGCCTGATGCAGAATTGCTGATGAAATAGTGATGATGACGAAATTGTGATGCAGAATTGCAGAGACAAAACATAGTACCTTGGGCTTTAGGAAAGAGAAAATAAAAAAAAATCGTTTAGTTATTTTTCAATACAAGAAATAAGTTACTTTATTGAAATAGGCACCTTGATCTAGGGAGCAAGGTGACTTTGAAAGCCAAACCAGACAAATAAAAGTATTAGTACAAGTGATAGACGTAGATTATCTAGGCCTTTATGCCAATACAATTAAATACGTAGGGATTACAATTTCTTTTGCAATCGCAATAACATAATAATATATTACTAATTTTCGTTGCTTCACAGGCATGACCATCTTAAATACTAAGTGAGTACTCGTGCAGTGCACTTATAAACAAAACATTATAATATGTTAACATACTTACATGAATTCGACACAAAGTTTACAAGCAGGAAAAGCATAAATTTTTTCAAAAACATTTTGTGAATGGCAGGACTATACGACTGAGCTACTACTATACGGCTATACGGCTGAACGGACTATACGGCTGTCTGATCTACCAATCCGCACTGGGCCCGCGTGGTAGATTATAGCCCATTCCCCCTCTTAGAGAGGAGGCCTGTCTCCCTGCAGTGGGAACATTAATAGGCTGATGATGATGATACGACTGAGATCGTTAGTAGCGCCACGTAAACAAATAAAGAAGGAAGTATAGCCAGTTTTTATAGTATAAACTTGCTCAACCAGTTTTATTCCCTTAATGCTGGGGCCACACTAGCGGGTTCGACGAATTCTAGTACTTATCGGAATAGAAAATTCTAGTACTTATCGGATTTGGTTGACTGAGCTTTTTTGACAGTTTGTCTTAATCGAAGCGAACGGTCGCGTGAATACACGAATGACATGTTCATTTGCTCTAACCCACTTTGTTCGGAAATCGGGAGGTATGTGTCGGCTCGATGTGACGTTCGTCTGTTCGGTTAGTTTAGACACGCCCATAGTTTTTTTAAACTTCGTTCGTCCGTGGTTGTGGCCGTAGCTTAAAGAGTTTTTAATTTTTCTTTAATGCAAATTGATGAGGAAAACACAAACTAAAAAACATAAACTAAAACCGGTAACTGGCACAGTGTGAATATCCATACACATTTATCGATCCAGGGGGAACAGGCGTCCGCCGCGGGAGACGCCCCGGGCGTCGGGGGCCACGTGGTGGCTTCCGGCCACCGTAGGCGCGGGCCTGTGGACGGGGAGCTATGGGCTAGCTCGCCGTCCTTCCGTCTCATGACGACAGGCCGTGTCGACGGCGCGTTCGTGTTCCACGCGCGCCTCAAAGAGAGTCAGCAATAGGGAAGGGGCCTGCAAGGGCCGAAGCCTGCCGGGGCTGCGGGACTATTCGAAAGAGATACCGTGGCCCCGGAACACAAAGGGCGAGGAAGGAACATGGATGGGTTTTAGTCAGTAAAAGTCTGACACTCCCTCCTGCTCCGCCCAGAGCGGGAGGAGTTATCTAATGATTTCCCATCCTAAAAAAAAAAAAAAGAGGGAACAGGCGTTTTGTTGATACTATTTGTAACCTTTATTTTCCACTGCAGTACATATCTCTCCAATAACCTTCTTTTCTGTTAGTGATTTTCTTCAACCAATCTCTCATAAGCCCCTCGACTCGTAATACCAGTGGTTTGGTACGCGACTATGGCAAGAGACCATGCAATATGTCTTTATTTTCATAGCAGGTGGGTACGCCTCTAATATACCTATAGTTCCCAACGTCAATAATATTGTACCATTACACATTCAACATGGTTGAATACTATAGCAAATTAATGGGGAGGCTAATAGCTCGCCGAGTAGTAATGCTACAGTAACAGTTCAAGACAATGCTTGACATGTTAACGTAATCTTGATTGATGCCGTTGTTACGCGAACGCACGCGGCATTTTAATCATGCCATTCGTACCCATATACCTAAGTGTGTGTCCTCCTGATTTACCGTATGAAAGAGTAAAATTATTTGTCGCAGGGACATGACGGGCAAACAAACTGACAAAAAAATAAAATAAAAAACGAATAAAATAACAAATATTTATAAATACAACAGGACGAAACAAAATAAGTCTACAGCACGTCGTGACTGCAACAAGCAGCAGGCCTAGCCAAGTTACAAACGTTTCATATCTATTCTCTTTCTACAATCGTTAACGCCTCGGCGTAAGCGATTGTAGAAAGCGCTAAATTGGTAGCCAAGTTGACACGACTGAGTCGATCGCTCGTTTTCTAATGTCTGTAGAAAAAACCTACACTTTAGTCTATGGTGAGCGTTCCTACCAAAGAGTATAGCGATCAACATTGTAGAAACGATAACATTCTATTCTATCATTTTGAACGATGTAAACTTGTCTACTAATTTTCTATTCGTTTGTGTTGATCACGTGATTTAACGTTGAGATGATGTCATTCTACTAGCGTTAACGATTGTGGATTGTCAACTTGGCTAAGCCTGCAGGTTACCACTCAGCATGATGCTGCGCTATGGGAGGGGGGAGGGCACAGCACAGCGCTTGTTTTCAGTGCTATGAACTATTCCTTATGTGTAGGTAATACAAACAATAATTAAGTTACTCAAGTTAAGGTACTACGTGTTTATTTTTCAATGCCACCTCCGACATAAGGTTGTAAATTAGGCTGCTCAGAATTGCCTAAACTGACACTGACAGGTATAACGTGATCTGGTTCGTGTTCACAAATAAAGAAACTCCTCATATCGCAATCGGTATTGATAAGAAGACCGCTGTAGAACATTGAACCGCACTCCTCATTGTCGTTTCCGTCAGGCTGGAAGTTGTCGAACCAGAAGTCAGCATCTACAATCATCGGTATACCTGGAAAAGAAAATCATCGATCAAGACAACCAATCATCATCTTCCCGCCCTTATCCCATTCTACTATTTCTACTTGCCCGCGTAGCATGACCACCGAAGAAACGAAAGAGAATCGACTAGTCTTTTGTTCATCTGTCATTAAATCGACAAAATGACAGTTGAACAAAAGATTTGTCGATTGTCTTTCGTTTCTTCGGCGCAACACGTCTTCTTCTTCCATTCTCCTTTGTCAAACTTATCGAGTTAGAGGATAAAACGTTGTAAAATGTTGTAAGTACTCGTTTTATTATTGGTAACAGATAATATGCTTATCTATAATTTTATTTTAACAAGAAACCCCAATGAATTGTAAACAGTCTTGAGGAAAACCGATTATTAATGAGATGAGACCCAAAAGTCAACAACCTTCCTTAAATTATGGGCGATAAATTTAAAAATGGCCTCTGGGTAAAAATACGGTATTATATCCGCAACTTGCTGTAGATTGACAAAGGAGCTAGATTATAATCCGGTATCTATGATCACTAGGAGGTTTATTGACTCCTTTTCTTGACAACTAGAAGAAGAAAAAAATTGGCCCTGCTCACAAAAAAACTCGTTACGAGCTCAAAGTTTAAAAAAGCTGTATCACTACCTATGCATGTAAAATTTATTTATTTATAATAAGCACACCAACAGCACAGTCACAATTCAAATCAAATAACATCTAATATTAGCTAATATTAGATGTTATTTATAACATAAATGCATGACATTGATATATGAATGTTAGAGATAGAGAAAATCAAAAATAAAGAGTATGTATACTAGTCTTTAACCTAGAACACTACAAAAACAAAACAATTTGAGCTATACTTAGACATGCACTCATCGCATTGATTAAATACGGCACGTCTGTATGAAGCGAAACTCATGGAGAAAACATCAATAGGGTAATCTGTCTGTTTGGACCTTTCATTATATTGCCTTGCCATACGTGTTAGGGGGCTATTCAATGTGGTATTTAGTGTGGATCATTGTAGCTAAAACCTTTTATTTATACAACCAAAGCAGTGTATGCTATTTAAGTTTCACAACTTAGTTCAACTAACTTCAATCAAGCTATAGTTGCAAAAGGTATTTTTTACTACCACCTAAACTTCTAGTCTCATCAATGGAGACCGTATTATATTAAGCATCATAAATGCTCGAAATATGCAACATGAGTGCCAAAATATGCAACATAAAATTGAAATGGGTACTACAACATTATTTAATTTTACTACGCTTTTTCTACAAAATATGTACCTATATAATTTTGTTCTAGAAAACTTTAGTAATCGAGCACTGTTTCAAGTTACGATTGCCCTTCTATTATTGGCACATCTCTATGGTGGTATGGTCCAGTCCCTTTCTACCCTCAGGGGTATGGCCAGGGGTATGGTGGGTGCGGAGTGATAATGTCGACCTTTCAGTCTTTAATATTTTCATAACTTGATAACGGTCGTTCTACATCCAGTGTGTTCTCTATTTGCAGGTATCACTCTGGCATATATTTGCATTTTTCCATGTGCATTTTTCTAGTTACATACGGATACAACTAAAGAAAACAAGCCCAAAATATGCATGATCATCCGGTTTTAGCTAAAATATGCATATTTTGCATATAATCCGGTCACTACTCATCACACTCACGTACCTTTAACTGTCTTCCAGCCGTCCTTTAACTTGTTATGAAAGCCCAGGTGATATATTCCTCTTTGATATTTGCCTTTGACCTTTGCAGGTTTCGGTGTGGATTCTACTAACTTCACAAGGTAATCGACCTCCCGCCTATTATTGATCACTGCTAGGTTGGATTGTTCTAGTTGACAAATGTTGTATGCTTCACTCCATTTTAATGGAGTTGTGTGGAGCTTGTAGCACTTGCCAATATCTTTACTTAAAGTGTAATCTGAAATCATAAACGTATAATGTACACATACCAATGTTAATTGTCTCTATTTATTTCATCATGGTTACTAACTCCTTGCTTTATGTTTAGGTGATTTTTAATAGGTACATAATTAGATTATGAGTGTGAAAACACGCCATTTCGAGTGATTCACTGAATAATATAGCTTTCTGACGAGTATCCCCTGATTTGCAAAGAAAAAACTTACCTAAAGTAGGCATATCGCATTGATTGTTCCACTCAAGTGTCTTGAGACTCTTCTTGCAGATGAAATAAGCTTGTACTCCACAAATGTAATCATTCATTTTGCCCTCTAGGCTGATACTCACACAGTCCTCTACACCGCCATGATTGTTAGGCTCAGCGTGTGCCCAGTTGGTGTGCACCTGGGAGATCGACTTTCCTAGAAAAACAATAAAGGAAGGTATGATAATTCAACGGATCTAGGCTCATCCTCGTTAAAATGGTTAAAATACCTACAATGAACAAATATGGGTTAATGATTCCAACAGGCTATCGAGCTCAGTCAACAGTGTATTTTTTTGGGTAAAATTTTGAGTTGAAAAATAAATAAGTTTTGCGAACTAAATATGAACTTTGGAAGCAAATTAACACTGAACATTGTACTGGCTACGTAGACTTTAAATAGCAAACATGTTAATAAAAAGACTGGGAAATAATTTGAAAATCTAAAAAAAAATTAAAGCATTCAATTTATAACTGATTTGTTGTGGAAACGGACAAAAATAATAAAATAAACGTACCGTCAACGGTCTCAAATACTCCTTCAACCAATAAATCCGACACCCCTATCCACACGTGCTTGATAACAGGCTTAGCTTTGCGCCAAAAAGATAACACTGCTCTTGCTTCAGCGTCGGTTTCGGGATAGAAGAAAGTAGCAGCTTCTAGCTCACACACTCGCTTGGCATTAGTCCAACCCAGCGGTGTCGCATGAATCTTGTAGAAACTTTCGACTTCTTCTATATAATGATAATCCTTTCGGAAAAACTTCTTATCCTTTTGTCCATCTATGAAGTAAAAACAATTTATTATCGTCATCATCCACAGCCCGATTTCACCCACTGCTGGTTATGGCCTCTCTTTGCTTGTGCCAAATGGAATGTAATAAAACGATTAAAGATACATAATTAAGTGAAATTAGGATTAAAGAGTTCTTTAAGAGATAGTTATCAGAAACTGCCAGTGTGTACTACCTACTCCCATTTTCATGTGTTCTTAGCGAAAAATATTTCGTTAAGTTTATTTTTCAATTAAATACGTAGGTACCATATTAACTTGTGTATCTCTTAACTCGTAGTATGAATGAATAAGTGTGCAGTGTACTTATAATCAAAAGGCTAGTTAAATACACTTACATGAATCCGACACAAAGTTCACAAGCAGGAAAAACATAAAAGTTTTCAGAAACATTTTGTGAATGGCACGACTGAGACCGTCAGTAGCGCCGGGCAAACAAACATAGAAGGAAGTTTACCAAGTTTTCGTAATTTAATCTTGCTTAACCAGTTTTTAGGGTTCCGTAGTCCTGACAAAGAACTCTTACAGTTGCGTCATGTCCGTCTGTCTGTCTGTCTGTCCGAGGTCTTGCTAAGAGACCGTTAGTACTAGAAAGCTGTTATTTTGTAGAGGTGTGTATATCAATAAATCAATAGCTACATGTGAAGTGTTTTTTTTTTCGTTGTCTGTCCCATCGTATGGGGTATCGTTGAATAGGTCTTTTAAAATGACTTAGGGGTTGATTATACTACTTTTCAATTTAATGGTACATTTACGAAATATTGAACATTAAACTGCAAATTTTTGTTCCAGTAGGGCGTCCCCCCCTTCTAAAAGCTAAACTGCGGGCTTTAAAAATCTGGAAAAATTCATGCTGATAGTGCATTTCATGAACTTTAAAGGAAAACTATAGCGGTTAAGATAACTTTATTAGTTTAGCAGTATTAATAGTGTGTTATTAACTTGGGTGTTGGATAATTTTGACCAAATACAAAATCCTTAGAATAAATCCTACAAAGTGACCAAGATGAAGTAGTTGCTTGTTTATAACGGGTGAAGACTTGCATTGAAAAACAAAATGTAAAATAACGGGCTACTACGGAACCCTACACTGCGCGTGGCCCGCCACGTACTTGGCCGGTTTTTCCTTAGTGCTGCGGCCACACTAGCGGGTTCGACGAATGCATATGCGCGTGTTAAAATGTTCGACCAAGCATCAAGAAAGTTCAAGTACTCATCGGATTTGGTTGACTGAGTTTTTTTGACTGTTTGTCTTAATCAAAGCGACCGGTCGTTTGTTGAACTCAGTTTTTGCGGAAATCGGGAGAACCATGTGTCAGCGCGATGATGCGTTCTGGTTCGCCGAACCAAGATATTGCAACTTTCATGTGTTCAGCGATCGTTTCATAATCTATAAACTACGTTCAGCCGTGGCTGTAGCCGCAGACGGACTTTTTAATATTTTTTTACAAATTGCAAAATGGCACATTGATGAGGAAAACCTCAACTAAACTAAAACCGGTAACTGGCGAAGTGTGAATGTCCTACACCTACACCATTATCGATCCAATAGGAACTGGCGTTTTGTTGATAGTTTTTGTAACCTTAATTTCCCACTGCTGTACAAAGTTCTCTCCACTATCCACTATTCTGTTTGCGGTTTTCTTCGACCAATCTCAAAAACGCCTCAACGGCTGCAACGCCTGTCTTCTGGTACCCACTGCGTGACGACTATGGCCCATTGATCCTGATGCATTCTACAGACATGACCCGCCCAATCGCACTTCAACCTGTTGTGTTAGTGCGAATTGTTTCGCTTCATACCCAATGTTCTGTTTATTAATTAAAGCCAAGCTTATAGGTACTATAGCACATTTATTTGTATTAAGTAAAACTATACTAGTTAGAATATTCAGTGGATGGCTGAGACTCCGTGTCTGTGCTGCGGCGTGGCGCGCGTTCCAGCGCTCCCCTCATCCACACATCTTAAGCCTAGGTATGTTTAAGTGCGTTCCATTATCATGTATTGCCAAATGTTACACCCAATACGCTTCACTCCATTGAGTTTGTACTTCTGTGACTTGGTTAGGGACTTCTTGGACCAGTAACTCATCCAGGCGTTCCTAACAGGCGTCTTTTGAAGGACCCCCGCTGGCTCAAATAAATGTACTCATCAACGTAATGGATTTCTTGCCTACCTGCCACCCCGTATTTTGTACCAGTTTTCATATTATTTTGACCGATTCAGAGACAGATGATGTTATGTTTATGCAAGGTAAAACAGTAAGTAAAGTAATTGTTTTAAACCGAATCATGCTGTAGAGTTAGAAAGCCGAATCCAACTATAGACAGAAATAACAAAGATTGGTGTTCATCAGGGGATTGTGTCTGCAAATGAAATTTTAGTTAGAATGGAAGCATTATAGGTATACCTACGTAAATAGCACATGACGGCGATTTACCAACATTTGATGTCTAAAATTGCATTGATAAATAATTTTCTGTTATGGCTGTTTTGGCTTGGAAGGATGTCAAAACGACATAATTATGTAGTTGAGACAAGCAGGCAAAAAAAAAAAAGTCAGTAGGTACATAAGTTTATCTTCTACTGTCTAACTATTCGATACCACCACCGACATAAGGTTGTAGAAAAGGCTGCTCTGAATCTGTGGCACTGTCGCTAACAGGTGAGATTACATTATCAAGTTCGTGTTCACAAATGAAGAAGCTCTTCATATCGCAATCAGTGTTGATCAGACGACCGGTGTAGAACATTGAGCCGCACTCTTCATAGTCGTTTACGTTTGGCTGGTAATTGTCTAACCAGGCGTCGCTATCTATATTCATCGGTGTGCCTGAAAAATTATCAATAAGAACAATTATATCATCATTCTCGTGCCCTTGTCCCAACAATTCATTTGTCCGTGTCTGTGCATGTGTAAGAATAACAATTACATAGTAGTTGATAAATCTTAATTCATCCGCGGGAAAAAGCTAGCACTTATTTAAACAGTAGCAGCCAGAGCCTGGATTTGTGCCCGGTTGATGACAATAAGCGCGCCCTCTTTAACATGGTTGGGACTTACTCATGGGATGGGATGTGATGCTAATTAGATCAAATTAAATGTGATGGGAAGGTACAGTCACGTGCACCAATACGAAGTGTTTTTCTCCTACTGTTTTGATTAAAATTTCATGTTGTTATGTACATAGTGTTTTGGAACTCATATTTTTATGAAAAAAATCCTATCTTCAAGTTACAATCGTTATTGGTAGCGAAAATTGCTTTGAATTTTATGAAAGTGATATGTAGACTCGTGAATGTACAACTCTGCCTTACCCTTCGGGGATAACAGGCGTGGTGGTAGAAGCACGCTCAGTCCATGAGGAACTGAAGGAGCACCCGATTGGCCTCAGCAGAAACATTTAGAAACGTAATTCTCTCACCACTACTCACGTACCTTTAACTGTCTGCCAGCCCTGGTTTAATCTATTATGAAAGCCCAGGTGATATATTCCTCTATGGTATTTTCCCTTAACTCTTGGTTTCGGTGTGGTTTCCGTCAGCTTCGCGAGGAAATCGGCCTCTCGCCTGTTATTAACCACTGCCAGGGTGGATAGTTCAAGTTGGCACGTGGCATATGCTTCAGTCCAATTCAATGGAGTTGTGTGCAGTTTGTAGCATTTGCCAGTATCCTTATTATAAATATAATCTGAAATAATAAATGTGATAGAACTGAACAACAACCTTAGGTAGTTTAGTATTCTCCAGCAGAAATATTTTTTGGGTTTTTTTTTATTCTCATAATGAAAAGCATTGTTCTTCTTGATGAGTCAATGTGATGAGTATTGACTCGGAGCTTCGCCATACTTACAGTGATTAAAACTTACCTAAATTAGGCATATTGCACTGATAGTTCCACTCTAGTGACTGGAGAGTTTTCTTGCAAATGAAGTAGGACTTTATGTCGCACAGGTAATCATTCATTTTGCCTTCTAAGTCAATGTTTAAGCAGTCCTCATTTCCTCCGGCATTGTCCGGCTGGCCTTGTATAAACCACTTGGTGTACACCTCAGAGATTGACTTTCCTAGAAATATGAAAAACGTGTGATTAATTATTAGTTATAGAACTTAGGAAGAGCTTCTTCGGATTGTCTTGATCAACTGGGCCCGTACTATTTGCAGGGCAAATTAAGTATTCATCCAACCAATGATCCCAAACTAGGTGATGCCTGCCCAGCGCTCATGCAAAAGATAGTAGAGTGAAAATGGACCATGCACTCATATAGAATGCCAATAGTTACAGAGAGTGTAATAAATATTGTTGCCCGTTTTTGCATGTGACTGTAATCAATTAATCATTCGTTTAAGGCGACTACAGGAGCTAAATTAGCAACTCTATTTGTGGTTGTTCAAACTTCGTTTGAAATCCTGTTTGGATAAAGTTCTAATCAACTTGCACTACAAAGTGGTTGTTACGTCAGTCACTGCGGGCCGAATAGTGCGAAATTAGTGGTTTTTTGCGATTTACATAAAATCTATTGATCGGACTAAAAAAATAAAACACTATCAGGCTAATATGATGCTTGTAGAATTATTTGCCATTAAATCAGAATGATCGTATCGCACGTATTTTAAAATGGTTTTTACTCGTTAAATGAAATTTGTAGAGATAAGTTTGTGATTTTTTTTACCGAGTAAAATTAGTTGTATTATGTTTTCAAAACACTATCATACTAGCATATATCCTGAAGAATATCATATATTTTTCTGGTTTTGTTTATTGCAGTGAATCATTTGCTTTTTTGCATTATAAAACTCGCGTTTAGCTCCTGTAGTCGCCTTAAATTGAAGTCGTAATATTGTGGAGTAATATGACCCCACAATACACACACACAAGACACACACATACACATATGGACGCACACATGACACAGACACATGGTCACGTACCTATGTCATTCTTCTTCTTTGCGTGTCGATAGACTCAAATAATACCCGACCAGTATCCTGAATCATGGTATTATAACAACTTTTTGCCTACTGTATCATCATTCTACTTCCCTTATCCCAATTGATTTGGGGTCGGTGCAGCATGTTTTCTTCTTCCATACTTCTCTATTATTTGTCATCTCAGCAGTCACCTCCTTTCTAGCCATATCATCCTTCACACAGTTGGATCTTACTCAACTGTTATAGCCATCTAAATTCCTACTCAACATTTTCCTCAATAAATTTTCCTCATTCCTCCGCATCACAAATCCACTACCGTATCCTACGAATAAATGTTTTGTCTTTGTCATATTGTAGGTGTGGGGAGCTGCCTATGAGTTGCAGGAACACAATGGTTACAGTATTATTTAGAAGAAATAGGTGCATACTTCTCTGGCAATAAACGAACAAAATACTTACCGTCCACGGTCTCAAATACTCCTTCAACCAGTATGTCTGATATTCCCACCCACAACCACATAATAGAAGGCTTAGCTTTGTTCCAAAACGATAACACTGCGCTTGCTTCAGCGTCATCTCCTGCGTAGAAGAAAGTGGCCGCTTCTAGAGCACACACTCGCTTGGCATCAGCCCATGTCTGTGGTACTGTGTGGATCTTATAGAAACTGTCGACCGCTCCTAAATAATGGTAATCTTTACGGAAAAACTTTTTATCTCTTTGTCCATCTACAAAAAGATTGAAGTTTAATGAAAAGTGAACTTTACATAATCCTTTGGTTACACTCACTTTGATAGTGTTTGTGGTGAAGTTATTACAGTTATTTATATACTGACTGGAATGACCGACGCACAAACGATTACCACGTATTCACTTATTCAGTACATACATCATTCTGAACCCACATTGAAAATTTTCATCGGTAATTTAAAAAAAGAACAACTGTTTCCTACAAAAATGCAATACTAACATGGTCAAAATGTGTGGTTAAGCTGGTTTTTTTTCAGACTGATATACTGAACACGTAATCGTTTATGCTTCGATGTCCCTGCACCCTGTATTTATTATAAACTTGCGACTATCTCTTATAATAATAATATTCAATTCTTGAAGGTTTTCACAGCATAAATTGTGGTAAATAATCAAATCCGAGATCATTTGCTACAAGTTCAAGGTCGTTGGTCTTCAATGAAAGCCGTGTTGGTTCCTTTCATGAGGATGCAATTGAAAACGACACATAAAACTTATTTATAATATTATATGTACTTACATGAATCTGACACAAAGTTCACAATAAGAAGTATTAACAAAGTTTTCGAACACATTTTTATCTCAGATCACGTCTTGAACCGCGTAGGCACCTATGCCTATATACGTATAATTTATAGCAAGATTCCGAACTGATGCTTCGGCAGTCAGTCTTGTTCAACCAGTTCTACCCTTCGGCCACATTAGCGGTATTAGCGAGACCCTCGCATTGTTACGACGCTGCACGGGCGATTTTCAACGCAGCATTTTGTCTCCCGTACTATCGAGGACACTCCCGCCTGATCACCACTAAGCTAATTTTTGCTTGCACTTACAACAAAGAAACGCTCTCTAGCCCCGTCCCGTTGATTTTGTATAGAAATAATGAATGAAAAGATACCGATCGGCCAAGCGCACAGACGACACACAAACGAGAGTTATTGTTATTTTGCGCGCCAAAGTTGACGCTTTCCTAATAGGCCTAAACTTTAAGGGGGCGTAGCTCGGCGCCTCCGCATGTTTTAAGCGAAAAAAAAATATAACTGATCAGGCGGAAAAGACCACGACTGAGTACATTGAATTCTCAACGTGTAGCAGTTCAAAATTCAGTGTGCGACAGAGAAACGTCGCATTAAAAGAGCGTTTGTGCCCACGTGACATAACTTTGCTTGTCTGGATTGCCAGACACTGCTGTCAAAAAATTTAGAAGTATTGACTTCAATTTTTTTTATAGCAGTATGTTGCGAACGCCGTGGTCAATTTCAATTGCCTATTGACTGGAAACAACCTACCATCGTTTGTCCGATTACATGGCTGCAGCCTAAGACCATACCTTAGACGTGTACATGTTTATTTAGATTTGTTTATAATGAGGAATATATGATGTGGAAGGACGAATATCATGTGACTAACAGAGTGATGAGCAAAATGTTGATGGATGGTTTGGGACAGGAAGACCAAGGAAACGATGGATGGATTGTGTGAGGAATGATATGAAAGAAAAAGGAGTAAATGATAGCGTGACGGTTGACTGAGGAGAATGGAAGAAAAATAAGTGTTGCGCCGACATCAAGTAACAAGGGAACAAGGGGGGGAGGGGGGGACAAGGGAAGATAATGATGATGAGGAAAATAGGAATAGATAAATAGTTGTGAGTTGTTAAAAAGTCTTTTCTTCTGTCGTGGTTTGAAGATCCAATGGCTCGCTACGCCCTGAAATCTATGTTATTTAGTTTTGTAATGACTGAAACCTATAGTTGCTGCCAGTTAAGATCGCAGTAGCGGCCATTGACCCACCTTCATTTATTAAAGTTCTTAACTTTGAAATCCAAAACTATGCCTGTTCAAGTCTTGAATCGTCATCTATCGTGATCTTCAACATTATTTCTAATGATAAACGATACATGGTTCATTTGTTTTGGTTCGTACGAAGTGATATTAGGGAAAGGGCAATGACCGCTATTGCGATCTTAGCTGGCAGCAACTGTACCAATGTTATAACGGGTGTAAAAACAATCGTTACGAAGCACGGCACTTGTTCTTCCCGTCGGCCAGGCGGGCGAGTCTGCTATTACAATAGTGTCACAATAGTCTATCATTGATCTCATAATTGTTGATTTTGACATGTTTGGTAATCTTCTAATATAGTGGCGTCATTATGACTTTCCAATGATCCAGCACTGACACTCCATTGAAAGACGGCATAGAATGGTAATCTCGTACACAATGACAAATGAATGACTGACTTACGCGGTACGCTAAAATTTTGACAGTTCCAGCCGAAATTTGCTCAATTAGAACAATTTTGTATTTCTATAAATATAGGCTTCTATATTAAAGATAACACAAAAATAAACACACAAACACAAACAAATTTAATTCTAGTTTTTCATTTCACAAAATCATTTCTATTAAGGTTTTTTAAAAATGACAATACAACAATGACATTATAACACAATTCCATTACGAGACCACTGACCGAACAATGATCGACCATTATGAATTTAACAGATTACGATTTTTTATCAAAATGACCATTGTCATCGATCAACAATTATGAAATCAATGATAGATCATTATGACACTATTGTAATAACAGACTCGACACCCTGATCATATGTTTTGTTCTGGATAGTTCCGATCATTTTTTTGTTTTTTGTTCAGGTACGGACCTGGCAACCTTCAAGTTATGGAGATGATGAAAGAAAACGTTTCAATTTATCACACGTTTAAAAAAAAGACAAATTTTAAATGTTATTACTTAGTACAATACAATGTCTGTCGTTACGTTGAGCGCTACTGTAAACCGTGACTTTAACACCAAAAAAAATCGTTTCCCAGTTTCCTAGTAATATTTTTTGCGTACTGTTAGTTTGATGCTAAGTTGACGGCTTCGTGAAGAGTCATTTTACACCACATCACGTATGGGAAGTGGCACTCAGATATTTTTTTTTTTTTTACTGTGGCCTTAGCACGATCATAACGTAAATACGTAGTTTTTGAATCGAATAAACAATTATCCTCTAGAATTTTACTTAAATTGTTTGCAACAAGCACAATTAGTATATACATGGACATGAATAAATTATAAAAATATCATATGTGAAACGAGTATTTTTAATTTTACAATTTACATTAGTAATTACTTTACGTCGTGATACTAGGGTCTATGATAATAGGCATGACGACAGCATCAAAAAATTGCAAATCTATTTAGTCCGTCAGTTAGAGTATTGGAAATTAATGGACACATATTTTTTATTTTTGTAAATCAATGAATATTGACAAATATAAAACGCATCAAAACTCGGGAGTCCGGCTCGTGACGTCAGAACTAGCTAAAAATTATACCATAGCGTAACGTATTGAGAATTTTAAAAGCGTCGTATCTTCGTCAATTTTGGTTTACGTAACAAAAGAAAAAACACGGGTCAAATATTTTTTGATAATCTAAGTGACGGACAAATTAGATTTTTTTTTTGGTCTCGCCTATAGCTTAGGTAGTACTATGACGTAACACACAGAGACGCCGGTGACCGAGAAAATGTCTGTAAATTGGTGATCGTTGTATGTGGTGTCGTGCAATGAAAGAATGAGGAAAGTGTAGGTACTACAACCATCATTCCTAAAGATATAAAAATTGGATGACACCCCAAAAGATCACGATAAATGGATTGTGTGGAAGTCAATAAGGATGGAAAACAAATGACAACAAAGACAAGGAGTGGATTTTTCTGCCTGCGTCGTTGTTCCCGAGTTCATAGGCTTCTTTCGGGTTAGCTAGTACTATCGTCAACCTCATCTCCGTACTCAGGAAAGATAAGAAAAAAAATTACGAATACCCATGTATGTACACAGAAAATAAACTTGCTTAAAAAAAAAACTATTTAATTTAGACAAAGGTTAAATATTAATTTAGTAGGAAATAAGTTTTGCTTCGACACTTCTTCGGTCTTAGTCCACGCCGCCACCTACATAAGGTTGTGAATTGGTTAAACTGACGCTAACAGGCGCACTGTTGTCTACATCGTGTTCACATATGAATAAGCTCTTCATATCGCAATCGGTGTTGATCAGACGTCCGTTAAAGAACATTGCGCCGCAATCCTCTTCACCGTCCGGCTGGTAATTGTCGTACCAGCTTTCAACACTATCTACTTTCAATGGTGTTCCTGGAATAGAAAACCCATAAATAAAAAAACCTGGCGGTGGCGTCATTTGGTTTTAGAGAAAATCTTACGGCCGTTTTCTATAACTTACTTAGGTATGACGGTTAGTTAATATGCCTATCTCTCGTAGCTATCGGCGCTTCTATTAACAAAGTTAGCTTGGAATATCCTATCCGCGTCACCTACCTGTCGTCACTCGGAGGACTGTGATTCATAGAAAAAACAAAGAAAGCTTTTCTGAGACGTTTTGTTTCAAACGGTCCGTAAGCTAAATGTCAAATAGTTAGAGTTCCTTGTTACAGACCTTCCGTTACCTTTTAGTCAGTTATTGAAGATGGCCGAAAATCAAAAATAAAAATAAAAAAATTATTTCAAGTCGGCAGTTACAGGCACTTTTGTATTGTCGAAACAAAGACAAAAATAAAATAAAGGTACAGTTTCAGTCACAGGGCATAATAACTGTGAAAGTAGTTGCCCATGCCAAAGCGTAGCAAGCGTATCTCTATTATATGGAAAAGAACGGACAAGTCCAGTAACATCATTATTTTTAAATAGTTCCCTGCGCGTGTACTCACGTGTAAATTTTTTCAAATATTTGTCAAATATATTTGAAGTATTTTACAACATGACTATATGGGTTTTTTGGTCATTATGTTTTGATGTCGATACCAATCACGTGGAGTTTTTTTTTAAATGATTATTTTGACCCCGTCTATTTATAAATAATATTTTGTTTTGCGATTTCCTACAAAGATCTTATGTGGCATACGTCTAAAAACCGGCTAGCGCTGTTGATGTCTATATGATTATGTTTTAGTTGTTACCCAAGATTTTATGCCCGGAATTAAGTCTGTGATCATACATGCAGGTGCCGGGTAAGTCATAACCTCCTTTAAAGACACACACTTACGTACCTTGAACTGTATGCCAGCCCTCGTTTAATCTGTTATGAAAGCCTAGGTGATATATTCCCCTTTGGTACTTCCCCTTAATTCTTGGTTTCGGTGTGGATTCTGTTAACTTCACTAGGAAATCCGCTTCCACCCAATCATGGATCACTGCCAGGGAAGACTGTTCTAGTTGGCACATGTCGTTTGCATCAGTCCACTTTAGTGGAGTTGTGTGGAGCTTGTAACACTTGCCAGTATTCTTACTAAAAGTGTAATCTGAAATAATAAATTAATGTTGTGTGTATTTTGTATGTCGCCATTGCACTTATTCGAAGCAGGTGCGGGCCGTTTTTTTATAATTCAGCATTTACCAAAAAGGTGGTGGTCATTCAAGGGTGTGAACGAACATCGCGGGCCTGTGGACGGGGAGCTATGGGCTAGCTCGCCGTCCGTACGTCTCATGACGACAGGCCGTGTCGACGGCGCGTTCGTGTTCCACGCAGATAGAGCCTCAAAGAGAGTCAGCGATAGGGAAGGGGTCCGCAAGGACCGAAGCCTGCCGGGGCTGCGGGACTATTCGAAAGAGATACCGTGGCCCCGGAACACAAAGGGCGAGGAAGGAACATGGATGGGTTTAAGTCAGTAAAAGTCTGACACTCCCTCCTGCTCCGCCCAGAGCGGGAGAAGTCATTTGATGATTTCCCATCCTAAAAAAAAAAAAAAGGGTGTGAACGAACATCAGGGATTCTCGTCTTCTTTTTTTTCTGTACCCTTAAGTAGGACCACACCTTTTTGACACATGGACACATGCTGTATAATGTGTCAATTTAGTTATAGAAATAAAAAACTTACCTAAATTAGGCATATCGCACGGATAGTTCCACTCTAATGATTGAAGGCTCTTTTTACAAATGAAGAGAGCCTTTGAGTCGCATGTGAAGTCATTCATATCTCCTATGATACCCAGGTGAGTACAGTCCTCATTGCCGTTTGCATCGTCCGGTTGATTCATCTGCCAATTTGTGTATACCTGAGAACTCGGCTTTCCTAGGAATTTAAAATAAATTATTACCTAATTAAGTACTATATCTACAGCAGTAGACGTCTTCCAGCTGAAATTAATGATGATAAGATGAGAAGTTTCGACCAAGCTGGAGTATGACTGTCATCGAGTGTCTTAGGATGAAAACGTAAAGCTGTCGAGAGAAGCTCTTATTTGAAAAAACATAAGTAGAATATTTTAGCGATTAAAGCAAAAATTTCCGAGAAATTACATTGTAACGTTAAATCCTATACCAATACTAATATAGTAAAGACTGAATAGTTTGTTTGATCTAGTATATGTATAGTTTGTCTTGATGCAAAGGAGGGGCGAGTTGCTTGTGAGTAAGAAGTGCTTTGTGTCAATAAAACTACGCTGAGCACAATGAGTACAAAATAATAGGATTGCGTA
The DNA here is from genome assembly GCA_963853795.1 of Xestia rhomboidea. Lineage (NCBI taxonomy): Eukaryota > Metazoa > Arthropoda > Insecta > Lepidoptera > Noctuidae > Xestia > Xestia rhomboidea. The sequence goes on along the minus strand of OY970767.1, from coordinate 8,022,983 downwards.
CGTACCGTCGACGGTTTCAAATCGTCCTTCAACTAATCTGTCTGATAGCCCTGTCCACAACCACTTGAGATTAGGGTTAGTTTTTTCCCAGAATGAAACCACTGCGCGTAATTCTCTTTCATTGTCTGGATGCCAGAAAGTGGCACCTTCCAGAGCACAAATTCTCTTGGCATCAACCCAGCTACTTGGTAAAGGGTTGATCTTGTAGAAGCTCTCGACAGCTTCTAAATAAGTATAATCTTTTCGGAAGTTTTTCTTCAATTTTTGTCCATCTATAAATGTAAATAAGGAAAAGTTAGTAAGTAAACAAGGAGTAGTTTAATGAAAATAGATGACCAGAAATAAAATAATATTCTTTTTAGTTTCCGTTACAAAAAATCAATCATAACTAACTAAACCTGCTTTTGAAATAAAGTAATCAAGTATTTAAAAAAAAAAACCTTTTAAATCGTTTTAATTAGTAGATTTTTGCTTTTGTTATTTTGAGGACGTGTGTTTTCACAGTTTACGGTCTTAATAGATCCAGTTATAAGTATGCACTTAAAACGAGACATACATTTTAGTTATAAATATGTTTAAGTACTTACATGAATCTGCCACAAAGTAAACAATGACAAAGATAAACAAAGTTCTCGAGAACATTTTGTGGAATGATACGACTGACTACCTGAACTGCGCCGGGTGAATATACAGAAAAAGACGCTTATTAGGATTTTCCATCAGCCAACCTTGTTTAACCAGTTATACCCTGAGGCCACATTACACGGCGCGACGACTTGCGTAGTAGCGATAAGTTGCCAAGAAGTTGAAGCCGCTGCAGTGGTTCGCGCGCCTTTGTAGGGCGGTCATCATTATTTTTTATTTTTTCAAAACTATGTATTTCCAATCGGAAATGTTTTTCAACGTATTTACAATTATAGGATATTTAAATGAGAACACAATTTTAGGAATAAATCATGAAAACCATTTAAATAAAAGCAATATACAAAACAAAACATGTTAATAAATAGTACATTTTGATAAAAGTGGAGAAAGTTTGTTATTGCATCCGAGGCGGAATTAACTCCCGAGCCGTAGGCGAGGGTATTTTTGGGCCGAGAACTGCAATGACAAAAGTCCACGTGTATCAAACGACGTTTTTCAATACACTTTTGAAGAAATAAAATAAAAGAACGAAAAATATTTTTGTCATAAATTATTAAGAAACTATGATTTTAATTTTCTTTTTTTCCGCGCTTTGCTTTCGCCAGGTGGAAGGAGAAGCAAAGGTATGAAGCCGATAAACAGCCTAATATAAAAAAAAACGTGTCACGGTCAGAATCAGGAGCGTGGTTGCAAGCGCTTCCTTCACCTAACCTGGGCACTTTACTTGACGGCGACTCTTTGCGGGTGGCGGTGGCTCTCCGCCTGGGCTGCGATGTCTGTGAACCATATATATGCATCTGCGGGTCCAGAGTGGAGGCCAACGGCCACCACGCGTTAAGTTGCTGTCGTTGCTCAGGGAGGTTTCCGCGGCACCATGCTCTCAACGACATTGTCCGGAGAGCGCTGGTTGGCGCCAATATCCCTTGTGTCTTGGAGCCGCGGCGGTCTTCGTCGCTTGGATGGCAAAAGACCGGATGGCCTGACGTTAGTACCCTGGCAAAAGGGTAAGTGCCTACTTTGGGACGCAACGTGTGTTAGCACGTTTGCCGCCAGCCATCTCCCTCGCACTGTCGGGTCACCCGGTGCCGCGGCTGAATCAGCCGCTCTCAAAAAACGAGCCAAATATGCGGCCTTAGAGCCAAAGTACTATTTTGTCCCACTGGCAGTGGAAACCACTGCTTGCTGGGGGTCCGACGCGATCAAATTTGTGGCGGAGATCGGCCGTCCACTTAGAAAGAGGGGCGGTGACCCACGCTCTGGTTCATTCCTGGTGCAGAGACTAGCCCTGGCAATTCAGCGGGGAAACGCTGCAAGTGTCATGGGCTCCTTTGCGCCGGGAACGGCTAGGGACTGTGGTTTTCTGATGACGTAAAGATTTTTGTAAACTGGTTTTTGTATTTGACATGTTTTAATATTTTTTTTATTTTATACAAGCAATAAACCTAATACTATTTATTAAATATTTTCGATAATAAAAAAAAAGTTTTATTTTTCGTTTTTTGAATTTAGAACACAAATAAATGTTAATTTGTTTGTAAAAGTAAATATTAGTTTTAAATAATCATGTTTATCTATGATATTCTATTTATAAACACAATTTGAAAATTCAAAAAATATTAACGCCGCCGTAAAGACGCATTATTGCTTTGCCGAAATTAAAAAAAAAACATTCACCTCCGTCTATAGGCATTGAACCAATTTGGACTAAGTATAGGTAAGTTATCTATGGCAATTTTCATTCCCGCACACGTGTAGGAAAATGAAAAAATTCGCACGCGTGTGAAATACATTGCATGTTGAACCTAATCGTAGTGCGATAAGAACAAGTTTTCGAGGAAGTGTATTGAAAAAATAATAACTGAACAGAGTAAAATATAAAAACTTATTATAATGCCAGTTAGTATTATCCAATAAACTTATAACACTACTAGACAGTAGAGATTTCTTTTTTCGGGGCAAATTTAAAATTTCTGGAAGTGATAAAAGGATCTGAGTTCAGCAGAAGTCTGTTTATAAGGTCTGTGTTTGCCGAAACTCGAGACCTTTTTCTTATGTGTGTCATTCTTCATCGTGATTGCTTACTGCAAGTCGTGAGTCACTGATAAGGGTGCATGTACAACGGAAGTTATGTTTACTTTCGAGATTAATTAAAGCAGTGTTTTTCAAACTGTGGGTCGCGACCCACTGGGGGGTCGCACCACCAGATCTGGTGATGGTTGCGGAGAGGTATCTGCTGGATGCGAGACGCGCGGGACCAGTCAATGTGGTGACACTTAGGGGAGGCTCGTATGTCCAGCAGTGTAGTATCCAGTCCAATAAAACAGCAGTCCCTTCAACACATCACAGCAGCCGCAAAATGCTCTCGACTGACTATTCGCCAGTGCGTTGCTCTTTCGGCCCGATACGGCCTGCCTGTTATGTGCGGTAGTTTATACCAAAATGTTCGAATGTAACGAAGGTGGATTAATACAATACCGCAACACGTTGCAAGAATCCTTTTTGCACGGCACAACTTCATTTGCGATAGCGTCTCAGTTAACAATCCGAGCCGAACGTTCGACCGAAGATGTGGCCGCGGCATGAAGCTTCATATGCTGTTTATTAATTAACATGTTTTATATTATGAGCAAAATATTTATGGGTGTTTTAAGTTGTTTAAATACATCAGGTTTTAAAATTTATTTAATAAAATATCTACAGTTTTATAAAAATCTGTTAAATGTCTGTTATTCAGTTTTATTTTTCACACCTACACTATCAAGGAAGTTATTTTCTAAATTGGTTGTTTAAATACTTTTATACTTCAAAAAAAAATATAAATGATAGATCGATCTCGATTTTTGAAACAGTGTTTGTTTTTATGGTATTTTTCTAGTTTCTCTGTAACTATGGGCAATTCATAAAATGAGCCTTGTTTGCGAAACTTGCGAAACTCGATATTCGTGAAAATATATCGTGTGTCGTTCGGCTAACGTCGTGTGAGTTCGTTGCTCGTGATTTCCAGCCGAGTTCGCCGCCGTTCTTAGCTTTTAATGTATATAAATAGTCATTCAATCAGGTTACATGAACTTAGAGGGTTGTATTGATTATTTTAATGATTATAATTCTGTAAGTACATACGTGTTACAGCCGCGAATCATATTTTAATCAACATACAACCAGCAATTGACCTGCAAATTGCAAAAAAACGTAAGAAAATTTGAATTTCCCGGGCTACCGTGGATCTTCCACTTTATTTTTTTTATTGTAATAAACAAACACGTGTAAACTGTCGTATCCGCGACTGCTGAGCATGAAGTCTGTTCGATTCCCAGGTCGGGCAAAGTATTATTAGGCTTTTTCCATCCGGAATGTTTCAATAGCTGTCACGGGGTCTGGATTTGTGCTCCGTTGATGGCGATAGGCTCGCCTACACGGGACTTAACATTACTGGCGAAATGGGGGTTGTACTATTAGGCACACCACTGTCTAACCCTTCAGCGATTACAGGCGTGAAGTTATGTTATGTAACTGTCGTAATTTTTTTTAAGCCTGTTCTCCTTCCAAACCTCTCTATCTTGTGTGATATCTGGCCACGTTCGCCCTGCAAACAAGATCAGATCGTCCCACCACCTTTGCCCCGGTGTACCTCGATGACGATTTCCTCTCTCAGGCGTCCAGTGAGTGACGATCTTTGCTCACCTCTCCGGTTGCATTCACGCTACGTGTCTAACCTAAGTGGGAGGGCCCACTTGAGCTTGGCCTGCGTTCCATAACTAAGGTTGCAGATGTCGGAGAAAATTTTCTCAGCAACTGTTGTATGTGTAAATATACGCTAGATTTTAACATGCCCTAAAATTGTAATTAAATATAAGTTTCGGTTTCGTCCGAAACTGGGATCTGGGCCAAAAGTTCGGTTTCGGCTTATTTTAGTCTGAAGCCATCGCCATGTTGTGCTATTTTTATATTATTTTATAGCCCCGAGTCCTTTTAGCCCTAGATACATGCAGGCCTAGCCAAGTTACAAACGATTCATATCGATTCTCTTTCTACAATCGTAGTCGTTAAGTCATGTGGTCAAAACAAGCGAATAGAAACTTCGTAGACAAGTTTACATCGGTTAAATAAATAATAATAATAATAAATAATCGTTACATCGTAATCGCTACATCCCATATAAATCGTAGCCAACTTACAGTTTTGACTGAACTTTAAAGTATCTATTCGTTTGTTTTGACCATGTGACTTAACGTTGAAATGATGTCATTCCCATACATTTGGTTAGTTTTTTAATAGCGTCAACGATTGTAGATTGTCAACTTGGCTAAGCCTACAGTTTACTAAAATTTCTAATGGGATAAATTTTTTATTGTAGGAATAAATCATAAAAAATTAATTTATTTATCTTATAACAAAACATCGGTAAATAATTACAAGATTGTATTTTACTAAACTGGTAAGGTGATTAAAATGCACTGTTTTTGCCAAACCTGGATCAACCATCACAAATACAATTGTGGAAACGACGTTAGCCTTAAGCTGCTAATCCAGATAAAGTTTTGTTTTTTTAAACCAAATGAAGTGTAAATATGGGTATCGATTTGTATGACGCTGGTAACCTTATTTCAATGTCAATTTGATTGACATCAATGTATGTTGTTATAATTTGAATGTGTTTTGTTATAAGCCAGACATCTCTTTGTGTAAGCTAAAAGATCATATACCCACTTTTTCGGCGGTGATCGTAGCGCAACATTACAATTATTGGATAAAAACTGCCAACAAATATTTATTAATTTTTAATGAACATAAGCTTGACTACATTTTCTATATTATTTTACCGATTTTTTTTTTCTTCTTGACAAGGTGTTCCAAGGTGTTGTTCAAGGGTTCCTTTAGAAATGAGTTACTGAATGCGTCTATATGCATTTTTGAATCTTTTTTTTTTATTTTTTTGCTGAAAAAATGCGGTTCCTTTTTTGTGTGTATCTACTTAGGAACGGGTTTTTTTGTTCTGAATCCTACTTGGGCACCTTCTAGTTACGGAGTTATTGGAGGTGAAAATTTCAACATCGAAAAGTGGGTCAAATTTAACTTCCAAGATTTTTTACATAGTTAGTTATTTATAAGTAAAGCTAATATAAGCGTGTTAAAAAACAAGAATTCAGGGACGCCTACGTATAGAGCAGCTGATATTTTTTACAGGATTTCAGGGTTGGTCTTATAGTAAAAGTTACAATGAGGTTTTATTTATTTATTTAAACTTCATGTACAAGAGTGATACATAGGCGGACTTAATGCCACAAGGCATGCAGGCAGGTTAGGCAGGCGGGGGCAGGGGGGTTGGGGTGTAGGCAGGTTTTCAGTTTGGTTTCATTATTCTACGCCACCACCTACATATGGTTGTAAGAGAGGCAGTACAGAACTGCCAACACTGGAAGTATAAACAGGTGCAATGACGTTATTTAACTCGTGTTCACAAATGAAGAAGCTCTTCATATCGCAATTGATGTTGATCAGACGACCGTTGAAGAACATTGCGCCACATTGCTCACGAGCGTCTCCTTCAGGTTGGTAGTTGTCCCACCAGGTTTCAGCATCTACTTTCATCGGTGTACCTGGAAAACAGAAATCAATTCTATCATCTTAATCAATAGCGTTTTTCCGAATAGGTACCAAAATCATTTATAAAACGCAAAAGCAAAAGAAGAATTTATAAAACGTCGAGAAAAGGTGCACGGTTCGGGTTGGTGGTTTCTTTTGGAGAAGAACTGAAAACAAAAAAAAAAAATGTGGTTTTGCAATATTATTATTCAAGAAACTCAGTACTAATGTGAGCTTTGTTGACACGCATTTTCGATCCCCAAGTAATTGCAAGATGTTCAGGTATTGGTTTAAAAATAGATTATATTAAGATAAGACTAGTGGTCGCAAGTATCGCTATTCCTTAGCTCTGAGGTCCTGGGATCTCAAGTCCCAGCTCGGGCAAGTTCAGTGTTTATACATCAGGTACATCAGGAATTTCTTAGTAGCAGCCACGGAGTTTAAGTTTGTGCCCGGTTGATGGCAAAAGGCTCGCCCCTATTACATGGGACTTAAACATAACTGGCGACATGTAAGCGCACTTAGGCAAAGCTCTGTCTTATCCTCCTAGGAAATAAGCATTATGTTATGGTATAAGTTAAGTGAAACAGAAAATTAAAGTACTGCAGAAGTCTTCTATCGACAACCGATGGATGGCAAACTAGCTTATGGAGATAATCATACACGTACCTCTAACAGTCCGCCAGCCCTCGTTGAATCTGTTATAAAAGCCTAGGTGATATATTCCTCTTTGGTAGTCTCCTTTGACCCGTGGTTTCGGCGTGTTTTCCGTTAAAGTCACAAGGTAATCCGCTTCCAGTCGATTGCTGATCACTGCCAGGGAGGATTGCTCAAGTCGGCACACAGCATTTGCTTCGTTCCAGTTCAATGGAGTTGTGTGAAGCTTGTAGCACTTGCCATTATACTTGTTGAAAGTGTAATCTGTAATAAAAAAAAAACGGTAATGGCCAAATTCGTCCTAATTAAAACAAATACATAAGATAAATTTGTCAAAATTTTATTCTAATATTATTTTAACTGGCCTAAATCGTCCCATAATCGACAAAGGACTCCCTTTGATTGTTTTTTTTTTTTTTTCGAGGAAAATGCACGTCCCTTCTAGCCTATATTTTGATGAGGATTTTCTAAATGTATGCCTTTAGGATACCCGCTAGTTCAAACTGACGCTCTTCAATCCAAGTATCAAGTTATTGTTGTTAACATGAACGATAACAATTGATACTATACTAACGAGTATTACACTATTTAATAAATTCTCATATTTGAATAGGCATGACGACAGTATCAAAAAATTGCAATTCTATTTAGTCCGTCAGTTAGAGTATTGGAAATGAACGGACACGTATTTTTTGTTTTTGTAAATCAATGAATATTGACAAAGGATAAAACGCATCAAAACTCGGGAGTGGGGGCTCATGACGTCAGAACTAGCTAAAAATAGCAAGGCGTGACGTATTGAGAATTTCAAAAGCGTCATATCTTCGTCAATTTTGGCTTACGTAACAAAAGAAAAAACACGGGTCAAATATTTTTTGATAATCTAACTGACGAACTAATTAGATTTTTTTTTGTCGTCTTGCCTATTCAAGGTATGAACAAAATAGGTATAAATAAATAAATTTAAATAAATATCGCTGGACATTAAATCTAATGCCATAATAAGCAACGAGGCTTGTGTCGTGGACACCAGATAGTTGATATACAACATATATACACTTTTTGTTTGTAAATACATACTTATAATACATATAAACATCCATGACTCGGAAAAAAATGTCCATGCTCATCACAGAAACATTTTCTCCAACCGGGATTCGAACCCGGGACCCTAAGAACGTAAGGCAGCCTCACTACCGCTGCGCCATTCGGGTCGTCGAAATCGTATCTATCGTATAATTATTCTAAACGGCAATCCAACCCTTGTGAATACGGTAGTTTAGAACATAATAGTGCGTCCCTTTATGTACTTGCAGAGTTACAAAAAAAAAATCCTACCTAAATTAGGCATATCACATTGATGGTTCCACTCTAGAGACTGAAGATTCTTTTTGCAAATGAAGGAATATTTCTTGTCACATGCGTAATCATCCAGGTATCCGGGTCCTTCTTTTAAATATATGTACACACAATCCTGTGCACCTCCAGAATCGTTCGGCTCTCCTGGCTGCCAATTGTTGTACACGTCAGAGATTGACTTGCCTAGAAATATGAAATTTATGATATCATTATTTTATTCATGTGTTTCGTTTTCTGAGCAAAAGCAGAAAATACAAAAATGCATCGTGTGTGCCGTGGACCCTTTAGACATTTTTTTTCAATAGCCTTGCATGTCCCTCTGCTGGGCAAAGGTCACCCCCCCCTTCTCCTTCTAGGTACTCTTCTTCTGCTTTGAACATACTGCTCTAAATTATTAAGAACCACCGCTGATGTGCGTGTCTGACCCAACAATTGCCTACTAACTTCTTACTTTATTACACACAACATTAAAAGATATAGGTCCACACAAATTGCAATATAGCTTATGTAATGTACAACGGCGAGCTTCACGCAGAATTGAGTTAAGCTCACCGTTCACACACTTCCGTTCCTTTCCGTTAGATTTCATAATTCTTGTATTGGGAAAATACCCCAAGTCAATTTTAATTATAATAATACTTGTATCTCATACGTACCATCAACGGTCTCAAATACTCCTTCAACCAATAAGTCTGACAGACCCACGTATGCCCACTCGATGTTAGGCTTTGTTTTGTTCCAAAACGATATCAGTGCGTTTGCTTCATCGTCGGTATCTGGGTGCCAGAAAGTGGCTCCTTCCAGAGCACACACTCGCTTGGCATCAGCCCAAGTCTGTGGAACCGTGTGGATCTTATAAAAACTCTGGAATGTTTCCATATATTTGTAGTCCTTTCGGAAAAAGTTTTTAGATCGCTGTCCATCTATGAATAGATAAAATGCAGGCATGAAATGTTTGCTTTACAAAAAGAAAAGAAGAGTTAGGTAATCTCCTCGTCAACTAGCGAATGTTTTTTATTCACAATAACATGATTATTATATATATATATATATATATAAATATTATTATATTATTTGATATATATATTCGATCCATCTATCAGTAGGTATGTAAAACAAACTCTTAAGTTCGTGTATGTGTAAGTGATCACTATAATACCTATCTTTGATTCATCAAACACAAGCATGCGATCATGAATACACTTAAAAACAAGCGAAAAAGAAATCAGTTTCAATATACTCACTTGAATCTGATGCGAAGTTCACAATAAGGAAGATCAACAAATTTTTTTTAATCATTTTAGCGTTGATAAGACAGACGTCTTGTACCGCGCCTGGCAAAGATACACTGGTTGATGTCTATTTAATTTGTTTTGACTCGGGACAGTGAACCTTGTTCAACCAGTTGGGTTTACCCCGCGGCGACATTAGCGGTTTGGGCGAATGTTCGCGTCATTCGCGATTCGCAGTTCGAAATATCCTTTGCCGCGCTTGTTATCGTGAAGGTGACTTGGTAATGGTGTCTGGAGTGTCTTGTAGGTCTCGGTTGAGTAGAATGATCTAAGTAATATGGAAACGGAGAATGTAATTCCATAATTTGAGCGCCGTATCGAGGCGGGAATAGGGTACTCACCGGCAAACTCTACTGCTTTAAGGAGGGCAATACACGACCCCGTGTGATATGCGTCCTCGAGAATAAGATGTACTGTACCACACGTATTGTACAAGGTATTTGAAGGTATAAGCTGCGTGTTGATCGGTACTATCGCATGCTCCAGAACGATGAGAGGCCATTTAGAACTTGGGAGTGGCCCGAACAAAATGTAGCAGAGGTGTGCCTCCCGGATGATGCCGCCATGAGTTCATTCTGGCGCAGCATCTGGTCGTTCCCCTTCTGTCATACCGTCTTCTCTACGCAGATTAGTTTGGATATTCAGGCAGTCTTTTTGACAAGAGATGGAAATATTGACACATACAGCTTTCACAACTGTGGAAAGGAGAGTAAATGCTGGAAACAGCGTGAACAGTGCCGTACATGACATGCGATTGTGACCAGTCCATATTTAAAAAAACTTTTAGGCAAAAAATAAAACCGACTTGGGGGTAAGCATATGTGAACCACTTAAAATTGAAAAACCGTCTTCAAAAAACACAAAAAAGTGAAAAATAACTTTAGCTTCAAAAGTCAGTGACCGTTGTTTGATTGATTTAGTTTTTTTATCACTGACTTCTGAAGCTAAAGTTATTTTTCACTTTTTTGTGTTTTTTGAAGACGGTTTTTCAATTTTAAGTGGTTCACATATGCTTACCCCTTCACAGCGTACCGGCGTGATGTTATGTTATGAACTGGTGTAAACAATAGACAGACATGAGATTTCAGCAAACCCAGTCCATTTGCTACCATTTATTGAGGAGTTCCGTTGCCTATCTCCGAAGTTCTTCATCAGATCTTCACCAAATTGAAATGGGACTACTCCGAGAAAGTACTCTTTCAAAAACTACCCAAATCGCTTCAAGTGTGCCTATAAAACTTGAAGAGTTCTCTCTATTTTTCCAGGATCCCATCATCAGATCCTGACTTGATGATCATGGGACCACCTGGGAAGTATACCCTTTCAAACAAAACTAAAAAAATACCAAATCGGTCCAGCCATCTTCGAGTAATCGGGGAACATACAAAAAAAAAAAAGGTTCTGACGAATTGAGAACCTCCTCCTTTTTGAAGTCGGTTAAAAAGGCACGACAGGTTGTCATGCCGTTCGGCTCTGAATCGGTGTTTTTGGCTTGTAACCGCACCGCCCCTCTCAATTCTGCCATCAGTATTAGTTTGAAACATAAATCAGACAAATATCGGGAATTAGACCAAGATTAAAAAACTAAATTTTCTTAGGATCAGTTCCTAGAATAGTTATACAGAAATTATTTAAAAAACATTACGAGTTTGTTCAGTTTTGACTTCGCTGTAGTTTCTGGTAGGTGGGCATGGATATAATAAATAAAAAAAGTGAACTTATCATTAATTTATTGTAGCAAGTTCAATATGGTGTACCTAAGTGCAGGTACGATTTTGAGGCTGCAGTGACGCCGAGGTAGCTGTAGGTTCCTAAGGGCTCTCGCGGAGGACTACTTTTTGCAGCGATGCAGTAGCGATACAAACGCAAAAGGCCCGCGATATGCCTGTTGGTTTTCCGTAGTTTCATGTCGTGAAAAATAGTCGCACGATACCAGTGATATGAAGCCCGCTTACGAAGCGTTAAACTACGTTAATTTTACTTCTATGGTCTAATCAGTCTATGCCGCCACCTACATAAGGTTGTGAATCGCTTAAACTGACGATAACCGGTGCAGCAACGTTAGATACACCGTGTTCACAAATAAAGAAGCACTTCATATTGCAATCGGTGTTAATCAGACGACCGTTGAAGAACATTGAACCACACTCCTCGTAGTCATCTCCATCCGGCTGGTAATTGTTGAACCAGGCACCGATGTCTGCATTCATTGGTGTTCCTAAAGAAAAATCATCAATAAAATAAATATTCGTAGCTTTTAATATAAAGGGTGTAAAAAGACCCTTGACGAAGCCGAGTGCCGAAAGGCACTTGTTCTCCCCATTATTGCAACAACAACAACACTTTGCTCGACCCCGAATCGAACCCAGCGCGCTTGCGGCCACAAGAACGAATGAAATACCTTAGTATCATAATTAAGGTATCTTACACACTCACGAACCTTTAACTGTCCGCCAGCCCTTGTTGAATCTATTATGAAAGCCCAGGTGATATATTCCTCTTTGGTACTTTCCCCTGACTCTTGGTATCGGCGTGGATTCCGTTAACTTCACAAGAAAATCCGCTTCAAGCCGATTGCTGATCACTGCCAAGGAGGATTGTTCTAGTTGGCAGATGGCGTTAGCTTCACTCCACTTCAAGGGAGTTGTGTGGAGCTTGTAGCACTTGCCAGTATCCTTACTGAAAGTGTAATCTGAAATAATAAATGAATATTATTTTTATATAATTATAATATATAATAAATTTAATTATATTTTTTTTACGTATACAATATACTAATTTTTTTTCAGTTAGTTCGCGCGTATTGTCCCACTCCTGGGTAAAGGCCTCCCACCATTTCTTCCAAATTCAAACCGACTTTAAAAACACAAAAAAGTGAGTTTGGTTTTTGCAAAATAGTTTTTTGTTATTCTTTGTGCTGTGGGTCTCCAATACATATACTTTTCTTTCTTTTACAGCCTTAGTAACAATGAAAAAAACTTACCTAAATTAGGCATATCACAGCGATGATTCCACTCTAGTGACTGGAGGGCCTTCTTACAAATGAAATGAGATTTTGCGTTACACAGGTAATCATTCAATTCGCCTAATACATCCAGGTGCGTGCAATGCTCTTTACCGCCTTTATTGTCCGGTTTATCCATCTGCCAAACGTTGTAAACGTCAGTGCTTGGCCTTCCTTAAAATGTGAAATTAATAATTTTAATATGGCTTGGATAAATCAGAAATAAATAAGTATATAGTATAAGTTATATTCTAATTCCTAAATGGAGATCATAGTTTATTTGCACTGTTTTAGACTTTCACGGTTTTTCACTACACATAAAGTACTTGTAGTATTACGTCGTGCTAAACCTCCACATAGCAACATCACTCATGAGTGATGTTCAAGAAGAACGCTCCGGGCCACGTGAGTTCAGAAAAGGTGCAGATATCCTCTTGCTGAACGCTGACAAGGGAAATGCGACGGTTGTTTTAGATGTTTCGGAGTATGATCAAAAGATGAAAACTCTGCTCCAAGACAACACTACTTATAGACCAGTGAATTATGTAGCCAACAACTAGGGTTCATAGGCGGACTATTCAAATTGTTAAGGAGAACAAAGACGCATTGCCTGAAGAGGTTTTAAACAAACTGCTTAGACCAAAAGTACCTCGACCACCTAGGATGTACGGATTACCTAAGATCCATAAACAAGATGTTCCATTGCGTCCGATAGTGAGCCAAATTGATTCCCCTTGTAGTGACTTAGCTCGACATGTTTCAAGCGTGTTACAACAACTAGTACGCCATACGTTATCCTTTGTAAAGGACTCTCGGCATTACGTCAGCCTATTAAAACAGACCAGGATGAAGGTGGATGAGATTATTATGGTCAGTTTTGACGTTGGAGCACTCTTTACCAATGTACCCGTAAGGGAATGTTTAGAAGTGATTAAGAAGAAATTGCCAGAGAAGAACATCCCAACAATGTACGCCAAACACCTGGAACAATGTTTATCATCTAGCTACTTCCTATACGCCGCAGGCCAGTTCTACCTACAAATTGATGGTGTTGCCATGGGCAGTCCCGTGGCCCTGTAGTGGCCAATTTGTGGATGGAACACTTTGAAGATCTAGCAATCTCGACATGTCCGGTGCCAATTAAGTGTTGGAAAAGGTACGTGGATGACATTTTCTGTATATTAAAAGGAGATGAAACCGTAATAAAGAAGGTTTTGGACCACTTAAATAACCTCCATAAAACCATGAGGTTCACGGTTGAAGTGTAAAAGGATCGGGTTTTGGCTTTCCTGGACGTTACAGTGAATGTAAGGGATGATGGGTGTCTCGGTCACACAGTCTATCGGAAACCGACTCACGCAGACCGTTATCTACACGCCACCACTCATCACCACCCCTACCACCTAAACTCCGTAGTGCACTCACTCACTAATCGCGCAAGAGATTTGTGCGATTAAGAACATTTAACTGAGGAATTAACCCATGTGCAGGAGGTCCTACGGAATAACGACTACAAGGAGAACGGAAAAAAGACCGCTGAGGACACGACCAGGCAAGGCTCAGGTAGAACGTCAACCGACCTACTTGCCATTTGTTAAGGGAGTAACAGACAAAATCGGTAGGATACTGAGTAGGTACTCAATTAAATCTGTTTTCACTCCTTACAAGAAAATCGGGCTAAGTTTTCGTTCACCTAAAGACAAACTGCCCTTAGCACATCCTGGGGTATACAAAAATGACTGCAGTTGCGGTAGCTCATACATTGGACAAACCAAACGAACCATTTCATGCCGGATTAATGAACACATCAAGGCAGTGAAAAACAATGAGAGACACAAATCGGCCATAGCTGAACATCTGCTGGACTAAGGGCCAAATCACTGGATTAAGTTTCATAAACCACAAATCTTATCTACAGACCGATACTACATCCCAAGGTTAACCATAGAAGCTATTGAAATTTCAAAACACAAAAATTTCAATCGTGAGAACGGTTTTAAACCTACGTACCTACGTGGAATCCAGTGATAAAGCTAATAAAAATAACATGCGTCTCCATTATCAAGAAAAATCTAGTGATACTGTGAGTGCGTTTTGTCGTGAGTTACAATCGAGTTCCAGTAGTGCGCGTAATAAAAGACTAAGAAAGAGGGTAGACAGATTTGTCTCCTCATAATAAAGAATTTTCGTCCTACCCGCATTCCTCTTCAGTATTCCCGCGATCATGATGCTTGCAATAGCGTCGAAATATCGGGAGCTCATAGCATCAAAAGAATATCACGGATATCATCCCGTAAGTACTTTTAGCATAGTTTATTTATTAAAATCAACACAAGTTTACGAATAAATTAGAGAAAAAGAAAAAACATCAATGTGGCCTGAATGACTGTGTGACTTTGATTGTGACTTACCGTCCAGTGTCTCAAATCGTCCTTCTACCAATACATCTGTCAGCGCCGACCACAACCACTTGATATTTGGCTTATTACTTTTCCAAAATGATATCACTGCGCGTGCTTCAATGTCGTTTTCTGGGTGCCAAAAAGTAGCACCTTCCAATGCGCACACTTCCGAGGCATCTGTCCAATTATTTGGTATAGGGTAGACCTTATAGAAACACCGGACTTCTTCTATATAAGTGTAATCTTTTCGGAAAAACTTTTTGTCCCTTTGCCCATCTAGAAGTAACATGTTAATGAAGAAAATTAGAATATGGTATTTTTAAGTGTTAATCGCAAGCTTTAGGTTGAGTCAGTAAATATTGTTAGGTATCAAACCTACTTATAATACCTCATGTTTATTTTTAATATTTTAATTATTAAAGACAGTAAAAAAAACTATGTAGAAATATGTTGTGAACGGAAAAAGAGCAACATAGAAAATTTATATTCGAAGTTTAATATAAAGGGTTCTGCCCACTACACCGTACTCGTACTATAGGTACTATAACCGTGCTGTGAATGTATCCGGCATAAAATATACTTTTCATTACTCATACTCTGAAAGTAGGTCTGAAGTTGCCTGAGGAGCGGGTTGAAAGTAATACTTTTCAGCCCTAGGGAGAATCGTTTTCAACTGACAACTGTCAAATTATAAAAAAAAAAAACTTTATTTTTCTATTTAACCATGTTCCAACTTTCTATACAGCCACGATGTAAAATTGAAATAACAAAGTTAAGTATTAATTAAGAATATATATTTTTTAAATAACTTTATTATAATTAAGTTTCAACTATTTCTTTATAAATAACATAGATTTGGGCATAATATTTACCATTTTTTCGATGATGAAAATAAAAATTAGGCCAGCTATTCAGCCATTAGGCTGAATAGCTGGCCGGACATAGAAAAAAAAAAAAAAAATAGGTAGGAAAGCGGCAATCCGATCTCCATTTTTTTTTCGAGTTGATTCATGTTTTTATTTTTACTTTCCTTGTATTCGTAATGAAAAGCACAGTGTTTACCTCGGGTTAAAGACTTATTTAGTCCCTCGAACTATTAGCGCCCTCGCTTCGCTCGGGCACCAAACCCCGTCTCGGGACTAATTAAGTTACTTTCACCCCTAGGGTAACAATGTACTATTATACTACACCTGCTTGGAAAGTACCTTGATACTTTATCAAATTTACGGTAGAAAGTACGTCATTGCATATCGAACAAATATGCGGGGAAAAAACGCATCTGAGCGGGAGAGAATAGTGTATGAAAATCCATTTCTTACGTGGTTTTTCTTTTCTAATTTTGGGTAAGACTAGGCGCCGGTAACCTAAATATCAAAAGCCAAAAAGTTTTTACAGTGAGTTTTTATCTCCAAGTTCGCAAAATGACACTGGCCACTAGCTGTGTGTTGGATGGTGTCGGGCTGGCAGTGCGACCCTGCGGCGGCAGGATAAACAATTTGAAAAAAGAACATGTGAAAATTGCAGACGCCATTGGCGCCATTTTCAATTTGTGTGTTGTTTGAGGATTCAGAATTTCAATTAGTAAAGATATAGTTTTTTATTTTCCTCGTAGGTGTAGTATAAAGCACTATGTATCACTCGAGAGAAAGTGCGATTCCCGATCTCGGGTGTTTTAAAGCCCTCGCCTACGGCACGGGCTTCAAACGACACCCTCGACGGTAATCGGTCACTTTCTCCTCTCGGTGAACAATGTACTATTGCACGCGACGGTGACAGAACGGTCTATTGGGTATAGTGTGATAATTTTTAATACAAAAAATATATGGTTAACCGCGTATAATCACCGTTCTACACCCGTTATAGCTGCATATTATTAAGACAACACGGGCGTCGCCTGGAGGGCAGACTCAGGAGGGGCAGTTTTTAGTCTAATGATGAAATGATATAATGAATTATTGATATAATTTCAGTTTACCTAATTTTATATGGTTTAATTAATATTTTCAATAATGCACATTTGAACTAATATTCAGTTAGTATAATATTTAGTTAGTATAATATTAAAAATCTATAGTAACGTTTAATATAATTTTGAAACGTCTACTTTGTTTTGTATATTCACCAACAATAGTGGGGACTATTGTTGGTGAATCATCTGGGTTAGGTTAGGTTAGAACAGTGACCATTAGCCAGATCCCCTCTATACAGGGAGAAGTCCTCTGAATTTATTGGAGGCAAGATGTACAAATTTTCGTGTTAAACAGACAAGATTTGTAATTTCTACTTTTATAATTATCGAAATTTGTTATAATGATATTGTGAAACGAGAATAACTGCCGACAAACTGTTTTGCAGTCTGGCAGACTTTTTATATGTTATTGTTATACAGATTTTGAATTAATAAATAAAAAACATATATATATAAACAGGAAAATGTAACCAATCCAAGGTGCTCAAATTTTTGAGGTGACTATAGCAATGTAGATTCTTAGAAGCACTACAGCTGCAACCGTAAATAGTAAACTTAACCCTTACAAATTGGTTTCGTTTTTGGCACCCTTTTGCCCCTCCCCCCCACCCTAACTCAAATGCTGGCGACACCCTTGTATGCAGACCATTCTAAACCTGTTAGAAACATCCATGAAAAGCTATTGGTACGTTCTAGTTGACAGACGCCTTTTAACGTTATAAAATGATAGAAATGAGAATTTTGCTAGTAAACAAAAGAATTTTGCTAATATACAGGGTCAATAATATGCTAGGAGTACCTAAAACTCTTTTGAAAACAAGTAGAAATTAAAAGTAAGTTGAATAAAATACTTACATGAATCTGACACAAAGTTCACAAAAAGAATTAATAATAAAGTTTTCAAAAACATTTTATCTCATGATACGACTGTAGTCTTGAACTTCTCTTAGAAGGATGATAAGCAAGTTCTCCGACCGCTAACTAGTTATATCCTACGGCCGCGACCACACTAAAGGCATCGGCAAATGTCCATGGTGTCTAATTTAATGTCCTTCGCGTGGTCACCCTTGGTACAGTCGTGGTCTTTTCCGCCTGATCACTTAAATATTTTTTCGCTTAAATCATGCGGGGTCGCCGAACCACGCCCCCTTACAGTTTAGGCCTATTAGAAAAGCGTCAATTTGACGCGCAAAATAACAATAACTCTCGTTTGGCGTGCGTCGTCAGTGCGTTCGGCCGATCGGTATCTTTTCATTCATTATTTCTATACAAAGTCAACTGGGCGGGGCTAGAGAGCGTTTCTATTTTGTAAGTGCAAGCAAAAATTAGCTTAGTGGTGATCACGCGGGTGTGTCCTCGATATTACCTAACTTTTTATCGCGAATGAATTTCTACACTCAGTGTGTTGTCCGAGGACTTGGAGGGCGAGACATTTTTTGGCAGAAAATTCAACACCACAGAACGATTACTACAAAAATGCTCTAACTGCACTAGAGTACCTAGATATAGATATTGAAGATTTCCGACGGAGTAGCATTTTTTGCAAAACAAGTACGGTATTGAATATATAGATACATTTCAAGGGCGAATTATTTCCTAAATCCGTAAACGAATGAACATCGTCTATTATTGCCGAATTCGAAGTTTTTATCACGTCAAGTTAGTAGTTCGCGGGCCTGTGGACGGGAAGCTATGGGCTAGCTCGCCGTCCGTCCGTCTCATGACGACAGGCCGTGTCGACGGGGCGTTCGTGTTCCACGCGCGCCTCAAAGAGAGTCAACAATAAGGAAGGGGACCGCAAGGGCCGAATCCTGCCGGGGCTGCGGGACTATTCGAAAGAGATACCGTGGCCCCGGAACACAAAGGGCGATGAAGGCGCATGGATGGGTTTTAGTCAGTAAAAGTCTGACACTCCCTCCTGCTCCGCCCAGAGCGGGAGGAGTCATTTGATGATTTCCCATCCGAAAAAAAAAAGTTAGTAGTCACAGCTTTATGACATTCTTATCTTACAACATTATTATTAAGTTATAGGTATGTAATGGAAGAAAAAAATTGTGGATAAACAACTTTGAATTGATTAAAATGTCTCACGGATTATTGGTTTGAAATCGTTTTATTTTTTGTGTTGTGGAACAAATACACATAGCATCATAGGTGCTATCGAGGACACTCCCACCTGATCATCACCAAGCTAATTTTTGCTTGCACTTACAATATAGAAACGCTCTCTAGCTCCGCCCCGTTGACTTTGTATAGAAATAATGAATGAAAAGATACCGACCGGCCGAGCGCACTGACGACGCACGCCAAACGAGAGTTATTGTTATTTTGAGCGCCAAAGTTGACGCTTTCTTAATAGGCTTAAACTTTAAGAGGGTGACTCGGCGCCTCCGCATGATTTAAGCGAAAAAAATTTGAACTGTCAGGCGGAAAAGACCACGACTGTACACAGTACACAGACAATATAATCGTCATTTGCCTTGCTCGTTCCCGACTAAGTTGAAGTTGGGTTCCAGTCTAACCGGACGCAGCTAAATGAAACCTACCTACTTATTTTCCATGTGAGTGCCTATCTGACCTCTACATTCCAGTTATTGGGTAATAAATAGTAACCCTTGGTAAGACGGGTTTACGACATCATGCAGGTAGGAAAAGACCAGTCGCTTAGCACACGTCGTTGTTAGCAGCATCGTTTATTTGTACATCAAACTAAGTAAACCGACTTAACTTGAATGTGACCAATCACTGTTTACGGGTAGTGAGAAAAATGCTGTGAGGTCGCATACAATGGCTTATGGTTTACAGGACAGGCCTAAATACCCCCAGGTATTCAGTGCCCAAAGTATTTACCCATTTGTTAATGAGATGACTAACTCAAAAGATGATCTGCGTTTGAACTGCACGCCAGCTGCTAGTTCGGATTAAATTGCAAGGCATTTGAAATAGCTTTTAACTAAAGGGTGTAAATACAACCCTAAGTTCCAACTTTCTTACATTTTTTATATACAAGTTTTTAATGTTATGAATACTTCCATGACCCCTGTACTATTCAATGCAATGTAATGCAATGTTTTGAGTCCGTTACATTTAGTCCTAGCGTAAAACTTGGTTTTCATCCCAAAAAAAAGTCGTTTCCTATCAATAATTTTGCGTAGTGTTTGATGTACAGAATGCTAGGTGGAGGGCTTCGTGAAGGGTCCGTTTACACCTTGTGTAAAAGGTGTATCTATTCATACACGAAATATTTTCAGAGAATCATCTCGGGCTATAACGAAGTCATTTCAAGGAAAAAGAAAAATTTACCTGAGTATATTATAAAAAAAAAAGATTTAAAATTACTTGACCCACAAAATAAATACTGGCTCTTTATTTTCGTCACCGCGTACGTCATACTACGTTGTGGTAATGGTTTTATGCAAAATGTCTCAAGACATTTTGGAATTAAGTATAATAATTTCGTAAAAACAAAAAACTTAAATCAATTTTATTTTTTTCATTCGGTATAGCTGTTAGATGATTCTCTGAAAATATTTCGTGTTTGAATAGATACAGCTTATATAGATCAAAAAAGAGGAGCATCACTTGAGAACGGCTCGATAGATTTGGCTGTTTTTTTTGTGTTTGTAACAGCCAGGACAAAGTTTGTAAAGTATATGGAAGAAGATATGCTGCGCCAACTCCAAATTAATTGGTATAAGAACAGAAAAATGGAGACGATGACTTCACCAAAAAAACAAGTAAAGTTAGTAGACTTCGGTCCGCAGTACTACTCGTACTATTGAGAACCGAAGACTGTTAACTTTACAAAATCCTGCCGAGTTAGAAATCGCAAGAGGTCCTGCTGAGCATACGCTCCTGTATTTCCAGATCGGGCAGTGTTATTGGGTTTTTCCATTTGGGATTTTTCAGTAATAGCCCGGAGCTTGGATGTGTCCGGTTGATGGTAATAGACTCGTACCTTAATACAACTGCAAAATTACTAGCAAAATGTGGGTGTACTTTAATGGTCTTCTGTGCAGCACGATAATAATTAGTCGCCCTCGCCTCAATATTAATATTTGCCTGCATTTTGAGAAATACCAACAACAATACCGCTATCTATTAAACCACACGTCACAAACCAACAACTACAACCAAACCGATCAAGTTAAATATTAATAAAACTCATGTCTACCTCACAGAAATATAAATTCTTGACTTATTTTTCTATGATCTACCTTACTTCTAACTTTACGAAATGTGTGAACAAAGCGAGCAAGATTTAGAATATATTTATGTCCCATTACTTCCAATCGAGTAAAAACTTACATAAAGTCTAAAAGTGAGACGACGTGAGATTTGAACTCACGGCTTACTGATTCACTCATAGATCTATCTGCACGCGCCTGCAGGCCATCTTGACATATATTACAACGTTGAAATTATGAACTACACGACATTGTCTATTTTCTTGAAAGTAGAAGGTCTTAATTTAAAGTAAACGTCAAGCTAAGTATTGCTTTGTGAGATTGCCTATGGACTTTTGGTCGATACTGTACCTCTCTGCCAAACCCTTCTGGAAAATACAGGCGAAATGTTATGATAGAGTATGAGTAATATGTTGTTGACATAATATGTTATTGATTGTGCTGTAACCACATTGCAGCTTCATTTATCGTGCTTTACCACTGAGAGTCATCTTCTAATGCTCCCTCGTCGTCGTTATGTTTTATGATATTTCCTAAGATATTCATTTAAATTAAATGGTGCATAGGGCAATAACGGTCACAATTAAACGCTAAAGAGGACTAATATATTTATTTTGATAAGTATTAATACTGTGCAGTCGGGTAGAAATAGTGCGACGCGACGTCTGCCACTTAAATATAAAAACAAGACTTCGCTTCTGTGTTTTATTATTCAGCGCCAAATCCGAAATAAGGTTCAACAGGCTTCATTGAATTAGTTAAACTGATGGTAACAGGTGAGAACGACTTTTCTGATGGCTCGTGTTCACAAATGAAGAAGCTCTTCATATCGCAATCGGTGTTGATCAGACGTCCGGTGTAGAACATTGAGCCGCACTGCCCACGGCCTTCCGGCCTGTAGTTGTCGAACCAGATATCGTCCTCTAAAATTATAGAAGTTCCTGAAAAAAAGAAAATCAAAGAAATATTACACAGAAAGAGACAAAAGATATCTGTGAACACAAACAGGAAAAAAAAACCCAAAAAAAAGTATTAAGTAAAAAAAGTATTATTAGTATTAAGCAAAACATGTCCGATCTAATGTTATTTAATAACACCTTGTATACCATGTTTTATGAAAATAAAATATCTTATCTTAAAAACTAAAAAAGTGGTGCTTGGTCTTGATATATGGACATTACTTAGATGTCCACTGGTGGTGAAAATAGGCCAAAATCACGTACCTCTAACTGTCTGCCATCCTTCATTTAATCTGTTATGAAAACCCAGGTGATATATTCCCCTCTGGAAGTTCTCTACAAGCTTTGGTTTACGTGCGGATTCTATTAACTTCTCCAGGTAAAACGCTTCCCGATGACTACTGATCAGGGCCAAGGAGGTATGTTCTGCTTCACATCTGGCACTGGCTTCCGGCCACGTTAATGGAGTCGTGTGAAGCTTGTAGCACTTGCCAGTGTCTCTACTGAAACTGTAATCTGAAATAATAAATAATGTGTAACTGTATTTTAAAGTTTGGGGTTGACACCCATGGGCAAAGGGGCCCGAGTGTTCACAGCCTGTTTAACGAAAATATCAACACAGTTATTTGATGCTTACCGCGACTCGAGGGCTGGCTTTAACCAGAGCTAGGGGCTAATAAAGATTTTGTTCTAACTTTACACTACACCGGCTGTTTGGTGGAAGGACCCGGACAAGGAAGGGATTGGGGGGGAGAAGGGTCATTGGCTAGCCCCGAAATTAGGATTTCCTAAAAAAATACTAATACCCTTGTAATCATGATTTTGACCGAATGTGTATGATTAAAACCCACCTAAATTGGGAATATTGCATTTGCTGTTCCACTCAAGTGTCTGGAGACTCTTCTTACAAATGAAGGCATACTTCTTGTCACAGTCGCAATCATTCATGTTTCCATATTGGTCCATGTGTACGCAGTCCTCCTCACCACCAGAATTGTTTGGCTCGTTTATCTCCCAGGTGCTGTACACCTCAGTGATTGGCTTATCTTAAAATAAGAACAGTATCATTAGTATAAATTCTTTCACGTGTAGATCACATTAACTGTATACAGTTTGTCAGTTTTAAACTTATGCAAAGGTATTGATACTATAATAATACTTTTAGCCTGCATCATCCCACTGCTGGGCAGAGGCCTCTCCTTATGACTTCCAGTTGTTTCGATCCAAGGCCAAGTTATCATCATCAAAATCAAAATCAAAATCAAAGCATTTATTTCAAGTAAGCCAGTTACAGGCACTTTTGAATTGTCGAAACAAAGATGAAAATTAAATGTAGCTACAGTCCCAGTCACAAGACATAAAAACTGTGAAAGTACTGTAGTTGCCCATTCCCTAGCGTAGATCTCTATGGAGAAGAACGGGCAAGAAACTCCATGGACACTCTTTTAAATCAGAATATTGTTACAAAATCTTGGTTACATCATTCATGTTGAGATGGTATATTATGTGAGAACAATGTAGCAAGATGTGCACGTTAAAAGTGTCCACAGTAAAACAAAACAGAAAAAAAAAACAATTCAAAAACTAAAATAATTCATTAAAATAAGCCATGGCAACTGAGAGATGACCAGTCACAACCGACAGCGCCCGTTCACGGACATGACGCATAGATCAGCACCATTCAACTCAACCATTTTGAAGGGAACTAAATGATCCGACACATGCGCCACCATCAGCGAGACTTTTGAGTGAGCATGACATATTCTCAACCGCCAGGGCACATTCAAGTCAAGAAAAGACGTAGGTTTCCAGTGAATGATAGCTTTCTAGTACATAGTACTCACACAATATGGGCTATGCGATTATATAATACTAAAGAGATTGAATCTATACAATGCAAAGATAGTTGTACAATCTTCAGCAGCTCCAACAATACCATTTAATGCTATCAATTTAAGCGCCCCTGTCCTTGTGGAGCAGGACCAGCATTGAGCCAAGCATTTTTATCAGCGATATAATCGCTCAACTTGTAATATGCTTGCTTACATAGTGTGCGTTTAATACATGTTTTAAATTTCGTCTCATTCAGTTCAAGAATACTTTGTGGAATTTTATTATAGCATCTCAAACAGTACCCCATGAAAGATGAGTCTACTTTAGCGAGTCTGAAGCCTGGCTGAACTAGTTGGTCCCTATTTCTAGTACTGTAATTATGTCTGTCACCCCTTTTACCAAAAAGGTGCAGATTTTTTCTGACGTACATTATGTTTTCGTAGATGTATTGACAATGTACTGTCATGATGCCAATATCCTTAAACAGTTCCCTTAGAGAATCGCGCCTACGAAGATTATATATGGCTCTGATGGCTCTTTTCTGCAGAATAAATATAGACTCAATATCTGCAGCCCGTCCCCATAGCAAAATGCCATAGGACATTATACTATGAAAGTAACTAAAATAAACCAGTCTAGCGGTATCTACATCAGTATACTGACGGATTTTTCTAATGGCATATGCTGCTGAACTTAGCCGCCCCGCAAGAGATGTTAAATGAGAACCCCATTGTAGCCTTGAATCAAGCGTAATCCCCAGGAAAACCGTTTTATCTACGAATTCAAGTTTCTCTTTATTCAGTACTATATCACAATCACTACTTTTAACATTCGGTAAAGCAAATCTTATGCATTTGGTTTTTTTTTCATTTAATACCAAATTGTTTGCTGTGAACCAATTTTGGACCTGAAGTAGGGCATTATTTACGTCATCTAGATTTTGGGCCCGCCTATTTATCTTAAAAATTAAGGAAGTGTCATCAGCAAATAACACCATATTTTGAGGTTGGTTTTTCAATAAATAGGGTAGATCATTTACATATACTAGAAAAAGGAAAGGACCCAATATTGAGCCTTGTGGAACCCCCATTTTTACTTTTAAACCATGTGAATTAACACCATTTATTTGAACATGTTGTTGTCTATCATTCAAATAAGATCTTACCAAACTATCAATCAACAAATCAATCATCTTATAATGTTCCCACAGCTAGGAAACGGCCTCCTCTCAATGAGAGGGAATGGGCTATAAATCCACCACGCAGGCCCTATGCGGATTGGTAGAGGTCACATGTCTTCGAATTTTTGGTTCTAGGACATGTCGGTTTCTCCACGATGTTTTCCTTCACCGTTTTAAGAGCAGTGGTGATGAAATAAATTACACAAAGTAATGCGCCTGCCTGGGTTTGAACCCACGACTTACTGTTCGTAAGTCGGGGTCGTCACCACTGGGCCACCGCTACTCTCCCAAGTATGCAAAGGCAAACAAAAAAAAAACAAGAAACCATTAGAAAGTTACATTTTTACTGAGTAACATAGGCTATAAATTATGCTGATATCATGCAAATTAGTCGAGCTATCACAATTTTCCGGGATTCGGTCGTGGTCCACCTGCTTAGTCCATCTGAATGGACCACGGGCAATTTTTGTTGCCGGTGGATCACCTAAATGATGAGGAATATGCAAATAAAAAATGTCTGTTGGCCATGGTCACCTAAAATTTATTCCAAGGAAATTAAATCCTCATCCTGATCCTGTCATTTTACTACAATTTAAAAATATACAGGAGGAGGAGGAGGGGATACAGACCCACCGTACCCTTGGCCATACCCCTGGTGGTACGGTGGGTTTTTTAAAGTTAAACGATACCAACAGGTAATAGTCGCAGACGAAGTCGCGGGCGAAGTCCTAATTACGATTTTTCAAAAAATAAACAGCCAATGACGTTCTCTAGTCCCGACCATCCTCTCTTTCAAATGTATTATTGATTGGTTGGGTCGTTAGGATGTGATAAACACACATACTGAGTTATACCTTTGCATTTATCTTTTGTTTGCGACTTCGTCTGCCTAGAGGTCGGAAATTGTGTGTTTGGGGTGGCACAAAACGTCTTTCCGTGAGCTAAACATCCAATGTAATAGAGAGACCGATAGAGTAACTTCCACAATTATAAAATTAGTATATATACTAAAAATAAAAGATACACAATAAACTAGAAATTAGATACCTCATAATAAAATACAAGGATTTAAATGCTTACCATCAACTGTCACAAATACTCCTTCAACCAATATGTCTGACAGCCCCAAGTACATCCATTTGATCTTAGGCCTAGTGCTGTTCCAAAACGATATCAATACGTGAGCTTCATCATCGTTTTCTGGGTGCCAGAGTATGCCCCCTTCTAGAGCACACAAGTGCTTGGCATTAGGCCATGTCATTGATATCGTATGGATCTTATAGAAACTCTCAAAAGCTTCTATATATGTGTAGTCCTTTCGGAAAAACTTTCTATCTCTTTGTTCATCTGCGAATGTAGATGAAGAAAAGTTAGCTATGGAAAAGCTAATGCTAATATATTTTGCAGTCACTTTAACACCCTCATAGTCATAGGTACTTACATGTATCTGACACAAAGTTCACAATAAGAACAAATAACAAAGTTTTCGAAACCATTGTATCGAATAATAAGACATGCGTCTTGCTTGATCACGCCAAGCAAATATACGAAGAAGGAAATATTTGAAAATAATACCCAGTTTAATGCCGCGGCCACACTATCGGAATCGGCGAATGTTCGCGGTGTCTTCGGACGCGAATCTCGATGTCGTCCCAAACGCTGCACATCGTTAGTACCTAAATACCACGCGTTTGGTCGCAACTTCCGCCTCGCGCTCGTCTCGCGCTTCTACCTTGCTTTTGCAGTTACAACGAATCCTTGGAACTATGTAGTTGTACTTGTTACTCACTTTTCTTAATCCGACGCAGAAGTCAAAGAAACGGAGCTGAGAAGACCTCTGAGCTATTCTTTTGTTAATATAAAGAATAGCTCAGGTTTTTTTTATTTATTTTTTTCAAAATTTTCACTGTAAGAGTTTTATTTACAAAAAAATATAAAGTGACACTAATATTATAAATAGGTTTGTTCGGTTCGATGGAATAAGAATAAGAATCATTTATTTACATAAAATAGGTACAGTCGTGGTCTTTTCCGCCTGATCAGTTAAAATATTTTTCGCTTAAATCTTGCGGAGGAGCCGAGGCACGCCCCCTTAAAGTTTAGGCCTATTAGGAAAGTGTCAATTTTGGCAAAATAACAAGAACTCTCGTTCGGCATGCGTCGTCAGTGCACTCGGCCGATCGGTATCTTTTCATTCATTATTTCTATACAAAGTCAACGGGGCGGGCGCTACAGAGCGTTTCTATGTTCTAATTGCAAGCAAAAATTAGCTTAGTGGTGATCAGGCGGGAGTGTCTTCGATAGTACAGGTGTTACCAGACATAAAAGTTAGTGCTGTGTGCACAAACCATATTTTGCCTGTTTAGCTCGTGCACCTATGAATTATCGCGCAAAGGAAATTCTATACATAGATGTAAAACTTCGTGCGATTTGCGTATCATTTGTCGTTTATCGTGATCGTCGGTCTCCGAATGTTCGTCCGAAAATGTAGCCAGGTCATAAGGATAGTTACCAATTAAATTCTAATTTTATTTTTTTATTGACTTGTATGGTAATTATGAGGAAAATACCAGTTGATAAACCACTTTGATCTAACTAAACACGTCAGGTAGGGTTTATACATCATCAAATTCGGTGTTTGATGTGCATTGTTTGTTGAGGTAAAAGCTTTTAGGTTGAACCTTATCTTGCAGCATAGAATCGTAACAGAGAAAATGACTGAGAATGCTATTGAACTCGGCAGCATCGACGATGCCATCGGCAGCACGCTCTGTTTCTCGCTCTAGCATGGTGATCTGTCAGTTCACCAAACATTAATTCAAAAACTTTTACTTGACAAGCAACAATCGGCAAAAACATTATTTGTCATTTCATTATTAAACAACAAAGTTTACCAAATAATTCACTTAGCAAAATAATTATCTTAAAAACTTTTATTTATTAACGAAAATAATTATCTTAAAAACTTTTATTTATTAACGTTTTATTTGACAAACAATTCATTATTTTTTCATTTTATCTCATAAAACAACGTTTGGAATAAAGACATTACACATATTGATTGTGACATTTCTAAAATAAGAGTAAAAAAAAAAATACTTGCCTGTAAATTATTTTGTAGAAACGTGATTTTTTCAAATGTATCTAAATAAGAATAGAAAAATGTATAAATGATTAAATATCATCTGATGCATTTGATAAAAGAATTGTTTCCAAATAAGTACATGTTTGTAAAACGAGTGTTTTTAAAATAAAACATTTGCGGAATAAGTTGTTTGCGAAATAAATACATAGTATACGAAACGTTGGTTGTAAAATTAAAATTTGTCAATGGAGTTTTGGTGAAACTTTAGTGAGTCCTCTAGCATAATCATGACGGTTCTGAGCGACAAAAGAGCTAGATAAGGCGCAACCATTACAGTGTCTGCGTCTAGAGAACAACGACACAGGCGGTAGGTAGGTATACTGACTACCGACATGAAGAGTCCAAACATGATTCCCAACCGGCCTCAAGCTGGGAAATTTAGCTGCACTCTTGTCTCTGTCTCCTTGTTTGTACTTCATTATCATCATCATCATCTGCCTAGCCTTTTCCCAACTATGTTAGGGTCGGCTTCCAGTCTAACCGGATGCAGCTGAATACCTGTATTTTAATTTAAATGGAGCGACTGCCTATCTCACTTCCACAATTTAGTTGAAACTTCATTATAAAGGATGTAAAAAGACTCTTAACGAAGCCGAAAGGCACTTGTTCTCCCCATCATTGCGATCATTTTTGTTCTAGACCATACCTGGGAACCTTCTAGTTACGGAGATGTTGGGGGTCAAAGTTTCAACTTCATCAGTGAAATCATGAAATGACTCCTCCCGCTCTGGGCGGAGCAGGAAGGAGTGTCAGACTTTTACTGACTAAAACCCATCCATGTTCCTTCATCGTCTTTTGTGTTCCGGGGCCACGGTATCACTTTTGAACAGTCCTGCAGCCCCGGCAGGCATCGGCACCCTTACATACTCCTTTTTTGCCTTCACGTCCATTCATCAACTCTACACGTACGCCGGTTGCGAGTACTCCGCACCTGACCTTTCTGTTCCTCACCAAGAAGCTCAATGTATGTCCTTTTAGGGTGTCCCTTCCCGGCGTTGCCACTCACACCTGCCTTGTTAGTCGCCATTCACTAATCCTCTCCACATGACCAAACCATCTAAGCATCAGCTATTTCAAATGTTTGTCATTACATCTTCCATCCATAAGACCGACCCTACCCTCAAAACAGTCATGTCTCGACTCATCTCACCAGTAGGTAGTATTTTATCATCATCAATGGAGCTCTTTCTTTCTTTCACCTCAACTTAATGTAGTAAAGACATACAAAACATATGTTTTTTTTTGTCATATTATAATTCTGTTCTAATCATTAACACATTTTTGCTCGTGTTCACCAACATTTAATCAACCGATTACATAATTAAACTGCACTCTATGGACATAATTACTTATGTAGGTACGGTTTAAGTAAGAAATTGGTTAAACAAGTGTGAGTTGAACATGAACCTGTCTAGACTTATTTATAAACAGTCATTATTTATTAATATTAGTTAATCACACTGGTATGGGGTCACCGAATCGATCATCAAATTGAGAGCTGAGGGTGTCCACCTCGTGTTCACAGATAAAGAAGCACTTTGTGTCACAACTGACATCATTTAGCAGCCCGTCGAAGAACATTGATCCGCACTGCTCTCGGTTGTCGCCATCCGGCTGATTATGGCCCCAGCATACATAACCGGTGTCGTCCAGCGGTGTGCCTAGAAACAAATAAGTTGTTTAATATAAATAGCGGACCGGGTAGGCAGACGTTGTCCTACTGCCAACAACCGCGTCACCCACCAGTTCTAAATAGCTAAGAACCATCCTGGTGACCTATAAATGGAATAATCCTCAGCATCGGTCCCGCACAGCTAAATTTATATAAAAATAGTCTAATTGCAAATGGAAAGGTACTTTAACAAGGGGAAGCAACTCAACATGAGAGACAGGAGGAGGAGGAGATCGTAGAGTACATGAAGGTGAAGACCAGCTGGACCCTGAGGGTTGAGAAGTTGGAGCCGCGTCACAATACTAACTTCAAGTCGTTTGTGGTGCGAGTTCAAACTTCGGCCAAAAGTTTCTCAAGGAAGAGTTTTGGCCGAAGGTAGTCTACCGACGGTTTCGCTGCAGGCTACGTGACACCGCACAGCGTAACACGACGCCGCAACTTCGTGTATCATAGATTAGAGTGAAGTGTTACTAACATAGTTTTTTAAGTTGCATAGACTAACATAAATTGATATTATTATGTATTTTTAGGTTAAGGTATTTATCTATGGGTCTTTGTTCCCTGAAATTAATGGTTTATTATTATTACAGTGGCCTATTGCTTTCAATAAAAGAGCCCTGAGTCAGTCCTTGTTACTCCAAATCTAGACTAGTCTAGAAATAAAGTGTGTTTCGGCTTCATTAAGAGTCTATTTCTCTTAATGAAGCCGAAAGGCACTTATTCTCCGCGTCACTGCGATCATTTTTTTTTATAGACCATACCTGGGGAACCTTCTGGTTACGGTGATATTGAAACTTTGACCAAGTTTCAACTTTTTCAGTAGTTTTTTTGAAATACAAGTTTTGATGTTATAACTTTACTTGAAATACCTCCACGACCCATTTACTCCTCAATGCATCCATCAGCACAATGTAATTTCTCACCGCAAATAAACGTTGTTTCCCAGAAAAAAAAATTGCGAAGAGTTACTCAGTTTGATGTACAGAATGCTTGGTTGACGGCTTCGTGAAGATTCTGTTTACACCCTGTGGATATAGATACTCTAGTAGAGGAATAAATAAATCAGCGCCATCATAGTTAAACCACTCTAGTCTGAGAGATTTGAGATCAGATTCTCACCTCTCACTGCTTGCCAGCCTTCATTAAGCCTATTATGGAAGCCCAAGTGAACTGCTCCATCAAGGAAATTTCCTGCGACTTTGTTTTTCGTGTTAGTTTCCGTAAGAGAGACGAGATAGCCGGCTTCTGACTGAGAGTTGATCACTGCTAGGTACGATTGTTCTGCACTGCACACGGCGTACGCGTCGGTCCAGTTCATTGGAGTCCGGTAGAACTTGTAGCATCGGCCGATCTCGTCATTGTAAACGTAATCTGGAATAGATATTAAACAATCACGATCAATAGTCAGTCAGATCAGTAATCAGTGAAGATTTTTTGGTTAACTGGCATTTAAAGCATTATTACGGAAATGGTAAGTTGTTTTGTTGGATGCCGGATATTAAATGCATGATTAAACAATAGTACATTATGGTACAAGTGTGTAATGATGGTGATTACCGCTGAGGCGCCATTGAGACCCGAGTCGTTAGGTGAGGGTCTTAAGAGAGCCGAGGACGGTAATCATCAATACACACGTGTATCATACGACGTTTTTCAACACACTTGTGAAGAAAATAATACTAAAAAATCATTTTCAACAATGAAAACGAGTTATGAAATTTTTTTCGCAATGGCGGGAAAAATTAATCAGTTTTCCTATGCGCGCGCATCTAACAATGGCGATCGGCTATAGACTAAAAGAATGAGGTTTACATTTTTTTGGCTTTTCGATAGCGTTTAAGCCACGTACAAAATGGAGAATTTAAAGTTTTCCTTATTACAGAGAAAAGAAATGTTATATTTGAGTGAAAGTTTTATTTATTAAAAACGTACAAGTTGAAATTATCTATTTTCTTAAACATGCATGGAAATATTGTCATTATTTTCGAAAAAAGAACACGCGAAGTATCGAATTTACGGACAAAGAAAATCAAATCCATTACAGGAGCGTTTTTTGAATTTGGAACATTACAACGCTCCAGCAATGTTGTATTAAACGGCATGCTAGGGTTAGATTGGATCTCTTTTATCATTCTTGGCATACCAAAGTAGGTCTCTTTGCTTAGTACAAATTGCGTTCACGTAGCTGTATGGCCATAAATGCGTTTGCTTTTCGGCACAGATGATAAATAGAAAATTGGCGGCTAAGCTGAAAATTCGTCTTTATTTATTATTTACATACTTAATAAATATAAATTTAATAAGTAAAATGAGTTCCAATGGTTCAGAGAATGAAATTGAGATTAATTTTACTCCACCAGCTTTAAGATCAGAATTAATTTATTTGTACTATTGAACACGATCTTTTTTGTATCGAAATTTTTTTAAGAACAAAGCAACTCAACCAATAAAAAAACCCTATAACTCACTAGTGAATAATGGCAATGAAAAAGTCACAGTTTGATTACAGGTGTCATTATGTGCCTAATTGCGGTGAAATTAGAGCCATTTTATGAGCAAGTGTGTTGAAAATATTATAATGATGATAATATTTGTGATTATCATAATTATTATTATTTTATATCAATGCATGATTAAACGTCGCCAGCCAAATACCTGCTAGTTGTCATATCTCTATTTCATCTCTAATAAGAAAAAAACCTTTAATAATTAAACCAGAAAAACGAAAAACCATTAAAAAGGTAAAATAAATCAAAAAGTACCTACATTAAAATATGAATGTTTTCCAAGAGTATGCGGGCTAACATTTACAATATTTTGCAAAACTGGTTTGAAGGAGAATTCATAAACACGTTAAACGAAAATTTAATTAGGTAGGTATATTTTAAAAAAATCATCTAAAAAAAGAGAACAATTTTCCTGTTATACCAGAAATCTGCGTAAATATCATAAGGGTCTTGGGTCATCGAGCTTTAATGCCTTTGCTCACTTTGTGGCATTTATCTCCTGTAACATTGTGATTAAAAAAAACAAAATCCAGCTGACTTTCTTGCAAAATAATTGATCATACATTTAAATACTGCATAATACATAGGATTTAAATACTAAACAGTCTTGTTTTACCTGTCCATGACCTATTCACGGACGAGGATTTGTTTAGTCTCAGTATAATCTGTTACTTCATGAATCCACCCACATCATCTGGCGGACAGAGAATGCTATACATTCGCTGATAGCGTATGCCTAGATGCCTACCCATCAGAGATGGTGACAGTGTTGGATAGTTGCTGCCATTTGGTACTATTCAATTTCGTCGGGTACAAATACTTCCTAATTCCTAACCACGTAAGAAGTATTTGTACCAAACTTTTTATCAAGGCGGAGATTCACACAAGGCTGTTGCCTTTTGTGACTCTCGGCCTGATAAAAAGTTTGCAAACGCGAAAAAAATAGCACATAGTATTTTTTTGGTCTCGTTTACTTCTTACTGCTGATTCTATTAAGTTTGTCCCTGTTACTTTAGGTAGTGACTTGACTATTGCACGTCTAAGCTTCATATAGGGCCTGAAGTAAGGAAATCTAGAACAACGAATGGTTACCAGTGTGCCAAGCTAATCCCTTAGCTTCAGAGTCAAATAACTTACGTCGACTCGATCTAAGTAAAAGTTCTTTGCAAGAACAACATTGGTTACATAATTACGGTCACGGAATCACATGTTCATGTAAAATAACGTAACATTACATCACGACTGCACGCCCTGAAGGGTTGGAGAGTGGTGAGTTGAACACAAATTTCGCTAGTTTCGTTTACGTCCCCTTTAATAGGGGGTTTGGCTTGTGCCTTATTACCACCAATAAAGCACAAATACAAACCCTTTCCAAAAAAATATTTGCGGAACAAACCAATAACCTACCTAAATTAGGTATGTTGCACTGATTGTTCCACTCTAAGGATAGGAGACTCTTCTTGCAAATAAAAGGGTTCTTCTGATGGCAATTAGCATCGTTAAGGGTGCCGTCTCTCCTCAGGATCACGCAGTCCTCCTCACCATTTGCATCGTTTGGCTCGCCTGGACCCCAGTTGTGGTATACTTCAGTTAAGGGGTGACCTGAAAGCGAAAATTATTATCGTTATCAAACGTTGCACTTCTGTTACTTGAATTCACGGCACTAAATAGTTAACAAAGAAAGCAAGCACAAAGGAACAGTTCCGTCCAGTTACACCAGAAAAAGTATGCACTTCGGTGATTTCCGTGTTTCAGCACGAATGTCGCG
Source organism: Xestia rhomboidea (assembly GCA_963853795.1). NCBI lineage: Eukaryota > Metazoa > Arthropoda > Insecta > Lepidoptera > Noctuidae > Xestia > Xestia rhomboidea. The sequence goes on along the minus strand of OY970767.1, from coordinate 7,988,821 downwards.
CCACAGACTAGTCTCTTCAGAAGTTCTATATTTCGTTCTGCAGCGCTTTGTGCACTGACATTGCGTTTGTATGAAGTTTGGTGAGTCCTAATGCATATGCTTTTCATTGGAAATCTGAAGTCGTAGTTCGACGCAAACCTTTTTTTAAGTTATTCTCTAGATCCCCAATTGTTTTTAGTTCCTCTCACAACATATTATAGTCTTTTAAAACCAACAAGTTTATGAATATTAACTGTCTGTCGTCACTATAGCCAGTTTATTAAGGAAAATGTGCGCCCAAAAATGTTCATCATTAAAAAGCAAGATTTATGTTGGATATTTTAACTATGTATATGCCGTTACTAGCTTCGTTATAATGGGTAGTCATTTAAAGGTACTTGTTTGATAAAGGATTTTAAGACAGAGGAATCGTGAATCGTGTCAAATTACCATGATACGTTATTTGGTATTTTTGTTCAGTATAGTTTGACATTTCATCATAGAACTAACCATTCTACACTATACAGAATGAATACATGTTCATTCTGTAGTGTAACCGCAGTTACGGACAACTTTTGAAAGAAATAATCTTTAAAAAATAAAAGTCAAGAATGGTTATTTTGTGATGGATAACCCGATAAACTTGTTTTTTTTTTCATACCTTTTTGGTGTTCTCTTATGGGCCTATATAAGCACACGGCGTATTTTAAACGGGCAGATGACGCGCGTATACGCTCTTCAAACGAGATTTGAACGCAACCTTGTAACCTAAGCACACGGGGCGATCGTGAAACGCGCGTCTACTGCGCGTAAACGCGCAGATACAGCGATACAGACGCGCTGTAGCTTCCGCGTTTTGGTCAGAGACTCCTCGTCAGTTGACCCTTTGTAAGCGCTTCAAACGAGTTTCGAAACGCGATTCACACGCGCGTTTGTATCGCGTTTTACGCGCATTTGAATCAATAAAAACGGCATCAACGGCGCAGAAAACGCACGTTCTTGAAACGCGCGTCCTCTGCGCTTTTAAAATACGCAGTGTGCTAGGGCTCTTAAACTTGTCACAAATTCACAACATAACTTTTTTAAAGAAGTTTCTTTGCTAAACATTGAACGTTAGGTTAGGTCAGGTTGTGATAACGGGCATATGGAGCTTCTGGGTACTAGCCCACGCATTTATAAAGCAGTATAGCTTTTGCCCGTATTACGTCTGCGTGGACTTCAGAATGGGTCAGTAATCGGGATAAAAGTACGTGTTAATTCAGGTATAAACTATCTCCTACGTTTGCCAAATTGCATTCAAACCCATTTAGCCGTTTTGGCGTGATTAAGTAACAAACATCTTAACATAAAAACTTTCACATTTGTCGTAGAATTAGATTTAGGTATCACGCACTGTTATTTAGGCAGACCCCAAATAACATGGGACAAGGACAAGAAGATGGTGATCATACTGTTATTTAGGCACCTATTTATGGACATTTAACTAACAAACCAGACTTATGTCGTTGTCGTCAACATTTAAGCAACACCTAAATAAATGCCTAAACATTATTGCACTGTTGGAACTTAAACCCTCGACTCTGAGTCGAGGGTTGAGAATCAAACAGCTTGCTTCTGTTTATATATTTATTAAAGACTGACCAAGTATAAGTGAAAACGAGCTTTAGACTTATTGGCTAAAATGATTTTCCTCAAAGGACGTTAAAGTTCACTTAAAAATAAATAATTTTAGAAACGAACGAACGAATTCGACTGTTAATCCTGTTCCTACTTATTAAATGCGAAAGATTGCGAGGATGGATGGATGGATGGATGTCTTTTACTCTTTTACGCAAAAACTACTGACCGGATTTGGATGAAATTTGGCACACAGATAGTTTATAACCTGGATTAATTTACTTTTAATCCCGGTAGTACGATCCCGTGAGACAGTTACCGAACTCCACACGGGCGTAGCAGCGGGTATAAGCTAGTACTAAAATACATTCTTACCGTGTATGGTTTCAAAAATCCCTTTGACCACTAAGTCCGATATTCCCACATAAACCCATGAGAATGGCTGGGTAGCATTCCAAAACGCTAAAACATCCTGGGCCTCGTCGTCGTTCTCTGGGTAGAACAAGCTGGCTCCTTCCAGAGCACACACTCGCTTGGCTTCAAACCAAGACTTATGTAAGGTGTGAATCTTATAGAAGCCGTCTGCAGTATCTAAGTATTTGTAGTCCTTCCGGAAAAACTTTTTATCCCTTTGTGCATCTATAAATAAAAAAACCTGTTAAACAAAAGTATTTTTTTTACGCTGTAAAAAAGACAAAACCTACATTTATGTATATGATTACTTTTTAGGAGGTCATTGCTGTTTTAGTAATTTTTGCACGACAGAAAACCCGGGTTAGGTAAATGTATTTTCCTTATTAATAAGTAGTAACTTAATTACAAAGCTGTTACATGACAGATCAGTTAAAAAAAAACTATAGATAGTAACAAAATATACTCACATGAATAATCAGACACAAAGCTCACAAAAAGAACTATGAACAACGTTTTCGAAAACATGTTATTGAACTAAAGACGTGCGCGTCAAACCGCGTCACGAGAACGTATGAGGATTCACAACAGAGATATCAGATTTTGCGTCAGACCTCTTCATTTGCATAAAGTAGGTAGGCATAAACAATATATACCTATCTATAGGTAGAGGAATATGGAGATAAGGTTTAACGTTATGTGATTATTGTTAAACTAACTGCCAAGCTGATTCATGTTAACTTGTCTGTCGAGGTTATAGCAAGTTCAATAAACGGTTTTTTTTGCTAGCCTCTCGACCTTACAGTTAGGTACTTCGATTATAACTTGAGACTTTCCAAACCAAACCGCCTTTTTAGGGTTCCGTAGCCCTGACAAGGAACCCTTATAGTTTCGTCATGTCCATCTGTCTGTTTGTAGAGGTGTGTATATCAATAACGCCGACAAAGTGGTAAAATAAAATTTTAGAAAATATATTTTTTTAGGGTAGCTCCCCTACATGTGAAGTGGGGATGTTTTTTTTTCGTCTTCTACCCCATCGTGGGAGTATCGTTGAATAGGTCTTTTAAAAATGACTTAGGGGTTGCTAATACTACTTTTCGATTTAATGCTCCATTCACGAAATATTAAACTTTAAAGTGCAAAGTTTTGTTCCAGTAGGGCGTCCCCCCCCCCTCTAAAAGCTAAACTACTGGCTTGAAAAATCTGGAAAAAATCATGATGATAGTGAATTTCATGAACTTTAAAGGAAAACTATAGCGGTTAAGACAACTTTATTAGTTTAGCAGTAATAGTCATTGAACTTGGGTGTTGGATAATTTTGTACCAAATACAAAACCTTAGAATAAATCCTATAAAGTGGCTAAGATGAAGTAGTTGCTTGTTTATCACGGGTAAAGACTTGCATTGAAAAACAAAATCTAAAATATAACGAGCTACTACGGAACCCTACACTGCGCGTGGCCCGACACGCAATTGGACGGTTTTTAAATTTTATTTTAGACGGGGACGTCCTGTATATTGGGATATACAGGTTGCGGCGCGGATCCGTCTTTATTTGAAAAAATATCAAATTGGTACATTAAAAGATTTTATTTATTACTTCTTAGAAATTATATCTTGAAGGTGAAATGGTCATTTTAGACCCCCAGAACGGAGGCCTCCGTTCTGGGGGTCTAAAATGACCATTTTACGAATTGTAAAGTAACTCATTATTATTATCCTTTAATGATTCGTGTGTCTGCTATCCACTCAACCGCGCATGGCTACTATGGTAGTCAGTAGCTGTTTTGCCAAATGCGCATGGCTACCATGGTAGCCAGTAGCTTGTTGTTAACTTGTTACAAAATTTGTGGAATATGGAAGAATAAAATCTGTGTTTATCTGTGGATTGAATGGTTTAGGTCCGATCTCTACAATCAAAAGTTTGGGTAGGTACTGCGTAGTTAGTTAGTAATAAAACTTTGTAAAGTTCAGTTTTTAATTTGTTTATTAAAAAGAATTATAAAATTATCATATAAAGATAAAAAAAAAAAAAAATTATGAAGCAGCAACAAGTTTGTCGCGAAAAATATAGAGCTCACTTGTAAGCAATAATTTCTGGTTGTGTTTGAAAAGTATACCTGCTAAGTGCAAGCATAGTAAGAAATTCGAGTTCAAAAGATATACCATAACGCCTGTACTTCCCGAAGGATTAGACAGAGGTGTTGGTGTGAGGTTTCATATATATTTGTTCGAATAGAGTTGTCACAAATTATTTTAACGTGTAATAGTTACAATTTAGCTCGAAAAGCTGTTATTCGACGTAACACCATAAACCCACACAGACATTTTTATTTTCATTTATTAACCCATACAGCTTGTAAATTGAATGGTTCTTTTTTTCCGTTTACGCATAATTTGTCTCTTGGAACAAGCTGGAACTGTTCACGTCATGTTCACAAATGAAGAAGCTCTTTGTGTCACAGCTGATGGTGTTCAGACGTCCGTTGAAGAACATTGAGCCACACTGGTCATGCTCGTCTATTATTGGCTCACGGCTGTCCCACCAGGCGTCTGCATCTACGTTCATCGGTGTTCCTGAAACCAAAGGAGCAGAAAGCTAAATATTATACAGGGTGTAAACAACCTCATCACGTCGCCGCGCCGTCAACCAAGCATTCTGTACATCGAACTAAGTAACTTTACGCAAAAATTATTGCTGGGAAATGCCTTTTTTTTTTTGAGGTGAAAAATCATGTTTTGTTGTAGAACTCAATGTGTTGCACTCAGAACATTGTGCTGATGGATGGATTGAATAGAACGGGGGTCGTGAAGGAGTTTAAAAATCTTACATTAAAAACTTGTATTTAAAAAAAAAAGTTGTCATGAAGTTGGAACTCTGACCCCCCAATATCTTCGTAACTAGAAGGTTCCCAGCTATGGTGTAGAACAAAAAAAATATCGCAATGACGGGGAGAACAAGTGCCGTTCGGCTTTGTTAAGAGGTGTTTTACATTATCGATACACTTTTGTAAATTTAAAACCAGTTTTTGCGAGAAATATCAATTGTAACTTGCGAGATAGGATCTTTTTCATAAAAAAATGAGTTCCAGCTATGTACGTGCAACATGAAATTTTAACCAGAACAGTAGGAGAAAAACATAGTCATAGTAGTCAAGTGTTTACATGGTATTGGTGCTCGTGACTGTACATATTGTAACGTAGTAGAAACTCTAAAAGGTTTCTATCGTTACTTTGTTTACATCAACAGTCACAACGCTTAAAATCTAGTCAATTGTCAAAACAAACGCCACAGATTATGTAAAATCATTAGGGCCTTCTCGTTACTAAACGACTAAATTAGCTGCGTTCCAGTAAAGTGCGCACCGCGTTCCGTGTATCTGCACTAGTAGTGTAGACTTGTCTATGCGTGGGCGCGGGTATATATGTCACCGTCTCGCGATGACCAGCTTTTTCTGCTCCCGAAAATCAGACGCGTTCAGTTCACCTGCATAGTATTCACCGTGACCTCATACGTGGTCTAGAACATTCGGCTTGAAGCAGGCAGCATTACTCGTTTCTTTAAGAACATAACCTAAAATCAGTGTTTCTATAACCCCCAATACTGGGTAAGTTGTTGAACAGCAAATCGTTTTCCTATTTTCTTTGTACCATCTAGCTACGTGGATTCAAGATGTGAATCCACCCTTCATCACTCTTCTTGCTATGCACATTAATTTGTAAAAACATGTAGCCTTCAGCTGAGTGTATTTTGACATTGTGTTGACCTTCATGACACTCAAAATGTGCAACTCATGTCGTGCTTTCCATCACCATCTTGTAAACTCCGTACTGATTGTGACTACCACACATCACCTGCATGGCGCATGGGTACTCCCCGCTTTGCTTACGCCTTGGTGTCACAATCAGCGGAGATGACTATCAGCCATCTCGTGACACGCTGGACGTTATTTCCCAGGGTCCAAGGTTCCGGCTGACCTCCAAGGTTCTGGCTGACATCCGAATTTCCGGCGTTCCGGTCTACACGGATAGCTGCCCATTTAGTTCCGGCTCACCGGTAATCAGCGGGCCAGCGTCGGGTACCCTTCTACCTGCGTGGCCGCTACTAACATCTTCGGGTCGGCGCGAACACCTGCCGACCGTCACCCTTCCTGGCGTCACCAGCGTGGCACACCGCTACGGTCTTCGTCGCGCCGGGCTGAGCCTGGAGAGTACCGCGCTAACCCCCAGGCGGGCTTGGAGAACATAGTGACCATAGACCTTCCCACACCCGTGTTATTTATTAATAATTATATTTTATGATGACAAGGTTTCGTGGTTTTAGTCAACCTTCCCCACGAACACCCTTTCCGTCACAATATATGTAACCTAGACAATAGCAAAAAAGATATTTTTTCCGCATCCGCTTTTCCGCAGTCGCACCGCGTGGGCATAACCGAGCGTGCGCGGCAGGTCGCATGCTAAAATATTACAGTGATTTATAGATTTTATACGCAATCGTGTAAAAAAACATAGCGAAAAAAAAATTGTAATCAGCCTACACACTCGTACCTTTAATTGTCTGCCAGCCAGCGTGTAATTTGTTATGGAAACCCATGTGATATATTCCTCTTAAGTAGTTTCCTCCGACTCTTTTATTAAATGCGGACTCCGTTAAGTTCACAAGATAATCCACCTCCAACTGGTTGTTGCTCACAGCTAGGTAGGACTGTTCCGCGCGACACGCAGCATAGGCGTCAGTCCAGGTCAATGGAACAGTGTGCAGCTTGTAACATTTGCCAATATCCGCATTGAAAGAGTAATCTGTAAAATATCATTTTGATTATTTGTTTACTTAATTGCTCTAAATTAACTATAATTTAATTATAATTTAACATAGCAACACGCACGTTTCAATAGGTATATTTAAACACCCTTTTGCCCGACCTGAGAATCGAAACCAGGAGCTCACACCGTGTTCTAATTCAAAGCGATCGTCGCACCAGCAATCAGCTGCCGCGCGCACAGAGAGCGCCTAGCAACTTCCTGAACAAATGATTGACATAATGAATACCACGACCGCGTGTGCGTGCGACCGATCGCTTTGGTTTGCTGATATCCCTACCGCGAGAATGCAGCATTTGAAAACTTTATAATATCGCCTTACCTTTACTTGTGATTAAAACCTACCTAAATTAGGCGTATTGCAGTTATAGTTCCACTCTAGTGACTGAAGGCTCTTCTTGCAAATGAATGCTTGCTTTAGAAGGCACCCGCAGTCATACATATCACCACGGATCATGCAGCCACAGTGTTCTGTACCCCTATTATTGTCTGGTTGACCTGCCTTCCAATTGTTGTACAGCTCTGAGACAAACTTGCCTAAAAATTAAATAGTCATTCTATCATAGGTACACATTACAAAATAAATTAATAAGTATTCGCAACCGGTGTGCGTAAGCGGCTGCAATACATTTGCCGGCAACATTGATACCAATTACATCCATAAGTGTGGCCCGGCCATACCTATGGCCACACATTTTTGGTATGGCCGACGCATTTTTATGCGTATCCAGCCAGGTTGCAGGTCGGACGGTCGAATTGAAATTGAAAATATTTTTGTAGTGGCAAGTGGCCGAGACATGCATTCAAATGTTTTTGTTATGGCCGGAAATATTGTAACCACATATATCGTAGTACCGTTTATGGTGCGTCTTAAGGTGGATGCTCCAGGGAAGCCCGCGAAAACAACCCAAATATTACAGAATTAAAATCATCAATACAACCCTCCAAGCGCCTAAAGGTGCAGGAATGAATTTGACCTTGAAAAAGTCATTCCTGCATCTTTATGCGCTTGGAGGGTTGTATTGATGATTTTAATTCTGTAATATGTGTGTATACGTGTTATAGCCGCGAATCATATTTTAATCAACATACAACCTGACACTGACAACTGCAACTTGCAAAAAACGTAAGAAAATTTGAATTTCGCGGGCTACCCTGGAACATCCACCATAACGAACAACCTTCCTAGGGCAATGTATGCCTGCAATTCGATGGAGATTTCTTTTTCTTTCTTTCTTTCTTTCTTTCTAAGTGCGCAGGTTTCAGGGCATGCAGCGCAAGAAGGAAGGTGGGTCATTGTCTATGGAAACACGCCGCAAACACACTTGGAATCTGAGCCGTCCATGAACCCCCAAATGTATAGAGATAGTTTTTGCTACGGCCGATTTCGTTCGGAGTAAAAGATATTTACAGTTATATTCTGTCGTGTCTTTAGCTGCGACGCAGATGATTTCGACAGCCACTGTTTTGCCGGTTTTACGAACAGCATAGCACGTACGAGTCTCCTTTTGAGTGCCTAAGTGCACAAAATACCAGAATTGTGAACCATGTAAACGTACCGTCAATAGTTTCAAATACTCCTTCAGTCATCAAGTCCGACATCCCCACAAACACCGTATTGATATTAGGCTTGGTACTGTTCCAAAACGATAGCACAGCATTGGCCTCATCACTGGTTTCTGGGTAAAACAAACTGGCTCCTTCCAGAGCACACAGTCGCCTGGCCTCAGTCCAAGGCCGTAATGTCGAGTGGAACTTATAGAAACCGTCTACTGTTTCCAAGTAAGTGTAGTCCTTCCGGAAATACTTTTTGTCTTTCTGTCCATCTAAGAAAATAAAAATAATCATGTTTTAGGTGTCATGTTGAGCTAAGCAAAGTTTAATTTCTGAGAAAAAATCCTCAAAGATAAAACACTAAAAAATACGTTAAAATTAAGGAAATCAAGAGACATTAACAGCTAAATTAGTTATTACATTTTTCCGGCCGAACCCGAGTTAGATTTAGTTTGTCCTAGGCCAAACTAGGGTTCACCACAAAAGGACGATCATCACCCTAACTAAATGGGGTAGGTAAAAATAGGTGAGAACCGTGACCAACCACGCGCGAGCGGAGCGAGCGAAGCGAGCAATGCCGCGGCAGCAGCCATTGAGTGCTACATCAATGTTGGGCGCGGTGTAATTGGTGTGTTTGGGTTAGGGTATACTAGTAAACTAGTTTGGCCTACGATAAACTACACACACCGGCAAATTTAGGGGAACGTGAAAAAAGTGAATGATGTTTTATTTTGTTTGTACTTTTTAAATTTGATTATTGTTTTCGCTTTATTAGAGTGTCTTTTTTATTTTATGAAAGAAATCAACAAAATGTTGGGGGTTGTTAGAATGTATTTATAGAGAAATAAAAAACCGGCCAAGTGCGTGTCGGACCACGCGCAGTGTGGTCCCGCAGTAGCCCGTTATATTTTAGATTTTGTTTTTCAATGAAAGTCTTCACCCGTTATTAACAAGCAACTACTTCATCTTAGGGCCAAGTTCACCGACAAGATAACGGTCTGATTATCTTAAAAAAAACAGCTGTTTAAAACACATTTTCATGTTCACCAAAGCAAATCAACCGATTAAACACGCTAATCAACTGTTTTCTCTAACCGAGGTGGGAGAGGTTGTTTAAAGTCCCGGTTAGTAGTTAATCGGTATATTTTGACGTTTGTATATTGCAAATATAACAAATTTTAAGGTTACATCTAGATATTATTGTGAGAATTTAACATGCAGTCTACTTTGAATTATATTTTGGAAGAAGATGACGTTTTGGACGAGTTTGAAACCGCTGAAAGACTTTTGCGAACTCCTCGTTTGTATTCCACCAGACGACACTACTTCACTGAGTTCGGTGCGTTTGTTTTCAATTACGCTTTAGCACTAAATGAGTGACAATTTATTTTTCGTCATGCGTAAAATTAGCAATGCGCTTCTTATCCATTGTATTTTATTTAAAAACTATTTCAAACGAACAAAACTTCAAACACAACAGAAAATTTGATGGTTATTAAGAACTGTCATCTCAGGTATAATGCAACCATTTTAAGATGTTTCGCATTTGTACGGTTTTTACGTGTTAAGTTACCCCACCCTATTTGACTGTATTATAATCATTCGGTCTTTCATTCCTAAAACGCTCGTTTACATAACCGAGCTAGAATAAGTTGTGGTGAACACCAAAATTTCCTTCTCATGTTTAAAGAACTGTTTACGTTTAGCCGGCCGATTACGAAACAGTCGGTTATTTTACTGTTTCACTTTATAGGATTTATTCTAAGGATTTTGTACTACTGAAGCAAAAATTTGCATTTTAAAATTTAATATTTCGTAAATGGAGCATTAAATCGAAAAGTAGTATGGACAACCGCTAAGTCATTTTAAAAGACCTACCTATTCAACGATACCCAACACGATGGGGTAGACAACGAAAATAAAATTCATCCCCACTTCACATGTTCCTTGTTAATAACGAACTATGTTCATTTACAAAAGTAAATGAACATGTTTATTTTCCTGTTTGGAAAAAAATAACGAGGAAAAAGATGCAAAACTCAAAACATAAATTGAATATCCGGAAAATTCAGAAATTAAATCTAGCAACCCGGTTTTGCCAAAAATGTATCAGAAAATGCACAATTGTATATAACACAGTATTGTGTACATGTTTCAGAACTACTCTCGTATGTATAACATGACCGGTTTAAGCAATCATCTAATAGTGTTTAAATTCAATTGATGCTCGTGCACTTTCAAATGCAATAGTCAACTTAACATTGCTCGTTACTGTACATATTCCTTTTTTGAAAACAGACTTATTTGAGAAAAACATTGATTACAGTGATATTTTCTTCTGTTTTATCATTAGTAACATGATTTAAATAAGTGGTATTTAAATCAAGTTACATTTGCTTTAAAAAAATGATCGAGTTGAAATTAATAAATGGAAAATTGTTACGCAAAACTCACGTGAGAAATCTGATAAAAGGAACACAAGTAAGACTAAAATAATTTTAAAAGACATTGCTGTAACTATACGACAGTATGACGAGAACGCTAAGCTAGCTTATAAACTGTGCGTCTTTTCATCCATGTTGACACGTTTTATCGCAGTTATTATTATTAAACATATATCTGTACAATAATAATGATAAAACAACGAAGGCCTGTCGCGCTTTTAACCAAGAGACCAACGAATAAGGAAAATGAAACAACAAATACTAAGCAAATAACTTAATAAGCAGAGAAACAGTATTTAATTAGGAACCTATAAATCATCTTGTATCGCCAGATTCAACTGTTATGAACGCTCAATCTCTTGCGAGAAATGGCTTCATTAACCGTAAGGTTATCACTTCTCTTACATCGTTATCTCATATTTGTAAAAGAATATAAAAAGCTAGTTTCCACCATCAATAAATTGCAAATCTATTTAGTCCGTCAGTTAGAGTATTAGAAAATAATGGACACGTATTTTTTGTTTTTGTAAATCAATGAATATTGACCAAGATAAAACGCATCAAAGCTCGTGACGTCCAACGCACTAAAAATTATAGCACGGCGCGCGGCGTGACGTATTGAGAATTTTAATAGCGTTGTATCTTCGTCAATTTTGGTTTACGTAACAAAAGAAAAAATACGCGTCAAATATTTTTTGGTAATCTAACTGACGGACTAATTAGATTTTTTCAGGACACAAGCCTGTTACCCACATGCTAAACTACTCTTCGATCTTTTTAGGGTTCCGTAGTCCTGACAAGGAACCCTTATAGTTTCGCTATGTCCGTCTGTCTGTCTGTCGGTCTGTCTGTCTGTTTGTTTGTCTGTCCGAGGTTTTGCTAAGAGACCGTTAGTACTAGAAAGCTGTAATTTTGTAGAAGTGTGTATAATATCAATAACGCCGACAAAGTGGTAAAATAAAATTTTGGAAAATACTTTTTTTTAGGGTAGCTCCCCTACATGTGAAGGGGGGATGAATTTTGTTTTGTCGTCTACTCTATCGTGTAGGGTATCGTTGAATAGGTCTTTTAAAATGACTTAGGAGTGGACCACTACTTTTCGATTTAATGCTCCATTTACGAAATATTAAACTTTAAAGTGCAAATTTTTGTTCTTTGTGTTCTTTTGTCTATTAAGCGTATCCTTGTGTGTGTTTGAGGATGTGCAGGCGCCCAATATCGGTCATTGTGACTTATAGTGCTGCATGTTTCTTTTGTGCGTAGGTAAACCACCACCATTTGTTTTTTCAATACAATTTCCAAAAACATTTTTTTGCCATCCAAGCGCCAAAGAAGCATGCCTATACGGCACCATGGATATGTCAGAATGGTGGTTCCGCTTATTAATAAAGGCTATCATGATTTGTGATATTTGCTTATAGTACCCAAATAAAGTGTTTGTGAATGTAATTTCAACTCGGCCTATGACAGTTACAACTCCCTGTCTGGCACCGTCCTCATCAAGACTGACCCAGCCACCGAAGGTCGTCGCTCCATTCAGCTGGCAAAACGCTCCCAAAACGGTGAAGGAAAATATTGTGAGGAAACCGGCCTGACTTAGAACAAAGAATTCGAAGGCATCAGGCATCTACCAACTTGTACTGAGCCCGCGTGCTGGATTACAGTCCGCTTCCACGGTTGATTATGTGGTCGAGAACTCGAGACATGAATACTTGCTATGTGACTCTTGAAACGGAATAATAAGAGTTACTAACAACTGTTAGAACTTATAAGAAAACGATCTAACGACTATGCATAACCTTGTGAAAGCCTGCTGAGCGTATTCGTAGTTTGTAAAAATCGTTCAGTCCAGTCATGTTCTATTAACAGCTTAGTTTAAGTTAACATATTGATGGTGACTGATGGTCAGTGACCTGACCCGTAGTCTGACAGCCAGTCTTACCAAGGAGAATCGTATTAAATTACCCAGTACTAACTGGGTTATGGATGTCAGATAGGCAGTTGCTCTTTGTAAAATACTAGCATTAAGGTGCATCCCATTACACTGGAAGTTGACCCCAACATAGTTGGGAAAAGACAAGGCAGTTGATGATGACATCGATCTCGCACGAGGCGGCTTGTGTACTGGCCGGATCCCCGCCATGGGACCTGGAGGCGAAGACCCTCGCGACACTGTACCAGTGGCGCGAGGGGGCCAAACATCGGGGCGAGAGGCTGGTGCACCGACAGATTACGGTGTACCGGTCTCAGCTCCGACAGGTCATGGTGGCGGAATGGCGGGGGAGATTAGAGCTTCCCACCGCCGGCCTCGACACAATCGAGGCGATCCGGCCAGTACTCGACGACTGGCTCGGGAGGAAGCACGGCTCCCTGACTTTTCGGGCGACGCAGGTGCTCTCGGGGCACGGTTGCTTCGGGAAGTACCTGTGTCGCTTAAGCAGGGAGCCGGACGCCCGGTGCCATCACTGCGTCCACTGCACGGAGGATACGGCGCGGCATACGCTGGCCGAGTGTGCCGAGTGGGACGAGCCGCGCCGTGCCCTCGTAGCAGAGGTTGGAGAAGACCTGTCGCTGCCGGCCGTCGCTCGCGCGATGGTTGGCAGTGCAGAGTCCTGGGACGCAGTGGTGTCCTTCTGCGAAACCGTCATGTCGCAGAAGGAGGCTGCGGAGAGGTTGAGGGAGGTCGAGACCGCTCTCCCGACCCGCAGCAGACGCACCGGGCGTCGGCAGAGGGCGGACAACGCCCTCTTCCGGCCCCCCTAAATAGGTCCAGGGGCGACGGATTCGGGGACATCCGTCGCCCCCCATGACACTGGACCCGAGACGGCGGCGCGTCGTGTTCCACGCGCGCCTCTTTGAGACGTAGCGGGGGGAGTTGTACACCTCACTCCCCCCGGGACGAGGCCCGCAGGTCGAGCGGGCCGGCACTAGTCCGGGGCAGCGGAAGTCGCATCAGATCCCGCTGCCCCCCGACGCAAGTGTGCGATGGAACACCGGTGTGGTTTTAGTCAGTACGAGTCTGACAGACCCCTCCGCTCTCCCCAGGGCAGAGGACATCCATTGAGGATTTCCACATCGTGAAAAAAAAAAAAAAAAAAAAAAGTTGATGATGACATTGATGTTGACTGTCTCAACTCTTTGCTGAAATGATGCAATGCATGCAATGAGCAAATCCCCCTCAGCCCCTGCTGAGGGGGATTTGCTCGTTGGGTGAAATAAAAGTATACAGTTCAATACGTTATCAGTTGTCGTAGCTAGTTTTAAGGATATTTGTTTCTCTTACGAACTTATAAATAAACAGTTCAATGAGATACAAAGTTACTTCTTAATATAATGTAATATTTGCCTCTGTGGCGATGGCGACGTTATAGGTACATTCATGTTTTTAAAGTTTACTCTTAAATAATTATGTTAATATTATTATACCCACTTCACACTATTATACACACGTCTTCCTCTTGATCATTGAACAGTTGTGCTCCCCCCACTAAGGCCCGGAGCGGAGCGGAGAAGAGAAATGCAAGCTTCAAACAATCACAGGATAGACGAGAGACCTGATGTAGATTTAAACTACATGTGATTGGTGGGTTTCGCACATGTCCTCTCCGCTCCGCTTTGGTGGAAACCGGGCCCAAGACTGTTTTACTGCCGTAATTAGTGTGCAGTCATTAGTTGGAATTTGTTTTCAACCGACTTCCAAAAAGAGGAGGTTCTCAATTCGACTGTATTTTTTTTTAGGGTTTGTACCCGAAGGGTAACCAACGGGACCATATTACTAAGCCTTCGCATGTCCGTCCGTCTGTCTGTCACCGGGCTGTATCTCATGATCCGTGAAGGTAGACAGTTGAAATTTTCACAGAATGTGTATTTCTTTTGCGACTGTAACAACAAATAAAATAAAATAAATATTTAAGGGGAGCTCCCATAGAACAAACGTGTTTTTTTTTTGCCTTTTTTTCTAAAGTTGTATAGATAATGGTACGGAACCCTTCGTGTGCGAGTCTGACTCGCACTTGGCCGTTTTTTTTTTGTGTTTGTTACCTCAGAACTTTCGATTGGGTGAACCGATTACAATAATTTGTTTTTTATTTGAAAGCTGGTGCTTCCCGTATGGTCCCATTTGGAACACATGGTGAACATCTGATGCTGTTCTTCGGAGATATACAATGGAACTCTTCAAAAATAGACGGCAAATCTGCCGTGATTGCTGCGATCGCTTGAATGTTTATTGTTTATACAACATCATGACGTAACATCATGCCTGTATGCTCTGATGGGGTACGCAGATGTGTACAATACACCCAGATTTCGACAGTTAAGTATGTTAAGTTGGCGCGTTCGTGTTCCACGAGCGCCTCAAAGAGATGTCAGCAAAAGGAAGGGGTCAAGGGGCCTGACGGGGCTGCGGGACTGTTTGAAAGAGCACAAAGGGCTAAGAAGGAATATGGATGGGTTTTAGTCAGTAAAAGTCTGACACTGCCTTCCGCTCCACCCAGTGCGGGAGGGGTCGTTAATTTTGATGATTTCCCATCCGAAAAAAAAAGGTTAAGATCCATTTATTGGGAATAAGCCTATAACTGGTAATAGGCTTATCCCCAATAAATGGATTACCATTACCAGAGCAGCGGTGGCCCAGCGGTGGCGGCCCCGACTTACGAACAGTAAGTCGTGGCTTCGAACCCAGACAAGCGCATTACTTTGTGTAATTTATTTCATCACCACTGCTCTCAAAAAGGTGAAGGAAAACATCGTGACGAAACCGGCATGTCCTACAATTAAAAATTCGAAGACATATGACATCTACCAATCCGCACTGGGCCCGCGTGGTGGATTATAGCCCATTCCCTCTCAATCAGAGGAGGCCGTGTCCCAGCAGTGGGAACATTATAGGCTGATGATGATGATAAGCCTATTACTATGACACGTAATGTAAACAATGTAAAATTAATTTATGGCAAATATTTGTTTGGGAACAACTAAAAATGGAAAAATAAAACTTTTTTTGAAAAAAATAACTTCAAAAAACACAAAAAAAGTGAAAAATAAGTTTAGCTTCAGAGGTCGGTGACAAAAAAACGAAATCAATCAAACAAAGGTCATCGACTTCTCCCACATACCGAGATATTATTCGTCACTAGACCGTTTGACTGTTTCTCCGTTGATCGTAAGAGGTGGGAACTCCGGTAATGCCAACCATAAATTATGTTTTTGAGGTGTTAATAGTCATTAAGTTATATTTTAACCACTTACTGAGCAGGTCAAGGTCCTTATGCGCATCGATTATAATGTTCTGTAAAGATTTAATGAAGTAAAAAAGGCAGATGTCATTAGGTGTCCTGTCAGCCCTATTTTATCATTAATAGTAATGAGCTAATAATTGAGCTTTGCGGACAGCCGTATGTTATGTTTTGTATCGAGCTGGTGAAGTTATCTATCTTAACAACTTGTTGTCTATTTTGCAAATATCAAGTAAACATACTGAGGGTGCTGCCTGAAATACCCATGTTGTTTAATTTCTGTGATAGCTTTGGATGGCTTACCGTATCGTGCGCTTTTTAAATCAATGAATATTTTCATTACCCTAAAACACCGTTTTTTTTTGGATCAATATGAGTTTTTATTTTTGTTATTAAATCTACTGAGGCAATGGGAGTACTTGATTTAGGGCGGAAGACATATTGTTGATCGATTAGAATTTTTCTTAGTCAAGTACTCGTTTAGACGGCTGTATAACACTCGTTCGAATATTTTCGAAATAACGTGTAAGACCGATACCGGTCGATAGTTGCCGGGATCAGTTCCACTTCCAGATTTGTAAATTGGACTGACCCTAAACATTTATACAGTTTGTTAATCTTTTCACAATTATATTTTTAGGGCTGATTTTTCAATGACGAGCTAAGATTAATTTGCACAGTTAACAAGATTCTCAATTTTTCAATTGACAGATAGGTTCTAACGGGCAGTTAAGCTCTATAACTAGCGATGTAACTTAACTAGCCCTTTAATTAAGGCCAGTTAGCACGTTAACTGTCGTTATTTGACGTTTCGTTTAGGCATTTAATAGCTTTTGTGCTGATACCGTCTTAGCCAAGTGTTATGTTGGAGTCAAGGTTGACCTCTATTTTAGATATTTCGTCTGTCCGTCTGTCTTTCCGTCTGTCTAGCTTAATAATAACATAACCAGATAGCAATAAGCCAACGAATCTCATAGTATCTCTGACGAGAAACATTTTTCAGTCATGGCAGATTTTTGGACACATTTTTAATTATTGATTTCGCCTAGTGTGAGGCTGACTACTTCGTGTTCACAAATGAAGAAACTCTTCGTATCACAGTTGACAATGTTCAGTCGCCCGGTGTAGAACATGGAGCCGCACTGCTCAACGGCATCTCCATTCGGCTGGTAGTGGTTCCACCAGGCGCTGGCATCGACAGTCATCGGAGTTCCTGGAAAACGACATTATACGTCAAAATAATCATAAGTCGATGGTACCTTACCTAATTCTTCACGAATCGATGTACGAAACGACCTGGGTAGCAGGCAGCTCTGTCGTTTGCCTAGTTTAAGTTCTGGAGGGTACAGTGACGTTGTCTATATAAGTATAATGGTATACATATTATCTACCGTCCCGTCAGGTAGTGGGACTGCTGAGCGTGGCATACTGGGTTCGATTCTCGTTATTTATTGGGTTTTTCCATTAGAAACTTCTAAGTAGCACTCCAGGAGTCTGGACATTGGTGATGTGACCCCTTTGCTTCGAAAAGCATGGGTAAGTTGGTTTTCATTCTGATTTCTCCCCGGTCGTATCGGACTGTTGTAAAATCGGTCTATGACAGTAAAGGAATAGAGTGTACAATTGTATTCGGACGAACCTGTTGACTGAGGGTCATGTTAGGGGCGAAGTTATATTATCACTATCACTTATAAAATTGTGCCTCAAAAAAGATGGAGCATCTAAAGTTTTGTGTTATTTCAATTACAGCGTGTAGATAAATAAGTATTACACCAACTGTTTTGTTTCAGTAACTGTGCTTTATAACTTCTCTAAGGACTACAGTTTTAGCCTATCACGATAAGAACACCACACACACCGTACCTCTAACTGTCTGCCAGCCTGCATGTAATCTGTTATGGAAACCCATGTGATATATTCCTCTAAAATAGGTTCCTCCGACTCTTTGATTTGATGCGGACTCCGTTAGGCTTGCAAGATAATCCGCCTCCACCTGATTGTTACTCACAGCCAGGTAGGACTGTTCCGCGCGACACACGGCGTGAGCCTCCATCCAGTTCAATGGAGTCGAATGCAGCTTGTAACATTTGCCAATCTCCTCATTAAAAGTGTAATCTGGAAAAACAGAGGTATTTTTATAGTGAACAGACTAAATGATTTAAGAAGCCCGCATAAAGGGTGACTGTTGGCAAGTTCAGACGAATCCAGCACAGCATCCTGAACGATATTCTCTCGTTTGGATTCCATTAACTAGTTCGTAATGAGATTTCGAAATGGATGCGAATAGTGGAGTGACTACCTAAGGGTTGAACTTCGTCTTGCTTGCAATAATTGTAATCCGCATCTCTGCTGCGATTTCGTTTTGCAGTATTTTGTCCAATTCGGAATTGTAGAACCTGACACCAAATCCCCCGCGGGATCAGCGTGGCCAAAGCATTAAATAGTTTTTTCCATGCAATAATACTGACGTCGAAGCACTGTCTAAGTATGCAGTTGCCAATTTTGTATTAAGAGCTATGCGTATATAATGTGTCTGTCAGGATAAAGTCAAAAATATATTACATAAATGGACTCAAAATAGGATTTTTAGTGTGACTTGTGCACTATATTCACTGTGGAAAACATACCTAAATTAGACATATTGCAGGGATAATTCCACTCCAGTGTCTGGAGGCTCTTCTTGCAAATGAAGTAAGACTTTCCGTCACATGGAAAATCATTAAGATCTCCTTGTAGGTTCAGATGCACACAGTCTTCGTTACCGCCCATATCGTTCGGCTCATCCCGCTGCCATTGGTTATACACCTGAGATACTGACTTACCTAGAAATATAAATAATTAACATGTTCCGAAATATTCAGGCCCAATTAACTAGTACGCGTTTTTACATTAACCGTTGATTGTACATGCCCCGTTTTTTATGAATTAATACTACACAGTATTCATGACCAGACACGAATAAATAATGAATTGAATAAGAACCTTGATACATAGGTTTTAGAATTAGAAACGTACCGTCAACGGTCTCAAATACTCCTTCAGATATGGTGTCTGACAAGCCAACAAACGCCCATAAAATAGAAGGCTGGACACTCTTCCAAAAGGATATCACAGTGTTGGCTTCATGTCTGTTGTCTGGGAAGAACAAGCTAGCTCCTTCTAGAGCACACCCTCGCTTGGCATCAGCCCAAGTCTGTGGTGACGTGTGAATCTTATAGAAACCCTCTGTTGTTTCTAAATAACTGTAGTCCTCACGGAAGTAGTGTCTATCTTTTTGTCCATCTACAAACAAAAAGTAATAGCACATTATAAAATTTTTGTCCTGACCTCATCATTTAACTAGAATAGGACTTATACAGGGTGTGAACAACCTCATCACGAAGCCTTCAACCAAGCATTCTGTACATCGAACTTAGTAACTTTACGCAAAAAAAATTGCTGGGATATTACTTTTTTTGGGGTAAAATATCATGTTTTGTGGTAGACTCAATGTAACGCACTCAAAACATTGTGCTGATGGATGGATTGAATAGCTCGGGGGTCGTGGAGGAGTTTCAAGTAAAAATCTTACATTAAACACTTGTTTAAAAAAAAACGAACACAAGTTGGAACTTTGACCCAATATCTCCGTAACTAGAAGGCTAGATAAGGTGTAGAACAAAATGCACGCAATGACGGGAAGAACAAGTGCCTTTCGGCTTCGTTAAGAGGTTATTTACACCCTTTATATGTATATTGGTATCTGAACTACTGTGTAGTTCTATTAAATAAAAAAGACTCACATGCGAAATCCGACAAAAAGTACACTGCAAATAATACAACTTTAGAAAACATTGTTGTAAATATGCTCGCAACAGACACCACAGTTTTACAGGGTCGCTCACTATGTAGTAATGCTTAATTTCTGAAAATTTTAAAACATTTCTTAACAATTTCTTGCGAATCGGTTTCTCCCAGAGTGATAGGTCAAGTGACGTTCGGCTGGATAAGGTAACCTATTCGTATCTTCAAAACGATAACATTATTGGCACGTAAACATAGCGACCCGGTATGTGTTTATCGGGTAGCAAAGTGATTATTTAGTTGAAAACAAAAAGCTAACTAAATAAAAACAAAAAACTAATCGGTGTGACACTCCTCATAACTATATAACATTCAATTTATATAACTATAAAAACTCTTTTTCAAAAAAGTTTTTCTTTTGTTCAACCCATATTGGTTGGCGCCAAATGAAAATGGGGACAGATATAATAACATAACCTTTGAGATGAGCTTGCTTTAATTTGTCGAAACCCTTAATCAATAGGTATAATAACACACAATTATTTTGATTTATTTATCTTAAGTTCAGGTAGAACCCATAAATTTGTTAGTATTCCTTAACCTATGTTAGTATAATAGACTAAAACACACAATAACTAATAATACTTAATAACGCCACCTCACGGAGACACCTGGCAACAGTACATGCACTGCGCACAGGTGCCCAAAAGGTGGCCTTCAGTCTTACTAGCAACAACGCTCAGGAGACTGTTGTCGCTGCCCCGCATCCGATGCAGTAGTGAAGCGAATCTTTTACGAATGATCGCAAAGAAGTCGTCTGTACGCGCTGCTAAGAACATCCCTGACGCGCTACAGATATGAGGCAGTGACAGCAGTATCCGAAAAGCATTGTTGTATTGCACACGCAGGGCATTAAACGTTTTCTGCGTGTTTCTGGTCCACAGACTGCATGTATAAAAGCTCTGGCAGCCCTTAACAGAGTAATCTTGACATTACTGTCGCACTTTGCAAATCTGCGGGCCAGCATGTTGCATCTTACGCCAATGCCCTCCGCTCCCTCTCAATATCACAGTTATCAGTGCCATCCTCTGTAACCCAGTGACCAAGGTACTTGAACTGTTTGACTCTGTTTAAAGTGGCACCGCATAGCGAGACAGGTGGTACCACTTCAAGGCAATTATGAAACATATTTTTATATTATACAGGATGTTAAAGTAGTCGCATGCCATAGCTAAGGGCTGAGTTCAGTATCGATAAAGGAACCCGTAAAAAATAAAAAATAGAATCCAAAAAAAATATTTATAAAATAAAATTAAAATTAAAACAAAAAGGTATTGCAAGTTCAACCTAATTTAGTACCCACTAACTTCAAATAGCAATATAAAATAATTTTAATTCTAAACGTTTGCTATTTTAAGTTAGTAGGTACTAAATAAGGTTGATCTTGCAATACTTTTTTTGTTTTTATTTTATTTTTTTGGAATTATTTTTATTTTTTACGGGTTTCTTTATCAATACTGAACTCACCCCTAAGCTATGGCATGCGACTACTTTAACACCCTGTATAGCTATAAATGAAATATAATGCAGACAAAGATGATCGGATACAAACATTATTAATTAGAAGTTGTTTGTTGGCCAGGTTAATTTTATCATCATCATTATTTCAGTTTCATTTCATTTCCTCCAAGTGTCGCCACATTGACCGGTCCCGTGCGACTCGCATCCAGCGGATTCTCGCAACCTTCACCAGGTCATCGGTCCACATAGTGGAAGGCTTTCCAACGCAACGTCTTCCGGTTCGCGGTCGACACTCCAGAACTTTTCGGTTTTAAGTTTAATTTTCTTTCAAGTAATTCACAGTGTCGGTGGCAAGTCTAGTGTATATAAGGTAATAGGCCGAGCAGAATAGCTTTTTTTCTAACTTTCATTGCCCACATTCACTGTGTTATTGATGTAGATACAGCCCGTTCAAAGTTATATTACCAGTGACAGCAGCATCTCAGAAGCAATTTTCTTGCAACGAAGTTCAAGATCTGCCACTGACACGACTGTCAGAATCACAGTGAAATGACTGTACTCAGGACAAACAAACTTAGTCGAAATAGGTGACGGGTCAGATTTAACAGAACAACAGGTATTAGTGCAACCCATACTGTTTGGCGCTAAATGAAAACGGGGACAGAAATAATAACATAACCTTTGAGATGAGCTTGCTTTAATTAATTTGTACCCTTAATCAATATAATAACACAAAATTATGAAACATATTTTTATATTAATAAATGAAATATAATGCAGACAAAGATGATCGATACAAAGATTGTTAATTAGAAGTTGTTTGTCTCTAGGAGTGCAAAGTTTGATTTGCCCACTTCATGTTCACAAATGAAGAAGCTCTTCGTGTCACAGTTGATGTTGCCCAGACGTCCGTTGTAGAACATTGAGCCGCACTGATCACGGCCTTCCAGTTGGTTGTTGCCCCACCAGCCGTTGACATCTTTATTCATCGGTGTTCCTGGAAAACCAATAAATTTTAAGTCAAAACAACTCTGGAATTCAATTAAACAACATTGACGATATGCCATAAAAACAAATGTGTGTACATCATAAACACATGGGTTGCAAAGTTCAGGTTGCCATCGATGTAAAAGGCTCACTCACTAAACAACGGTTGTCTAAACTCACGATAACCAACGATCAGAGAAACAGCACAAGTCCAGATGCACTACCTCGTTGGCCTAATGGCCACAAGCGCTACACCTGTAGGGCTATTACTTATCTTTGTAGACAGCTCGAAATGATAGTAACTGGGCTCAGTGTCCATCTATTAACTGTCAAAAGGTTAGTTTGGTATGACCCTGTTAGTCACCGTAAAGTGATATCCACTCAGTGTGATACGTAATACCAATATTATGACATTCACGGTTGTCATCAAAGTTCGGTGTACAACCGAAGCTTGATAGTCACTGGATATCAGAAAGATACGTAATAGCCCTGCTGAGCATGACGTCCTAGGTTCGATTCCCAGGTCGCGCGGGCTAAGTGTTATTAGGTTTTTCATCAGAAATTTCTCAGTAGCAGCCACTGTTTCTTTATGTGCCCGGTTGATGTCAATACCTACGCATGCCTCCTATTTATATAACATGCTGGTGATATGTCGGTGTCCTATTAGGTACAGCTCTGTCTTATCCTTCGGGGATTACAGGCGTGATGTTATGTTATTTGCAATGCACAAGTGCACATGGTTCAAGGTCACACACCTCACACTTCCACTTCCCCACCACATCATTGTCGACAGTCTGATAATCTGGACAGATTATTATTTGCAAATACCAGCGCAGCGGCGCGACTAAGAATAATTTGAGATAAAGAGCTTTGGAAGAAGAAAAAGAGGCAACGAGGGGCCCTCACCCAGCACAGTTTATGTAAAACTGTATACTGACACCATTGTGGATGAAGATTTAAAGAGGCGGCAAAGACATTTTCACGTACCTTTTACTGTACGCCAGCCGTCGTGTGTTATGTTATGGAAGCCCACGTGAAATATGCCTCTAAAGTAGTTCCCTTCGGCTCTCAGTTTCGAAGCGGACTCCATTAAGTTCACAAGATAATCCGCCTCCGACTGATTGTTGATCACAGCCAGGTAGGACTGTTCCACGCGACACGCAGCATAGGCGTCGGTCCAGTTCAATGGAGTAGCGTGCACTTTGTAACAATTGCCAGTTTCCTTATTAACAGTATAATCTGTAAACAAAGAAATTGTTTAGTTCAAACTGATCTTGGTAAATATGTTGTTAATAAACTTAAAATGTCACTTACGGGATATCTTCCGTGATTATAACTCGTCCCGCCCGTCTTTATATGTTCCGTAAGTGACATCATAAGTTTAGTTATAAACCTTAAAACCATGTAGTTAATAAGGTTTTGAAATAACAGAGCAAAGTCATTTTATATTTAATAGACAAATGTTTTGCCTCGCAAGAATTCAACATTGAAATCTCTTAGGAAAATTGTATCACCTACCTTATAGAGACTCTTACCTAAATCTGAAATATCACAGCAATAGTTCCACTGTAGAGACTGAAGGGTCTTCTTGCAAATGAACGATCGATTGTACGTGCAACTGCCAACCACAATTCGGTTGCTTGGTCTCATAAAAATGCATCGCATTGAACCTCGGGCATTTGACGGCTCACCGTTACTCCAATTGTGGAACACCTCAGAGAGCGGCTTTCCTAGAGAAATTAATGTGTATTTTAAGAATAACATGAGGATTGATTTATTTTTGTAAAAACAGTGTTTCACATTATTACTTACTAACTAGTTTTAACGAAATAATACAAAAGGGACGCATTACTTTAATTGCGAGTGCAATAGGGTTTTTGACATTTTGAAGTGGGGTCATCATCATCTGCCTAGCCTTTTCCCAACTATGTTAGGGTCGGCTTCCAGTCTAACCGACTGCAGCTGAATGCCTGTATTTTACATGAAGCGACTGCCTATCTGACCTCCACAACCCAGTTAGTACTGGGTAAAACGATACCCCTTGGTGAGACTGGTTGTCAGACTTTTTGGGCCACTGTAACGACTTTCAAAGATCTACAAATGACAGCCGGGACCAACTGCTTAACATGCTTTCCGAGGCACGGAGGAAACTCGTCATGTAATGGGTGGTCACCCATCCACAGACCAACCTCTAGGCAAGCACGGCTTAACCTAAACATTGACCCGAGCGGCTGTTGATATTTAGCCACGAGCTCCTCAACATTTTGAAGTGGGTCAATTAGGGTATCACGCAATAAAAGGGTGGTGGTAAGTGTCCTGTGGGTAGGTAGTTGCTCCTCTAATAAATCTGTAAATATTGTCATTTTTTTGGGATAAGGGGCAACTCGTCCACTTCGAAACTGGGACCAGGGACCAGTTGCCCCTTTTAAACATTGATAATGGTTAACTGGGCCAAAGGACATCGGATTCTCGGTATGTAACGGATTATCTCCCATTCTTTGACTCAGCTCGGTAGACACGTTATTATTATATTTTACAGTTATAGATACAGTGAAAAAGAAAATAAAATTATACAAGGTGGGAGGGACACCGACGCTAACCTTCGAAAAATTTCTATGTTCAGAATGGTGTACTGGATGCGTGGTAACCATTTTAGCGTCGCTTCGTCCTTCCAGCCTGTATAGTTACGTACCGTCTATGGTCTCGTATACTCCTAGTGTTAATAAGTCTGACATTCCCACATTAATGTCCCTTCCAGGGAGAGTACTATTCCAAAACAATCCAACAGCATTTGCTTCATCGTCGTTTTCTGGGTAAAACAAACTGGCTCCTTCCTGAGCACATACTCGCTGAGCATCAAACCAAGTCACGGCTGTCGTGTGAAACTTGTAGAAACTTTCGACTGCGTCTATATAAGTGTAGTCCTTTCGGAATATTTTTTTTTCTTTTTGACCATCTAAGAAAACAAACAGCAATAAAATTATATAATTACGCAATACTAGCTTTTGCCCGCTGCTTCACTAGCGTTAATTTAGAATTTGACAATCAATTCGGTTTGTGCTTGTAATATAATAATACACTTCCATCGTGATTCTGAGTCCTATTATCATCAGAACGTTATTGTTGTTTCAGTACTTTTTTTCGGTATGAAAGGTACCTTATGCTCATTTCTGTACACCTGACAATAACATAATTATATTATTATGCAAAATTTCATGATGACGGTTCAGTGGTTTCGGCGTGAAAAGGTAATAAACAAACTTACTTTCGCATTTATAATATTAGTGAGGAAGTTAGGATTACGTTATTCTACACACCTGTAATGGTAGGATATGGTCAAAAGACTTTTTAATATAACTGTCACCTTTGTACCACTCAAATGCTCGTAAATAAATAATTTGAATAAATTTAATAATTAATTATTAAATTTTTATATTTATTTAATAATTTATTATTATTATTTTAGAATTTTAATAATTTTAATTTGATTTGAGTAATGACTTCATTGCAATTTAAAAATTGTCAGATGCGGCATTTAACAAAATAACAATATAATATTCTCACCCGAGGAATCCCACATAAGTAATAATACAACAAGAAATGGGAACAAATTTTTACAAAACATTGTTATGATATTATACGGCGTGCTTCTAGTCTTGCTGCAGCACTACGATATACCGATGTCTAGAATATAATGTGCAGCTATCGTTCACATACACTTATCACAATTGTTTTTCGTTAAACTAATAACTTGACTTTGTAAGGTTATTATAACCTTACAAAGTTATCTGAACAAAAATAATTGTATTGTTTACTAACTGTGCCCCGCAGTTTAACCAGCGGTCTAATTAAAAAAAAACCGGCCAAGTGCGAGTCAGACTCGCGCACGAAGGGGTCCGTAGCATTATCTCTACAACATTAGACAAAACGGCAAAAAAAATCACGTTTGTTGTATGGGAGCCCCAATTAAATATTTATTATAATCTGTTTTTAGTGTAGTGTAGTGTTTTTTTGTTCAAAATAAAAATCTAAAATGTTAATTTGCGAGAAAATACATACAAATTTAAGGAAAGATCTTATGCCCTAAAAGTATTTGTATTCTGCCTGCAAGCAAGCGTGCAAATCATTACATATGTTATTATATTATTACTATTTATGTAATTATTATCATGCAATTAATATTATTACTTTAATTACTTTACTCATATTATTAAAATTAGTATAAAAACAATTATTAATTTACATTAATTATTAAGATTAATATTTAAATTCCATAAATTCCTTAATGCTATAAAGCTATTAATATAAAGCTATAAACTATTTTGTACCCACTCTTTAATTTTTTTTTTAATAAATTAAACCTGCAACAATTTCAACTCATTTGGAATGTTATTATAAATCAGTATACACATATTAAAAACATTTTTTTTATAAATTACTGTATGACTATATAACTGTTGCTACTATAACAATAGTTGCTATAGTAGCAACAGAAATACATCATCTGTGAAAGTTTCAACTGTCTAACTATCACGGTTCACGAGATACAGTCCGCTGACAGATAGACGGACAGACGGACGGACGAACACACGTATGGACGGACAGTAGAGGCTTAGTAATAGGGAGGGTCCCGTTGGTTAGTCTTCAGGTACGTAACCCTAAAAAGGGCAAAAATAACAGTCAGATGATCCGAAATAGGCAGGTAGAGAGTTAGACTAGCACTGTGCGTAGTTCTATACACACTTGGCCAGTTTCATTTCATCATCATCATTATTTCAGTTTCATTTCATTTCCCCAAAGTGTCGCCACATTGACCGGTCCCGTGCGACTCGCATCCAGCGGATTCGCGCAACCTTCACCAGGCAATCGGTCCACCCAGTGGGAGGCTTTCCAACGCAACGTCTTCCGGTTCGCGGTCGACACTCCAGAACTTTTCGGTTTTCAGTTTAATTTTCTTTCATGTAATTCAGTATCAGTGACAAGTCTAGTGGTTATAGGGTAATAGGCCGAGCAGAATAGCTTTTTTTCTAACTTTAATTGCCCACATTCACTGTGTTATTGATGTAGGTACAGCCCGTTCAAAGTTATATTACCAGTGACAGCAGCATCTCAGAAGCAATCTTCTTGCAACGAAGTTCAAGATCTGCCACTGACAAGACTGTCAGAATCACAGTGAAACGGGTCAGATTTAACAGAAAAAGCTTGGGGATTAGTGCAACCCATCCTGTTCGGCGCCAAATGAAAAAGGGACAGAAATAATAACAAAAAAATAGCAAAATACAATAACAAAAAAGGGTGAATCATATTTTTTATATTTTATAGCTATAAATGAAACATAATGCAGACAAAAATGATCGATACAAAAATTGTTAATTAGAAGTTGTTTGTCTCTAGGAGTGCAAGGTTTGATTTGCCCACTTCATGTTCACAAATGAAGAAGCTCTTCGTGTCACAGTTGATGTTGCCCAGACGTCCGTTGTAGAACATTGAGCCGCACTGATCACGGCCTTCCAGTTGGTTGTTGCCCCACCAGCCGTTGACATCTTCATTCATCGGTGTTCCTGGAAAACCAATTAATTGTAAGTTAAAATAACTTTCGAATTAAATTAAACAACGTTGTCCTTAAG
Organism: Xestia rhomboidea; assembly: GCA_963853795.1. Classification (NCBI taxonomy): domain Eukaryota; kingdom Metazoa; phylum Arthropoda; class Insecta; order Lepidoptera; family Noctuidae; genus Xestia; species Xestia rhomboidea. The sequence goes on along the minus strand of OY970767.1, from coordinate 7,960,837 downwards.
CTATAAAAACAAATGTGTGTATATCAGAAACGCATAAGTTGCAGCGTTCAGGTGGCCATCGATGTAAAAGGCTCACTCACTAAACAACGGATGTCTAACCTCAAGGTGCAACCATCAGAGTAACAGCACAAGTCCAGTTGCACTACCACGTTGGTCTAACAGCCACAAGCGCTACACCTGAGCATGACGTCCTAGGTTCGATTCCCAGGTCGCGCGGGCTAAGTGTTATTAGGTTTTTCAACAGGAATTTCTCAGTAGCAGCCATGGAATCTTTTTGTGCCCGGTTAATGTCAATACCTACGCCTGCCTCCTATTTACATAACATGCTGGTGATATGTCGGTGTCCTATTAGGTACAGCTCTGTCTAATCCTTTGGGGATTACAGGCGTGATGTTATGTTATTTGCAATGCACAAGTGCACATGGTTCAAGGTCACACACCTCACACTTACACTTATTTACGGGTGGCGCGATTAAGAATAATTTGAGGTAAAGAGCTTTGGAAGAAGAAAAAGAGGATTGCCTCTTTTTCTTGTTCCAAAGCTCTGTCTGATCTGTCCACAAAGTAGACACAATAGTGAAACAATGGTGTCATGAACAAATTGGTCATTTGACAGATCATGATTTATGTAAAACTGTATACTGACACCATTGTGGATGAAGATTTAAAGAGGCAGGCAAAGACATTTTCACGTACCTTTTACTGTACGCCAGCCCTCGTGTGTTATGTTATGGAAGCCCACGTGAAATATGCCTCTAAAGTAGTTCCCTTCGGCTCTCAGTTTCGAAGCGGACTCCATTAAGTTCACAAGATAATCCGCCTCCGACTGATTGTTGATCACAGCCAGGTAGGACTGCTCCGCGCGACACGCAGCATAGGCGTCGGTCCAGTTCAATGGAGTAGCGTGCAGTTTGTAACAATTGCCAGTATCCTTATTAACAGTATAATCTGCAAGTTATGGAATTGTTCAGATCACACTGAGTCTGACACTGATCTCACTGGTAAACATGTATAGTTCATATGATTTTGAAATAACGGAGCAGTCATTTATATTTATTAGACCAATTCTTTGCCACGCGAGAATTCAGCAATGAATTTTCTTAGGAAAATTGTATATACTACCTGCCTTACCGAGACTCTTACCTAAATCGAAATTATCGCAACAATAGTTCCACTGCAGAGACTGAAGGCTTTTCTTGCAAATAAAAGGTCGATTGCCTGAGCAACTGACAACCACCATTCGGTTGTTTGTTTTCATAACGATGCAGCGCAGTGCTCCGCTGTTACTATTCGGCTCACCGTAACTCCAATTTTGGTACACCTCAGATAGCGACTTTCCTAAAACATAAAATTAAATGTGTTTTTAAGAATAACATGAAGATTGGTTTATTCTTGTAAAAACAATGTTCCACATAATTATTTACCTACTAATTTAGGCGAAATTATACCACGAGGACGCTTTACTTTCATTACAAGTGCAACAGGGGCTTAACATTTTGAAGTGGGGTAACTGGATCAATTAGGGTATCACACATTAAAAGGGTGGTGGCAGGTGTCCCGTGGGTAGGTAGGGGCTCTTCTAATAAATCTGTAAAATTGAATACTGACATTTTCACATTCTCGGTATGTAACGGATAATCTGACGTTGACGACCCGAATGGCGCAGCGGTAGGTGAGGCTGCCTTACGTTTGTAGAGTTCCGGGTTCGAATACGAGCAAATGTTTGTGTGATGAGCATGGACATTTGTTTCCGAGTCATGGATGTTTATATGTATAATAAGTATGTATATATACATACAAAAAGTATCTATGTAGTATATCAACTATCTGGTGTCGACGACACAAGCCTCGTTGCTTAGTGTGGCTCTAGATGGCGCTGTGTGTAATGTCTAGCGATATTTATTTATTTTATTTATTTATCTCTCATTGATTGACCGAGCTTCGTAGACCTGTTATTATTTAGCCCCAGCCCCATATTTCACAGTTATAGGTACAGTGAAAAAAAAAATAGAATTAAACAAGGTGGTAGGGACACCGACGCTGAGAGACACGTCCCGGCCGCCGCGGGAGTCGCCCCGGGCGTCGGGGTCCACGTGGTGGCTTCCGGCCACCGTAGGCGCGGGCCTGTGGACGGTGAGCTATGGGCTAGCTCGCCGTCCGTCCGTCTCATGACAACAGGCCGTGTCGACGGTGCGTTCGTGTTCCACGCGCGCCTCATAGAGAGTCAGCAATAACGAAGGGGGCAAGGCAAGGGCCGAAGCCTGCCGGGGCTGAGGGACTATTCGAAAGAGATACGATTACAAAGGGCGATGAAGGAACACGGATGGGTTTTAGTCAGTAAAAGTCTGACACTTCCTCCTGCTCCGCTCAGAGCGGGAGGAGTAGTTAGTTTGATGATTTCCCTTCCAAAAAAAAAAAGGGACACTGACGCTAAAACGGTCACCATGTATATTATATTCAGTAAATCATTCTCATTTACATTTTGACCATTTTTTTTAAAGTATTGAAATATATATATTATTTCTGTGAGGCTCAAAATGGTGTACTAGATGCGTGGTAACCGTTTAAACGTCGGTGTCCCTTCCAACCTGTATAGGTACGTACCGTCTATAGTCTCGTATACTTCTAGTGCTAATAAGTCTGACATTCCTACAAATATGTTTTCTTCACCAGGGTGAGTACTATTCCAAAACGATCCAACAGCATTTGCTTCTTCGTCGTTTTCTGGGTAGTACAAACTGGCTCCTTCCTGAGCACACACTCGCTTAGCATCAAACCAGGTCGGCTTTGTCAAGTGAAACTTGTAGAAACTTTCTCTTGCGTCTATATAAGTGTAGTCCTCCCGGAAAAACTTTTTGTCACGTTGACCAGCTAAGAAAACAAAAATAAATATTTGAGCGCATTGAAGTGAAAGTGTGTAATGTCATTAAATAGCAATAAAATTATAAAATTACGCTATATAGTAGACTAGCTTTGGCTTCGCTAGCGTTAATTTAAAATTTGACAATCAATTTGATTTGTACTCTGCTTGTAATAATATAATTCAATCGTGATTTGAAAGGCACTTGTTTGCCTCAGGAACAGTACTTTTTTTCGGGATGAAAGGTACCTATTTCTGTACATCTGGCAACATATATACCTATATGCAAAATTTCGTGATGATTGGTTCAAAACAAACAATTACTTTCGCATATATATAATATTAAAAGTTAGGTAGGATAAGGAAATTCTGCACACCTGTAATGGTAGGATATGGTCAAAAGAACAGGGGGCCTAAAATGGCCGCCTTAGCAGAATCAAAATAAAAACCACGTTATAAAAATTTAATTCTTAAAATGGACTTATAGTCATCTCCATAACGTCCATTTTAAGAATTTTAATTTTTTAACGTGATTCATTTAAGATTCTGCTAAATTTTAGACCCCCCGTTTATTTAAATATCACCATTGTACCACCAAAATGCTCGTAATTATATAATTTGATTTAGGACAATATTGTAATTTAAAAAATTGTCAGATGCGACATTTAATAAACAAAAACATAATTCTCACCCAAGGAATCCGATAAGAGTAACGCAACAAGAAATACGAAAAAAGATTTACAAAACATTGTTGTGATATTATACGACGTGCGTCTAATCTTGCTGCAGCACGACGATATACTGATGTCCAGAATTTAATGTGAGGCTATCGTTTACATACATTTATCACAAGTATTTTTCGTTATAATAATAACTTATCTGTACAATAATAATTGTATTATATACTAAATGTGCCCCGCGGTTCAACTTGCCGTTTAATTTAAAACAACGCTTAGACCGGATCGCCACTATTTCACCAGTTCACCACCTACGATTATGTGCCCTTTAATTTACATGTCAGGTAATTTCCTAAGTACTGTTTTTGCCGTTTTTCTTTTTATTTATTTGGTACATCTGGCCAGCAGAACATACTAAGAATTAAAAGCCTTAGTTATAAACAATGGGACCGGTTATGAACTATCTGTTGTAATGATTGTTTTTATAAATGGGTGTTAACTTACATTTTTGATAACATTGACCTGAAATTTAAGTATTCGTCCTCTCTAGGTATAGCTTCATGCTCATTTCTTATTTAAGATTTTTTGTATTTTTTTATCTCTCTTGAATCTTTGTTTACGTTTTTTTTTTTTTTCGTGTGGCACTAGTTGTACTTTGTGCCATTTTCAGGTAAAAATTTGGGAAACGGAACGGAAAGGATTACAATGATAGGAAATATGGATCAGACAAGTCATTATTATAATATATTATGTACAATATAAAAAAAACTAAAGTTTAAAATCATTTTTATACAGAAAAGAGGCAATTATATCATAATAAATTATTGGGTTATGTAATAAACAAATCATACGAGTGGGGTTTTTAAACTAATAAGGGAATCAAGGAAATCAGAACGGTCATGACGAGAACATGAAAAAAATATATGGTCCAAAGTACCAACATCTTCCCCACATTCACACATGTTATCCTCTACAATACGGAGCTTGGCAAGATGGTAAGGAGTACATACATGACCCAAACGCATTCGAATGATTTGACTAATAATCAATTTGGAGCACTCAATCTTGAAAAACCACGGTTTAATAAGAACATGAGGTTGCATAAAGTAATAATATTTTCCTTTTGTTTGTGCACTCTCTCCCCACGAGACACTCCAGGCATCGCGAAGGTATGACTTGGGTAAATTCATGATATCATGGGAAAAGTTTTTATAAGAAAAAGTGTCTCCATCATTGACAGCCTCCTTGGCTAAACCATCCGCCCTGTCATTTCCCTTTATGCCACAGTGGCTAGGAATCCAAACAAAATGTACAGATTGCCCCTTCAACCTTAGTTCATATAATACATTCCTAATATCAAATACAACAGGATAGAAAGCCTTCATTTTAATTGGGCACTTCTCAATTGCCTGTAACGCACTCTTAGAGTCGGAAAATATAACAGTATTTTGTAACTTAGCTAACAAAACATATTCTAGTGCCTTAAATAGGCCAAAGCACTCCCCCGTAAAAACGGAAGACTCCGGAGGAAGTTTTATTTTTTGAATAAGCTTATACTGTGCATGATAAACTCCTACACCTACACAACTATCCAGCGTTTTAGAAGAATCTGTAAATATTAGGTGCCAGTCTTTCCATTTATCATCAATATTACTGATAAATTTAGAATTCGCTCCAGAATCAGTTTTGGCGATACCCATATCATATGTTATTTCAGGCTTTATAAGTAGAGAGTCAAAAACGTTATCATTAAATATTGCTAGCTTTGGTGCATTATGCACAGGCGATTCAAGTAACTTAAACTTCCTGTAACTAGTAATTAAACAAGGAACAGATTTGCATCTCCAATAGTTGGAGCTTTCAATCAAAGAATTTAGATTATCTAGCCTAATGATCAATGGATGGTTGGAAAATTGCATGATTTTAAATAGAAACCTATCAGCTAACAGCTGTCTTCTCAAATATAAAGGAGGCTCACCACACTCTACTTGCAACGCATTTAAAGGACTCGAACGCATTGCACCCGAAATAATTCTGAGAGCTTTAGATTGAATATTATCTAACTTTTTGAACCATTTTTTACTACCACCTTCTAATAAAAAGGTACCATAATCCAAAATACTACAAATTATAGCATTGTATAACAATTTCTGGTTAAAAGGGTGAGCACCCCACCACACACCCGAGAGGCATCTCATAATATTCAACTGCTTTTCACATCTATCCACTATATAACTTAAATGAGATTTACCTGTCATTTTCTTATCCAAAATTAAACCCAAGAATTTGGCTTCCTCCCCAACATTTAGAGTATGATTGCAATAGGAAACTTTAGGTGGCGGAAAATCCCGTTTTCTAGAAAAAACTACTACAGAACTTTTTTTAGCTGATAAATCCAGCCCATTATTATCAAGCCAAGCCTTTAATGACGTGAGGGATTCTGTTAAAGAATTACATGCAGTTGGGATAGACATGTTTATTGAATAAATTAGTAGGTCGTCAGCGTATTGTAAAACACTAACGATACTATTTAAGGACGCCTCAAGATCATGTGTATAAATGTTGTAAAGTAACGGGCTAAGTACAGACCCTTGAGGTAATCCCTTATAAACAGTTCGAATTGAACCTTGATTTGTTATTACAGATATAAAGCGAACAGATAAGATATTAATAATAAAATTAACTAAAATTGACGGCACCTGCAATTTCATTAGTTTATTTTTGAGCACTTCTATGATTACATTGTCATAAGCTGCCGAAACATCTAAAAATGCAGCAACCACCGATAAATTATTAGAAAAGGCCAAATTGATGTCTGTGGTAAAGATACTTAAACTGTCTATGGTACTTTTGGATTTACGAAAGCCATATTGAGAAATCGAAAGCAAATTATTTATTTCGATATGCCATTCAAGACGGTTCTTAACCAGGTGTTCTGCAATTTTAGCAATAACTAAAGATAAGGCTATACGTCGATAAGCAGCCGGATCATCTGGAGATTTTTTAGGCTTTAGTATAGGGACTATTTCTTGAGTTCGCCAAGAGGTAGGAATGTTTCCAGAAATCATTATGGAATTAATTATTTCTAAATAATATGAAAGTGAGGAATCTCCCATATTTGAAAAGAAAGCATAAGGTATTCCATCTACTCCAGGACAAGAATCTTTAACACTCGACAATACCCCTTTAAGCTCGTCTAAAGAAAAAGGTAAGTTTAAACTATTCGATTCTTTTATTCCAGGATATAATGCGCAACAAGGCATCAAAGAATTTTTTTCAGGAGCTGTTGCAGGGGCCAATCTATCAAGAAAATCGTCAGCTAAAGCAGGAGACAACTGAATACCACAACGATTCTGATTAAAAGCATTCCTAAAACGCTTAATGTTACTCCAGACCTCCGAAGGACAAGTTCTAGGAGAAAGGGAGGCACAGAATGATCTACATCCCTCAAATTTCCTTTCCCTCAAAAAATCTCTAGTCTCATTAATTATACCAGTAAGTTTATTTAAATTTTCTTCCGACATATCCTCACCATACTTTCTTTCCTCTTCCTTTCTTTTTCGTACTGCATTTGGATCGCTTCAAACAGGAGCGAGGGCGGAGGGGTTCTGATAGCCGTTCTGTGCGAGCTCCGACCCACACGAATGTTGACACGTCCTCTCACTGGCATCGAACATGTTGTTATAAAACTGCCTGCATCGCGCTCGCGCTCCGATAAACACCATATAATTAGCGCTGCCTATATACCTCCTCGAACGCAGGATGACACATACTTGTCTCATTTATGCGCATTGGAAAATATTCTCACTGATTCATGCACTGAATCTTTTTACCTAGTGGGTGATTATAATATACCCGAAATTGAATGGCCTGTCACCGGTAATTGTTTATCTAATACTCGGCCGCAAAACAATGTTACCCGGGGTTTGCTTGACTTGATTTCTATCACGAATGCCTCACAATATAACAATATTAAGAATAACTTGGGTCGTGTCTTGGACTTATTCATTAGTAATACAGAATGTCAAATACATATACTCAAAAGACCTAAGACATCTAGCTTTCCCACTTGGTTTAACGCTCCACTTATTAAAATCTTCAAAAATAAGGAGCGAGCATGGATAAAGTGGAAAAAACAGCAAAACCTCTCAGATTATGAAAAGTTCTCTGTTTATCGTAAACATTTTAAACAACTATCGGATCAGTGTTACACTAAGTACATGAAGTCGGTCGAAGACAGCATTCCCCTTAATGTCAGGCACTTTTGGTCGTACATCTCCAACCACAGGAGAAGTTCCGGTCTTCCAGCAAACATGTACTACAAAAATATAACATCTAATTGCCCTGGCGAGATATGTTTACTGTTTTCGACATTCTTCAACTCTGTGTCTTCTCTGTGTCTCTGTGCCTTCAACTTTCGACCCTAAGAGCTGGGTACCTCCCGATATCCTTGATGAGAAAGCAGCCTGTATTCCCCATATTTATCTCAAAAATTGCGACGTACTTAAGTCATTGTTGTCCTTGGATCTAAATAAGGGGCCTGGTCCAGATGGTCTCCCACCTACATTCTTTAAGCATACGGCACAACAAATCTGTATTCCGCTCCATATCCTGTTCAACAAATATTTAAGTGAAGGCGTTTTTCCAAGCATATGGAAAAGAGCCTTTATTACCCCCATCTACAAAAGTGGTGATAAAGCCAACATTGAAAATTATCGACCTATTTCTATTCTGTCCACCTTGTCTAAGCTTTTCGAGAGTTTAGTACACAGTAATTTGTTTCCACACCTGAGACATCTCATTATTCCCGAACAGCATGGCTTTGTTCAGTCTCGATCTACCAGTACAAACTTAATGATTTTTACACAATTTCTATTTGAAAATATGGACAAAGGCACGCAGGTTGATGCAGTGTACACTGATTTTCGGAAGGCTTTCGACAAGGTGGACCACAAACTGCTTTTGGACAAAATTGCTTTCAACGGCATCAGAGGGAATTTGCTCAGATGGTTTGTGTCGTACATATTCCACAGAACACAGAAAGTTGTCATCAATGGATACGAGTCCGATTACACAGTTGTCGAATCCGGCGTGCCCCAAGGCTCGGTCTTGGGTCCTTTATTGTTTATCTTGTTCATTAACGACATAAAGTCCTGCATAGTTAACTCTAAATTCCTCATGTACGCCGATGACATCAAAATTTATAAATCCTGTACAAGTATGCAGGACTGCTTGCTATTACAAGATGATCTATGCAGACTTTCGCAATATTGTCTTGAGAATAAACTTTATCTCAGTTTACCAAAATGTCATTATATTTCTTTTACCAAAAATAAAACAAGTATTCAATTTATCTACACACTAAATGACATAAACTTGAATAAAACTGATTGTACGCGTGATCTTGGCGTACTACTTGATAGTAAGTTACATCTTAACATACATATTGACAACATTATAAATAGAGCCTTTCAGATGTATGGGTTCATAATGCGGTCTTGTAAAGAATTTAAAAAGACTTCTACTTTTCTCTTCTTGTACAAAACTTTAGTCCGTTCTCAGTTGGAATATGCGGTGCCCATTTGGAGCCCATTTTACGAAAAATATAAGCACAGAATAGAAATGGTACAAAAAAAATTTCTTCGCACTACGCATTATAAGTGTTACCATACTAAGATTTCCTATGCGGATCTGATGAAACAGTACAACATATTAAGCTTGGAGCACAGGCGTACACTGCTGATGGTTATGATGCTATACGGCATATGCAACAATAGGTTTAATTGTATGGAGCTTTCAAATAAACTTTGTTATGTAGTACCTAGGACTGTTAATCGGCGGGAAGTGCGGGTAACCCGCTTGTTCTACACAGAGAAGTGTAGATCAAATGCTGGGGAGAGAGCTCCACTCCGCCGATTGTTAGAAACGTACAACTCACATTTTATAAAATTAGATATTTTCGCGCATAATCAGAACAAATTTAGAAAAATAGCCATTGAAATACTTTCTGGTCATCCTTAACGATGACTGCTTCTTGCTGATGTTATGTTGTGATCTGATTGGTGACTGCGAACTAGATCTGGACGGGGAGTGCTGTCCAGATTTGGTTTGTATGACCTTTCAGGTTTATAAGCTTTTTTTATTTTTTATTTTCTTACTGTCCCTGTCTGTATACGTCCGTTTCCTTATTTTCTTTTAATTCGATATGATTCCGTGGACAATAGTGTGGGTTATGCGTTTGTTTACTATTAGACCTAAGCTAACTATTAATACTGCAACGTGTAACTGTTTTTTGTCCCAAATAAATAAAATAAAATAAAATCTGTACATTCAGTATTCTACCAAGGAGGCATAGGTAAATTGTTTGTGCAGGAACTTTTTACAGGGAAAATCTCATCCGCTACTTCAAGCATGCAAAGAGCTAAGGCTCGAGCGCAATCATCTTCTCCTCCATCAAGTATTTCAGGTAACTGTGAAACTTTGACTTCAAGGACCTGTTTAAATTTTTCCCAATCAGCTTTACCTAATCTGTACTTTAATCGAAGAGGACTCTTTTGACTGATGGGATATTTGTCAGGGGATGCTATTACTAGGGGAAAATGATCACTGCCTAGTGTAGAAGAAAAGACAGACCAAGTGAGTGATAAGGCCAAACTAGGGGAACAAATCGACAAGTCCACAGCACTCGGCAATTCATTGGGCTTGGTACGTCTAGTCGGTGTCCCAGTATTTAATACACATAAATTATTGTCATCTAATATTTGTAGCAAACGTACACAATCACTTTTATTTTCAACGCTTCCCCACGTCTGATGATGACAATTAAAATCTCCCATTATCAAGACAGGGCTTTTCAATGAACAAAAAATATAACTCATCTCTTGTAGAGCAGCGGAGGAAGGCTTTGGAATATATACAGAGGCATAAGATACATTATTTACACGTACAGCAACGAAATCAACTAAAGAATACTGATTGGGTAATGTAATTTGAGAAAATGCAACATTGTTTTTGATTAAGATGGCAACACCACCGTAGCCATCAGTTCTGTCATTACGAATGCAAACATAACCTGGAATACCAAATATTCGACCGTGTTTAAGCCATGTTTCACTCAATGCAACAATAAGTGGTTTATACTTGTTAACTAAATAGAAAAGATCAGTTTTTTTATTAGTCACTGACCTGACGTTCCATTGAATAATCAAATCCATTATCGTTTTTGTCAGTCAGTAATTTACAAATCAGGTCAGCGTTGTTCGGTTTTATGTATTTTTTATTTTGTAACATCTTAATAAGACTGTAAATTAGATCCATAATCTGTTCATGATCTTCTTTTTGTTCGGGTTTATTCTGTAGTGCACACCCATTACTGGGACTTGGTAAACTGAACTCATTTATTAATGCATTGTGTGCTGCTCTGTCATATCCAGACGCAGATTTAGGAGGCGAACGTGGTTTTTTAAATACTGTTTTTTTAAAAGAAGTTGTCCTAGGACCATTATTCACATTATCATTAGTGTGGAAGTATGCGGATTTGGAATCTGATTGAGAAATTTTACTACCTGAAACAACTTTATCTGCATAAGACATAGAGGAAGATGGATGCAACTTACTAGCCTCCAAATAAGAAATACATGAATGAGCCATAGTGTTTTTGATATATCTCTTTGTCTCTTAAACTCAGGGCATGCTTTATTTATAGCAAAGTGAAAACCAGAACAATTTATACAAGATGCACAATCCTCCTCAATGCTACAAGATTCAGCTGAATGATTTTGTCCGCATTTAAAACATCTCGGCTCTGCAGCCCTACATTGTAATTTTGTATGTCCGTACCTACAGCATCTGAAACACTGAATGGTGGGGTACACATATGTATCAACATTTAATGCATTATAGCACATGAATATTCTCTTTGGTAGAATTTGTCCATCAAAGGTTATAACAATGGATTCTGAAGGTTTCCAAACTGGACTACCATTAATCTGCACTTTATAATTTAACCTCCGAATTTTAATGACCTTTCCACACCCAATTGGAGTAGAAATATTTGCTTCAATTTCATCGAATGACCATTCTGAAGGAACACCACGCACGATACCCATTCTAGTTACATTAAATGTCGGGATAAAGGCTTTGAATCCATTAGTACTTAATAAGTTAGATTTTAAAAAATCATTTGCATCATGAAAAGTCGAAAATGCAACTGCACACTTATTGCGGCTTATCCTTTTAATGCTTCCATTAATTATATTTTTAAATCCTCCCCGTTTCATAAAGTTTCCAAACGCAATGGGATGTAATACAGTTCCACTATTAGATAAGTCAGTGATGCGCTGTACATGTATCAAATAAGGAGATACATAGGTATGTATGTACTCCTTCCTACCAACCGGCTCAAAACTTGCTTGACTAGGCTTTGACTGTGGCTCAAGTCGGGACGACGCTTGGTTACCATGGGTATTTTCAAGAACAATCTCTTGGGGATTACAATTACACTCTGTGATACTTAGTTCATTCTGGCCATGACCTTTTCTGCTGCGTTTCCGTATTTTACATGTTTTACATATTCTCCTGCGTTTTCGTGTAGATTTTTCACTACTGTCAGTGGCCACTGAACCATCAGTGTCCATGCCATTTTTATACCCAATATTATCATTTCGTGACATGATAGTCACATAGTTTGCGACATCCTCAGGGGGATTTAGGCCGCCGCCTAAATCCCCTTGCAAGTTATTAGGGGGGTCGTTCATACAACCCGGACCTACGTACTAATCATACAATATAAAAAACTTACCAAATATTCACCTACGAACACTACTACAAATATATACAATTATTATACAAAATTATATACAAAGATAAGACTCAACTGATCCGTTTTACAATAAAAATTAAATTTCAAGAAGAAAAACAACCGCGCGCAACCGAACCTTTTTTTTCCTTAATTCAAACTCAAACTCAAACTCAAATCATTTATTTCAATTAGACCATTACGGCACTTTTGAATGTCGAAAATTCAAAAAAGCAAAGCTACAGTCACAGTCACAAGGCATAATAACTTGAGAAAGTACTGTAGTTGCCCATTCCCTAACGTAGATCTCTATGGAGAAGAACGGGCAAGAAACTCCATGGACACTCTTTTAAATCAAAATATTGTTACAAAATCTTGGTTACATCATTCATGTTGAGATTATACATATGTGAGAACGATGTAGAAAGACGTGCACATTAAGAGCGTCCAGAGTAAAATAATAAATTAAAAAATAAAGTAATTAAAATGAACGAACCGTGGCAGCTAAGAGATGACCAGTCCCAACTGACAGCGCCCGTTCACGAACATGACGCATGTATCGGCGCCATTCAACTCGACCATATTTAAGGGAACCAAATGACCCGCCACACCCGCCACCATCAGCGAGACATTTGAGTGAGCATGACATTCTCTCAGCCACCAAGGCATATTCAAGTCAATGAAAGATAACTAAATGTAAGTGGTGGCTGAACAGTACAAAGTACTCACACATGTGCTATGCAATTATATAATACTAAAAACCGGAATCTATACAATGCAAGTGGGTATATTTTTACAATCTTCTGCAGCTTCCACAATACATTAACATGGGAATCAATTCTTCTTCTTTGCGTGTCGATAGACTCAAATAATGCCCGACCAGTACATTCAATAAGTTTGCCCCTATGGTTGTGGAGCAGGACCAGCATTTAGCCAAGCATTTTTATCATCAATGTAATCCCCCAACTTATAATATGCTTGCCTACATAGTCTGCGTTTTATACAAGATTTAAATTTCGTCTCCTTCAGTTGAAGAATGTGGGGAGGTATTTTATTGTAACATTTCAAACAGTACCCCATGAAAGATGAATCTACTTTAGCAAGCCTGAAACCTGGCTGAACTAGTTGGTCCCTATTTCTAGTGTTATAGTGGTGTCTGTCACCTCTTTTACTGAATAAATGCCGATTTTTCCTAACGTACATGATGTTTTCATAGATGTATTGACAAGGTACTGTCATGATATTAATTTCCTTAAACAGTTCTCTTAGAGAATCGCGTCTACGTAATTCATATATGGCTCTGATGGCTCTTTTCTGCAGAATAAATATAGACTCGATGTCTGCAGCCCGTCCCCATAGTAAAATACCGTATGACATAATATTATGAAAATAACTAAAATAGACTAGCCTCGCGGTATCAATATCAGTAAATTGACGGATTTTTCTAACAGCATATGCAGCTGAACTCAGCCGTCCTGCAAGAGATGTTAAATGAGGACCCCATTGTAACCTTGAGTCGAGCGTGATTCCCAAGAAAACCGTTTTATCGACAAATTCTAGTTTCTCTTGATTCAATATTATGTCACAATCACTACTTTTGACATTTGGTAGAACAAATCTAATGCACTTAGTTTTTTTCCCATTTAGTACTAAATTATTAGCGGTAAACCAATTATGGACCTGCAGTAGGGCGTTATTTACGTCGTCAAGATCACGCACGTCTGTTTATCCTAAATATTAAAGAAGTATCGTCAGCAAACAACACCATATGCGGATGGTTGTTAAATAAACGGGGTAGGTCATTAATATATACTAAAAAGAGGAAGGGACCCAATATCGAACCTTGTGGTACACCCATTTTTACTTTTAAACCCATTGAATTGACACCATTTATTTGTACCTGCTGCTGTCTATCATTCAAATACGATTTTACTAAACTGAGCGCAAGTTTACCCAAACCGTAATGCTCAAGTTTCAAGATCAGGGTTTCGTGATTTACGCAATCAAATGCCTTCGAAAGGTCACAGAAGATTCCTATGGCATCTTGTGCCTCTTCCCACGCAGTAAATATGTGTTTTAATAAAGTGACATCGGCGTCAGTTGTACAACGTCCTTTGGTGAAATCATACTGTTGCTCGTGCAATATTTTATTGGTGTTAAAATGGTTCCTGGTTTCCTAAATACTTTGTTTACGTTTGTAATGCCAATTAGTGACAGGCCTAGTTTTCTTTTTAATTAATTACTGGAGATAGCTAGGAGTTTTAGGTTGCATATAAAATTGTTATTAGACCTTCTTAAGTACATTTTATTTTTCTATCGCTTCAATTGTCTAAATTTAAAATGACAGGCTGATCATCTAGTGATGACGGACCCGTCATGAGAAAAATCATTCTACGCCACCGGTCTACGGTCTACGTTTGGAGCTCATGTCAGTGATAAGTCTGCAAAGTTTAATAAGAGTGGACTAAAAGGGCAGTTTACCTCCTTTGAAGCCATAGTTCGGCCTCTCTCCTTGCCGCATTTAAAATGACGATATTGCAATATCGTGGTGAGACATCGCACCGCACGTCATATACAACAGCATGACACCTGATGCCCGGGCTGCACGAGCCTGGGAAGAAGAATTACGTTCCTCGGCCCATCCTCTATGGCCTGAGTGGACGTTCCTCAGCCCTCCAGACTGATGTTCCTCGACTCTCCTCTACGACCTGAGTGGATATTCCTCGGCCGCCACTGTGATGACTGACGTCCCGCGGCCTTCCTCTATGGCTTGAGTGGATGTCTCTCGGCTCTCCATTCTATGCAGCACTCGTCTTCAGTTTCATTCGCCGGCTCCCCTGGTATAGTTAGTACCTAATTAGGTAGCTCTAACTCCGTATAGAAGTTAGGTTGTTCTTTACATTAAATTCACTTATCTTGTTCCCTTGCTATTTTTCTTTTAACCGTACTCTCCTCCAGACTGAAAGTTAGGTAGGTGGGTGCTCATTGTGTCCTTGCATTTTTCTGGCTCCTACCAGGAAAATGTAACGTTACACTGTATGCCAATTTCGTCCAAATCCGTTCTTCATCAAAGAGCAACAAACATCCTCACAAACTTTTGCATTTATAATAGTAGTAAGATAAGATGGTCGGAGTAGGTAGATTGAGTGTTGGTACCCGCGTCATGCGATCGTAACATGGACAATTGGATATGCCTAAAAAAAATAAGATTATACATATTTAATTTCTCTTATGCACACACGGGCATTTTTGACTGTGACATATATATTTTTTCAAGTAATAAAGAAGATAGAATAATCAGTTACCGGGTAAGCCTAAGTTTTCCCCGACTAGTTACCGTCCCATCAGTCTCCTCAATGTTCTAGGCAAAATCTACGAGAGGCTTATTTATAAGCGTCTCAAGGACTACGCTGAAGCAAAGAGCAAAAAAACAATCATTCTACCTTCAAATACTAACAATTATGATCCTAAATTGCTACTTAAAATCTTCAAGTCATAATTAATTAGGAATGACTCAGTCTAGAACACAATCGTGAGTATTTATATACATACGTGATAAAAAAAGCACGCAACGCGCGAACACTGTATGACATCTGACATTTCGGAAGACCTTACTCTACACGAACGCCTCTAGCGGCAAATTCATTCGCGATAGCCCCCATGATGACATACGCGTGCCCTGTGTTCACGCATGCCAAACCTTACTGCCTCCATAAGATGCAGACAATCCAATACCGTTTTCTCCGAAAGGCCACGGGTGCTCCGTGGTTCGTTAGGAATGAGCAACTCCATGTTGACCTTAAAGTCCCAACCATGCAACAGTTCATGAAACGTCTTACAAAAAGTTTATTCGATAGGGCCGAGAAACACCCCAACGCCCTAATTTCTTCAGCCACCCAATACGTCCCTTCCAAAATCTCCAAGATTCGACCACTGACCTAGGCATACCCCTTCTTCAACTCGATGGTCCCATCACCCTCATACAGACGAGCTGTAGGGAAACTAGCACATTACGTTAAAATAAACACAAATACAGACCGCGAGTCCGGCCCCGGCGCCGAGGGCCTCCGCGACCCCCCCGTAACATCACCGCCCGACTTTTGCTTTTGCTCGCCAGCCCGCGCCACTGAGGAAGTAGCTTTAAATTTCCCTAATAATAATTCGACCCAGCCTGACCCTTGCTGCCCTCCCTTCAATGACGCACTAAGCCGAGACCCAAGCCCCACAAGGGGCGCCCTTAGGTTCATTTAAATCCTTATTTTGTTAGCCCTGGCTAGTGGTTGTCGCCATCCATCGTATTCACACGATGGTCACCAAACCTTGTGGGAAATCTTCTTCCGCTCGCTCGCTCGCCTGTCCGTCCGTAGTTTTCGGTGTGAACCCACATAGTTTAGCTCGCTAAAGCTTCGCTTAGCTTAAATAGTTTCCCTCGCCTCGCTTCGCCCGCCAGCTTGCTCGCTCGCTAGCTGGTGGTATGACCTACACTTAATGTTTGGGATAAAAGCTGGGTCGTCGAGCGGTGTTGGTCATCATAACATTGTGAAGGGCCCTGTTCAAAATCTGCCAAAAGACGCAACTATCCGAAACTACCCGTCCACAATTCAGCGACAGTACCAGGCCACTCAGAAAGTATTGAGAAAAAAGTTAAAAAGTTTTTGATAAGTTGTTTGTCTCCAGTTTGGGAATTCCCAGAAAATAAGAAAATAATCTAGCGCAGATAGCCTTAAGGTCAACGGCGCTTTTTTGAGCGCAAGGTTGCGGGTTCACGATAAGGAACATGACTTCATCAATGTACATAAAGTATGCTGAAGTACCTACGGCATATCTACATTTAGAAAGAAACCCTCACACAGAGGCATGAGTATAGAAACTAGAAAAAAAATCCGTGCGTTCAATCCTTTTTTGCCATACCTATTATTAAAATTAAAAATTGCTCACGTCTTAAGACCCGTTATTATTAATTTTGATGCCAAATCTGCAAGATAACACTATTTGTTGATTATTGTTTAATAAGGAAAGAGATTTTTTTTTAATTAGCCAGTTCTGTCCCAATGCTGGGCAAAGGCCAAGGAAATTGCCAAGCCACATATTTTGACTAAGGTGTAGAGTTTGTGAAGTTTAAGCTTGGCTCTACATGAGATCTGATAACTTTTTACATGAAAATGTTTCTGGTGGGATAGAATATTACTGATAACACTTTTAAGCATATGTCCAAATTAGTTCAATGCCTATAGTCGGCGATGATTGTTTTTTTTTTAATCTCGGCAAAGGGATATATGCATTTTTTACGTTTATTTTGTAATTATAAATAGAACATCATAGATAAACATGATTAATACCATGATGATGACGAAATTATATACACACACATTACATACACACATGTTTTTTTTTTTTTGATGATTAAATTACCTAACATTTATTTGAGTTATAAATTCAGTTCAGTTTATTATGCTCCGAAAATTTCGAATAACATTTGTATGTACAATCATGTGATTGTGTTAATAAACTTGGATGGCGATTTTCAAACGGATAATATTGGTAAACGCGTGACGTCTAATCATTACAACAATCGGAGTTCCCGATCACATCCGAGCTGTGTTTGTCCCGGTTTAACCCGACCCTAATACTTGATCTAGTCAAATGATTTTGTTTGTAGGAACACCAAATTAATCTAGATGCATCCTGAAGGAGCTGATCATGAGGAGTGCGGCGCAATGTTCTACACCGGACGTCTGATTAACATCAGTTGTGATACGAGGAGTTTCTAAAAGAACAAAATTGAATATTTATAGGGCGAAAATTAAATGTTATTTTATATTTTAGAGTTTTTATTACGCGTTCAATTTTTTTTTAATTTTAACTGAAATAAATGCAAATACTAAAAATTTTAGGGATCTTGATTTACGTGTATAAAATTGAACATAATATTAAGTATCTCTTATGGAGCCCGTGGCTAATTAATAACATCCACTCGGGTTGATCTTTAGGTGAAGCTGTGCTTGCCTTTTTTTTTTGGATTGGAAATCATCAAATGACTTCTCCCGCTCTGGGCGGAGCAGGAAGGAGTGTCAGACTTTTACTGACTAAAACCCATCCATGTTTCTTCATCGCTCTTTGTGTTTCGGGGCCACGGTATCTCTTTCGAATAGTCCCGCAGGCTTCGGCCCTTGCGGACCCCTTCATTGTTGCTGACTCTCTTTGAGGCGCGCGTGGAACACGAACGCGCCGTCGACACGGCCTGTCGTCATGAGACGTACGGACGGCGAGCTAGCTCTAAGCTCCCCGTCCACAGGCCCGCGCTTACGGTGGCCGGAAGCCACCACGTGGACACGGCGGCAGCCCCTGTCCGTTCCAGTTTGGGGGCCAAACGTCGGAAATGCTCCACGAAGTTCCACCGGCTGTCGAGGACTAGTCCCAGGTACTTCAGCGTCAACTCGACGCCGATGGAAACCCCTCTTGCCATCACCAAGGATCCCGGAGGTGGCGCATTCCGAGGCCCATGGAAGCACATGGCCTCGGACTTGTGCAATGCCACCTCGAGACCCAGTTGAGAGACTGTGAGAGACGGATCCTCTCAACGACTATCGTAACCCCGCGTGTCATAATTTCGGCCGCTGCCTCGCGCGACCTCCCCTGTGCGAGCACCAGCGTGTCGTCAGCATAGCAAACCACGCTGACGCCGCTAGGGAGGTCGGCGCGCAGCACCCAGTCGTAACCGATGTTTCACAAGGATGGGCCTAGAACCGATCCCTGCGGAACACCGCACGACATCTCTCGCCGGTTCCAGTCTCCACTTCGACCGGGGTAGATGACGTACCTGTCCACCAGGTAGTCCCCGACCACACGACGGAGGTAGGTCGGCACCCGGTGATACCGGAGTGCCTCCCTTATGCAGCTTCATGGCATGGAGTAGAAGGCATTGGCGATGTCGAGAGATACCGCCAAGACAACCCCACCCCAGGACACCGCATCCCCCGTCATGAGGGCCCTCACGCGCATGATGGTGCCCACCGTAGAGCGCCCCTTGCGGAAACCAAATTGGTGTTCCGCCAGGTCCGGCCCCGTCCCCGCAAGGTGCTCGGCGAGGCGGTTTGCAACTACTCTTCTATTTGTACTATACTAGGCTACTACTAACTACTATTCTATTTGTGAGGCTTTCTCGTCCTATTTTATGTCGACTTTCCTCAACCCCGCTTCATCTACTACGCCCATTCCACCTCCTGTTTTCCCTTTCGACACTAACAGATCGTCATCTGACATTTGTCACATAGAAGTGAATGTTGATGTTGTGACCGGTTTACTTCGTAACTTGGATCCAGCTAAAGGTGCTGGCCCTGATAACATATCTTCTAAATTTCTAATAAAATGCGCGCCTTCCATTGCCCTACCTATCTCAATTTTGTTTTCTAAGTCTTTGACCCTAGGTGTTGTCCCCAAAGTATGGAAATCTGCTTTTATCACACCCGTGCATAAGAAGGGGTCCAAAACCGAGATTACTAATTATAAGCCCATTTCCAAGTTGTGCATTATAGCTAAAATATTTGAGAGGATGGTCTATAACCAGTTATATCCCGCCCTTGCTAGCTCGTTCAGCTCCTTTCAGCACGGATTTTTAAAAGGACGGTCTACCACTTCTAACTTGATATTATTTAATGATTTTATTACGGATGCTATGGATAATGGTAAGCAGGTCGATGTCGTTTACACAGATTATAGCAAGGCATTTGATCGCATCGACCACTATACCCTGATAAAAAAGCTAAGCTTCATGGGCATCCGTGGGGACCTCTTGAGGTGGTTCTCCTCCTACATTGATTACAGGTCACAAGCAGTAGTACTCAATAACTATATGTCTAGTTGGGTAAACGTGCCCAGTGGAGTGCCTCAGGGTTCGCTGCTCGGTCCGTTTTTATTTGTAGTCTATGTGAACGACATCGATCAGTGCCTTCATTCATCCAAACTATACATATATACTTCATTCCATTGCATTCCAGGCATTCCATTACTGCTTCCTCCCTGGCCCCCTGTGAGGGCCCCTCTGTGGCGGCGACAGAGGGAGCGGCAGCGGCGGCAGTGGCGGCTGCGGCGGTGGTGACGGTGGCGGTGCGGCGGAGGGCCTACCCTTGCCTCGGGTGGCCTTGGTGGGCGGAGCGCAGGCCTTGCTTCCAGTCCGGTGATCGGCCGGCTTGCCAGCCGCCGCACATGCGTCGCAGTGCGGCGTGGCACAGCACCCTGCGGACTGATGACCGGGCTGACTGCAGCGGAAACATAGCCCGCTGCGGTCAACCTCCGAGGCGCACCGGACTGACACGTGGTGTCCCACGTGGCAGCGGTAGCACCTCAGAGGTCTGGGCTCCAGCAGCTTAACCTGCGCTGAAACCCAGCGCACCAGTAGCCTTCGGCCCTCCACTATTGTTTTAGCCGCCGTCACAGGGCAGCATACCGTAACGGTATGCATACCCGTAGGGTCCGGCCGTTGGGTGCCTGCCCTGACCTGATCAGCAGGACACCCACCGGACCTGGCGACGGCGGCCACCACCTCCTCTTTGGTCACCGAGTCGTCCAGACCCAAGATGCGCAGGTCTGCGCATCTGATGGGCCTGGACACTCGGGCCTCGTCTGCGTTTAGGGACGCTCTTAGCTTTTCAGCTAGAGCGTCAGCGGACGGGCCGCTGGCTTCCCCGGGGATCTCGAGCATATGAGCCCCCGTCGCCGTGACCTTAAGCCGGAGGCCCCCGGTGATCCCAAGCTCCCCGAGGTCCACCGCCTCCTTCGCCTTCGCCAGCAGGTCGCGGTAGGACACGCCCCTCTTTTCCGCGATCTTCGGGGCGCGGAGCCTAGCCGCGCTCTTTCGCGCCCTGAACTGGCGCTGCCGCTCCTCGTTTCGGGCCTTTTTGGCCGCCTTCCGCCCCTTCTTTTTCTCCCCGACCACCTGCCATCCGGCTTCAGCCGTGGGAGGTGTAGGGGGCTGCTGGGGGGGCGATCCGCCGGCCCACTCGCCACTGGCACCGGCGCGCGCACAGTCACCGCCTGTGCAGCCGCCTTGCCCTTCCTCCCCTTGGGCGCCTTCTTAGCCGGTGCCGGTTTGGCCGGAGCCGGCTTTGGGGGTGGGGCCAACATTGCCCTGCCGGAGGGCTGGCTGTACGGCCCTGGTCCGGGTGCGGCAGCCGTAGCGGCCGCATACGAGGCCGCCTTCGGACCCGTGGCCGCCTTGCTTGCCGCCAGGGGGGGGTGCAGAACGATTCCCTCCTTCCCTTTTGGAGAGCCTCCGTGGGCCGCCACGGCGGCCTACCTCCTTTCGCAGTTTGGCCACTTCGCCTCCTTCTGTCGAAGGAGGAGGAGGAGGTCCCCCGAAGTTAGCCTCCGCCGTCGCCATGATGGAGGCAAAAGCCGCGGGTATGGCCCTGAGTTTTGAAGATGTCTTCATCTTCAAGGCCACGCCCCTTATTGCGGCTTCCACCTCCTTTGTGAACCTGGCCTTACGCTCCGCATCGGAGCCGCCAGGTGCACCCGCTTCTTCTCTCTTTCTCTCTCTTCTTCGGCCAGCCTCGCTGACCGCTTGGAGGCAGAGAGCCCCCCCCTCTTACCTCGGATCCCACCGCGCCTGCTAGTGGGGATCTTCCGGGCCGAGGCCAACTCTCCCTCGGATGACGACCCTTGGTCGCCATCCCGCCTGGACCGCTTGCGGAAGAACTTACTATTCTCCGCAACAGTCCCGGCCCTCTCACGGCGGGAGCTCACTGAGCCTCCCCCGCTCACCTCACTGGATGCGACGTCGGACTCCGACCCCGCGTCCCTCCTCTCCTCTTCAATGCCGCTGCCGGCGGTGTTGGTTTTTGTTTTTGCACTTTCCATATTTGAACCCACGAGAATGGGGGAAATAAACTCCTAGCTAGGCAGAGACCCCTGTACCTAGAAGGGCAGATTCTTAGTATTTATTACTCGCCAGGGGGTCTGCAGGTACCCTGGCGAGGAGCGCACTAGTGACTGATTCGTTCTCTGGAACACCCGTCAGCCATACATCCCCTCGCGGTGCGTCGCCGCTTGGGATTCGGGGTAACTTTTTATAGAGGTTGTCTACCTCGCGGTCCGGGCGGTTAAGCCAAGACCCTCGGTCCCTGTCGAAGCCGTGAGACTTGATCCACGACACTTCGACGGTGGGATTACGAGACCGGCGGTGACAAAGGAGAACGATCCTTCTCTGTCTGCTCGGAGGCAGGGTAAGTGCACACCGAGCCCGCCCTCACTCCTCTGCTATGCCCTTTGCTAAACAGAGGGCACGCAAAGGAACGCACCTTTGGTCCGGGTCGGACCCCACCCATGTCAGAATAATTGGCCGCGGCAGTACCACTCCCCGAGGGATAAGAGGAAATTCTCATTTCCTCTCATTCCCCGGAGAAGGATACTGCCACGCCCGGGGTGCACCAGCCCAGCAGCTGCTCTTCCCTCCAGACGTATCGAGAGGGAACAGCAGCCGCCATACACACGTGGAGGACTTCTGACTACGCACCCCAGCTGTGCTTGCCTAGGACCCATTACATACCGAGTTTCCACCGTGCCTCGAAAAGCACGTTAAGCCGATGGTCGCGGCCATAATTTGTAGATCTTTTACAGTCGATACAGGTAGTCAGTGGCCCGAACGCCTTATCGGATCCATCATTCCGTTATTCCATGGAATGATGGATCCGTGGTTGTTGTTATACCTTTTAACGATGTAATATATACGGAACGATCTACCAGGATAATCCAAAGTAATCTCAGTAGAATGGCATCTAACAACGTATAATTTATCGAAATCAGCTCGTCTGTTTAGTTACGAGGGAACAAAGAAAGGGATGTACGTCACACATAAAAGCCAAACACATAACCCGCCTTTTGGGCTTCGCTGCAGTCAGGTAAACAGGAAAATAATAGGAAACTTATTATTTTATTTACTTTGTTAAAAATATAAAACAACGTAAAACATTTTTTTCTGATTCTATCATCTATATGGGGAATTCGAACAATCTACATCGTGTTCACATATGAACAAGCTCTTCATATTGCAATCGGTGTTGATCAGACGTCCGTTGAAGAACATTGAGCCGCACTCCTCATACGAGTTTCCGTCAGGCTGGTAGTTGTCGAACCAGGCGTCGGCATCTACATTCATTGGTGTTCCTGAGGAAGATAATGATAAATCAAACCAGTGATCTAACTAAACGACAACTAGTAGTTGTCGTCTGTTTCTGTAGAGGATATTAACAGTAAACCCGGAGATAACTTCACAGACACAAAGTACAGTACAGCAAGCTCGTCTTGCTTGGTGACTACGCTGTCGGTAGACCAATAGTGGCAGATCTAGTCATGAAGTCTCCAGTTTCCTCATTATTGCACTTAGAACCGTTCATTCTTGTCAATTTAACTGTGGATGTTTGAACGCAATCACTTCACAAAATAGCTGTAAATGTAAAACTAATTCAGTTCAACTGTGCAACTCCTTTCGACATCCAAGGGAGATCGTTAAAGCCCGAACCACACTCTCACGTACCTCTAACGGTCTGCCAGCCTTCGTTAAATCTGTTATGAAAGCCCAGGTGATATATTCCTCTTTGGTATTGCTCATTGATCCGTAGTTGTTGCGTGGATTTCGGTAACTCCGCAAGGTAATCAGCTTCCATCCGATTGCTGATCACTGCCAGGGAGCCATATTCTATTCGGCACATTGCATATGCGTCAACCCAGTTCAATGGAGTTGTGTGGAGCTTGTAGCACTTGCCAATGTCTTTGTTGAGAGTGTAATCTGAAATCATAATATATTACCTCTCTATTTGAATGCCGTATGAAGGCGCTAAAAAGTTATTAATTTACGACTGGAAGCTGGTCGATTCTCTAAAATTCAAACAACAACTCGCATCTCACATCGCTATTCACTCTCACTTCGCATTTAGGTTCAAAATGACCTTGATTTTGCATTCTGTAAGCATCACCTAGTCACTTGCGAAGTGAAGTGAACTCCGAAGCGACCAATGCCACTTCTTACGTCATCTCATATTTTATCTGTCAAAATCTCCCTGTTGATTTAGTTCAACTCGCTGACACGCTCTCAAGGGTGGCGCTAGTGTAAATTCGATTATTAACCGAGTTTTTAGAATGCAAATCAAGAAACTCACAGTGAATTCAGACTCGAAGTTTAGAATGAGATCTTACAGAATCACACGGCTGCAACCCAGCTCGACATGTAGTTAATGAGAACGAGAGCTAGAGATCTGTTTACAGGGTATGAAGTAAACCAACGAAGTAGAAAGTAACGGGGTAGTTGTTAAAATCCTAATTACGTCAGCGGGAACTAAGTACTAAATACATATGTATCAACCAAACAATGCGATTTGAGTATTTATTGGGAGTGGGAGAGGGAGTGTCAGACTTTTACTGAGTAAAACCCATCCATGTTCCTTCATCGCCCTTTGTGTTCCGGGGCCTCGGTATCTCTTTCGAATAGTCCCGCAGCCCCGGTCTGCATCACCCTAAGGTAGACTGGTAGAAAATGCCCAATCATTAAGTCCGTCTTTGTACTGTTTTTACTTGTGCATAAAGTTTTAATAAAATAAATTTGAACCCACCTAAGTTAGGTATATTGCAATCATAATTCCACTCTAGTGACTGGAGAGTCTTCTTACAGATGAAGTTAGCTTTTGAATCACATAGGTAGTCATTCATAGTGCGTTGTAGGTCCATGTGCACACAGTCCTCGTTTCCGCCCAGATTTTCCGGCTGCAATGGATACCATTTGCTGTACACCGCATTGATTGGCTTTCCTAAAATAATTTAATAAAATTATGATCTAGTTTTTACCTATACCTACGTATAAGTAATCACTTAGGTATAATTAACTTAATGACTAAATTCAATTTAGTTTGGAGCAACTGAAAAAGATTCAAAATACTAACTTGTAATGGAGATATTTAAAATCAAGGCATATTCTATAAACACCATTTAAGGAAACCAGCAAGCCTGAGAGATATTTTTCGACGGCATGTTAAGCCAAGTCAGAGGCCCATGGGCGGCTTAAAAACTCTGACATCAGGTTAGGCACTAACCACACGATAAAGAAAGAAAGAAAGAACACACATTAAAAATGTTAAACTAAATGTTTTTTTTTTTTAATGATTTTGCTCAATAACATGTTAGATAAATGTTAGGATTACAACACACTGTGTACGTACCGTCAACAGTCTCAAAGCATCCTTCAGTTTTTATATCCGACAGCCCCACGAACACCCACGGTATGTTAGGCTGGGTTCCGTTCCAATAAGATATAACAGCATTGGCTTCGTCAACGTCCTCAGCGTAGAACAGGCTGGCTCCTTCAAGAGCACACATTCGCTTGGCATCAGCAAAAGTCCGTGATGTCGTGTGGACCTTATAGAAACTCTCTTCTGATTCTATATACGTGTAGTCCTTCCGGAAAAACTTTTTATCCCTTTGTCTATCTACAAAATGATAAGTAGGCGAAGCGTGAGTGTGAGTAGTTACCTACGAGGGATTAGGAAGTCTCGACTGTCCAGTTCGTGCCGCCATGTCCTTCGTTGCCCGCCTCGACTCCGCCTCACAGCTGAGACAGTTTTGTGCTATTTTGGCCCATTGTTTGTCGACGGCACATAATATGTTTGCCCATTTGAGTTGGGCAGCGTTTTAGGCGACGTCAATTATGTTTACATTTAATTAACGTATCGTGTTCGAAAAACAATGCTGCACTCCTAACAGCATTGTTTTTCGAACACGATACGTTAATTTAACACCTAGAAAACTGCGCTCCTTTGCACGTTGTCAAACCTTAGTTCGGACTTTTAGATATATAAGTAAAAGATCAAGTATGTGCACCATAGGTTTAGACGGGTCATCTTCATTAGTAAAACATTATACGAATTAATATATAACATGTTTAAAATTCTAATAATAGCAATTTATTTTGAAAATTGTTTTTGAGGTGAAATTTAGTGCTGTGTGTCTCTGATATAACATTGTCGACTTACTGACTGACCTGACGTAGACACTGTCACAAATATCGCGATCTCAAACGTCACAATATTACAAATAAGTATGACCCGCGACAAATTAAAATTTGAAAAAAGTCCCGCGTCTTTGATCCCAAACACCTACTTGAGAACAGTTCTCATTTTTGTGACAAAATAACATCGAATGTCTCAGTCGCCTTTGATGTATAAGTAGGTTCTGTAGGCATATGTAGGCCTGAGTGCATATTGAGAGGTCCTGGGTTCGATTCCCGGGTCGGGCAAAGTGTTACTGGGTTTTTCCATAAAGAATTTCTCCCGGTTTGTACCCGGTTGGTGGCAATTACTCTGCTTTGTATTAAACCAGAAGAGCCTTAAAGCCAAAGCTCAGCTTTATTAAAACTGTTTATTATGTACATAACTACAGTTTCCAATATATTAAGCCCCCAATAAAAAAAACTCAAGTACCAAAATTAGATTGTTGAATGTCGCGGTTACAGTCCCGCTCTGGTAGCGGAGGGGTCTTCTTGCAAATAAAGCTGTACTCTGCGTCACATCTGGTGTCATTTAATTCGCCTTCTTGGTTCAGGTGCAGACAGTCCTCATCGCCGCTGTTGTCCGGCTGATTGTAGCTCCAGTTATTATACACCTCAGAAATTGACTTGCCTAGTATATGACATGGATTAATTAATAAAGTATAAGCTGCTAGTACGGCATAGCCAAATTAACTCTGTTTTTACCTCTAAGTATCTTACTACAATTATAAATACGAAATTTTGTGAGGATGGATGGATGCATGTTACTCATTTACGCAAAAACTACTTAACTGATTTGGATGTGGCACACGGATTGTTTATAACCTAAATTAACACATACAATACTTTTTATTCCGGTATTAAGATCCCATGGGACAATTACCGACATACACGCGAGCGAAGTCGTGGAAGCAAGTACTTTATATCCTTCCATCAGGCACAAAACAAATATTATCTGTACACCTGGCTACGTATATGCAACATTTCAGGATGATGGGTTCAGTGGTCTATGTGTGAAAAGATAACAAACAAACTTACTTTCGCATATATAATATTAGTTACGAAGTTAGGATTCTTTGTTCAGACTCTATTAAAATTATTATACTGTTACCGTCAATGGTCTCAAATTCTCCTTCAGTTATTATGTCTGATATGCCCACATACACCCATGTATTATATGAAGGCTGGGTATTGTTTTGATGCAATTTCCAAAACCCTATCACAGCAATGGCCTCATCTCTGTTCTCTGGGTAGAACAAACTGGCTCCTTCCTGTGCACACTCTCGCTTGGCATCACGCCAATTCTTTGACGTCGTGTGCATCTTGTAAAAACTCTTTACTGATTCTATAAAATTGTAGTCCTCTCGGAAAGACTCTTGATTTATATGTTCATCTGCATCTACGAAAAGGAAAATGTGTCGTTGTCGGAATGAATATTTTTTAAAACCACCGCTTCTTACAATCAAACGGACAATGGTATCGAATAAAAATGACATTTTCGTGATTTACTCGGAACAGTCTGACGCAATACTTACCAACTTCCTCTTAGAGCACACGATTCGTCAATCTTTCTTATTTTTAAATATATCCGATCCATGCTAATGTTACCTATGAATCAGTCTAGTCCATGGTTATCGAGAAGAAATCCGGCAGAAAGCAAGTACTTGTATTGCTCGTACAAAAAAGGGCTAAGCCAGGCGTCGCCTTACATAGAGACATTTTTACCTACCTAAATAAGGCAAAGTGCAGTTAGTATCGGACACGGGTAACTGGAAACTTTTCTTGCAAATAAAGTAAGACTTGGAGTCACACATGTAATCATTCATAGTGCGCTGTAGGTCCATATGCACACAGTCCTCGTTTTCGACTTGATTTTCCGGCTGAAATCTATACCATCTGCTGTATACCTCAGTGATTGGCCTTCCTAAAATGATAAGAAAATAATTTGTTATTTTATAAATAATATTTAACTATACTGGCCTGCAAAAATAAGTATCACACTTTTAAAATTGCAATAACTTTTTAAGTAAATAAGATATACTTTCGAAACAAAAAGGACTCGAAAAATAGTTTAATTTTGTCTATAGTTTCAAAGAAAGCTGATAATAATTGCTTTATAACGTTTTTTATTTTAAATCTTTAACTTCTATGCTTTAGGAAAAATTGAAATTTTAAAAGTGTAGTACTTATTTTTGCAGGTCAGTGTAGTTTGCAGTTACGTATATGTATAAGAAATCAGTTAAGTTTATTTAAACTAAATTTTACAAAAGAGCATGAATGGCCAAATCGAAAACAGAACAAAATTGCGCCGACAAATACTCAAATTAAAGGAGTCTTGGGGCGATTTCGACCAAAACTGATACGTTTTAGAATATACATAAGACGGCTGTAAGTAAACCCATAAAATGAAGCTAAGTCTCACATTTCTCAGGGGCCTAAAATTACCACTTTAGCAGAATCATAATAATATAATTAACAGTATATAATTAATAGTTACAATTAATTAAATAATTGATCAAATGTTATTATAATACACATGTTTCTGACAAATAAATAATTGAACTCTGAACTCTGAATAATAATATGAATTACTTCAAAATTCTTAGAATGGTCACAGACGCAGTTAATATTATGAATTGTCACTTTGTGACCATTTTACGAATAGGATGACAAAAACATCTAATTTGTCCGTCAGATAGATTTGCAAAAAATATTGAACACACATTTTCTCTTTTTACACGTAAACAAAATCTGAAGGCGGTACAGTGCATCGAAAACTCGTAAGACGTCACATTTGAGTACATTTTTTACCGGAAAGTGCCGTCACAAGCCTCCACTCATATGATCTTTGACGCGTTTTATCTTTGTAATTTTTTATTAATTTGACAAATCAAAAAAACACGTATCCAATATTTTTCGATAATCTGACTGACAGATTAAACAGAATCATATTTTTTTAGTCAGGAATGATCTCGTACGCAACGTAATTCATATTATTGCCCTAATACGATTCTGCTAAAGCGGCCATCTTAGGCCCCCAGATGTCATAATAAATATGTATTTTGTAAATATGTATTTTTCTGTACTGGGAAATGACTTGCAATAGAGATATTTCTCCTATATAGGTACGTACCGTCAACGGTTTCAAACAATCCTTCAGCCATTATGTCCGACAGCCCCACAAACACCCACGGTATGTCAGGATGAGTTCTGTTCCAAATCGATATAACAGCGTTGGCTTCGTCAACGTCCTCTGCGTAGAACAAGCTGGCTCCTTCTAGAGCACATATTCGCTTGGCATCAGCAAAAGTCTGTGCTGTTGTGTGGACCTTATAGAAACTCTCTTCAGATTCTATATACGTGTAGTCCTTCCGGAAAATCTTTTCATCCCTTTGTTCATCTACGAAAAGGAAAATAGTCATAATATAATAATGTTTTTCTGACTTGGCATGTGATTTCAATAATAATCTGTAGGTAGGTACATAATTTTATACAAATGCAACACAATACAATTTTTGTCCGTTAATATGAAGGTAAGGTTTATATGTAACTCCAAGATTCACTGAAAAACTTCTACTGGATTCTATTCAAATTTTTCTTACATATTTCCTGATATCTCATGATAACGCTATTCGCAGTTGTTGTTATGAAATATAACATTATGCTTATTTTCTTGTACCTATAGTTTGTCGAAAGACGAGATTTCAATACATGTAATGGTAATGTTTTTTAACGGATTTAACCTCTGAAGGTTATAATTATTGTTGAACTAAAATGACTAGGAAAACAAGGCTATCGTAAACCAATCGTGATAGAGTTAATAAGCAAACAAATGACCAGGTACATCCTCCAAAATAGTCAATTTCTAAAGGGGTCTGGAGTAATGATTGGCGAATTCTTGGAAAATAAGTCACTTCAAAAACGAAACAAACTAAGGAAAATGATAATACGAAGCAAGAAAAGAGGGTCACAATGCGGTGATCAGAATTAATCAACTAAATGACAGTTAAAATGACGAAGTACTATTTGGATAGGAGGATTGCAATTTTGAAAATTGCAACAAACTTCTTCTTTCTGCAATTGTAAAAGTCCATCCTTTCAAAACAAGTGCTTTATCTTAATAAATTTATCCCATGAATTTATAACTTGAGATTTCATGGTTTTCCTTTCATTTAATTTATCATGTTTGTTACGGAGATTTGATCCATATCATTGACCCTATCGATTGATGTTTAAAAAGTACAGGATGTTATTTTTTCGAACTTTAGTCGGTTCGAATCCCGAAATCTGTTGATGCAGATTTATTTCTTTTTAAAAATAAAGGAATGTTTCCTTTGACTAAAATTTGCTATCTCCTGTATTTAGAGTACTTTCCCTCCAAGTGTCCCTGTATATAGATAAAGATGTATCGGTATCTGTCGAGGATAAAGGATCTTCGACCACAAATGCGTAACTTATAGCTTTTAACTGTTTTCCGAAATAAAACTGTTTATAAAAAAATCAACGAACAAATCACTCAAAATACTACATACCTTTCAAACCTAAATTAAGAGACATACCCCCGAATACTGAAACGTCACTTAAAATTCAAGTAGCACTTATTTTTAACAGATTCTCAAAAGTGACTTTTGCCCATACGAAATTTAAAGTTGGTAAGGAGCTATCCCCTCCCACTTCCCGACCTCAGATCGCCCGTAAATTATTTTTCCTTTCATTTTTGTTATATTCTCTTTCATTTCCAATGGGTTTCATCCTACTATGAATTTTTTCGTTTTTTGATCATTTTCAGAGGTATCTGCACTGGTCTAAGTGTCTATACCGTATTGTTAAACGTATTGAATTTGTGTCATCAAAAATGGATCAGTGCTACAAACTTTAGTAGCTGGGAAACTCCGTAAATGAGCCCTTAATAGCACCTACCGACACAGAGAAAAGGTTAGATGCCACCGATATTCCCTTGAAATTGAAAATCATAGATGAGCGTGTAAGAGGAAGTCTGAAAGTTGCATCGGTGACCGGTGACTGAGAAGTTACGTGGAAATCGATGTTCATGGTATTGCGTTTGTGATGCGGAGGAATGGTCAACATAATATCGTAAAGAAAGTATTTGAGTGAGGGGGTCAAACAAAGGGCACGCCACAATAGTGGCGGTAAGTCCCCTCTTTGAGGAGTGGCTGGAGAGACGCCACGGCGTCCTCACCTTCCGCCTGACGCAGGTTCTTACCGGACACTGTTGTTTCGGTAAGTTCCTGCACCGAATCTGGCGGGAGGAAACGCCCGGGTGCTATCACTGCGAGGATCGACCGGAGGACACGGTTGAGCACACTGTGGAGGTGTGCCCTGCTTGGGTGGAACACCGCCGTGTCCTCGAGGTGGCGATCGGCGGCGGCGACCTCTCGCTTCCGGCCCTGGTTCGTGCCATGGTCAGGAGCGAGACGGAATGGGACGCCGTCACCTCTTTCTGCGAAGCAGTCATGCTAGCGAAGGAGGTGGCGGAACGTGAGAGGGAGATATCCTCACGTCCCGGCCGCCGCGGGAGACGCCCCGGGCGTCGGGGGCCACGTGGTGGCTTCCGGCCACCGTAGGCGCGGGCCTGTGGACGGGGAGCTATGGGCTAGCTCGCCGTCCGTACGTCTCATGACAACAGGCCGTGTCGACGGCGCGTTCGTGTTCCACGCGCGCCTCAAAGAGAGTCAGCAACTATGAAGGGGTCTGCAAGGGCCGAAGCCTGCTGGGGCTGCGGGACTATTCGAAAGCGATACCGAGGCCCCGGAACACAAAGGGCGATGAAGGAACATGCATGGGTTTTAGTCAGTAAAAGTCTGACACTCCCTCCCGCTCCGCCCAGAGCGGGAGGAGTCATTTGATGATTTCCCATCCGAAAAAAAAAAAAGGGGGTCAAACAAACGATTTACGATTCAGTGATATGCGCAGAAAAACATACAACCTTCAGTTACAAGTATGGAGCGAACTTTTGTCTAAATTAAAAATTTGCCGGTGTACACAGTTGAAATTTCAACTTTGTGGTACCAACAGTCTTGGAGTGAATTGGCTGTGACATACGGACGGACAGACCGACAGACAGACGGAAAACACGAATCTATAAGGGTTCCGGTTTTTGCTATTCGGCAACGGAACCTTAAAAAGGTTTTGCCAATTTATCTTTTTATAATACATGTTTCAACAATAAAACATCTCTTGGATGCTGCCTGATATAATCATGTATGTATTAATCTGCCCGAACAAAAATACAAAATCGATGCGGACGAAGTAGCGGTGGAAGTAACTAGTAGGTACTTCCACCGCGACTTCGTCCGCATCGATATTTTTTTCTTACGATATTTTTTTTGAGCATTGACTAAATTTGAAAACAGAAAATCGTTGACTATATAATACTCACGTGCAGAACCCGATAAAAGGTACACCACAATAAAGACTAACAATGTGTTAGAATACATTGTTGTAACTGTACGACATGCGTCTACTCTTGCTGCAGGTACGAACGGCCGCTTATAAAGTACGTCTTATCACTGTTATTGTTATTCCATTTATATTGTGTCTACAATAACAAGGACCTTACCTATATCTTCATGAAACTTTTCCGCAATTAGTTGTGTTGAACAAAGGAAATACCTGTTATTAATTAAATTAACGATACCGATACATCCGAATTATTGAGATCGTTAATGATGTTTTTGAATTAGACTTTAAGGTAAATATGATGTTTTTAAATAAGCTACTAATAATACATTGTTAATTTTAATGGATTTGAGTTTATTTTTAACAATTCTGCCTATAGGGCCGCATGCTTTAGCTTTAGAACGATAAATGATCATTTTTTTTACACACCATAAACTAATTTTAAACTAAAGCCACCACTCCTATGTTTCCACCTCCTTTCAAGAGCTTTACTAGAACTTTGCAAGAACTATTATCTAGAAATGCAAATATCAAGGAAAAACATCTTGGAGAAATAAAATGTCAACCAAGTACAAACAAACTTTTACGTTTTAAAAATATATTATGTCTAATTCAGCAGTCTACTGCTCGATATGGGCACGCCACTCACCTCGATTCTCAGCAACTCGCATCCAGCTGCTACCAGCTAACCTGTGGCGGTCGTCACTCCACCTAGCCTGAGGACGTCCCTATAAACACTATATACCGGTTATTATACGTTTCTAAAACTTTCACAAAAAAGAACTCGGTTTTTGAATGGACTTTAACTTTGATAACTTATATTTCGGAAACGTGACACGTTAGAACATTTTGCCGTAAACAAGACTTGTTTGTATTGATACCAGCTATCGTTTAATATAAGTAGGTTTCATGCGTGGCCGCAACTTTTTTTTTTTTTTTTCTATCCTGCTCTGTCCCACTCTTGGGCAAAGGCCTCCCTCCACTCCTTCCACTTCTCGCGAACCCGCGCGTCCTCGGCCTTTCGGCCTCCCAGCCTTTCGAGCCACGTCAGCTATATTTGTTTTGGAGCGCAGTATTGTGTTTCGAACACGATCCGTTAATTTAACACCTAGTATACTGCGCTCCATTGCTCGTTGGCAAACCTTGAGTTTAGACTTCTGAATGTTAGTCAAAGACCAAGTCTGTGCACCATAGGTTATAAAAAAAAAATGGCGGAAGTTAGGCCGCCCAATTTATTGAAACCCCTTTGAGACAAGTTATTTATTAATTGTGTCGAATAAATGAACATGAAACTACAACCCCCAATCGGGATAGCAGAAAAATATGATTTGGCAGTAAAAACAATGTAACGTGAAAGAATATTTCTAATAACTTTTAGGCTTATGTCCAAATTGGTGCAATGCCTATGGTCGGCGGTGATTGTATTTTTTTAAGCTCGGCAAAGTGATATGCGTTTTTAGGTATCTACACTGGCCTGCAAAAATAAGTATCACACTTTTAAAATTGCAATATCTCTTTAAGTACACAATATAATAAACTTTAGAAACAAAAAGGACTCAAAAAAATGTTTAATTTTTTCTATAGTTTCAAAGTAAGCTGATAAAAATTGCTTTATAACGTTTTTTTTTATTTTAAATCTCTAACTTCTATAGTATATTATTTATTTATTACAAAATCCACAGCTCTTTACAATCTTAACCTTAACTATTTTAACTAAACCTACAGCCAATTAAAGATTTACAATTTAACATCTATACATATTTAGCTAAGAATACTGCGTGTGTGAGTGTGTGTGCCTGAGGAGTTTAAGTGGGTGCGTGAGTATGTTATAACGGTGTGTGTGTGTGTGTGTGTGTGGTGATTGTCTGTATAACTTCTGTGGTACAAACCTACTTATTTATTTTATTTCGTTTAGATGTGTTTGTCAGTTCATCACATACTGACGTTATTAATTGTTTCCTAAACATGCCTTTTTAGTATCAAATATGAAGATGAGAGAATCTTTTGTTAAAATTACTTAGCGTCCTACCAATGACAGAGTTTTGAGCGTAGTTTGTACCACTGTGTGGTACTTCGAATAACTGCGTGTGCCTAGTCCGTCAAGACGGAGCACTTAATCTTGTAACTAAACTATTTAAAACAGTACTGTCAATATCCCCACTACAAATATTATAAAGAAATAGCATGTCCAGAACCATACGTCTGTTCTCGAGTGGCAGCATATTATGAAAAATATACTTATAGGAAAATTTTAAATTTTAAAAGTGTAGTACTTATTTTTGCAGGTCAGTTTAGTATGGGCGGTCTCCTGAAAAAACCAACGCTCACCTGAAAGATCATCAATTTCTGTGTAAGAAAAATCACTGCTGCATCTTCCAAACAGTGGAGAAAGTGGTTGCTGCAGCGATTGAAAGTCGCTCTCCGCCCAGCTGGATTCGACGTTTTGTCAGCAATCACCAAGTTCTTTTCGATTTGTACTGATTGAATACGCATGCCTCAGTCATGTACGAATAATTTTACGAAACTTGGGAGTCTTATCATACGAAAAATCCTTTTTTTATAGCACCGCCAGGTTTATTGCTTAGGTCAACTGTCTTTCTCTGAAATTTATGACACTACTGGAACAGATATTGCAATCTTTATTCTACAAATTATGCTTCCCTGTTATTACGGTAAAAAGTTATTATAAAACTAATAAACTCAAATAGATAACAAGAGGAATTAAAGTTATGTGTAAAACAAAAAGATTTTTAGGATACAAATAATATAATGATCTAACTATATAGCCAGTACGGACTTTGTTTAATAATTAATTTTGTAATTCGATCAGTCATAAGACTCGCTAAAGGTATGCCTTTAGCGTGTCTTATGACTGATTGAATTTTTAAACTGATCTCTTGTAAGTAGTTGTGAGTAGGAGAGCGGTGGCCTAGTGGTGGCGGGCCCGACTTACGAACAGTATAGTCGTGGGTTCGAACCCAGACAGGCGCATTACTTTGTGTAATTTATTTCATCACCACTGCTCTCAAAACGGCGAAGGAAAACATCGTGAGGAAAGGGGCATGTCTTAGAACCATAAATTTGAAGAAGAAGAAGAAGAATAATATTTATTTGCTTAAAAACATGGTATAAAAAGATGGTAAAATAAAAATCAAGAGCATACATGTTTTTGCTTAACAGTGATAAGCGTACAAAATTGAAGACTTGTGACATCTACCAATCCGCACTGGGCCCGCGCGCCCATTCCCTCTCATTGAGAGGAGGTCGTGTCCCAGCAGTGGGAACATTATAGGATGATGATGAGGTGTGAGTATGGCTATAAATACAATGTACAATAAGTGTGTGTATAATATTATATATAAGGGACCACGGTTACCACGTATTCAGTACATCATTCTGAGCCCCCCCCCCTCCGCCCCCACTTGGAACATTTTCATCGGTTATTTAAAAAAAATTGCTGTTACGTACAAAAGTGCAATACCTCGGTCAAATATATGGAACAATCTCTTACAAATCAGTTTTCCCTAACGAATAACAACCGACAGCTAAATTAAATATGTGCAAAATGTAAATATAAAGGTCTCTTGACCCATTGTGTTTGCTATCTATAAATAGTTAGATAATTTATGTATACGGTACATCGGTGTTTTAAACTTCGGAGTTCAGTAATAAAGTCAATTAGGTCTAATAATTTTTTACATATTTTTGATGAACCAATACCTCCTGAACTTATTTATTTCAGATAACACGTTTACTGAGAATATTGGCAAATACTACAAGCTCCACACAAAGCCATTGACCTGGGCAAAAGCTGTCCCTGACAGTGATAAATAATAATAATCAGTTAGAAGCAGATTTCTTTGCGAATTTAACGGAATGCACACCAAAACCAAGGATGAAATGGAACTATCCGTTATACCGTTTCAACAAGGGCTCACAGACCGTTAAAGGTAAAAGAATGCGATTTCTTTCAGGTTTTGAATATCCAAATTTATTTTCATTGACTATATAGCAATTTATAAATTACTACAACTATTGTTGAAACTAAAAGAATATGAAATAACTACATATTTAATACTTATTTACAAAATTGTTTAGCTTTTATGGATGTACGGACTTCTACGGAAGAGCAACTGCAAATTAATCATACGCAAGATATTATCACATAGGGCACGCCACAATAGTGGCGGTAAGTCCCCTCTTTGAGGAGTGGCTGAAGAGACGCCACGGCATCCTCACCTTCCGCCTGACGCAGGTTCTTACCGGACACGTATGTTTCGGTAAGTTCCTGCACTGAATCGGGCGGGAGGAGACGCCCGGGTGTTTCCATTGCGAGGATCGACCAGACGACACGGTGGAGCACACTGTGGAGGTGTGCCCCGCTTGGGTGGAGCACCACCGTGTCTTCGAGGTGGCGATCGGCGGCGGCGACCTCTCGCTTCCGGCCCTGGTTCGTGCCATGGTCCGGAGCGAGATGGAATGGGACGCCGTCACCTCCTTCTGCGAAGCAGTCATGCTAGCGAAGGAGGTGGCGGAACGTGAGAGGGAGAGATCCTCACGTCCCGGCCGCCGCGGGAAACGCCCCGGGCATCGGGGGCCACGTGGTGGCTTCCGGCCACCGTAGGCGCGGGCCTGTGGACGGGGAGCTATGGGTTAGCTCGCCGTCCGTCCGTCTCTTGACGACAGGCCGTGTCGACGGCGCGTTCGTGTTCCACGCGCGCCTCAAAGAGAGTCAGCAATAGGGAAGGGGGACCCCTTCTGGGCAAGGGCCGAAGCCTGCCGGGCCTGCGGGACTATTCGAAAGAGATACCGTGGCCCCGGAACACAAAGGGCGAGGAAGGAACATGGATGGGTTTTAGTCAGTAAAAGTCTGACACTCCCTCCTGCTCCGCCCAGAGCGGGAGGAGTCTTTTGATGATTTCCCATCCGAAAAAAAAAAAGGTACTATCACATATATCATATAGATATCACATCGATTAAAGAACTCAGGACCCAATGAACGATTAATTGAAATACCTGGTGATCGACGATCGATTAATCGAGAGAGTTCTTGCTAACCATTCGCTCAAGCCGATCGATTAATCTTGAGCAACCGAAGTAACACGAACGAGTTGCTCTGGCATAGTTGATCAGACGCGAACCAATCGATTTTCGCATCCAATCTGAAACAACACACCATCTGTAGTTACATGCCTCACAAGGGACACCAAAACTTTAGGTACATCTAATCATCATCTGTGGCGGAAGCAGATTCAGAGTCTTCGTTCACATCTAATGCAGCCACGTGGATCCAAGGCATCATGCGATCCACAGCAACAGTCGTTGGACGCTTGCCTTGTGTATTACATAAACCAGGTATTGGAGCTACTGCATATCGGTCAGTACCCAAGACTTTTGTAACCCGATAGGGACCGATATACGAAGGCAGGAGCTTCTTACTCTGCCCTTCATTATTAAAGCAAGTTTTAGTAATTTTAACAAGGTATTTACTAACAAGGTATTAACATTGTATTCGCGCGCAGGTTTCCTACCCTTATCATAATACAGTTTTTGCTTGATCTGCTCATTATCTATCCTACTTTTAACTTCCTGGCGTATAGTTGATAAATCAGTGGATTCGCGGGTTTCATCAGAAATCTCATTAAGAATGGGATTTGCCGAGACATTCATAGAAGTACCAAACATCACCTCGGCTGGTGTCCTGCCGGTCGTTTTTTGGATAGTGTTGTTTAGTCCCCACTGAATCTTTCCTAAATGGCAATTCCTTTTTGCCATATTTCACGCTTAAAGCCTACATAGAGCCGAGAATTGTGCGATTATACCGCTCGACTTGACCGTTTGATCGGGGACTAGAGACAGCATTCAGGATATGTTTAATGCCCTCGTCTCGACAAAATCTTTTGAACATATGCGACGTGAAGCAGCTGCCGCGGTCACTCACGAAGCGATCAGGAGTTCTAAATATCCTGAATATGTCTTCTAGCACCCTTATTACGTTCTGAGTGTGCGTGTTTCGAACCGGTCTGACAAAACAAAACTTTGTGAAAGCGTCAACTACAACTAAAAGGTAAGAAAAACCTCGTTTGGATTTCACGAAGGGTACGAGATGGTCAATATGTAGTGTATGAAAAGGTACCTCCACTTTCGTTATAGGGAGAAGTAGACCTTCTTTACCACTTTGATTATTTTTAGCGTATGCACATTCAATACAGGAGCTTACGTACTTTTTAACGAATCGTGTCATTTTTGGGAACCAATAGCTTTTCTTTAATCGTTCCAAAGTCTTTTCAACCCCAAAATGACCGATATCGTCATGATTCATTCGACATAACTGCCATCTTGCACCCTTCGGTACTACCCAGCGCACATCTCCCTTGTCTTCACCTACGCAACGTAATAACCTGTTGTCCTTAACGACGTAGTTTTCCTAAATATATTGCAAGCTTTTCTGATCTAGACTACTATCCAAAATTTCTCTAGTCCTCCTAAGTTCTGAATCTCCAAGTTGGTGGGTATCTAACCAGTCTTCGCTGGAAATGGCCATAACGGTTGGAAGATTATCAGATTGATTCTCCTCGGACTCGACTACAGGATTACGGGATAGCGCGTCAACATGTCCCATTTTTATGCCGGCTCTATATTCGATTGTGCAATTAAATTCTTGCAATTGCAGCCACCAGCGCACTATCCTAGGAATAAGATCCCTTTTAGTAAAAGTAGACCGAAAAGCGCTGCAATCCGTAACGATTTTAAAGTCTTTCCCTAACAAATAAACTCGAAATTTTCGTAAGGAACAAACCACTGCTAAAGTTTCCAGTTCATAGGTAGGATGCCTCCGATACCTATCCTACTCGCGTCAGTGTGCAGTTCCAGCTCTGCTGATGGATCGAATATTGCGAGAATAGGTCTATTATTAACCTAGCCTTCAAATCCTGAAAAGCAGTTTCCTGATTATCGCCCCATTCCCATGGTACACCTTTCTTTAACAATTTACTGAGAGGAAAAGCTATCAAGGCAAAATCTTTGACGAATTTCCGGAAGTAGCTTGCCAGCCCGAGGAACTGGCGAACATTGTGTACATTTTCAGGACGCAGAAAATTCAATACACTAGAGATCTTTTTCTCCCCAGGCCTTACTCCTGCTGCAACGATTTCATATCCGAGCTAGTCGATTTAATCACGCAGAAAATCACATTTCGATAAATTTAAAGTAAGATTCGCCCTTTCTAACAATTGCAATACATCTTCAAAATTTTTAAGACATTCCGAAGAGTCCTTCCCAAAAATTAGAATATCGTCCATATATGCGGTTGCCTCACAGAAACGGGCTGACCCTAGAATTGTGTTGATCATGCGCTGAAATACAGCAGGCGCATTTACTAAGCCGAACGACATGCGATTAAACTCGTATTGGCCGTCCAGCGTGACAAATGAGGTGAATCGCTTACTTTGCTCCACGAGTGGTACCTGGTAATAACCTGACGCGAGGTCTAGAGAAATGAAGCAGACCTGACCAGAAAGGCGAGCTATTCATCCTCAATGATTGGCATTGGATACCTCTCCTTAAGAGTTACAGAATTCAACATGCGGTAATCTATACACATTCTAAGAGATCCATCTTTCTTGCGTACCAGCAGAATAGGACTAGCATAGTCGGAGGATGATTCGCGCGCTATACCTGCGTCTCATCTACCATTTTACGCACCTGGGAGCGCTCATGATGTGACAGTCGATACGGACGGTATACAACGGGACGTTGACTATTAAGCTCTATTTTCATTTGGGCTACGTTTGTACAACCTAGATCCTTTAAGGATGACGCAAAACAATGATTGTACTTTCTGAGCAAATCCAGTAACCGTTTCCTGGTATCACCAGGTACCTTATAACAAATGCGAACCTGGCTCTCATCGAATTTATTACGTTGTCGACGAATTTCAATTCAGAAACATTTTTATAAGCAACTATATGGGGAAGTTCTGTGTAAGTCTGACCAATTAGCAAAGGCTTCTCCAAAAAGTCGTCACTTACAACCTTACAAAATGTCGGGCTTGATAGGAGCTGTGCCGCAGCGGTTCTTGTTGGTTCTTTGTCCGCGCTTCTTCCTCAGCACCGTCACAAAACCATCATCATCAGCCCGGTACGATGCCTTATCAGGCACGGGCTTCTTTGCGGGAGCGTTGGCGAGGTCGTTAACTCCCGCAGGCGCTTTAGACATAGACATTGTGTGAGCGGGTTGGGGTCGATGACATAACTGCTGACGCGAAACTTTCCCCCGATAAATAACCCTGGCGTTGACATCGTCTATACTCAAATCAAGCGACAACTCTCCAAGAGATTGCAAAACACTATTACCGAAACCTTTCATTTGAGAGGACGTGTTATCGTGAATCAAGCCTAGCTTCTTGGTTACCGATTCCTTAATCAAAGTAACCTCGCTCACAAAATCTATGAACCCCTGTAGGGGGACCCCATTAACGATAAAATCTTTTATAAATTTGGAGTTTGGGGTTTCAGTACCCTTTTTGACAAAATCTATGCGCATTGTCTTTGAAACAGTAGCGCTAGAATTCGTCGGCTTTTACCCTGATTTGCTAAAACAGGTCTCTATGGTATGACCGAGTTTATTGCAACGGGTGCACTTCAAGAGAGGTTTATGACAATGGAGGAAACTATGTCCCTTCTCCTTACAATTATGGCAACCATTAGGCTGACCCGATCTAGCTATAGATTTTGGGGCTTGGTTTTAGTTATTATGTACAGTGGTTCTGTGTATTGTCTACAGTTTTATTACGGAAATGGCCACGGTCCACTGAAGACTGATGAGTATCTTTATTGCTTAATAAAAACTGCAAAAGTTGGTCAGGGAGATTGCTACGTAACGCCAAAACACTCGATCTAAGCGTCCTGTCACTCAAACCGTGAATAATGCAGTCCACGGCATGATTTCCTACTATGTCGCATTGATTCACGAGAGCAAGCTTTTCGTAATACGGCTACCACGGCAAACAAGAGCAAGCGCAGCGCCAGACCGAGGGGACGTAAAAAACCCAAAGCAACATTCGGGGAACCTCCTGCTAGGGCGCAGAAGCGTGAGCGACCCGAGGATACCGTCACACCGACTGGGATAGGTAAGAGGAGCAAGCCTGCTCGCTCCCACATGGTAGACGGTTCCTTGGTGAGGTACGCCGAAGCGGCCGCGTCGTACAGGAATAACGAGCTGTGCGTCGCCGTCATGACGGAGCCTTTTGAGGACATGACGCAAGAACAGGCGGAGGGTATCCGCCTTAACATTGAAAAAGAGCTGCGGACGCTGCTTATGGCAGATCTCGACCCCTCCAACCCAACCGTAAACACTGCGATCCACTTTCGAGGGAAGGTTCACTTCGCTGGAGGCGTTCTGAAAACCTGGTGCGAAGACGCTTTCACACTGGCCTGGCTCAAGCGGATCACCACCAATATGACGTCCCCGATACCAGGGACTACTTTAACCGTTCGGCCCCAAGCCGAAATACCAAAAAAGGCGTTGTGTATGCTGTTTGTTCCGGAGAACACCGAGGACACTCCGGCACTACTCAAGCTTCTCACACGTCAAAATTCCAACCTAAAAATAAATACCTGGACCCTGACACACGAGAGGGTAAGACAGGAGCCCCCGGGTACCTGTCTCTTCTTCCGTGTGCCAGAGTCCATGGTTAAAACAATTAAAGACCAAAATAGGCGCGTGTACTAACTCATGAGCAGCATCTACATCCGTTTCCTGGAGGAGGGTGTAGCCAATGAGGGGGTCGCAACCGCAACGGCCCCAGTAGTGGCTGGACCGGAGCTTGATCTGCCACCACCTAGGCGGTCCTCGCCGCTACACGCGATGGAGACCGCAGAGGGGGTGGGGGAGCGGGCTTCTTCCCCAGAAACGGAGGCCGAAATACCTATCGACCTACCCACACAGGATCCACCCTCACCCGGACTAACTTCGGACGAGGAATGCTTTCCGGCAGGGGAGGAGAGACAGGACTATGACAGCAACCTCTCCTCTTCTCCCATGTGGGACAACTAGGATCCTACAGACCAATCTCCAGCACAGCCAATCTGCGTCGGCAACCTTGCGCAGTGTGCTGGACAACCACCACCAAAACACCATTGCCCTTATCCAAGAGCCGTGGATTAGGGGCGGCAGAATATGTGGCCTTGCGAACATCGGAGGTAAGTTGCTGCTAGACACCTCCGTCAGCAACCCACAAACCTGCATTTTTATCCCAAAATATATACCTAACCTATTAATTAACGAATTCTGTTCAAGAGACCTGACAGCAACGAGGCTCTCCAGGACAGAACAGGATATCCTGGACATCGTCCTCACCTCGGCCTACCTGCCAGGCGACGAGGACGTGCCACTACCAGAGCTCGCCTCGCTGGTGGCGTACTGCGAAAGGGAGAAACTGGAACTAATCATCGCAACCGACTCCAACGCGCATCACACTCTCTGGGGTAATGTCAAAACCAACAACCGAGGTGAGGCAATGCTCGACTTTATTCTTAGCAATAATCTTGTATTACTCAACAAAGGTTCAGAACCAACTTTCATCAACGCACGATCACAAACAATAATAGACCTAACTCTATCAACTATAGGTATCTCCAACTCCATCCACGACTGGCATGTGTCCAGCGAACTATCATGTTCGGACCACAGATGGATTCGATACACCATCAACTTCAACCTACCGAAGCCACAACCGAGGAGGATCCCTCGAAACACAGACCAAACTAAGTTCATAAGGCTAGTCAAGGCAGAGTTTGGTAATTTACCCTCCCTTCGAGCTGAAATACCCTTAATTAACTTAGATGAACACGTAAATAACCTCACATCAATCCTACTAACTAGTTTTGAGCAGTCTTGCCCACTCACTGTACCAAGGCAGGGGGCAAGGCAGTCGTGGTGGGGTCCAGAACTAGAAAGACACCGAAATAGGTTGCGAAGACTTTTCAACAGAGCCATGAACACACGGTCGCCAGGCGACTGGGACCATTACAGAACTGGCCGTAAAACCTATAAAAAACTAATACGCCTCAGAGGTAAAAACGGCTGGAGGCGTTTTTGTACTAACATTGAGAACAGCAACCAGGCAATGAGGGTCAAAACTTGTCTCGCCGCCGGGACTTATCTTTCAATAGGATGCCTTAAAAAACCAGACAATACCTTCACAACCAACGATGCGGAAACCAGTGAATTACTTCTCACCACCCACTTCCCAGGCTGCCGGATTGTGACCCAGCAGAGCTGGGCACCGTACAGTGAAAGGGCTACGAGCAACCTAGACTGGGAGGTGGCTTCAGAAGTAATAGACAAAGACAAAATAATATGGGCAATCAACACCTTCCGGTTGGATGGTATTTTTCCGGCTCTACTTAGATGGAGCGGTGACTCGCTAGCCGAATACCTTGTCAAGATATTCCGTGCCTGTCTGGCCCACCGCTACATCCCCTTGAAATGGCGCGAAGTAAAAATAATCTTTATTCCAAAACCAGGTAGGAGCGATTATACTCAACCCAAGTCTTTCAGACCCATCAGCCTCACCTCGTTTTTCTTGAAGACACTAGAAAGACTGGGAGACAGAAGGATTAGGAATCAAATTTCGCTACTTAAACCGTTACACCCTAACCAACACGCCTACTGCGAAGGCAAGTCAACTGAATCCGCACTCCATTGCGTGGTCACACGCATAGGAAACGCTCTAAAAACCAAAAACCCAACACTGGGCGCCTTCATAGACATAGAGGGTGCTTTTGACAAAACGAACTTCGCCAACGCTTACACAATGCATTCACAATATGCTAAAAATTTTTTCTCTAAACATCACTTGCTTTCTCATTCACTTCTGACATTGGCAGAATTGTCGACATTGGCATCGACAGCATTTGCCATAAATAAAAATAGAATAGAATATGCTAAAATATCGCGCTATTCAATTTACTGTAAACACTACCACACGAGGTATCGTTAGTAGGGGCTGCCCACAGGGTGGGGTG
Organism: Xestia rhomboidea; assembly: GCA_963853795.1. NCBI lineage: Eukaryota > Metazoa > Arthropoda > Insecta > Lepidoptera > Noctuidae > Xestia > Xestia rhomboidea. Next base: position 7,916,022 of record OY970767.1, on the reverse strand, counting down.
CTGTCACCACTACTGTGGAACCTAGTAGTAAATGAGCTCATTACAGAGCTCAATGCTAGCAGTCTATACTCGGTGGGTTATGCAGATGACATAGCAATTCTAATCACGGGGAAATTTGAAGGCGTCTTATGTGACCTCATGAGGAAAGCCTTCAATATAATCGAGAATTGGTGTACTAAACACGAACTATCGGTTAACCCCACCAAAACAGAACTATTAATGTTTACAAACAAAAGAGTCCTTGGACCACACAAACTCCCTAAACTATTCAACACCGAACTAACACTCAAAGAAGAAGTCAAGTACTTAGGGGTGATTCTTGATAGCAAATTGCTCTGGAATAGGCATCTTGACTACAAACTCAACAAAAGCACAATCGCACTGTACCAATGCAAAAAAATGTTAGGGAAAACGTGGGGGCTGTCTCCAAAGATCACGCTATGGCTTTACACAGCCAGGAAGCTATCGTACATTGGCTTGACAGAAACAATTTGGTGATAAACTTAAAAAAAACTAACATAATGCACTTCCATCAACGCACAATTTTAAAAGAAGTATCGGTAGCCACTCAACCGCCCCTGGCCACCATGGTGGCCAGTAGCTATTTTGCTAAAAGTCCTGGCCACCATGGTGGCCAGTAGCGCCTTCGTCCAACAAATGCAATAAAAAATCTACTAAACTGCTATTTCTAGAGCTTATTCCTCTTGTAGCAAACTCTATACTATATTCCTCAACGTTCGGACCAACAATAGCAACACTATTCCATCGACAAATGTCAAAATAAAAGTAAAAACTTTAGTGTAAACAAACTCCGCCATTTCTGACGTGTGGCGTCGTATTTCAATTGTTCTGTTATGTATATTGTTGTTTTCGGATAGTGTTATATATCAAATTAATCGTGAAAATCTGTGCTACTATATTATCATAAAGGAAATCTAGTTTTCGAATCTCAAAGTTGAGTATTTCGCCTCCGAAAAAGTGGTAGGTTTAAATACCTATAGTGATTGTGTTTATTCAAGAAATAAGTGTTTTTGTGATTAAAACGTGTGTGTTAACGGAAAAACAGTGCATAATTAGTATTGTGAGCATATTATTAAATTGTATATACAAAAACAAGTGTCTTCGTAAAGTTATAGGTACGTAAATAACCGTGTTCAAAAACAGTCGTTGGCGCAGGCCGCGTCAAAATAAACAGTGAGTATCCAAATTCTAATTTAATTCTAATTAGACTATCGTAAATAAACTAATAAGATTATGGTCTTGTTGGAAAGGAAATATAATCTAGTTTATTTTAAAATTATTTTAATTGAAATTTAATATTTAGAAAAATTCAAATTAATATTTTAATAGCTAAATATCCGATTCATCCCTGTTTTTCAAGTTATACATTTTTTTTTTGAGTTTCAAATTAATATTAGTTTTTTTTTTTTAATATATAGATTCCATAACTATTCAGCTATTCACTGTAAATTTTATTTAGCTATAACTCTTGTAGTTTGCGATTGTCTATCTAAAGATCTAAAGTGTCAAATTACATGCGAATATTTCGCATTTTTTTGCACGCGTGGCTGTTTGGTGCAAAAAATTCGCGCGCGGCGCTAGTGAGTGGGTAGACTACAATAGACAAAAAATTGACCAAGTTAGAGTAGCAAAATTTTTAGGAATTTACATTGACAGACAACTAAATTGGCAGCCACAAGCAGAAGAAATTTGCAAAAGGTTGAATACAGCGGCATATGTCATTTCAAAGTTGTCTATAAAAGTTGACATTCAAACTACATTAGTAGCTTATCATGGTCTGGTTGCATCAGTTTTAAGATTCGGTATTATTTTCTGGGGAAATTGCAGCTCAAGGGAGTACATAATTATTCAAGGCGCAAAAACGTTGCATTAGAGCGATGTGTGGTCTGAAGACCACAGACAGTTGCAATCCAAAGTTTAAGTCCCTAAAAGTGCTCACATTTCCGTCCATGTATGTTCTGGAAATGGCCATGTTTGTAAAGACCAATAAAAACCTTTTTCCCACGATGACAGAAACTAGAAAACGACCTGTCAGAAATCAATATAAAAATTTATTACAAATCGAGTCCTGTAACACAGCATTATTGAGGAAAAGTGTTATTTGTATGGGTCCTACTATATACAATAAATTGCCAGATTTAATGAAAAATGATACAATTAAAAACTTTAAAAAGAAATCTGTGGAATTCCTAACAGAAAAATGTTATTATTCGATTAATGATTTTTTTAATGGACACAACTTTTTAATCAGCAATGTGTATAATAAATATAATTGATATTATTTTGAACATTATTATGTACTTAAACATTATTTTTTAATTTTATTCTATTGTAACATTTTAATTTGACATTTTCAATATTAATTAATGTATATGTATAATTGCAATAATTCTATGACATCTTAATTTGTAACCCTATTTTTAGACTCATAACAATTTTTATAACTTTTGCGTGCCTATTTTCAGGCAGAATGTACATGTCTCACTCCTTCCTACTCCACCTGTATTTTAATGTAACCTACATTCATTGCAAATAAATGATTTGATTTGATTTTGATTTTGACAGCGGTGATCAGACCAATGCTGACCTATGGCGCCTTGGTTTGGTGGACGAGAACTGAACTCTCGACCACCGCCTCTAGGCTTCAGCGGTTCCAAAGGCTAGCCTGTTCCGCCATCACGGGCTGTATGAGAACAACCCCAACTGCGGCAATGGAGATAGCCCTACAATTAACCCCCCTTGAATTGTACATACAGCAGGAGTCAGCACTAGCAGGTATCAGGCTTATGCACTTAGGCATATGGGGCAAGAACCACACCAGTCCCCACGCAGGCATCCTGGACCGGGTGATTGAGTATCAAGCACTCATCGCTGCCCCGTGTGATACGACACCTAATAAACCTATGTTCAACAAAAGATATAGCATACAAACAACAGAGGAATTAAGGGATCAGTCAGGAGCCAATGAAGTACGCATCTACACAGATGGCTCTAAAACTATAAACGGCTCAGGGGCTGGCGTACACTCCCTTGACCTCAACTTTAACTTTCACTTACCACTAGGCGAACACGGCTCGATATTCCAATGCGAGTGCGTCGCCCTAACACAAGCTGCGACAGCCGTAAAGCGTCTAGGGGTTCACAACTACGCAATCAGATTCGTATCCGATAGCCTAGCTGTGCTTAAAGCCCTAGAAAACAAACAAACTAACAGTACATTAATATTTGAATGTCACCTCGCCCTGGAGAGTATATCGCTGTCTAACAAAATTACACTCCAGTGGATCAGAGGACACAGTGGATCCCTAGGCAATGACGCCGCAGACGAACTTGCTAAGAGAGGTTCCGAGATGGCAGTGCTAGGCCCGTACCCACTCCTTCCCTTACCTTTCTTACAATTCCGTACATGGATTCGCCAGAGATTAACTGAACTCCATAACAACAAATGGTCACGGTCCACAGACTGCAGGCAGTCAAAAATGGCGATGCCAAGTCTTCATGCGCGACTAACAAAACGACTGCCCAGCCTAAGTAGAAATAACCTCAGAATAATACATGCACATACAATACACACATGCATTACATGCATTCATGCCTGCCATGCATACAGGTTTAACCTAGTACAGGCATCGAACTCTGTTATACCAACATTATTTTTAAGATTTAACTTGTATTTTTCGTGCGAATTTTAAATTTGAATAAATATATTATTATTTCGTTTATTTATTTTAGAACATATTTTTAAATTTTTAAATATTCCTAATATAAAAACAATATAAATTAAAACATTTAAAAATATAAAAATAGTAGCCCACCAGCGCTGGGAACAGGGTCCGAGCTGCCGGTGGTCAGGGCTCTTGAGAGAGGAACCTCCTAACAATACGTGCCGTGTCCAGAAGTACTGCTTTCTGAATCAAGCCCTTGATCCAGCTGCCAAGCGAGAGCCTCCTAAGATGTTGGTCGAGGCTCTTGGCTATTAAGCCATTGGCCGACACGACTATCGGCACAATGACTGCTGTACTCACGTCCCACATGTCAACAACCTCGCGAGCCAGATCTAGATACTTAAATTGTTTATCTTTTTCTGCTTTCACGAGGTTCTCGTCATGCGGTACCGTTATATCAACAATCATTGTGCGACGCTCCAATCGATCTATCACCACAATGTCAGGCCTATTGGCAACAACAGTCCTGTCAGCGGTGATAGGTCGATCCCAATACAACGTGATATTACCATTATCGAGAACTGGGTCGGGCGCATACTTATAGTATGGCACTTCTGATTCCACAAGGTTGTACTTCAAAGCAAGTTGCTGGTGGATAATCCTGGCAACAAGGTTGTGTCTATGTCAAGTACTCTCCGTTAGCCAGACTAGAACACCCAGAAATAATGTGTCGGATCGATTCTCCTGGACGGTGGCATGCCCGACATATGTCAACCGTGCCATCTTTCACAATGTATTTCCGGTAGTTATTCGTCATCATAACTTCGTCCATTATTGCACAGACAAAACCTTCGGTTTCCCCGAAGAGGTCACCAAAGCGCAGCCAGGATACGGACGCTAAGAAGTCTACATCCGAGCCATGTAGTGCCCGGTAAAAGCGTCCGTGAAGCTCCTTGCCTTGCCATTCCTCCTTGCGGTCATTAGTGTCTAATACTTTAGGCTTGCGCCAGTTCTCGTTAGCCAGGGAGAGCGGGGTGAGGCCCTTGTCCACTGAGACCACATCTCGGTGCATCTCCCCGTCGGCTTCTAGGAAGTATTCCCTGAGACTGCATACCTCACGGTTGTGTAGGGTCTTAGCATTTAAGAAGCCACGACCCCCGCACTTCCGCGGGATATACAGTCTCATCACCGACGACCGTGGGTGATGCATTCGATTTGCAGTCAACAGTGTGCGTACCCTCCTATCCAGGTCATCAAGTTCCATCTGAGTCCATTTGAGTATGCCGAAGGAATGCATCAAAACCGGCATGACCCAACCGTTGAAGGCGCGCACCTTGTTTCCGCCTGACAAGAGACTGCCTAGCACCTTATTCAGGCGGCCAAAGAAGCGCTCCTTCAACGATTGCTTCATGCCAGTTACGTTAATGCCTAACGCTTCCGACATACCCAAATACTTGTAGGTTTCTGTTGATGAGAGGGATCTAAGGTGTATGGAATCCGAGAGTTGGGTTCCCACGGATTCCATAATCTCCCCTCGCTTTACATGCAAGACTGCACATTTGTCCACACCAAATTCCATCCTGATGGCGCTACTGAAAGTTTCTGTTACCTTCAGTAGCTTCATCAGTTGCAAATTGTTGGGGGCAAAGAGTTTCAGATCATCCATGTAAAGAAGGTGAGATATGACCTGACCATCTTTCCTCAACAGATAGCCTAGACCTGAACGCTCCAGCAGTGTGCTGAGAGGGTTCAAGGCTAGACAAAACCACAATGGACTCAGACTATCACCCTGGAAAATACCACGCTCGATCCTTATCGGTTCGCTGTTCCCTTGGATCTGTCGACATCCTGGATAGCGAAGAACCGTTCTCCAGTGCCCCATACATGACATCAGGAAGGTAAGTAGAGTTGCATTTACTTTGTACAACTCCAGCACCCTCATGAGCCATGTATGAGGCACGGAATCATAGGCCTTCTTATAATCTATCCAACATGTAGACAGATTCTTTCGGGAGCGGCGAACCTGTTGGCTAATGGCCATATCAATGAGGAGCAGCTCCTTAGTGCCGCGGGACCCATTCCTACATCCATTCTGAGAGGCAGACATGATAGTATTACTCTCAATATGTTGGTTGATTTTAGCTCTCAAAATGGATGTAAGAACTTTATAGACCGTTGGTGATTGTGAAGAAGAAGATTGTGAAGTGATTGGTCTATAATTTTTGGGCTCCGCAGTACTACCTTATTTATGGAGCAGGTGGGTAATTCCTGTTGTCAAGAACTGGGGCAGTGACCCTGACTCTAAGGCTGACTGAAACTGGGACGCCAAGCGAGCGTGTGATCTTTGGAACCACTTGATCCAGAAGTTGTGCAGTCCGTCCGGCCCTGGAGATTTATTATTATTATTATTTTTTATATTATTATTATTAATAATAGGGACAATAACGGGCCATTGTCCCCTAAACAAACATCTCTTCAACATAGGCGCCACGGACAGCCCACTCTGCAGGGGCTGCTTTGACGCCGAAGAATCGGCTGCCCACGTCATCCTGGAATGCGAAGCAGTGGCTACCCAACGTAAACAAATCCTCGGAACGGTGGGGTCGCTCCGCGAAGCCTGTGAAGCTCCCAGGAAACTTCTGTGCTTCTGGGTGGAGCTAGGCTGGCTAACTTAGCCAGGACACCTACGCACAACGGACCGATTAAGAGTCTAAGTGCGGAAAATGGAGTCCCTACTCTACTCAACTCTACTCTACTCGGGGTGCGCTCGGGGCGCAGACAGTCACGGCTGTACCGCAGTGTCGAAAGGATGGTGTGTTGTTTTTTTAACAATAACCTCGCGATTTTAGACAAGACAATTCAAAATGTACCACGTTTCTGGGCTCAGATTATAGCGTAGGATTATGTCTTATTTAGATTATATTATCTTATAGAGCGATAATATTAAATATTATTATATCATATTCTCACATGACAAATCCGAAAAAAAAATCAGTACGAGAAAGACTAACAAAGTTTTAGATAACATTGTTGTACTGTTGGCGCGTTTACGCCTTGTGAATGCTTACAGGAGCAAAGAATAGACTAGAAATAAAATACCGTGGACTGATTAAATTTGCTGTATTACAAGAACCAAGTTGATACAAGTCTTCGTCGTGGTAAAATCTGAAGAGGGGCGACGCGGTCGGCGCGCGCGACCGCACTCACGGCCCCGCCGCCCGCGCGCCCCGCGTGCGCCGCCGACGCCCGCTGCTGCTGCCGCAGCCCGCGCGCCCCCTCAGCCTCCGCGCGCCTCCAGCCGGTCGTAGGCATGCCATGCATAGACAGTACTCTATAATAGATGCTCTTGCAGCACTCTCGCAGCACGACAATATGTGAACTGTGAACGCTGACTTGTCAAGGGCGACGTCCACTCGCGTAGAGGTTTATCGCAGTAATTGTTATTACATTTAAGTCTGCACAATAATAAGGACATTTAATAATGTTATTGATACGAAACTTGAGCACTGTTAGTGCTTTAATTTAAACAAAGGCAAACATATTAATTTTATTGAAGTCAACGAAACAGCGTTATAGGCAAAAATATCTATTTTAAATATTATAGAAGTCAACGAAACAGGGGTTGAAACAACAATGTCGTGATAGCCTGCCATTAGTAGCTCGGAGTTTGGATTAGTGCCCGGTTGATGGCTATTATAGGCTCACCCCTTATTTCATCATCATCTGCTTCGCTTACTATGTTGAGGTTGGATTCCAGTCTAACCGAATGCAGCTGAATACCAGTATTTTACATCGAGCGACCTCCTAACCACGGTAATATTATAATACAGTAGTGTAACTCGGCCGCATGATAGAAATAAATGCCTACAGCCGCGCGGTACGTAAACGTGCGTTAGGGCTGCCCGTCTCCCGGGGCTGCGGGACTATTCGAAAGAGATACCGTGGCCCCGGAACACAAAGGGCGATGAAGGAACATGGATGGGTTTTAGTCCGTAAAAGTCTGACACTCCCTCCTGCTCCGCCCAGAGCGGGAAGTCATTTGATGATTTCCCATCCTAAAAAAAAAAAAAAAAAGGGCTGCCCGTCTCCAGCATTTTAATTACATTTGCCTACTTTCTGTTTCTATTTAGTATTGTGATTGTAAATATCCTTTTCATATAAATAAATGAAATACTTTGTATATTGAATAGGAAGTGTTTAATAAAAATGCGTGTTGTTTTTTGATTGGTAGATTTAATTATGCAAACTACAAAAACACACATGCACCGAAGTTTTAACACAAGCGTAAGTAGGTAGGTACATACCGTATCATGATTCATTCAGAACCGCATATAACTACCTATTTCACTCGTCTCAATAACTTTCCGTTACTCTATTCGCTTTATTTATTAATCCAAACACCTTTTTTTTTGTGAGATAAAAGCAAATACTTATCCATTAAAAATATACACATTATGTACCTACCTACTAGTAAGTAAAATTATTTTATAGTCTTACCTTTCAGAGTTTCCAGGTAATTTAAAAAATCTTATGTCTGGATGCGTTATTGACGAATTCATACAACCAAAAACAGCACAATATTTCCTACTCGTCATATTAACTGATTTTTAGAGAAAAAATCGCGCAATTATTGTTAAAAAACAACACACCGTCCGTTCGACACTGCGGTACAGCCGTGACTGTCTGCGCCCCGAGCGCACCCCGAGATTGAGGCGCGTAGGTATAGCTCGCGTTTCGTCCGTTTGTATGAAGTTGGAGTACTGTATTATAATATTACCGTGTCCTTACTGACCTCCACATTTCAGTAAGTACTACCTACTTTCAGTAAGTAGCAGTACCAGGTGATACGATTTCAGACTTTCGGGCCACTGAGTATCTACAACGACTGTCAAAGATCTACAAATGCGACTAGGACTAACGGTTTGACGTGCTTTTCAAAGCACGGAGTAAACTCGGTCAGTCACCCATCCACGGACTGACCTTGACAAGCACTGCCTGACCTTGAAAATCCACACGTGCGGTTCTTTTTACCCGGCTACCATCTAAGGGTTATTATATAATAGGCTTTGGTGCATCCGTGTTTTTCCGCGACACTTAGGTTTAAAAAGTAAAATAATAGGAAACTTATTATTATAGACTTTATTACTTTGATACAATGTAATACATTTTTCGGATTCTATGGGGAATTCGAACAATCTACATCGTGTTCACATATAAACAAGCTGTTCATATTGCAATCGGTGTTGATCAGACGTCCGTTGAAGAACATTGAACCGCACTCTTTATACAAGTTTCCGTCAGGCTGGTAGTGTTCGAACCAGGCGTCGGCATATGCATTCATTGGTTTTCCTGGGAAAGATATTGATGGATCAATCAATGATCTAACGACACCCACCACTTCTGGGGGCGAGTAGTGTACCAGCAGTACAGCGAGCTCGTCTGACCCGGTGACGGCGCAGTCGGTAGACCAATAGGCATGACGACAGTTTCAAAAAATTGTAAATCTATTTAGTCCGTCAGTTAGAGTATTGGAAATTAATGGACACGTATATTTTGTTTTTGTAAATAAATGAATATTGACAAAAGATAAAAAGCATCAAAACTCGGGACCCCACTCCCGAGTTTTGATGCTTTTTATCGCTTTGCTCGTAACGTCAGAACTAGCTAAAATTATACCAAGGCGTGACGTATTGAAAATTTTAAAAGCGTCATATCTTCGTCAATTTTGGTTTACGTAACAAAAGAAAAAACACGGGTCAAATATTTTTTGATAATTTAACTGACGAACTAATTAGATTTTCTTTTTGTCGTCTCGCCTATTGTGAAGTCTCCAGTTTCCGTATTATTGCACTAAGAAACGTTTATTATTGTCAATTTAATTGTAAAAACAATCACTCCACAAAATAGCTGTAAATATGTGTTCTGTATTTATTTAGTGATTAAATTCGACTACGCAACTCCTCTTTCTACATCCAAGGAAGATCCTTGTAGCCTAAAGCACTCTCTCACGTACCTCTAACTGTCTGCCAGCCTTCCTTGAATCGGTTATGAAAGCCCAGGTGATATATTCCTCTTTGGTATTGCTTGTTGACCTGTGGTTTCGGCGTTGATCTTGTTAATTTCTCAAGGTAATTTGATTCTCTCGGATTGCTGATCACTGCCAGAGAAGTATATTCTATGCGGCACATTGCATATGCATCGGCCCAGTTCAGTGGAGCTGTGTGAAGCTTGTAGCACTTGCCAGTGTCCTTACTGAAAGTGTAATCTGAAATGATATGTCACCAGGCTTTGTGAATAGCATTAACAAAGCTCACAATTTAATGAAATTTTACAAAAAGAAAATAAAGAAAGAAAATTGTGTTTATTTGGCATTAAAAACAAAAAACTTTAAAATATACAAAATCAATAAACAAATAAAACTAATCATGCCAACAGGGCCTAAGCACAGCCTAATGCCAGGTGGCAACACTAGGTGTACCACCTGACACAGATTTTTAGCTGCAGCCCACGAGTGCCATACGCTCGAAAACATAAAAAGCACCAACAAAGTATTTTGCACAAATACCAACTAAAATAAAATGTTGCGACGGTGGACGGACGGTGTGACCAACTACCTCGAAAGTCTTTTTTTCATAGTGCCCCTAAGACGACCCACTGACCATTGCGACACTTAATTATAAAACAAAAACAAAAAAAAAAAAATGTGACCTTTAATGAAAAAGAACAAAAAGACGATAACGGCATGATATTACGTCGTGGCCACCGGCTTATAAACAAGTTTTTGAAAAATAATTTAAGACTTGCCAAACAAATCGCCGTACCTACATTAATAGATTTAAACTTACCTAAGTTAGGCATATTGCAGTTGTAATTCCATTCGAGTGACTTGAGACGTTTCTTACAAATAAAGTAAGCTTTTGAGTCACACAGATAATCGTTCATAGTTCCTTGTTTGTCCATGTGCACGCAGTCCTCTTCGCCGCCGGAATTATCCGGCTGCCATAACTGCCACAAGCTGTACACCTCAGTTATTGGTCTTCCTAAAAATAACAAATGGTTATAAAATGGATAACTATTAGCAATCGGGAAAATATAAAAGTAACTATCTCATCATTCAATTTTTTATTCGGATCGCCTATCCGTTATAAAATGAATTTATTTGAAGTTCCAATCCTTAATTAACTGACTGATAGATACCTACACATTATCAGTTAAATTATTTTTTTACTCTGAAATAGTCCAATACTATGAAGGTATGGATCTGTGAGAGGGAATCGACTTGGAGAATCAACGGAGAAATAAAAAAAAAACAAGACGGCTCACAATTTTAGATTTTTCAGTTCAGAATGTTGGGACTGTTACACTTGTATACGTACCGTCGACGGTCTCAAACAATCCTTCAGCCATTTTATCCGAGAGCCCCACAAACACCCACGGTATGTTAGGCTGGGTTCCGTTCCAATACGATATAACAGCGTTAGCTTCGTCAACGTCCTCTGCGTAGAACAAAATGGCTCCTTCTAGAGCACATATTCGCTTGGCATCAGCAAAAGTCTGTGCTGTCGTATGCACCTTGTAGAAACTTTCTTCTGATTCTATATAAGAGTAGTCCTTCCGGAAAAACTTTTTATCTCTTTGTCCATCTACGAAATGGAAAATAAACATAGCCTTACTTTATGTAAACGGTTCAGATTTTTTACTAAAAACCACAGAGCTATTACTACTACGTATAGAGAAGACAGCGCGAACAAAATGTGTGCGCAGTGCGGGGCGCGCGGGGGACGGCTAACCCCGTATAAACAATGCTGTGGCGAGCAAACGACTGAGTGAACTGCAGCCGGCCGACAGCAGTTGAACGGAGCACAGATTTTGTTTGTCTTCTCTATACGTAGTAGTAAAAGCTCAATGATTTTTCTGAACTACCTATTCTGTTACTGAGTACACATATTTTAAATAATCGTGTAAAAAGGAACCACGAGATTGAGACTCTTCCAGACATAAATAATAGTTGGTAGAAATTGCTGCACTAGGGCCTTTAACAACCACTTCATTAAAATGATTGTGGGGAAATATTGATTTCACACCTTTGTTAGCTGCAGGCTGCAGTAGCTCCAAATGGACTAAGGTGACGATTTTACAAAGCGAACAGCTAGACAAAAGATGGGGGAAAATCATTTGTGGTCATATAAACCGTAACACGCCAAACACGCGTCTAAACTAAATTGTAGTCTTTCTGGAAAGACAATCGTTTTCCTTGTCCATCTATGATAGGGAAATTTTTCGTTTACTTTATTTTGTTGACTCAGTAGGCAACGTGAACAGTGATGCTGAGAATATGATTGTTTTTGAGGGATGGTTTCGTTTCAATAATGTGTGTGTATGTACGTATACATAAATTGTGTTCGTAAATGGTGACTACCAAAACATGCGTCGCCTTACATAAAGAGATTTTAACTTACCTAAATGAGGCTTGAAGCAGTTGTAATTCTGCTTGAATGACTGGAGACTCTTCTTACAAATGAAGTTAGTCTTATAGTCGCATAGGTAATCATTCATAGTGCCTTGAAGGTCCATGTGCACACAGTCCTCTTCACCTCCTGTGTTATCCGGCTGCCATAACTGCCACAAACTGTACACCTCAGCGATTGGCCTTCCTAAACATAATAAATAATGTATGTTTATAAAAGTAATGAGTAAAGAGTGTTGTCAGTTTTTCGAAGTGCTAGACTGGCCAAATCCGAAGTTATTGAAAAATAGTACCAAAGAATACTACCGTTCTCTGAGTATTCTTCGCTACTAGGCGAGATTTCAAATAAAACTGATACGGCAAATAATAAAGTTAAAATGGGGGAACACGACCATTTATATGAAGCCACGATTCACACATTTTTCACACAACTAACCGTCGCGAATTAAGTTTTGGCCAATTATACTACTTGGTAAATTGAGACAAACCCGTCACACTATTCCCAAACCACTGCAACTTTTGAAAGCCAGAATCAACTGTGGTGACCAACAGAAAAGCGCCGAGACAATGAAGGTCGGCGAAGTCCCAGAGAAACAGTTCAACTTGGATCCCGAAACAAATTTAATCAGAAAATAAAACCGGAGGAGTAGGAGAAAAGAAAGACTACTACTTGGTAAGACGACTCAATAGTCGTCTGGTGTTGCAATCTCAATAGACTGCAACACCTGCAACTGTATACGTACCGTCAACGGTCTCAAATACTCCTTCAGCCATTATGTCCGACAGCCCCACAAACACCCACGGTATGTCAGGTTGAGTGCTGTTCCAAAACGATATAACAGCGTTGGCTTCATCAACGTCCTCTGCGTAGAACAAGCTGGCTCCTTCTTGAGCACATATTCGCTTGGCATCAGAAAAAGTCTGTGCGGTCCTGTGGACCTTGTAGAAACTCTCTTCTGATTCTATATACGTGTAGTCCTCGCGGAAAAACTTTGTATCCCCTAGTCCATCTACGAAAAGGAAGGTATTACTAGTCCATCTACGAATTAATTGAAAAATACTCCTTATAATTTAAACAAATAAAAAGAAGAATCTATCTGATAAGGCCGAAGATTGCCGCAGTTCAGAACCATGTTAGTCTAGAAACCGCTCACCAAGACTTCAAAGTCGCAATTTAGGTTGTCACGCCATTTGGTTAGGAGAGTTCAGTTTCAGTGTTTAAAAAAAACGGTTTTCTGTAAAGTCGGTTTACGGACGATAATTCCACGTAATAACGTCTTATTGAGTGTGTTTTGTTGTTTCATTAAGATGGATTGAATTGAATTATTATCACTGAATTATCATTATTTCTCTTCTAGAATCATTTTTCAAAAACGCTGATACATGTAAATTTTATTAATTACCAACCATAAGGCTAAATACAAATTTTCACGATATTATTGATTTTAACTTAAAAAACAATTTTTTATCCCCTTTTTTCACCCCCATAAAGATTTAAATTATAACAACACTGTTGCGTTAGCTTCCAACCATACGCCTAGGTAGTAAATTTATTTTGTGATTTTAACTTCGAAAGTTAAGGACTTTCCATATACAACTTCATCCCCTTTTTAACCCTTTGGGGGTGGAATTATCAAAAACGCTAAGACACGTATAAATTAATTTTTCATCGTCAGCCTAAACAACAAATTTTAAGATCTTAACTTTAAAACTGACGGACTTTCATACAAATTTTCATCCCCTATTTAACTTTCTTAAGGGTTGAATTTCGAAAAATCCTTCCTTATTCCTTGTCTAAATTATAAAGGAAACCTCTGTGCAAAATTTCAGTTTTCTAGATCCAAAGGTTTGGGCTTAGCGTTGAACAATGTGACACGTGCAGCCGGTGTTCATCGATTTATAAGACGTTGTCAACTCAAAAATATACAGTTAAAAAAAAATATCAAGTTCATAATGACATGTATTCAGTTCAAAATAGTTCAAAGTAAAAAGGTCATAAAGTAGAAGAACAGTCCTCAGGAACCCAACAGCCGCCAAAATATACTCAACTAAGAAATCCAATAAAAAGTACACTAAAAGAGAGACTATTTTTTTTAATTATTTTTTTTGTTATGTATACGACGTGCGTATATATAATTTATTACTATTGAAGTCGCACGTCAATATGTGAACTGTGAACGTGTCTTTAGCACAAGTGCACACAACAGGAAAAAGAAAACAAATTTAAAATGTATTGTTACCAAACAATGCAAAAAAATTACTTACTTGAGAAATCCGATAAAAAGTACACGACGACAAATACTGACACTGTTTTAGAAAGCATTGTTGTAACGACACGACTTGTGGCTTGTCCTGTAGAATGCGCATCAATATGTTAACGCTTCAATGAAGTTGGGGTTTTATAGTCAGAATTTGCATTCATGTGACACGTTTTATCACTCTTGTTGTTATTGAACTGACATCTGTACTATATATATACAGAGTGAATTTTTTAAATGGGATGGAAGTGAAATTACCATCTACCACTCCTATTTTTATTAATCGTAACATTCGCACATTCTGATGGGCGTAAGGTGAAAAATGTATCCACTGTTTGTTTACTTTTCTGTTATACAATAGTTCTTGTAGTAACGAAACGGCCAAGCCACATATTTTGACTACGGTATAGAGTTTGTGAAGTTAGACCATGTAGTAGTAATTTATTATTTATTTATTAGTTAGGGCGTGTAGAGTTAGAAGCTTGGCTCTACATGAGATCTGATAACTTTTTGACAGTGCAAGTCATATGGTCTCGTCTTGGCAACATTTTACATGAAAATGTTTTTGGTGGGATTTCATTTCTTTTTGTAGGTAAGTTGCTTACGACATTTTTTTTTGGGTGTATTTCTTGCACATTAGAGACGCCAGAAGTCCCTATATCAATTTTCAGACCTCTAGCGTCAAAATTGCGGAAGTTTCATGCAAACTTCCATCCGTTTGTGTACCTACTAATAATAGCTGACATATCAAATTTCAGCTTTTTAGGACATTAGGAAATACCCGAAGTATTTTGATGATCATCAGTCAGTGACGAAATCAGGGTTATTTTAGAAATCTAAAGTATAAGAGCTATGAATTAAAACTTTATTTATTTAGTAAGTCCGCCATTTGACATTTTATTTGATTTGACAACCTATACCGAGAATTTTGTTTATCTGGTATAATCCAAACCCAAGTTATAAGGGTTCAAAAAAACGACGAAGCCCTTCGAGAAAAGGTAGATAGTGCCCTTGAGCTTCGTTTGGCTCGACTTGGCGGGGGCACTCCCGTGCCCCCCGATTTAGTTTTGCTGTTGAGTGTTAATTGACCTATGAATGAGAGTTAAAAAAATGTTGTTTAATGTTTGGCTTTTTGCTACGGAACCCTTTGTGAGCAAGTCCGACTCGCACTTGGCGGTTTTCTTTCATTTAATTCCTCACACTATTTATTGGTCTTTTTTTTTGGTCTTCCTCTCCCTCTACAGTAGTCTACAGCCATCGACATTTATATCTATCACTCCTTTAGTCATGTGATTCACCCCTTTAAATTATGTCCAAAAGCAAAGGAAATAATGTAAACAATCTGTTGATTTTTCAGTACATGAGTACTTACGTAATATATTTCTATGCGATAATTGATAACGTATTTTCATCCAATTATCTAAAACCTGATTGGGTACACAATAAATACAAGATTGATCAGCCTGTCTAAACTTTTCTTATAATGCAGGGGTGACTGAACTGACATTGAACAAAAAATGTTTTGGAGATTAGCAACCTACCTACCAACATCAAATTACGCATAACTGTGCGTTTTATCAGTTTGTATGTTTGTTTGTGCAAGCTTTTTCCGAAACGACTGTATTTATTAACCGGATTATTAAAACCAAATATTTAATTGCTATGCAGTCAATATTTTACGGGGAACAGGTCAAAGTCAAAACGTGAGATGTCTTGCGATTTTAAACCTTGTGCAGTGCAACTAGTCAGAGATCTGTCTATCTGACTATTACTATCAACATGACCTGCCCTGCACTATCCTACATGTGATTACGATTTTGGGCTATACAAGGTGTAAACGGACCCTTTACGAAGCCGTAAACCGTTATTCTGTACATCAAACTAAGTACAGTCTTGGTCTTTTTCGCCTGATCAGTTAAACATTTTTTCGCTTAAATCACGCGGAGGCGCCGAGCCACGCCCCCTTAAAGTTTAGGCCTATTAGGAAAGCGTCAACTTTGGCACTTGACTCGCATAATAACAATAACTCTCGTTTGGCGTTGGCGTGCGTCGTCAGTGCGCTCGGCCGATCGGTATCTTTTCATTCATTATTTCTACACAAAGTCAACGGGGCGGGGCTAGAGAGCGTTTCTATGTTGTAAGTGCAAGCAAAAATTTGCTTAGTGGTGATCAGGCGGGAGTGACCTCGATAGTACCTAACGCAAAAAATATTTCTGGGAATCATCTTTTATTTTGGGGGGTGAAAAATCACGTTTTACGGTAGGACTCAATGTAACGCACTTAAAACATGTGCTGATGGATGCATTGAATAGTATGGGGGTCGCGGAGGTATGTAAAGTAAAGATATCAAATAAGAAACTTGTTTAAAAAAACTGGTGAAAACGTTGGAACTAACCCTCAATATCTCAGCAACTAGAAGGTTCAAGGCCTTTAAGCAAAACAAGATCAAATTAACCGAAGATCTATGGGGTATGTCTATCAAAGCTTGTACCTCAATTATTGAGACTGTAGCACCGTATTTAGCCTTAATATTTAATTTGTGCATAGATCAAGGGGTCTTCCCGGATCTAATGAAATTCAGTAAGGTAATACCGCTTTTTAAATCTGGGGATAGTAAAGACACCAATAACTATAGGCCCGTATCCGTTTTGCCGGTTTTCAGCAAGGTGTTTGAAAAGATAATGCTCAATCAAATGCTTAACCATTTTAACACCAATAAAATATTGCACGAGCAACAGTATCGTTTCACCAAAGGACGTTGTACAACTGACGCCGGTGTCACTTTATTAAAACACATATTTACTGCGTGGGAAGAGGCACAAGATGCCATAGGAATCTTCTGTGACCTTTCGAAGGCATTTGATTGCGTAAATCACGAAACCCTGATCTTAAAACTTGAGCATTACGGTTTAGGTAAACTTGCGCTCAGTTTAGTAAAATCGTATTTGAATGATAGACAGCAGCAATTGACACCATTTATTTATACCTGACAAATAAATGGTGTCAATTCAATGGGTTTAAAAGTAAAAATGGGTGTACCACAAGGTTCGATATTGGGTCCCTTCCTCTTTTTAGTATATATTAATGACCTACCCCGTTTATTTAACAACCATCCGCATATGGTGTTGTTTGCTGACGATACTTCTTTAATATTTAGGATAAACAGACATGCCACTGATCTTGACGACGTAAATAACGCCCTACTGCAGGTCCATAATTGGTTTACCGCTAATAATTTAGTACTAAATGGGAAAAAAACTAAGTGCATTAGATTTGCTCTACCAAATGTCAAAAGTAGTGATTGTGACATAATATTGAATCAAGAGAAACTAGAATTTGTCGATAAAACGGTTTTCTTGGGAATCACGCTCGACTCAAGGTTACAATGGGGTCCTCATTTAACATCTCTTGCAGGACGGCTGAGTTCAGCTTTACTGATATATTGATACCGCGAGGCTAGTCTATTTTAGTTATTTTCATAGTATTATGTCATACGGTATTTTACTATGGGGACGGGCTGCAGACATCGAGTCTATATTTATTCTGCAGAAAAGAGCCATCAGAGCCATATATGAATTACGTAGACGCGATTCTCTAAGAGAACTGTTTAAGGAAATTAATATCATGACAGTACCTTGTCAATACATCTATGAAAACATAATGTACGTTAGGAAAAATCTGCATTTATTCAGTAAAAGAGGTGACAGACACCACTATAACACTAGAAATAGGGACCAACTAGTTCAGCCAGGTTTCAGGCTTGCTAAAGTAGATTCATCTTTCATGGGGTACTGTTTGAAATGTTACAATAAAATACCTCCCCACATTCTTCAACTGAATGAGACGAAATTTAAATCTTGTATAAAACGCACACTATGTAGGCAAGCATATTATAAGTTGGGGGATTACATTGATGATAAAAATGCTTGGCTAAATGCTGGTCCTGCTCCACAACCATAGGGGCAAACTAATTGAATGTACTGGTCGGGCATTATTTGAGTCTATCGACACGCAAAGAAGAAGAATTGATTCCCATGTTAATGTATTGTGGAAGCTGCAGAAGATTGTAAAAATATACCCACTTGCATTGTATAGATTCCGGTTTTTAGTATTATATAATTGCATAGCACATGTGTGAGTACTTTGTACTGTTCAGCCACCACTTACATTTAGTTATCTTTCATTGACTTGAATATGCCTTGGTGGCTGAGAGAATGTCATGCTCACTCAAATGTCTCGCTGATGGTGGCGGGTGTGTCGGGTCATTTGGTTCCCTTAAATATGGTCGAGTTGAATGGCGCCGATACATGCGTCATGTTCGTGAACGGGCGCTGTCAGTTGGGACTGGTCATCTCTTAGCTGCCACGGTTCGTTCATTTTAATTACTTTATTTTTTAATTTATATTTTACTCTGGACGCTCTTAATGTGCACGTCTTTCTACATCGTTCTCACATATGTATAATCTCAACATGAATGATGTAACCAAGATTTTGTAACAATATTTTGATTTAAAAGAGTGTCCATGGAGTTTCTTGCCCGTTCTTCTCCATAGAGATCTACGTTAGGGAATGGGCAACTACAGTACTTTCTCAAGTTATTATGCCTTGTGACTGTGACTGTAGCTTTGCTTTTTTGTATTTTCGACATTCAAAAGTGCCGTAATGGTCTAATTGAAATAAATGATTTGAGTTTGAGTATGTTCTAGATTCTAGAACAAAAAATATCGTAATGATAGGGTGAACATTTGCCAATAAAAAAAAAACAAATTTAAATTGACACACAAGAAATCATTCTTTTAAAATTGCCAGTACCTACGCTGTCTGTGTACGTGCCATAGTAAAAACTAATACAACAACAAAGTACATATACTACTACAGCGCCATCTATGACACAAATGAAGAACTAAAATCAAAATTCTAAATCTTGCTATCAAAGTTATTCGCGACATATGAACATATCCGCCGCCTATGTACTACTACTGTACATGAAGTTTAAATAAATAAATAAAATATAAAAAACCCGGTCACAATTACGTGACACATCACCCGTCTGGTCGGTAGATCCCTTTTCAACCAACTCGGATGTAGCATTGACGCAATTAATGCTATTAAAAATAATTCAGTTACAAACATATAAAAGAACAGACACGAGCACATCAAGCTACTACAATCTGTCAAATTTGTTTAATAGATTTTCAACTCTATCGTTATAGAATTAGGTTCAAGGTTGATTGGGAAAATTTAACAGTTTCGTTAGCTTAAGGTGGGTGCTCAAGGGTAGCCCGCGAAATTCAAATTTTCTTACGTTTTTTGCAATTGGCAGGTCAGTGTCAGGTTGTATGTTGATTAAAATATGATTCGCGGCTGTAACACGTATGTAGTTACAGAATTATAATCATCAAAAACATCAATACAACCCTCCAAGCGCATAAAGGTGCAGGAATGAATTTGACCTTGAAAAAGTCATTCCTGCACCTTTATGCTCCAGGGTGGCTACCCTGGAGCATCCACCTTAATGTGCGTCTGTACCTAAACATACTACATTTTAACCAAGGGGTTTCGACTGAACTTAAGTATCTGATCTATATTCTGATCTTAGGATTATCTTCACGCCCATCTTTAGACGTGAAATATAAATCAATTTCGAAATTATAAGTCGGAAAAAGAAGGTACGCAAAGACGGATCGGATCGTTAGTATAAGTTTCTCTGACGGAATATAATATATCCAAGTAAGAACCCACACTTTTATTCCATTTTCATTAAAACTCGATCCTTTATCACAGTGGGTGATGTGGTTTGGTATGTTTACGATTATTAATTGGATGGAAATCTTTCGCCACTTTTCGCTCCACAGAATAATTACTTCATTAAAAAACGACAGGTGATTAAACAATATCATTTCATTAGTCGATTGTTTATAGCTTGTCAACACTTGTTCGATTGTTAATTTACCGTAACATTACGAATATTTAGTTCCAGAACAGTATGCTTAGCCAAGTTGACAATCTACAATCGTTAACGCTAATAGAAAACTAACCACATGAATGGGAATGACATCATTTCAACGTTAAGTCACGTGGTCAAAACAAACCAATAGAAACTTTAAAGTTCAGTCAAAACTGTAAGTTGGCTACGATTTATATGGGATGTAGCGATCACTATTGTAGAAACGAATACACTTCATTCTATCATCTTGATCGATGTAAACATGTCTACGAAGTTTCTATTCGTTTGTTTGGACCACGTGACTTAACGTTTATGATTGTAGAAAGAGAATCGATACGAATCGTTTGTAACTTGGCTTATAGGCTTGCAGAGTAGACAGAGACCCTTTTTCAGTCTTCAGGGTTTAAATAACCTAACACAAAGGGCATGGCGGGAACAAATCGGGATAGAGGAAGCAAATCAAGCTAATTAGAATAGAATAATCTTTATTTATATATAAAAAAACAGATTGTAGTAGATTTTTATGATATCTTAAAGTGGGTAGTATTAAATCACTGGCAATCAAGTGGGTGACGTGCTGTTCTCCTTGCTAGGCTATGAAATAGCCTGTATTAAGAATTAAGCCCCTATTGCTCCCGAACCTCGTCATTCCCAATCCCAGTAATGCATTCATCCCCTAACACAAAAATCCCGCCACCCAATGCCCTCACCTCACATACCTCATGCCCTAACCCGACAGGAGCTCCCCGATCCAGAAAGGTTTTAACTTTATCGGGGTGCTCCTGAACGCGCTCTCGAATAAAATTTATAAACAGGCTCAGTGAAGGATTCCGTAGTCTAGATGAATAATTAAATATTTTATCCCTAGGAAAAACTTACATTCACAGTTGAAAAGCAGGTACTACCCTAAGGAATGTATCTCCAAGTAGGTATATTATATAAGTTGTTCGACTATCCCTCGTCAAGAGGGAACATCCCCCTTTCCACCACCTTAAGGATTGAAATTCTTACAACACCGTTGCGTTAGCTTCCAAGCATACGCCTAGGTAGTAAATTTTGTGATTTTTACTTCGAAAATTAAGGACTTTCCATACACAACTTCATCCCATTTTTTAACTATTTGGGAGTGGAATCATCAAAAACGCTGAGACACGTATAAATTATTTTTCAATAATGCTTAAACACAAAATTTTAAAATTAAAATCCGCCATTTTGTTTTTATTTTTATTTTGATATACCAATCAAAATAAAAACAAAATAGCGGATTTTTGGCACCGAATTCAAATGTTTGGCACGCTCTGCAGCCTGAACGGCTCGATAAAGGGCTCATCATGAGAATTTTAAAATGGTTTATCTAAGTAAGTAGCCAAAAAGTATATATAAATTCTAAAAAATAATTATAAAAATTCAAAAACCAACCCGACCGCGTAAAAAATAACTAATAACTTTAAATAAAAACTGAAAAGAATAAAACAAGTTCAGGAGACAGGACATCTTGACTGCAACATTTGGGACCCATTGAATAATCTAGACTAAAATCATTACAATTAAAATCATTACTCAATGTAACATGGTTTTTTTTTTAAAGTTGTTTTACTAACAACACACATTATGGAGTAATGTCTGAAATAAATAGATTTTATTTTTTATATTATTACATTTTATATTTATTACTAGCTGTTGCCCGCGGCTTCGCCCGCGTGAAGTTCGGTTACTGTCCGTCCCACTGGATCAAAATAAAGGGATAAATAGTATCCTACATGTTAATCAATCACTGTCACAATCACTGTCACAGTCACTGTCACAATCACTGTCACAGTCACTGTCACAGTCACTGTCACAATCACTGTCACAGTCACTGTCACAATCACTGTCACATTCACTGTCACATTCACTGTCACAATCACTGTCACAGTCACTGTCACAGTCACTGTCACAATCACTGTCACAGTCACTGTCACAATCACTGTCACAATCACTGTCACAATCACTGTCACAATCACTGTCACAATCACTGTCACAATCACAGTCACAATCACTGTCACAATCACAGTCACAGTCACTGTCACTCACTGTCACAATCACTGTCACAATCACTGTCACAGTCACAGTCACTGTCACACTCACTGTCACACTCACTGTCACAATCACTGTCACAATCATTACCATCGTTATCATAATCGTTATCACAATCATTGTCACCGTAATCACAATCAACATCATCGTTATCACAATCATCACAATAAATCTAAAATAACCCTGTATAGAAGTCAAATCTACCATGTTCTGGATCTCAAAATAAATGCCATATTCGTAATCAGCACCCTTGATAATCTCGGTATCGACACCCATATTGATTTTTAGACATCGCACCCCAATAGGGTATGATGGTATTTCAGGTCCGCCATTTTCAATCTTAAAATCGTTGTTTTTGTAATACAGCATACAAACTATACCAATGTTGATTTTCAGGCTTTGTCACCCCATTTCCCTCTCTTAGGGGTTGAATTCTGAAAAAACCTGAAACCCGTTTCTACTCATTTATCAATAGGAGCACTCCTGTGAAGTCTCGAATAAAATAGTCTTACTAATTTTGTTTTCCCATACAAACTTTGGAGCCCCGTTTAACCCCCTTAGGGGTTGAATTTTGAAAAATCCTTTCTTAGTGCACCCCTAAACCACATAAGAAACCTACTTGCCAAATTTGGTATCTGTAGACCCAGTGGTTTGAGCTGTGCGTTGATAGATGAGTCAGTCAGTCAGTCAGTTTCTTCTTTTATATATTTAAGATAACATCCAATATGGGTCCTGAACATGTTTTATTCTTTTCAGTTTTTATTTAAAGTTATTAGTTATTATTTACGCTGTAAGTTTTTTTAATTTTTACACCTTGTTTACTACCGCCTTGAATGATATCACTGACCCATATACAACCACTTAACTAGCTATACTTGACTCTAACAAAAAGAGCATTAAGCTTATTATTATGCAAACGCACACGGGATTTCGCAAACAAACCTCTGAATCGAAAAATAGTACGACACCAAACAATATAATAATTAACTCACTTACACTCAACAGCGAAACTAAGTTCGTTTTTCATAGCATGTAATAAAAGACAAAGTGAAGCATAATCTCAAAAAATTTAATATCAAAATCTTATTGAAACAAATTTTTGTTGAAACTTCTTTTAACATTCTACAAAAACCTACATTTTTTTTTTCTGAATTATCGATCCATTAGCTGATCAGAATGATTAGAGAGGGACACAATTTTTTTATCATTTATCATTTTTCCCACACACGTTTTTTCCTATTTGGCTACGGAAAACTAAAAAGCTATTGATTAAATACAGGTTTAGTGCGTGGCCTCTATTTTGAAAATAAAATAAAATGGCGGTTAAGATTGGGTTGGTGGGTGTATAATCATGTACTTCATGATGTCAATTTGTGCATCGTTGTCTTTATTAATAACCGATATAGTTTTTATATACCTTGAAATCAATTTTACTAAAACTAAAATATTATCCTTCCACTCCCGTCAAAAAACTCCACTAGAAATAAACTTCACCTACAACGGCACTACAATAGAAGTCGTTCAGAATTTACTCTACTTGGCCTATCCATAGATACTAACATTCATTGTAAATCTCACATTAATAAGATTAGATCTAAACTATCCACATTTGCATATGCCCTTCGTGAAGTTAAAAACACTACCAACCTTAAAACCGCACTAGTTACCTATCACGCCTATGCATATGCGTGGCTCAGTTACAGCGTGTTATTGTGGGGAAACAGTACAGACGCACCGACACTTTTACACCGCAAAAAAGACTGATAAGAATATTAGTAAATATAGAAGACACCGACAGCTGTAAACCTCATTTTCAAGAACACAAAATATTGGCCCTCCCAGGCCTATAAGTACATTCTAGAAATTTGCAAATTTGTTCGAAAGTACCCACATTTTTACGCTACACGAGAAAATATACAGTCAAGATACACATTACGTCATAAAAATAGACTAAACCTACCAAGCTCTAAGCTAAAATAGTACATTATGATATAAGTGCGGTAAGTTAAAAATTACAGCCGAGGCGATATTGCTTACCCGAGCCGTAGGCGAGGGCGATAAAAAAGCAGAGGCTGTAATTATCAAAGCGCACGTATGTGATACGACGTTTCATAACATATTTGCGAGGAAATAAATAAAACAAATAAAAACAATACAGCGAAAAGAAAAAGCGCGCGGAATAATTTTTACTTGTTCACAAATTAACGAGGCGCGCGCTTCAGCGCTTTTTTTTTATGGCAAAGACACAAAAAACAGCCAGTATCTATACATATAATAAAATCGTTGAGACCAAAAAATCTGTACATTGAAGATTTAAAAAAAAAACCAGCCAGGGTGACTTAAAATAAGTAACTGAACATATTAAAACCATTTAAAAAAAAATTGTTTGTTTGTTTGTTTGTTTGTTTGTCTGTTTGTTTGTTTGTTTGTTTGTTTGACCACGCATCACGTAAAAACTGCTGAACCGATTTTGTTGAAATGTTCACAAATCTGTTTAAATACATTCAGAATAACATTTAGGCTATAGAATTTTTGGATTTTTTTGGAAAAAGGGGGTGTAAAGGGGGGGGTGAAGATTGTTTGAAAAAAAAATTTTAGTTTGTTCTAGAATCATGAAACTCAGAATAAATACTTATTACTTATTGCTGAATGTGTGTTTTGTTTAACAATCTCAAATATGGGTCAATGACCTGAAATAAATTAATTTAATTTAATTTAATTTATAAAAATAAAGAAAGACCTGTTTTAGCATTTTTTTAAAATCTCATCCAGAGACGCAAAAAAGAGGGTTTTGTGTTTAAAATTAATAAACTTCAAACACCTATACAATCAAAATCAATGAAGTGTAACCTTTTAAAGTTGCTACATATACTTCATATGTAATACAGGTAAATATAATTTCTCAGTTTTCTTGAAATTTGATTTTTGAGGTGAATACGCACAAAATAGCGGAACTCAAGAAAATTGGTACGAAATGTTTGTGCGCGCATCACGTCAAAACTACTGCCTAGATTTCTTTAAAGGCTTCTTCAATGTTTAGGCTATATATTATCACGCTACTTCCTTAAGGGGGTAGGCAATTTAACATTATGTCCGTATACTTCAATTGTTTGACGTTTCAGTCATGACGTAAGTACATGAGAGAGATGCTATTTGTAGCTCATGTCAACGAAGTAAATAGCCTAGCGGTTTCATGACCGCTTTGAGAAACTACGGGGTTGCAGGTTCAAACCCCGCAACATTATTTTCACTTTTTGTGATTTGTTTAATTTTTTTTTTGATGCTGTTAGATTGCCCATATTTCTTTTTGTATTTAAATTGTTTGCATTTCTATATTTCTTATTTTTTCGTGAAATATTTTTCCAAAAAGTAATAGAGATGTATGGAAGAAGAATACAATCATGCTGCGCCGACCCCAAATAAATTGGGATAAGGACAGGAGTATGATGATGATTTCTCCAAAAAGTAGTATAGCGAACGGAAGCCTGATAAATTCACGTGTTCTTGCCGTGCAAGAGCTGTGCTGTGCTATTCGCAATAATCAATAATCCATACGCAGTTTACGTAGATTATATTTACAGCTATATTGTTATTGGCCTCATTCCATGCATCATGGTGAGAATTTAAGGCCTGCCTGGACTGTCATCGAAGGTCTGACGGTGGAGACAAAAGTCAGTTGCAAGAGGTTCGCAACAGTTTGCAGCAGCTATATCGTGTTTGGGCTCATTTCATGGACCTTGATGAAAACTTTAAACTTAGCTGAGTATGACTTTCATCGAAGGTTGACGATGGAGACGGAAGGCAGTTGCAAGAGGTCATCAAGAGTTTACAGCATCTATATCGTGTTTGGGCTCATTTTATGCACCTTGATGAGAACTTTCGACGTAGATGGAGTATGACTGTCATCAAGTGTATAAGGATGATAACGTAAGGCTGAGGAGGCTGGCGAGGAAAGCCCTTATTTAGAAAAACAGAATAGTCTAGCGATTAAAGCAAATATTTCAGAGAAATTAAATTGTTACCTACTTGATTCTATACTATGCCTAATATTATAAAGCTGAAGTTTGGTTGAAGTGTTTGGTTGGTTGAACACGCTAATTTCAGGAACTACTGGTTCGAGTTGAAAGTATCTATTAGTGTTGGATAGCCCATTTATCGGAGAAGGCAACAACGAACAACAACGTAACAACGTTTATTTAACATCAAGCTACAATCAATAGGAGCAGAGCATCAATGAAAAATGTTGCAAAAAAAGGAAAAAAATATTCCTTTTGAGATCTTTCGTGCGCCGCGTAAACGGTTAAAGTTACGCAACAATCGTGTATGACGGAATTGTTCCTCTTAAAAAGTTCTATAAAAAGTCCGCGATAGCATTATTATGTCTATCTTTTAAGGGTGTCTCACACTCTCTCTAACCATTAAATACTTAAATGTATATATATTAATACATAAATAATTAAATGTTTATTTACTAAATTTCATCTTCCAAAGTTAATTTTATTCATAAAATGTTGACCACTTTTCTGACATCAAAACTCTTTGCTAAGATTTAAAAAAGTATAAACCGTGCATTATACTTTACAGCACAAGTACGTAATGAGATACATTACGATATTGAAATTGGTAAAATAAGAGACCCTTTACGAGCAAATGTGTTATAAATGCATTTAACAAGTACTCTAGTCATGTCAATGAAAGTTTAAGTATAATAAATTGCCGGAAATAATTAAAAAGGAACAAAAATTTTATTCATTCATAAATAAATTACAATTTTTATTATATAAATGCAATTATACTATTCATGAATACCTAAATGACAATTGTAAATTAACACACATATATTTTTTATTTTAAGTGTTTTTGCATTACCAACTAATTAGAAAAATTAAAGCCCTCTTTATCTCTCCTAGTTTCCTGTGAACATTTTATACAATATGGAATGCAAAATAAATAAATATGAAATATATTTAAATATTACATTTTAATTCATTCATTCATTTTTCATCGTTTTAGTTTGCTTGGTTGACATTTTATTTTTCTAGGATGTTTTTTCTTGATATTTGGATTTCTAGATAATAGTTTGTAAAGCTCTTTGAAGAAGGTGGTAACATGGGAGTGGTCATCAACTTTAGTTTAAAATTAGTTTACTGAGTGTTAAAAATTGAATGGTTATAACGTTCTAAAGCTGAAGCATGCCGCCATTAGGCAAAATTGGTAAACATAAACTCAAGTCCATTATAAAATTAACAATGTATTATTAATAGCTTAATATAAAAGCTATTTACCTCAAAGTCTAACACGAAAACATCATTAACGATTTCAATTAGTTCCAGGTGATCCCGACTAATCTCGGCTGTATTGGTATCGTTATTTTAATTAAAAATGGTATTCCCTTTGTTCAACAAAACTATATAATTGCGGAAAAGTTGCATGAAAATATAGGTAATCTCCTTATTATTGCAGACCCGATGTTTCTAAATGAAATAACAATAACTGTGATAAGACGTACTTTATAAGGGGCCGTTCGTACCTGCAGCAAGAGTAGACGTATGTCGTATAGTTACAACAATGTATTCTAAAACATTGTTAGTCTGTGTGGTGTACTTTATATCGGGTACTGCACGTGAGTATTATATCGTCAACGTTGTTTTGTTTTCAAATTTAGCCAATGCTTAAAAAAATATCTTAAAAAAGAGCTGATGATCTTCAAACGGCTGAACAGATTTTCATGAAACATGGCTAAGAACACTCGGGATCAAATAATCTATCACACAAAAAAAAACTAAACGAAAATGGTTCATCCGTTTGGGAGCTACGATACCACAGACAGATACACAGATACACGACACGTTAAACTTATAACACCCCTCTTTTTGAGTCGGGGGTTAAAAAAACTAGTACTTGCACCGCGACTTCGTCCGCATCGATTTTGTATTTTTATTCGGTCCGTCCGGTTACACATACGTTTGTCGGTACTCGGTATATCAGGCAGCATTCAAACAATGTTTTATTGTCGAAACCTGTACCTATAATGAAAGTTCGCAAAGGACATAGTTGAAAACGGCCTATTGACCAACACGTGTGCAACCAATACAGTGACTCAATCTATTTTTTTGCTTTTACTGTCAATTATTACAATCAAACGGATACTTCTGCATCTCTTAAACAATTTAAAGACTCGAATTTATTCTCAATCGGATCCCGCAACATAATATTTGTTTATAAAAAGTCAGCACTTTCAGCGCTTGATTTATTGGTATGACTTTTTTTGCTGCAAATAGATGTATGTAGCGATAAAGCGGTCAAACGCGCCGAGTGAATGAAGTTATGACATGACGAAAGACGTTTCACATTTTTGTCCGTCGTCAGTTCTATAATTATTGACATCCTCGTTTAACGTTTCGAAACGCAGCGCATAATGGTAAAACTATTTTTAACCGACTTCATATAGATAGAGACCTCCATATAGGAGGTATTTTATTTACTGTAGGTACAGTCGTGGTCTTTTCCGCCTGATCAGTTAAATTTTTTTTCGCTTAAATCATGCGGAGGCGCCGAGCCACTCCACCTTGAACTTTAGGCCTATTAGGAAAGCGTCAACTTTGGCGCGCAAAATAACAATAACTCTCGTTTGGCATGTGTCGCCGATCGTCATTTTTTTAAATTAATTATTTATTATAAACTCAACGGGGCGGGAATAGAGAGCGTTTCTATGTTTTAAGTGCAAGCAAAAATTAGCTTAGTGGTGATCAGGCGGGAGTGTCCTCGATAGTACCTACCGTTCATATTTTTTGTTTTATATTTGATCCATTCTTCGTGAATGAAATAAATAAACATCTTTTTCGTAGTTCCTGGGAACGCACGGGCTTTTTTATAAACTCAAAACCCGAAAGTATTTCAGATTTAAATCAATTTCCATAAGTGTCCGTTAGTTTAATTTAATTTCAGTTGAATGTAGTCATAGTTATGAACAAGGACAGAAATTTTGCATGGCTATTGCTTCTTAGGCAAATAGAAAAAAAAAAATGTCCTTAACGTTTTAAGGGTTCCGTTGCCGAATAGCAAAAAACGACGTACGACGCATATTCATTGTCAGGTGTACTGAAACGGACTTATGGTACCTTTCATCCCGACAAAAAGTACTTTTCCCGAGGAAAACAACAATAACGTTCTTATGATAAAAGACTGCGCCACGTGTCTTTGAATCACGATTGAATTGTATTTACAAGCAGAGTCCAAACCGAATTGATTGTCAAATTCTAAATTAACGCTAGCGAAGCTGTATTTAATGACATTACACACGTACGTTTATTTCAATGCGCTCAACTACTTATGTACGTGTTTTTGTTTTCTTAGATGGTCAACGAGATAAGAAAAAATTCAGGGAGGACTACACTTATATAGACGCAGCAGAAAGTTTCTACAAGTTTCACACGACAGCCGTGACTTGGTTTGATGCTAAGCAAGTGTGTGCTCAGGAAGGAGCCAATTTGTACTACCCAGAAAACGACGAAGAAGCAAAAGCTGTTGGATCGTTTTGGAATAGTACTCACCCTGGTGGAGAAATATTTGTGGGAATGTCAGACGTATTAGTACTAGGAGTATACGAGACTATAGACGGTACGTACTTACCTATACAGTAGGTATGCTTAGTGCGAGTTTTTTACGTATTGAGCGCGGTAACGTTTACGCAAATTTGTATGGCGCTGGGTGAGCGTCACCTAGCGTAATACGTGAGAACTACAAATTGTGAGTGATAATCGACTATCGCTAACTTGCGAGTGTGAGATCCTGATAAACATTCATTCGTTTCGCGTTAACTCACCGTGAGAAGTGGCGCGTACATTAGTAACCGGCCAAAATAAATTGACATTCGTATTTTGTGTTAATAATAGAAGCGACTGCCTATTCAACTAGTGGTGGTTATACAACGAAGTTAGACGACATTACTTATCTGTGGTCAATGTCATTAGTTTCGTTTGTGTTTACGAAATTTTGTTGTGATTTGCACGCAGTTTTGAATTATTGTTAAAAATAAAGAGTGAGTTAAAAATAATGGAGCAGTTAGTGTAATTTATATCTTTTGGTGTGTAGATCCATCTGTGAAGTTTGTAAAACTAAGTTTGTTACTTTTTAGTCATGGAGATTTAAGCAAATTATCTAATAATGCCCGAGTGGCTTGTAGTGGAGCACTCTATCTTTGTTTACGTGACCGTGTTTACGTTTTTGTGGCGGTAAATTACGCTTCTTGTGCTTTTGCGGTCTCAAACATTCTCCAAACGAAATAATACGAGATTCCTTTGTAAGTTTCATTCACAATATGAAATTAAATTAAATTACTTTGTTATTTCACCACGCTCACGATGCTCTCACCACAAAATCTTAAGTGACAACTTTTCACGCTCGCAAGTAACTGCGTTGCGTATTCGAGCTGTCCAAACTGTTAAAATTGTAACTTGCACTCGCGTTAAACACCAAACGTTAGCGATGTGCTCGAAACGGTCCTCACTTTTTAGGGGCACTCAATTGTCACTATCGACGACGTAAATGTTAACGTGAACTCGATTTACGTGATCGAGACGTTACTCGAATTTTAGTATGACACTCGCACTAAGCATACAGGGAAGAAAGGACATCATAATTCTGAACCATATAGACATTTTCCGTCGGTAATTAAAATAACGGGCAAAATGTATGGAACAGCATATTTTTTTTTAAATTATCGATGAAAATTGAAAACAATGAAACTAATGCATCCCCGTGGTATAATTTTGCTTGAACTAGTAGGTAAATAATTATGTGAATCACTGTTTTTACAAAAGTAAACTAATCTTCATGTTATTATTATTATACACATTTATTTCTTTAGGAAAGTCGCTCTCTGAGGTGTACCACAATTGGAGTAACGGTGAGCCGAATAGTATCAGAGGTTCACTGCGCTGCATCCATATGACACCAAGCAACCGAATTGTGGTTTCCAATTGTATAGTCAAGCGACCTTTCATTTGCAAGAAGAGCCTCCAGTCTCTACAGTGGAACTATTGCTGCGATATTTTCGATCTAGGTAAGAGTCTTGGTAAGACAGGTAATACAACTTACAAATACAAATAAAACAAATTTGTTGTGTCCGATCAAGTGCAAAACTGCACTATTGACGAAGAGCTTATTGGGTGTTGCTCCCAAAATTTATAATAAACTACCAGATAGAATTAAATGTTTGCCTTTATATAGATTTAAAAAGTCTCTTCAGGGGCGATACTACTAGACAAATGTTACTACAGTGTTGATGAATATTTAAATGATAATTTTTTGGTATACATTTTTCTGCTTTGTAATTTTACTATTTTTAATTTACATTTTATAATGGTTTTCTTTTTATGATTTTTAATTGTATGGACATTTCGTATTTGTGATTTTTTATTTTATTTTAATTGACATTTTATTTGTAATTCTAATTGGTTTTTTTTTAAATTCAAATTTGTATGTCAGTAACGACAAAACATAGCAAGAGCTCTAAATATTTATAAGATGTTTATACCTATGTTTTACAAATAAATAATTCTGATTCTGATTCTGAACTTTCATAACAGATTTCATTGCTGAATTCTCACGTGACTAAGAATTGGTCTATTAAATATAAATGACTGCTCCGTTATTGCAAAACCTTATTAACTACATATTTACCAAGCTCAGTTTGAACTAAACAATTCCCTTTATTTACAGATTATACTGTTAATAAGGTTACTGGCAATTGTTACAAAGTGCACGATACTCCATTGAACTGGACCGACGCCTATGCTGCGTGTCACGCAGAACAGTCCTACCTGGCTGTGATCAACAATCAGTCGGAGGCGGATTATCTTGTGAACTTAATGGAGTCCGCTTCGAAACTGAGAGCCGAAGGGAACTACTTTAGAGGCATATTTCACGTGGGCTTCCATAACATAACACACGACGGCTGGCGTACAGTAAAAGGTACGTGCCATGAAAATGTCTTTGCCTGCCTCGTTAAATCTTCATCCACAATGGTGTCAGTATACAGTTTTACATAAACTGTGCTGGGTGAGAGCCCCTCGTTGCCTCTTTTTCTTCTTCCAAAGCTCTTTACCTCAAATTAATCTTAGTCGCGCCGCTCGCATTTGCAAATAATAATCTGTCCAGATTATGGGGATGTGATGGGGAAGTGGAGTGTAAGGTGTGTGACCTTGAACCATGTGCACTTGTGCATTGCAAATAACATAACATCACGCCTGTAATCCCCGAAGGATTAGACAGAGCTGTACCTAATAGGACACCGACATATCACCAGCATGTTATGTAAATAGGAGGCAGGCGTAGGTATTGACATCAACCGGGCACAAAAAGATTCCATGGCTGCTACTGAGAAATTCCTGTTGAAAAACCTAATAACACTTAGCCCGCGCGACCTGGGAATCGAACCTAGGACGTCATGCTCAGGTGTAGCGCTTGTGGCTGTTAGACCAACGTGGTAGTGCAACTGGACTTGTGCTGTTACTCTGATGGTTGGTTATCGTGAGGTTAGACATCCGTTGTTTAGTGAGTGAGCCTTTTACATCGATGGCCACCTGAACTTTGCAACCCATGCGTTTATGATGTACACACATTTGTTTTTATGGCATATCGTCAATGTTGTTTAATTGAATTCCAGAGTTGTTTTGACTTAAAATTAATTGGTTTTCCAGGAACACCGATGAATGAAGATGTCAACGGCTGGTGGGGCAACAACCAACTGGAAGGCCGTGATCAGTGCGGCTCAATGTTCTACAACGGACGTCTGGGCAACATCAACTGTGACACGAAGAGCTTCTTCATTTGTGAACATGAAGTGGGCAAATCAAACTTTGCACTCCTACAGACAAACAACTTCTAATTAACCATCTTTGTATTGATCATCTTTGTCTGCATTCAAATTTATAGCTGTAATATAATTATTTGGTATTGTTTATAATTTTGTGTAACACTGATTAAGGGTTTCGACAAAATTAAATTAAAGCATGCTCATCTCGAGACGTTTTAATCTTATTTCTGTCCCCATTTTCATTTAGCGCCAAGCAGTATGGTTTGCACTAATACCCAAGCTTTTTTTCTTAAATCTGACCCGTCACCTATTTTGACTAGGTTTGTTTGTCCTGAGTACAGTCATTTCACTGTGATTCTGACAGTCGTGTCAGTGGCAAATCTTTAACTTCGGTGCAAAAAGATTGCATTTGAGTTGCTGTTATCACTGGTAATATAACTTTAAACACAATAACACAGTGAATGTGGGCAATGAAAAATAGCTAAAAAGCTATTCTGCTCATGGCTCATGGCAGCCCTCGACGGATATTCTTGATTGTTTTTAATTCGGGGGTTTTTAAATTATTTTATCCTTTTTCAATTACTTTTAACCGTCGTGGGTTTTTTCAAATTTTTAATTTTGCTTTCTATTTTAATATTTTTAGTGAGCATAGAATATTATGTAAATAACGCGCTGCCCTAGTGAGTTACTACCGTAACATCTATTTAAGAACTCTCACTAATCAACCACAAACTGCATCTAAACCGGACTAGCACTAAGAAATGTTACTGCAGCGCCCCTTGGCGAGTTGTCACCGTAACACCTATCTAAAAACATGCACCAATCAAACCCAAACCCATCACTGAAAACTGCATCAAAATCGAACTCGTAGTTTTGGTGAAAAATGGCAACATAGATTTGCACAAACAATGTTTGCTGCAGCGCCCCC
Source organism: Xestia rhomboidea (assembly GCA_963853795.1). Lineage (NCBI taxonomy): Eukaryota > Metazoa > Arthropoda > Insecta > Lepidoptera > Noctuidae > Xestia > Xestia rhomboidea. The sequence goes on along the minus strand of OY970767.1, from coordinate 7,881,841 downwards.
TGGTGAGTTGTCACCGTAACACCTATCTAAGAACATGCACCAATCGAACCCAAACACATAAATGAAAACCGCATCTAAATCGGACTAGTAGTTTTAGAGAAAAACGGCAACATGGATTTGCACAAACACACACACAAACATCCTCTCACCCTAAACCAACCCCAAACGCATAAACCGTCTCCGTTCCGTCGTGGGTAAAAAATGACATAATGTTGTAATTGAAAACACAATATCCAACAAACTAGACATTTAGAAACATCATCAAATCTACATGGTGTAAGGGACAGTCCTCCGCAAACAGACAATTCCGGTGGAATATGTTTGAAAATAAGGAGCTGAATGAGGGTGGATTCAGCTCCTTATTTTCAAAAATATTACACCGGAATTTTTTTTCAGGAAAGTTTTCAATTTTTTAATGTTTTTTCCAGTTGTGATGATCGCATGATGCGGGGGCTGGGTACCACATTCAATCTACCTACTCCAACTATCTTATCTTGCTACTATTATACATGCGAAAGTTTGTGAGGATGTATAGATGTTTGTTGCTCTTTGATGAAAAACGGGTTTGGATGAAAGGCATACAGACCGATCCCACTGTCTATAACTAATGTCAGTTTGATTGTGGTGAGGTTTCCAAATGGTGCGAATACAGGCAGTCTCCGTTATCAAGTTATAAACAGCCAAGATAGTGAAAATAAGAATTCCCAGAATGCAAAACACGTAATCGTTAAACAAATCTATACTAATATGATAAAGCTGTCGATGTTACGTTATAAGTCTGACGAAGTACGCAAAAATGGGTCCTATCGCTAGTATAAGTTTCTCTGACAGAATACATATATAATGTATATAATGTATGTGTGCATATAATGTATTCTGTCAGAGAAACTTTATATTATTATCTATGTATGTATGATTAAACGATTCATAATAACCACACGTTCGCTTTTTAGTGGTGAACAGGAAATCAATTTTATTTAAAAAAAATGTATTTTTTTCATAATATCGAAAATGTTATCGATTATAAATCATCTCTGAAACTTTGGCCGGTCATTGAAAACTAACCCTGTGTATATATAAAGTCTCAAAACACAATATTAATAAACAGCAAAGTTATTAGCGTTTGTTTGTATCCCAAAATGTCACTCAATTTATGGAAATATTGTACAGGCCATTCACAATCGACACCAAACAATATAATAATTAACTCACGTACACTCAACAGCAAAACTAAGTTCGTTTTTCATAGCATAACGAAACACAAAGTGAAGCATATCTCAAAAATGTTATATCAAAATCTTATTGAAACAAATTTTTGTTGAAACTTTTAACATTCTATAAAAACCTACATTTTTTTTCAGAATGATCCATTAAATCAGAATGATTCTCTTACTTTAAAAATTAGAGAGGGACACAATTGTAGAAAAAATATAGAATGATTATTTTACTATCCCACGTTTTTTGCTATTTGGCTACAGAAACTTAAAAAGCTGAAGAGTTTGTTTGATTGTGAACGCGCGGAACTACCAGCCTGATTTGAATTTTTTTTTGCATTTGTTATAATAATTATTTAAGAAGGATTTATGTCATTTAATATAACGCCACGACCCTGAAGAGCCGAGCAAAACTTGTTTGTAGATAGATGCCAGCTATTGATTAATACAGGTTTAATGCGTGCCCGCCATTTTGAAAATAAAATAAAATGGCGCACGTTAGGCAAGACACATAATTCAAAGCCCCTTTCTATTTAGGTCCAATTCTTGTGCTTTTCGTGCCGACTGACTACTTCTCAAAATTTGCCCGAACAATAACAGCCTGCTCCCTGGAAAGCTCCCTGTCAATCAAATCTTGTGATGTGCATGATGGGCAGGACAGAAGAAGAGACAGGCCCTGTGACGGAGACTCACTTTGCTTGGGGGGGTAGGTGGTGCCTCATTTGGTCTGATTGTTTCTGCTGCAGCCATCAACCTGAGCGATTAATCGGTTAAGACTGGGTTGGTGGGTCTAAAATCATGTACTGAATTCATGATTCAGTTTGTGCACATGGTTGTCTTTAATAACAACCGATATAGTGTTTATAGGGACGTCCTCAAGGTAGGTGGAGTGACGACCTCCACAGGTTAGCTGGTAGCAGCTGGATGCGAGTTGCCGAGAATCGAGGTGAGTGGCGTGCATATGTCCAGCATTAGACTGCTGTAGGCTGATGAAGGTAAGTATTTATTTCTCTAGGATGTTTTTCCTTGATATTTGGATTTATTGATAATAGTTTGTAAAGCTCTTGAAAGGAGGTGGAAACAGGAGTGGTGGTCAACTTTAGTTATAAAATAAGTTTACTGAGGTGTTAAAATTGGATGGTGTAACGTTCTAAAGCTAAAGCATGCCGCCTATTTGGCAGAATTGGTAAACATAACCTCAAGACTATTATAATTACTTGCCAATATTTATTATTAGCTTATTGAAAATCATCATATTTACCTTAAAGTCTAACTCAAAAACATCATTAACGATCTCAATAATTAGACTGTTTCAGTATCGTTATTTTAATTAAAAATAGGTATTCCCTTTGCTCAACACAACTAATTGCGGAAAAGTTTCATGCAAATATAGGTAATCTCTTTATTATTGTAGACCCGATGTACCTAAATGAAATAACAATAACTGTGATAAGACGTATTTTATAAGCGGCGGTTCGTACCTGCAGCAAGAGTAGACGTATGTCATATAGTTACAACAATGTATTCTAAAACGTTATTCGTCTTTATTGTGGTGTACTTTCTATCGGGTTCTGCAAACAGAATAACGTTGATGATGTAATACTCACGGTATAACATCATCAACGTTATTCTGTTTTCAAATTTAGTCAATGCTCAAAAAATATCTTTAAAAAACCTGCTAAGTGCGAGTCGGACTCGTGCACGAAGGGTTCCGTACCATTATCAAAAAATCACGTTTGTTGTTTGGGAGCCCCACTTAATTATTTATTTTATTCAGTAATTATTGTTACAGCGACAACAGTAATATATCATCTGTAAAAATATCAACTGGCTTAATCTCATGAACCGTGATAGCTAGCTATCACGGTTCATGAGATTAAGCCTGATGACAGAAAGACAGCCTAACAGTGGAGTCTTAGTAATAAAGTCCCGTTTTTGCCCGTTTGTCGGTACCCGGTAATCGGTACATTTCAGGCAGCATCCAACCAATGTTTTATTGTTGAAACATGTATAATAAAAGTTCGTAAATTTACGTTTTAAGGGTCCCGTTTCTGAATAGCAAAAAACGAAACCCTTGTAATAAAACTCACTAAATGTAGACTAATACTTTTTATTTTTCTATTCACTTCTTCAGAGATACAGTCACTACAGTTTCTTCCACCGAATTGAGCTCTCTCGGTTAAGTGCCATGCTTTATCAACTAACCCCTTCCGCTTACATTAACGGTTGGGCAGTGTTGCCATTTCTCAAAAATTAAAACCAATTAATAAAATCTTTAAAACCCTACACTCGACCGTCCTGATGACGTGTATGCCCTCATACACGCCTCATGTGGTAACTAAATACCCTACACTCTTGGCCGAGAGAACTCATGATAGGAAGAAAAAAAAAAAATGAATATAAAAAATATACAGACATCCAAGTGATTTTCAGATATTAGCAATTAGACCACAGTGATCCATAGAACACTTTAAAGCTTTTTAATTCAAAGTAAACAAACAAAAATAAAAAAAACTAATCACTTTGTTACAACAGATAACATTAATCCACAAACATGATTAAAATTTGATTCAACTAAAATAATACATTTATGAAATCTATAATCCATAACCTTTATGAATAAGAGTTATATAACTAATAATAGATGTACTATCAGTTTTCCATATCAAAAACGAATCTTACGTGTATATTTATAGGACTAGTTTTATAATCGAATTACAAATTATTTATCAATCATTCAAAACGTTTTAAATATTTGAGCTGTTGCTACTGCGAACCAATCACTTCTCGCTACTGAACTTACGCACTCTATTTGGTTGTGAACCAATCAATTCTCACACCTGATCAGAGACTCCAAAACCCTTGGCAAACCAATCAATTCTTGCCTCCAGTTGTGTAATAACCGATGACGTGAAACAATCAATTCTCACGTTCGGTCTGTAACAACAATATAAAACATTTCTGTAATAATTGTACCGTAGAATCGTACAATCAATCAATCAATCATGACCACTATGCATCACTAAGTTCGTTATCATCACTAGATTCGCTAGAATCAGATTTATTGAATTGTAAAGCAGCTACATGTACCCACGGCAGCATTCGATCAGCTGCTACCGTGGTAGTGCGTTTATTTGTACTATTACTGAAACCAGGAATAGACGCTATCTGATATCTATCTTGACCTAAAACGTTTGTGACTCGGGATGGTCCAATGTAGGACGGGAGAAGTTTCCTACTCTTCCCATCATTATTAAAAGTAACTTTAGTAATTTTGACTAAATCGCCCGTATTATATATCTTATCTTGTTTGATCGTAACGTAGCTTCTGCTTTGCTTGTTCCGTGTCTATTCTCTCTTTAACTTGATTTCGGATAGTGGTCACATCTATATTTTCTCTAGTCACGTCTGCTATCTCATTTAAATTAGGATTGATTTCACTGTTCATGGACGTACCAAACATGACTTCAGATGGTCTCCTACCGGTCGTCTTTTGAACAGTGTTATTATGTCCCCATTGTATTTTCCCTAACTGGTTATCCCAATCCCTCTCATCATGTCTCAGGTTTAGCGCTTTCAATGAATTTAAGATGGTTCGGTTATATCGTTCCACCTTTTTTTTTTTTTTTTTTTTCTGGGGCACGTTCAAGTGGTGGGCGGCACGCCGCCTCAATGAACGTGCCCACACCGGGGCCCTGTAAAGGGCCATGGACCACACGACTCCCGCGTAGAGCCTCCGGCAGGAGGCGTTCGGCCCCCCCAGGTTGGGCAGGAGCCGCCTGAAGGCAGCCCCTGTCCGCTCCAGTTTGGGGGCCAAACGTCGGAAGTGCTCCACGAAGTTCCACCGGCTGTCGAGGACAAGTCCCAGGTACTTCAGCGTCGACTCGACGCCGATGGAAACCCCTCCTGCCATCACTGCGGATCCCGGAAGTGGCGCGTTCCGAGGCCCATGAAAGCACATGGCCTCGGACTTGTGCAATGCCACCTCGAGACCCAGTTGCCGGATCCTCTCAACGACTATCGCAACCCCGCGTGTCATTACTTCGGCCGCCGCCTCGTGCGACCTCCCATGTGCGAGCACCATCGTGTCGTCTGAATAGCAGACCACGCTGACGCCGCTAGGAAGGTCGGCGCGCAGCACCCAGTCGTACCCGATGTTCCACAAGGACGGCCCTAGAACCGATCCCTGCGGAACACCGCACGACATCTCTCGCCGGTTCCAGTCTCCGCTGCGACCGGGGTAGATGACATACCTGCCCGCCAGGTAGTCCCCGACCACACGACGGAGGTAGGTCGGCACCCGGTGATACCGGAGTGCCTCCCTTATGCAGCTCCAGGGCATGGAGTTGAAGGCATTGGCGATGTCGAGAGTCACCGCCAAGACAACCCCACCCCGGGACACCGCATCCCCCGTCGTGAGGGCCCTCACGCGCATGATGGCGTCCACCGTAGAGCGCCCCTTGCGGAAACCAAATTGGTGTTCCGCAAGGTCCGGCCCCATCCCCGCAAGGTGCTCGGCGAGGCGGTTTGCAACTACTCTTTCAAAGAGCTTGCCCACCTCGTCGAGCAGCACCACGGGCCGGTAGGCGGACGGAGAGTCCGCCGGGCGCCCCGGCTTCCGGATGAGGACCAGCTTCCCCGTCTTCCAACGAAGCGGGAACTGGCCTCTCTCCAAACATGCGCTAAGCTGAGCCCTTCCAGTCGGGGCCCGAGAGCCTCCGAGGCCAGGACCCAGGCTTTGCCAGGCAAGCCGTCGGGTCCCGGGGCGGTATTTTTGGCACCTAGCCTTCGTACCGCCACTCTCAGGTCTACCCCGGTCACTTCAGGAGCGTCATCGTCGTCACTTTGGTGGTCCGCTTCCGGCACCGCAGCCGGCGGAGCCATAGGCGGGGGCGGGTGTTCCCCTCGCGAGGGGAACAGAGCGCTCACCACGTCCTCCACGAGCTGAGGCCGGAGACTCTGCGTCAGCGGGGGGGCCCAGGTGCGGAGTTTATCCCGCACCATCTTGTAAGGGCGCCCCCACGGATCTCTGTCGAGAGCCCCCAGCATCTCCTCGCGGGCCAGATCCCTGGCCCGCAGGACAGCCTCGCGGAGGGCGGTCTTCGCCGCTCTGTAGCCCTCATAAAGCTCCGCCTCAATGGCTGCCGCATTCGGTGGGCGAATGAGGAGCCTGCGGTGCCTGGCGTACAGGTGTCGCGCAGCCACACACGCCTCCCGTAGGGACGTCAGCTCTCGCGACCACCAGTACACCTGACGCCGGGCGCTTCCTGGCCGGACTCGGGGCATTGCCACGTCACATATGTCGGACATGGCCTCCTGGAACCACCCTGCCTCATCATTGACGTCGGCAGGCCTGTCCGGTGATGTCACCCAGGCCTGCACGACCGAGGCTTCCAGGAGGAGCTCCCGGTCCAGCTGCTTCAGCGCCCAACGCGGACCACTCGGGGCCGGTTGGACCGGCGCGCTTGAGGTCTGGGTGGAAACGTCGAACCGGATGTACCGGTGGTCGGAATAGGTCTCCACCCCCTCCATGACGCGCCAGTCAACGACACGCGGTGACAGAGCGGGGCTAGCGAACGAGATGTCCACCACCGACTCGCCCCGCATCCTCACACACGTGGCGACAGAACCCCGATTTAGGACGACCAGGCCCCTCTCCAGGGCCCAGTCCTCCACCATCCTTCCCCGCACGTCTGTGCAACGAGAACCCCAAGCCAAGTTCTTGGCATTGAAGTCCCCGAGGACAAGCACGGGGAGGGAATGGTTTCCGACGACGACACTCAACACTGCGAGAGAGTTGTGGAACTCGGCGAGAGTTCGGTTCGGGGAGAAGTAGACTCCCACTACGACGATCTCCCCGAACCGGGCTGCTACGCACCCCCGACCCCTCCTGACACTTTCAAGGGTCGGGGTGCCGGCGGCGGCCGACGACACTATGGTCACTGAGCATGGCGCAGTGGTTGATAAACATCGCTGTGGTCGCTGAGCCGTATTTCGTCCTGCCCAGGGAAGACTGGGTGGCGGACCTCAGCGGCTCAGTGACCATAGTGTCGTCGGCCGCCGCCGGCACCCCGACCCTTGAAAGTGTCAGGAGGGGTCGGGGGTGCGTAGCAGCCCGGTTCGGGGAGATCGTCGTAGTGGGAGTCTACTTCTCCCCGAACCGAACTCTCGCCGAGTTCCACAACTCTCTCGCAGAGTTGAGTGTCGTCGTCGGAAACCATTCCCTCCCCGTGCTTGTCCTCGGGGACTTCAATGCCAAGAACTTGGCTTGGGGTTCTCGTTGCACAGACGTGCGGGGAAGGATGGTGGAGGACTGGGCCCTGGAGAGGGGCCTGGTCGTCCTAAATCGGGGTTCTGTCGCCACGTGTGTGAGGATGCGGGGCGAGTCGGTGGTGGACATCTCGTTCGCTAGCCCCGCTCTGTCACCGCGTGTCGTTGACTGGCGCGTCATGGAGGGGGTGGAGACCTATTCCGACCACCGGTACATCCGGTTCGACGTTTCCACCCAGACCTCAAGCGCGCCGGTCCAACCGGCCCCGAGTGGTCCGCGTTGGGCGCTGAAGCAGCTGGACCGGGAGCTCCTCCTGGAAGCCTCGGTCGTGCAGGCCTGGGTGACATCACCGGACAGGCCTGCCGACGTCAATGATGAGGCAGGGTGGTTCCAGGAGGCCATGTCCGACATATGTGACGTGGCAATGCCCCGAGTCCGGCCAGGAAGCGCCCGGCGTCAGGTGTACTGGTGGTCGCGAGAGCTGACGTCCCTACGGGAGGCGTGTGTGGCTGCGCGACACCTGTACGCCAGGCACCGCAGGCTCCTCATTCGCCCACCGAATGCGGCAGCCATTGAGGCGGAGCTTTATGAGGGCTACAGAGCGGCGAAGACCGCCCTCCGCGAGGCTGTCTGGGGGCTCTCGACAGAGATCCGTGGGGGCGCCCTTACAAGATGGTGCGGGATAAACTCCGCACCTGGGCCCCCCCGCTGACGCAGTCTCCGGCCTCAGCTCGTGGAGGACGTGGTGAGCGCTCTGTTCCCCTCGCGAGGGGAACACCCGCCCCCGCCTATGGCTCCGCCGGCTGCGGTGGCGGCGGAGGCCTACCCTTGCCTCGGGTAGCCTTGGTGGGCGGAGCGCAGGCCTTGCTGCTGGCCCGGTGATCGGCCGGCTTGCCAGCCGCCGCACATGCATCGCAGTGCGGCGTGGCACAGCACCCTGCGGACACATGACCGGGCTGACTGCAGCGGAAGCATAGCCCGCTGCGGTCCACCTCCGAGGCGCACCGGACTGACACGTGGTGTCCCACGTGGCAGCGGTAGCACCTCAGAAGTCTGGGCTCCAGCAGCTTAACCTGCGCTGAAACCCAGCCCACCAATAGCCTTCGGCCCTCCACAATAGTTTTCGCCGCCGTCACAGGGCAGCATACCGTAACGGTATGCACACCCGTGGGGTCGGGACGTAGGGTGCCTGCCCTGACCTGATCAGCAGGGCACCCACCGGACCTGGCGACGGCGGCCTTCACCTCCTCCTTGGTCACTGAGTCGTCCAGACCCAAGATGCGCAGGTCTGCGCATCTGACGGGCCTGGACACTCGGGCCTCGTCCGCGTTTAGGGACGCTCTGAGCTTCTCAGCTAGAGCGTCAGCGGACGGGCCGCTGGCTTCCCCGGGGACCTCGAGCATACGAGCCCCCGTCGCCGTGACCTTAAGCCGGAGGCCCCCGGTGATCCCGAGCTCCCCGAGGTCCACCGCCTCCTTTGCCTTTGCCAGCAGGTCGCGGTAGGACACGCCCCTCTGTTCCGCTTTCGGCTGTAGTGTGATCACTACAGCCGCCGTCTTAGGGGCGTGGAGCCTAGCCGCGATCTTATGCTCCCTAAACTGGCGCTGCCGCTCTTGGTTTCGGGCCTTTTTGGCCGCCTTCCGCCCCTTCTTCTTCTCCCCAACCACCTGCCATCCGGCTTCAGCCGCGGCAGGTGCAGGGGGGCTGCTGGGGGGGCGGTGGCGGCGGCGGCGGCTGACGTGCTGCCGGCGAAGGCCCACTCGCTGCTGGGACCGGCGCCGGCACAGTCTTCTGTGCAGCCGCCTTTCCCTTCCTCGATTTGGCCGCCTTTGCCGGCGCCGGTTTCGCCGGAGCCGGCTTTCCATGGGGGGGCACCGCCGCAGCCCTGCCAGAGGGCTGGCTGGAAGGCCCCGATCCGGGTGCGGCAGCCGTGGCAGCCGCATACGAGGCCGCCTTCGGACCCGTGGCCGCCTTGCTTGCCGCCAGGGGGGGGCGCAGAACGATTCCCTCCAGGACGGAGAACCGCGCCTGGAAGGAAGCCAGCTCCTTCCGAACCAGGTTCAGTACCTGGTTCTCCACCGGCTCGGGCTGGCTGGGTCGCTGCGTCTGGCCCCCCTTTGGAGGTGCCACGCAGGAGCCAGACTCCCGCAGACTGGCCAGGTCTGCTTGGAGCCTGGCGTTCTCTTTTTGGAGAGCCTCCGTGGCGGCCGACAGGCGGGCCACCTCCGCCCGCAGTTTAGCCAGCTCCTCTCCATCCATCGTAGGAGGGGGAGGAGGACGAGGAGGTCCGCCAAAGTTGGCCTCCGCTGCCGCCATTATGGAGGCAGAAGCCGCGGGTATGGCCTTGAGTTTTGAAGATGTCTTCATCTTCAAGGCCACGCCCCTAATTGCGGCTTCCACCTCCTTTGTGAACCTGGCCTTACGCTCCGCATCAGAGCCGCCAGGTGCACCCGTCTCTTCGCTTGACCCAGGAGCAGTCACGCCCGGGTGGCCTCCCTCTTCGGCCAGCCTCGCTGACCGCTCAGAGGCAGAGAGCCCCGCCCTCTTGCCTCGGATCCCCCCGCGCCTGCTTGTGGGGATCTTCCGGGCCTCGGCCAGCTCTCCCTCGGATGACGACCCTTGGTCGCCATCCCGCCTGGACCGCTTGCGGAAGAACTTACTGTTCTCCGCAACAGTCCCGGCCCTCTCGCGGCGGGAGCTCACTGAGCCTCCCCCGCTCACCTCGCTGGATGCTACGTCGGACTCCGACCCCGCATCCCTCCTCTCCTCTTCGTTGCCGTTGCCGGCGGTGTTGGTTTTTGGTTTTTCTTTTTTATCCATTTTTGAACCCACGAGAATGGGGGAAATAAACTCCTAACTAGGCAGAGACCCCTGTACCTAGTATTTATTACTCGCCAGGGGGTCTGCAGGTACCCTGGCGAGGAGCGCACTAGCGACTGATTCGTTCTCTGGAACACCCGTCAAACATACATCCCCTCGCGGTGCGTCGCCGCTTGGGATTCGGGGTAACTTTTTATAGAGGTTGTCTACCTCGCGGTCCGGGCGGTTAAGCCAAGACCCTCGGTCCCTGTCGAAGCCGCGAGACTTGATCCACGACACTTCGACGGTGGGATTACGAGACCGGCGGTGACAGAGGAGGACGATCCTTCTCTGTCTGCTCGGAGGCAGGGTGAGTGCACACCGAGCCCGCCCTCACTCCTCTGCTATGCCCTCTGCTGAACAGAGGGGCACGCAAAGGAACGCACCTTTGGTCCGGGTCGGACCCCACCCATGTCAGAATAATTGGCCGCGGCAGTACCACTCCCCGAGGGATAAGAGGAAATTCTCATTTCCTCTCATTCCCCGGAGAAGGATACTGCCGCGCCCGGGGTGCACCGGCCCAGCAGCTGCTCTTCCCTCCAGACGTATCGAGAGGGACGAGCAGCCGCCGGACACACGTGGAGGACTTCTGACTTCGCACCCCATATCGTTCCACCTGGCCGTTTGATTTGGGACTCGCGACAGCATTCAAGATGTATTTTATACCTCTATCATAACAGTATCTTTTAAATAAGTTAGACGTGAAGCAACTGCCACGATCACTGATCAAACGGTCAGGCATTCTAAATGTATAGAATATGTCATCCAGGGCACGAATTACGTTTTGTGTATTAGTGTTTCGGACTGGCTTAATAAACACAAACTTAGTAAACGAGTCTACCACTACTAGAAGGTAAGAGTATCCTCGTTTGGATCTGACAAAGGGGCCCAGGTGGTCAATATGCAGGGTGTGAAACGGTGACTATACTTTTTCGATTGGATGTAATAAGCCTTCGTTCGTACACGTGGACTTCTTAGCGTAAGCGCAATCGATACAAGCGGACACATACTTTTTAATAAACCGTGACATTTTTGGAAACCAATATTTACTTTTAATCCTTTCCAAAGTTTTTCTAATCCTAGGTGACCAATATCGTCGTGATTCATCCTACATATTTGCCACCTCGCCCCCTTTGGGACTGCCCAGCGAACATTATCCTTATCACCGTTGACATACCTATAGAACTTATTATCTCGAACCACATAATTATCTTTGATATATTGGAGACTCTTGGGGTCTAAATCCTTTTCTAAAACTTGTTTAACACGTTCTAACTCAGAGTCCCCCAGCTGAAGGGTATGTAACCAGTCTTCGCTACTAATAACAATTACTTGAGGACACAGACTAAAGGAATCAGTCACAGAATCATTTGAAATAGGATTGCGAGATAACGCATCTACATGGGTCATTTTAGTGCCTGATCGATATTCAATTGAACAATTGAATTCTTGCAGCAATAGCCACCAGCGCGCTATCCTAGGTATGAGATCGCGTTTCAAGAAAGTGGAACGAAGAGCACTACAATCGGTGACTATTTTAAATTCCTTACCTAATAAATAGACCCGAAATTTCTCTAATGAACGAATAACGGCCAGCGTCTCTAATTCGTAAGAGTGATAATGTTTTTCCTCCGGTGACGTTCGCCTACTACAATAAGCATCCTTACACCGCTGTAAGAGTATGCCTCCAACGCCATCCTTGCTGGCGTCAGTATGCAATTCAGTCTCCGCGTCGTGGTCATAAATAGCTAAAACTGGTCGATCTATTAATTGTGATTTAAGCAGTTGGAATGCATTGGCTTCTTCTTGGCCCCAAACCCATGTGGAATCCTTTTTTAATAACTACATAATTGGTGACGCTAATTGAGCAAAATTTTTGATAAATTTTCGAAAATAACTAGCAAGCCCAAGGAATTGCCTAACACCATGAATGTTAACTGGCCGTGGAAAATTCATAACTGACTGAATTTTCTTTTCACCGGGCCGAACTCCTGATGAGCTAATCTCATAGCCAAGATAATCAATATGATCAAGCAAAAAATTGCATTTCGACAAATTTAGCGTAAGATTTGAATTTTCTAACAGCTTGAGAATTTGTTCGAGCCTATCTAGACATTCAGCAGCATTTTTACCAAAAACAAGCACGTCATCCATGTATGCTGTAGCATGAGTGAATCTGGCTGACCCAAGGACCTTATTAATCATCCTCTGAAAAATTGCTGGTGCGTTGGCTAAACCAAATGGCATACGGTTGAATTCGTACAATCCATCTGGAGTAACAAATGCTGTTAGATGTTTGCATGGTTCCGAAATTGGCACCTGGTAATATCCAGATGCCAAATCAAGCGTAATGAAACACGCTTGACCAGACAACCTTGCTATCTCATCGTCTATGATCGGCATTGGGTATCTTTCTTTCACTGTTACAGAGTTCAACATTCTATAATCGACACACATTCGAAAAATTCCATCTTTTTTACGAACTAAAATAATAGGACTGGCGTACTCGGACACCGATTCTCTAACGATCCCTAATCAAATCAAATCAAATCAAATCAATTTATTTGTGAACCATAGGTATTAACATTTTAGATGGATCTTAAGAACTAGATAGCGCGCTATGGTTTGTCAATTTTGACATACAAATATTTATAGAAAAACATGCATGCATGCGTAGTTAAGAGCTTTATATAATAAAAAATTATTAACAGATTGGAATTAAATTAGATAATTAGTTTACATTAAATTACAATACTTTAAATCTTCTTTGGTATTAAATTATTATCATTCAAAAAGTCTTTTATTTTGTAGTAACATTTGTCAATTAGTAATAATGTGAGAGCCTTTTTAAATTTAATGTAATGGTTACACAAAAATTAAAACCAATTAATAAAATCTTTAAAAAACCCTACACCCTTATTGGTTCGTGCTATCCGTGATATCCGTCTGTCTGTCTATTTGTTCCTATTTTCTCTGTAACATACATATAACTGAATCGTTAATCGTTTCCTCGACCCCCTCAGTTATATACTTTCTTCGCGATATGTTCCTCCGCAAAACAAACGCATACCATGACTATCGATTCGCGCAACTTCTCAGTCAAGGGTCACCGACGCAACTTTCAGACTTCCTCTTACACACTCATCCATGACTTTTTGCAAATTAACAAAATAGAAACCAACTTCAAGGGAATTTCGGTGGCTTCTAACCTATTTTCGTTGGTTGGCGCTCAAAGTTCTTAGCTCGCTAAGCTGGCTCATGCATTTTTTCTAACATTTACAGATATATTACAGCTCCCCACACACAAGCTCATAAATGTGGTTGGGACTACATGATACGAGCTATGAGCATGGTATGAGCTTGTGTGTGAGAAGCTCATGGCTAACCAACGGGTTCGTTCCATATTGTGATAAGGGGCTACCACGGAGCCCTACACAGCGCGTGGCCGGACACGCACTTGGCCGGTTTTTTATAACCTCAAAACCCGAAAGTATTTTAGATTTAAAACAATTTCCATAAGTGTCCGTTAGTTTAATTTAATTTCAGTTGAATGTAGTCATAGTTATGAACAAGGACAGAAATTTTGCATGGCTATTGCTTCTTAGGCAAATAGAAAAAAAAAAAAATGTCCTTAACGTTTTAAGGGTTCCGTTGCCGAATAGCAAAAAACGACGTACGACGCATATTCATTGTCAGGTGTACTGAAACGGACTTATGGTACCTTTCATCCCGACAAAAAGTACTTTTCCCGAGGAAAACAACAATAACGTTCTTATGATAAAAGACGGCGCCACGTGTCTTTTGAATCACGATTGAATTGTATTTACAAGCAGAGTCCGTTTATTTCAATGCGCTCAACTACTTATGTGTTTTTGTTTTCTTAGATGGTCAACGAGATAAGAAAAAATTCAGAGAGGACTACACTTATATAGACGCAGCAGAAAGTTTCTACAAGTTTCACACGACAGCCGTGACTTGGTTTGATGCTAAGCAAGTGTGTGCTCAGGAAGGAGCCAGTTTGTACTACCCAGAAAACGACGATGAAGCAAATGCTGTTGGATCGTTTTGGAATAGTACTCACCCTGGTGGAGAAATATTTGTGGGAATGTCAGACTTTTAGTACTAGGAGTATACGAGACTATAGACGGTACGTACTTACCTATACAGTAGGTATGCTTAGTGCGAGTTTTTTTACGTATTGAGCGCGGTAACGTTTACGCAAATTTGTATGGCGCTGGGTGAGCGTCACCTAGCGTAATACGTGAGAACTACAAATTGTGAGTAATAATCGACTATCGCTAACTTGCGAGTGTGAGATCCTAATAAACATTCATTCGTTTCGCGTTAACTCACCGTGAGAAGTGGCGCGTACATTAGTAACCGGCCAAAATAAATTGACATTCGTATTTTGTGTTAATAATAGAAGCGACTGCCTATTCAACTAGTGGTGGTTATACAACGAAGTTAGACGACATTACTTATCTGTGGTCAATGTCATTAGTTTTGTTTGTGTTTACGAAACTTTGTTGTGATTTGCACGCAGTTTTGAATTATTGTTAAAAATAAAGAGTGAGTTAAAAATAATGGAGCAGTTAGTGTAATTTATATCTTTTGGTGTGTAGATCCATCTGTGTGAAGTTTGTAAAACTAAGTTTGTTACTTTTTAGTCATGGAGATCTAAGCAAATTATCTAATAATGCCCGAGTGGCTTGTAGTGGAGCACTCTATCTTTGTTTACGTGACCGTGTTTACGTTTTTGTGGCGGTAAATGTTGTGATAATTTAAATGGTAAAAGAATATAATGCAGCAGAATCTTGAACTGACTTTATTAAACTTACAAGTGACAAGAAAAGACTAAAGAGACACAACCATAACTTTTTAAAGAAAGAGTATTAATATACAACATGCCCCCTCAAAAAGTTAATTCCATGGCACTCATAATACAAAGGCATAGAAATAAATAAACAAAACCATTACGATATACCAATCATTTGCAAACAACTGCGATGCTTTGTTGGACCCAAAGGTTTCGTCAAAACATCTGCAGGTAACCTGTCTGTAGGCATGTACCTAAGTTCAACGGTTTTATCGTTCATTTTTTCTCGGACAAAATGAAACTTTACATCAATATGTTTTGTCCTATTGTGGTGAATAGGATTCATGGCTATTTTTTGTGCACTCTGACTATCCGTATACAAAACTATGTTAAGTGACGTACCTGTTATATCGGATATTAGTCTTTTTAAAAAGCACGCATCCTTTACTGCTGTAGCCAATGCCATATATTCAGCTTCAGCGGACGACAAAGCCACTGTGGGCTGTTTCTTGGCTTCCCAAGAAATAGGGCCACCTGCAAGCTCAAAATAGAACCCAGTGTATGATCGTCTATCAGTTGAACAATTTGCCCAGTCTGCATCTGAAAACCCCGTCAAAGTTGTAGTATTACCTTCTTGTTTCCTGTATGTAATACCACTATATTTTGTCGCTTTCAGATAACGTAGACATCGTTTAGCAATATTCCAATGTGACTGATCAAATTTAGAGTTAAATTGACTCAAATAACTCACCGTGTAGGCTATATCTGGTCTAGTATTCACAGCCAAAAACATTAGACAGCCTATTAATTCTCTGTAAGGATGCTCGCACTCACCTATACCAGGTTTAAGTTGTTTCTTGACCAGTGGAGTAGACACACCCTTACAATCTTGCATGTTAAATTTCTTTAGCAATTTTTCAATATAAGTACTCTGAGATAACTTCATTCCACATTTATCATGACGAATATTTATTCCCGTAAAGAAATTAATTTGTCCAAGATCTTTAGATGAAAAATATTTTACAAATTGACGTCTGAAGTTGTCAAATGTAATTTCATTTTTATACAAAATTACTAGATCGTCGACGTATACAGCTAGAACCAAGGAGTCTGAGGCCGAATTGTTTTTAAAAATACATGGTTCAGATGTAGGCACAAAACCAAGAAGCGACAAAGTTTGTTTTAACTTTAAATTCCAGGCTCTAGGTGCTTGTTTCAACCCATAAAGTGACCGTTTTAATAAACACACTTTCGACTCTTCCCCTTCCTTTACAAAACCTTCTGGCTGTGTCATTTAAATTTCTTCTTCTAGATCACCGTTCAGAAAAGCTGTGTCCACATCCATGTGCCGGACCTTATAATCATACTGCACTGCAAGTGCTAACAAGGTTCGCAATGACGAGTTGCGTACAACTGGAGAAAACGTTTCGTGGTAGTCGACACCTTCTCGTTGTCGAAAACCTTTTGCTACTAGGCGCGCTTTATACCTAACAACGCCACCTTTCGCATCTCGCTTCAACTTGAAGACCCACTTGCTAGGAATACATATTTTTCCTTTTGGCTTGTCAACCAAAACCCATGTGCCCTTTTTGACTAAAGCATCATACTCGTCTTTCATTGCTAAAAACCAGTTATCTTTTTCATCGCTGTTAATCGCAGCCCGATAACTATTTGGATCATAGCATCCATCGTCTAGTAGAGTATTATACGAGAAGTAATCCGGTGGTTTGCGAACTCTTGAAGGATATCGCCTTGATTCATTTGAGGAATCTGCAGACTCACCTGATTGCTGATCATCAACATCGTTGACCTCTATATCGTCTGTTTCACCGATTTCAACATCAGCATCCTCAGCATCCAGGAAAGAAGTATCCATGCTTGGAGCATCTACCTCACATCTCCCAGGTGAAGACGAAGGTAGTACTTCTTGTCTTAAAACTGCTGGCGTTGGTAACTGTGACAACAAATTGACAATATCAGAGTTAACAGTATCTACAGGCCCAGTATTTTCCTTCAGTCCAGTAAAATTATTTTCAAAGAATGTAACATCTCTTGACTTTAGTAACCGTCTTGGACTTATCGCATTCCGGAAATAATAAGTACGAGGATCATTTGAATATCCTACAAAAATCTGTTCCTCAGCTTTCATGTCCAATTTACGTCTCTGGCTTGATGGAACATGAACCAGCGCTCTGCATCCAAAAACCTTCAGATGAGACAGATCGGGTTTTTTATTAAACCACATTTCAAATGGTGTTTTACCACTAAGCGCGCGGTGTGGTGGTCGATTTTTCAAGTAGACACTTGTCTCCACTGCATCCTGCCAAAAAGCTTTTGAGAGAGAACCATGTGACAGCAGTGAGCGAGCCTTCTCTACTATGCTACGGTTACACCGTTCACTCACCCCATTTTGCTGAGGGCTGTAAGGTGCTGTCGTTTGCCAATCGATACCCAGTGACTGAACATAATCCATCAGCTCCTTATTAATGAACTCAGTCCCATTATCTGACCGTAAAGCCTTAATTTTTCCACCAAACTGTCTCTTGACAAGTGAATGAAAAGAACAAAACTTATTTTTGACTTCAGTTTTAGAAGATATAAAATACACAAAAATAAAAC
Source organism: Xestia rhomboidea (assembly GCA_963853795.1). Lineage (NCBI taxonomy): Eukaryota > Metazoa > Arthropoda > Insecta > Lepidoptera > Noctuidae > Xestia > Xestia rhomboidea. The sequence continues at coordinate 7,864,062 of OY970767.1, read as the reverse complement.
GTGTATAATCATCTATAAAAATAATAAAATATCTATTACCTGTAAATGAATTAGTAGAAAAAGGTCCACAAACATCGGTATGAATCAATTCAAGTGACGAAGTAGCTTTCCTATATTTTAAGCTTCTGAATGGCTTTCTAGACTGCTTACCCTCTATGCAGGGTATGCATGGTTCTTTGTCAATTTCCGTGTACTCTACGCCGATAGCCTGGCCTTTTCTAAGCAGATCCATACCAATTCGACATAAATGTCCTAACCTCTTATGCCAAAGCTGGAAGTTGGAACAATCAGAGTGCACAAGTTTAGCTGAAACATTATTGAACATATTAATTGAACAATTTAAAGTATACAGCCCATTACTTAAAGAACCATACACTAAAATATTATTACTATTAGCTAAATCACACTTTGTGTTATAAATAGTACAGCCTTCATTATCAAAAATTACGGAGTAACCTTTCTTTACTATTGTATTAACTGAAAGCAAACTACAGTTTAAACCAGGAACATGAACTACATTTTCTATTTTGTACGCCAATGTATCCGTATTAATGCATACATCACCAATACCAACCACCGCCACTTTGTGTCCATTAGCCACAGTAATCGTTCCACCTTGTACTGGCCGATAACTGCTGAACCACTCGCGATGCGGAGTCATATGAATGGTTGCACCGGAATCTATAATCCATTTCCCTTCATGTTGTATATTAATACTCTTTCTTTAAAAAGTTATGGTTGTGTCTCTTTAGTCTTTTCTTGTCACTTGTAAGTTTAATAAAGTCAGTTCAACATTCTGCTGCATTATATTCTTTTACCATTTAAATTATCACAACAGTAAATTACGCTTCTTGTGCTTTTGCGGTCTCAAACATTCTCCAAACGAAATAATACGAGATTCCTTTGTAAGTTTCATTCACAATATGAAATTAAATTAAATTACTTTGTTATTTCACCACTCTCACGATGCTCTCACCACAAAATCTTAAGTGACAACTTTTCACGCTCGCAAGTAATTGCGTTGCGTATTCGAGCTGTCCAAACTGTCAAAATTGTAACTTGCACTCGCGTTAAACACCAAACGTTAGCGATGTGCTCGAAACGGTCCTCACTTTTTAGGGGCACTCAATTGTCATTATCGACGACGTAAATGTTAACGTGAACTCGATTTACGTGATCGAGACGTTACTCGAATTTTAGTATGACACTCGCACTAAGCATACAGGGAAGAAAGGACATCATAATTCTGAACCATATAGACATTTTCCGTCGGTAATTAAAAAAACGGGCAAAATGTATGGAACAGCATATTTTTTAAAAAATTATCGATGAAAATTGAAAACAATGAAACTAATGCATCCCCGTGGTATAATTTCGCTAAACTAACTACGACGAACTAGTAGGTAAATAATTATGTGAATCACTGTTTTTACAAAAGTAAACCAATCTTCATGTTATTATTATTATACACATTTATTTCTTTAGGAAAGTCGCTCTCTGAGGTGTACCACAATTGGAGTAACGGTGAGCCGAATAGTATCAGAGGTTCACTGCGCTGCATCCATATGACACCAAGCAACCGAATTGTGGTTTCCAATTGTACAGTCAAGCGACCTTTCATTTGCAAGAAGAGCCTCCAGTCTCTACAGTGGAACTATTGCTGCGATATTTTCGATCTAGGTAAGAGTCTTGGTAAGACAGGTAATACAACTTACAAATACAAATAAAACAAATTTGTTGTGTCCGATCAAGTGCAAAACTGCACTATTGACGAAGAGCTTATTGGGTGTTGCTCCCAAAATTTATAATAAACTACCAGATAGAATTAAATGTTTGCCTTTATATAGATTTAAAAAGTCTCTTCAGGGGGGATACTACTAGACAAATGTTACTACAGTGTTGATGAATATTTAAATGATAATTTTTTGGTATACATTTTTCTGCTTTGTAATTTTACTATTTTTAATTTACATTTTATAGTGGTTTTCTTTTTATGATTTTTAATTGTATGGACATTTCGTATTTGTGAATTTTTATTTTAATTGATTTTTAATTAATTTTTAATTGACATTTTATTTGTAATCTTTTATTTGAATTGACATTTTATTTATAATATTTTATTTGAATTGACATTTTATTTGTAATTTTAATTGTTTTTTTTTTATTCAAATTTGTATGTCAGTAACGACAAAACATAGCAAGAGCTCTAAATATTTATAAGATCCTTAATGTTTATACCTATGTTTTACAAATAAATAATTCTGATTCTGATTCTGAACTTTCATAACAGATTTCATTGCTGAATTCTCACGTGACTAAGAATTGGTCTATTAAATATAAATTACTGCTCCGTTATTTCAAAACCTTATTAACTACATATTTACCAAGCTCAGTTTGAACTAAACAATTCCCTTTATTTACAGATTATACTGTTAATAAGGTTACTGGCAATTGTTACAAAGTGCACGATACTCCATTGAACTGGATCGACGCCTATGCTGCGTGTCACGCAGAACAGTCCTACCTGGCTGTGATCAACAATCAGTTGGAGGCGGAATATCTTGTGAACTTAATGGAGTCCGCTTCGAAACGGAGAGCCGAAGGGAACTACTTTAGAGGCATATTTCACGTGGGCTTCCATAACATAACACACGAGGGCTGGCGTACAGTAAAAGGTACGTGCCATGAAAATGTCTTTGCCTGCCTCGTTAAATCTTCATCCACAATGGTGTCAGTATACAGTTTTACATAAACTGTGCTGGGCAGAGGCCCCTCGTTGCCTCTTTTTCTTCTTCCAAAGCTCTTTACCTCAAATTAATCTTAGTCGCGCCGCTCGCATTTGCAAATAATAATCTGTCCAGATTATGGGGATATGATGGGGAAGTGGAAGTGTGAGGTGTGTGACCTTGAACCATGTGCACTTGTGCATTGCAAATAACATAACATCACGCCTGTAATCCCCGAAGGATTAGACAGAGCTGTACCTAATAGGACACCGACATATCACCAGCATGTTATGTAAATAGGAGGCATGCGTAGGTATTGACATCAACCGGGCACATAAAGAAAGTGGCTGCTACTGAGAAATTTCTGATGAAAAACCTAATAACAGTTAACCCGCGCAACCTGGGAATCAAACCTAGGACGTCATGCTCAGGTGTAGTGCTTGTAACGTGGCCACTAGGCCAACGAGGTAGTGCAACTGGACTTGTGCTGTTACTCTGATGGTTGCACTTTGAGGTTAGACATCCGTTGTTTAGTGAGTGAGCCTTTTACATCGATGGCCACCTGAACTTTGCAACCCATGCGTTTATGATGTACACACATTTGTTTTTGTGTGTTGTTGTTTAATTGAATTCCAGAGTTGTTTTGACTTAAAATTTATTGGTTTTCCAGGAACACCGATGAATGAAGATGTCAACGGCTGGTGGGGCAACAACCAACTGGAAGGCCGTGATCAGTGCGGCTCAATGTTCTACAACGGACGTCTGGGCAACATCAACTGTGACACGAAGAGCTTCTTCATTTGTGAACATGAAGTGGGCAAATCAAACTTTGCACTCCTACAGACAAACAACTTCTAATTAACAATCTTTGTATTGATCATCTTTGTCTGCATTCAAATTTATAGCTGTAATATAATTATTTGGTATTGTTTTTAATTTTGTGTAACACTGATTAAGGGTTTCGACAAAATTAAATTAAAGCATGCTCATCTCGAGACGTTTTGATCTTATTTCTGTCCCCATTTTCTTTTGGCGCCAAACAGTATGGGTTGCACTAATCCCCAAGCTTTTTTTGTTAAATCTGACCCATCACCTATTTTGACTAGGTTTGTTTGTCCTGAGTACAGTCATTTCACTGTGATTCTGACAGTCGTGTCAGTGGCAGATCTTTAACTTCGGTGCAAAAAGATTGCATTTGAGTTGCTGTTATCACTGGTAATATAACTTTAAACACAATAACACAGTGAATGTGGGCAATGAAAAATAGCTAAAAAGCTATTCTGCTCATGGCTCATGGCAGCCCTCGACGGATATTCTTGATTGTTTTTAATTCGGGGGTTTTTAAATTATTTTATCCTTTTTCAATTACTTTTAACCGTCGTGGGTTTTTTCAAATTTTTAATTTTGCTTTCTATTTTAATATTTTTAGTGAGCATAGAATATTATGTAAATAACGCGCTGCCCTAGTGAGTTACTACCGTAACATCTATTTAAGAACTCTCACTAATCAACCACAAACTGCATCTAAACCGGACTAGCACTAAGAAATGTTACTGCAGCGCCCCTTGGCGAGTTGTCACCGTAACACCTATCTAAAAACATGCACCAATCAAACCCAAACCCATCACTGAAAACTGCATCAAAATCGAACTCGTAGTTTTGGAGAAAAATGGCAACATAGATTTGCACAAACAATGTTTGCTGCAGCGCCCCCTGGTGAGTTGTCACCGTAACACTTATCTAAGAACATGCACCAATCGAACCCAAACACATAAATGAAAACCGCATCAAAATCGGCCTAGTAGTTTTGGAGAAAAACGGCAACATGGATTTACACAAACACACACACAAACATACTCTCACCCTAAACCAACCCCAAACGCATATACCGTCTCCGTTCCGTCGTGGGTAAAAAATGACATAATGTTGTTGTAATTGAAAACACAATATCAACAAACTAGACATTTAGAAACATCATCAAATCTACATGGTGTAAGGGACAGTCCTCCGCAAACAGACAATTCCGGTGGAATATGTTTGAAAATAAGGAGCTGAATGAGGGTGGATTCAGCTCCTTATTTTCAAAAATATTCCACCGGAATTTTTTTTCAGGAAAGTTTTCAATTTTTTAACGTTTTTTCCAGTTGTGATGATCGCATGATGCGGGGGCTGGGTACCACATTCAATCTACCTACTCCGACCATCTTATCTTGCTACTATTAAGAATGCGAAAGTTTGTGAGGATGTATAGATGTTTGTTGCTCTTTGATGAAAAACGGGTTTGGATGAAAGGCATACAGACCGATCCCACTGTCTATTACTAATGTCAGTTTGATTGTGGTGAGGTTTCCAAATGGTGCGAATACAGGCAGTCTCCGTTATCAAGTTATAAACAGCCAAAATGGTGAAAATAATAATTCCCAGAATGCAAAACACGTAATCGTTAAACAAATCTATACTAATATGATAAAGCTGTCGATGTTACGTTATAAGTCTGACGAAGTACGCAAAAATGGGTCCTATCGCTAGTATAAGTTTCTCTGACAGAATACATATATAATGTATATAATGTATGTGTGTATATAATGTATTCTGTCAGAGAAACTTTATATTATTATCTATGTATGTATGATTAAACGATTAATAATTGGATGGAAATCTTTCGCCACTTTTCGCTTCGCTGAATAATTACTTCATTAAAGAACCGGCCAAGTGCGTGTCGGGCCACGCGCAGTGTAGGGTTCCGTAGTAGCCAGTTATACAATATAAGTAGAACGAATAATCAACAGTATCAGATCAGTAAACTTATTATATCACTCGTTAAACTCATCGGTACGACATAAAAACCGGCCCAGTGCATGTCAGAACAGGCTCAGTGAAGAGTTCCGTAGTCGGGATGAATAATTAAATATTTTATTACAAGAACAAACTTACATTCACAGTTGAAAAGCAGGTACAGGCAGGTACTTAGGGGATAAGTAATGTATCTCCAAGTACATTATACACCACTTATTTTTAATTAGTACAAATACTTAAAGGGCTTAGAAGGTTTTTTTATTATACAGGGTTAGTTTTAAATGACCAGCCAAAATTTAAAATTAAGATTTAGATATCAAACCAATTTGTCGAAAAATATAAAAAAAAAAATAGCATTCATTTGAAAATATCCTAAAAATTTCCTAAATCATAAACCTAGTGGGACTCAATGCACTTGTGTGCGTGCATGCACCGCCACTATTTAGGTTGTTAAAATGAATTGTACTGTTGCAATAACCACACGTTCGCTTTTTAGTGGTGAACAGGAAATAAATTTTATTTTAAAAAAAATGTATTTTTTTCATAATATCGAAAATGTTATCGATTATAAATCATCTCTGAAACTTTGGCCGGTCATTGAAAACTAACCCTGTGTATATATAAAGTTTCAAAACACAATATTAATAAACAGCAAAGTTATTGGCGTTTGTTTGTATCCCAAAATGTCACTCAATTTATGGAAATATTGTACAGGCCATTCACAATCGACACCAAACAATATAATAATTAACTCACGTACACTCAACAGCAAAACTAAGTTCGTTTTTCATAGCATAACGAAACACAAAGTGAAGCATATCTCAAAAATTTTATATCAAAATCTTATTGAAACAAATTTTTGTTGAAACTTTTAACATTCTATAAAAACCTACATTTTTTTCAGAATGATCCATTAAATCAGAATGATTCTCTTACTTTAAAAATTAGAGAGGGACACAATTGTAGAAAAAATATAGAAAGATTATTTTACTATCCCACGTTTTTTGCTATTTGGCTACAGAAACTTAAAAAGCTGAAGAGTTTGTTTGATTGTGAACGCGCGGAACTACCAGCCTGATTTGATTTTTTTTTTCCATTTGTTATAATAATTATTTAAGAAGGATTTATGTCATTTAATATAACGCCACGACCCTGAAGAGCCGAGCAAAACTTGTTTGTAGATAGATGCCAGCTATTGATTAATACAGGTTTAATGCGTGCCCGCCATTTTGAAAATAAAATAAAATGGCGCACGTTAGGCAAGACACATAATTCAAAGCCCCTTTCTATTTAGGTCCAATTCTTGTGCTTTTCGTGCCGACTGACTACTTCTCAAAATTTGCCCGAACAATAACAGCCTGCTCCCTGGAAAGCTCCCTGTCAATCAAATCTTGTGATGTGCATGATGGGCAGGACAGAAGAAGAGACAGGCCCTGTGACGGAGACTCACTTTGCTTGGGGGGGTAGGTGGTGCCTCATTTGGTCTGATTGTTTCTGCTGCAGCCATCAACCTGAGCGATTAATCGGTTAAGACTGGGTTGGTGGGTCTAAAATCATGTACTGAATTCATGATTCAGTTTGTGCACATGGTTGTCTTTAATAATAACCGATATAGTGTTTATAGGGACGTCCTCAAGGTAGGTGGAGTGACGACCTCCACAGGTTAGCTGGTAGCAGCTGTCGAATCGAGGTGAGTGGCGTGCATATGTCCAGCATTACACTGCTGTAGGCTGATGAAGGTAAGTATTTATATATTTAATACGTAAAAGATTGTTTGTACTTGGTAGACATTTTATTTCTATATTTGGATTTATTGATAATAGTTTGTAAAGCTCTTGAAAGGAGGTGGAAACAGGAGTGGTGGTCAACTTTAGTTTTAAAATAAGTTTACTGAGGTGTTAAAATTGGATGGTGTAACGTTCTAAAGCTAAAGCATGCCGCCTATTTGGCAGAATTGGTAAACATAACCTCAAGACTATTATAATTACTTGCCAATATTTATTATTAGCTTATTGAAAATCATCATATTTACCTTAAAGTCTAACTCAAAAACATCATTAACGATCTCAATAATTAGACTGTATCAGTATCGTTATTTTAATTAAAAATAGGTATTCCCTTTCCTCAACACAACTAATTGCGGAAAAGTTTCATGAAAATATAGGTAATCTTCTTATTATTGTAGACTCGATGTAAATGGAATAACCGTAACTGTGATAAGACGTACTTTATAAGGGGCCGTTCGTACCTGCAGCAAGAGTAGACGTATGTCGTATAGTTACAACAATGTATTCTAAAACAGTGTTAGTCTGTGTGGTGTACTTTATATCGGGTTCTGCACGTGAGTATTATATCATCAACGTTATTCTGTTTTAAAATTTAGTCAATGCTCAAAAACTATCTTAAAAAAACCTGCTAAGTGCAAGTCGGACTCGTGCACGAAGGGTTCCGTACTATATCAAAAAATCACGTTTGTTGTATGGGCGCCCCACTTAATTATTTATTTTATTCAGTAATTGTTGTTACAGCGGCAACAGAAATACATCATCTGTGAAAATATCAACTGTCTAGCTATCACGGTTCATGAGATTAAGCCTGATGACAGAAAGACAGCTTGACAGAGGAGTCTTAGTAATAAAGTCCCATTTTTGCCCGTTTGTCGGTACCCGGTAATTGGTATATCAGGCAGCATCCAACGAATGTTGTTTTAATTGTTGAAACATGTAGGTATAATAAAAGTCCGCAAATTTACGTTTTAAAGAGTTCTGTTGCTGAATAGCAAAAAACGAAACCCTTATAGGTTCGCGCTATCCGTGATATCCATCTGTCTGTCTATTTGTCCCTTTTTTCTCTGTAACATATATATAACTGAATCGTTAATCATTTCCTCGACCCCCTCAGTCATATACTTTCTTCGCGATATGTAGGAACATATCGCGAAGCACATAATCGAGACGATTCGCGCAACTTCTAAGTCACGGGTCACCGACGCAACTTTCAGATTTCCTCTTACACACTCATCCAAGACTTTTTGCAAATTAACAAATTAGAAACCAACTTCAAGGCAATTTCGGTGGCTTCTAACCTATTCTCGTTGGTTGGCGCTCAAAGTTCTTAGCTCGCTAAGCTGGCTCATGCATTTTTTCTAACATTTACAGATATATTACAGCTCCTCACACACAAGCTCATAAATGTGGTTGGGACTACATGATATGAGCTATACGCATGGTATGAGCTTGTGTGTGAGAAGCTCATGGCTAAGTAAAAGCAGCCACTTGGGGTGATCTTCAGGATAAGCCGCGTTTGCACAAATTGGGGTCAGTGGATAAGTGACCATCACCCAGTACATACCGACTTTCCTCCGTGTGAACCCGGTGGTCCCGGCTGTCATTTGCAAATCTTCGACAGTCGTGTTAAGTAGGGCTCTGTAGTCAATAGTGGGCCGAAAGTCTGACAACCAGTCTTCCAAGAAGAAGAAGTATCGTATTACCCAGTACTAAGTAGGTTGCGGAGGTCAATAGGCAGTCTCTCCATGTAAAATACTGGTATTCAGCTGCATCCTGTTAGACTGGAAGCCGACCCCAACATGGTTGGGAAAAGGCTAGGCAGATGATGATACTTTTTTTTTGTAGCCTTGTTTGTCCCACTGCTTTGCAAAGGCATCCTCCATATCCTTCCAGGTACTTATCTCCTGCGCCACCTTGGACCAGCCCTCGTGATGCGCATGCTAATCATCTCGCCACCTCTTTCTCTGTCTGGCCTCAGGGGGTCGTCCAAACTCCGATAATATACATAGATAATTTATAATCGGCGGTTAACGTTCCCACTGCTGAGACACAGGTCTCCTCTCCGAGGATTTACAAAGTGAATGCTAGACAAACAATCCGAAAGGATTTGGTAAACATTCGATTTTATTGGAAATCATCATTCTTTTGCCCTTTGGAGTCGGCGCAGCATGTCTTCTTCTTCCATACTTCTCTATTACTCGTCATCTCAGCAGTCACCTCGTTTCTAGTCATATTTATCCTTCACACAGTCCATTCATCGTTTGTTTGGTCTTCCTCTACTCTTATAGCCATCTTCATTCATACTTAACATATTCCTCACTCGTTTCAAGTAGGCCAGTTACAGGCACTTTTGAATTGTCGAAACAAAGATGAAAATTAAATGTAGCTACAGTCCCAGTCACAAGGCATAAAAACTGTGAAAGTACTGTAGTTGCCCATTCCCTAGCGTAGATCTCTATGGAGAAGAACGGGCAAGAAACTCCATGGACACTCTTTTAAATCAGAATATTGTTACAAAATCTTGGTTACATCATTCATGTTGAGATGGTATATTATGTGAGAACAATGTAGCAAGATGTGCACGTTAAAAGTGTCCACAGTAAAACAAAACAGAAAAAAAAAACAATTCAAAAACTAAAATAATTCATTAAAATAAGCCATGCCAACTGAGAGATGACCAGTCACAACTGACAGCGCCCGTTCACGGACATGACGCATAGATCAGCACCATTCAACTCAACCATTTTGAAGGGAACTAAATGATCCGACACATGCGCCACCATCAGCGAGACTTTTGAGTAAGCATGACATATTCTCAACCGCCAGGGCACATTCTAGTCAAGAAAAGACGTAGGTTTCCAGCGACTGATAGCATTCTAGTACATAGCACTCACACAATATGGGCTTTGCGATTATATAATACTTAAGGGATTGAATCTATACAATGCAAAGATAGTTGTACAATCTTCAGCAGCTCCAACAATACAATTAGTGCTATCCATTTATGCGCCCCTGTCCTTGTGGAGCAGGACCGGCATTGAGCCAAGCATTTTTATCAGCGATATAATCGTCCAATTTGTAATATGCTTGCTTACTTAATGTGCGTTTAATGCATGTTTTAAATTTTGTTTCATTCAGTTCAAGAATGCTTTGTGGAATTTTATTATAGCATCTCAAACAGTACCCCATGAAAGAAGAGTCTACTTTAGCGAGTCTGAAGCCTGGCTGAACTAATTGGTCCCTATTTCTAGTACTGTAATTGTGTCTGTCACCTCTTTTACCAAAATGATGTAGATTTTTCCTCACGTACATTATGTTTTAGTAGATGTATTGACAATGTACCGTCATGATGTTAATTTCCTTAAACAGTTCCCTCAGAGAATCGCGCCTACGAAGATTGTATATGGCTCTGATGGCTTTTTTTTGCAGAATAAATATAGATTCAATGTCTGCAGCTCGTCCCCATAATAAAATGCCATAAGACATTATACTATGAAAGTAACTAAAATAGACCAATCTAGCAGTATCTACATCAGTAAATTGACGGATTTTTCTAATAGCATATGCTGCTGAACTTAGCCGCCCCGCCAGAGATGTTAAATGAGAACCACATTGAAGCCTTGAATCAAGCGTAATCCCCAGGAAAACCGTTTTATCTACGAATTCAAGTTTCTCTTTATTGAATACTATATCACAATCGCACTTTTGACATTCGGTAAAGCAAATCTTATGCATTTCGTTTTTTTTTCATTGAGTACCAAATTGTTTGCTGTGAACCAATTATGGACTTGAAGTAGGGCATTATTCACGTCGTCTAGATTTTGGGCTCGTCTATTTATCTTAAAAATTAGGGAAGTGTCATCGGCAAATAACACCATATTTTGAGGTTGGTTTTTCAGTAAATACGGTAGATCATTTATATATACTAAGAAGAGGAAAGGACCCAATATTGAGCCTTGTGGAACCCCCATTTTGACTTTTAAACCCTGTGAATTAACACCATTTATTTGAACATATTGTTGTCTATCACTCAAATAAGATTTTACCAAACTAAGTGCAAGTTTACCTAGTCCGTAATGCTCAAGTTTCAAAAGTAATGTGTCGTGATTTACACAATCAAATGCTTTGGATAGGTCACAAAATATTCCTACAGCGTCTTGGGACTCTTCCCACGCCGCAAATATGTGCTTTAATAATACAATAACACCAGCGTCAGTCAAACCATACTGTTGATCGTGTAAGATTCGGTTGGTGTTAAAATGATGATTTGATTAAGCATTACCTTTTCGAACACCTTGCTAAAAACTGGCAACACGGATACAGGCCTATAATTATTAGTATCTTTACTATCCCCGGATTTGAAAAGAGGTATGACTTTACTGTATTTCATTAAATCAGGAAAAACTCCTTGGTCTACGCACAAATTAAAAATTAAAGCTAAGTAAGGAGCTATAGTCTCAAGTATGGATGTACAAACTTTGATAGACATTCCCCATAGATCTTCGGTCAGTTTGATTTTTATTTGCCGGAAAGCTTTAATAACTATCATAGGGTTTATGTGTTCAAATTTAAATTCAGCCTGGCATCCAGACACATTCGCCTTTAATAAATCAATTGGGACTTCAGGAGAGGAATTAAGACCCTCCGTAGTTTTTAACGGTATATCGGTAAAGAAATTTACAAATTCTTGAGCTACTTCCTGATTAGAGCTTTTAGGACCACATGCTGTATTTAATGTATAGCTAGTATTACGTATTTTCTTCCTGTTAGTCTCGCTATTTATGACTTTCCAAACTGTCTTTATTTTATTTTCTGCTGTTTTGATCTTGTTGCTAATGTGCAGGGCTTTGGCAACCTTGCATGTATTTCTAAAAAATTTTGAATACTTAGCAACATATTTGTTAAAAGTTTCAGTGTTTATATAACGCTTAAGGCCATAAAGCTCAAATAGTGTTTCCCTACTTTTTCTGATACCTCTAGTTGCCCAATCACTAAATATAAATTTAGGGCAAATACTTTTTGTCTTCTTTTCAAAAGTTTTGTTGAATTCAGTGTGAACGTTTGAAAAGAAATTATCATAAAATTGATTTATATTAATATCATCATGGCTAAATACACTTATCTTGTTCAGTAGGGAAATATTATACCTATTTAATTTGTTAGAAGTTATGGGTCTAAATTTAATCTGAACTTTTTGCAATGGTGTATTACTCCTAAAAGTTACTGTCTGTCCGCTATGGTCAGACGGCAGACAATTAACTATGGCTTTATCTATGTAATCACAATCGCAGAAAACATTATCTATGCAAGTAGCAGAAGATAGAGTGATTCTAGTAGGTTCTATAAAAGTGTTGGTCAAGTCAAATGACTTAAAAAGATTTAATAACCGACTGCTATTTGAATTTTCTTCTAAAATATTGATATTAAAATAACCACAAATAATTGTTGATTTTTTACAAGCTTTTTTTTTTTTTTTTTTGGATGGGAAATCATCAAATGACTTCTCCCGCTCTGGGCTGAGCAGGAGGGAGTGTCAGACTTTTACTGACTAAAACCCATCCATGTTCCTTCCTCGCCCTTTGTGTTCCGGGGCCACGGTATCTCTTTCGAATAGTCCCGCAGCCCCGGATTTATTACTAGCTGCAAGTTTTGCCAGGACATCTTCCATTATTGACTCAAATAAGGAAAAGTTTTGATAGTTTGGGGGTCTGTATACACACACAATAACATGCTTATCTAGCTCAACACAGGACAGTTCGACGCAATGTTCAGCCGAGAGACCTACTATGTCGTTACGTTGCTTATATTTAAAACAATTTTTTTACTAAAATTAGGGAACCTCCACGAAGCATAGTTTTATGGTTAAACCAGCTACCCACCATATATAGTTCTCATAATTAATAAGCATTTGGTAATCCTTAAGCCAATGTTCAGTAAAACAAATAATGTCAAACTTACTATTTTCTAAAAACAATTCTATTTCTAATAATTTGGAAGTAATGCCTTGGATATTTTGGTGGAATAATTTTAAAGTGTTCTGCTGAGGCCCTGTTTTACTAGCTAATTGACTGCAAGAAGATACCTTGCTGTTGGTAGGTTTAACAATATTGTTAATGGTACCTTCTGTTGTCTCACTTTCTAGTTTAAATTAATATTAATATTTGGAGTGAGGCCGGAGACTCCCGTGCCATCCTCAGACAACAAGACCCTATCACTAATAAACCCTAATTGAGAATTCTCCACGGTGACACATGGATCCTCCTCGGTACAATGTTTCTAAACATTTATAGCACTAATGCTATATTCATTTAAGGATTTTTTTCATTGTGTAGATGGACAAAAGTTTTTCCGGAACGACTACACCTATATAGAAACCGTAAAGGGTTTCTATAAGATCCACACGAATACACGGACATGGCCTGAGGCCAAGCAAGTGTGTACTATGGAAGGGGCCACTTTGTGGCATCCAGACAACGAAAATGAGGCCAACGCAGTGATATCGCTTTGGAACACTACCCAGCCTCAGTTCGGGTATGTGTATGTGGGACTGTCAGACACAAGGTCTAGAGGACTGTTGGAGACCACTGAGGGTACGTACACTATTTTGTAATTTGATCGTTCCGTACCAGATAATCATAATAGAGTAAGATCCCAGGGCCGCCAGACATTACTTATTTTCTCATCAACCAAATGTGTGGCATCGAGTAGTGTTAGTTTGTGCTGTGAACGTGTGGATACCTGCTAACTTGTGCCGACGGCCAACTTTTCAATATCAGTTGCGTATTTTTTTTATATGATATGTAGTAGTAACAGTAATAAAAAATAGACTGTGACGTGATTTTTGACGGTAATTTTTCCAAGCTTTTTAAGCGTCTGGCAGAAATTTCTGTCAAAGGTTGTGAGCAGTGTTAATTATTAAAAAAAAAACTACAAGATACAAAAAATCAGCACTCAAGCTTTAAGAAAAAAAATTACTATTTTTACGCAGCTTTAGCACTCGATATTGAAAAATTGGCCTTCGGCACAAGCAGTAGTAAGAGTTAGCACTTAGCAGGTATAAAAGGGTTCACAGTTGAATACTAACACTACTACCGAGTAGTGTTAGTATTCAACTGTGAAAATGTATGGCACCGGCCATACATTTTGTTAATGAGAAAATAAGTAATGGCCCGGGCCCTGAGATCTTAGGCTATAAGCACCAATTTAATTCTTCGTTAAATTGATTCTGTGTTCGTTCCGTTTATGAAAAACAAAGTCCTGCATCATTTACTGAAGCTGCATATGAAAGAAAACCACCACAAGAAAAAAACATGATAATATAGCTTTGTAAAACATATTGTTTTTTCTTTATTTTTTTAGGGAAGTCAGTCTCTGAAGTTTATAACAAGTGGCATCACGGTGTGCCGACCAACTATGGAGGCAGCAGAGATCTCTGTATTTACATACACAATACAGGCCTTATGGATGATTGGGACTGTACCTCTAGCTATCACTTCATTTGTAAGAAGAGTCTCCAGTCACTAGAGTGGAACAATCAATGTAATATTCCTAATCCAGGTAGGTAATCTTTGCGGGCCTGAGGACGGAGAGCTATGGGCTAGCTCGCCGTCCGTCCGTCTCATGACGACCGGCCGTGTCGAAGGCGCGTTCGTGTTCCACGCGCGCCTCAAAGAGTGTCAGCAATAATGAAGGGGTCCGCAAGGGCCGAAGCCTGCCGGGGCTGCGGGACTATTCGAAAGAGATACCGTGGACCCGTAACACAAAGGGCGATGAAGGAACATGGATGGGTTTTAGTCAGTAAAAGTCTGACACTCCCTCCTGCTCCGCCCAGAGCGGGAGGAGTCATTTGATGATTTCCCATCCGAAAAAAAAAAAAGGGTCACAATAGCAATGTTTGTCGCAGTTGCTCTGCAGTATGCCTGGTACATAGTTACCATCATGAACTGTAACAGTTCTATTCTGGAAGGAAGACCTTTTCATTAGAAACGGACTTTCTTGAGCTTGATTCTCAACCCAACTTATATCAATATTCGGAGCACAAAAACTCCATGGATCATCCACGAATCGATCTGGCTAATATACAAATTTGAAGCCGTCATGTAAAAAAATGAGCCATATCTCATCACATATAATGTTGTGTGATAAAACTTTCTTCCCACCCTATCATCATTATTTGTATAATAGTTACAAGTAAACTATCTACGTTTTTTTTTTAATATAAACTTAGGTAATTATGATGTTAAAAGAAAGGAGAATGGGCAAAAGGACTTGGACAAAACCTGCCCCAATTGTACAAAAATAAAAGTATTGCAAAGAATTAATAAAATTAATAATTTTTGGAAAATGCGTAATAACGTACGATAAGTAATAACAGCCGCTTGAGTTGATCTTCAGGATAAGCCGCGCTTGCACAACCTACTTAGTACTTGCGCTTCCGCAACCTACTTAGAATATTACCCAGTACTTAGTGGGTTGCGGTGGTCATAATTTATATCCTTAGTTTGTAAGCCCTGGCTGGGGGCCTTAAAGTAATTTTTGGCCACCACAGGATAGTCCGGTTAAGCAGTCAAGCAACCTTACAGAGTTGCAAGTGCGTGTGGTCATATCTGAAAAAAAAAAAAGAAGTTGCGGTGGTCAATAGGCAGTCTCTCCATGTAAAATATTCAGCTGCATGGTTGGGAAAAGGCTAGGCAGATGATGATACTTTTTTTTTGTAGCCTTGTTTGTCCCACTGCTTTGCAAAGGCCTCCTCCATATTCTTCCAGGTACTTATCTCCTGCGCCACCTTGGACCAGCCCTCGTGATGCGCATGCAAATCATCTCGCCACCTCTTTCTCTGTCTGGCCTCAGGGGGTCGTCCAAACTCCGATAATATACATAGATAATTTATAATCAGCCTTTAACGTTTCCACTGCTGAGACACAGGTCTCCTCTCCGAGGATTTACAAAGTGAATGCTAGACAAACAATCCGAAAAGAGTTGGTAAACATTCGATTTTATTGGAAATCATCATTCTCGTGCCCGTATCCTCATTTATTTGAGGTCGGCGCTGCAGGTCTTCTTCTTCCATACTTCTCTATTACTCGTCATCTTCATGCAGCCATATTCATTCTTCGTCCAGTCTATCCATCGTTTCTTTGATCTTCCTCTACTCTTTTTCTTTCTCACTCGTTTTCGATTTTATTGGAAAATCTTAGGGTATTCTGCTGTACGATTACACCTTTACGGTAATATCTTTTATATATTTCATTCCGTAGATGGACAAATAGCTGACAAGTTTTTCCGGAAAGACTACACTTATATGGAAACCGTAAAGGGTTTCTATAAGATTCACATGGATGCACGGACTTGGCCTGAGGCCAAGCAAGTGTGTGCTATGGAAGGGGCCACTTTGTGGCATCCAGACAATGAAAAAGAGGCAAACGCAGTGATATCGTTTTGGAACACTACCCAGCCTCAGTTCGGGTATGTGTATGTGGGACTGTCAGACACAATGTCTAGAGGACTGTGGGAGACCACTGAGGGTACGTACATTGTTTTGTAATTTATTCGTTCAGTACCAGATAAACTTAATAGAGCAAGATCCCAGGGCCGCCAGACATTACTTATTTACTCATTAACCAAATGTGTGGCATCGAGTAGTGTGAGTTTGTACTGTGAAGGTATGAATACCTGCAAACTTGTGCCAATGGGCCAATTTTACAGTTGCGTAAAAATAATAATAATAAACAATAGACTGACGTGATTTTTCACGGTATTTTTTGAAGCTTCAAAGCGTCTGGCAGAAATTTCCATCAAGGGGACCTCTTCTTGACGGAAAGAAGATGGACAAATCTTGTACCAAGTGTACAAAGAAAAAAGTATTACAAATAATTAAAAGAAAAAAGGAAAATGTTTAACGTACTATCATATATAGGGTGTAAACAACCTCATCACGAAGCTGTCAACCAAGCATTCTGTACATCCTTGTACTATACCAGATTTTGAAAAACAAAAAGTAAAGAAAAAGTCTCAGAAAAATCGGAGACATCTAAAGAAAACACAAGTCCCGGGTCTACACCTAACCACTGTCATATCTGACACCAATTTTGATGAACTTCTAGAGTTCAGATGAAGAACAAGAAGCTTATGTTGACACACCTGAAACAATGACTAGAGAAAGGCCGAAAAGAGATATAAATCAGCCTATTTAGATGAAGGATCTGAGAATGGGTACAGATTTTTATAACGCTGGTAACCTTATTTTATAGTCAATGTCACTTTGATTGACATAAATGTCTATGTTGTTATAATTTGAATGTGTTTTGTTTTGTGCCAGACTTAAATCTGGATACATACCTGTTTTTTCACCGGTGATCTTATTGTTACAAACGAAGAAATTGTCTCAGCTTGAAGAATAACTATCTCCCAGTATTTTTTAACCAATGTACGGGTTTATTAAAGACCTGAGACATATATGTATACGTAATATACTCTAAATATAGATAAAAATACTTTAGCCGTAGTGACAAAAACTACTACTTTAAACCTTTTTAACTTTTGTCCAAAGCTGCTGAGCACTATGCACGTTTTTATTTTTGGTAAAGAAGATTTTTGCTATTAAATGCCAGAGATTTTATATCTGTACATTCTGGTACAAGCTCATACATTTTTTGGGCACGTCCTTTCAGGCAGTGTTAATTATTAAATTATTAAAAAAAAAACTACAATAAAAAAATCAGTATTCGGGCTTTAAGAAAAAAATATACAATTTTTACGCAGCTATAGCATTCGATATTAAATAAAATTGGCCGTCAGCACAAGCAACTGCTTGCTACAGCCTATGCCGACGGATACCTGCTAACTAGCAGGTATGCATAATTGCACAAGTTCACAGTTTATACTAACACTGAGTAGTGTTAGTATAAACTGTGAATTATTGCCATACATTTTGTTAATGAGAAAATAAGTAACGTCTGGCGGCCCTGAGATCTTGGGCTTAAAGTATCAATTTAATTCATCATTAAATTGATTCTGTGTTTGTTTCGTTTATGAAACACATAGTCCTGCATCATTTACTGAAGCTGTATATGAAAGAGAACCACCACAAGAAAAAAACATGATACTAGATAAAACTTTGTAAACATATTGATTTTTCTTTAATTTTTAGGGAAGTCAGTCTCCGAAGTTTATAACAAGTGGCAGCACGGTATGCCGAACAACTATGATGGCAGCACAGATCTCTGTGTTTACATGTACAATTCAGGCCTTATGGATGATTGGGACTGTACCTCTCGCTATCACTTCATTTGTAAGAAGAGTCTCCAGACACTAGAGTGGAACAATCAATGTAATATTCCTTATCCAGGTACGTAATCTTTGTAGGTAAATTATATTCACAATTGCAATGTTGCTCGTGACTCGTAATTTACAACTGGTTCTGGTTCCAGTATTTTGATACCCAGTTCTGGGATGCAGTTATAAAAAAAATATTAGTTACCAATTATCATCATCATCATCATCAGCCTATCAATGTTCCCACTGCTGGGACACAGGCCTACTCTTTAAGAGAGGGAATGGGCTATAATCCACCACGCGGGCCCAGTGCGGATTGGTATAGATGTCACATGTCTTCGAATTTTTTGGTTCTAGGACATGCCGGTTTCCTCACGATGTTTTCCTTCACCGTTTTGAGAGCAGCGGTGATGAAATAAATTACACAAAGTAATGCGCATGCCTGGGTTCGAACCCACGACTTACTGATCGTAAGTCGGGGCCACCACCACTGGGCCACCGCTGCTCCTTATTAGGTACCAAGAAAAACATTTTATCCAGTGACAGTTTCTAAATGTTTCAATTCATACACGCAGAACTGTAATATGTAGCAATTATTATTAAAACACACTTGTACCTATGAATATAATTTTACTAGGACTATTTTATAATTGATAACGCTATATACCTACCGTAGTACGTATAGTTATATGAAACCGGTTTATAATTGTCGGAGGGTCCTAAATTTGATATTGCGATCAATTTTGATGCAGCGTAGTTGGTCACAGTTCTAACCTAACCTAATTTATTTGTTCGGGGTGCTACGTGGGGCTCCAATTTCTGTCTGCAGGGTTTAAAGTAACCTAACACGTAGTAGCATGTTCG
Source organism: Xestia rhomboidea (assembly GCA_963853795.1). Classification (NCBI taxonomy): domain Eukaryota; kingdom Metazoa; phylum Arthropoda; class Insecta; order Lepidoptera; family Noctuidae; genus Xestia; species Xestia rhomboidea. The sequence goes on along the minus strand of OY970767.1, from coordinate 7,844,615 downwards.
TTGAAATAAAATACCATGGAAAAATACAACGAACAAACATATTCGTTGAAAAAGTAATTCTACTGTATGATAAGTTTGTTTATCCATGAGATTAGGAAGCAATCAAAGTCTGCAAGATCATTTTTTAAAGTTTGAAAACATAATTGGGGAGCTCGAAGCAGCCGGCGGGTCTATTCCGTTGGAAGAGAGTGACAAACTATCGATATCGGGTATATCGGGAGTTCAAAACAATAAATAATCAAGGAATATAATTATCCCGTATAGTGACAGTATAAGTTTAAATTCAATGAATTGTGTTTCTGTGAAACATAGTTTCATCGAAGTAAATAGTCGTTAAAACAATATATAACATTGGAAATAAAAATACAAGGACCAAAAATTATATGAAACATTTTCTGTGAAACAAAAATCTATGAAATTTCTGTCTGCGAAATAAAGAGACACCAAATTTGAATCTTATTGAAGTGGCGATTTTTTTTAAATCCTCACACCTTTCCCTTTGTTATAAAAGGAAATTTTGTTCAAAATTTTATTCTTTCCCCTCGGTTTGGAGTGAGCGCCAGTCAGTGAGTAATTTTTTTAACATATTATTTCAGATTACATTTTCAATGAGAATACCGGCAAGTGCTACCGGCTCCACACAACTCCACTAAACTGGAACGATTCATATGCCATGTGCCGATACGAACAATCTTACCTGGCGGTGATCAGCAACCGGCGAGAAGCGGATTACCTTGCGAATTTTACGGAATCATCCCCTAAACCAAGGGTCAAAGGGAACTACCTCAGAGGACTCTACCACGTGGGCTTTCATAACAAATTTAATAAGGGCTGGCAGACAGTTAAAGGTATGATTGTGTGTATCCCCTAATGCAATACATACCAATGTCACACCAGTATCGAAAATTCACAGAACATTAAACTCCTGTTGTTGTTTACGTATACGATAATGGTAATAATGTCGTTTACTTAGATTACTGTTTAGTTTGATGATTGTCTGTTCCAGGAACACCTATGAATGTAGATGCCAACGCTTGGTTCGACAACTACCAGCCTGACGAAAGTGATCAATGCGGCTCAATGTTCTTCAACGGACGTCTGATCAACGTAGATTGTGATTCGAAGAGTTTCTTTATTTGTGAACATGAACCTTCTAATTCAACCCTTGAACTCGAAGAACATAAGACGTATTAAGTTCTAATCTTAAGTTTGTTATCACACTCATCTTTAGCCGTAACATTTAATATCTTTAATCTTTTTTCTTTATTTTTTTGTCTATATTAATTTGGTTGTTGTCATAGTATGTATATCTAAGCAGACACGAAAAGTGACTTTACTATATTCTGTCATAATAATAATATTGTATGAGCAAACTTGTATGTTGTATATTTAAAATCGGTAACGAAATCGTTGTAGCACTTTTGAAGAATTATTTTTGTCAAGTTACTATCTTTCTAATGTTTTTATCGCAACGAAAACATAATGGCTGTCATAGCAATTCACTAAATACATTCTAATATTAAAAATGCGAAGGTTACTCTGTTAGTTTGTTTGTTTGTTACCTTTTCACGACTAAACGACTGATCGGATTGTCGGATCGTAATGAATTTGGCAATAATGTAAATTATATCCTAGGCTATCATTTTTGTTCCCACACATACACCTTCAAAACAACAACCGTCGCAACAACTATATCCCAATTAATAATAAAATACTATGACAATCTTTATGGTTTTCTATGGTTCTACACAAGGAAAAACTAGTATTTACCTGCATTTAACACAATATAATTATTATACTTAATTCAGTTCTTATTCTAGATTTCTTTTTTTTTTCACCCTTTATTCATAATTATGAACTTTCCCGTTACTTGGTATCCACTGAGTGGTAATTTTTGCCCATTTTTTTATATTTTTTATATCGCTGGACATTATACACTGCGCCATCTAGTGCCACACTAAGCAACGAGGCTTGTGTCGTGAACACCAGATAGTTGATACACTATTACAGATAGATAGATACTTTTTGTTTATAAATACATACTTATTATACATATAAACATCCATGACTAGGAAACAAATGTCCATGCTCATCACACAAACATTTGCTCCTACCGGGATTCGAACCCGGGACCCTAAGAACGTAAGGCAGCCTCACTACCGCTGCGCCATTCGGGTCGTCGCCATTGCTCCTCCGACATGCGGCAGACGTGACCAGCCCAGTTCCACTTCAACCTAGAAGCTGTAAAGCCAACATCAGCTATTTGGGTTTTGGAGCGAAGTATTTTATTCTGACGCGGTCCGTAAGTTTGACACCCAGTATACTTCGCTCCATAGCTCGTTGGCAGACCCCAAGTGCGGACTTCTGACGATTTCAAAAGGAGATGGCGGGATGAACTAGACTCTTTCGCAAAGGATTGGCCTACAATCGCATTAGATCGCGAAATGTGGAAGGAGGGAAGGGAGGCCTTTGCCCTGCAGTGGGACAATATAGGTTTATAATAATACTAGTATTTGCTTGGGTGCGCGAGCTGCGTGCAGCTAGCGGGTTTCGTATTTTTGAAAAGTATTCCCTATCCTTATAAAATTTTGAGAATCCATAGGAATCCTTAAAAGAATTGGAAAATCCGTTAGAATTAATTACCCCTAAATCAGAATGAGAACCCACCCTTAAGAACCCCTAAAACATTTGAGAAGTATAAAAAAACATTTCCCTAAGGTTTGCTTGTCGTCGTCCCTGAGTTACGCTTCACCCACTCAACCTTCGCTCCACTCGGTCTCGCAGGTTCACTCCGCTCAGGACCTACCTACCACCGGACAGGTTTCGACGCCTACTATAATATTTGTTCAAACACCTGATGGCTATCTCTAACCGTTATGAAGCTACAGCCCTTTCAATTTTAGGGGAGGTTGGGGAGGGGAGCTCCACTTGGGACCTACCTACCCCCGGAAAGCTACTACCTTTCAATTTTAGGGGAGGTTGGGGAGGGGGGGTATACAAATTTCAACGCCCCTCAATAATAAAGTATAGTAAAAATCAAAATGCCGCTACGTGTCCTAGTTTCCGAGATACGATGGGGGGAGGGGTGAAGGGGGGAGAGGGGGGAGTTTTGAAAAATGATTTTTATTAACACAAATCCTTTTTACAAATCTGAAAAAAAAATGTTCCATGTCTCATAACTTCCGAGATCCGCTTAAAGGGGAGGAGAAGGGGGGAAAGGGGGCCACTTTGAAAACTGGTTTTTACTTTTCCGAGCCTACTCTACACGAATCTGAAAAAAAAATGTTCCAAGTCTCTTGGTTTAGGGATTATAGGGTTATAGGGAGGGGGGAGAAGGGGGGATGATTGGCACTTTTCCCATAGACTTAGTAAATATAGACCAACAAAGCGTGCGAGGGAGAAGAAAATCCCTTATGGAAATATAGCAAGATAGAAAAGGATAGTGATTCCAATTTCGCTGTGACCGGTTTTGAATGACAGGTCTGCACAAGTCGGCACGCGGGAAATCAACTCCTAAGTATTTTGGATTTTTAGCGTATATCGTGGTTTATTTTCAGGAAATACAGTTAGATTAAACAATGGTTACTTGTTATGTGCGTGAATGTGGTGTTAATCATAGAAATAAACCTGAAAAATTGCACATTTCACAGGTAAATACTCAGGACGTCGTCACTGCTATGACGCGTTTATTTTTGGTTAAAATTTGTCTTTTTACCTGTATAGAATATAAAATAATACCAATGTGTTTGTTTACTTTCATATTTTGTAAAAAGTCTATTTGTCTAAAAGTCCATTTGTTGATAATTTACATGATTTTGGTGGATAGATTTTTCATCAATCTATTTTTACATGTACACTAGGGATTGACTTAAATTTATCGATATTAGTATCGACATTTAACTTGAAAGTTAACTATGAAAATAAATGCTAGCTTACGTTTACCGTCTAATATCTGAACCATTTTATCAGTAAAAAGTTTATTAACTTTTAACAAATACATAAACTAATTGTTTTATATAATTTGTACAACAGATTCCCTTTAAATACTATAATTCGAGGAAAATAGTTGAGATTAATTGGGCGCGTTGGTTGGAATCCAAAGACGTGATACAACTTTGGCTAAAGATTGAAAAGTTTATTCGTTAATAGTACATTACGATATTAGTGCGTTACGTTATGCTCGGCTCAATTACGCCCTCGCCTTCGGTTCGGGCTGAAATTCCGCCTCGCGTGTTATAACCAATACGCACGTATATCGTTCGACGTTTTTTTAACACATTTGCGAGGAAACAGAAAAAAAAATCATTTTTCATACGTGGTTATGTATCTGTCCTTGGATATTGACGGCAGCAAGCTGTCGCATGCGGTTCGAGCTTCTGTTAGTATATCCGGTGGAGTTGAAGTAATATATTGCTCATCTTCATTATTGAAAGTTGTCATTTTTAGATATTCACAATACAAGTACAAAAAAAAGAAAATTTGTGAAAAATGGCGTGAGGATTATTTTCTGCGTGGCTGCGTGATAATGTTGGCAAAGACGCTAGAGCATGCAGCCAAGTTTTTAAATTACCGAATAAACTGTTTTTTTATTTTAAATAAACTCAATCTGTGAATGCACACTGTTGCTTTCCCGCCATTTTAACAGCGCGCCAGCGCTGCCTACTGACTGGCGCCGCGCGGCGATTAGTTCGAAATTTGAATGGCAACAGCGCGCTGCTCACTAGCTGGAGTCGTGCGGCGGCGATCAGTTCTGGCAAATAATACTGTTATGGAATTTTTATGGACTATAACTTAACTATTTACTTTGGTAACACACGCGTTTCTTATGACCCACTTTACATATTTAAAACCGGTGGAATTACATCAGCTTTACGAGCAAGGGTGTTAAAAATAATAAATCAGTCAAGGTATTGGGAAATCTACAATTTGCAAAGCTGTACTTCTTATAATATATTAGAAGACAATTCCGGCTCTTTTACGAGTTTGGAGATCCAAAATTAGGATCAAGATATTTTAAGTGGTCATAGATATTTAATAATGAAACACATTATAGAAATTTACTTTGACATTCGACTTAAACATGAATGAAAACTTAATAATTTAGGAAAGGAAACTGTAAGGAACCAGTTAAATAAGATTGTTCTGTGGTCAGTATTGAGCGATTTTTAATAAAATGTAAAGGAAAAAGTTTGCTGTTTTATTTTTTAATGTATTTACACTTTTTTTAACATAATGTAAAAATTATAATCTGGACAAAAACGGTCTATGGAACATCTTCCTCCAAGGGTCGAACTTCAATCACTTATCGATAGTCCTCCAAAGTAAAAGGTACATCACTAACTAACGCACACACTGACAAATCAAAATTGGTCACGCTTTATCGAGCCGTCAGTTCGTCTATACGGCAGTATATACTAAGTCTATCACTTTTTCCATACTCGTGAGAGTCACTTGTCACTTGTCACCATCTAGGAGAACAATTATGTCAGTCAGTCAGCGGTAATCGACCTTTTATAGTCTAATGAACTTTATCGACTGAACTCAATCCAAAATAGTTTTGTTGAATTTTTCTTATGTAAACAAGTCAACAAAACAAAAAATTTAGTAGGTACCAAATACCATAGTCATACATACCGAACATTTCGTAACACGTACGTACGTGTATTGTCGACATATCGAACATTAGTCATTCTATCTCGTTCTCTCCTATATATTTTCTTTTACTGCCCCTGTCGTAACTCGATAATCTTCCTAGTTTCCTACAAAACGGTGCTACCAGCCGCAAATTCACGTGTGTGTGTACATACGATTTTAGTTCTGAATTCTGACACCCGAACGCCAGTTTATTTAGCGCAACCTGTTGCTTTCTTTGTTGACATGAAAAATGTTAGCATTTTTGTAATTTTTTCATTCCTGTGATACCCACAAATGCGTTTGTACAGTAAAAACCTAGATACTACGTGTAGGGTCTTGTTTTTAAAATGAAGCTGGCAGGAATCGGCTTCTAAGGTGCCTTCGGGTCTGATAGAGATGCCCCAGGGTAGGTGAAGTGACGACCTCTACAGGTTGCCTAGTAGCAGCTGGATTTGAGTTGCTGAGAATCAAGGTGAGTGGCGTGCCTACGTCAAGCATTAGACTGCTGTAGGCTGATGAAAGTACGTATTTATTTAATACGTAAAAGTTTGTTTGTACTTGGTTGTTTTTATTCCTCTTGGTCCTAGAGGAATAAAAATTGAGACCAAGTTAAAAAAAAAACTAAGTCTAGGATGTTTTTTTTTTGTTAATTTGGATTTCTAGATAATATGTAGTTTGTACAGTTCTTGAAAAGAGGTATCCATGGAAGTGGTGGTCAACTTTAGTTTTAAAATTAGTTTACCGAGCTGTAAAAAAATGGATAGTTTAACGTTCTAAAGCTAAAGCATGCCGCCTATTAGGCAGAATTGGTAAACATAAACTAAGTCTATTATAATTACCAATGTATTATTAATAGCTTATTTAAAATCATCAAATTTACCTTAAAATCCAACTCAAAAACATCATTAACGATCAACACAACTAATTGCGGAAAAGTTTCATGAAAATATTAGTAATCTGCTTATTATTGTAGATGTCGCAGGTATATTGTCAAAGCCGTGATATTACAATTTCACTAGTGATATTATAATTAAACGGTAGTTTGTCAAATTTCTCACAATTTAACGGCCTAGTTTTAGTGTCATTGTAATGTCACGGGGTCACTATAGTGATATTGTAAGGCAAAGATATTTTGTCAATTTCACTGGTCGTTACATTATGAGGTCTTCTCTGATTGGTCCGTTTCCAATGTAAATTTAACCATCCTAGATTTATATGGTTATTTCATAGTGATCGGAGTGCCCTAATTTTATTATTGCGACCAACTTCGAAGGAGCGCTCGCCGGCTGCTTCCGCGGCACCGCTCGGTTCGCTCGCACGGCTCACGCGTAGTTGGTCACAGTTCTAACCTAACCTATTTGGTCGGAGTGATCGGAATACTTCAATGTCAAGGTAAATATCAAAATGTTGTAATAAGGCGTAGTCGACGTAGTCCCGCTTTTACATTTTCGTTCAATTAAAATAACATGAAAAAAAATATACCGAACAAATGGAAACATCTGCACTCATCATAAAACACCTAGATTTATTATAATGTCCCTATGATGACTTTACACTGATAATGTCTGCTAATGACACTAAAACTAGGCCGTTAAATTGTAAGAAATGAAGGTAATTGGCAATCTACCGTACCGTTTAATTCTAAATTCACTAGTAAAATTGTAATATCACGGCTTTGACAACATACCTGCGACATAGATACAATATTAATGGAATAACAATAACTGTGATAGGACGTATTTTATAAACGGCTATTCGTACCTGCAGCAGGAGAAGACGCATGTCATATAGTTACAACAATGTGTTCTAAAACATTGTCAGTCTGTATTGTAGTGTACTTTTTAACGAGTTTTGCACGTGAGTAATCAACGTCAACGTTTTTCTGTTTTAAAATTTTGACAATGTTCCAAATAATATCTTAAGGAACTAGTACTTACACCGCGACTTCGACCGCAACAATTTTGTATTATTGTTCGGGCCTCACGGTTATAATTTACATACAGGGGGCTGTTACCCGTTTATGCATTGGTGTCCCTTCCACCCGGTATATCCGGCAGCATCGTGAGAGCAGGTGTCTTCTATGGACCGCTAGACAAAAGTGATCTGAAATTAGTATTAAAAAAGGGGTGGCGCTCCATACACGTAACTAAAGGTGGTTTGTTTTTCTGCGCATATAACTGAATCGTTAATCGTTTCCTCGACCCCCTCAGTTATATACTTTCTTCGCGATATGTTCCTCCGCATCACAAACGCATACCATGACTATCGATTTCCGCGCCACTTCAAATAGTGACGAATCAGGCATAACTCTTCTCAGTCACCGGTCACCGACGCAACTTTCAGACCTCTTACACACTTATATGTATATGACTTTTCTCACAAAAAAAAAAAGAAAACAACTTCAAGGGAATATTGGTGGCTGGTCTTACATATTCTCTGTGTCGTTCGGTGTTTCAATTTCAGAGATCGCCAAGCTGGCTTATGCTACATTTTTGACATTTTGTGTGAGGAGCTCGTGGCTAAATAAGGCGACTGTTAGGGTTGATATTCAGGATAAGCTGCGCTTACATAGGCTGGGGTCCATGGATGGGTGACCACTCATTACATACCGAGTTTCCTCCGTGTCTCGGAAAGCACGTTAAGTACGTCCCGGCTGTCAATTGTAGATCTTTGACAGTCGTAATAGGTAGTCAGTGGCCCGAAAGTCTGACAACCAGGTCTGGCCAAGGGGTATCGTATTATCTAGTACTAACTGGGTTGTGGAGATCAATAGACAGTCTCTCCATTTAAAATACTGGTTTTCAGCTGCATGCTGTTAGACTGGAATCCAACAATAATTGAGAAAAGGCTAGGCAGATTATGATACAATTTTTTATACCTTCATATTTTTTTTAGGAATAAATAAATATCGCTGGACATTACACACAGCGCCATCTAGCGCCACACTAAGCAACGAGGCTTGTGTCGTGGACGCCAAATAGTTGATATACTACATAGTTTTTTTTTTTGTGTAAATACATACTTAGTATACATATTATAAACATCCATGACTCAGAAACAAATGTATTATTATGTGCTCATCACACAAACATTTGCTCCTACCGGGATTCGAACCCGGGACCCAACGAACGTAAGGCAGCCTCATTACCGCTGCACCATTCGGGTCGTCATAATAATAATATGTTTATTCAAAAATAGAATTAGCACAAAAAATCCTCAGATAATATCATCAGCGTTTAACGTTCCCATTGCTGAGACACAGGTCTTCTCGCTGAGGATTTATCGAGTAAATGCTCGACAAAGTATCTAGAAAGATTTAGGAAACATTAGATTTCATTGGGACATCTGGTTATTCTGCTGTACGAAAATTAACAGTAGGTACCTAACATTTTTTATGTATTTCATTCCGTAGATGGACAAATCGCTGAAAAGTTTTTCCGGAAAGACTACACTTATATAGAAACCGTAAAGGGTTTCTATAAGATCCACACGGATCTACAGACTTGGCCAGATGCCAAGCGAGTATGTGCTCTGGAAGGGGCCACTTTGTGGCATCCAGACAACGAAGATGAGGCAAACGCAGTGATATCGTTTTGGAGCACTACCCAAGCTCATATAGCGCATGCGTATGTGGGAATGTCAGACATAATGGCTGAAGGACTCTTTGTGACCACTGAGGGTACGTACATTATTTTTGTAATTTGTTCGTTCAGTACCAGATAATCTTGTGCCAATTTAATTTCTTCTTTAAGTCGATTCTGTGTCCGTTCCATTTATGAAAAACGAGGTGCTGCATCATTTACTGAAACTTAAAATGAAAGAAAACCACCGAAAAAAAAAATAGCTTTATAAAAAAATATTTGCCTTTAATATTTTAGGGAAGTCAGTCTCTGAAGTTTACAACAACTGGGCGCCCGGTGCACCTGATAACCGTGATGGTAAAGAGGACTGTGTTATCTTGTTCAAATCAGGCATTCTGGATGATTATAAATGTGACTCTACGTACTCTACTTATTTCATTTGTAAGAAGAGCCTCCAGTCACTAACGTGGAACTATCAATGCAATATTCCTAATTCAGGTAGGTAATCTTTGTTCGTAAATTATTTTCATAAAAAATAAATAAAAATAAAATATCTTTATTTCAGACCTATAACAATCCATACGTTGTTAGTGGTTAGTAACAGATTGTGCTTATATGCTATGTTAGTGCTATTAGTAGCCCTTAATTCAATTTCACATAAACCTATAATTATTTTGGGGCTGTCCGCTCTGCCAACAATCATTTTTAGGATGCTGTTCCGAGTGCTACGCAAGCGTTGCAGTAAGGAAGCCGAAACCATCCGTATGAGCTGCAGCAAACATTCCTGATGCACTGCAACGTCGCGGCAACAGCAACAGCATCCTGAAAGCGTTGTTCTATTGTACGCGCAGGACGTTGTAGGCTCGGCTCGTATATGACACCCACAGGCCGCTCGTGTAGAAGGACTGACAGAACGCCTTAAATAAACTAACTTTGACGTCTGCCGTGCAGCGAGCAAACCTACGGGCGAGCATATTGCTCCTCACCGCCAACGCCCTGCGCTCGCGCTATATGTCGCCATAATCACGTTTTCTGGATCAAAAGCACATAATAGATGAATGAACAAATTATGAGAACATACCATCATCCTCTTTTGGAAGGAAGGCCTTTTCTTAAGCTTGATCCTCGACCTAACTTTCATCAACATTCCATTGCATCACACCGGAACCGATTCCGGTTCCAGATTTTTGATACCCGGTTCTGCGATGCAGTTAGAAAGTCGAAAATTCGGCGAGTCTTCTCGTCGCGTATTCCACAGAGCCTAAAGACTAAGGTCTGCAATCAGTGCATCCTGAATGTTATGACTTACGGGCCTAAAACTTGGTCACTCACCGTACGGCGGGTACATAATTTTACGGTCAGCGAACCTTGCATCGGGCTTTATGAGCGACTCCAAGTCTCTTTAAGGGATCGAATCAGGAACGAGGTGATCCGACAGCGAACCAAAGTTGACAAAATCTAAGCAGCGATAATGTTGCCGCTATAAAAACAAAATAATTTAAAAATTAAAAGGTGCTCCTACTATGTTACTACGGAAACCTTAATGCGCGAGTCTGACTCGCACTTGACCGGTTTTTTTGGTAACTTGAATAACTATGATGTTTAAATATTTTTTATAATATGATGAAATTGTGTGGAGATTTTAATAAAGATACTTACGAAACTAGTAAAACCTCTGTCGCATTTCAAAATATACTTCGCAGTTATTAAATAATCTGATTCTGGTCTATGGAGTGGTACCTGCATTAACAAAATTGTTCACAATATCAGGGACAGTGTGAAGTTTTTTCTTACTTGCCATGTGGCCGATGAGATTTCCCATCGGCAACTTCGGGCCACGAAGGAGATGATTGGACGAACTAGACAGGTTCGTCCGAACTGGAAGGAGGACGCGCGGTTTTGCACAGGAGAGGAACAGAGCAGGCGAGACAAAAAAATCTGCTCAGCAGCCATAGCGGATAGTTTAAAAAACAGCCGATTTCCTAAAAAAAAAACACTTTTACTTTAAAAAAAAATCTTTAAACTTAAAACTAAAAAAATTGCGAAAAAAAAAATACAAAATTGAATCCATTATCAAAATATAATAACAATATTCACAAAAGCCCAGCGATTTGGGGTGAACGTCAGTCAGTGAGTGAAATATTTTATTTTTCTTATTATTTCAGATTACATTTTCAGTGAGGATACCGGCAAGTGCTACCGGCTCCACACAACTCCATTGAACTGGAACGATTCATATGCCGTGTGCTGACACGAACAATCTCACCTGGCGGTGATCAGCAACCGGCGAGAAGCGGATTACCTTGCGAATTTTACGGAATCAGCACCTAAACCAAGGGTCAAAGGGAACTACCAAAGAGGACTCTACCACGTGGGCTTTCATAACAAATTCAATGAGGGCTGGCAGACAGTTAAAGGTATGATTGTGTGTATCGCCTAATGCAATACATACCAATGTCACACCAGTTTCGGAAATTCACAGAACATTAAACTCCCGTTGTTGCTTACGTATACGATAATGATAATAATGTCGTTCACTTAGATTTATGTTTAGTATGATGATTGTCTGTTCCAGAAACACCTATGAATGTAGATGCCGACGCTTGGTTCGACAACTACCAGCCTGACGAAAGTGATCAATGCGGCTCAATGTTCTTCAACGGACGTCTGATCAACGTAGATTGTGATTCGAAGAGTTTCTTTATTTGTGAACATGAACCTTCTAATTCAACCCTTGAACTCGAAGAACATAAGACGTATTAAGTGCTAATCTTAAGTTTGTTTTCATACGTTCATCTTTAGCCGTATTACTAATAAATCTTTCATCTTTAGATTTTGTTCTTTATTAATTTAGTTTATTTTCGTAATTTGTATCTAAGCAGTCACAAAGACACGAAAAGTGACTTTATTATATTCTATGTCTTTATAATAATATTGCATGAGCAAAAGTATCTTGTTTAATTTAAAATCAGTAACGAAATCGTTGTCGCTCTTTTAAAGCATTATTTTTGTCAATTTAATATTTTTCTAATGTTTTATCACAACACAAAACATAAGCAGCAGTGGTGGCGGCCCCGACTTACGAACAGTAAGTCGTGGTTTCGAACCCAGGCAGACGCATTACTTTGTGTAATTTATTTCATCACCGCTGCTCACAAAACGATGAAGGAATTCATCGTGAGAAAACCGGCATGTCCAAGAACCAAAAAAATCTCAGCGGACAGACTTCCGGCGTGATTGGCGGCGGTGACCTCTCGCGTCCGGCCTTGCCACCGTAGGCGCGGGCCTGTGGACGGTGAGCTATGGGCTACCTCGCCGTCCGTCCATCTTATGACGACAGGCCCTGTCGTCGGGGCGTTCCTGTTCCACGCGCGCATCAAAGAGTTGTCAGTAAAAGGCAGGGGTCCTCAAGGGCCGATGCCTGCCTGGGCTGCGGGACTGTCCGAAAGAGATACCGTGGAACACAAAGGGCGATGAAGGAACATGGATGGGTTTTAGTCAGTAAAAGTCTGACAATCCCTCCTGCTCCGCCCAGAGCGGGAAGAGTCATTTGATGGGGAAATCATCAATCCGAAAAAAAACAAAAAAAGTACAAAAAAATTCAAAGACATTGTGACAAATCCGCACTGGGCCCGCGTGGTAGATTATAGGGAACGTGCAGGAACTATAGGTGGCAGCACTAAATCGACAAAAGAGACAACTTATCAGCAGGCTGTCATCTCATGCTTTCAATGGGGAATTTTCCAGTGCTTTTTATGAACGAACTAGATGGCGCTGATCAACCATGGGAATAATAAAATGGCTCGTTTTTATGTGCAAAAAGCCTTAACTGAAGTTCGGAGGAACCTAAGCTCGACTTGACGTACCGAGGAGTTATTAGAATAGCAAAAACCATGCCAAAACTGGTAGTTTAGTTCAGTGGTGCAAAAGAACAGTAGACTTTTTAGGTTAAAATTTTTGACAGAAAAAAGGTTCTTAACAGTTCTCACATTATACACAAAATAAAGAAATTTTACCATACAATGAGTTTGCCATGTGTATAAGAGAGTTTTTTTTTTTGCCCTGCTAAATGATTTTACCATTGACCTATAATCGATTACGTAGTAAATTCTTTTTTCATTAGATTTTACTAGAACGCCACTTAAAAAAATATTCCCAAAGCAGATCAGCGCCATCTATTGATATTTACTGAAGCGGTAGAAAATTTGGGTTCCGCTCTATCAATAATGATTGTCAGCGTAATATGAATGTTTAATAATATGAATTTTATATCTTTCGTCTACTTTCTCTGATGAAAATTGTGGTGCATGAAGAAATGGTGGCTTCTAAAACAGCTTTCTTATTTTCAACACATGTCTTAATAGAAGGGGATCCTTTAGCAGCGAGAACAGTATCTCCAGGCTCTCAATCATTTGTTATGAAGCAATCACTACGCCCTCCGTAGCATTTAGACAAAACTTATGAAACCACAAGGAGTGCAGCCAAATAAAAACTTTATTTTATAACCATGTTTATAATCTGAGTACATGTGGGCTCTTTGCTGTTGAGGGATATTCGGTGTGAACTTCAGTATTAAAACACTTGTGTTCGCATAGTGAAGTTTAAATGGTTCTGGCATGTTTGCTTGCACGGTTGATTTTGAGCACAGAGTACTTTTATATATTTTGAGGGTCATTGAACTTTTTCAATGCAGAATGTAACAAAAACAAGTTGTTTTCAAATATTTTTCTTTACTGCGTTTATCCATTTTTTTTGCGTTATACACATAAACATGGCATGAGAGTAGGTAGGTACTATTCTTTGGAAAGTAATACACTTTTACGCTATATGATTTATTTTATTTGAAAAAAAAACCAAATACTTAACAAAAAAAAATGCAACAATCCATTAAGATTAGCTAGAATAATAATTTTCACTAATAAAATTAATTCTGTTTACTTGTTAAAAACGTCAACGTCAAATAAGATTCGGATTGACGACGCCAGTCGGCAGCACCTTTGTTGTGCACGTTCCCTATAGCCATTCCCTCTCATAGAGAGGAGGCCTGTGTCCCAGCAGTGGGAACATTAATAGGCTGATGATGATGATGACAAAACAATAATGTCTGTCATAGCAATTCACTAGATCCATTCTAATAATAGAAATGCGAAGGTTGTTTGTTTGTTAATACAATATACATAATTCAGTTCTTACTTTATACTTCTTTTTTATTTTACTTTATCGACTGGGTAAATCTCGAGAAATATCCGTTTGTAAAACAATTTGCGAAAAGAAAATCTTAACCTGGAACAGAATTTGACAGGTCACCACAGTCATGGAAGTTTGGCCTATGCCACGGCCATGACCTTGACCAAATTGAGCATAGACGTTTGCAAGGGAAAGCCAAAGTGACCGTAACACATATTGTCAATTATTGGCCCGTTATAACCAACATTGACACAAACTTTTGTTAGTTTTATACGAAATCGACCATTACTCATTCTATCTCGTTTTCCCCTACATACTTTATTTTTTTGCCCTGTCGTAACTCGATAATGTTCGGCTTACCTAGTTGCATATAAAACGGTGTTGCCTGCTACGAAGTCACTTGTGCGCTTACACACCATTTTCAGTCAAATCAAATCATCATTTATTTGTCAGAACATTGTCTTGAGTTTATATAGATCATGTAATAAAGGGTATAAATACCGAACGCTTAACAAAGCCGAAAGGCACTTGTTCTCCCCGTCATTGTGATCATTTGTTTTGATCCTGGACCATAGCTGGGAACCTACTAGTTACGGAGATAGTGGAGGTCAAAGCTTCAACTTTTTCACAACTTTTTTTCAAATACTAGTCTTTAAGGTCATAACTTTACTTTAAATACCTCCATAACCTGTTTACTATTAAATGCGTCCATCAGCACAATGTTTTCGAGTGCGTTACATTGAGATTTACGGTAAAACGTGATTTTTTCACCCCAAAAAAAAAGTCGTTTCCCAGCAATAATTTTTACGTAGAGGTACTTAGTTTGATGTACATAATGCTGGGTTGACGGCTTCGTAAAGGGTCCGTTTACACCCTATATACATACCGTCCATGTTCTGACAAATAAGGGATGATTTGATTTTAGTACTGAATTCTGACACCCGAGCTTTTTGACATAAAAAATGTTGGAATTCTTGTAATGTTTTCAATCCTGTGATGTATTAAATGTCTGTACTCTGATGTGATACTAACAAATGTGTATGTATCTCACAGATTCGCTGGAAAAGATTTCTTATGAAATAAGCAGTACTTTTGTGCTCTTCTATATCTTAACGTAATGTCCTGTTAAGGTGACACTAGTCACGGGCTCGAACTCATTGGTGGGCGTGGCCAAAAAGCATGCTGTCTCACCTGGCATAGTGGCCGACAGAGTGAGTTCAGTGAGATGAACGATAGTTCAAAGTAAAAAGCGCGCGTAAAAAAATACTATAAGGCTTTTGGAAAATCGAGTTTTATGAAAAAACCAACGCATAAATCAATTACAAGTAAAATTTATTGGCTTTTTCGATAGTTGTGCTTGTCGGTACCGACTTTGTTTTGGAAATTTGACACTTCTTTTATTACTAATTTACGCCCAAAGTTGCGTTAAAATTGGCAATAAAAACGAATCTTTGGTAGGTCGTAACTTTTTAATGGCTTTTTATTTTACTATTCTGTTTCCGCACATACAAAGTTAATAATGAGACAAAACGATATCATGTTCAACTTTGGATGTACAGTGTCAAACAGTGGAGTAGTACCCCCCCGAAATCTCTATGGACAAAATGCCGACTAGTGTCACCTTAAGTATTTTGTTGTTGGTTTGTACTTGGTTGAAATTTTACATCTTTAGGATGTGTTTCTTTTATATTTTGATTTCTAGATAGTAGTTTGTAAAGATGAAGGAGGTGGAAACTTGGGAGTGGTGGTCAGCTTTAGTTTTAAAATTAGTTTACTGAGTGGTAAAAAATTGGATTGTTTAACGTTATAATTTACGTGCTGCTTATAGGTACAATCGGTAATCATAAACGTAAGTCCATTAACAGCATATGAAAAAAACTGATTTTTATTTTAAGCGCTCCCTGGAGAAATAATTAAACTTTCTCGGACATTTTTTTTTTATTTCGTGGCCATGTCTAGACCGTAATCACACATCAAATTAAAGTCAAACTCATAAACATCATTAACGATCTCAAAAATTCGGCGGTATAGATATCATTATTTTAACTAAAATATCTCCTTTTTATTGTATAATATGTTACAGTTAAAACCCGTTTTTAGTGTAAATGCGTTTTCCCTAGTTAAAACTAGTTTTTACTAACTGCCTTAGTTATAACTAGTATTAACTGATTTGAATATCAGTGAAAACTAGTTTTAACCAGGGAAAAACCGTTTTGTCGAAATGGTTCAAACTTTCTACCCATATCAAAGTTCATTGTGTGTTGGCAGATTATTGAAACGAACGAAGGCTGTTCAACATTATCTGGATGAATAGTTATGGCGCATTAAAGCTAGACCTAATTCATACAAGTGCCATTTCCCACTAATTGTAGACCAGGTGATTTATGGCACCTCAAAATACCATATCTATTGTTTAATTTAACGTTTGAATATGTTATAGTTAATTTTTACGTTTTCCCTAGTTAAACCTAGTTTTAACTAACTTCCTGTGTTAAAAACTAGTATAGTAAAGAGAAACTTGTTTGGGATTGAAAATATGGATTTTGTTTATTAAAATATGGATGAATATTTTTTTGTTAAACGTTTAACAAGAATAATCATCTTACATATTAAATTTGAATATTTTTTCCTATCTTCAAAAATTACTGAAATATAACGTAATAAAATTCGATTTGTAAAGTAGTTTGCACTTATGATTTCAACTCGCAGTTCGCAGCGTGACGTCATCGCAATAGCGCGTAAGGAAAAAAAGCGGTGCAACTTTAAAACTTTTAACTTTTGAAATCCTGACCCGTTTACACACTTTAATTCTAATATTTATAAGTGTTGGTGTGACTCATTTTACCAATTTTTAATCATCTTACTTATCATTATTAAAGAACATCAACATAATATAACAATAATGCCACGGTGACAACATTAATTTCAAGTACCTAATTAAAATAATCGAAAAGAAAAGTAAAAATCAGCTTAATGAGAAACACATAAAACGAAATAAAGTAAGTTTACCTACGTATTATTGCATGGCATACTATCGTGGCATTTTGAGTTGCAAAGGTTGCCTTTTTTCTTGCAGAGACACCTCTTTGAAAAACCCTTAGGCTGGCTTCCATTCATTTGTCCGTCGTCCAGATAATGTTTAACAGTCTCCGTTCGTTTCAATCATCTCCCAACACACAATGAACTTTGATATCGATTGAAAGTTTGAATCATTTCGACAAAACGGGTTTTCCCTAGTTAAAACTAGTTTTCACTGATATTCAAATCAGTTAATACTAGTTCTAACTAAAGCAGTTAGTAAAAGCTAGTTTTAACTAGGGAAAACGCGTTTTCACTAAAAACGAGTTTTAACTGTAACATATACACAGATAACAATAACAATAACAGTGATAAGACGTACTTTATAGGCGGGCGTTCGTACCTACTACAAGAGTAGACGCTTGTCGTAGTTACAGCAATGTGTTGTAAAATATTGTTAGTCTGTATTTTAATATACTTTTTATCGAGTTTTGCACGTGAGTATTATATTGTCAAAGTTTTTCTGTTTTCATTTTTTTTTCTGCGTGTATAACTGAATCGTAATCGTTTGTTTGATCCCCTCAGTGCCCCTCACTCATATACTTTCGTCACAAAATGTTCGCCATTCTTCCGCATCACAAACTCATACCATGATTATCGATTTTCTCACAGACGCAACTTTCAGATTTCCTCTTACAAACTCATCCATGATTTTTCTCAGACAAAAAAAACTAGAAACCAACTTCAAGGGAATACCGGTGGCTTCGCTAACATATTCTAAGTGTCGGTCGGTGCTTAAATTTCAGAGCTCGCTAAGCTGGCTCTGGTGTGAGGTGCACGTGGCTAAATAATAAAGACTGCTAGGGTCGATCTTCACGATAAGCCGCGTTTGCAAAGGTTGGGATCTGTGGATAAGTGACCACCCATTACATACCGAGTTTCATCCGTGTCTCGGCAAGGAAATTAAGCCGTTGGTCCCGGCTTTCATTTGTAGATCTTTGACAGTCGTAATAGGTAGTCAGTGGCCCGAAAGTCTGACAACCAGGTCTGGCTAAGGGGTATCGTATTACCTAGTACTAACTGGGTTGTGGAGGAAAATAGGCAGTCTCTCCATGTTCAGCATTTAACGTTCCCACTGCTGAGACACAGGTCTCCTCCGAGCCTCTCTCTGACCTAGTGAATGCTAGACCAACAATCCGAAAGGATTTAGTAAACATTCGGTTTAATTAGAAATCACCATTCTCGTTACCGATTAGAATGGTACATTTTGATACAAGTGGAGAAAGTTTGTTATTGCATTAGAGGCGGAATTAACACCCGAGCCGTAGGCAAGGGTGTTTTTGAGCCGAGAACTGCAATTACAAATGTCCACGTGTAACAAACGACGTTTTTCAATACACCTTTGAAGAAATAAAATAAAATAACGAAAAAAAAACATCACCGCTGACTATAGGCATTGCACCAATTTGTAGTAAGTATAGGTATAGTTTTATCTGTGGCAATTTTCCAGCCCGCGGTGATGGAAAATGAAAAAGATCCACGTGTGTGTAATACAATGCATGTTGAACCTAATCTTAGTGCGATAAGAACCCGTTTTCGAGGAAGTGTATAGAAAAAAATATTTGGGGTCGCCGCTGCATGTCTTCTTCTTCCGTACTTCTCTATTACTCGTCATCTCAGCAGTCACCTTCTTTCTAGCCATATCATCCTTCACAAAGTCCATCCATCGCTGCATCGTTTCTTTGGTCTTCCTCTACTCTTAAAGCCATATTAACATTTTCCTCACTTGTATTCGATTTAATTGGAAAAACTTAGGATATTCTGCTGTACGATTACACCTTTACGGTAACACCTTTTATATATTTCATTCCGTAGATGGACAAATAGCTGACAAGTTTTTTCGGAAAGACTACACCTATATAGAAACCGTAAAGGGTTTCTATAAGATCCACATGGATGCACGGATTTGGCCAGATGCTAAGCAAGTGTGTGCTATGGAAGGCGCCACTTTGTGGCATCCAGACAACGAAGATGAGGCAAACGCAGTGATATCGTTTTGGAACACTACCCAGGCTCATATCGGGCATGTGTATGTAGGACTGTCAGACACAATGTCTAGAGGACTGTGGGAGACCACTGAGAGTACGTACACTATTTTGTACTTTGTTCGTTCAGTACCAGATAAACTTAAAAGAGCAAGATCCGTTCACAGTTCATACTAACACTACTCGTTGCCATACATTTTATTAATGAGAAAATTTGTGAAAAACGAAGCTCCCTAAGAAAGAAAAACCACCGCAAAAAAAGAAAAAAGAAACCTTATACATTGGCTGTGTAAAACATATTGATTTTCCTTTATTTTTTTAGGGAAGTCAGTTTCTGAAGTTTACAACATCTGGCAGCCCGGTATGCCGAACAACTATGAAGGCAGCAGAGATCTCTGTGTTTACATGTACAATTCAGGCTTTCTGGATGATTGGGACTGTATATCTAGGAATCATTTCATTTGTAAGAAGAGTCTCCAGTCACTAGAGTGGAACAATCAATGCAATATTCCTAATCCAGGTAGGTAATCTTTGTAGGTAAATTATAATCAACAATTGCAAAGTTTTCTGCTCGTAACTCTTAATTTGTCCATTCCTACTACCTAGTTAGTACATACCATCATGAGCTGTAATAGTCCTCTTCTGGAAGGAAGACCTTTTCAATAAAAACGGACTTTTTTGAGCTTGATCTTGATTTTTGATACCCAGTTCTGGGATGCAGTTGGTTTGTGGAAATATTCGGCGAGTCTTCTCGTCGAGTCGCCAACAGAGCTTTCAGACTCCGTCCACGAATCGTTTTTGTGATTTTCGGGGTCGCTGATAACGAAAACGACACCCATGACGGAAAAAACGAATATTTTTGTCGGCGCCATCTTTATTTTTCATTTTGACCTCATTTTCGTTATCAGCGACCCCGAAAACCACGAAAACGACAGCCATGACGGAAAAATTAAAAATTTTTCTTGCCGCCTTGGGTCTTGGATTTTAATTCTGACAAACAATAACAAACACTGTCTGTCAAACATTTAATGGGTGATAAGGGGTGATAAGCAGTGGGTGAGGTGGATGATGCTCTTTTTCGTTTTTCTTGGTTCTTTTTATTCTGTTTAACGATTGGTTTGTCATATTTCAATACGCTTTATTGCCTTTTTCCTTTTCTTCAGCTAGCTGGGTTTGTAGCGTTTTTCGCTTTTCCAACACTTCGTTTGAGTAATCTTCACTGATATTAAATTTGCTCAGGTTCTTTTTGTGTTTAATAATTTCGTTCTTTTTCCAATTGTTTATAAACGAACATAGTACCGGCCTTGATTTGTTAGTTTCTCCATTTTTAGTATAAAAAAGTGACGAATAAAGCGATAAATTTTGTTGATTTCATAATCTGCTATAATAATATTTAGATCTTGTTTAAGATGTTCTTTAAATTCTTGTAGTAATTCGAAAGTTGATGTTTCTTTTTCTTCCAGGCCAAACACTATGATATTATTTTTCTTCTCCACTCTTTTCATAAACTCAATTTATTTTTCTAAATAAAAAAAAGGAAATCTTATAAAAAAAAATATTCATAGAAACCCAGCGGTTTGGGGTGAGCGTCAGTCAGTGAGTGAAATATTTTATTTTTCTTATTATTTCAGATTACATTTTCAGTGAGGATACCGGCAAGTGCTACCGGCTCCACACAACTCCATTGAACTGGAACGATTCATATGCCTTGTGCCGATACGAACAATCTTACCTGGCGGTGATCCGCAACCAGCAAGAAGCGGATTACCTTGCGAATTTTACGGAATCATCCCCTAAACCAAGAATCAAAGGGAACTACCAAAGAGGACTCTACCACGTGGGCTTTCATAACAAATTTAATAAGGGCTGGGAGACAGTTAAAGGTATGATTGTGTGTATTATTTATAACATTAATACCAACTTTTTAAATAAATTATTCTACATTTAAAAAAAAAAAAAAACTCCCGTTGTTGCGTATACGATAATGGTAATAATGAATTTTCATTTTCTGTGCGTTTTGCGTCGCAACGCTTCTAAATATTTTGTATGAAAAAGACGCGGAAGAGACATAATATGTCTGCGCCCCGTCTGCGTCATACGTATTTTCTGTGTGTCCTGCGACTTAGATTACTGTTTAGTTTGATGATTTTCTGTTCCAGGAATACCGATGAATGTAGATGCCAACGCTTGGTTCGACAACTACCAGCCTGACGAAAGTGATCAATGCGGCTCAATGTTCTTCAACGGACGTCTAATCAACGTAGATTGTGATTCGAAGAGTTTCTTTATTTGTGAACATGAACCTTCTAATTCAACCGAGTAAACCAGAAAACCCAAGTTTAGCCGGCTAATCTTAAGTTTGTTTTCACACTCATTGTTAGCGATGATGGACGGCTCAGTACTGATAAAATAAAGTAATGTACCTAACTTCCTAATATTTAGTTAAAATTAAGAATTTTATTTGATTTACTGTGTTTGTACTTTCTATAAGTGTATATATTTCATAAGATTGTGTTTCCCTGAATATTGTTTAAAATTATATTGTTTAATTGTCTAAATTTAATGTGGCAACATTAATTTGAATCGTATTCTAATAAAAGGCGGGGTGGTTGCGAACGTCGCGAATCCGCGATACAGTTAATAAATATAAAACGCGAAAAGGGAGCAGAATCGACCGCGATCCAGCTCGCCCCCGCCACCGACAGTCGCCCGCTAGGCACGAGGCCGTGAGGACGGAAATCGTACGCGCACCGTAAACGTCTGCGCAGCTACCCCGTGTTAATTTTATTTTCTTAGTTTTCTTTATACACAACAACATTGCAACGATCCGCTACAAAAGTGGTCCATCGAGTCGGGTCAGCAGTGTTCAGTGTAAGGAAGCACAAAACCTGTGTGGCAGGATGCCGTTATTTCAAACGCCGCGTTCCGGGAGAACGCGTGCACAATCGAGAGAAATAATGGCTAACGAAACGAAAATGAAGCTAGAAGCGGGTTCAGACGTCCAGTACAACAGGAAAAGCGCTGGAAAGATCCTGTCCGACATCGTTGCGACTCAAGATGGCGGCGTGCACAGCTGCGAACAAGCCGCCACGTGTACGAGCCACGCGTCTTCCTCATCGGCCACGCGGCAAAAGCGGCTCGAATATAAAGCAGCCCAAGCCAGAGCCGTCATCGAGTTGAAAGAGGCTCAAGCCGAAATGACGATGACTATGACCAAAGCTCGCATAGAAAAGGAGTTATTAGAACAAAAATTAGCCGCCGATTTGGCACACCTAGAAGATTCCAGATGTTCAAAGCAATCTTCGTCTATATCATGCAAAAGTAAAGTTGAAAAGTGGCTGGAACAATCCGTTACTGCACCCGGGTCGTCGCTTGAACGGAACGTGGTCGGCGAAGTTTGTGAAAACAGCGCCAGCCGCGCACGGCAACCCACAGATCAGTCGGCCGGTACTCAACCTGCAATTGAAGCGCTCACTAACGCTATAAAGGACGCCATCAGTGCTTCAACCTCAAAATCAAGAAACAGTGAACTCTTGTCAAGGTTAGCTATCTGCAAAGACCTGCCCATATACTCCGGTGATCCGATGGAGTGGCTACATTTCAAAGGAGCCTTCTGCGAGTCCACGCGTCTTTGTAACTACAGTGATTCCGAGAATTTATGGCGGCTACGTAAGTGTCTCCGCGGCGACGCGAAGGAGTCAGCGTCATCTTTACTGATGAGCGCCACATCACCTCAAGAGATACTTGAGACATTGGAACTTCGTTTTGGTCGACCTGAAAACATAATGAGAACAGTTACGCAACAGTTAAGAAAATTACAGCCGCTACCACAAGCATACCATACGGAGATCGTAAACTTCGCCATCAAAGTAAAGAACTATGTTACAGCCACTCGCACTGTGCAACAAAGTGATTATCTACGAAGTCCCGAACTAGTAACCATTGTTGTCTCCAAATTACCCACCGAACTGATTAATAAATGGGCCGATTACCTATATCAGTATGATATTCAAGACGACACACCAAAACTAGAAATATTATCCAAGTTTCTTCATCAAGAAGCCAAGAAAGTTGCATTAACAGGAGTAAGCTACGTGCACAGTCAAACCGATTGGAAACCGAGATCTAATACCGAGAAACATAAAAATCACAAGCAATCAGTGTTAGTGTGTGCGGAGGCCAACAACCCCTCCACATCTGATAAATGTAAATACTGTAAAAAACCTATTCACAAACTAACAGAGTGCAGCAAATTCAAACACGCTATGCGCAAAGACCGATGGCGCTATGTTCGCATAAACAAACTGTGCTTCAAGTGTCTCGGAGATCGACATGAAAATCTGTCTGAGTGCACCGCCGAAAACTGCAACGTCGAGGCCTGTGGTGGGGCTCATCACCAGATGCTGCACTGGAAGAAGCCAGAAGCGGCGCGCAGTGAAACTTCCCTGCCACCGAAGGCGCCACCAAAGGACACCGCGACGCCCGACTCCGCTAGCGCCGCCGCTAGTGAGCTCGTCTCACACGCCAGCACCCCCGCCGCGCAGTGTCACGAAGTGTCAGTGATAAAAGCAAAGACAAATGTAGTGCTTAAAATAGTGCCGGTCACTATTCATGGACCCAGGTCAAGTGTGGCCACGTATGCGCTTCTAGACGACGGCGCAACAGTGACTCTCATCGCGGCCGACCTGGCCGATAAGGTCGGGCTGCACGGGGAAAAGGTCACAATGCGCGCTTCAGGTGCATGGGACTCCGAGTTATTGTGTGAGACTGAGATTATTAAATGTAAAATAAGTAACAGTGACGGTAACAAATTCGACTTGCGTGCTCGTAAACTCAAAGAACTTAATTTGCCCTTACAGTTATTCACCTCTAAATCTAATGTAAACTATTGTGAAACCATGTCTAGTAATAATAACCCCATAATATGTGACAGCAATGTTAAACCTAAAATGTTAATTGGTCAGGATAATTATGATTTAATTGCACCTATTTCCTGTAAAATGTATAAGCCGGGCGGACCATACATCACGCAAACTTTATTAGGATGGTGTGTGCACGGAGTTTGGAAAACTGATATTACTGGTAAGCGCGCCGAGCACGTCAACAACATCGCCAGCATCAGCGGCGCCGGCGACGAGCCTGCTGCAGCGCACGGAGCGGCGACATCGTGCACACTCAGTCACCCAGGTAAGCCTGCCGCGCACGCGCTCTGCGACTCGTCCCCGAGGAACGGCCACGCGGGCGCGAGCGGGACTTCATGTGTAAATAAACCATTGTGTCAGTCAGCTGTCGTCAAAGATACCTTCGAATTTAGTTCAGACATTGATTTAAGCCAATTACACGATTTAATTCGCTGTTCATTTTCACTCGATTCAATTGGTATTAGTAACAAACCGCGTCAAAATATTGAAGAATTACGAGCCCTAAATATCCTTAATAAGTCAGCTGAGTTAGTTAACGGTCAATGGTCGGTCAAACTTCCATGGAAGCACGATAAATTTGTTATGCCGGATTCTTATCCTGTAGCATTAAAAAGATTACACTCGGTAGAAAGAAAAATGTCATCTAATCCAGAATATGAAATTAGATACCGCAAACGTATTGAACATTTACTTAAAAACAATTACGCACGAAAACTGACTGAGGCAGAGTGCAGGTTCGATTCCGAGTCGGACCACATTTGGTATTTACCGCATTTTGGTGTGGACAACCCAAACAAAAAAAAGTTGCGATTGGTCTTTGATGCCGCCGCCAAAAGTGACAATATGTCACTTAATGACTTTCTACTCCAAGGGCCTGACTTATTACAATCTTTATATGGTATAATGTTTAGGTTTAGGGAGAACCCATTAGGAATAATAGGAGACATAAAAGATATGTTTTTACGTATTAAAATACATAATAACGATCAAAATGCACTTAGGTTTTTATGGAAGGAGAAAGGCAGCGATGTTGTAAATAAGTATGTAATGACGTCCCTTATTTTCGGCGCAAATTGTTCCCCATTTGTTGCCCAATTTATTAATCAAAATAAAAATGCTTCTCGATTTAGTGAACAGATGCCTGACGCTGTGAAGGCTATAACCAACAATCAGTATATGGATGATTATATTGATAGTTTTTCTGATGAGGAGTTGGCCAGGAAAATAATAAAAGAAATTTCA
This sequence comes from Xestia rhomboidea, assembly GCA_963853795.1. Taxonomy (NCBI): domain Eukaryota; kingdom Metazoa; phylum Arthropoda; class Insecta; order Lepidoptera; family Noctuidae; genus Xestia; species Xestia rhomboidea. The sequence continues at coordinate 7,818,986 of OY970767.1, read as the reverse complement.
TTTATCCATAACGAAGGTGGATTTAAAATGTGTAACTATCTCAGTAATGTACCTAATGTGTTAAGTGACATTCCAAAAGACAGCCTTAACGATATGGCAATAAAGTTCAATTTTGACAAACAGGCGGAGCGGGCATTAGGCATATTGTGGTATTGCGCAGCGATCTGTTAGCTTTAGATTTATCGTTTAAACGTATTCCACAAGAAATAATACTCTTGAAGCGAATACCTACTAAGCGCGAGATGCTGAGTATCATCATGTCTGTTTTTGATATTCACGGCTATTTAGGGCCGTTTACTATCAAGGGAAAAATATTAATGCGCGAAACATGGAAACTTAATATAAAATGGGATGAAAAATTGAACGATAATTTAAATGATTTATTCTGTAAGTGGATTAATCAAGCTAAGGAGATAAATAATATAAGAATTCCGCGTTATTATTTTTCCTGTGATCGGACTGGTGATAGTTTAGTTAGTTTACAACTTCATTTATTTTGTGATGCATCGCCGAGCGCGTACGCCGCTGTTGCATATTGGCGTCGCGAAAGCAGCAACGGACAAGTAACCGTGTCGTTTATCGCGAGTAAATGTAAAGTTACTCCATTAAAACCGGTTTCCGTGCCTAGACTTGAGTTACAAGGAGCCGTGTTAGCATGTAAGTTAGCTAATAGTGTTAAAAAGGAACATCGTGTCCAACCTAATTTAGTTTTCTACTGGACAGATTCGACTACAGTCGGTCCGTCGTTTTTACGCCAGCCGCGTTCTTGCTGGCCGCAGCAACCTGAAATAAAAACAATTAGTGATGATATATTAGAAAAGGTACACGTTGTTCAAGAAAATAAAATAAAAAATAACTTACCTATTCCCGAACCAAGTCGATTCTCCAGTTGGCTTCGATTATTACGTAGTACTGCAACTGTTCTATTGTTCATTGAAAAATGTAAAAAGAGTGAAATTAAGGTAATTAACAAAAAACTCATAAATCAAGCGGAACTATTGTTACTTCGTTACTCACAGGAATGTTCCTTTCAAACTGAAATAAATTTGCTTACACTAAAAAAAGAAATAAATAAAGATAGCCGTTTGAGGTCACTCACCCCGATATTGGACGAAAATAATTTGTTACGTATAGAAAGTCGTATTGGTAACGTAAAGGACGTAAGTGAGCTTACTAAGTACCCCATAATTTTAGACGGTAAAGATCATATTGCACGGCTTGTCGTGAGGCATTATCATAGGAACGCCGCACATTCTAGCAACGAGATGGTAATTAATGAATTACGACAAAAATATTGGCTTATTAGGTTAAGACCCACAGTTCGTTCTATAGCAAAACAATGTTTACTTTGTCGATTTAAAAGAGCCTCGCCTTCGCCGCCGCGCCTCGGTGATCTACCCGAATGTCGACTTACGCACCATCAAAGACCATTCACTATGTGTGGTGTAGATTTATTCGGACCTATAGAAGTAGCGGTCGGCCGACAGAGGGTGCGCAGATACGGCGTACTTTTCACTTGTCTCACGGTGCGCGCGGTTCATATTGAAGTAGTGCCAACTCTTACCACGGATTCCATGATAATGGCACTACGCAGAATGGCCTCTCGTAGGGGATGGCCCCATACTATGTTTTCCGATAACGGAACTAATTTACGAGGTGCTGACACCGAAATGAAAAGAGCTTATAAAGAGCTGCTTGATAACCAACAAGGGCTAATCACGGAAGCTTTAAACAAGGGTGTCGCGTGGAAATTTATTCCACCTGCCAGCCCGCATATGGGCGGCGCTTGGGAACGCCTTATTAGAAGCGTAAAAACGGCTCTTAAAGTTGTTCCAAAAGAGCGCGCTCCGAGAGAGGAGACTTTGACAACTTTCTTATGTGAGGTAGAGAATATAATAAACGGGAGACCATTGACTCACGTTTCAGTGGACCCACGTGACCCCGAGTCTCTAACTCCTAATCATTTTTTATTAGGCTCATCATCCAATTTGCCACAGATAGGTGTCTTTGATGACAGTGATTTGCATCTCCGAAAACAATGGCGTATCGCGCAACGTTTAACCGATTTGTTTTGGTCCAGATGGATGAAAGAAGTGTTGCCTACTCTAGTGCCACGCAAGAAGTGGAATCGCGAGGGTGCACAGTTGAAGGTAGGTGATCTCGTAGTCATAGTTGACCCGGCCTCCCCGCGGAACATCTGGCCAAAAGGAGTCGTACAGCAGGTATACCCAGGGGCTGATGGCCGAGTAAGAACGGTTGACGTTAAGACCAAGTCCGGTATCACGAGACGTCCTGCAGCGCGAGTAGCCTTACTCCTAGGTTTTGAGTGTCGTAGTCACGACACTGAGGGGCAGGATGTTAGCGATGATGGACGGCTCAGTACTGATAAAATAAAGTAATGTACCTAACTTCCTAATATTTAGTTAAAATTAAGAATTTTATTTGATTTACTGTGTTTGTACTTTCTATAAGTGTATATATTTCATAAGATTGTGTTTCCCTGAATATTGTTTAAAATTATATTGTTTAATTGTCTAAATTTAATGTGGCAACATTAATTTGAATCGTATTCTAATAAAAGGCGGGGTGGTTGCGAACGTCGCGAATCCGCGATACAGTTAATAAATATAAAACGCGAAAAGGGAGCAGAATCGACCGCGATCCAGCTCGCCCCCGCCACCGACAGTCGCCCGCTAGGCACGAGGCCGTGAGGACGGAAATCGTACGCGCACCGTAAACGTCTGCGCAGCTACCCCGTGTTAATTTTATTTTCTTAGTTTTCTTTATACACAACAACATTGCAACGATCCGCTACACTCATCTTCATCATCTAGCCGTAATACATAAATAATACTCATAAATCTTTTTCCTTCATATTTTTGTTTATATGAATTTAGGTTATATATATCATAATATGTATATCTAAGCAGTCACACAGACAGACACAAGAAGTGACTTTACTATATTCTATGTCTTTTATGTCTTAGATTGTCTATAATATATTGTATGAGCAAACTTGTATGTTGTATAAAATCAGTAACGAAATCGTTGTAGCACTTTTGAAGCATTATTTTTGTCAATGTAAAATATCTTCTAATTTTTTTATCGCTGCACAACACATAATGTCTGTCATAGCAATTCACTAGATCTATTCTAATATTATAAATGCAAAAGTTATTCTGTTTTTGTGTTTCTAAACGACTGATCGGATTACCTAATATAACTATACATATATACATATTATAACATTTCTTCGAAGTATTATGTTTCCAAACATGGATTATATTGTATAACTTGATCTGTCCACGAAGTAGACACAATAGTTAAACAATGTTGTCTCGAACAAATTGGTCATTTGACAGATCATGATATAATGCATGTTTTCTTTACCTACATGTTGAGAATTACGAATTACGATAGGACGCACCGTTTTCGAAATATAAGCAAATTTAGAAGAAAACCTGCTACGACTACATGACGCGCGCTCGCTACGCTCGTTTTTTACATTTCACATCCACTTTCTGTCACAAACATCATCGTCGCTCCGCCGGTTTCGGCCTACGCTCCTCACGCCAACTAGCAAGACGTTTAGGAAAATAATGAAAAGTAACCGGCTATAATATATTTGTAACCAAAAAATATTCCGTAAAATTTTGTTTCGGTTTGGTGAAAATATGGCAAATGTAAAAGTTCAAAAGAGGCTTCGGCCAGCAGCTAAAAGTTATTTTGTAAATCGGCGTTAAAAAAGTTCGGTAAAATAATACTTATGACACATGATACTTCGATGAACTAAAAATACACTGACCTGCAAAAATAAGTACTACACTTTTAAAATTTCAATTTTTCCTAAACTATAGAAGTTAGAGATTTAAAATAAAAATACGTTATAAAGCAATTTTAATCAGCTCTCTTTGAAACTATAGACAAATTAAACTATTTTTCGAGTCCTTTTTGTTTCGAAAGTATATCTTGTGTACTTAAAAAGTTATTGCAATTTTGAAAGTGTGATATTTATTTTTGCAGGCCAGTGTATGTCAAATAATGCATATGGCAAAAAAGGAGTTGCTCAATAGTTTTTGGTAAAATGAAATTCGAGCAAACAAAATTCGGAAAGTGATCGGTTCCCATCATTATTAGCTTATTTCAAATCATCAAATCAACAAAAACAACATCATTACCAATCTCAGTAATTCGGCTGTATCGGTTTCGTTATTTTAACTAAAATACCTACAGGTAATCTGATGTGTATGCATCCCCACGTGGCAAGGCTACGCGTCGGCCGACGCGCTAGACCGCGAGCGTGTCATCAGTAATAAACGACTCTTATACCAAACGGTCGCAAGTTTTATTGCGCGTACAAACATATCATAATCTCCTTATTATTGTGGACACAGATGTAAATGGAATAACAAAAACTGTGATAAGACGTACTTTATAAGCGGCCGTTCGTACCTACTGTAAGAGTTGACGCATGTCGTAAAGTGACAATAATGTGTTCTAAAACATTGTTGGTCTGCATTGTAGTGTACCTTTTATCGAGTTTTTCACGTGAGTATTACATCGTCAACGTTTTTCTGTTTTCAAATTTTGTCAATGTTCAAAAAAATAACTTAAATAAAAAACTAGTACTTTCACCGCGACTTCGTCTGCATCAATATCGTATTTTTGGGCCTTGCGGTTATTATACACACAGGGGGCGATCGACCCTTTGTGCGTCGATGTTCGTTCCACCCGGTATAATATCAGGCAGCATTTTGAAAGCAGGTGTCGAAAGAGATACCCCGGCCCTGGAACACAAAGGGCTAAGAAGGAACATGGGTGGGTTTTATTCAGTATAAGTCTGACACTCCCTTCCGCTCCGCCCAGAGCGGGAGGGGTCATTTGATGATTTCCCACCCGATAACAAAAAAGAACACATAACTTCTTTGAACCGCTCGACAAAAATTATCTGAAACTAGTATTTAAAAAAATAGGGGTGCGCGCTCCTTACATGTAACTGAAGGTTCTTTTTTTTCTGCGTATATAACTGAATCGTAAATCGTTTGAAGTGTATCCATAAGGATAGGTTGCAGATGGAAACGACTGTTCATTCCAAAGTTCCTTTTATTGATGTCCAACTATAACATTCAATTCGTGTTGCTAACTTAAATTAACTTAGTTACTAGAATATTTTGCGAAACTTATTGGGCCGACGACTGCCTTAATGGAGATCAGCAAAGCACCTTGACCCAGTTTTTTGACCACTTCTGTGCCCCTCACTCATATACTTTCTTCACGATATGTTCGCCATTCCTCCGCATCACAAACGCATACCATGAACATCGTTTTCCACCCAACTTCTCATTCACCGACGCAACTTCCAGACTTCTTCTTACACACTCATCTATGATTTTTCTCAGCAAGACAAAATTGAAACCGATTTTAAGGGATTGGTGGCACTCTCCTCTTCTCTGTGTCGGTCGGTGCTCAAATTTCAGAGCGCATTAAGCTGGCTCATGCATTTTTTTACATTTACACAACCGCATTTATGAGCTTGTGTGTGAGGAGCTAAAACAGCCGCATGGGTAGATCTTCAGGATAAGCCGCGCTTCGGGCCTGTGGACAGTGAGCTATGGGCTAGCTCGCCGTCCGTCCGTCTCATGACGACAGGCCGTGTCGACGGCGTGTTCGTGTTCCACGCGCGCCTCAAAGAGAGTCAGCAACAAGGAAGGGGTCCGCAAGGGCCGAAGCCTGCCGGGGCTGCGGGACCATTCGAAAGAGATACCGTGGCCCCGGAACACAAAGGGCGATGAAGGAACATGGATGGGTTTTAGTCAGTAAAAGTCTGACACTCCCTCCTGCTCCGCCCAGAGCGGGAGGAGTCATTTGATGATTTCCCATCCGAAAAAAAGAAATGAATAAGCCGCGCTTGCACAGGTTGGGATCTGTGAATGGGTGACCACCCATTACATACTGAGTTTCCTCCGTGTCTCGGAAAGCATGTTAAACCGCTGGTCCTGGCTGTCATTTACATATCTTTGACAGTCGTAAGAGATAGTCTGTGGCCCGAAAGAGTAACACACAGTCTTACCAAGGGGTGTCGTATCGTATTATCCAGTACTAACTGGGTTGTGGAAGTCAGATAGGCAGTCTCTCCATGAAAAATACGGGTATTCAGCTGCATCCGGTTAGACCGGAAGCCCAACATAATTGGAAAAAGGCTAGGCAGATTAGGATACTTTTTTTTAGTAGAATTATTTGTCCCTCTGCTGGGCAAAGGCCTCCCCCATATCCTTCCAGGTACTCTTCTCCTGCGCCACCTCGAACAAAACTTCATCCACCTCATTCTAGGCCAGCCTAGGCGGCGCCGTCCATCCTCAGATAATATCATCAGCTTTTAACGTTCCTACTGCTGAGACATCTCATCTCATCTAACGCTAGACAATCAATCCGAAAGGATTTGGTAAACATTCGATTTTATTGGGAAATCTGGATATTCTGCTCTACGTCCATTCACAGTAACATCTTTTATATATTTTATTCCGTAGATGGACAAATAGCTGACAAGTTTTTCCGAAAAGACTACACTTATATAGAAACCGTAAGAGGTTTCTATAAGATCCACACGGATGCACGGATTTGGCCTGATGCTAAGCGAGTGTGTGCTATGGAAGGCGCCACTTTGTGGTATCCAGACGACGAAAATGAGGCAAACGCAGTGATTTCGTTTTGGAACACTACCCAGACTACTATCGGGCATGCGTATGTGGGAATGTCAGACATAATGGCGGAAGGAGTCTTTGTGACCACTGAGGGTACGTACATTATTTATGTAATTGTTCGTTCAGTTCAGATAATCTTGTGCCAATTTAATTTCTTCTTTAAGTTGATTCTGTGTCCGTTCCATTTATGAAAAACAATTGGTCTTGCATCATTTCCGGAAGCTGCAAATGAGAGAAAACCACTGCTTTGTAAAACATATTGATTTTCCTTTAATATTTTAGGGAAGTCAGTCTCTGAAGTTTACAACAACTGGTCACCCGGTCAGCCAGATAACAATGGCGGTCATCAAGACTGTGTTATTTTGTACAAATTTGGCATTCTGGATGATTGGAAATGTGACTTGACGTATCGTTTCATTTGTAAGAAGAGTCTCCAGTCACTAGAATGGAACTTTCAATGCAATATTCCTAATCCGGGTGGGTAATCTTTGTTGGTAAATTATAATGATAATAGCAACGTTTTCTGTATTAGAGGCACATCATTATTTCAGATTATACTTTCAATGAGGATACCGGCAAGTGCTACCGGCTCCACACAACTCCACTAAACTGGAACGATTCATATGCCATGTGCCGATACGAACAATCTTACCTGGCGGTGATCAGCAACCGGCGAGAAGCGGATTACCTTGCGAATTTTACGGAATCAGCACCTAAACCAAGGGTCAAAGGGAACTACCAAAGAGGACTCTACCACGTGGGCTTTCATAACAAATTCAATGAGGGCTGGCAGACAGTTAAAGGTATGATTGTATGTATCCCCTAATGCAATACCAATGTCACACCAGTTTCGGAAATTCGCAGAACATTAAACTCCTTTTGTTGCTTACGTATATGGTAATAATGCCGTGCACTTCGATTACTATTTAGTTTGATGATTATTAGTATGATTTTCTGTTCCAGAAACACCCATGAATGTAGATGCCAACGCTTGGTTCGACAACTACCAGCCTGACGAAAGTGATCAATGCGGCTCAATGTTCTTCAACGGACGTCTCGTCAACGTAGATTGTGATTCAAAGAGTTTCTTTATTTGTGAACATGAACCTTCTAATTCAACCCTTGAGCTCGAAGAACATAAGACGTACTAAGTGCTAATCTTAAGTTTGTTTACACCAGAGGTTCCCAAACTTTTTTTCGTGGTAGACCACTTTCAAAATTTTCTTTCTTCTTTTACTTAATATTTCTACTTGATATGACTTTTAAAAAGAATTTCGAAGCTATAAAATTGTAATTTTCATGTTGTAATTTTCATTGTAATTTATGGTTTTTTGAAAGTTTTGCTGCATTTTTTTCAAGCCCGTAGACCAAAAAAGAAAAGCAAAGAATTTGCAATTTTTTTTTCGCACTATCTGTTAGGATTGCATGGTGACCGTAGCTCCTAGGATTTTTTTTTTGCAAAAAATCTGAAAATTACTATCTTATTGCTTCGAAATGCTTTTTTTAAAGTCTCAATACGACCATTTTCACCGAAATACAACCTGTCGTCATGGGAACATTTGTTTATTTTTACTTTTTGGAGTAGCTTATAATCTGCCTACATTGATGATAAATCCTAGCCAACATTTTTGTTTTTTTGTATCGAAACCAGATAAATGTTCGTGGACACCCACTTACATTTTGTGAACCCCCATTTTATTCACGCCAACGTAGAACCCCGACGAATTTCCCGTAGACCCCTGGGGGTCCACCTGGACCACTTTAGGAATCGCTGTTTTACACTTACAATTTCCACGCGAACGAAGTCCTAAGCAACAACTATAGTATCCCAGTAAATAATAAAATACTATGACAATCTTTATGGTTTTCTATGGTTCTACACAAGGAGATAACTAATACATACGTGCATTAAACACAATATATTGTTCAGGCCTTATTCTAGATTTTTTTTTTCACCATTAATTCATAATTATGAACATTATTGACTGAACTAAATCCAATACAATATTGTTGAATTTTTCTTATGTAAACAAGTAACATTACTCATTCTATCTCGTTCTCTCCTACATATTTTCTTTTTCTGCCTCTGTCGTAACTCGATAATCTTCCTAGTTTCCTACAAAACGGTGCTACCAGCCGCAAATTCACGTGTGCGTGTACATACGATTTTAGTTCTGAATTCTGACACCCAAACGCTAGTTTATTTGGCGCAACCTGTTGCTTTCTTAGTAATAGTATATTACATACGCATTTGTGAGTATCACATCACATCACAAGATTGATAATATTATGGACCAAGAGCCCGCGACGTTCAGACCTTCGTTATTTTATAAAACCTCAAAAATTTCTTGTGTATGCCCCTAATACTAACTGTATTAGGAACATACAGACTAACCGAGTATGAAGTTCGGATCACGGTTCCTTTGAAAATTTCGTCATTGTATAAAGCTCAGTTTTGATATATTTTATTTGGAACAATATTATAAACCACCTCTGACAATTTTCAGACATTTCAGACGGTTCCAACCGGTTTCAGACACCCATTAAAGTGTGATGAATTATGGTTATACTTTCGTCATAGTTTAAAACCTGAATTTTATGAATGTTACTTCAGGAACTATCAAAAGATGTTTTCTCAATTGTCAGACCGTTTCGATGGTTCTTACGTCTAGTCAGACACATTAAATTTACCGTAGGTGCGATCGCGAGTAAGGGGACCTACCTACTTAACCGTTAGAGCTATAGCCATACATATAGCTATACCTTAACCGGAGACTATCCATAGCATGGCAATTTTCTTGCTAACTGTACATTTTTTTGAAAATCTGTCGAAAAATTATGGAAAGTGTCCGAAGACCATTTTCGTGTAGCTCTAACGGCTAAGGTAGTTCCCCTTCACACTGTGGAGGTGTACCCCGCTTGGGCGGAGCACCGCCGTGTCCTCGGAGCGGCGATCGGCGGCGGCGACCTCTCGCTTCCGGCCCTGGTTCAATCCATGGTCCGGAGCGAGACGGAATGGGACGCTGTCACCTCCTTCTGCGAAGCAGTCATGCTAGCAAAGGAGGTGGTGGAACGTGATAGGGAGAGAACCTCACGTCCCGGCCGCCGCGGGAGACGCCCCGGGTGTTGGAGGCCACGTGGAGACCTTTCGCCACTGTAGGCGCGGGCCTGTGGACGGAGAGCTATGGGCTAGCTCGCCGTCCGTCCGTCTCATGACGACGGGCCGTATCGACGGCGCGTCTGTGTTCCACGCGCGCCTCAAAGAGAGTTAGCAAAAGGAAGGGGTCTGTAAGGGCCGACGCCTGCCTGGGCTGCGGGACTGTTCGAAAGAGATACTGTGGCTCCGGAACACAAAGGGTAAAGAAGGAACATGGATGGGTTTTAGTCAGTAAAAGTCACTCCCTCCAGCTCCACCCAGAGCGGAAGGAGTCATTTGATGATTACCCATCCGAAAAAAAAAACCTGTTGTGTCTGAAACCGGTTGGGACCGTCTGAAATGTCTGACAATTATCAAAAGTGGTTTATAATATCCAACTAAAATATATCAAAACTGAGCTTTATACTATGACGAAAGTAAATACCAATTTTATACACCTTTGCTACTCATAACTTTCAAAGGAACCGTGATCCAAACTTCATACTCGGGGAGTTTTCATACCTGTTTTAGGGACATACACAGATAAACTTTAAGGTTTTATAAAATAACGAAGGTCGCGGGCTCTAGGTCCATAATGTTATCAATCCTGTGATGTGATTAGGAACAAGGTCCTGCACGTAGTGTCTACTTGTCTACTGTGGTCAAATAGAAACATACAACACATACATACGCATACGCATTTGTGGGTGGAATGGCGGCCGGGTGACAGAGATTGACGGACGTCTGTTTTTATAAATCGAATTAAATCTTCCTTAATTTTGTATCAACGCTATATTTCAATGTTAAATTACGTTCTAATAGCTTAGTAAAGATATCAGTGTAACATAATTTTTGTAACTGAATGATTATTCTAACAAGATAATAAATAATAATAAAATTTGTTTATTTCTCTTCCACAAATAAAGAACATACAGTACTTACGTTGTAACATATATATACAGGAAAAAGTATTTTATTTGTGGGAGACTGGTGCCTAAACTAAGCCGAGGCCTGTATTTTAGGACACCAGGTCCCCACTAAGATAGTTATTAGGAAATCTAACAAAAGTAGGGCTAAAGATTGCAATATATTACAATACGCATCGAAGTTTCTAAAACCAGATAGGCAAAAAGTACTTATTTAAGGTAGAGTAGAAGAGTAAACGAGTGTGTTTTTGTTTGGCACTGTATGAGCGATGTCTAATGAGCGTGTGTTTATGAACGAGTGTCCAATGAGTGGTGTATGGTAATTGTGTGACTGTGTATGAGTGCTGTAGTTTGAGCGTGTGTTCATGTATGAGTGTACTGTTTGAGGTGTGTGGTGATTGTGTGTTATGTGTTACAAAATACTACAAAACCTGATATTAAATTTACTTTTTTATTTCCAGGAGTTCCTCAGTCTCCCTATAGTCCAATTCCAACAGCCTTAAAGTTACTTTTCCCTTACATTGTTTTGAATTATAAATAAATATATTTTCAATTTTATTAATTTGATTATATAATCTAGGTGCAATAAAGCTATAAAATTTTTGTGCAAATCTAGTTTTGGTTTTTGAGGTTTTGCAAACGGCATAGTGCCTTCTTGTGTTAGCAATATCCTGGTTAAACGCCGACGTATCTCCATGTTGTCGAAGAATGCTCAGAAGAATGTATAGTTGTCTGACAGTTAGTACACCAGTTTCCTGATATAATTTCCGTGTAGAAAAGAGTCTAGGCTTAAAGAAGGCTACCTTTAAAATCAACCTTTGAGCTCGCTCTAGTTCCAACAGTTTTGTTTTGTCCGTGCCGCCCCATGTTGTAATACAGTAGGTCACAATGGATTGAATCAAGGTCTTGTAAACCATGATCAGTGTCTTCCTATCTGCTATGTGTCTGAGTTGTCTAAAAATGTACGTAAGTTTACGCACTTTCTGGGCGACGTTATGGATGTGTTCACCAAACGAAAGCCTATTGTCAATAGTGACGCCTAAATAACGTATTGATTTAATAAAAATTTTTGGGGACAGTTACTATACTGTAATACGGGAGGACCGAACATTGGTAAGCAAATATTTGGGATACGCTTTGTGAAGTCACTGCTAGGTTACGAACAGAAAATTGCATGAATTTGGTCTTGGAGTAAAAATAGAGTGGAACAATGACTGCAATTATGCCAAAGTTTGGTAGGTTATTCCTGCAATATGTCCACTTGAATTTCTATCACGTAAAGCACTTAGGTACTGTTCGCCCGTTTCGCTTTTCGAATATTTGTGTAATTTTTTTGCACAAACTAAAATAATTCTCTCTGTGTCCCTTGTCCCCAGTAGGCATAGGTTATATTTGCTGTATAAAATATTCTTAAATAAAATATCCATTTTTTTTTATGATTATAAGATTTTTCAAATTTAATGACGGGTAACAATATATTATATGGTCGTAAGATGAGATGAAGATCAACGTTGCTGGAAAGCCCATTGTTGATCACCCAAACGACCGCTATGTCGTTGAATATACCCCGCTATCACAGAAAGGTCGACGCTATGAAGTTATTGTTGCTGTAGATAAGATGCACCCCTGGTTATCATTTAATTCCATCTCAGAAAGTGATAACGATGATAGTAGTTCAGACAGCAAGTGTGGTAATGACAATTTTGCAGACCATGTTAAGAACCGAGTTGAAAGACCTACTCACTCGACACCAATGCTTAGACTATAAGTTATATTGTAATATAAGTGAAAAGTCCTTGCGTATACCGTGAATGATTCTTGTTCAAGGTATCACATGGCATGATATTGACAGGCTGTCTATTGTGGGCATGATTGGCGCAATGATGTGCCGCCTACGGATAAATCAATGGACAGCCTGAAGTGATATTCGGGACTACTTATTGTGGGCATGACGTGCACAATGATGTGCCGCCCAAGGAGAAGCAATGAGGAGTCCTAGTGATGTTAATTTGGACCGCTTATTGTAGGCATGACGTGCACAATGATGTGCCGCCCAAGGAGAAGCAATGAGGAGTCCTAGTGATGTTGATTTGGACCGCTTATTGTGGGCATGACGTGCACAATGATGTGCCGCCCAAGGAGAAGCAATGAGGAGTCCTAGTGATGTTAATTTGGACCGCTTATTGTAGGCATGACGTGCACAATGATGTGCCGCCCAAGGAGAAGCAATGAGGAGTCCTAGTGATGTTGATTTGGACCGCTTATTGTGGGCATGACGTGCACAATGATGTGCCGCCCAAGGAAAAGCAATAAGCGGTTCTTGTGATGTTGATTTGGACCCCTTATTGTGGGCATGATGTGCATGTCGGCGTCATCATGGCCGTCGTCGTTGAGAGTCACACAACATATCGGTTTGCAACAATATATACACAGTCACAGAATTAATCAGCAAATAGGAAACAGCAGGAAATATCAGCACAAGTTTAATGTCTGTATGCCTTGGGCTGTGTGTAGTCAGGTTTGCCTGGTTTAGGGATGAAAATGACTTTCACCTCTCGCCATGCAAGTGGTATGTATTGGTATGCTATGCAGGCTTGGTATATGACGGTCAGCCACGGCGTTAGGACGTCTACTCCCCATTGTAGCAGGGAGGGGAAGATTTCGTCTAAGCCTGCGGATTTATATGGTTTAAAGGTCTTGATCGCCCATTTTATTCTCTCTGCGCTTACTATGATGTGGGCTCTGGCCCAGTCTTGGTCGTTCGGTGTGTGCATTGGCTCACTTGCCCAGGTTCTGTCCTCGGAGAGATTGCAGTCTGGGAAGTGGGTTTCCAGAAGAACTTTACTTGTTTCGTGGTCCGACTTAGTGTAAGTGTTGTCTGGGGTTTTCAGTGACCCGAGGGTGCGATCCTGATCGGTAGATAGAATTTTTCTGACACGCGCGGTTTCGCTGTTAGATTCAATTTCTTCACAGAATTTCCGCCAGGCTGCCCTGCTGGCTTACCTGACTTGTTTTTTGAAGGTGTACTGTGTTTTCTTGTATGAGTCCCAGTCTTCTGGTAGTCTCGAGTTTTTGGCTCTGTTGAATTGCTTGCGCATGGTTTGCCTGAGCTTACTAAGTTCCGCATTCCACCAGGAGTTGCCCTTGCTCTTGGTGTTTTGATCTTTTAGTTTGCAGCAGGCGTGGTAGGCTTCGATTATAAATTTCGAGAGTTTTGTTACAGTGTCCTCAAGTATTTTGGGGTCCGTCAGAATTTGAGGGGTTTGGTGCTGTGTTAGTGTAGGGAGGCCAACAGCCGTTTGTAGCCGGGTACATTAGTACGGCGTGGGTTGCGCCTAGGTTCGGGTTTTTTCATGTTAGCTACTAGTGAGAAGCGAATCCTTCTATGGTCAGAGCAGGAAGGCTCGTTGGATACGTGCCAGTTAGAAATAAGTTTTGTCGCGCTTTCCGAAGCGAGCGTGAGGTCAATGATTGTTTGTCCGCGAGATGTGACCCAAGTGGGTTCCGAGCCGCGGTTTAAGATGTTAAGGTTAGTGGAGAACAGATATGTGCATAGTACCTCACCTCTAGTGTTGGCTTTGTTGCAACCCCAAAGCGGGTGATGGGCGTTCGAGTCCGTGCAGATGACCAGGTCCAGGTTGGCGCCCTCACAGTACCTTACCAGGTCGGCCATCTCTTTTGGTGGGCAGTCTTCATCCTCGCCTGGCATGTATACCGAGGCCATGACGATGTCGGGTGCATCGCCTTCGGTTTTGAGCCTGACAGCTGTTAGATCTCTGGAACATAATTGCGTGAGTGTGGTGGTGGGTACATCCTTGGGTATATAGGCACAGGTTCGTGGTTTGTCTGTGCCTTGTGTGTCGAGGATTAGCTTACCTCCAATGTTACCAAGGCCGCACACTCTGTTGTTACGGATCCACGGCTCTTGGATGAGTGCTATGGTTCGGGGTTCCACCTCCGGTGCCCTGCGTAGGCAAGCGGTAGCCGTCTGGCTATGCTGGAGGTTGGTCTGGATGATGTTTAGGGGACGGGATGTGGGCGGCGGAGGGGTGGAGTTAGGAGGAGATTGGATCCATCGGATGTTTCCCCCCCGTCCTCCAGTCCGTGCCTGTCTTCGTTCAGTGCCGGTGACGATGAGAGCAGCTGCTCTGTCCACCCTGGTGGTGAGGTTGGCATCGCCACAGCGTCGGCATCAGCCATCACCGTTCTGGCCATCTCTTACTCCAGTTGCGTCATGGTCAAGTCAAGATCAGTCGGTGCCGGTTTCGTCAGATCAGTGTCAGTAGTAGTCTGGGTGTCGGCGGGACGGGTTTTGGGGAAAAAGCGCACGTATATGGATGGATTTGGAGGAGTCGGTGCACGTGTCCATGATAAGGTCCTCGAGACTGAGCTTGATGTGCTCAGCCTCGTCAGTCGTCATGTCACGGGATGGAGGCGAGAGGCAGATCGCTACGGCGAGTCGCGCAGGGATGTCCTTTGTGGCCCGCGCGTAGGTTCTCTGCTCCCCTTGAACGGCCTGGGTTCTAACACGCTTGGCGTCCCCCTGGAGCGTACTCGGTGAGGCCGTGTCGTCCGGGCGCACCCTCTTCGCCGCTCCCTGGCCACTTGGACCAGGTTGTGGTTCTGAGGGACTTGGCACAACGTTTTGTGCCAGAGACACCCCGCGTGAGAACCCAGCCCGCTTGCCTCGCTTCTGTCTAGTTCGGTGTCGGTCTTGGGTCGTCTCGGTGCGGGTCCGGTCATTTCCTCCGGATGGTCCTGGTGCGGGCAGTGACTTTTCGCGCTGGGTTTCCCCTTCGCGTACTGGTCCTTGCCCGCATGTTTCCGCGTCCGGCTGCTTTTCGCGCTGGGTTTCCCCTTCGCGTACTTGCAGCTGGTCGCGTACTCCCTTACAACTAACCGTTTGCGCTTCGCGCTGGCTATTGCCTTCGCGGATTTTGCGCAAACGGTTGTTGAGATCTCTTTCTCTGCTCCGGATCTTTCCGCGCTTAGATTTTAGCATGCGTACTTCGTCCACAAAGATGAAACCAGAACCACCAGATTCCGCTTCCTTTTCCGTACCGAGAGAGTCGATGTCTTTCAACCTTGCCTCGATCTTCTCGCGCTGGAGTGCCAGCGCGCGGAGTTCGCTGCTAAGGCTGGAGAGTCGTGCTTTGTCAGTGTCATTGTCAGGGTTGTTTGTTACACTGTTCCGAACAATGCTCTGTTGCCAGGCCCTCGTGGAAAGTGTAACATTTGTCAGGTTGGTTGGCGCAGGAATCGCAGCCGTAGAAGGCGCAGAAGTCGCAGCCGTTTTGGGGTCAGTAGGCGCAGAAGTCGCAGCCATGGTTGTGTCGGGTGGCGCGTGAGTCGCAGCCAGTGCTGTTGGCGCTAAAGCAGCCAGCCGCGCAGAAGGCGCGGCACTAATTGGCAGATTGGTGCCCCCCCCCCCCCAGATTACGGTGGGGGCAGACCGACGAAACAGTGTGGGATTCCCCGGCATTGCCGGGACCCACCTGGGGAATATTATTATTTTTTCCACTCTGAGAACTTTGGAACGCTTATTGTGGGCATGACGTGCACAATGATGTGCCGCCCAAGGAGAAGCAATGAGGAGTCCCAGTGATGTTGATTTGGACCGCTTATTGTGGGCATGACGTGCACAATGATGTGCCGCCCAAGGAGAAGCAATGAGGAGTCCTAGTGATGTTTATTTGGACCGCTTATTGTGGGCATGACGTGCACAATGATGTGCTGCCCAAGGAGAAGCAATGAGGAGTCCTAGTGATGTTGGTTTGGACCGCTTATTGTGGGCATGACGTGCACAATGATGTGCCGCCCAAGGAGAAGCAATAAGGAGTCCTAGTGATGTTGATTTGGAACGCTTATTGTGGGCATGACGTGCACAATGATGTGCCGCCCAAGGAGAAGCAATGAGGAGTCCCAGTGATGTTGATTTGGACCGCTTATTGTGGGCATGACGTGCACAATGATGTGCCGCCCAAGGAGAAGCAATGAGGAGTCCTAGTGATGTTGATTTAGACCGCTTATTGTGGGCATGACGTGCACAATGATGTGCCGCCCAAGGAGAAGCAATGAGGAGTCCTAGTGATGTTTATTTGGACCGCTTATTGTGGGCATGACGTGCACAATGATGTGCTGCCCAAGGAGAAGCAATGAGGAGTCCTAGTGATGTTGGTTTGGACCGCTTATTGTGGGCATGACGTGCACAATGATGTGCCGCCCAAGGAGAAGCAATAAGGAGTCCTAGTGATGTTGGTTTGGACCGCTTATTGTGGGCATGACGTGCACAATGATGTGCCGCCCAAGGAGAAGCAATGAGGAGTCCTAGTGATGTTGGTTTGGACCGCTTATTGTGGGCATGACGTGCACAATGATGTGCCGCCCAAGGAGAAGCAATAAGCGGCGGGTAAGTGATTTTGGCTTAGTTGGGGAATGATGTGCACAATTATATGTAGCCCAAAGAAACTATTAAACATTATTGTGATGTAAGCAGTAGTGAAATCTTTACAAAATGATTCGATATGTCTCATAGTGAAATACTGAATTCGCCCGATTAGTTGATTTTGTTTATTAAAACTATATAAAAATATATATAATAGAGGGTAAGTGCTTGCTTTCAAGACTGTTTTCTAGGCACAATGATGTGCCGAGAATTTTGGATGTAATGTACTAAAACTAAGTAAATTATGGATTCGATAATTATTCTGTTTGATTGTGAGATACTGATACTTTGCCTCTTATGATGTATTTTAAACAAATGGAAAGTTAGAGAGTTGATTGTTTTGTATTGCTACAAATAATAACGTGATAGATTGATTACTACAAATATAGGGATGCAAATAAATAAACCTGACAGAAGCCAAATAAAATATTTAATGTATTTACTGTCTAAAGTAGTTAGGTATTTACTTTCTAGTTAAAAAGTATTTTCTTAATTGTACTTGCAAAATTACCACAACGAAGGCACTTGTTGGCGAACGGATGGTCTTTTTAAGTACCTACTGAAAGTGAGCCCCTGCCAAAAGGGCTCCTGTGTAAAACGTTTTATAGTATACTTTAAGCGTTTGCAGCAAGATTTCATGCTGAATAACCGTCTGGGCTCCACCGTCCTACTATCTATATACCTCTTTACAATATTATATTATAGAAGTATTGATTATAGTAACTTTTTCAGGGTGCACTTTTGATAATGGTATTGGCAAATGTTACAAGCTGCACTCAACGCCAATGAACTGGATGGAGGCACACGTCGTGTGTGGCGCGGAACAGTCCTACCTGGCTGTGGTCACCAATCAGTTGGAGGTGGACTATCTTGTGAAGTTAACGGAGTACGCACCCAAACAAAGAGGAGGAGAGAGTTACCAAAGAGGAATATATCACATGGGCTTCCATAACAGCTTCCAAAATGGCTGGCAGACAATAAAAGTTACTATCAACAAACCCTCGTTAAAGCTTAAGTTTTACAGATATTCTTATACAATTACGTAGTATTTATGAAGTATTCCGTCCAGCACACAAATATTGTGCACGAGCAAAATTCCTAAATCAAAGTTCGCGTTGGTACTTTGACCGTGGGTGTGCAGTCTGTTAGTCGAACATCTATTTCCCACTTAAAATCAGTATATTGATTGTTTGACTCACGATTTTGTTGTGCAGGAACACCAGTAAATGTTGACGCCGACGCCTGGTGGGACAACTACTTGCCGATGGACGACGAGCGTATGCAGTGCGGCTCAATGTTCTTCAACGGACGTCTGAACATCGTAGACTGTGCTCCAAACAGCTTCTTTATTTGTGAACATGAAATAGATACAGCAGATACAAGAATAGTAGATACGGTACATACATGAATAACATTTGTAGGTAAATAATTAGGTATTATGTAATATAGTTATATAGTCTACCTCAATCTACACGTTAATATTATTATGTGAAGCATTACTGTATCGTCATTAAATTGCATTTAATGTTATTATTATATTATCTTTTTTTGTACTGCCTTTTTAACCTAAAGTTCACACGCATTAGATTGAAGTCGGTAGTTTTCTTTGCCAGGAAGCTTGTGGGCTCTCCACAAGCTTCCTAGCAAAGAAAACTACCGACTTCTTCTTTTTTTCTGGCTTACCTTTATTAACCAGCTGAAGTGAACACGTACAAGTAACAGATCTCCTATCTCTTTTTTGCTTTTATTAGTCGGCTTGAGTGGAGATTTGCAAGAGCTAACGTGCTCGTAGTATGAAAGTAGGAATGCACACGCGCAACTTCGTCTGCGTCATATAAGAGAGAGAGACAGAGAGGGTTAGAGAGAGTGTCAGTCAACCTTAAAAGATACAACCCGGTTACATCACCTGGCATCGATGATTTTTATATCAATATAGACCAAACGTAACAATGAAATGTTCAAAAATAGCACAAAAATATCACGACATGTATTGGCAACAAAAGTGTTTGGTTTTAAACATTTCATTGTTACGTTTAGACTTTTATTGTTATAAAAGTCATCGACGCTAGGTCCAGGGATAATGTAACCGGGTTGTAGACATTTATGCTATCGCAGACTTTTTTTTAGAACTTTCAAGATGACAATTCCATCTTTCATGATTGTTGCGTAACTTTAACTGTTTACGCAGCGCACGCAACGGAAGCTCTCAAAAGGAATTAATTTCGCAACATTTTTCGTTGATGCTCCGCTTCTATTGGTTGTAGCGTGATTTTATATAACCTATAGCCATCCACGATAAATGAGCTATCCAACACTAAAAGCTTTTTTTTAATTCGAACCTGAAAAAAGTTCCTGAAATTAGCGCGTTCAACCAACTAAACTAACAAACTCGTCAGCTTTATTATATTAGTATAGGTTCAAGTAGGTAACAATTTAATGTCTCTGAAATATTTTAAATTCTACTGATGTTTTTCCAAATAAGGGCTTCCCTCGACAGCCTTACGTCTTCATCCTTAGACACTCGATGACAGTCATACTCCAGTTAGGTCGAAAGTTCTCATTTAGGTGCAGCATGAAATAAGCCGGGATACGATAAAGCTGCTGTAAACTGTTGCGGACCTCTTGCAACTGCCTTTCGTCTCCATCATCAGACCTTTGATGACAGTCAAACTCCAGGCAGGTCTAAAGTACTCATCAAAGAGCATGAAATATATTGTTTGGGACGAACCAGTATTTTGTTATGTGGGCCGAAACTCAGTGGGACGAACGAAGAATAAACCGAAATTATAGCTGCTGCAAACGTCTCCCACCGGAGGGGGGGGGAGGCTGCGGCGGTGGTCGGGATGCTAGGAGCGAGTAATTCATCAACTCGTCCCAGCATGTGCTTTCGTCGCGCGTGCTGGGATGGCGGGCAATTAGACTTAAGTCTATATGAGCCGAAGTATAGACGCCAGTGTACATGTACGGATACTCGAGCTGTAGATCAGTATAATTATGTACCTACGTCTCTTTTGAAATAAACACAGGGCAGCTTGAGTATGTGTGCAGTTAGGCGTGGTGTGATGCGTACGTCCGTGTTCCCTTACCTTTATAATGATGCAATAATGTTAAGAAAACTAAGAGCGGTGTCCACGAGAACACTGCCGACAAACTGTCCTGCAGTTTGGCAGAAGATTTGTGAAATATCCTATGTAACTTTTGTTGAAATAAATAAATTTAAAAAAAGCTCTTGCGGAACTCTAGCATCTGCCTCCCGTCTCCATCGTCAGACCTTCGATGACCGTCATACTCCAGGCAGGGGTACTCCACCTTTCTCTTTCTGGGACCATCACAAAACTTCACGAAGTACCCGGTCGTATGCCTTTTTGAGGTCGATAAACACAATGTGCAAGTTTTTATGCGCACTTTTGTATTTCTCACCAGACATTAAATCGAAATGATTTCGTGATATTTCGCTCTCTTCTCTCAGGCGCCTTGAAAATGCACTCCAGCACATCACCTTTGTTTTTCAAAGTTGGGTACTAGCAAACTGTTGCATCATTCGTCAGGTTTGACTTCTTCCAACAACAACTTATAGAAGAATAAAGCTAACTAGGTCCATTCATAAATAATTTATATAATATTACTATTACTAATGATTCAGTAACAAAAATTAGTTTTTGAACGTCATATAATTTATAGGAACATAAAACAATGCGTGTTTTATATTAGTAAATAGTAGTTCCAAAAAACACGATTAACATCTGGAATTATTGTAAATGGATCCAGTTTTTGAAGGTACCTGTCCTTCAGAACAAAAACAAACAAAAAATGTAATGAAGCTAACGTTGATTCCTATGATTCTAAATATGTCGGATATGTAAGTGTAGTACCTATTAACATATAATGAGATAAACAGATTAAACGGCAAAGGCGTATTGATTATTTTAGAAACTTTCTTATTTTAATCAGCTACTCAACATGCCATGACCATTATAAAACTATTCAGAGTTACTCATTACACGTTTGATAAAGCAAACGAAGGTAGGTATATTAGTAAAGAATTCCGAATAAAATATCATATAATAAACGACAGGTTTGCGTTATCACACTCCTCTATTTTTAGCATTCTGCGCCAAAATGGGCCCGGATTGTTCGGAATGAAAGCTACTTTGATTTGATTTTGATTATTTTATTAAAACTAAATCTTCGTATTCGAACATTATCACGTCACACGAACAACTTCGTTCAGTCTATTTCATGTGAACAAATAAGGAAGCTCTTCGTAGCACAGTCTACGGTGTTCAGTCGTCCGTTGAAGAACATTGAGCCGCACTGCATATCCTCGTCGTCTGTCGCCGCGTTGATATCCCACCAGGCGTCGGCGTCAGCATTTATTGGTGTTCCTGGACAAAAAATCATGAGTCAAAATAATCAACCTGTACTCGGTTCGAAGCCCTTGTCAACCACTCATCGATATTTTCAATCAGTCTTAGTTACTTTGTGTACTTTTCGTGCTCACTTTTTGTGTGCGCTGGATGTAAAACCGTATTCCACATCTGTTTGAAAAAAAAAACTACACTTTAACCATTCAGGACGACAGTTTATTTCAAAATCGAAACTGACACCCTTTATATTATTAAAAAAACGTTATTGTCTTCTCCTGCGGCACCTTAAACTTTTTTTTGTAACTTTCGACATTTTCAACCTGAGTCATCGTCCCTCTATAACTGCGCGCATTGTGGAATAATTTACGAACTTTTTCGATTCTAGAATTGCATTGATTTGTGACTAACTGAAAAAATTCTGTTCATTAATCGTCCTGGAAATTGGCGTCATGATAACAGTAAGTACTGTCCAGTCATTTTTATGTTACCTCAGATTTTGCTGAAAAGCAAAGGTCAACTTTATTGTCTTTGACATAAGGTTTATGTCAGAGGGAAAATAGCGTTGAAAAGAGAGCAGCGAGAGGGTAAACCAGCTGTCACTGTCTAATAAAATTGATTCAAGTTACCAGGGAAACAAATACGACCTACATAGGAATGTCCGTAAGAAGTTAAGTTTAAGGCGGATACCTCTTACTGTCTGCCAGTCGTTGTTGAGTTTGTTATGGAAGCCCATGTGATATATTCCTCTTTGGAAACTCCCTCCGACTCTTTGTTTCGGTGCGGACTCCGCTAAATCTACAAGATAATCCGCCTCCAACTGATTGTTGATCATAGCCAGGTAGGATTGTTCAGCGCGACACACAGCGTGAGCCTCCATCCAGGTCACTGGGGTCGAGTGCAGCTTGTAACATTTGCCAATATTCTTAACAAAGGTGTAATCTGAAAAAGTTATCGTAGTAAAAATAACTGAGAAATACACACACATGTAGCATACTAACCTTATGTTTGCATTTCAATTTGAAATAGTACAGAACTCCATTAAAACCCGTATTAATGATAACCAAAAGTAGCACAAATAAAATACATATCACAGATGACGACCAACGAGGCAGTTAAAGTTGTTTCAGAAATATGGCTCCAGCGAAACGGGCGGGCTTTAAGGCGACTACAGGAGCTAAACGCGAGTTTTATAATGCAAAAAAGCATATGATTCACAGCAATAAACAAAACCAGAAAAATATATGATATTCTTCAGGATATATAATAGTATGATAGTGCTTTGAAAACAAAATACAACTAATTTTACTCAATACAAAAAAAATCACAAACTTATCTCTAAAAATATCTTTTAACGAGAAAAACCACACTAAAATTATGCGATCATTCTGATTTTTTGGCAAATAATTCTACAAGCAACATATTAGCATGATAGTGTTTTATTTTATTAGTCCAATCAATAGATTTTATATAAATCGCAAAAAAATCACTCATTTCGCACTATTCGGCCCGCAGTGACTGACGTAACAACCACTTTGTAGAGCAAGCTGATTAGAACTTTATTCTAACAGCATTTCAAACGAAGTTTGAACCAGCACAAATAGAGTTGCTAATTTAGCTACTGTAGTCGTCTTAAGTGACAGAATTCTAAAATAGACATTACAAGTAGGTTACCTAAATCGGACATATTGCAGTTATGGTTCCACTTTAGTGTCTTGAGGCTTTTCTTGCAAATAAACCGAAACTTAGAGTCACATGACTTATCGTTAATATATCCCTGACGGTATAGTTCTACGCAGTCCTCTTCTCCACCGTGACTGTTAGGTTCTCCGTGGCGCCAGTTGTTGTACACCTCAGAGATTGGCCTTCCTAGAAATGTGAAATGTTATTATACCTGTTGCAGTCAAAAGCAGGATTGACCGGTTTCAATCAAAGTCGTATCGTATGTGACGTGTCATACGTAGAAGAAGGTAGACGTGTTCACTAGACGTATAAAATGGTCACAGACGCATATAATAGAGTATGATTTGTCACTTTGTCACCATTATACGACGTAATTGCTAAAGAAGCCATTTTAGGCCCCCTGTGAGTGGTACTAGTACCGCTGGTTAGATTTATACGCTAAGTATAAGATCGTACTTAGTTCTTTAAAATATAATAAAAGTTTATCGTTCCACTATGATTTAAAAATATTACAATATTTTCATTTCATTGGTAAAAAAAAAAATATCAAGAACCACATGTGTACGCACCGTCAATGGTCTCAAATAGTCCTTCAATCATATAGTCTGTCAGCCCCACAAACACGGTCCAATCGGCAGTAGGATGTGTTTTGTTCCAAAACTCTATCACAGCGTGTGCTTCATCGTCGTTGTCTGGGTAGAACAATCCAGCACCTTCCAGCTCGCACATTCGCTTGGCATCAGCGAAAGTCCGTTGTGACGTGTGAACCTTATAGAAACTCTCTTCTGCTTTTATATAATTGTAGTCATCCCGGAAAAACTTTATACCTCCGTGTGCACCTAAGAAAACCAAAGTTATTGTAAAGCCAAGTCAAATAGGGATTCCAGAATGAGGGACTAAGTGAGATCGTCATTATTGAAATGAACAAGAAAGGAATACGGTATGCCATCAATCCCTGGAGCTTAATCCTTAAATTTATGAATAACTACCCTTTCATTCTGTGAGAGTGAATGGCGATCTAGCGACGAATGAGTTCCTGACCTGTCTCTCATGAGACAGGTTAAGGTTCTCAGGAACCCAAGGAGGAGCTAGTTTTGAATAGACAACGTACCTAAAGTGGACTTGGGGGTATCGCTGCTACAGTTCCGCTCTGGTGGCGAAAGGGTCTTATTGCAAATAAAGCTGTACTTAGCGTCACATTTGATATCTTTTAATAGGCCTTCTTGGTTCAGGTGCACACAGTCCTCATCGATACCGTGGTCTGGCTGATTTAGCTTCCAGTGGCTGTACACCTCAGTAATTGGCCTGCCTGAAACATGAGACGTACAGTAAAATTAAACAAAGTAATTATCTCCTTGCATGGCTGAGCCTTATTAACTTGTAAGTTGTAACGGCAGCGACTTCAGACGCCAATTCATTTAAGTTGTGCTGAGTGCAAGTTTTAGCTGTCGCAAGAACAGAATTGTCAGGTTCCGTCAGGTTCTTCAAGAGACACTGACATATTTTGTTTGATTGGAAAGTGTAAACAACAACGGCAGCCGTCCGCTCCCGTGCACATTTCTCAATATCACATTCACGGTTCATTCGTGCAATCTATTTGAAAACCAATAATACATAAAATATACACTTACCATCAATGGTCTCAAATATTCCTTCTGTTATTAGGTCTGATATTCCCACAAACACCCATACATCACTAGGCTTAGTATACTTTTGGCACAGCTTCCAAAACGCTATCACAGCGTTGGCCTCATCTTTGTTCTCTGGGTAGAATAAACTGGCTCCTTCTTGAGCACACTCTCGCTTGGCATCACGCCAATTAGTTGGCGTCGTGTGGATCTTGTAGAAACTGTCTACTGCTTCTATATATTTGTAGTCCTTCCGGAAAAACTTTTTATCACTTTGTCCACCTATGGAAACAAAAATAGTTGTAAAGCAAAGACAAGTACATTTTTCGTTAGAACCGACCTTTTGTTGAAAATTGGCATATATGACACAAAAATAAAAAGTTTTTGTCAGTATTACATTGTTGTTTTGAAGGGTTAGGTAGAAATGTGTCTAAATTTCCTACATTGAGCCGGTTATGTAATCGGGAACAAACCTATTACTAATTACTTAAACCACATTCACCTGGGTAAGGTGCGTCGCGCTATACCAGCCGAACGTTTCGCGAGCGCTCTTTTAGTGATAGAAATCTAAAATGTACTTATTGCAGGAATAACCTACCGAAATCGGTCATATTGCAATCATAGTTCCACTATAGTGACTTCTGAGTCTTCTTGCAAATGAAGCGATGGGCCCCGTCACATTGAATATCGTTGAAACTTCCTTCTCGGCACATTTCCACACAGTCCTTTACACCAACGAGGCCGTTTGGTTCTCCGCGCTGCCAGTTGCTGTACACCTCAGAGATTGGCTTTCCTAAAAATAAGAAATATATTGATATTAGATCTGTGTTCGGTCATTACTAATACTGGCGGTTTGGTTAATTTGGCAAAATTTTTATGCAAAAGTATAGGATTTACTAGCATTATAATACATCAGAAAAAAAAACTAAGGACCGCACCGTCAATGGTCTCAAATACTCCTTCAGTTTTAGAGTCAGTTAGTCCCAAAAACACGGTCCAACTGCTACTAGGATGGGTGTTTTTCCAAAACTCCAACACAGTTTGAGCTTCAACACTGTTTTCTGCGGAGTACACAGTAGCTTCTTCCAGCTCGCACACTCTCTTGGCATCAGGGAAAGTCCGTGTATGTGGTGTGGATCTTATATAAACTCTCTACTGCTTCTATATAATTGTAGTCATCACGGAAAAACTTTTCTTGTCCACCTAAGAAAAAAAAAAGTAATCGTAAAGCAAAGTCATAAAGGGATCCAGAATGAGGTACAAAATGCTGAATATTGCATTAGACCAGACCTAAGATTGGCATCTCAGAAAAAAAAATTAGTAGGTAACGTTGTCTACTAGGCACTGAAATTACAATTTGAACAAAAATTTTGTTTTGAACGAATAAAATATTAATGCTCTGACGATGTTATACTCACATGAGAACTCAAATAGAAAATATACTACAAGAAATACTGGCAAAGTTTTAGAAAACATTGTTGAAACTCAACGACACGAATTTAAACTCCTGCTTATAAGAATATATATGCAAATAAGAATATTTTGAAAAGAAGACAAAAAGTATTTGCCCTAAATTCATATTTAGTGATTGGGCAACTAGAGGTATCCGAAAAAGTAGGGAAAGACTATTTGAGCTTTATGGCCTTAAGCCTTTTATAAACACTGAAACGTTTAACAAGTACGTTGCTGAGTATTCAAAAAATTTTAGAAATACATGCAAGTTTGCTAAAGCCCTGCACATTAGCAACAAGATCAAAACAGCAGAAAATAAAATAAAGACAGTTTGGAACATATATATAACATATATATAATTTGTAACAGGAAGAAAATACGTAACACTAGCTACACATTAGATACAGCATGTGGTCCTAAAAGCTCTGATCAGGAAGTAGCTCAAGAATTTGTAAATTTCTTTACCGATGTACCATTAAAAACTACAGAGGCTCTTATTTCCTCACCTGAACTCTCAATTGGTTTATTAAAGGCGAATGTGTCTGGCTGCCTGGCTGAATTTAAATTTAAACACATTAACCCTATGATAGTTATTAAAGCTTTCCGGCAAATAAAAATCAAACTGACCGAAGATCTATGGGTAATGTCTATCAAAGTTTGTACATCCATACTTGAGACTATAGGCCCTTACCTAGCTTTAATTTTTAATTTATGTGTAGACCAAGGAGTTTTCCCTGATTTAATGAAATACAGTAAAGTCATACCTCTTTTCAAATCCGGGGACAGTAAAGACACTAATAATTATAGACCTGTATCGGTTTTACCAGCTTTTAGCAAGGTTTTTGAAAAGGTAATGCTTAATCAAATGCTCTATCATTTTAACACCAACAGAATCTTACATGATCAACAGTATGGTTTCACCAAGGGACGTTGTACAACTGACGCCGGTGTAACCTTATTAAAGCACATATTTACTGCGTGGGAAGAGTCTCAAGACGCCATAGGAATTTTTTGTGACCTCTCCAAAGCGTTTGATTGTGTAAATCACGACACATTACTTTTGAAACTTGAGCATTACGGGTAAACTTGCACTTCGTTTGGTAAAATCTTATTTGAATGATAGACAACGACATGTTCAAATAAATGGTGTTAATTCACATGGTTTAAAAGTAAAAATGGGGGTTCCACAAGGCTCAATATTGGGTCCTTTCCTTTTTCTAGTATATATAAATGATCTACCCTATTTATTGAAAAACCAACCTCAAAATATGGTGTTATTTGCTGATGACACTTCCTTAATTTTTAAGATAAATAGCCCGCCTATTTATCCAAAATCTAGATGACGTAAATAATGCCCTACTTCAGGTCCAAAATTGGTTCACAGCAAACAATTTGGTATTAAATGAAAAAAAAAAACCAAATGCATAAGATTTGCTTTACCGAATGTTAAAAGTAGTGATTGTGATATAGTACTGAATAAAGAGAAACTTGAATTCGTAGATAAAACGGTTTTCCTGGAGATTACGCTTGATTCAAGGCTACAATGGGGTTCTCATTTAACATCTCTTGCGGGGCGGCTAAGTTCAGCAGCATATGCCATTAGAAAAATCCGTCAATATACTGATGTAGATACCGCTAGACTGGTTTATTTTAGTTACTTTCATAGTATAATGTCTTATGGCATTTTGCTATGGGGACGGGCTGCAGATATTGAGTCTATATTTATTCTGCAGAAAAGAGCCATCAGAGCCATATATAATCTTCGTAGGCGCGATTCTCTAAGGGAACTGTTTAAGAATATTGGCATCATGACAGTACATTGTCAATACATCTACGAAAACATAATGTACGTCAGAAAAAATCTGCACCTTTTTGGTAAAAGGGGTGACAGACATAATTACAGTACTAGAAATAGGGACCAACTAGTTCAGCCTGGCTTCAGACTCGCTAAAGTAGACTCATCTTTCATGGGGTACTGTTTGAGATGCTATAATAAAATTCCACAAAGTATTCTTGAACTGAATGAGACGAAATTTAAAACATGTATTAAACGCACACTATGTAAGCAAGCATATTACAAGTTGAGCGATTATATCGCTGATAAAAATGCTTGGCTCAATGCTGGTCCTGCTCCAGAAGGACAGGGGCGCTTAAATTGATAGCATTAAATGGTATTGTTGGAGCTGCTGAAGATTGTACAACTATCTTTGCATTGTATAGATTCAATCTCTTTAGTATTATATAATCGCATAGCCCATATTGTGTGAGTACTATGTACTAGAAAGCTATCATTCACTGGAAACCTACGTCTTTTCTTGACTTGAATGTGCCCTGGCGGTTGAGAATATGTCATGCTCACTCAAAAGTCTCGCTGATGGTGGCGCATGTGTCGGATCATTTAGTTCCCTTCAAAATGGTTGAGTTGAATGGTGCTGATCTATGCGTCATGTCCGTGAACGGGCGCTGTCAGTTGTGACTGGTCATCTCTCAGTTGCCATGGCTTATTTTAATGAATTATTTTAGTTTTTGAATTGTTTTTTTTTTCTGTTTTGTTTTACTGTGGACATTTTTAACGTGCACATCTTGCTACATTGTTCTCACATAATATACCATCTCAACATGAATGATGTAACCAAGATTTTGTAACAATATTCTGATTTAAAAGAGTGTCCATGACGTTTCTTGCCCGTTCTTCTCCATAGAGATCTACGCTAGGGAATGGGCAACTACAGTACTTTCACAGTTTTTATGTCTTGTGACTGGGACTGTAGCTACATTTAATTTTCATCTTTGTTTCGACAATTCAAAAGTGCCTGTAACTGGCTTACTTGAACTAAATGCTTTGATTTTGATTTTGATTTTGAATAAGAAGCTTATAGTGTGTCCGATAACTTAACTGACATTTGATAATAATGATAAATCTTTTGGTTCTATCCTAAAGTATGGGGAATTTTTAATTGTTTTAAAGATAGACATAAGCTATTGCGCACTTTTGTTTAGAACTTTTTAAGAGAAACAATTCCGTCATACACGATTATTGCGTAACTTTAATCGTTTACACAGTAACACTACGGAACGGAACAGCTTTTCCTGTTTTTTGCATCATTTTTCATTTATTGGTTGC
Organism: Xestia rhomboidea; assembly: GCA_963853795.1. NCBI lineage: Eukaryota > Metazoa > Arthropoda > Insecta > Lepidoptera > Noctuidae > Xestia > Xestia rhomboidea. Next base: position 7,789,527 of record OY970767.1, on the reverse strand, counting down.
AGAGTGATGTTATATAACGTATAGCCTTCCTCGATAAATGGGCTATCCAACACTAATATATATTTTTAACTCGATCCAGTAGTTCCTGAAATTAGCGCGTTCAACCAACTAAAGAAACAAACTCTTTAGCTTTATAATATTAGTATAGATTCGAGTAGGCAACATTTAATTTCTCGGAAATATTTGCATTAATCGTTAAAACATTCTACTTATGTTCTTCCGGGCTTTCATCGACTGCCTTACGTTACATCCTTAGACACTCGATGATAGTTATACTCCAGCTAGTTTAAAAAAAATCCCATCAAGGTGCATTAAGCGAGCCCAAACGCGATAAAGATGCTGTAAACTCTTTAGGACCTCTTGCAACTGCCTTCCGTCTCCACCGCCAGACCTTCGATGAATGTCATACTCTAGTTAGGTTTAAAGTTCTCATCACGGTGCGTGAAATGAGCCAAAAAACGATATAGCTGCTGTAAGCTGTTGCTCTTGAATCACTCTATCCCTCCCGCAAAATGTTTTGTGTAGTTTTAAAGATGTAAGCATACAATAAGGACAGACGCGGCGGGTGACTTTGTTTTATTTTGTAGTGATAATAATTAAAAACGTTTTTTGCAAAAATTAGTACCGTCTTCAATAAAACCCTGCCAAGAACTAGTAGGACTCGCGCACCGAGGGTTCCGTACAAACTTTAAAGGACAAACTTAACTTTGCTGTTTGATCCCTAGAAACGGCTATTGCTCCAACCGCAAATATTAAGTTTGTAATAGTAAAATCAGTTTTGGTGCCACCGACTTCTGAAGCTAAAGTTAGAAAGTAAGTTCTAAGCATTGAATAAATTTGAAAACAAAAAAAAACATAGATGTGATGTAACTCACGTACGGAATCCGATAAAAAGTACACCACAATACAGACTAATACTGTTTTAGAACACATTGTTGTAACTACACGACATGCGTCTACTCTTGTAGTAGGTGCAAACGGCCGCTTATAAAGTACGTCTTATCACTGTTACGGTTATTCCATTTACATCTGTGTCTACAATAATAGGGAGATTCCCCATATTTTCATGAAACTTGACCGCAATTAGTTATGTTGAACAAAGGGAATACCTATTTTTAATTTAAATAAAGATACCAATACAGCCGAGATTTCAATAACTTTTGGGTGATCCCCATTAGTGCAATCATTAATGATTTTTTTGATTTAGACTTGATGTTTTTCAATAAGCTATTAATAGTTCATTGTTATTTGACATTGACCTGAGTTTATGTTTCCCTTCTGCGTGTATTTTTGTCCACTCAGAAAACTAATTTTAAAAGTAAAGTTGATAATTTTAAAAGGAAAGTTGATAATTTTAAAAGGAAAGTTGAAACATGAGAGTGGTGACTCTCCTGTTTCCACCACCTTTCAAGAGCTTTACAAACTATTTTTCTTGAATGAAAGATTATAATGAAATTTAAAGAAAGGTCAATTTTATAAGGAGGATTATTTAATTAAACACAAGGAAATAGTTACCTGCCTACCAAATAATAGAATACTATGCTTGCTAATTGTATGTTATTGTTTTTGTAAAATATATTTATCTAGTTTTCAGTTTTCATGTATAATTTAACTTTAAATTTTTGGCTGTGTACGTCTGACATTTTTAACTCCTAACGTATATTGACATTTTATTTGGTTTCACGTATATTTTAATCTCTAGCTTTTAAGAATTCGATTTTGCTGTGCCCTGACAGGGTCTACAACGGCTCTCAGTTCTAAGCTCTTTTGTTAACACCATGTTTTTACCTTGTGGAACGCAAATAAATGAATATGAATATGAATATCTAGCAATCCAAATATCAAAGAAAAACATCATAAAGGAATAAATTGTCAAACAAGTACTAGCAAACAAACTTTTAAGTATTAAATAAATACTTTCCTTCATCAGCCCACAGCAGTCTAATGCTGGATATAGGCACGCCACCCACCTCGATTATCGGCAACTCGCATCCAGCTGCTACCAGCCAACCTATAGAGGTCGTCACTCCACCTACCTTGAGGACGTACCTATAAACACTATACAGCTTTATTTAGAACATAGATGCACAAACTGATATTGTCATGTATTCAGTAGCAGTGATAGCCTAGTGGTGTGACCGTCGGACTGCCAAGTCATAGGTCTCGAGTTCAAACCCAAGGCACGCACCTCTGATTTTTCGGATTCATGTGCGTATTGTGTAATTATCACTTGCTTCGGTGAAGGAAAACGTCGAGAGGGAACCAGCATGCCTGAGAGATATTTCTCGACGGCATGTTAAGCCAAGTCAGAGGCCCATGGGCGGCTTAAAAACTGTGACACCAGGTTAAGCACTAACCACACGATAAAGAAGATGAATGCAGTCCATGATTTTAGATCCACCAAACAAGTTGGCTACAGCAGAAACAATCAGACCAAATGAGGCATCACCTACCCATCTCAAGCACAGTGAGTCTCCGTCAAAGGGTCTGTCTCTTCTTCTGTCTTGCCCATCATGCACAAACACTTGCACATCATAAGATTTTAATTGAGTTGAACGACAGTTGACTGTACAGAGAAATTTTGAGAATTTTTTCGACACGAAAAGCACAAAATAGGACCTAAATAGAAAAGGCTTTCAATTATTTGGCCTGCCTAACTTCCGTCATTTTATGTATATATTGCTTATGAATAAAATGAGTGACATAACAAGTTTTAATCGACAGAGTTCAGGAGCACCTCGATAGTTAACGTTGAACTACAAAAAACCTAAAATGCTATTTAATGACCCGTGTCTTACTGGAATACTTTCACACTACGAGCACGTTTGCACTTGCAAATCTTATTTCGAGCCGACTAATAAAGAAAAGATAGTGGTTCGTAGCTTGTAAGTGTTCACTTCGGATGGTCAATAAAGGCCAGTCAGATAAAAATCTCCACAAGCTACTCTGCGGACTGTATCTGGCTTATTGCTGGTTTCTAAATCGATTCTATGCATTGGTAAACTCTACTATAAGGTTTGAAATTCGAGTCATCATCATCTTCAGCCGAAAAACGCCACTGCTGGACATAGGCCTCCAAGTGTCGCCAAATTGACCGGTCCTGTGCGACTCGCATCCAGCGGATACCCGCAACCTTCACCAGGTCATCGGGCAATTCGAGTGCCACATGATATTGAAGGAATCACCTAAGTAGAGGTTCCTACTAAAACCAGAAGGTGTCTTTAGATCTTTTCACAAGTGTCTTTTATTAGCAAAGAAAACTCTACCGAATTCAATCTACTATGTGTGAACTTAAAGTTAAAAATGCAATACAAAAAAAGATTAACATAAAATGCAATTTATTGACAATTTAGTAATGTTTCACATAACAATTATTCACGGGTAGATTAAGAAAGACTATATGACATTGTAGCTAATTATTTACCTACAAATGTTATTCATGTATGTGCTGTATCGACTTCATGTTCACAAATAAAGAAGCTTTTCGTTGCACAGTCTACGATGTTCAATCGTCCGTTGAAGAACATTGAGCCGCACTGCATACGCTCGTCGTCCATAGGCATGTAGTTGTCCCACCAGGCGTCGGCGTCAGTATTTACTGGTGTTCCTGCACAACAAAATTAGGAAGCAAAAAATCAATAAACTGATTTTAAGTGGGAAATAGATGTACGACTAACATCACAACCACGGTCTAGACAAAATACAACAATAAATATCTCTCAGGCAAGCTGGTTTCCTTCCGATGTTTTCCTTCACCGAAGCAAGTGATAATTATACAAAACGCACATGAAGCAGAAGATGGCGGAGTAGGAGGGAGTGTTAGACTTTTACTGACTAAAACCCATCCATGTTCCTTCTTTACCCTTTGTGTTCCGGAGCCACGGTATATCTTTCGAACAGGCCTGCAGCCCCGGCAAGCGTCGGCACTTACGGGCCCCTTCCTTTTGCTGACTCTCTTTGAGGCGCGCGTGGAACAAAAACGCGCGGAAATGTGCATGCCTTGGGTTCGAACTTGAGACCTATGACTTGGCAGTCCGACGGTCACACCACTAGGTTACCAATATACAAAACAACGTCTATTAAAGAGAAACAGTTTCGATTTCCAGACACGGGTTTGTTGATGATACCTTTTATTGTCTGCCAGCTATTGTGGATCCTGTTATGGAAGCCTAGGTGATATATTCCTCTTTGATAACTCCTTTCTTTTCGTTTTGGTGCGTACTCCGTTAATTTCACAAGATAATCCGCCTCCAACAGATTGGTGATTACAGCCAGATAGGACTGCTCCGCGCCACACACGGCGTGTGCCTCCATCCAGCTCATTGGCGTTGAGTGCAGCTTGTAACATTTGCCAATACTCTTATCAAAAGTGTACTCTGAAAATTTTATTGTAATCAATACTTCTCTATTATAATATTATCAAAAGAGGTATAGATGGTTAGGGAACCAGGAGGGTTCTTCAGCAAACTTGGTGAGAGAACTCTTAAAGAATACCATGAAACATTTTACACAGGACTCTTTGGGCAGGGGCTTACTTTCAGATGTCAAAACGGGCAAAAAACTAACAATGGGCTATTCAGCAACGTTGAATTTCATCTCATCCACTATCTAAAATATTGTGACCTGTCACTTTATTTAAAAAATCAGACAAATCGAAAAAATAATATGTTTTTTTTTTTTAAGAATATATCTCTTTACTCAAATGGACATATTGCAGGAATAACCTACCTAAATCGGGCATATTGCAGTCATTATTCCACTCTAGTGTCTTGAGACTCTTCTTGCAAATAAACCGAAACTTAGCGTCACATGACTTATCGTTCATATAACCCTGTTGGTATAGTTCTACGCAGTCTTCATCACCACCATAATTGTTTGGTTCTCTGTGTCGCCAGTTGTTAAACACCTCAGAGATTGGCATTCCTAGAAATATGAAATATATTTATACTTGAATAGAACAGAATATTCATTTGTTTGCTCAGAATGAAGGTTTTTATAATAAAGTGGTTACAATAATATTAAAGAATCCTTGTAAATTCTACCATTTTAGCATGCAAACATTGATGCAGTTCATCATCAAACAACATTTTAACTTGTTGCAGTCAAAACTGCTAGTCTGAAAAAAGCAGTACCTAATATACTGATTGGTTTTAGTCAAAATTGTTATTAACTTGAACACATCTACTAAATACCTGTTGTTACGGAACGTTTTACTTTTATTTATCACTTTAAGAAACTAATTTATAGTATAGTCACTCGAACTATAATTATGTACTTTCAAAATAGAATTTCGATACATCATTCAGTGAGAAGTTGTAAATTAACTTCCATGATTACAATACACTGCTTGTTAGTTATTTATAAGTGAAGCTAATATGAGGGAGTTAAAAACAAAAGAACTTAAAATTGTATGTGTACGCACCGTCAATGGTCTCAAATATTCCTTCGGTCATAACATCTGTCAGCCCCACAAACACGGTCCAATCGGCGCGAGGGTGGGTTGTGTTCCAAAACTCTATCACAGCGTGTGCTTCACCGTTTTCTTGTGCGTAGAACAGACCAGCTCCTTCCAGCTCGCACACTCGCTTGGCATCAGCAAAATTCCGTGGTGTGGTGTGGATCTTATAGAAACTCTCTACTGCTTCTATATAATTGTAGTCGTTCCGGAAAAACTTTAAACCTCCGTGTGCACCTAAGAAAACCAAAGTTATTGTAAAGCCAAGTCAAATATGGGATTCCAGAATGAGGGACTAAGTGAGATCGTCATTATTGAAATTAACAAAAAAGGAATACGGAATGTCAATACCTGGAGCTTAATACTTAATTTTTTGAATAACTTCCCTTTTATTCTGTGAGAGTGAATGCCGAACTAGCGATGAATGAGTTTTTTGGTTATTGCATATGAGAAACAGGTTAAGGTTCTCAGGAACCCAAGGAGGAGCTAATTTTGAACAGACAATGAGACAATAAACTGAATGTAATACAACGTACCTAAAGTGGACTTGGGGGTATCGCTGCTACAGTTCCGGTCTGGTGGCGGAAGGGTCTTCTTGCAAATAAAGCTGTACTTTGCGTCACATTTGATATCTTTTAATAGGCCTTCTTGGTTCAGGTGCACACAGTCCTCATCGATACCGTGGTCTGGCTGATTTAGCTTCCAGTGGTTGTATACCTCAGTAATTGGCCTGCCTGAAACATGAGACGTACAATAAAATTAAACTAAGTAATTATCTCGCTTGTATGGCTCAGCCTCTTTAACTTGTAGCAGCAGCGACTTCAGACGCCATTACCAAAAAAAAAACATTCAAATTGCGCTAAGCACAAGTTTCTGTTGCCACAAGCACGGACAGAAATGTCACATTTCGTCAGTTTCTATAAAGAGGCACTCCCCTGACACGTTTTATTGGATTGGAGAGTGTTAATAACATGGGCCGCCTTCCGCTTCCGCATACGTTTCTCAATAACACATCACAACACATCTGACATTGGCAGAAACGCCTGAGCAGATTTTCTTGCAACATAGCTAAGAACACTCCGAAAGAAATTACTAAATCGGAATCGGTCCATTCGTGCAGAAGCTATGATGCCACAGACATGCACACAGATACACACTTCAGCCTTATAACACCCCTCTTTTTTGGTCAGGAGTTTAAAATACAATAGAACAGCAGCCGCCGAGCGATATCCACCAATTTATTAGAAAACCAATAAAAAACTTTAAATATACACTTACCGTCAATGGTCTCGAATGCTCCTTCTGTTATTATGTCTGATATACCCACAAACACCCATACATCACTAGGCTTAGTATACTTTTGGCACAGCTTCCAAAACGCTATCACAGCGTTGGCCTCATTTTTGTTCTCTGGGTAGAATAAACTGGCTCCTTCTCGAGCACACTCTCGCTTGGCATCACGCCAATTAGTTGGTGTCGTGTGAATCTTGTACAAACTGTCTACTGCTTCTATATATTTGTAGTCCTTCTGGAAAAACTTTTTATCACTTTGTCCATCTAAGAAAAAAAAAAAACGGAAAGCAAAGAGGAGTAAAGATCCAGATTATGGGACATTATTTTGCTTTAGAACAGACCGTTTGTCTAAAATTGGCATAATTATAAGAACACCAAAATAAAAAGATTTTTTCAGTATTACATTGTTGTTTTGAAGGGTTTGTTAGGGTGGCAGAAATGTGTCCAAAGTACCTACATTAAGCCGGTTATGTAATCGGGGACAAGCCTATTACTTATAACTTGAACCACATTCAAATAGAAAACGTGCAGCTCGTATCACGCGATTACGCGCCATATCAGACTCGCGTTCGTGTAGCGCTTTTAGAGTCATAAAAACCTAAAATGGACATATTGAAGAAGTAACTTACCGAAATCGGTCATATTGCAGTCATAGTTCCACTCTAGTGACTTCAGAGTCTTTTTGCAAATGAAGCGATGAGCCCGTTCACAGTCAAAATCGTTGAAACTTCCATCGCGGAACATTTCCACACAGTCCTCTAGACCAATGAGGTCATTCTTTGGGTTAGGTTGCTGGCTTTCCTAAAAATAAGAAATATAACGGTCCCATATGACGAGAACCTCGTGAAAGCAGAGAAAGATAAACAATTTAAATATCTAGATCTGGCTCGCGAGGTTGTTCACATGTGGGACGTGAGTACAGCAGTCATTGTGCCGATAGTCGTGTCGGCCAATGGATTAATAGCCAAGAGCCTCGACCAACATCTTAGGAGGCTCTCGCTTGGCAGCTGGATCAAGGGCTTGATTCAGAAAGCAGTACTTCTGCACACACGTATTGTTAGGAGGTTCCTCTCTCAAGAGCCCTGACCACCGGCAGCTCGGACCCTGTTCCCAGCGCTGTTGGGCTACGGTTTTTTATATTTTTAAATGGTTTTTTATATAGTTTTATTAAGAAATATTTAAAAATGTCAAAAATATGTATTTATATATTAATATTAGATCTGTGTTCGGCTATTACTAATACTGGCGGTTTGGTTAATTTCCCAAAATCTTTATGCAATAAACCAACTAACCAACCAACCAACCTAGGATTTACTAGCATTATAATACATCAGAAAATAACTAAGGACTGTACGCACCGTCAATGGTCTCAAATACTCCTTCAGTTTTAGAGTCTGTTAGTCCCAGAAACACGGTCCAACTGCTACTAGGATGGGTGTTTTTCCAAAACTCCAACACAGTTTCAGCTTCAACGCTGTCTTGTGCTTGATAAAGAAAATGCGACAAATAGTTTTGACAGTCCTCTCTTGATGTTAACCTAACACTACCCAAATCCCATTCAATTCATTTTATTTATTTCAGATAAATTACAACCGATAGTTATTATTTTAATGATCCATTCATGTTTTTTTAAATAATGTCATAATAATACAAGAAATAGACACACAAGAATGGAAATATAGGATCAGGTATCATTATATCAGGGTTTATGACACTCGGAGGTTCACGAACGGATTGTATCTCATAAATTGATATTTTTTTCCCATTGTTGACGATACAGCTTTACTCGCTTCGGACCCATGTCCAGCTAAAGCATCTGAACTCCTACAGAGCGAACTCCATAAAATAGAGAAATGGATGGCCAAATGGAGAATTGCAGCTAGTGAGTCAAAATCAGTGCACGTAACCTTACGGGCTATCTTTACCCAGTATAAAACAAAGTCGCTCCCGCTGTCTGTGAGCTCAGATCTTTTTAATTTCGCAACAGATTTTAATGCAGTTTTCAGCAATAGATAGAATAATTCATGAGGAAGGTTTATGTATATAATTTGTCAAGGTTTTGCGTAAGTTGGTTTAAATATGACGATAATTGTTGGAACTGTCAGAAAAGTCAAGCCGCCTGATCCATCATCGAAAACGCTGCCTCGACAGACAAAACATGTAGGCGTAATATGTTATACTTACCCGTGCGAAGCCGGGGCGGGTCGCTAGTATAAAATAAAACACGAAACATGATAGTATTCTTTATTACACGCACTTTTTTAAACTTTAACAGTTCAATCAGAGAATCAGATCAAAGAGAGAGATCAAATATATTTTAGCTAGTTTTAGTAGCTTCACAGTTGTAATACCAGTGGGCCGACCACTGATTTTACAATTAGCAGGCAGATTAATTTACGGTCAATCACCAGATAAGGGCAAAATAATGGGGTAGATGACACCACAATCAATTAAGATGCAGAAGAGCTGTCAAAACGCAGTTCTCTCATAGATTTTGTATGGCAATAGCAAACTGTGACGTCACTGTTTAGTCAACTCAATGACTCAACTATTTATTGATTTCAGTAACTAAAAATCGAATTTGGCAATTAATTGAAAATAAATCGGGTTTTCAGGCCCAAAATAAAGTGTTTTTTTAGTGATTGGTGAATTAGAATTATTGTTTTATAGCTGACCCGCGCACCTTTGTTTGCGTCACATAAGAGAGAGATAGAGATGGTTAGAGAGAGTGTGAGACACCCTTAAAAGATAGACATAATAATGCTACAGCGGATTTTTATATAACTTTTTCAGTCATTCACGATTGTTGCGTAACTTTAACCGTTTACGCAGCGCACGCAACGAAAGATCTCAAAAAGAATATTTTTTTCCTTTTTTTTCCTTAATTTCTCTGAAATATTTGCATTAATCACTAAAATATTCTGTTTTTCCAAATAAGGGCTTCTCTTGACAGCCTTACGTTATCATCCTTAGACACTTGATGATAGTCATACTCCAGCTAGGTCGAAAGTTCTCATCAAAGTCCATGAAATACGCCCAAACACGATATAGCTGCTGTAAACTGTTGCGGACCTCTTGCAACTGACTTTTGTCTCCATTGTCAGACTTTCGATGACAGTCCAGGCAAGTCTTAAATTCTCACCAAGGTGCATGGAATGAGGCGAATAACAATATAGATGTAAATATAATCTACGTAAACTGCGTATGGATTATTGATTATTGCGAATAGCACAGCACAGTTCTTGCACGGCAAGATCACGTGAATTTATCAGGCTTCTGATGTTCGCTATACTACTTTTTGGAGAAATCATCATCATCATCATACTCCTGCCCTTATCCCAATTTATTTGGGGTCGGCGCAGCATGATTGTATTCATTCTTCCTTACTTCTCTATTACTTTTTGGAAAAATAATTCACGAAAAAAAATAAGAAATATAAAAAAGCAAACAATTTAAATACAAAATATAAATATAGGAAATCTCACAACACCAAAAAAAAAATAAACAAATCACAAAAAGTGAAAATAATGTTGGGCCCCCCCCCCCAACATTATTTTCACTTTTTGTGGTTTGAACCTGCAACCCCGTAGTTTACAGAGCGGTCATGAAACCGCTAGGTTATTTACTGCGTTGACATAAGCTACAAATAGCCGTTCTCATGTACTTACGTCATGACTGAAACGTCAAACAATTGAAGTATACGGACATCATGCAAAATTGCCTACTCCCTTAATGAAGTAGCGTGATAATATATAGCCTAAATATTTAAGAAGCCTATGCAGTAGTTTTGACTTGATGTACGCACAAACATTTCGTACCAACTACTTAAACCGAGGAAAGCTGATTTTCCTGAGTTCCGCTATTTTGTGCGTATTCACCTCAAAAATCAAATTACAAGAAAACTGAGAAATTATATTTACATGTATTAGATATGAAGTATATTTAGCAACTTTCAAAGGTTACACTTCATTGGTTTTGATTGTATAGGTGTTTGAAGTTTATTAATTTTAAACACAAAACCCTCGTTTTTGCGTCTCTGGATGAGATTAAAAAAAAATGCTGAAACAGGTATTTCTTTATTTTTAGTAATAAGTATTAATTCTGAGTTTCATGATTCTAGAACAATCAAATTTTTTTTTCATACAAACTTGGGTAAAGTTTGGATGAAAAATAAATTTCCCTTTTCACCCCCTTTTTCCAAAAAAATCCAAAATTTCTATATCCTAAATGTTAGGAGAGTAGATATGAGAGAGAGAAGAGGTATGAAGATTTCAACAATTTCGGTTCAGTAGTTTTCACGTGATGCGCGGTCAAACAAACAAAAATTTTAAAAATGGATTTAACATGTTTAGTTACTTATTTTAAGTCACCCTGGTCGCTTTTTTTTTTAAATCTTCAATGTACAGATTTTTTGGTCACAACGATTTTATTATATGTATATAGATGATGTCATCTATCCTAAGAAGTATTGTACATGCCTCCGCTATTACGGGATATTAACACGTTCAATATTTTTGTCTCAGGATTTTTTTTCGGGATTTCCCAGGTGATCCTACTAAGAAACTCCTTTTTGATAAAGTAAAGATAAATTGATAAAGTGATAACGCCGTTATCAGACTGTTCCGTCAAATGAACGGTTCACTCGGGTGACGAAAATGGTCAGTTTTAGTTTCTACCCGTGTTCACATAAGGCGTTCTTTTATTTTTCGTAAGCTAGCCATGAAGAGTGCCGATCGGTTCACTAATAAATTCATTTTTCCATTCCGTTAAATTTTGATTTTAGACGTTTCACCACGTAATGAAAGGCAACTATAAACAGAAAGTGATGTGTCCGAAATAAATCTAAGGAAGACCGTAGCATGTAGTGGTCACTGTCTGCGGGTGGGAGAAACAAGCATATGCCCGGAGACGCACCATAGGACTAGCAATATCTATGGAGTTCCCATCAGTGATAAGGAAGTCCATAGAAGTCCGATATAACCTTCCATCCTTCTCGCACAAAGGGCAACCAAGATGCTTGCCACACTTAAAAAATAAAAAAAGATAATACACCTAGACACGTACCCGTGACTGTCCACCAGCCCAGTTTAAATATGTTATGAAATCCCAAATGATATATTCCTCTTTGAAATTTCTCATGGACCCCCAGACTCAGTGGGGTCTCTGTTAAATTGACAATGTATTCAGCTTCCATCGGGGTGTCGATCACTGCCAGGTAGGATTGCTCGGCGCGACACGCAATGTATGCGTCTTTCCAATTCAGCGGTGTAGTGTGTAGCTTGTAACACTTGCCAAGATCCTCATTGAAAGTGTAATCTGAGAAAAATATTCTGTTACTGTAATGTGTTAGCCGTGAGGAAACCGGCATGTCCTAGAACCAAAAAATTCGAAGACATGTGACATCTACCAATCCGCACAGGGCCCGCGTGGTGGATTATAGCCCATTCCCCATCATAGAGTGGAGGCCTGTGTCCCAGCAGTGGGAACATTAATAGGCTGATGATGATGATGATGATGAATGTGTTAGCTGCTCTGCTAAATTCCCGAGCGTCTGTTAAACATTGCATATTTTCTTAACCGATTTTTAAAAAAGGAGTTACTGGATCTGGTTAAAGTCTGGTTTTTTTTCAGTTGGTAGAGGAAGCTCGCGCGGTGGTGGGTGGTCATATAAACTGTATACACTTTACTTGAGGAGTCAATTCAAATTAAATCAAGTAGGATATCTCAACAGGCAATAAAGTCAATGAAACAAATAAAAGTCACCAACTTCCGAAAGTAATATTATTCAAAAGCAATGTGTCTTGTGAAATAGTGCGTGCAACGTTTCGAAATGCTCGTTTCAAATCAATACTTAGTATATCCCATTTGAATATTCCTTAAATGTTACGGATTTGTGCTCAGGACTGTACGTATCAATGTGAATCAAAGCAATTAGGACGATGGAGGTCATGGAGGTCCTCAATAGTCATCAGTTTAACACCAATTGCTCCAGGTTTTTTTTTTATTTCCACTTTGCCAATTTCACCAACCTACGAGAATATTTTAAAACTTGGAAAATTAAAATTTAACTAAATTGGTCATATTGCAGTTAGAATTCCACTCAACAGACTGGAGGCTCTTCTTGCAAATGAAGTAGTGGTTATTGTAACATGGGGTATCACCCAAGAGGCCATGATTGTTCAGGAGCACACACTTTTCGGCATTCTTTAAATCTGGCTCGCCTGGACCCCAGTTATTGTACACCTCAGAGATTATTTTACCCAGAAAAATAAACATTTAAATAAGTATATATGTATTATAAATTTCGTTCGAGCGCTTCCGAGCTGCCAAACATCACGTTAATATCAAAATAAAGCCCAAAAGGGGGGTCGAAATTGTTTATGATTTAGACGCAAGACGTATCATATTATTCCTTATTTTATTTATTTTTACAAACTGTTACTGGAAATCCTTACATAAACTGAGCTTACTTAGTTAACGCTTCCCGTAACCGGTTGGGTTTGTGTCTGTATTTGTTGTGCCAATACCATTTTTGAATAAATATATGTATTATATTATTATTATATTCTTCTGCCAATATTCTTTTTACCTTAGCCAAAGGCTAAGCATACAACGTGGCAACGCCGCCAGGCTCTTGGGCACATTACCGGTTGACAGCGTTGAGGATGATTTTTTTGATACTATATTGTAGTTTGTTTAAAGTTTAGGTCATTTAATTCTTTTCTTTTTTAATGTTATAGTACAAAAAGCTTCTTCGTATTTTGTAAATAAATTCAAGTCAGTTTTTTTCAAAGTTTAATTACTTTTAATTATAATTTAGACGAGTACTTATGTGCCATTTTGTTCAATGCCGTTGCTGTATGCTTGATAAAGAAAATGCGACAAATAGTTTTGACAGTCCTCTCTTGATGTTAACCTAACACTACCCAAATCCCATTCAATTCATTTTATTTATTTCAGATAAATTACAATCGATAGTTATTATTTTAATGATCCATTCATGTTTTTTTAAATAATGTCATAATAGTACAAGAAATAGACACACAAGAATGGAAATATGGGATCAGGTATCATTATATCAGGGTTTATGACACTCGGAGGTTCACGAACGGATTGTATCTCATAAATTGATATTTTTTTCCCATTGTTGACGATACAGCTTTACTCGCTTCGGACCCATGTCCAGCTAAAGCATCTGAACTCCTACAGAGCGGACTCCATAAAATAGAGAAATGGATGGCCAAATGGAGAATTGCAGCTAGTGAGTCAAAATCAGTGCACGTAACCTTACGGGCTATCTTTACCCAGTATAAAACAAAGTCGCTCCCGCTGTCTGTGAGCTCAGATATTTTTAATTTCGCAACAGATTTTAATGCAGTTTTCAGCAATAGATAGAATAATTCATGAGGAAGGTTTATGTATATAATTTGTCAAGCTTTTGCGTAAATTGGTTTAAATATGACGATAATTGTTGGAACTGTCAGAAAAGTCAAGCCGCCTGATCCATCATCGAAAACGCTGCCTCGACAGACAAAACATGTAGGCGTAATATGTTATACTTACCCGTGCGAAGCCGGGGCGGGTCGCTAGTATAAAATAAAACACGAAACATGATAGTATTCTTTATTACACGCACTTTTTTAAACTTTAACAGTTCAAGCAGATTCGGTCGAGATAACTATTATGTTCATTCCTAGATACTTCACACCATTTGTACCAAAATACTATTTATAAATACTTTTTTCTGTAGTGGTCTTTTAGTAAGGCAAGTTAAGATTTATTGTGTGAAGTATTACTAAAATAAAAGAGAATCAGAGTGCTCTTCCTATTTCTGCATGAGATTCGTCTTGAGACAATTCTGTGCGGTATATATCATGTTCACAAACGAAGAAGCTTTTTGTATCACAATCAATGTTATTCAGGCGTCCAGTGTAGAACATTGAGCCGCAATGTTTTTCGTCGCCTGCGTCCGGTTGGTAGTTGCCCAACCAAGCGCTAGCATCAGTCAGACGTTTGCCTGGAAAACGAAATGAATAATGAAAAGATAATATAACGACATGATATATCCATAGGAATATTGTGAGAACATCTTCTCAGTTTCAGTTAAATGGGAAGATCTCACCAGCTCACCATCGTTCAGAAAATCGGACAATCAATAATATTGGTACCAAAATATATTTTAGCTAGTTTTAGTAGCTTCACAGTTGTAATACCAGTGGGCCGACCACTGATTTTACAATTAGCAGGCAGATTAATTTACGGTCAATCACCAGATAAGGGCAAAATAATGGGGTAGATGACACCACAATCAATTAAGATGCAGAAGAGCTGTCAAAACGCAGTTCTCTCATAGATTTTGTATGGCAATAGCAAACTGTGACGTCACTGTTTAGTCAACTCAATGACTCAACTATTTATTGATTTCAAAGTAACTAAAAATCGAATTTGGCAATTAATTGAAAATAAATCGGGTTTTCAGGCCCAAAATAAAGTGTTTTTTTAGTGATTGGTGAATTAGAATTATTGTTTTATAGCTGACCCGCGCAACTTCGTTTGCGTCACATAAGAGAAAGAGAAAGATGGTTAGAGAGAGTGTGAGACACCCTTAAAAGATAGACATAATAATGCTACCGCGGATTTTTATATAACTTTTTCAGTCATTCACGATTGTTGCGTAACTTTAACCGTTTACGCAGCGCACGCAACGAAAGATCTCAAAAGGAATATTTTTTTCCTTTTTTTGCAACATTTTTCATTGATGCTCTGCTCCTATTGATTGTAGCGTGATTTTAAAACGTTGTAACGTTGTTGTTCGTTGTTGCCTTCCCCGATTAATGGGCTATCCAACAGTAATAGATACTTCCAACTCGAACCAGTAGTTCCCGAAATTAGCGCGTTCAACCAACCAAACAAACTCTTCAGCTTTATAATATTATAGTATAGACTAGTTTGCTTGGGTGCGCGAGCTGCGCGCAGCTCGCGTGTTTGGTGTTTTTAAGAAGTATTACTTACCCTTATAAAATTTTGAGAATCTATAGGCACCCCTAAATGAATTGGAAAATCCGTTAGAATTACCCCTAAAACAGTATGAAAACCCCTACGGACCCCTAATAAAACCTTATTTAAAAACTGAGACCTTTTCCCATAAAAAACATTACCCTAAAGTTTGCTGAGTTACGCTTCACCCACTCAACCTTCGTTACGAGTTACGTTCGCTCCGCTCAGGACCTACCTACCACCGGACAGGTTTCGACGCCTACTATAATATTTGTTCAAACACCTGATGGCTATCTCTAACCGTTATGAAGTTACAGCCCTTTCAATTTTAGGGGAGGTTGGGGAGGGGAGCTTCACCCACTCAACCTTCGTTACGCTACGGAGGTCGCCGGCTCGCTTCGCTCGCCACCTCCCCCCTTGGCTCCACTCGGTCTCGCAGGTTCGCTCCACTCAGGACCTACCTACCACCGGAAAGGGGAGGTTGGGGAGGGGAGGGTATAAAAATTTCAACGCCCCCCAATAATAAAGTATAGTAAAAATCAAAATTCCGCTACGTGTCCTAGTTTCCGAGATACAATGGGGGGAGGGGTGAAGGGGGGGAGAGTGGGGAGTTTTGAAAAATGATTTCGACTAATGCATTGCCCCTTCTTACGAATCTGAAAAAAAAAATGTTCCAAGTCTCTTAACTTCCGAGATCCGCCTAAAGGGGGGGAGAAGGGGAGAAAGGGGGACAACTTTTAAAACTGGTTTTTACTTTTCTGAGCCTCCTCTATACGAATCTGAAAAAAAAAATGTTCCAAATCTCATGGTTTCCGAGATACGATAGGGAGGGGGGTGAAGGGGGGTGAAAAGGGGAGGTTTGGCACTTTTCCCATAGGTTTTAGAGTTAGTTGTTTACGAATCTGCAAAAATATACCCCCCTCCCCATCCACCATCAGGGAGAACAATTCTGTCAGTGAGTGAGTCAGTGGTAATTCAGCTTTATATAATTACTAGTTTGCTTGGGTGCGCGAGCTGCGCGCAGCTCGCGTGTTTGGTGTTTTTGAGAAGTATTACTTACCCTTATAAAATTTTGAGAATCTATAGGCACCCCTAAATGAATTGGAAAATCCGTTAGAATTACCCCTAAAACAGTATGAAAACCCCTACGGACCCCTAATAAAACCTTATTTAAAAACTGAGACCTTTTCCCATAAAAAACATTACCCAAAAGTTTGCTGAGTTACGCTTCACCCACTCAACCATCGTTACGCTACGGAGGTCGCCGGCTCGCTTCGCTCGCCACCTCCCCCCTTCGCTCCACTCAAGACCTACCTACCACCGGACAGGTTTCGACACCTACTATAATATTTGTTCAAACACCTGATAGCTATCTCTAACCGTTATTAAGTTACAGCCCTTTTCAATTATAGGGGAGGTTGGGGAGGGGAGCTTCACCCACTCAACCTTCATTACGCTACGGAGGTCGCCGGCTCGCTTCGCTCGCCACCTCCCCCCTTCGCTCTACTCGGTCTCGCATGTTCGCTCCACTCTGGACTTTTATGGGAGGTTGGGGAGGGGAGGTTTTTAGGGGATTATTTGTTCAAACACCAGATGGCTATCTCTAACCGTTATGAAGTTACAGCCCTTTCAATTTTAGGGGAGGTTGGGGAGGGGTGAAGGGGGGGAGAGTGGGGAGTTTTGAAACATGATTTTGACCAACTCTTTGCCCCTTCTTACGAATCTGAAAAAAAAAATGTTCCAAGTCGTTTACTTCCGAGATCTGCCTAAAGGGGGGGAGAAGGGGGAAAGGGGGACAACTTTGAAAAATGGTTTTTACTTTTCCGAGCCTCCTCTATACGAATCTGAAAAAAAAAATGTTCCAAGACTCTTGGTTTCCGAGATACGATAGGGGGAGGGGTGAAGGGGGGGAGAGTGGGGAGTTTTGAAAAATGATTTCGACTAACAATCAGCCCCTTTATACAAATCTGAAAAAAAAAATGTTCCAAGTCTCTTAACTTCCGAGATCCGCCTAAAGGGGGGGAGAAGGGGAGAAAGGGGGACAACTTTGAAAACTGGTTTTTACTTTTCCGAGCCTCCTCTATACGAATCCGTAAAAACAAAAAAATACGGGTCCCTTAGTTTCCGAGATACGATAAGGAGGGGGAGGAAGGGGAGCAAAAAGGGGAGGTTTGGCACTTTTCCCATACTCGCAGGAGTTACTTGTTTACGAATCTGTCAAAACATACCCACCTCCCCATCCACCATCTGGGAGAACAATTATGTCAATGAGTCAGTGAGTGAGTCAGTGGTAATTCAGCTTTATATAATATAAATAACTAGTTTGCGTGGGTGCGCGAGCTGCACGCAGCTCGCGTGTTTTGTGTTTTTAAGAAGTATTCCCTATCCTTATAAAATTTTGAGAATCCATTGGAATCCTTAAATTAATTGGAAAATCCGTTAGAATTACTCCTAAATCAGTATGAGAACCCTTAAGAACCCCTAAAACATTTGAGAATTATAAAAAAAAACATTGCATTACATTCGCTCCGCTCAGGACCTACCTACCACCGGACAGGTTTCGACGCCTACTATAATATTTGTTCTAACACCTGATGGCTACCGCTAACCGTTATGAAGTTACAGCCCTTTTAATTTTAGGGGAGGTTGGGGAGGGGAGCTTCACCAACTCAACCTTCGTTACGCTACGGAGGTCGCCGGCTCGCTTCGCTCGCCACCTCCCCCCTTCGCTCCACTCGGTCTCGCAGGTTCGCTCCACTCAGGACTTTTAGGGGAGGTTGGGGAGGGGAGGGTATAAAAATTTCAACGCTCCTCAATAATAAAGTATAGTAAAAATCAAAATGCCGCTACGTGTCCTAGTTTCCGAGATACGATGGGGGGAGGGCTGAAGGGGGGGAGAGGGGGGAGTTTTGAAAAATGATTTAGACCAACTCTTTGCCCCTTCTTACGAATCTGAAAAAAAAAATGTTCTAAGTCTCTTAACTTCCGAGATCCGCCTAAAGGGGGGAGAAGGGGGGGAAGGGGAACAACTTTGAAAAATGGTTTTTACTTTTCCGAGCCTCCTCTATACGAATCTGAAAAAAAAAATGTTCCAAGTCTCTTGGTTTCTGAGATACGATAGGGGGAGGGGTGAAGGGGGGGAGAGTGGGGAGTTTTGAAAAATGATTTCGACTAACAATCAGCCCCTTTATACGAATCTGAAAAAAAAAATGTTCCAAGTCTCCTAACTTCCGAGATCCGCCTAAAGGGGGGGAGAAGGGGGAAAGGGGGACAATTTTGAAAAATTATTTTTACTTTTCCAAGCCTACTCTATACGAATCCGAGAAAAAAAATGTACGAAGTTTCTTGGTTTCCGAGATACGATAGGGAGGGGGGAGAAGGGGGGCGAAAAGGGGAGGTTTGGGATTTTTCCCATAGGTTTCAGAGTTAGTTGTTTACGAATCTTTCAAAAAATACCCACCTCCCCATCCACCATCTGGGAGAACAATTCTGTCAGTCAGTCAGTGGTAATCTAGCTTTATATAGTATAATAATTAAAGTAGGTAATAATTTAATTTCTCTGAAATATTTGCATTAATCACTAAAATATTCTGTTTTTCCAAATAAGGGCTTCTCTTGACAGCCTTACGTTATCATCCTTAGACACTTGATGATAGTCATACTCCAGCTAGGTCGAAAGTTCTCATCAAAGTCCATGAAATACGCCCAAACACGATATAGCTGCTGTAAACTGTTGCGGACCTCTTGCAACTGACTTTTGTCTCCATCGTCAGACTTTCGATGACAGTCCAGGCAAGTTTTAAATTCTCACCAAGGTGCATGGAATGAGGCGAATAACAATATAGATGTAAATATAATCTACGTAAACTGCGTATGGATTATTGATTATTGCGAATAGCACAGCACAGTTCTTGCACGGCAAGATCACGTGAATTTATCAAGCTTCTGATGTTCGCTATACTACTTTTTGGAGAAATCATCATCATCATCATACTCCTGCCCTTATCCAGATTTATTTGGGGTCGGCGCAGCATGATTGTATTCATTCTTCCTTACTTCTCTATTACTTTTTGGAAAAATATTTCACGAAAAAAAATAAGAAATATAAAAATGCAAACAATTTAAATACAAAAAATAAATATAGGAGTAGTAGTTTACAGAGCGGTCATGAAACCGCTAGGTTATTTACTGCGTTGACATAAGCTACAAATAGCCGTTCTCATGTACTTACGTCATGACTGAAACGTCAAACAATTGAAGTATACGGACATCATGCAAAATTGCCTACCCCCTTAATGAAGTAGCGTGATAATATATAGCCTAAATATTTAAGAAGCCTATGCAGTAGTTTTGACGTGATGTGCGCACAAACATTTCGTACCAACTACTTAAACCGAGGAAAGCTGATTTTCCTGAGTTCTGCTATTTTGTGCGTATTCACCAAAAAATAAATATAGGAAATTTCACAACACCAAAAAAAAAAAAAAACAAATCACAAAAAGTGAAAATAATGTTGGGGGGGGGGGTTTGAACCTGCAACCCCGTAGTTTACAGAGCGGTCATGAAACCGCTAGGTTATTTACTGCGTTGACATAAGCTACAAATAGCCGTTCTCATGTACTTACGTCATGACTGAAACGTCAAACAATTGAAGTATACGGACATCATGCAAAATTGCCTACCCCCTTAATGAAGTAGCGTGATAATATATAGCCTAAATATTTAAGAAGCCTATGCAGTAGTTTTGACGTGATGTGCGCACAAACATTTCGTACCAACTACTTAAACCGAGGAAAGCTGATTTTCCTGAGTTCCGCTATTTTGTGCGTATTCACCTCAAAAATCAAATTTCAAGAAAACTGAGAAATTATATTTACATGTATTAGATATGAAGTATATGTAGCAACTTTCAAAGGTTACACTTCATTGGTTTTGATTGTATAGGTGTTTGAAGTTTATTAATTTTAAACACAAAACCCTCTTTTTTGCGTCTCTGGATGAGATTAAATAAAAATGCTGAAACAGTTATTTCTTTATTGTACACGTACAGGCAAATTGCTAACGCCGCAACCTACTTTACGCTACTCGTTTAGTTTACTTTTATAATTACTTATACTTATTAAATTAGTTGACCAATAGCTGCCGTAGCGCTATAACCGCGGATTAGCATCCAAACATAACTTACGTGTAACTTTACAAATATACTGAACTAAGGTGAAATCTGTGGTTTTCGTCAACTCACAACTTAACTACCTCTGAGCCATACATAAAAGTGGTCCTTCGAGCCGGATGACACGGCATATCATCTCGTGAGTCGTCGTGTCTCCTCATCAGCAGAGTGCTTAGCGTGGTATATCCCAGTTACGTTAGCAAATCGGTGCTATTGGCCTCCCACAAGCGGGTCTCACCAGTAGCATTGAGACGTTGCACATAGCGTAAAGGAGGGTGATCTACACTGAGTGCCTGTAACTTACGAGCTAGCAGAGATCACGTCTGCTGCTACAGCTGAACTATCGGCGAAAACTTCGCAACTTGGGTGAACTAGTACCTGTGGTGATACAACTTTACTCCACCAACGGTCAACCCAATAACTAACAAAAATGGTTCAGAGCTTGGCAGAACTGATAAGTCATCAAGAAACTACTTTCAGAGACTTAAAACTTATCTGCACAAACTACAAGAAGGACAGTGCCACCAGGAAGAACTTGGCATACCTGGAGGAGCGTCTTTCTCGGTTGAACAAAAACTGGGAGAAGTTTGTTCATAACCACCAACTGCTGGAAGAGTCTGGAGCGACAGACCTTCAATACTTCAATGACGACATTTTCAACAGTACGAAGAAGATGTATGAAGAAGTGCTGCAAGACATGTTGAAACGTAAGTCTGAATTGCCACCTCCGTCTACTAGTAAGACGGAGCAACCACCTGCGACGCCTAACCAAGGGAAGGGGCAATCGAAATTTACTTTCGATTACTTATTATTTACAATTCCACATACCTCCTCGGGGAACAAGCGAGTCGACGGAGAAACAACAAGATCTTTTGCGTCAACAATACTGTAACTTTAGAGCATTCGAACGCACTGTGGAGAAGATCACCATAGCATTGGCAACACCAATGGAAAAATGGGAATTGGAAGACAAGTTAAGCACCCTGAAAACGAAATGGGAGCACATAGAAAAAGCAAATTGGGAGTTAGACTATATTTTACAAGATGACGACTCAACTTACCAACTAAAATATAATACAGCGGAAAACCACTATGATGACCTGAAAAGGCAACTTCAAAACAACATATGGAAAAATGCGCATTATGAGAAATCTACGCCAAACATACAAATACCGGATTTTCATGGCAACTATAACCAGTGGATGAGTTTTAGAGACCTCTATCTTGAAAGTGTACACAACAATCCGACACTTTCAAAGGCACAAAAAATGCAGCACTTAAAAACAAAACTCAAAGGTGAGGCGGAGAAACTGGTTCAGCATCTTGGCATCAGTGCTGAGAACTACGCATCTTGCTGGGAGATGCTGGCCCACCGCTACGACAACAAACGGCTGTTATTCACCTCATACATGAACACGCTTCTGAATCAACCTAGTATTCAGCAACCAACCGCTGCAAGCATACGGAAACTTCACGACATCATGATGGAATGCTTGAACGGGCTGAAAAACATCGGGCTAGACACCACCAATTGGGACCCGATCGTGGTTCACCTATTGGTTCAAAAACTAGATAGCGTTACATATAACGAATATATAAAGGAGGTCAAACATCCCCGGGAGTTTCCCGACCTAGAAGAGTTTATCAAGTTTTTGGAATCAAAATTCATGTCACTGGAAGCTCTGCAAGGAAATAGTCAAAAATTATCATCATCTAGCAAACCATGGAAAACGGAAAAGCAGCCGCATAAAGGGTCAGAAAACCGAAATAACAACTACAAGAATAAAACGCAGGGGTCATCGTACTTTAACAAGTCACAAAACTCGCCAAAAACCTTCTTCACGACAGCAAAAACATGCCCGATTTGCAAAACTAATCACGTTTTGATGAATTGCGAACAATTCCTGGCGATGAACATAAACAAACGGATTGACGCAATTCGCAAATTGCACATTTGTAAAAACTGCCTATTCAGCCATAGAGAAAAACAATGCAAATCAAGAAAGACGTGTAAATTGTGTCATAAGGCACACCACACACTTATGCATGAAGATGAAACTGAGCTAACAAGCCACAAACAAGCAACAAGGGAGGAAAACCCATCTTCGATCCCATCGACGTCCTATGGGGTCAATAACTTAACGAATGAAGAGAGGGAAGTGCTGTTGACAACAGTACTTCTGAAAGTCAAAACAATTGACGGAAACTTCGTAAACTTGAGAGGTCTACTTGACCAAGGCTCCCAAGTAAGCCTAATAACAGAAAACGCGGCACAACGCCTCCGATTGCAGCGACGAAAAATGAGCGCTGTTGTATCGGGTGTGGGAACCCTTAGCGGCAACTGCAAAGGGGCAATGAACTTAGAATGTCAGTCAATACATTCAGACTACAAATTCAACTTTGAAGCGTTAATAATGAAAAAACTCATAAGCAACTTACCTACCGCATCGTTCTCAATCAGCAACTGGGACTACTTAGAAAACTTAAAACTAGCGGACCCACAGTTCAACCTGTCGGGTCCGATCGACCTACTCTTGGGCGCGGACATCTATTCCGAACTTATCCTGAACGGCGTCATCAGGAGTGACAAGAGATACCCAGTAGCTCAACAAACTAAAGTGGGTTGGATTCTATGCGGGAATGTAAAGACATTCAACTGCTTGGTGACACTTAACGATTTCGAAAACATGACAAGATTTTGGGAAACAGAGGAAATTCCAGACAAACCATCATCAACTACTGAGGAACAACACTGTGAGGAACATTATAACGCAACTACCACAAGACTGGCGAACGGACAATATGTGGTACAAATGCCAATGAAACCTAACTTCGAAGCAAACTTAAAAAACGCAAAGTCGCAAGCATTAGCACAATTCCTTCAACTGGAAAGGAAAATGTCAAAAAACAAAGAACTCAGTACCGAATACAAGCGTTTTATGAACGAATACATCGCTATGGGACACATGAAACCTGTCTCAGGAGAAAGTAAGTTCCAAGTCTACCTACCTCACCATGGCGTGTTAAGAGCTGAGTCCACTACAACAAAACTAAGAGTAGTGTTCAACGCGTCGTACAAGACAAAAGGAGACAGCAGTCTCAACGATCACATGTACTGCGGTCCGAACTTACAAAAGGATATACTGACACTACTTATTAACTGGAGAACATACAGATACGTCTTCACGGCAGATGTCGAAAAACTATATCGGTTCATCTGGCTAAACGATAAACAACAACATCTGCAAACTATAGTCTGGAGATCTTCCCCTAACGAACCTCTACAAGATTGGCAGTTGGGCACAGTAACTTACGGAACAAAAAGTGCACCTTATCTGGCAATGCGCACTCTGCATAAACTCGCAGAAGATGAAAAAGATACTTACCCGGAAGCAGGAAACGTCCTAAAAAACTACTTCTACATGGATGATTTGGTTTACGGGCAAGATACTATTGCTGCATCGAAAACACTGGTAACACAACTAATTGAGTTGCTAAAAAAAGGAGGATTTAACTTGAGAAAATGGAAGACGAACGAACCAACTATCTTGGAGGACTTGCGAGATGATCAAAAGAGCCAGAATACGAACATAGACTTTAGCCCAGAAGAAACAACAAACTCAAAAATGTTGGGCATGAGGTGGAATCAAGACAACGATAGCTTCACATACCAATGGGATCTACCGCTCAAGAAAAAGCTGACAAAACGCGTACTACTGAGCGAAATTAGCAAACTGTACGACCCACTTGGACTACTATCGCCACTTACAATAAAAACCAAACTCCTGTTCCAAAAAATCTGGATAAGCAAAATCAACTGGGATGAACGTTTATCCGAAGATCTCGCAACGGAATGGGAAACTATGAGAAAAGATATCCCAGTGCTTAACAAACTTTCCATACCACGATGGCTGCAATGTCAAGAAAACAACCTAGAGATATATGGGTTTTGCGACGCAAGCGAAAAAGCTTATGCATGTGTCATTTATAGCCGAGTTAAAAATCAAACCGGCGAATACAAGACTACGCTAATTACGGCAAAAACAAAGGTTGGACCAATCAGCAATAAGATAACAGTACCTAGAATGGAACTTTGCGGGGCCGTTTTACTAGCTAAACTGCTAGAAAAGGTGCGAAACACTCTCTACACGAAAAACCTACACATAAGATGCTGGACCGACTCCAAGGTCGTTTTAGCCTGGCTCCAGGGCGATATAAACAGATGGGACAAATATGTAGCTAACAGAGTGAAACAAATAAACAGCATTATCTCGGCAAACTGCTGGGACTATGTGAAATCAGAAGAAAATCCTGCTGACTGTGCAACTCGAGGTTTAACACCATTACAACTTCTCGATTTTAAACTTTGGTGGAATGGGCCAGAATGGTTACAAACAAATACGTTACAAAACCATCAAGACAATCGCTTGACCTACACAACAAACACTGAGTTGCGAGAAATAAACTGCTGCGCTGTCACATACAAGAAATGTGAAATAATTGACACATTACTGAATAAAAACAGTAATTATAAACGCGTAATACGAGTGCTTGGATGGATTCTACGACTCAGCAATATTCGTAAGCAAAAACGCGCACTAAACGCAACCAATAACTTAACCGACTGCGGTAATAAGAAGGAGGTTTTGTGCTTAACAACACAAGACATAATGGGAGCAACAGAATTGGTTATTAAGAACGATCAAAAGGAAAACTATGCCGACGATATAAAATGTTTAAAGAAAAACCGACCAATATAAAAAAAAAGCAACTTGCTGAAGTTAACCCCATTTCTGGACAACAGTGGAATACTGCGCGTGAAGGGGCGACTAGGCTACTCAACTTTATCTCCCGAAGCTAAACATCCTATTATTCTTCCGGCAACAGGAAGATTAACGGAGCTTATTATTCAAGAGGCTCATCGTGACACTCTCCATGGTGGCGCCCGGCTCACTTTGGCTCATTTACGTCAGAAATTTTGGGTCATTGGAGGTAGCAGGACAGTCAAGAAGGGGCTTCGACAATGCATCCGATGTCATCGGTTCAAACCAAACCGAAACGTCCAACTGATGGCAGACTTACCAAAGGAGCGTGTCACTCCATCAAGACCGTTCACGAACACGGGTGTAGACTATACCGGACATGTTGATGTGAAAATCAACAAAGGAAGAGGAGTTACAACTTGCAAGGCTTACATAGCAATATTCATATGCATGGTGACCAAAGCCGTGCATTTGGAATTGGTGTCAGACCTGACTACGCAAACGTTCCTCGCCGCATTCAAAAGGATGTGTGCCCGCAGGGGTACACCCCGCCACGTATTCTCCGACAACGGCACGAATTTTGTGGGCGCAGCAAAACTTCTTCAACAGGGATTTGAAAAACACAATACGTTTAAGACTTCTGAATTCACCGATGAGATGAGCCGCTTACAAATTGAGTGGCATTTCAACGCGCCACTATGGCCAACAGCTGGAGGCCTGTGGGAGGCTGCCGTCAAATCAATGAAATATCACCTACATCGAGTACTGGGGGAACAGAAGCTTACTTTCGAGCAATTCACTACTTTGCTTAATCAAATTGAAGCCTGTCTAAACTCTCGTCCGCTGTGCCCATTAACAGAGGATGTCGAAGACCTGGAATATCTAACGCCAGGCCACTTCCTCATTGGCGGCCCCCTCCTGTCACTACCACAAGAAGAGCAAGACTTTGCTGAGCACGATCTACGAAACAGATGGAAGCTTGTTGAACAAATGAACGTGCACATCTGGAAGCGCTGGTCGAACGAATATTTACATCAACTCCAAACCCGTAGCAAATGGCAGCACCCAAAAGAAAACCTCAAACAAGGAAGCCTAGTACTAGTAAAAGATGAACACTTACCTCCTGGGCGCTGGGCTTTAGGAAGAGTCCAGGAACTACATCCAGGCGCCGATGGTCGAGTACGAGTTGTTACCTTGAAAACTGGAAAAGGTTCACTTAAACGACCAATAACGAAGCTTTCACCATTACCGCTGAAACTAGAAGAAACAAGAGTAAACGAAGAGGAAGAGAAAAGGACACCTCCTCCGGAAACCAAAAAACTAGGAGGCACAGCTAAAAACAAAAACAATTGGCTGTCACTTGTTCTCCTATCCATAGTAGCGATGACGGGAATTGCACAATCTGCGCCAACGACGAATAACTGGAAGGTTACACCTATACCGAGCAATCATCCGATTTACTTCGATGAAGCAGGGACAATACAACTAATACATGACGAATGGAATCTATTGGTTTACTATAACTTAACGTCATACTGGCAAGCAACTGATCGAATCAATGATTACGTGAACCAAATAGATAAACTATGCCAAAGAATATCACATGACTACACGCCTTGTGAAACAATTGTCGGCCACCTACGTCATGAACTGAGTCACCTAACCGACTACAACTCTATGCTGCTCACTCAACACTCAAGACCAAAACGAGGTTACTTTGATGGAGTTGGGAAACTATCAAGAACTCTTTTTGGAGTTCTTGACGCAGACTTTGCCGAAAAGTACGAAAAAGACATACAGAACCTACAATCAAACGATGACTACCTACTCCAACTTATGAAAAACCAAACACTGATTGTAGAGGCTGAAAATAACATTATAAAAAGAAACACTGCCTTTATGGATGAACAATTCAAAACATTGTGCGCCTATATAAACCAAACTAGCAGCGACATCACAAAAATAGTAAACAGGGCGCAAATGCTATTCACGATGAATGACATAAATACCGCAGCCATGACGGCAACTCTGATTTTTAGTGATTTAAATCGAATAGTGGAAATGTTGATAAATGCTCTCGCCAACATTTATAGAGGACATTTAGATACACATTTATTTCCCGCTAACCAACTGATCGAACAGCTCAACATAATATCAGGCAGGTTGCCACAGGGATTGTCGTTACCGGTAAAGGACATTCAAAGGGATTTGAAAAATATTTATGACCTCATCCACGTGAAGGCTCGCATGACAAACAACTTTATGCTATTTGAAATACGCATCCCCTTGCTGAGCGATGAGGACTACAAAATATACCGAGTTATACCAACACCGATCCTTACACAAGGACGTTTAAAACTCGTGCAAGCAAGTTCAAGCTTCATCGCAATCAACTTTTTAAAGAACTCTTACATAACAATGGAAGACCAAGACATGCGGCAATGTACATCATACGGAGAAGACGAATTCCTATGTGTCTCACGTAATCCTGTCTACAACATGCACGACAAGTACGCTCCATGTGAGGCCCAAGTCTTCAACCAACAAGAGTCCTTATCATGCGTCCTCAAAGACGTAACATGCAAGGAAACCTGGATAAAGCTGCACAAACCGAACATGTGGCTATTTACACTGTGCGGAAAACAGCTGATGCGCGTCATATGTAACGGTCAAGTTACGCCTGCGGTCATTGACGGGACTGGAGTGATTTCCTTGAAATCAAAATGCTTACTGCAGAAAAACGACGCCACAATATTTACACACAATCAGCTGGGAAGTAGTTACAACATGGAACCAGAGATCGAAATACCTACTTTAAACTCAACAATCAACAACATATTTGACCACGGCTGGAATAATGCCAAATTGAATATAACCGAACAAGGATCACCAACTGCTGTAGAAATAAGAAAAATAGACCAGCAGTTGACATTCCAGAAAAACAGGGAAATATTACCGAAGGCATCCGACATGTCAAATCACGACATCTATCTCTATTCGGTTACTTCTTTGTTGTTGGGAGGAATCGCTGTGCTTGCCCTCTATCATATCATCGAACGAAGGTGCAAAACAAAGAAAGGCATCAAAACACCCTCTTCCAAAACTGGAGTGACACCTAGAGGAAGGGAGAACTTTGGAGGAGACATCGAGCTACAAGAAATACATTCGACAGCAGCGGAGCCCGTTTACAGCGAAGCAAGACAGCCGAAGAAAGTATTTCACTTTGACGATTTAAATTGAGTGTTATACTGTCGTGTTACTGCTAATATAAATGAAAGTAAATAAGCAGTTGACAATTAAATTTAATGAAGAGTAAAAAATACAATAATATTAAAAAAAGAATTCCTAACTAAAAGTACGCTCAACAGAATTTAGGATTTTACTGTACTTGATTGACCAGGGACAGGCTTATGGTCTTGAAGTAGGTAGTGGAGAAATCAACTCCCAGAATAGGTTGCGGCGTCCGCAGGAATAATGGCGTGTCTCCAGGGCTTGTATAACTCCTGGAATATAGGCGGCGTCAGGAGTATGACGTGTCTCCAGGGCTTGTATAACTCCTGGAATATAGGCGGCGTCAGGAGTATGACGTGTCTCCAGGTCCTCTGTGGTTCACGATCACAGAGGGTTCAAGTTAGGAACGTCTTCTGAAACTGAAGGGAGACCAGGTGTCCTATGCCAGGTGACTCTCAAGGCTCAGGTTCAGCAACCAATTTTATACTGCTGGGAATGAAGCTGGCGTCCCTTTTATGACCGAAATTTTCAGCGTTTTTCATAACAACTGTTTTATTTTCTTCTTTTTAAATTTCTCGAATTCGTTTTTGAAAATCAAAAACTGTGATTGGCCTGTATTTAAAACAGCCTGTATTATTTAGTTCAAAACTTCCTAAAAGATTTCTGTGAGCGTGTTAATAAATTATATAAACTTAAAATAAGATACTGTTAACTAGTAAACAATAGTAATTAATAAAAGATTAAATTATTTGAGCTAAAATTAATAAAAATAAAAATAAATTACAGAAATCAAAAGTGACCTTCTTAGTCCTAACCGCTAAGAAAAACAATGACACAAAATTAGAGAAAAAAGTAATTGACAGCTTGACAACTGACGTTATGTCAACCGAAAAGTAAACATTGAAAAATATTAGATTTTAAATTTAATTTCATCATAATCAAAGATTATAAATCGAATAAGATCGATAGTATGACTGCCAACAAAAATAGTTGTCGCCGAGGCGCGACATAAGATGTAAAAGTAAATAATATAAACAATGAGTATGATTGATAGTAAAAGTGTAAGTACCTATAGCATTTACATACTATATTTCCTAAAAAGTATACAGTGTCTGAAACACGAAGATACTATATTTCCCCAACGACCCCGAGAAAATTTTTGGTCTAGAACAAAAATTTTGAAAGGTTAAAGTATAACAGCATTCACAAAACGTACATACTTCATTCAAACACACCGACATCTTACGAAGTTAGGTCAGGTAGGATTCACATTCAATGATCACTACTCAACCTGATAAGTTAATAACTTTAAGGCTTATTTTCGGAGTTGTAATCCGCTCTCGTCTAAAACCCATTAATGAAAACATTTTTAACAAAGGCTTATTTTTAATGGAGTTGTTATCCGCTCCTAATCAACTTTAGTTGATAAACAACACCGCAGTCAGTAAACTCCGAGTTAACGTCAAGGCAGCTCCCGCAATAGTAGTCGGTAAGCTCCGAGTAAAACGTCAAGGACAGTTCCTGCAGGGTATGGTAGTAGTAAGCTCTGAGTTAACGTCAGGGCAGCTCCCATCGACTTTTAGAGTCAATAGTTAGAAACAAGAATACAACTAACTTGTAGAGTCAGTTGAAACGAAAATTAGATAATTTGTACATAAAAGCACTTCATAGAGTTATCTGTTAAAAACAGATAAAAAGTAAAGATTAAAATAATCTTATAAAGGTTTAAAAACCGATGAATGAATTAAAAAAATAAATAGAGTTCTAAAAAGCTGAAAAGAACTCTATTTTAGAAGAGGGAAAAAAGAAAGAGATGAGTCGTGAGTATAATATGAAGAAAGTATTAGTAGTAGTGTAGTAGTATTTACATAATAATATACATTATATTTTAAAATCTTTAATATGCCATTTGGCTTGGTTGCCATTAGGATCCTCAAGTATATAAACTAACGGGGATAGTTTTTGCAATACAGTGGACTTCACATATTTTGGCGCTAGTTTTGCGCTGAAATAAAACCCAGCATGACTATGTACATAGTTTCTTCGCCAGACCGTATCACCTACGTTATATTCTTTAAAGGAACGACTTTCGTTATAACGAGAAGAGTTGCGAGCATGAGCAATATAAAGGGCTATCTGAACTTTATCGAAAATTGCAGATAATAAACCTATGTTAGTAGCATAGATGTCTCTAGGTAGAAAAATGATTTCATCAAGGTTATTAATTGGCGTATAAAGTGAGCCAGTAGTAACAGTCTCTCGTCCAAAGAGTAAAAAGTTAGGTGAGAAACCAGTGGTAGCATTAGTTGTGCTGTTCATAACGTATTGAACTTTAGGAAGGTGGATGTCCCAAGATCTATGGTCATCACCGACCAAAGATGACAAAGCTGTGATTATAGTACGATTGTATCTTTCAGTGGGATTAACTTGAGGGCAATAGTGAGGAGAGAAAAAAATGTGAGGGATGTTATATCTGCCCAGAAAGTTACGGAATTCATGGGATTGGAAGTAAGATCCATTATCCATAATAATAATCTGAGGAACTCCATGAACAAGAAAAACTAAATTTTCTAAATTTGAAATGATGTTAGCACTAGTAGCCCGTTTTAGTGGAAAGATTAGGGAATATTTAGTAAAACAACAGTTAACTACTAAAATAAATTGATTTCTACGTCTAGTCATTGGTAAAGGACCCATTAGATCCAAAGAAATAGTTTGAAAAAGGCCTGGAACAAATTTTTGGTTTACCCATAAGGCCAAAGGGAGAGTGATTTGCGTGTTTGTAAGTTAAGCAATTATCACAGATAGAAATTATTTTAGCGATATCTTTAAACATAGCTGGCCAGTAATATAGAAGTGATATTTTTTTATAAGTTTTAAAGATTCCTAGATGAGGATGATCTGAGGACCCATGGTTATCTTTGACAAGGGTTTCCCGGAGATCAGGATGAGGAACTTCTTTCCACGCGAAATCTTCAGTTAACGCGTAGGGAGATTGAGAATAGCGAAATAATTTATTTTCCCGAATAGTATAATTGGGATATTGATCAGGATTGTTACGACATTCCAAAAGCATTTTATTATAGTGTTCCAATGCTGGAGATACGGGTTGAGGATTAATAGGATTAACGCCAAGTGTACGTGTACGGGAGAGTAAATCAGGGACTAAGTTATCTTTACCTCTTTTGTGTTTCAGAATAAAATTAAAAGATGACAACCTAAGAGCCCACCGCGCGAGTCTACCAGATGGATTTGACAATTTTAGAAACCATTTAAGTGCCGCGTGATCTGTATAAACAGTGAATTGTTTACCATTATCGATATAACAACGCCAATGTTCTAAAGCTGAAATTACCGCAAGAGTTTCTCTTTCTGTAGTTGAGTAATTACGTTCGTTTTTATTAAGAGATTTGCTCATATAAGCTATGACTACTTCTTTTTCATCTTTTATTTGTGTTAACATACCTCCGATGCCGAAATTAGAAGCATCGCAATGTACAGAGAAAGGGAGATCATAGTCGGGACAAGCTAGTATAGGAGTAGTTACAAGAGCTTCTTTTAATGTATTAAAAGCCAGAGTAGCATCTGTATCCCAAATGAATTTAGGGGCATTTTTACCGGAAGAAGTTAATTTATTTAGTGGAGTTGCAATTGTGCTGAAGTTAGAAATAAAACGACGAAACCAACTACAAGTTCCAATAAATTTTCTCACTTCTTTACGAGTAGTGGGAGTAGGAAATTCGAGTATTGCTTTAATTTTAGCCGGATCTGAGCGTAAACCGTTTTCATCTACAATATATCCTAAGTATTTAAGTTCATTTTTAAAGAATTGACTTTTATCGAAGTTAATAGTCAATTTAGCAAAAGTTAATTTCTCAAGAACTTTAACTAAGTAAGAGATATGCTCTTCAAATGATTCAGAGATTATTATTATGTCATCAAGGTAACAAAATACCTTATTATCAAATTCAGGAGTGAAAAGCATGTCCATAAGTCTTTGCTGTGTAGCTGGAGCATTAGTTAAACCAAAGGGCATAATAACAAAGCGATACATGCCTCGACCAGGGACATAAAAAGCTGTTTTATCTTTATCCGTTTCATCTTTCAAAGGAATCTCCCAAAATGCTTTAGCGATATCGATGCTTGAAAGAAATTTAGCGTTTTTAAGATTATCTAAAATTTCGTTAATAAATGGAAGACTGTACGCGTCTCTACGAGTAACTGAATTTAGTTTACGACTATCAACACAGAATCGCCATTCGCCATTCTTTTTAGGTGTAATGATAACCGGAGAAAGCCAAGGACTTTCGCATTTTTCAATAACGCCCCATTCTAACATTTTATCGACTTCTAAAATGAGAGCTTTTTGTTTTTCGGGAGAAAGACGATAACATCGTTGTTTAATTGGAAGAGTATCACCGGTATCGATATGATGACTTATAAGATGAGTACGTCCGAGTATTCCTCTACTTTCGAAGGATATAGCTTTAAATCGTTTAATCATGTCATCAGCAATAGTTTTTTGCTCTGAAGAGAGGTGATTATAAGGAAGTACTTGTTTAGTAGTTTCAGTAACCACTGAACATTTAGTTTTTGGCTTAAAAGCCGAAGAAAGTATGTGTGGAACAAGGTTAAACTTTTTCCAAAAGTCGACTCCCAAAATAATTGAAGGAGATATATTTGGAAATACGAAGGCTCGGATTAGATGATTTTGATTATTGTATCTAATCGGAATGTTAATTGAGCCAAGAGATTTACTTTTATGATTACTGGCAGTAGTAATCGTCATTGAAAAAGACTTGGATAACGTGAAGCCTAATTTTAAAATTTCTAGATGAGAGTTATTACCAAGTATTGTAATAGAACTACCGCTATCTAGTAAACCGGAAAATATTTTGTTATTGATAGAAATATCAATAAAAGGCCGATTAAAATCTTTTTCATTATCATATAGTGAAGTTATTTTGTAACAATGAAAGAAATTTTTTAAAGTTTGTAACCAATCATGCCAGTCTGATTGATTAAAGTTTTTATTACCCAAGTCGTTATTTAGTTTTTTGAGTTGTTAGTTTTATTACAGTTAGGGCAATCGGTAAATTTAACATCTTTTAAACCACATCTATAACAAATTATTAATGTACGCGGTTGCGAGCAATTAGTTAATGTATGACCATTAGTGCGACAGCGTACACAAAAATCATTATAATTATGCTTATTAATTGTATTAACTTGAGGTTTATTGTTAAAACGATTAAAATTTGTTCTAGGAGGGAACGCGTTAGAGGTTGAGGGTTTTGATGTTAAATTAGATGATTTATAGTTAAATTCAACAGTTAGAGGATTATTTGTAGTTTCAGGTTCCCTGAAACGTTTTTCTTTGTCCAAAAATTCTTCATATTTTTGACAACATGAAATAAGCGCAAGGATTGAATTAATATTATTATTCGCGATATAAGGTGAATAGCATGGACGGATGTTACGGATAATAATTTGTAGTTTTTTAGTTTCCGATAATTTTTCCGATAGTCTGGAAAACATGCCAGTCAGTATGGAAATAAAAATAACTATAGGTTCATCCTTGCCTTGAGTTCGACTATTAATAGCCTCTAGTAATTTATAGTCATAGTCAAAACCGCTAAAGTCTGAAATCAAAGCTTCGCAAAGTTCGTTCCATGAAAACAAAGAATCACGTTTGAAACGGTACCAATGTAAAGCGTTATCGGTAAATAATTCGAACGCGTGATCTAATAATTTGTTTGATAAAATATTCCTAGAGATACTAAATTCCTGAATTTTCTGGATAAATGACCGTGGACAAGAATTCCCGTCGTATTTTATTCTTTTTAATTCGTTAAGAGAATTATTAGGAATTAAGTTTTGAGATTGAGATTGAATATCAGGAAGCATAGTATGAAACATTGTCTCATTGGGACTATTAGGAGTTGAAGAGGGAGGGTAAATTATTAGAGGTTGAGGGTTGATATCATTAGAAACAGTAGTTAAAGAGTTAAATTTTGATTCTAAGTTTAGAAATCTCTCTTTAGTTTGAGATAATCGATTTATCTCTGAGGAATCCGAATCTATATCAATCCTCTCTAGTCGATGAAATAAATGATTAATAAAAGTTTTAATTTTTTTTAATAGTCTAAGGTTTCCCTGTTCCAACGATAGTATTTTTGGTTCAATATAATTTAAAGTAGTGGTAAGTTCATCCAAATCGGTTTTAACTTCCAATATCGAGTCAACAATTTCTTCAGAGGGAGTACGAGGTGCGAGTTGAAGAATTTGTTTTTTAAGCTGTATAACAGTATCTTTAGGTTCTTCTAATCTTATTTTAATTTCGTATTCTAGCTCAGCTTTGTTTAGAAGTTCATAGGAAATATTTCTATCCATGATTAAGTAAAAGTTTAAGAGGACTCAAGTGTTAAAGAAGGCTCAAGTTTAAGAGGACTCAAGTGTTAAAGAAGGCTCAAGTTTTAGAGGACTCAAGTGTTAAAGAAGGCTCAAGTTTTAGAGGACTCAAGTTTTAGAGGACTCAAGTTTTAGAGGACTCAAGTTTTAGAGGACTCATGTTTTAGAGGACTCAAGTTTTAGAGGACTCAAGTTTTAGAGGACTCAAGTTTTAGAGGACTCAAGTTTTAGAGGACTCAAGTTTTAGAGGACTCAAGTTTTAGAGGACTCAAGTTTTAGAGGACTCAAGTTTTAGAGGACTCAAGGATCCGATAAAACGATAAGAAAACAAAAGAAAGCAAATTTTTAAGTTCCTACTACGATTCTATGACGTGCGTCGTATGTTGTATATGTGTATGTTAGTAAGTATTTGTAATAGGTATAATATAGATATATAGATTCGTATAAACGACCACAGGATATTGTCCTGCGGTTGTCGTGAAGTAACCAATCTCCAACCTTGGTAGTGCCCACCAGTGGGTTAACACATCCAAGAGGCCGAAAGGGTGCCAATTACCAGAGGTAAAAGGTATGTGTGTGGGGGTGTAGTGTAAATGTAAGTTTAGTACTGAAGAGTAGATTGATGAAGTGATGAAATTTGATGAAATAATAATTACCAAATTAGATTGCTTGTGTAAGTTTTTTTAGAATTTAGAGATGATTTGAGGGAGTGAGTCTTGATTTTACGTATGGGCGCCAAACTGTGGTGTTACTGCTAATATAAATGAAAGTAAATAAGCAGTTGACAATTAAATTTAATGAAGAGTAAAAAATACAATAATATTAAAAAAAGAATTCCTAACTAAAAGTACGCTCAACAGAATTTAGGATTTTACTGTACTTGATTGACCAGGGACAGGCTTATGGTCTTGAAGTAGGTAGTGGAGAAATCAACTCCCAGAATAGGTTGCGGCGTCCGCAGGAATAATGGCGTGTCTCCAGGGCTTGTATAACTCCTGGAATATAGGCGGCGTCAGGAGTATGACGTGTCTCCAGGGCTTGTATAACTCCTGGAATATAGGCGGCGTCAGGAGTATGACGTGTCTCCAGGTCCTCTGTGGTTCACGATCACAGAGGGTTCAAGTTAGGAACGTCTTCTGAAACTGAAGGGAGACCAGGTGTCCTATGCCAGGTGACTCTCAAGGCTCAGGTTCAGCAACCAATTTTATACTGCTGGGAATGAAGCTGGCGTCCCTTTTATGACCGAAATTTTCAGCGTTTTTCATAACAACTGTTTTATTTTCTTCTTTTTAAATTTCTCGAATTCCAGTTTTTGAAAATCAAAAACTGTGATTGGCCTGTATTTAAAACAGCCTGTATTATTTAGTTCAAAACTTCCTAAAAGATTTCTGTGAGCGTGTTAATAAATTATATAAACTTAAAATAAGATACTGTTAACTAGTAAACAATAGTAATTAATAAAAGATTAAATTATTTGAGCTAAAATTAATAAAAATAAAAATAAATTACAGAAATCAAAAGTGACCTTCTTAGTCCTAACCGCTAAGAAAAACAATGACACAAAATTAGAGAAAAAAGTAATTGACAGCTTGACAACTGACGTTATGTCAACCGAAAAGTAAACATTGAAAATTATTAGATTTTAAATTTAATTTCAGCATAATCAAAGATTATAAATCGAATAAGATCGATAGTATGACTGCCAACAAAAATAGTTGTCGCCGAGGCGCGACATAAGATGTAAAAGTAAATAATATAAACAATGAGTATGATTGATAGTAAAAGTGTAAGTACCTATAGCATTTACATACTATATTTCCTAAAAAGTATACAGTGTCTGAAACACGAAGATACTATAATACCTATACTTTTACATTTATAACTTTACACATTAACTTTTGTTTACTATTTAACTTTTATTATTTACTTTGCACTTTTCTTAGATAATTATTTGCTTTGTAATGGATGCTCATCCCACTTTTCCCTCGGGAGCATGTACGGTTCACGTACAGGCAAATTGCTAACGCCGCAACCTACTTTACGCTACTCGTTTAGTTTACTTTTATAATTACTTATACTTATTAAATTAGTTGACCAATAGCTGCCGTAGCGCTATAACCGCGGATTAGCATCCAAACATAACTTACGTGTAACTTTACAAATATACTGAACTAAGGTGAAATCTGTGGTTTTCGTCAACTCACAACTTAACTACCTCTGAGCCATACATTTATTTTTAATAATAAGTATTAATTCTGAGTTTCATGATTCTAGAACAATCTTTTTTTTTTTATACAAGCTTTTCCCCCCTTTTCACCCCCTTTTTCCAAAAAAATCCAAAATTTCTATATCCTAAATGTTAGGAGAGTAGATATGAGAGAGAGAGAGGAGGTATGAAGATTTCAACAATATCGGTTCAGTAGTTTTCACGTGATGCGCGGTCAAACAAACAAACAAAAATTTTAAAAATGGTTTTAACATGTTCAGTTACTTATTTTAAGTCACCCTGGTCGGCTTTTTTTTTTAAATCTTCAATGTACAGATTTTTTGCTCTCAACGATTTTATTATATGTATATAGATGATGTCATCTATCCTAAGGAGTATTGTACATGCCTCCGCTATTACGGGATATTAAAACGTTCAATATTTTTGTCTCAGGATTTTTTTTCGGGATTTCCGGTGATCCTACTAAGAAACTCCTTTTTGATAAAGTAAAGATAAATTGATAAAGTGATAACGCCGTTATCAGACTGTTCCGTCAAATGAACGGTTCACTCGGGTGACGAAAATGGTCAATTTTAGTTTCTACCCGTGTTCATACAAGGCGTTCTTTTATTTTTCGTAAGCTAGCCATGAAGAGTGCCGATCGGTTCACTAATAAATTCATTTTTCCATTCCGTTAAATTTCGATTTCAGACGTTTCACCACGAAATGAAAGGCAACTATAAACAGAAAGTGATGTGTCCGATATCAATCTAAGGAAGACCGTAGCATGTAGTGGTCACTGTCTGCGGGTGGGAGAAACAAGCATATGCCCGGAGACGCACCATAGGACTAGCAATATCTATGGAGTTCCCATCAGTGATAAGGAAGTCCATAGAAGTCCGATATAACCTTCCATCCTTCTCGCACAAAGGGCAACCAAGATGCTTGCCACACTTAAAAAATAAAAAAGATAATACACCTAGACACGTACCCGTGACTGTCCACCAGCCCAGTTTAAATATGTTATGAAATCCCAAATGATATATTCCTCTTTGAAATTTCTCATGGACCCCCAGACTCAGTGGGGTCTCTGTTAAATTGACAATGTATTCAGCTTCCATCGGGGTGTCGATCACTGCCAGGTAGGATTGTTCGGCGCGACACGCAATGTATGCGTCTTTCCAATTCAGCGGTGTAGTGTGTAGCTTGTAACACTTGCCAAGATCCTCATTGAAAGTGTAATCTGAGAAAAATATTCTGTTACTGTAATGTGTTAGCCGTGAGGAAACCGGCATGTCCTAGAACCAAAAAATTCGAAGACATGTGACAT
This sequence comes from Xestia rhomboidea, assembly GCA_963853795.1. Lineage (NCBI taxonomy): Eukaryota > Metazoa > Arthropoda > Insecta > Lepidoptera > Noctuidae > Xestia > Xestia rhomboidea. Next base: position 7,750,671 of record OY970767.1, on the reverse strand, counting down.
CTACCAATCCGCACTGGGCCCGCGTGGTGGATTATAGCCCATTCCCCATCATAGAGTGGAGGCCTGTGTCCCATCAGTGGGAACATTAATAGGCTGATGATGATGATGAATGTGTTAGCTGCTCTGCTAAACTCCCGAGCGTCTGTTAAACATTGCATATTTTCTTAACCGACTTTTAAAAAAGGAGTTACTGGATCTGGTTATAGTCTGGGTTTTTTTTTTCAGTTGGTAGAGGAAGCTCGCGCGGTGGTGGGTGGTCATAAAAAAAAAAAAAACTGTATATACTTTACTTGAGGAGTCAATTCAAATTAAATCAAGTAGGATATCTCAACAGGCAATAAAGTCAATGAAACAAATAAAAGTCACCGACTTCCGTAAGTAATATTATTCAAAAGCAATGTGTCTTGTGAAATAGTGCGTGCAACGTTTCGAAATGCTCGTTTCAAATCAATACTTGGTATATCCCATTTGAATATTCCTTAAATGTTACGGAATTGTGCTCAGGACTGTACGTATCAATGTGAATCAAAGTAATTAGGACGATGGAGGTCATGGAGGTCCTCAATAGTCATCAGTTTAACACCAATTGTTCCAGTTTTTTTTATTTCCACTTTGCCAATTTCACCAACCTACGAGAATATTTTAAAACTTGAAAAATTAAAATTTACCTAAATTGGTCATATTGCAGTTAGAATTCCACTCAACAGACTGGAGGCTCTTCTTGCAAATAAAGTAGTGGTTATTGTAACATGAGGTATCACCCAAGAGGCCATGATTGTTCAGGAGCACACATTTTTCGTCATTCTTTGAATCTGGCTCGCCTGGACCCCAGTTATTGTACACCTCAGAGATTATTTTACCTAGAACAATAAACATTTAAATAAGATAAAGACGCCTAAATATAATATTATACAAATCACGAAATTTCCTTCGAGCGCTTCCGACCTGCTTCGGAATCGAAAACCAAAAATCACGTTAATATCAAAATAAAGCCCAAAGGGGGGTCGAAATTGTTTATGATTTAGACGCAAGACGCATCATATTATTCCTTATTTTATTTATTATTACAAAATGTTACTGGAAATCCTTACATAAACTGATCTTGCTTAGTTAACGCTTCCCGTAACCGGTTGGGTTTGTGTCTGTATTTGTTGAGCCAATACTATTTTTGAATAAATATATTTATTATATTATTATTATATTCTTTTTTACCTTGGCCAAAGGCTAAGCATACAACGTGGCAACGCCGCCAGGCTTTTGAACACATTACCGATTGACAGCGTTGAGGATGATTTTTTTGATACTATAAGTTGTTGAAAGTTTAGGTCATTTAATTCTTTTTATTTTTAATATTATAGTTGGGGAATTTTTTTTTCACCTCAGCACCTCAAACAAGCAGGTTTTGCTGTTTACAGACAGTGAGCAAAATTCGATTTTGCTGCGAGCGTGAGACAAAGTAACTTTTTAATTATTTTTTTTAAATACCGACAACTGTGCAGGTCTAGTCACAAAATTCGAAAGATTTCAACTTCACCTTGTTCTGTCACTTTCACTTCGATACGAAAAAAGCGAGAGATAGAAACAAGTCGATTCGAAATTCGATTTTCAAATTCCATATCTAGTAGGCCCAAAAAAGAAACAAACAATAAAACGTTCGGATACCGATATTGTAAATCGATAACGGTAATATTGTAAATCACGTGTTTAGGTTTTAAATGAAAAAATGTTATATTTCGAATAATCGAATTATATTTTTTATATCAAGATGAAGAATGTTGAAGAAAAAAATATGAAGTTTATCATGTATCTACTTATTTATTTATAGTTACTTATATCTAACTTTATTATTGAGACAGAATACCGCGAGTTTAGTTTCAGAACGCATTTTTTTTTAAATTGCGGGATTTAAATTTTAATTGTTTTATTTTCTGTGTGTTCTAGCAATAATTTGGTCAGTGTACACTAGCTACAAAGTACAATAAAATTTGGATAATAAAGTAATAATAACAAATAAATATGAGTGAGTCCAGTGACGAAGTCTGCTATTTAACACCCGAAGAATAGAAGCATAATGTAAAAAATGGACAATTAAGTTTCCTGCCTGGAAAGTCTCGCGAAAAATATCTAAAAACGTATGATATTTTTAAGCAATGGAGACTGAACTGTAACTTTTAATTTGCAAAACTACAACGATTTCACTTTTGATATTTTGAAATTATTTAAATGTTGTCATCATCATCAGCCTATTAATGTGCCCACTGCTGGGACACGGCCTCTTCTCAATGAGAGGGAATGGGCTATAATCCACCACGCGTGCCCAGTGCGGATTGGTAAATGTCACATGTCTTCGAATTACTGGTTCTAGGATATGCCGGTTTACTCATGATGTTTTGCTTCACCGTTTTGAGAGCAGTGGTGATGAAATAAATTACAGAAAGTCATGCGCCTGCCTAGGTTCGAACCCGTGACTTACTATTCGTAAGTCGGGGCCGCCACCACTGGGCCACCGCCGCTCTCATGTGTCTAGTCTCTTAATGTGGCGTGGTGGTTAAATTTTTACCATGTTGTTTGTTTTTTACCTTTTTTATATGTTCTCGCTGCTGAGGTGAAAAGTTGTATGTGTTACTCGAGACCAAAGTTATTTGCATCTCGTGTCTTTGAATCCCTCGCTACGCTCAGGATTCTGACCTAGAATCACTCGCTACGCTCGTGATTCAACTATAGAATCCTTCGCTTACTCGGGATTCAAAATCAACACTCGCAGCAAAAACCCACTTTGCTCTCTTGTTGCACAAATAACTATTTTCGCATTTTGTTTAAAATTCAAGTCATTTTTTTTTTTCAAAGTTTAATTACTTTTAATTATAATATAGACGAGCATGTGCCATTTTGTTCAATGAACGGCATTGAACAAAATGGCACATGCTCGTCTAGCTGTATGCTTGATAAAGAAAATGCGACAAATAGTTTTGACAGTCCTCTCTTGATGTTAACTTATCACTACCCAAAGAATTCTGAAGAGACAGAAGATCGAGGCTACGTCGTAACTACTAATATTCAAATCTTGCTCCACTTTTTCAAAAATGGCAGCTACCCTATCCCTATGAGAGCGACCAGAGCGAGCTGCATTTTTGACATCAAAATTCCCGAACTGAAAAAGCTTGAACCAACTTTGTGCTACTCTTACTGACTCTGCATTAAATCCATAAACGTCACAATTTTTTTTCGCGGCTTGCGTCTCCTTTTTTCCGTTTTTTTGTAATAAAACTTTAGAATGTTTCGAATTTCTTTGTTAAATTCACTCATTTTGCGGACAGAAAAACTATTGAAAAATGGCGGGGACAGTGTTTTTTACTTTTTTATTTTTCTTTCACTTGTCCTATATTTATTAATAGCCAGTACCACCAAATAGATTTTTCACCTCAGCACCTCAAACAAGCAGGTTTTGCTGTTTACAGACAGTGAGCAAAATTCGATTTTGCTGCGAGCGTGAGACAAAGTAACTTTTTAATATATTTTTTTTAAATATCGAGAACTGTGCAGGTCTACTCACAAAATTCGAAAGATTTAAACTTCACTTTGTTCTGTCACTTTCACTTCGATACGAAAAAAGCGAGAGATAGAAACAAGTCGATTCGAAATTCGATTTTCAAATTCCATATCTAGTAGGCCCAAAAAAGAAACAAACAATAAAACGTTCGGATACCGATATTGTAAATCGATAACCGTAATATTGTAAATCACGGGTTAAGGTTTTAAGTAAGTGAAAAATTGTTATATTTCGAATAATCGAATTAAATCATGTATTTACTTATTTATTTATAGTTTTAATAATCTTTAATATTGAGACAGAATACCGCGAGTGTAGTTTCAGAACGCATTTAAAAAAAATAGCGGGATTCAAATTTTTATTGTTTTATTCTCTGTTACGCTAGCCATGATTAGGTCAATGTACGCTAGCTTCAAAGTACAATAAAATTTGGATAATAAAGTAATAATAATAAATAAATATGAGCGAGTCCAGTGACGAAGTCTGCTAATTCGACACCCGAAGATTGAAGCATACCTAAAAAATGCAGAATTAAGTTTCCTGCCTGAAAAGTCTCGCGAAAAATATCTAAAAACTTATGATATTTTTAAGCAATGGACACTTAGAAAGGGTGCTAACACTTTTTCGGAGAGTGTACTGTTATCGTACTTCATAGAATTATCACAAACTAGGCAACCATCTACAATGTGGAGTATTTACTCAATGTTGAAAGCCACAATAAAAACAAAAGATGACGTGCACATTGAAACCTATCCCAAACTTATTGCATTTTTGAAAAGAATGCCAGTAGGGCACAAATCCAAATAACATTATTTTTTACAAATCTCAATATCTTTTCCTGTTTATTGTATCCTATCAAAATATACAAATCATCGTCTGGATATCTATGTGTTTGTGAATATGTGATGTGGTGGTTTAATTTTTACCATGTTGTTTTTTTTTACCTTTAGGTATATGTTCTCGCTGCTGAGGTGAAAAGTTGTATGTGTTACACGAGACCAAAGTTATTTGCATCTCGTGCCTCTGAATCCCTCGCTATACGCTCAGGATTCTAACCTAGAATCACTCGCTAGGCTCGTGATTCAACTATAGAATCCTTCGCTGACTCGGGATTCAAAATCAACACTCGCAGCAATAACCCACTTTGCTCTCTTGCTGCACAAATAACTATTTCTTTAATTTGTACGTACAAAAAAAATACGAAAAGACTTTTCCCCGACCTAAAAAAACGGAACAAAACCGGCCAAATGCGTGTCGGGCCACACGCAGTATAGGGTTCCGTAGTAGCCCGTTATATTCAAGCAACTACTTCATATCACTTTAAGGGATTTATTTTTAAGGATTTTGTATTTGGTACAATATTATACAACACGCAAGTTCAAGCCAGCCGTTTAGCTTTTAGAGGGGGGGGGGGACAAAATTTTTCACTTTAAAGTTTCATTCTTCGTAAATGGAGCATTAAATCGAAAATTAGTATTAGAAACCCCTAAGTCATTTTAGACCTATTCAACGATACCCCACACGATGGGGTAGACGACGAAAAAACATCATCCCCACTTCAGCAGTATCGGCAGTTATCTAGGGTGGCTACCCTAAAAAAAAAACCCAAAATTTTATTTTACCACTTTGTCGGAGTAATTGATATTCATAGCTCTACAAAATTACAGCTTTCCCGTACTGACGGTCTCTTAGCAAACGCTCGGACAGACAGACAGACAGACGGACATGACGAAACTACAAGCGTTCCTTGTCAGGACTACGGAACCCTAAAAAAAAGACTTACCGTCAATGTTCTCAAATAGTTCTGGAATTAACAAAGTAGATAATCCTACATACACCTCGGTGATATTGGGTTGGGTACTGTTCCAAAACGATATCACGGCGTGTGCTTCATCGTCGTTTTCTGGGTGGAACAAACTGGCCCCATCCAGAGCGCACATTCGCATGGCATCAAACCAATTTCTGCTTTTAGTTGTGTGGATCTTATAAAAACCTTCAACGGCTTCTATATAAGTGTAGTCCTTCCGGAAGAATTTGTCGTGGCTTTGCCCATCTAAAAAAACGGTAATAATTATAAAACAAAGTATAAATAAATACGGATCTAGAATGAGGGAGATTATCTGAAATTAACATCAGTCCCGCTTTTTGGTATTATTCGACGTAGTCCTCATACAACTTGACTATAAAAGAGAGAAACTCAGAGGTTACATTCTGAGTTTGTTATCAGATCATGCTCAGTCCCGACACTATCGTCCTAATCAAAGACGACAACATACCATACCTTTGAAGTGGAGCCTCGGACGAGAGCTGCATTCACCGGCCAAGATGGCATCTCACGCGTGGCATGGCAAAAATCAAAACAGCGATGGGAGTGAGTGAGGGAGATAGTCGACGATCGTATCCGAAAATTTGCCCGCTGCGAACCAGCAGCGTTTATCATTATCTTCTTCTTCTTATCGTATCGATGTTCCTACCAATAACACGGTTTGGGCCCAGTAGAGGCGCTATACAGGTCGTCAAGAGTGCAGGTAAACGGACACCTGGGACACTCCAGCAGGTGGGGCATTGTTTGGTCCGTAGCGCCGCACTCGCACTTATCATTATTCATTATACATCATTCATTATACAGGGTTATTTGTAAAACACCGACAACCTCTCAGGACTGTGTTACTAACATCATAATGAACAACTTTTGTTCTATGACTTTTAAAAATTCATCATATTTTATTTAATCAAATTTTCGTACAAAAATAAAAATATTTAAATTGAACGCTCTAAATGTTAAGAAATCTATGCGAAGCAAAAGAAAGCGATAGTACAATAGTGCGGGGTCAGGGCGGCGAGGGCCCGTAAAAGAGTTCAATTTGAATTTTTTTTTATGAAAAGGAGTAAATTTTTTTTGGGCTCACTTGGACGTTGCGTTTATTATTCATATTACACCAAAAATAAGTAACAGTTTTATCATAGTAACAAACAAAAGATTACATAGAAACGAAACCGGAATCCTAATATCAAAATAAAAAGTTATTATTATGATATTTTTTTACGAGTCAAATCATTCCTGTTGTGGTCAATGTCATTTGACAGAAAATACTTACGTGAATAGGGACGTTTTTCCGTTTACAAAAAAAAAGTACGATATCCAATGGTAATCATAATCTGCTTTAATAAAAACAGAATAGAATATAACAAGAAATATTAGTAAACTGTGACAACAAAATTGTGATACAATCAACGTGTCACGGAGCGTTGTAAATCCGCCTTTTTAATGGTTGACAGACAACTTCATTATTTTGGCATTTACTCTTTCTGTTTATTTCGATTTTCGTAAAAGTGTTTTTGCAGTTTTCGCATGTATTCCGGTTAGACAAGGCTTAGCTAATATAACCACTATTATCTAGATATTTTAGGGAAGAAATCAATGTATGTTTCATTATTAAACGCTACAATTTATGTGGGTGGCCTAATCACCAAACAACAAAAAAAGTCTCCTTTGATGAACTAAATAAAATATGATGAATTTTTAAAAGTCATAGAACAAAAGTTGTTGATTATGATGTTAGTAACACAGTCCTGAGAGGTTGTCGGTGTTTTACAAATAACCCTGTATATAAATATACATAATTATTAATTATACATATTAATTTAATATGTATAATTATGCTACATGCAATTATGCCTAGTCAATGTATACAGGGCCTAGGCATGATATCCTTATGAGCATCATATATTTTTGAAGTCGGTTAAAAAAATTGTATTGTACCAAGACCGCGACTACAAATGATCGCAATAATATAGCTAGGGCGCCCCAATCAAATGAATGTGTCACGTTAGGTTAGAACTTTGAAACGTACCTAAATTATACGTATTGCATTGACAGTTCGACTCAAGCGACTGCAGACTCTTCTTGCAAATGAAATGGTCCAAAAAGTCGCATGGGCAATCATTGATGAGGCCAACATCTTTGTACATATTCACGCAGTGCTCCACATCGCTTGTATGGTTGGGTTCACCTGGCACCCATTTATTGAACACCTCAGAAAGCAGTTTACCTAGGAATATAAAATAAATCGTTATGTTGTTGATATGGACAAAATAATTGTGGTATATTTTGATAAGAACTGTTTTGATTTTACTCTATTCTTATTCTTTTACAAACACATTATTACAATATTAATTTTTAAGTTAGGGTATACACTATAGGTACTGTGATGTGATCGTAACTCCGTGTGCTTGTGCAGTGGCTGTTGGGAAACCACTTATTCGGAACGACCACTCTTATAGACGCGGAATCGACTTTAACATGTCTTTGCAATAAAAGCAAATAGTCAGATTTTAAGAGTATCTAGAGTCAAATAGTAGGTTGAAGGTCTTAATATCACTTTATTGCATGGACACAAAGATTAAACGATTAATTGGGTGTAGATACCTAACCTACAGCTACTGACATAACCAAGCATTCACCAAATCATATTAATAACAATACTTTAATTTTGATAACCTATTAAACAAATTCAACTGATAAGTACTTCATGTAAGACAGCGAATAAAAACAAATCGAAGAAGTAGGTACATATTTACAGCAAAGACTTACCGTCAACGGTCTCAAATACTCCTGGAACCATTAGTTCTGACATTCCTAGATACAACCGTGAGTAGGTAGGTTGGGTGCGATTCCAAAATGAAATCACAGCGTTAACCTCATCGCTGTCGTCGGGGAAGAACATACTAGCTCCTTCCTGAGCACACACCCGCCTAGCATCAGTCCAAGTGTGTGGTGTTGTGTGGATCTTATAGAAACCCTTAGAGGTTTCTATATAAGTGTAGTCCTCCCGGAAACACTTTTTATCTCTTTGCCCATCTAGGAATTAAAAATAGTCGTAACATAATTAAAAAAAATTACCGTATGTAGATTTTAATAGTACATTATGGTACAAGTGTGTAACGTTGATGATTACCGCTGAGGCACCATTGAGACCCGAGCCGTTAGGCGAGGATCTTAAGAGACCCGAGGACGGTAATCATCCATACACACGTGTATCATACGATGTTTTTCAACACACTTGTGAAGAAAATAATACAAAAAAAAACATTTTCAACAGTGAAAACGAGTTGTGAATTTTTTTTCGCAATGGCTGGTAAAATTAATCAGTTTTCCTATGCGCGCGCATCTAACAATGGCGATCGGCCATACACTAAAAGAATGAGGTTTATATTTTTTTGGCTTTTCGCGGATAGCGTTTTAGCCACGTACAGAATGGGGAATTCGAATTAAAAACGTACAAGTTGAAATTATCTATTTTCTCAAACTTGCATGGAAATATTGCCATTATTTTCGAAAAAAGAACACGCGAAGTATCGAATTTACGGACAACGAAAATCAAATCCAATCCAGGAGCGTTTTTTGAATTTTGAACATTACAACGCTCCAGCAATGTTGTTTGAAACGGCGTGCTGGGGTAATTAAATACTCTTTGATTGGATCTCTTTTATCATTCTTGGCATACCAAAGTAAGTCTCTTAGCCACGTGCAGCAAAATGAATGACGATGATGATGTCTCGTATTAGTGAAGTCCTCGCCTATGGCTCGGCCTTCATACTCATACTCGACCTGCAATTGCCTATTTCACGGCCTTTGCATTATTGTACTATTAAATACGAAGTTGCATAAAATGAGCAAGCAATAGGTACATTAATTTATTTTCTTCCAACTATGCTTTAATTTCATCACAATCACACTAAAAACTCAGTGCAAAGCGAGTCTTTAATGCTCTAGAGCAATAAAAATGTATGAAATTTCATTATTGCACAGTTTTTTTATTTTATCGCACCAAAAGGTGCCAATCTCAATGGATTAGTTCTATTCAGCCAGTCGATATCAATACTTTTTTTTTTACGTACGTATTATTCGTTTCTATCCTACTTGTTAAAAATTTAAAAAATGATTGCTGCTAACTCTGATTTAAAAATGAAAGAAATTTAAATCAATCGACATCGCCGCGCCCATCTACTTCCCGTGATAACGACTTCATTGTAACAAATCAGCCAGGCCCATCTACCTCGTCTGATAATATTATTCAGTCCCAAGTTAAACAAACAAATATAAATTTGCCCAACAAAACTCTTAACCTTACGTTTAATAATTGCTAAAGTATAACTTTTAATTTCAATAATTAAACTTCTATTTTAACTGTTTGATATGAGTTTCTTTTATCTACTATTCCTATAGGTAATAGTTGAAAGAAAAGCAGATTATGCACCTCGCCTTAAGTAATTTATTATTGCCCTCGTGCCTGTTAGATTAGAGCCCTCGCTGACGCTCGGGCTCTAAATCAGGCACTCGGTGCGAGAATAAATTACTTTGTACTCGATGCAATAATCTACTATTGTACTATTGAACACGATCTTTTTTGTATCGAAACTTTTTTATGAACAAAGCAACTCAACCAATAAAAAAAAACCCTATAACTCACTTGTGAATTATAGCAATGAAAAAGTCACAGTTTGATTACAGGTGTCATTATGTGCCTAATTGCGGTGAAATTAGAGCCATTTTATGAGCAAGTGTGTTGAAAAGAAATAAAATTATCACAATACTCACATGAGACCTCCGGTAAAAAATACACTACAACAAAGACGAACACTGTTTTAGAAAACATTTTAGTAACTTTACGTCAAGCGTCTACGCGTGACTGCTTACAATGAAGAGCTACGTAGGTTTATAAATACGTAGATATGTCAACTTAAGCATAATACGGTTTATCTCAATTATTATTTATTATATCTCTATATTCTCTATTGACAGCGTTGCAGATAATTTTACGACTGACGAAGAAAAGGAAAAGGGGTCTCAAGTCGACGAGGATTTTTAACGGACTTCAAAAAAGAGGAGGTTCTCAATTCGTCGGAACCTTTTTTTTTATGTATGATCCCCGATTACTCGAAGATGGCTGGACTGATTTGGTTTTTTTTCGTTTTATTTGAAAGGGTATACTTCCCAGGTGGTCCCATGATCACCAAGTCAGGATCTGATGATGGCATCCTGGAGAAATAGAGAGAACTCTTCAAATTTTATCGGCACATTTGAAGCGTTTTGGGTAGTTTTTGAAAGAGTACTTTCTCGGAGTGGTCCTATTTCAATTTAGTGAAGATCTGATGAAGAACTTCGGAGATAGGCAACGAAACTCCTCAATAAATGATAGCAAATGGTCTGGGATTACTGAAATCTCATGTCTGTCTATTGTTTACACCAGTTCATAACATAACATCACGCCGGTACGCTGTGACGGGGTAAGCACATGTGAACCACTAAAATGTGAAAAATGAAAATAATACCAACTTCAAAACATACAAAAAAGTGAAAAATAACTTTAGCTTCAGAAGTCGGTGACCTGTGTTTGATTGATTTAGTTTTTTTGTCACCGTTATAAAAAATCATTTTCAAAAAAAATTTTTTCGCAATGGCGGGAAAAATTAATCAGTTTTCCTATGCGCGCGCATCTAACAATTGCGATCGGCTATAGATAAACTAAAAGAATGAGGTTCATATTTTTTTTGCTTTTCGCGGATAGCATTTTAGCCACATACAAAATGGGGAGTTCAAAGTTTTCTTTATTACAGAGAAAACAAATGTTATATTTGAGTGAAAGTTTTATTTATTAAAAACGTACAAGTTGATATTATCTATTTTCTCAAACATGAATGGAAATATTGTCATTATTTTCGAAAAATGAACACGCGAAGTATCGAATTTACGGACAAAGAAAATCAAATCCATTGCAGGAGCGTTTTTTTGAATTTGGAACATTACAACGCTCCAGCAATATTGTATGAAAAAGCATGCTAGGGTTATTAACTACTCTTTGATTGGATCTCTTTTATCATTTTGGCATACCAAAGTAAGTCTCTTTGCTTAGTACAAATTGCGTTCACGTGGCGGTATGGCCATAAATACGTTTGCCTTTCGGCACAGATGATAAATAGAAAATTGGCGGCACAGCTGAAAATTCGTCTTGATTTATTATTAACATCTGCTGATTCTGATCTTAAAAGATCAGAATTAATTTATTTGTACTATTGAACACGATCTTTTTTGTATCGAAACTTTTTTAAGAGCAAAGCAACTCAACCAATAAAAAAAACCCTATAACTCACTAGTGAATAATGGCAATTAAAAAGTCACAGTTTAATTACAGGTGTCATTATGTGCCTAATTGCGGTGAAATTAGAGCCATTTTATGAGCAAGTGTGTTGAAAAACTCTTTTACTATATATATTAATGACCTACCCCATTTATTTAACAACCATCCGCATATGGTGTTGGTTGCTGACGATACTTCTTTAATATTTAGGATAAACAGACGTGCCACTAATCTTGACGACGTAAATAACCTTTTTTACCCCTTTTTTTTCGGATGAGAAATCATCAAATGACTCCTCCCGCTCTGGGCGGAGCAGGAGGGAGTGTCAGACTTTTACTGACTAAAACCCATCCATGTTCCTTCATCGCCCTTTGTTTTCCGGGGCCACGGTATCTCTTTCGAATAGTCCCGCAGCCCCGGCAGGCTTCGGCCCTTGCGGACTCCTTCCCTAAAATAACGCCCTACTGCAGGTCCATAATTGGTTTACCGCTAATAATTTAGTACTATATGGGGAAAAAAGTAAGTACATTCGATTTGCTCTACCAAATGTGAAAGTAGTGATTGTGACATAATATTGAATCGAGAGAAACTAGAATTTGTCGATAAAACAGTTTTCTTGGGAATCACGCTCGACTTAAGGTTACAATGGAGTCCTCATTTAACATCTCTTGCAGGACGGCTGAGCTCAGCAGCAAAAGCTGTTAGAAAAATTCGTCAATTTACTGATATTGATACCGCAAGGCTAGTCTAATTTAGTTATTTTCATAGTATTATGTCATAGTATTTTACTATGGGGACGGGCTGCAGACATCGACTCTATATTTATTCTGCAGAAAAGAGCCACCGGCGCCTTATAGGAATTGCGTAGACGCGATTCGCTAAGAAAAAAATAAGAAAAACGAATCTAAAATAAGAATCACGTTAAAAAAATAAAATTCTTAAAATGGACTTTATGGTCATAAACATAACGTTCATTTTAAGAATTTTAAATTTTTAAAGTGATTCATTTAAGATTCTGCTAAAGCGGCCATTTTAGACCCCCTGTTTCAGGAAATTAATAATATGACAGTACCTTGTCAATACATATACGAAAACATCATGTACAGTAAGCGTTCATAAGTGCATAGGCACGCTAAGGATCGTATTGCTTTAAACGCACGGTCGAGCGTCCGTGCGTCCGTATGTGTAAGTGGTCTCAATACAGTACACACACCACAGCCACAGAGTTCGCCCAATCGCATGTCGTCGCGTCACACTCCACGAAACATAAAAATATATTTCCGTCTCTTTTGTTATACACGCAGCAAACGCATGATCTTAATTGTTTGGCGACCTGTTCTTACCATTGGATAGCTAAAATTCACCTTCATATACCAAGTGTTGATAGCTAAGCAGTGGGTCCACAATCAAAGAGTCCAAGTTCGAATCCCGTTTACAATGTGTGGGTTTTTTGTTTCTTGCTAATATTAGTTATTAGTTTAGTAACTAGTGTGTTAGTTATTAGTGTAGTATTTTGTGTTTTATGCAAAATCTTGTTAGGTATTTTGTTTTTTTTTTTTATAATGCATTCATACTAATTATTTATTTTTTGAAGGCAAATATAAGTGAAAAAAAAATTAGTATTCTTATTTATGTGATTGTGTATTATTTTTTCAGTGTTGGAAGGTGGAAATAAAAGAGCCGTGCTGAATGATAACAAAAATGTTTATTCGTTTTATTTATTTAAAAAATTAAGTAACATACTTTTATGAAAATTGTAACGTCACATTCTTACCTAGATATAAAATAAGTTCTCTTGTAACCGTTCATAAGTTTATTTTATTTTATACGGTATACCCAGTTACTCTAAGACAATTCATCTATCTATCTAAATATATAAAAAAAGAAACTGTCTGACTGACTCATCTATCAACGCACAGCCCAAACCGCTGGGTCTACAGCTTCCAATTTTGGCAAGTAGGTTCCTTATGTGATATAGGGGTGCACTAAGAATGCATTTTTCAAAATTCACTCCCTAAAGGGGTGAAACGGGGCTCCAAAGTTTGTATGGGGAAATAAGATAGTCTCGTTTATTCGAAACTTTACAGTAGTGCTCCCATTAATAAATGAGTAGAAACGGGTTTCAGGTTTTTTCAGAATTCAACCCCTAAGAGGGGGAAATGGGGTGACAAAGTATAAAAATCAATGCACAGCCTAAACCGCTGGGTCTACAGATTCCAAATTTGGCAAGTTGGTTTCTTATGTGGTCTAGGGGTGCACTAAGAAAAGATTTTTCAAATTTCATCCCCTAAGGAGGATAAACGGGGTTCCAAAGTTTGTATGGGGAAAATAGATTAGTTAGACTATTTTATTCGAAACTTCGCAGGAGTGCTCCTATTGGTAAATAAGTATAAAAAGGGGGTTCGGGTTTTATCAGAATTTAACCCCTAAGAGGGGGAAATGGGGTGACAAAGTCTGAAAATCAACATTGGTATAGTTTGTATGGTGTATTACAAAAACAACGATTTTAAAATTGAAAATGGTGGACCTGAAATACCATCATCCCCTATTGGGGTGCAATGGGGTTGAAATGTCTAAAAATCAATATAGGTGTCGATACCGAGATTATCAAGGGTGCTGATTACGAATATGGCATTTATTTTGAGATCCATAAGATGGTGGATTTGACTTCTATACAGGATTATTTTAGTTTTATTGTGATGATTGTGATTACGATGATAACGATGGTAATGATTGTGACAGTGATTGTGACAGTGATTGTGACAGTGATTGTGACAGTGATTGTGACAGTGATTGTGACAGTGATTGTGACAGTGATTGTGACAGTGATTGTGACAGTGATTGTGACAGTGATTGTGACAGTGATTGTGACAGTGATTGTGACAGTGATTGTGACAGTGATTGTGACAGTGATTGTGACAGTGATTGTGACAGTGATTGTGACAGTGATTGTGACAGTGATTGTGACAGTGATTGTGACAGTGATTGTGACAGTGATTGTGACAGTGATTGTGACAGTGATTGTGACAGTGATTGTGACAGTGATTGTGACAGTGATTGTGACAGTGATTGTGACAGTGATTGTGACAGTGATTGTGACAGTGATTGTGACAGTGATTGTGACAGTGATTGTGACAGTGATTGTGACAGTGATTGTGACAGTGATTGTGACAGTGATTGTGACAGTGATTGTGACAGTGATTGTGACAGTGATTGATTAACATGTAGAATACTATTTATCCCTTTCTTTTGGTCCAGTGGGACAGTAACCGAACTTCACGCGGGCGATGCCGCGGGCAACAGCTAGTAATAGCAGTAATAGCATATTTAGGTAACAAGGAAAGGATATTCTAATCGCACAAATATAATAATTATACTTCGGCTTCGTCCTCGGTATTAGCAAACATAGAAACACTTGTAGTAACGCACAGAGATCGCCAAATATCGCACTATATTGAGGGTATTTCTCTGTTTACACTCAACTTTCCAGTGGAATTCCTTTTTTTTTTTTTTTTACTGTATTCTCACTTTACTCGGTTGCTGTCACCGAGCCCGGCCTTCATTCGCAATTCAGTGCTCTGCCAGTTCGCACAGATAAAATTATTATTTCGGTTTCGTTTTTTAAAAAAAGTATAAAAAGTGTTTGAAATATGGCCGAAACGAAGAAATGACGATCATCAGTATGATGATTTGTGTAAAAAGCTGAGGAAGATCGAGAAGGAGATTCAACGAGACAAAAAATGTCGACGCCGCCGAGTTCGTGTTTTGTCAAGTTCGTCTTCGTCGTCGCAGGACTCTTTTGCCAGACAGTCGGAACATAGAGGTTAGTACCTACAAGTTTCAACATTATAAAAGTGAAAATAAGTAGATATTGCATTGGTATCGCGGGCAGCTTAAGTGTCTCGTACCACAAAAAATGTGTCGCGGGTAACTTTTGGGGCTACCTCTTCACTGTCAAGGCTCACTTCGTGGGCAAGCAATATCACGTCATGGCGTTGCGGATAGCATAAGGGGCTATCTCTTCGTTTATTGAACATAATATACCTTTCCACTTATACTATACATGCAACTTGTGTTGTGGATAGCTTCCGGGGCTATTTCTTCACTGTTTTAGATAAATACTAAAAAGTTTAAAGACATACAACGCGTGTTGCGGATAGCATAAGAGGCTGTCTCTTCACAAATGTTTAATGTTGAAGGTAGATAAATGATTATCTCCCTTTGAAATACGGTCTGTAACGTAAATAAACGTTATTTTCAGACAGCGCCTCACCGAGTCCTACCCAAGTCGAGGACCTGCCTCAAGACATGGTTCCACTATGCGCGTCAGGTCAGAGGGATGGTGATCCACAAGATGTTGCACTCTCCACGCCGGCCAATGAACCGGACTCTAATCCTGCTCCAAAAATTTTAGAGGACGCAACGCCATCTGAATTAGATGCAGAAATACTTCAAATCCTTGGCGTAGATCCGACTAAGCCCAGTGTTTTTGGAAAACATACACAGAACGATGTGGCGGTTCGATTTGAACACATTACCACTACAGGCCTAACAAAAGAAGACCGTAAGGAGCTTACAGATAAATATCTGGTACCCGAAAATTGTAAACTCGTTGGAGCTCCAGCCCTTAACCCAGAAATTAAGGCTGCTTTGTCGGAAATGGTGGTAAAACGCGACAAGGTAATCGAAACAAAGCAGTCAATAATGGCTGCTGCCATTTCCAGCCTTGAGCAGGCGATCACTGTTCTGCTTTCGTCTAACGAGAAAAATACCGATCTCTTACGGCTGCTTATGGACACAGGGCGCACTCTTAGTGATTGTCAACACAACGATACAGTGACTAGACGTAACTTCGTCTTGTACGCAGTAAAGCAGGATATGAAGGAATCGTTTCAAAACGCTAAGGTGGATAACTTCCTGTTTGGAGAGCAATTATTGGATACTTTAAAAACCGCTAAAGCCATAAGCAAGTCAGGCGCAGACTTAAAAGCCCCGCCACCACCTAAACCTACCACATTTGCACGGAACGCGCCGGCAAAAAACTGGAAGGGCTACAATCCGGCTCGCAAGAATGCTGCGACGAAGAAAGATACGACAACATCGACACAACGACATCATCGACAACAACGACGACGAAGAGTTCGCGCCCCAACTCTTACAGGCAGTCGCAGAATCAGCGGCCCGCATACAAGCGCCGCTATTAGGATCTGCAGCAGACGCGCACACAGCTTCAACATCATCGGTAAATTATTCTGGTAGACTAGAACTATTCTACGACCAATGGTGTCTGATCACACATGATCCATTGGTCCTCTCATATATTAAAGGCTATGAGATTCCATTTTCAAGGCCTGTTTTCCAAAGAGAAATCCCTCTTTCTAGACCATGTTCTAGTGAAGAAGAATCTCATTATAAGACAGCTATAAATGAACTTTTATTAATTGGTGCCATTTCTAAATGTCATCCTTGTGTAGGGCAGTTCGTATCTAAATCTTTTTTAGTACCAAAACCGAACGGTAAAATGAGATTTATTCTTAACCTGAAAAGTTTAAATAAGTTCATTGATACCAAACATTTTAAAATTGAAGATTTGCGTACTGCACTTAAGTTGATTTCCAAAGATTACTTCATGGCAAAATTCGACCTGAACCATGCATATTTTTTTGTTAAAATTCATGCTGATAGTAGAAAATATCTACGTTTTATATGGAATGATCAACTTTTTCAGTTTAATTGTTTACCTTTCGGTCTTAGTACTTCACCATTTGTTTTTACAAAGATTTTAAAACCTGTAGCCAAACTTCTCCGCTCTGCAGGCTACCTGTCGAACGTATACTTAGACGATTGGTTTCTAACAGCATCAACTTACGAAAAATGCTTAGAAAATGTTTCACAGACTAGGTTGTTACTAACATCTCTAGGCTTTATCATAAATGATATTAAAAGTAGCCCAATACCAAGCAAGTGTTGCTTGTTTCTTGGTTATAACAATGACTCAAAAAAATTTAATGTCAATCTACCTGCCGAAAAAGTAGATCGTATCAAAAAACAAGTAGCTATGTTTTTTTCCTTGAGAAGATGCAAAATAAGAGAATTTGCAAGTTTTGTTGGTTCTGCATGTCCGGCCATTGAATATGGATGGCTTTATACAAAATTATTTGAACGAATTCAGTATCTTAACTTGCAACAGGATGATAACTACGATAGATTCATGAACATTCCAAAGTCAATACCACCAGACCTTAGCTGGTGGAAACAAGCCGTACCGAATTCTGTTAGCAAGATAAAACTTGACAGCTACGATTTAGAAATTTTTTCAGATGCCTCAAACACGGGTTGGGGGGTAGCCTGTGGAGAACAGAGAGCTAGCGGTCTGTGGAACGACCAGGAACGTGCTATGCACATTAATTATTTAGAAATTTTAGCAGCTTATTTTGGCTTAAAAATATTCTCTAAAGACTTGTCTAACCGTCAAATTCTATTGAGAATCGATAACACGACCGCTATCTCATATGTAAACCGCATGGGAGGTATCCAGTACCCACACCTTACGGAGGTTACAAAAGCATTGTGGCAATGGTGTGAGAAGCGTCACTTGTATGTTTATGCTTCATATATTCGGTCTGTGGATAACACAGAAGCTGACGCTTCTGCGTGAGCTTCTGTGTTATCCACAGACCGAATACAACAACTCCCATTCAATGTCTGGGTGTAGTCTAGTGATGCTTTTGCAAAAATTTTAGGTAAATTCGGCTCCCCTCACATTGATCTCTTTGCAAGTAGAATAAACAAGAAGTTTGATATTTACATTTCTTGGCACCGTGATCCAGAAGCTCACGCTGTTTAATTAAAAAAAAGTTAATGCCTTTACTATAAACTGGAATCAGTTCTATTTTTATGCGTTTCCCCCGTTTTCAGTAATTCAGTTTAATTCAGTAGTAGTTGTACCACTGTGGCCTACTCAGCCGTGGTATCCTATATTTAGAAGTTTAATCTCATCGCAGACCCTAACTTTTAGACCTAACGGAAACCTAATTAATACCATTCATTCCAGCAATCGCAAGTTGCACACCCAGATTACCATGGTTGCCGCAGTGTTATCAGGTCAGCGTTCCTGAGAAAGAAAACTCCTGCATCAGCGATAGATTTAATGGTTGCGTCTCTCTCATCAAATTCTATAAAACAATACAATGTTTATTTAAAAAAATGGTACATCTATTGCTATCAAAATAATGTTGATTTATATGATGCATCAATTTCTGATATAAGTTTTTTAACGTGTTTGTACAACACAGGAGCTCAATACGGAAATCTCAATACTTGTCGCTCTGCTCTTGCTCTGATCATAGGAGATCATGTTGGTTCCGATCAAAACATAAAACGTTTTTTCAAAGGCATATTTAGGTCACGTCCTCCTGTGCCTAAGTATGATACAACGTGGGACCCATCCATAGTATTAACATTTTTAGAAAAATGCTTTCCACATGATAGCTTAACACTTGAGGTTTTATCAAAAAAACTTGTTACTCTGCTGGCTTTAATAACCGCTCACAGGGTGCCAACATTTTCAAAAATTAATATAGACAATATAACGATTTCAACATCTAGTATTTCTATTAAAATAACAGAATTAATCAAAACCTCACGTGTCGGTTGCCCACAGTCCGTTTTAGTATTACCTTTTTTCGATGAAAAACCGGAAATATGCCCTGGAAAAACGTTGCAATACTATTTAAGTCGAACAGAACCCTTGCGTGGGAACATTAGAAATCTGTTCATAGGACTCAAAAGACCGCATCGTGGCGTATCCAGCCAAACATTGAGCCGCTGGATCCGCAGCACGCTGAGCGATAGTGGCGTGCCAGCGGCGGCGTTCTCGGCGCACAGCACGCGAAACGCCGCTACCTCACTAGCACACCGCCTTGGTGTTAATCTTGACGTTATCAGAAAGACTGCTGGCTGGAGTGCCGGTTCTGATACGTTCTTTAAGTTCTATAATAGACCCTTGCATACTGTTGAATCTAGCAACAGATCGTTTGCCTGTACAATAATTAACAATTATAATAAGAAGGTTTAAGAATTTGATTACTATTTTATTGTGTTTCTAAATAAAAGTCTGATTAAAATAAATAAAAAATGGGTTTTTTATAATTTTAGCCACAGCCTTATTAATAAATATTTCACAATAGGTACCGAAGATCTCTAAAGATCTACAAGTGTTTCTATGTTTGCTAATACCGAGGACGAAGCCGAAGTATAATTAGTGATTAAACGAACTTACCTGTAAGTGAAGTTCTATCATAATTATACGAAGGCTTCGTCCGAAGGTATTAGCAACCCACCCGCTCATTTGTATGAGCATGCTCAGTTAATCTTAGCTCCCACCCTCTACGTGAAATATTACATTCAACTCTGAACTAAATGAAGGCCGGGCTCGGTGACAGCAACCGAGTAAAGTGAGAATATAGTAAAAAAAAAAAAAAAAAAAAGGAATTCCACTAGAAAGTTGAGTGTAAACAGAGAAATACCCTCAATATAGTGCGATATTTGGCGATCTCTGTGCGTTACTACAAGTGTTTCTATGTTTGCTTCGTTCGAAGTTCGTTTAATCACTAATTATTGTTGATAGTTAATAGTGATACCCACTTCTTATAGGTATCGGTATTCAGCAGAGTTTATTAAAAACGAATATAATGGTTTAGACTTTATGAATATTTTTTTATGTGACGTCACAATAAATGTAACTCGTATTGAGGTTATAGTTTAAGTGTTCATTTTCTCGAAGAAAAGAAGCTTGAAACTAAACCTCAATTTAAGATCATTAAATAATTACGACTGATACTAACTGATATTAAGTTAATATCAGTAAATATTTTGTTACACGTCTAAGTAATTAAAACTAAAACATTTGGGGATTTGGCTTGTGGATGATATCTTTAGTAGTGAGATGTTTGATGGTCGCTATTGAGTGTGGAGGCGTGATCGTAATTACTCTCAAACCTCTCAAAAGCGGGGCGGTGGCGTTTTGATAGCGGTAAAAAGTGAGCTCACTGTTGTAGAACGATATGATTGGTGTAGTTCTGCCGAAGACATTTGGGTCTCACTTATCTTAAAAAGGTCTAGGCCTGCAGTAAATCATAATTTGCACATTTGTGCCTTATATCTTTGTAAACAAAACCTTGGTAATTCATATTATAATCAATTACATAATTTTAGTGTAAATGCTAATCACTTCTTACCCCATGGATAAATTCGTTATTATGGGTGATTTTAATTTTGGTAATAATGTAGACTGGATACATTCTGAAGATAATGAACTGATCCCGCAGAATGTATTATGTAATTACTTAAGCGAGTTTTTTGATGGAGTTGTCACTGCTAACCTGTCCCAATATAACGGTGAGAGAAACTACAATGGTAGATTATTGGACTTAGTTTTTTCTAATGACTTAATCAATGTTACTGAATGTCAAGATCCTTTAGCATTGCCTGTAGACCTACATCATAAACCATTGACGATTACTTCCGACTTTGTTGAGCTTCATAAATTGAATGACAAATCGACTAAGAAGTATGTATTTTCTAGGGGTGACTACAAACTACATGTACATTACAAGTTTAAGTGTAAGAAGCAAGACTTTATCCTGTAAAACGAAATCAAAGCACTCAAACATATACAGGTCTAATAACTCGGTACGAAAACTAGATTTGGACATCGAATTTCAAACCCCTACAGTTCCTATGAACGTTGAACCAAATGAAGACTTATTAAATAAAGAACCAGAATTAGATGTTTCAGTAGCGGCCAACTCATTCATAGGAAAAACCTTAAGTGGAAACGAAGACCTAGATGGCGCTAACGTGATCAACAATATTAGTAGCCTACATGTGAATGCTGCTGATATCACCGCTGCTAAACCAAACTCAACACGCCTAGTTCACCTAGATGGCGCTAATGTGTCGTGTAATAAGAAATCGATTTCACATTATAAACCAATAAAGGGCAGCACATGCTCGGCCATTTCGGATCGAAAACCAGAAATTCAAATATTAGGTGGGCAACAATGTTCCGATTTAGCTTCAACACTAATATACTCAAGAAGCAACACTCATTATCAAAAATACCGGATAACATCGATGTTAAAGCCTCACGCGACGACTGAGGATATATTGTCACAAAATTGTAAAATAAGTGATTGTAAAGACAATTTTTAATATTATGTGTTGGTGAAAATGACACTAATCCGAACAAAATAATTATAGAATTAGCGTCTTTATTGAAATGTATAAAATACTCCAATGTTATCATATTAAATGTTCTGCACAATAGTCATTTAAATGAAAAATTATTAAATAATTTGCTAAAAAACATGTCGCAAAACTTTGTAAATTGTACTTTTCTAGAAATTGGGAGACATTTCAATAGCAAAAAACGTTTTTTATTTGATACTTGTAAAAAAAATAACTTCTTCATAGACACAACTTACTACAACCACACTTTTTTATCCAAAGAGTCAGTCGTTTCAAATACCGTCACAACACACAGGACAATTCGCTATAAACACCACTAATAAAACTAATCAGAAAACATTTCCAAATAATATTCAAGAAGCTATACTGAAAGGCACAATTCCTTATTATTTTCCTAAAATCAAAATAAATAACACCCCAAACAAAACATTTTTTCGAGACCACACCATGTAACACTACGCTATGTCACCATAATCTTGCCGGTTCATTAAAAAACAAAGAGAAAATAGTTGAAAAATACAGTAACAAAAAAGCCGGTAGAAGTTGTTTTTCAGTACTGCACCAAAACATTGCCGGAGCTTTAAACAAAATGCCAGAGATCGATTTAATTGTTAATGAGATGCGTGCATTTGATATAAATATAGATGTTTTATGCCTCAGCGAACATTTTGTTATAAGAGGGGAAGAAAAATACCTCAATCTAAATAATTTTTATGTTGGTGCGATGTACTCACGGCCTGATCAGCGGCGAGGTGGTACATGCATACTCTGTAAAAATCACCTGCAAAGTACCGAATTGAAAGAAGTCACTGAATTCTGCATTGAGAAGCAATATGAGATATGTGGGCTTGAAATTAAATCAATACAAGCAATCATATTATGTATATACAGAACACCCTCGTCTGACGTAAATACCTTTTTAGAAAACTTGAACAAAACTCTGCGAAAACTACAATATAAAAAAAGTAAAATAATAATAGCTGGTGATTTCAATATTAACCTTCTAAGTAATGACAGTAATAGTACAAAATTCAAAGAACTCCTCTCAAACTATGGTATGCGGTGCCACATTAAAGAGGCCACCAGGTTAAACACTTGTATCGATAACATCATCAGTAATATTCCAAATATAATAGGTTCCACGCACAATGTTTGTTTATCTGATCATAACACAGCACAGAACAAATTTAAATATGTTCAAAAACCTATATCAAGTTATTACTTCATGACCATAAATGACCTGAGTAAGGAAAATGTCAGTAAATTCATCGAACATATTAGTCAATTATCTTTTTCCGAAGTCTACAACATTTCCGATACGAATAATGCTTTCGATAACTTTCATGACACTTTAACTTTATTTTATAAATTATGTTTCCCTCTTTTACGAGTTAAAAAACAGTTCAAATATGGTACATTAAAATGGATCACAAAAGGTGTTAAAATGAGTAGTCTTACTAAACGAACACTAAGATATAAATATTATTTAAACAAAACAAGTGATAATAAAACTCTTGGTTCAATCCATGGTCCGGAGCGAGACGGAATGGGACGCCGTCACCTCCTTCTGCGAAGCAGTCATGCTAGCGAAGGAGGTGGCGGAACAGGACAGGGAGAGATCCTCACGTCCCGGCCGCCGCGGGAGACGCCCCGGGCGTCGGGGGCCACGTGGTTGCTTCCGGCCACCGTAGACGCGGGCCTGTGGACGGGGAGCTATGGGCTAGCTCGCCGTCCGTACGTCTCATGACGACAGGCCGTGTCGACGGCGCGTTCGTGTTCCACGCGCGCCTCAAAGAGAGTCAGCAATAGGGAAGGGGTCCGCAAGGACCGAAGCCTGCCGGGGCTGCGGGACTATTCGAAAGAGATACCGTGGCCCCGGAACACAAAGGGCGATGAAGGAACATGGATGGGTTTTAGTCAGTAAAAGTCTGACACTCCCTCCTGCTCAGCCCAGAGCGGGAGAAGTCATTTGATGATTTCCCATCCGAAAAAAAAAAAAAAAAAAAAAGGTGTACTCCAATATGTTAAGAAAATGTATTCATAATCTTCAATCTTTATGTAATCTAAAGCACATTGCGTATTCAAAAAATAAGGGTAAAGCTTCATGGGATATTGTTAAACGTTGTACAGGTAACGAGAGGTCTCGAGAATATATTAATAGTATAATTGACGATGATGTTACAGCAACATCAGGCTTGGATATCGCAAATAAATTTAATAATTTCTTTATTGATGTTGTTGAAAGCAGCGCTAACTCCCAACATTCTCCTAAAACGACCAATTCAAATATTAAAACTAACGAAAATAGCATATTTTTGAATCCAACTGATCCCTCTGAAATCTTCAGCATATTAAATACGCTAAAAAACATGCAACTGCCGGCTTTGATGATATCTCTACGGACCTTCTAAAACAAATATCTCCCTATATCGCAGAACCTCTTTCATATATAATCAATTTATCTTTAGAACAAGGCTGCTTTCCGGATAGACTCAAAGTGTCTGTAATAAAACCATTGCATAAAAAGGGCTCTAAAACAGACAAAAACAATTACCGCCCTATTGCTCTGATTCCGATTCTGTCAAAGGTCTTTGAAAGAGTTATGCATAAGAGAACCCTCTCTTTCCTAGATAAATATAATATGCTTGCAAAAGAACAGTACGGATTTAGGAAAAAGAAATCCACATCACTTGCTGCTTTTAATTTAGTTAAATCAGTTTTAAATAACATAAACTCGAAAATTACCACTTCAGTTTTATTTTTAGACCTAAGCAAAGCCTTCGACTTCGTTAATCATTCAATTCTAACTAATAAACTAAATAAAATTGGTATTAGAGGCACAGCCTTAGAGTGGTTCAAATCATATATCTTAAATCGTACACAGATAACGAGAATCACTAAATTCGACGATAAAATTAATAGTATTACGAATTTTGATTCTCAACCCCGGATCAATTACTTTGGTGTTCCGCAGGGAAGCATTTTAGGGCCACCGTTATTTCTTATATACGTAAATGATCTTCCACAAACGATAGACCAAGAATGCGTTCTGTTTGCTGATGACACAACAGTTATTTTAGATGATAAAAATGGTGAATTGCATGAGTTTAATATAAACAACACTTTGAATAGAATTGTTACATGGTTAGATATAAACGCCTTAAAAATAAACATAGAGAAAACTAAAGTATTAAATTTTAAAACACAGAAGAGTAAATATGTACACCTTAAAATATCACATAAGTACGAAATAGTTGAACAAATCCATAAAACTAAATTTCTTGGTATTACAATTGATGAACATTTCACCTGGAAGGATCATATTGATGAAATATGTATTAAAATAAATAGATTTGTTTTCGCCTTGAAAAAAGTTAAAGATGAGACCTCCAGACAAACTGCGTTAATGGTATACCACGCCTATGTTTGCTCTATCATCAGATATGGAATCATTGTCTGGGGAAACTCTTCTGAAGTTACTAGGGTATTGTTAGCTCAAAAAAAATGCATACGCTCAATCTTCAATATGGACTGGACTGATTCTTGCAGACCAGTGTATAAATCACACAACCTTCTCACAGTTCCTTGTATTTATATTTATGAAATTGCAAAATTTGTCAAAACTAACACTTCACTTTTTGAACTGAAAAACAATATTAATAAACGTACAGTTACACAGTATCTGCTTACCATGCCTGTACCTAGGATTGAATTATTTAGACGTAATTGTGTGTATATGGCTCCACTGATCTTTAACTCTCTACCTAACTTTATTACTGATCTTCCGTACAGAAAATTCTGCATAGTTCTGAAAAAATGGCTTATTTCACATAGCTTTTATTCCATAAATGAATTTCTCAAAAAATGCAACTGTCATTCTTACCATTACCGGAATGTATTGTAGAATTTGTAGAGAATTACTATTATAATAATGTTGATTTGTTTGTTTATTAAAAAATATTTTATAATCCTTCTGTTGACAATTTGCTTGTTTGGTTTATTGTTTTGTGTTGTGTAACTTTGAAACACCCTGGCCTTAGTTGCCTAATTTAAGGTTTGTTTCACATTTAGTTAAATTAGCATCTAAAACTATTAATGTTTGCATGCCAATTTTATGGCGAAATGTGTCATTGCTCTATATATTATTTTTACCATCTTTTGTACCAAATTTATTGCAAATAAATAATTTTGACTTTGACTTTGACTTTGACAAATCTATTAAGTCTGAACTGGACGCAATCAATTGGAATGAGTTTTTACTTGAAGATTCGTTGGATATTGCTGTTGATCTGTTTTATAATAAATTGTATGAGCTTAGAGACAAGTATATCCCAATTAAATCAGTTAAACAATCATCTTATCCTCCTTGGTATAATTCTGCTTTGGTAAAAATACTGAGAGAGAAATTTAAATATCATCGCAAATTCAAAACGTACGGTAATATGTCCGATTTTCACTCTTTCTCTATTTTACGGAATAGAGCAGTTAGCTTGGAGAAAACTTGTTTTGAAACATACATGGATAAAATCGAATCCTCGATCATTGAGAACCCAAAATCTTTTTGGACATATGGGAAGAGCAAAAGAAATTCAGCTACTTTTCCTAAAGTAATGCATTATGGTGACAGGACCGCGGGTACAGGTGAAGAGATCAGCAATTTATACGCAACATATTTCCATTCAACTTTCCAGGAACCTGATCCTGTGCCCGCTACTTCCGGTGGCATTGGCGTTGAAGATGGTGTGTCGTGCATCGGTTCGATTAGTGTTTCTCTTTAGTTTAGTTACTTATTAGTGACTTATTAGTCTTTCTCAAGTTTTAAAGTTATTAAAGACCTTGGACCTCTCCAAATCTGGCGGTCCTGATCTTATACCTCCAGTATTTATCGTAAATTGTGCCGACAGCCTTGTTGTACCACTATGCATTTTATTCAGGCGGTCACTTTCAGAAGGCATAGTTCCGAAAATTTGGAAATCGGCATTCGTTACCCCAGTTTTCAAAAAAGTAATAATAATAATAAGTCTGATATCTCTAATTATCGACCAATATCCAAGATATGTCCAAAATCCTTGAACGCATTGTGTTTACAGACGTATACGCTGCTATGAAATGCAACTTTGGTGATGAACCGCATGGCTTTCGCAGGAAGCGTTCCACTACATCTAATTTAATCTTGTCCCATGAATTTATATCCGAAGGTATGGAACAGCGTGCACAAGTTGACGTTATTTACACTGACTATAGTAAATGCTTTGACCGCATTGACCATAGACTGCTCTTAGAGAAGCTATTAAAAGCCGGAATACACGGTGATTTGTATCGTTGGTTCTCCTCTTATATTGAAAACAGAACGCAGGCTGTGGTGCTTCAGGGATACACGTCTGGATGGAGTTCTGTCCCTTCTGGAGTTCCCCAGGGTTCGATTCTGGGATCCCTTTTATTTACTCTTTTTATTGCTGACGTGAAGCACTGTTTTGAATCTTCTTATATTTTACTTTATGCTGACGATATGAAGGTTCATAAAATCATCCGAAACATATCTGATACACACCTGTTACAAAGTGATTTAAATAGATTTGAAGAATACTGTAGGCGTAACAGGCTTGAACTGAATGTTTCAAAATGTTTCCACATGACATTTACTCGTCAGAAGTCTATAATCAATTCCATATACAAGCTTTACAATATCAATATAGTCAAAGTCAATAGTATTAGGGATCTGGGAATTATACAAGACAGCAAGCTACTCTTCGATCAGCATATTGATAGTATGGTGAATAAGGCTTCAAGAGAACTTGGTTTTATTATGAGAACCTCAGCATGTTTCCGATCGCTAAAACCAATCAAGGTATTGTATTGTTCGTTCGTACGCAGCCACCTTGAGTATGCATCACAAGTCTGGAACCCTCAATACGGGATCTACAAGTCTCGTATTGAGGGCATCCAGAGAAAATTTCTTAAGTATCTTGATTACAGGGCAAAGCAAGTGTCTGTTGATTACACTCACCGATGCAGGAGATACCATTTTCAACCACTTGACCGTAGACGTCATATTAGTGATGTTTGCTACTTGTTTAATATCGCAAATGGATCAATCGATTGCCCTGAACTTGTTTCAAAATTAACGTTACGCACTAATCAGATGGGACTGCGACAACGACCACTCTTACATGTACCTTTTGCGAACACTAATTATAATTAGTAGTATTAGTAGTATAGGCGTAACGCCTACTTTCCAAGAGCCAGTCGCAGTTTTAACAAAGTATCTTGTGAAACCGGTATTGATCTATTCTGCACCAATGCAGGCACAGTAAGAAAACTATTGGCAAAGCCATTTTTTGTACAGCAGGCATCTTCTTGCTCATAAAACCGTTTATTTTACTAGTTACATTATTTTTAGATAAATTATTAACAATTTAAATAAAATTAGCCAACTTTTTGAAATTAATCAATAATTTGACAGAGCTGTAATAGTGTTAGATTATTTTGTAATAAGGAACTAGAATATATATATTTTCATTTTTATTTCTTTCTCTTTGTATCTATCTGTGGAGGCTTGTTATTAGCAATTTAGTCTATATATTTTTGTTACTGTAATGTTATTAGTCTGTAAGCTTTCCTAAAATAAAATAAATAAATATTAATGTTTTGTAGTATGACATCTTCTAATACCTCTACCGACTTGAGTCTGTATTAGGGATTATGTTTTTATCAGACCAACGAGTGTTATCCTTGCGCCACAAATGAAGCCTACCCTAAAAAAAAAGTCTTTTCATCTGAAAATATGGTAGTATTCCAGTCAAAATCTAAATAATCCCGTGCGAAACGTAATTGTTCTTCTTTATGTCTTTCTGTCAAGAAGGGCTTCTTAGTTGGCCTTCTGTGACGTAAGCCTTCAGTGTGGAGGGCACGGCGAACAGCTTGCGATGAGGTGTCAAATAATTTCACAAAGCGTCTCGTAGATGTCAAACCATTTGTTTCATATTCTCCTACCATAATTATGCTGCGCACCGCTAAAAAGCGACGGCCTTCCACTTCACTGTCGACTAGCAATTTACCTTTTGATCCAGAGACTTACAGTATTCCTCTAAAACAAAAAAAAAGTGATGTTATGCAGTTATAACAAAATACTGAAGTGATCATTCAGTCTGCATTTATAAATCCAACAATTAACACTAATTATTTATCTTATATGCCTCACAATTAATTACGTATGGGTTACGTAATTAATTGTGAGTAATGCCACCAAAATAAATGAACAATAATAAATTAGATTTTAATTTCTAATAAAACTTTAAGTTACAATTAATTGATAAATATAATACTCACATTTAGTCCGGTATCTTCCAGATATGTGTTCTATTAAGACCATTTGATGCAGCACGGTAATGTAGTCGCCTTCGCCTTAATATTAATATTTGCCTGCATTTTGAGAAATACCAACAACAATACCGCTATCAATTATACCACACGTCACTAACCAACAACTACAACCAAACCGATCAAGTTAAATATTCATAAAACTCACGTCTACCTCACAGAAATCTAAATTCTTGACTAATTTTTCTATAATCTACCTTCTTTTAACTTTACGAAATGTGCGACCAAAGCGAGCAAGATATAGAATATATTTCTGTCCCATTACATCCAATCGAGTAAAAACTTACAAAAAGTCTAGAAGTAACAACGTGAGATTTGAACTTGTCACGGCTTACTGATTCACTCACAGAACTATCTGCTCGCGCCTAACCATTAGGCCATCTTGACTTATAATTATAGCGTTGAAGTTATGAACTAAAACGATAATGGTGTCGATTCTGTTGTGCACAAACTAAACTTAATTTAGGCTATTGCTATCTTTTACTAACAGGCAGTGCGAGAAAAGGACGGCTATAGCTATGAACTAAGTTAGAGATGTCAAACTAGTTTATGCCTTGCGCTTCACCGTGTTTTTAGTCGACATGTTTTTACGTGCACCCTTCATTTGTATAGAAATATTAGTTCCAATTAAATTTGACAGCTCTAAATTACGTCCGTCTCTTTCTCGTTTTATTAGAGAGAAAAAGAGAGCAATAGCCTAAATTTAGTTTAGTTTGTGTACAACAGAATCGACACCAATGTCTACTTTCTTGAAAGTAGAAGGTCGTAAGTCAAACTAAACGTCAAGCTATTGCTTTGTGAGATTGCCTATGGACTTTTGGTCGACACTGTACGTTAGGAAAAATCTGCATTTATTCAGTAAAAGAGGTGACAGACACCGCTATAACACTAGAAGGGACCAACTAGTCCAACCAGGTTTCAGGCTTGTTAAAGTAGATTCATCTTTCATGGGGTACCTACTGTTTGAAATATTACAATAAAATAACTTCCCCACATTCTAAAATGAGACAAAATTTAAATCTTGTATAAAACGCACACTAAATTATAAGTTGGGGGATT
This sequence comes from Xestia rhomboidea, assembly GCA_963853795.1. Lineage (NCBI taxonomy): Eukaryota > Metazoa > Arthropoda > Insecta > Lepidoptera > Noctuidae > Xestia > Xestia rhomboidea. Next base: position 7,720,290 of record OY970767.1, on the reverse strand, counting down.
ACATTGATTATAAAAATGCTTGGCTAAATGCTGTTCCTGCTCCACAACCATAAGAGCAAACTAATTGATTCCCATGTTAATGTATTGTGGAAGCTGCAGAAGATTGTAAAAATATCCTTGCATTGTATAGATTCCAGCTCTTAGTATTATATAATTGCATAGCACATGTGTGAGTACTTTGTACTATTCAACTTGTGACTATCGCAACCCCGTGCAGGGCACGCCACAATAGTGGCGATAAGTCCCCTCTTTGACTATGACTTGGTCGATACCGGAATTTCAATAGGCGTGAGTGACAACTTAAATGTACCATTTAGTTAATTGTCATTCACGCCTATTGAAATTCCGGTATCGAAAAATAAAAAGGGAGATTGAAAACACTTCAAATTCGAAAAATAAAAGGGAGATTGAAAACACTTCAAATCTGCCGCGTTATCGAAAGTTACTGATGGCACGAACGGCAGCGCTAGTGTGCTTCTACGTAAGCATTTTTATAGTATGAAGTTGACGTTCTTCCCTTTAGGGTATATATGTTCGGTGGTCCTCACCTTCCGCCTGACGCAGGTTCTTACCGGACACGGTTGTTTCGGGTAACTTCCTGCACCGAATCGGGCGGGAGGAGACGCCCGGGTGTTTCCATTGCGAGGATCAACCCACCTTTTTTTTTTTTTAGGATGGGAAATCATCAAATGATGATTTCCCATCCTAAAAAAAAAAAGGTGGACTCCTCCCGCTCTGGGCGGAGCAGGAGGGAGTGTCAGACTTTTACTGACTAAAACCCATCCATGTTCCTTCATCGCCCTTTGTGCTCCGGGGCCATATCTCTTTCGAATAGTCCCGCAGCCCCGGCAGGCTCCGGTCCTTGCGGACCCCTTCATTATTGCTGACTCTCTTTGAGGCGCGCGTGGAACACAAACGCGCCGTCGACACGGCCTGTCGTCATGAGACGGAAGGACGGCGAGCTAGCCCATAGCTCCCCGTCCACAGGCCCGCGCTTACGGTGGCCGGAAGCAACCACGTGGCCCCCGAAGCCCGGGGCGTCTCCCGCGGCGGCCGGGACGTGAGGATCTCTCCCTCTCACGTTCCGCCACCTCTTTAGCTAGCATGACTGCTTCGCAGAAGAAGGTGACGGCCTCCCATTCCGTCTCGCTCCGGACCATGGCACGAACCAGGGCCGGAAGCGAGAGGTCGCCGCCACCGATCGCCACCTCGAGGACACGGCGGTGCTCAACCCAAGCGGGGCATACCTCCACAGTGTGCTCCACCGTGTCCTCCGGTTGATCCTCGCAATGGAAACACCCGGGCGTCTCCTCCCGCCCAATTCGGTGCAGGAAGTTACCGAAACAACCGTGTCCGGTAAGAACCTGCGTCAGGCGGAAGGTGAGGACCACCGAACATATATACCCTAAAGGGAAGAACGTCAACTTCATACTATAAAAATGCTTACGTAGAAGCACACTAGCGCTGCCGTTCGTGCCATCAGTAACTTTCGATAACGCGGCAGATTTGAAGTGTTTTTAATCTCCCTTTTATTTTTCGAAATTTGAAGTGTTTTCAATCTCCCTTTTATTTTTCGATACCGGAATTTCAATAGGCGTGAATGATAATTAACTAAATGGTACATTTAAGTTGTCACTCACGCCTATTGAAATTCCGGTATCGACTAAGTCATAGTCAAAGAGGGGACTTATCGCCACTATTGTGGCGTGCCCTGCACGGGGTTGCGATAGTCGCTCTCTCTATGTCGCCATGAGATCCCGCCGGAAGTCCGTCCGCTGAGCGACAAATTTGCCGCGGCAGCGGAGTTTCCAACCGGCGTAGCGGCTCCGCGCGCCACTCGTGTAGGCGCGCGAGGACTATCGCCTCCAGATCCCATGGCGGCAATCCGGCAAGGAGGTTCGCCGCCTCGCGGGAGATCGTGCGGAACCCTCGGATCAGCCTTACGGCTACCACCTTCTGGAGCGCGTTCAAGTGGTGGGCGGCACGCCGCCTCAATGAACGCGCCCACACCGGGGCCCCGTAAAGGGCCATGGACCGCACGACTCCCGCGTAGAGCCTCCGGCAGGAGGCGTTTGGCCCCCCAGGTTGGGCAGGAGCCGCCTGAAGGCAGCCCCTGTCCGCTCCAGTTTGGGGGCCAGACGTCAGAAATGCTCCACGAAGTTCCACCGGCTGTCGAGGACAAGTCCCAGGTACTTCAGCGTTGACTCGACGCCGATGGAAACCCCTCCTGCCATCACTGAGGATCCCGGAGGTGGCGCGTTCCGAGGCCCATGGAGGCACATGGCCTCGGACTTGTGCAGTGCCACCTCGAGACCCAGTTGCCGGATCCTCTCCACGACTATCGCAACCCCGCGTGTCATGTTTTCGGCCGCCGCCTCGTGCGACCTCCCCTGTGCCAGCACCAGCGTGTCGTCAGCGTAGCAGACTACGCTGACATCGCTAGGGAGGTCGGCGCGCAGCACCCAGTCGTACCCGATGTTCCACAAGGGCGGTCCTAGAACCGATCCCTGTGGAACAATGCACGACATCTCTCGCCGATTCCAGTCTCTGCTGCGACCGGGGTAGATGACATACCTGTCCGCCAGGTAGTCCCCGACCACACGACGGAGCTAGGTCGGCACCCGGTGATACCGGAGTGCCTCCCTTATGCAGCTCCAGGGCATGGAGTTGAAGGCGTTGGCGATGTCAAGAGACACCGCCAAGACAACCCCACCCCTGGACACCGCATCCCCTGTCGTGAGGGCTCTCACGCGCATGATGGCGTCCACCGTAGAGCGCCCCTTGCGGAAACCATACTGGTGTTCCGCAAGGTCCGGCCCCTTGTTGCCGGGGTGGAAAATCCACACGGATGTCCTCCGCCCTGGGGCGGGCGGAGGGGTCTGTCGGACTCTAACCGACTAAAAACCGCCCCGGTGTTCCATTCCCACACTTGCACCGGGGATCATGGGAACTAGTGCGCCTTCCACGATCCCCGGCTAGTGCCGACCCGCGTCTGCGGGCCACCTCATGTCTGCGGGGGGAGCGAGGTGTACTCCCCCCGCAACGCCAATAGGGGCGCGCGCGGAACACTACGCGCTACCGCCTCGGGTCCAGTTATTCGGCGGGGCGGCGGACGTCCCCAAGTCCGCCGTCCCTCTGGACCCGTTCAGGGGGGCCGGAAGAGGGCGTTGTCCGCCCTCCGCCGACGCCCGGCACGTCTGCTGCGGGTCGGGAGAGCGGTCTCGACCTCCCTCAACCTCTCCGCAGCCTCCTTCTGTGAGATGACCGTTTCACAGAAGGAGATCACCGCATCCCACGACTCTGCGCTCCCGACCATCGCGCGAGCGACGGCCGGCAGCGACAGGTCGGATCCCACTTCTGTCACGAGGGCACGGCGCGGCTCCTCCCATGCGGCACACTCTGCCAGCGTATGCCGCGCAGTGTCCTCCAGACAATGGACGCAGTGATGACACCGGGCGTCCGGCTCCCTGTTTATGCGACACAGGTACTTCCCGAAGCAACCGTGCCCCGAGAACACCTGCGTCGCCCGAAACGACAGGGAGCCGTGCCTCCTCTCGAGCCATTCCTCGAGCACTGGTCGGATCGCCTCGATGGTAGCAAGGCCGGCGCAAAAGCCTCTCCCACCACTCCGCCACCATGACCTCGCTGAGCTGAGACCGACGCAGATCGATCTCTCGCTGCATCGGTCCTCCGCCCCGCGTCCGCGCCTCCTCGCGCCACCAACTTACCCATCAACTTGGGCGCCAGCCGCTGGAAATGGGGACCGAAACTCCAACGGCTGTCGAGCACCAATCCGAGATACTTCATGGTGCACTCGACAGCAATTGGAGTCCCCCCGACCACAATATGTGATCCCGGCGGCGGCGCCCGCCGGGGGCCGTGAAAGACCACGGCCTCCGACTTGTTGAGGGCCACCTCCAGGCCCAGGCGCCGTATGCGGCCCACGACCTGCGAGACCGCGGAGGTCGCCAGCAACGCTGCCTCCCTGTACGAGCTCCCCCGGGCCGTGACCAGCGTGTCGTCCGCGTAACACACCAAGGTCACCCCCGGTTGGAGCTCGCCTCTCAGCACCCAGTCGTACCCGATGTTCCACAGGGGTGGGCCAACGACCGAACCCTGCGGAACACCGCACGACATGTCGCGCCGGCCTCCGCCGTCGCGTCCCCAGTAGGTGACACACCTTTCCACTAAATAAGCCCCAACGATGCGGCGGAGGTACGGGGGCACCCTGTGGTAACACAGCGCCTCCCGAATGCAGCTCCAGGGCAGGGTGTTGAAAGCGTTGGAGATGTCCAAGGACACCGCCAACATCACCCCGCCCCGGGACACCGCTTCCTCCGCCAGGACTCTTACCCGCATTATGGCGTCCACAGTGCCTGACCTGCTCAGCAGGGCACCCACCGGACCTGGCGACGGCGGCCACCACCTCCTCCTTGGTCACGGAGTCGTCCAGACCCAAGATGCGCAGGTCTGCGCATCTGACGGGCCTGGACACTTGGGCCTCGTCCGCGTTTAGGGACGCTCTTAGCTTTTCAGTCAGAGCGTCAGCGGACGAGCCGCTGGCTTCCCCGGGGATCTCCAGCATACGAGCCCCCGTCGCTGTGACCTTCAGCCGGAGGCCCCCGGTGATACCGAACTCCCCGAGATCCACCGCCTCCTTTGCCTTCGCCAGCAGGTCGCAGTAGGACACGCCCCTCTTTTCCGCAACGCGCCCCCCTCTTTTCCGCAGACTCAGCTACCATTTACATTTATTAGTTATCTTTCATTGACTTGAATATGCCACATGGTGGCTGAGAGTATGTCATGCTCACTCAAATGTCTCGCTGATGGTGGCGGGTGTGTCGGGTCATTTAGTTCCCTTAAAATATGGTTGAGTTGAATGGCGCCGATACATGCATCATGTTCGTTAACGGGCGCTGTCAGTTGAGACTGGTCATCTCTTAGCTGCCACGATTCGTTCATTTTAATTACTTTTTAAATTGTTGATTTAATCTTTTATTCTGGACGCTCTTAATGTGCACGTCTTTCTACATCGTTCTCACATTATACGTATAATTTCAACATGAATGATGTAGCCAAGATTTTGTAACAATATTCTGATTTAAAAGAGTGTCCATGGAGTTTCTTGCCCGTTCTTCTCCATAGAGATCTACGCTAAGGAATGGGCAACTTAGTACTTTCTCAAGTTATTATGCCTTGTGTGACTGTGACTTTGGTTTTTTTTTTTATTTTTGCTTCGATCAATAATAGTACTGATCGAAGTATTTTTGACACTACTTAAATGTGCCGTAATGGTCTAATGAGGAATTTTCCTCTGACGTTTGTCACAACGCTTCAGTATATATCAAAATAGATAGCGCTGATGAGCTTTGGGAATATTTTTGCTAAGCGGCGTTCTAGTAAAAATGCAATGAAAAAAGAATTTACTACGGTATTATAATATTATAGGTCAATGGTAAAATCTTTTAATTTGAATGAGTACGAACAAAATGCTAAAAAAATAAAAAAAACCCTAGCTCAAAAGCTCAGAGTTTAAATTTGTACAACGGATTCAATAGAAAAGGAAAAAAAAACGTTCCGAGCGAGAAACCGACAAAGGTGGACGGTGTCTCTGTCTTACCTTGTCACCGATGTAAACAATATGGCCGATAGATTTTCGCGTTGAAGTCATTTAAGTACTTTTTATTGTATTTAATGGTATGCATCTATTTCAGCAAACGCCTACTACGTATTCAGTACTTACATCATTCTAAACCCCTCCACGTAGAAATTTTTCATCGGTATTTTTTTTTAATCAGCTGTTTCCTACAAAAGTTCAAGATCGATGGCCGGCCAAAATGTACGGAACGACTGCTTTTATTTTTTAAATTAGCGAAGAAAAATTTCTATTTGGGGGAGGGGTTCAGAATGTTGTAGGTACTTACTGAATATGTGTTAAGCGTTTGTGCGTCGATTTATTATATTCCACGTTCATGTTTGCTCACCGTTTGTGAGATTTAAATGTTGGATACTTGGATACGAAATAAAAGACAAAAGATATTTTTTATAATTTTATCTTGAGGTGTAAGTTTATTCGCATTTAACAATGTTTCATACAAATTTCCTCATTTTGTACACACCTTTCTTGGTTTTGTTTTTGTAGTTATTATCTTTTATAAAAGTTGTTTCTCTAAATTTTAACATGTCGTCATGTCTGTTCCCTATATCTAATTCGCTTCACCACTGTTGTTAAATCATGTAATAATAACAGAGGATTTACTAAGGCAAAGTATTAGGAGGAAAGTAAAATAGTTACTGCGGACTAATAGATTTAAGAAATAATAATTATACAAAATTATTGTGTTTCGATGAACACGGAATGGGCCCTTATCTCGTAATATCAGCCTTCCCATAGTTCGACGTGGCACTAAAGTGTAACATAGAGTTGGGCTAGTGCCGCAGCGCCGCAGCTGCGCAGGCGCCGCAGCCGGACAGACCGGGGTACGTATTACTAGACATTGCACACATCGCACTGGTATCAGTGAACTCCAAGCCAGTCCACGCGGCTGCCAGTTACACCTAATAAGAAAATTCGTTACTAAATTACTAAATCACTTTAAAATCAATTCAAAATGTACATTATTCATCTTAACCATGTAAACAAATCTAATCTGCTACAAAAAATTAGCAAATTTAAATACAAAGATCACCTAGTCCGTCTATTATAAAATTAATCACTTAAGTATTAGAAACACAATAGTGAGAGTGGATGTTGCGCTGCTAGCTGCAACTCACTTGTGATATCGTTATTATGCCTTCTAGTGTACATTCAACGAATGAATAGCGAAACATATTGCGTTGACACATTAAAACTAAAAAATTGACTGTACATTTTATATTTAATATGTAAATATTTGTACATATTGCACTCTGAAGTAACAAAATTATTAAGAAACATCTGTCGAAACGAAGAATATATACGCAGAACAAAAATATCTCAGTAAATACAAATTCAAAGTAAATAGCAATCACAATGTTCGTAGCTCGTACACTAATCTAAGTCCCTATGGCTTACAAAGCTTACAAAAGATAAATACAGAGGTCATTTACAAAAAATATACTTCTACCCAAATAATATAAAAATAACAACAGCCATCTGTACTTTCTTAGATGAATAAAATTAAACGTACATATGTCAAACATATGACAATAGAATCTAAAGGTACCTATGTACAAAGTTTAATGGACACATAGCAGACTTTGTGAAATCCACATTTATTTATTAGACTGGACGTGCCACGTTTGGTCACTACAATACTCAGTGCTTCCGATCAATATGAACTAAAATATAGATCAAAGGCGTTGAAGAAGGGCAACAGCCATACTCGGGCTCCGTCGTGTCAGACCGTCGGATCCGCTCTCCCCGCCCACCCATCATCCATTCAACCTGGTGATGCATGTGCCGTATCGTATCTCTTTCTCTATTACATCTCGTCAAGCGATATAAACATATTATCTTACTAATGTTCCATTATCAGCTAAAGACACAAATTATATTAGGGTATCTTATTACTTTCTCATGTGAGATTATTACATACTTAATAAATCTATTACAATTTCGAAATTGAATAATATGTATCAAATACGACCGGCTGTGCACCGACAGAAGCCGAAATCTATGAAGCTATTTATGAAACTACGCGTCGAATGATGTATAACAATTACTTATCGAATGGCAGTTATATTTGTCACAAACTCGAGACGCGGCGCACGCGCGTGGCCGCAGCGAGTGCGGCCCGCTGCCGCCTCGCGCGCCCTCCTCTCAGTTATAAGGCAACGTATCGTAGCATTAGATATTAAGAGGGCGCATTCAGAAAGTTGGCTACCTCGCAAATATCTGTTAAATATTTACCTGTTTTAATTAATTTCGCAATATTACTGCATGGAAATAAGAAATATGGCTAACTAACTATCTAGAATATTGATTATGCAATGCAATAATTAATATCGTAACACCGAATAATCAGTTTTAGATGAGAAAAAACTATTTAGAATCTAGATATTTGTTAGCCATATTTCTTATTTCCATTCAGTAATATTGCCAAATTAATTAAAATAGGTAAATATTAGAAAGCAATTTGTGACGTTGTCAACTTCTTGGATGCGCTCTTAATGAATGTTCACTCCTATCACCTACGGTTCACAACTGAAACATTCATCAATACAAAAACCCGCTATATCACGCATACAAGATCGCACCATGCAGTAATTAAACGTTTATAATGGCAGTGTATTTGTTATCAATACGCCCCTATTTCGGCAGAAACTCTTAAGACACTCCAGTGACGTTTGTGCTTCGTTTGCTATTTTAGAAACGCCTAATGCTACTATAAAATTATACAATGTTAATCGAAAAGATAATTTACAAGCGGCCTAGCGCGCGGTCCGCGGTGCAAGCCCGATCGTCTCACGATGATTTTATACGTATATTAAGAAATGCATTTCCAAAACTCCAAACACATGTATTATGTAAATATACAACACATTTAATGGCATGTAAAGAAGACACATTCAACACGCACCAAACAGACATTAACGTTACTTATTTATCGAATAAATATTATGGATGAATTGTCGCGAGCCATGACGTGCGATGAGCGTGAAACACGATACCGGAGTGCTGCTGTGAGCAGACAGACAGACAGATGCTTCGAGACGGACACTGCAGTATCTACTATGAAAGGAACGCGTCGTCGAACTGAGCTAATGAACGAACCGACGCCACGCCCGGGGCCTAAAATTGCTGCTTTATCAGAATCATAATATGAATCACGTTAAAAATTTAAAATTCTTAAAATGGTCTTAATGGTCATAGACACAGACATTATTATGAGTGGTCAATTTGTCATATTATTTTCATATTATGATTTCGCGAAAGCAGCCATTTTAGTTTTTCACGGAAAACACGCTAACGTATGTATTCTTTAACAACGCTTACCGGTTATTGAGATCGATTAAATTTATGTTCTATATAATATGATTTCCCTCACATCAACTATGTAGGTACACGATACAGGTAACGCGAAATAAGGCATTTCGTATGTGAGTCATGAGTTTAACGGGCAGTATCTTTTGTGTGTCGAATAAGTAGTTATGTATAATAACGTGTTCATATTGCTACGAGGTCCTTACTGTATGTACTGGCGGCAGACAGGTTCGGTTCACGTTGCGTGCATGCCATCTATCAACATGTTTACACTTTAGTGTCTACACCAATATTGTTCCCATTGAGTAAGCTCGGCCAAATCGATACTACTTCGCTATTACTTTTATATTGAAGCCATAGAATAGAGGTAATTCAGCTGCCATTTTGTACTTTTCATAATATACATAGAATTAAAGGAATGTTGTATCTAAACAATAAAATAAATACTTACAAAGATTAATGTTTTAATTTTTAGGCTCTACCGTTTATCCCATACCTATGTTACAGCTGCCTTAAGACACGCACGCAATGTCAATTCAACACATAAGTAGAACGATATTATGTACACAATGTTAGGACCAGGGGCCCTACTCTCTAGCGTTTCGTCCGTATATTTAGATCTATCCGTCTCTCTTGCGCACGTCTGCAGATGAGTGCGAGTGAGAGAGACGTATAGATCCGAATATACGGACGAAGCGTTAAGGAGTAGGGCCTCAGAACGAATAACTGGGATTGAGCCAAACCTGTCTCCGTTAACCTAAGCGTAATGTGACAAGTCTATTTCACGTACGTCTAATTATTTTAATGTATTTATGAACGTAACCTTAAATTGCACAGACATTTAAATTATTACTGGCTTCAGTAGCTAAACTTTAAGTGTTAACAGTACGTTGTGTTCGTTTAGATACTAAAGTCGTGTGATATTATCCGTATGGTAGATGTTCTACCGCGTTCACAGACAGTTGACCATTTTTCAACTTTATTACACAAGTCATTAGGGTGAAAAGTGATTGACAGTCAGTGAGCGCGGTAGTGCATCGTATATTATTGCGGCCGAGTGTCCATGTCAGTTAAAACACTCACTAAACAGAGAAGAGGCTTGCACGTGTGTAAGCTATCGACGACGTACTGTTTGTATTGTAATAAGACGCACTTATATCAGCCTACGGTAGATAATCAACATGTTATAAATGTAATCACAGCAATAAATTATAATTACTCATTTAGTCGAGGGACGCGGGCACAGGACGATGGAACATGAATCGGAACTAAACGGACAGGACACGATAACACGCCCCACATAAACTATATTATATAAACAAACATGTCGTAGATCACCACGAGGACGTGGACACAGCGGACGACTCCTACAATATCGTAATATCGTCAAAAGGTTAATCAACGTATTATTGTTAATTTTGGTAAATAAACATAACTATCAACGGTTCACCCAATAGAAACATCTCTTCATATATTACTTTGTCTCTAATAACTCTCGTAACGTACGTACGTATGTGTAATTTAGGAGGTGTACTTATCGAACGAAGTCTTATCATACAGTCGTATCCGAGTGACCAACTCAGTATCCAGTCGTAAACGAAATAAATTCGGAGCCGCGGCGGCCGTCGGTCGAGCTCGACCGGCGACGGCGCGGGCCCGTAACGATCAACACTAATATATATTCTCCAAACGTTCAACAACACATATATTCACTAATCTCTCGCACACATCGTCGTCGGTCACCGAATACGTACGAAATCGGGTAGGGGTGTACCCTCTTAAGTGTTAAATTCGTCCTTATAAATAGGTTGATCACGTCCGACGTCAGTGTCCGTGCACTTCACTAAAACTAGCCAGTCTATGAGCGTTCTCTCCTGAGGGCCGGGCGGTGCCGGCGCTGCACGCGCGGGGCTGGTGGGCCGCGGCGGGGCACGGGGCTGCGCGTGGGCCGCGGCGGGGCTCGGGGCTGCGCGTGGGCCGCGGCGGGGCTCGTGCGCTACACGCGCGCGGCCGGCGGGCGGCGCGGGGGCTAGAGCGCCGCGTCGGTGGGCGGCGGCGCGGCCGCAGTCGACACGTCCGCCACGTCCCAGATCTCCTCGAGGAACGGCGGCAGCTTCCTGTTCTTCAGCTTTAGCGAGATGCACATGTTGGAGTTCTGCATGCCGAGGGTCCGCAGCTCCGTCAGTATCCCCAGGATCTTGCCGAAGACGACGGCGCAGCGCGGCGACGCACTGTTCTGGTTCAGGATGTACACCCGCAGCGTGTTCAGGTAATATCGCTGGATCTCCTCCACCAATAAGGGTTGCTCGAGCCCGGGCCGGTCTGAAATCAAACGAGTTCTTGTTATTTTTCGTAACTAGAACTAACTGGTGCGGTATTATCTGACGGTATGTTAAAAACTAAACATCAAAACTATTTTCAAACTAGTAATAATATGTAGCAGCTCACCTGAGAAAATGACGATGGCCGTAAGCAGCGCGTAGTGCACATTGTCCATCATCATGGAGTACATGCACCGACAGAAGTGCAAGAGATCTTCGATGACGTAGGCCATGCCCGCCTTGCGGTAGTTGTCGCGAGTGTACGCCTGGTTGTTGGCGAACAGCACGCTGTCGGTGGCCGCGTCGTACCGCCGGGCCACTCGGAGCATCATTACCTCACTTGAGCACGCCTGCAAATTGGAGAGCGTTTGCGTTACTTAGGTAAAAGCAATCGAGTGAAAACTGACATTTGGAAGGCAATGTAAAATTATGTGGATCTCTCTCAATTTTGATTTTTTTTATCATCATCATCATCATTTCAGCCGAAAGACTGGACATAGGCCTCCCCCAAGTGTCGCCACATCTCAGTGTCGGCAGTGTCGTTTTTTATTGATAATATGTTAACATGTTCATAAAAAAGCATATATTTCCACGATCAACTCTCTGGTTTCCGGGTCAACAAGTAGTTGGTATGTCAAATAAACAGTATGCTAAGTAAAACAAGGGACTGTACACGTTGCGAGACTTTTGCGCAATTTTTGGTATGGTTCCGTCTGTTATTTGTCAGTGTTTTTTTTTGTTCATATTTTTATTAGTAAAATGTAAGTATGCACTATTGCGGGTTTAAATACGTCCCTCGTTTAAACTAATACTCTTTACACGTGTCTATGGAATATGGTTCTTACCTTTAATAACGTGATTTGATCCGACTGCGAGATCTTGGCGAAGCCTGGTAGGCCTTTTGCGAATTCTACGATGAGCTGAACCGTCAGGATGGTCATCTCGGTGATCTGGCGGAACGGCATATCCGACTCCTCTTCGTCTTCGTCCGACTGCCAGGTCTGAAAGTGATAGATATCATAAACGATATAATACAGATTAAAACAAGAATGTTACTGAGGCTGTGTCAACAAAACTTACGACAACGTCTTTGAAACTTATAAAAATCAACTTAGTACTATGTTAGTTAGTACCAATTAAAAAAAAATGACGTTGTTGTACTCATAGCTCATACATAGCTACGGTGTATTTAATTGCCAATTTGAACAGTAAGATTCTCATTTTATTATAATTTTGAAAAAGTCGTAGGTACGTATTTATAAAATCGATCGTACAGCTAAAAAGCCGCTCTCGTTTATCATTATATTTTTCGAAATGGAAAAGTACTTTTGAAAAAGCCATAACCAAAAAGTTCGGTTTCATAGTTTTTAATTTTCGTAACTACTAAAACGACTTTCGTTTATGGCTAGAAAAAAAGAACAACGAGAGTCAGCTTTTAGGTGTAAACATAATCAGTTAATAATAGTCCCATCGCTGGGCCGCAGTCTTTCTCTCTGAGAGTAGGCATAATCATAATCAGCCTATATCGTTCCCACTGCTGGGACATAGGCCTTCTCTCTGTGAGAAGGAATGGGCTATAATCCACTACGCGGGCCTAGTGCGGGTCGGTAGATGACATGTCTTCGAATTTTTTGTTCTAGGACATGTCGGTTTCCTCACGATGTTTTCCTACAACGTTTTGAAAGCAGTAGTGATGAAATAAATTACACAAAGTAATGCGCCTGCCTAGGTTCGCTTACTGCTCGTAAGCCGCAACCACTGGGCGGTGGCCCAGCTGGCTGGCTGGTCTCTCTACTCTCTGAGAGTAGGATTGGTGATAATCCACCACCCGGGCCCAGTTCGGGTTGATGAATATCACATAATATGTTGTAATTTTGGTTCTAGGACATGCAGCTTCCTCACGATGTTTTTCTTTCACCGTGAAGAAGGATCGAGGCGTAAAATAATAATAATCAACAAGAAACAATTACCTGCGTTACCCTCTTGAGGTCTTCTTCTGACGGTTGTTCGTATCCCTCTTGGTACCACACGAGCCTCGCGATCAGCGACTTCTGGTTGGCAGTGAGGGGGGGCACGTTCTTCAACCGGTTCTGTTCCATCAGCTTCTCGTTCAGGAACCGCGGCACCACCTCGTGCTGCAAACATTCCAGCTTCACATAGGAAACCGTCGGGTCATTATTTGCTTCGAATATTAAGTGTGGGGGGACTAGCTCTGACTTTACTTTTCAATAGACTGTGAAGATGGATAAGTTAAGGAACGTGATTGTGAGTATGGTTTAAGGAATGGAATAATTGATGAGATAGGAACTTTGTAATTTGCAAACTATCTTTTAAGTATGTAGGATGTGTATCAATTTTGTTTTTCTTTTTTTAACTGGCCAATTCAAATGTATAGTGTATCCTGATATAGTCGCCTACACTGCATGCATGAGATCATGATAATACAAGAAGCAAAAGACCGGGATTAGTTCATCCCGCGGACACAGTTACATTTTTCATTTACATTTCAAATACAAGTTACTATTACAAATTCATAAAACCCGACCGAACGGTCTCACACAAACGTGAATAATAAAGCAGAATTCCATTAATTTTGCTTTAATATTCAGTGTGACTTAACAACATAAAACGTACGACAATATTCTTAACTTTAACTTTCAAGTAGCATTGTTGCATGTCGATAAAATCAACAGTATTTTGTAAACTATTGTGATTCATTTTCCAACTGTTGTGCTGAAACTTATAAATCAGCTGAGCCAGACTTTCAATTACGATGTAGTCAATTAATGAAGAGCAATAGTCACAATGAACTTACAATTCTAGCGGCCTCTGGGGGCGGAGGATCACATTGCATGATGGGAGGCATGTGGTCGTCGACCGTCGTCGTACTGACGGGTAACTTGTCTTTTTCTCTCTGTGCCTTCTTCTCTTTCCGTTTCATTGCACACTGGTTCTCCGGCACCACACATTCGGGCCTCATACCCACCGCAAGACATTTCTTCAACCGGCATTCTTGACATTTTCTCCGCATATACATATCCATCTCGCATGCATGCCCGAATTTGCATATGTACACTGCATTTTTGGTTACACTCCGCCTGAAGAAACCTGGAAATTTTAAAACAACAATGCTTTACAATATTTCACAACATCTCCCAACATCTACGAATAGGTAGGTAGACTAAAACAATGAACGGTGATGATGCAGCATTTGCGAAACCAGTTTTTGACGATAACATAATGGAGTCATGAACGTTAAGGTCGCCTGAAAGGCGAGGGTCATTGACAGCAGCACGTATGCCGATTTTATTACAAAACAAACAAGATAGATAGCTCGCAAATGACTTGAATTGAACGTAATTGGAATGGACAAGGTATGAGCCTCTATAATAAAGTCAGATTACGGGCGCGCTCGGGGTTTACTCAGCAGTCTGGTCTGGTCTGAGTTAAATAGGCATATTTATTCTCGGGTCGACAGTGAAGGTTGGCGGAGATACGGAGATGTCCGATAGGCGTCGTTGAGTCGTGAAGTAGACGCCCTGCAGACAGCTATTGTGACGACTAACTGTCTGTTACATGCACGCGCAGCTCATAACAACCTCGGCACAATGCGCCAATTTAAAGCTGAATTGGCACATTCGTGGGCGAGCCACAACTGCCGCAAGGGCTGCGTATGTGTGAAATATCTAGGTTAGCAACGCACATGACCTAGTTATGCTAAAAGTGTACCGAGAACAATTTTTTTGTTGCATTAGTTTCATGTTTTGCAATCATGAAATCGATTGAGTCTCTTGGCTTTTGTTTTGCATAGGCTTAAATAATGTTTTTCCAGAGTCACGTGACATTCTTGACTCGTGAAACAGTGGCACGCATACCTTTACACCCTTCACATGTGAGCGCGTTGTAATGATACCCGGAGGCTCTGTCGCCGCAGACGAGACATAGCTCCTCCTGCTGCCGCGGCGCTGGACCTTTCTTTTGCCGCCTCGCTTCGCCATCTGTACTGCAGCCGTTAACACTCGATGCTGGTGACAACTCCTCACGACCTGAGAACAACACAAATCGAAATTTAGCTTCGGGGGTTAAATGCTAGTAATAAAGAGACTCGAGTACGGTGGCCGCGCGGCGCCGTGTCGAGAACATCTAAAATCGGACGCTATAAAATTTGCATACATTTCATGAACCATTTGTCGAGTCGGCGAGCGAATAAAGCTCGTTTTATTTTTCGTTTTTACATACGGGCCGATGTTCCTTCGTCGAAGAGATGTTTTCGTAACGAAATACTCGCAAGTAATTTTCGGCAGTACCGTGGACATTTCCTGCCGAAACAAAGGTGGCTAGAGCAGGGCCCGCATACAGATGAGGTCCAGCATTCAGTTTTGGTATTCGAGCGGCGCAGGAGCGGAGTACGATGCGCGTTGGAAATGTATTCGGCAATTTTCAATCACGCAGTCGGAACTCCATAAAAAGTAACGATGGAATTGTATAATAATACCTCCTCAAGTCCGTGCAGTAAGTATGGTTATCGTCAGGTGATAATAACCAAGCAATAAAGCTTTTCGCCTTTGAATAACGTTTGTTAAAATTAGGCTATAATATGATCTATGATGGCATGATTTACAACGCACTTTCGTTTGGAATAACAAAATACGTAGGTGAATTGGTGAACATAGTATATTTTCCATTTCCATCGCTTAAAAGAGTAAACAACGCGCTATTTGCCCTGGGCGGGTAAACATATGACAACGACAAAGTCGGACGAGTCCGGGCTCTAGCGTATTAACCGGGGGTCCATTTAAGCCTCTCGTCATTAATTTTATTTACATTTGATGGTGTCCATTAAGCGTCGCGGCCGTGGGTCGCTGGCCGCTGCCGCGTGTACCTTAGTTACGCAACCGGCCGAAATAACCGATGCCAAAAAACTAGTTCCATGTGCCAGCGGCATGCTTCGCGGAACGATTGCCGCTCTCAATATACGAAAAACAATCGCGAATGACCCGCAAACCTCGTATCATTAAACCTATTAAAAGCTTCAATGATGTTTTTAAAGAAAAACTTTAACAATCTGTGAGCCGGTAACGTTGTAAACATTAACGATAGTTTCGATTGACTCGCGTTTCGTCCGATGCGTGCCAATTTTCCTATTACACTCTTTACGTTGATTGCTGAAATTATGTATCGTGCAAGGCGGTCGGAACAACTCACTCGATAAAAATGTCTCAATAAAGAGGTCAAGTGCGTCGTTTTATCGCGGAGTTATTTACATCGACGTGAAGACCGGCGACTGTTCAGTTTAACAACACCAGTATCTTTACATTGCACTGACCTACGCACTAGGTATACTTATACAATACACTACATACCAAACATTTTTATTGCGATTTCTTTGTAGGTTTCTTATCATTGCTCTCTATTTATCCTATATGTATATATTATTATTATCTTACTACTATTATCAATGCGAAAGTTTGGATGGATGTATGGATGTTTGTTACTCAAACATGCCAGAACGGCTGATCGGATCTGGATGAAATTTTGCACAGAGATAGTTTATAACCTGGATTAACACATAGCATACTTTTTATCCCGGTAGAAAGATCCCATGGAACAATTATCAAACTTCACGCGGGTGAAGCCGCTAGCAGAAGCTAGTGTATTATAAATGCGAGGATGTATGGATGTTTGTTACTCTTTTACGCAAAAACTACAGAATGTATTTGGATGAAATTTAGCAAACACAAATAGTTAGTAATCTGGATTAACACATAGGATACTTTTTATCCCGGTAGTATGACATTCGAACTCCACGCGCGCGAAGTCGCGGGCATTAGCTAATAGATTATTGTTCTGCCTAGGTAGCTATCTGTATCTTCATTAGTAACGCTTACTTAAAATACTTGACCGAATGACCGTTGGCCGCAGTTGCACAAGATTTGGCACTATTTCACAGGTAGGTGTGTCTCCGATTAAGATTGACGACCGCGTTCATTAGGTTACCCGAATTAAATAACTTTTGTAAACTCACGCAATATCACGCCTGTTTGAAAATTAGATCGGTGAAAGTAAAGCTGTCGTAAAATTACCAAACTGGTTTTTACTAAAGTTCCATTTTTTTTAATGTATTTTTTGTCTTTTCTTTATCGCCAACGTTCTATTTTAATAGAAGTATCAATGCTTTCAATATTAATCAACAATGGCGTCGTCATATTATCGTAGACGCAATTAAACTTCCATAATTAGTAGCATTATCAAATCACTGTCCGTGAAAAAGAAAGCTAATCAAAAGTTGAATGCACGGATGACCGAGTCAGTGTGTTATGTTATTACGTCTCAGCTGTTCAGTGTGTTGCGCTCGCGCATTGGAAGGTCTAGTTCGTGGCAGTTCGGCGACGCTCGGGTGCGGTCGGGCGTGCGAGCGAGAGGCTCTTGAGGAGCGACAAGTGGGGCGCGAGCGTCGACCGGGGGCAGCGTGCGGCCTTGACTCTTGCGTCCCCCCCTTCCCCACTTCCTCGCCACGCTCGCCGCGCAGCCACATTATTTATGATAGCATCAGAGCTCGAAGCAAGCTCGCGATTCTCTTCAACTAATAATAACTCGTTTTTCCTCTCACGCCATTTCATTTTTTCAAATCACCGATGACTTTAGCAGGCTATGATGCAAAGTGAGGCTTTGCGGTTTTATAAAATGTGAACATCAATCGTTAACATTCGTTTCGCTGGTGGAAAGTATAAGACTACAATTTTAAGCTATTGTAAGCTGACGCATGTTGAGAGAGGGCGACAAGCATTGATTAAACAATACGCAACTTTCACTGACCTCAGAAAACAGACAACGCAATCATTTCGCAGGCGGGCCGCGTAAGCGGCTAGTGAAAGTTACCCAAAAGTAGGTATTGCACAAGCCTACATGGCACACGTAATTGAAATTCGGGTGCGGCGAAAGTAAGCTGCTCTATGTGTTGTGACATCACATTTAGGGCCTATTTGGCATTCATCAAATGCGTACGGTGAGCAGTGTAAGTTGTGTTCAAACGATGTCGAGTGGCGCTCGACTAGGCAATAGGCAACGTCTTTTGTAACAAATTGCATGTGTACATGCTTGTTGATTGTACAATATATGCTATTTATTTGGCTCAATAAGGTTTTTAAGAGAAACGTGATACACGATAAGAATCGAGAAGCATTCCAAATCGAAGCTGGCACGCGTGGTCTGATATAAGCGGGCAGTCGGGCGACAGAAAAAACTGAAGCAGAAAAAGTGGTGTACACGTGATCGATGCATCGGCTGGGCGGAGACAGAGGCGCGATGTTACTTTCTACAATACTTTCTAGCAAGAGATGTGGGCCGGAGCCGGCGCAAGCGCAACTAGAGCGATCGGTTTCTCCGCGCGCCGGGAAAATCGGATTGAAATAGAAATCGCATCGCAGAGAAAATCGCCATTTTCACGTCACTCTGCACGCCAGCGTGGAAACTTTGTAGATGAAATACATTTCAATTAGTTTAGTAGTACGGTACTCAAATATGACATTAGTTAGAAACTAGAACTCAGAAATATCCGTTTCGTCACGTATATTAAAGTGGTGTATTAACATAAAATGAGGGAGTTGTGTTTCCTTGGTTTGGGTGACGCGATCTATATTTGAGGGGAATCAGGAAACGAGCGGCTGTTGTGCTGGGAGTGATCTTCAGTGCGGAGGGCGGACGTGGCGGGCGGACGCACGTGGAATTGTTTACATCCGTCGAGAAGGAGCAGATCCCACTGCACGCCATCCGGTGTAGTTAGCCGCATGCTCCTAAATTCCTACTTACACTTTTTATGAACCTCACATTTTTGAAATTCACAAACTATGATTTCTGGCAAGTGAAAAGAGCACTTACAATCAGAGCTGGCACTTCCTTATTACTTTTTCACAGACACGTTTCTTTTTAGTCAACCTTGAATGGCGAAATCAAAGACGCAAATTGTTATTTCGTCTTTTTTCAAAATAACTTGTATTAAAGTGGATTATTCAGAAACTCTTGTTGTCCTCATATAAATGTTGGTGGTACTGTTAGAATAATAAGTGCAGACAGACGGAAGTTAGTTGGTAAAGCACCTAGAGATTCCTTAAAGTTTCGTCATCGCCCAAACCGTAATTTAGAAAGTGGTAGTCGGTTATCACGTACTTACACACGGTAACGTAATATGTAAGATACACTACAGCTCCCCAACATATTGTTCCATTTATTGACAGAGTGTTGGATTATGTCTGGCCCTCTTCCCCATGCCGTACTTAATAGATAAAACTAGGTTTTTTGTCTCTGTCTACTCCCCAATTTAGTTGAGCGCGCACCCACGCTCCGGCGCGCCTTTTCGTGTAAACATGGGAATGGGTAAATAGAAAAGGGAGGGAGATATAATTAGAATAATGCTGCATGCTTTCAGAACTGTAATGAACTTAAAACTTTTAGCATCACGCTTGGTAGCACTATATAGAACAATAGGCGAGACGACAAAAAAAATCTAATAAGTCCGTCACTTAGATTATCAAAAAATATTTGACCCGTGTTTTTTCTTTTGTTACGTAAACCAAAATTAAAGAAGATACGACGCTTTTAAAATTCTCAATACGTCACGCCATGGTATAATTTTTAGCTAGTTCTGACGTCACGAGCCCCCACTCCCGAGTTTTGATGCGTTTTATCTTTGTCAATATTCATTGATTTACAAAAACAAAAAATACGTGTCCATTAATTTCCAATACTCCAACTGACGGACTAAATAGATTTGCAATTTTTTGATACCGTCGTCATGCCTATTGATATGATAGCAATGCGTTGAATTAGTGTGCATACGATGGAAATAATTCATAATTCCTAATGTGAATTTAAGAATGTAATTTAAACTGCATTTGCTGAAGCCGTCGTCGTCAAGTAGAATGGGTCAAGCTCGATGCTAAGCCGCTTCAAACAAAAAAGCAGCCTCTGTTTTTACTGAGTTGTGATTGTGAACTATGTTTTGTGATTGTGACGCATTAGGGCCATCGCGCAACGGACCGTGACTCGGTATCGTTGCCCTTGCCCTCTTCCCGCGCAGCCGACCTCGTGGCCATAGCGCGCAGCCGTTGACACCAACAGATAACCATCTGGCATTTACTAACACAGATCAACGATTTACTCCATTTATTAAAAGAAAAATATTCATAATTTACCTCAAACATTAACAATTAATTGAATTATTAACCTAATTTACTTTAACATGGAAAGTAGGCCAAGGTATGATAAACGCGGTGACGTAAAATAATCGACCGCATAGTAGTCGCATAAAGGGCTAAATTAAAAGGACCCAGTGTACCAATTGGGTCAACGACTCTTTGTTCTTGATACTGATAACTTATCTGACATAATGACATAACCCGTTCCATATTTGAATGAAAAACACGGATTCGATTCAATATGAGAGTTATCTATAACGTTTGTAACGTGTCAGGCTAAAATATTCCACTGATATTATAGTTCCATGTTTGTTTATTACAAAATCACCTCAATAACATTCTCTATGTAGGTCATTAACACTGAATTTCCGAGAAAATGGCGAACGTAAACGAGGAAAATAAAGTGACCGAATCGCAATGTGGGTCGAGTAGCATCGAGAAATACCTATCGAGGCTGAAATAACACAATGTTTGTCCCAGTTAAGTAACCATTGCTAGTAGCACATTCACGTTTATTTTGGGCAATGTTTTGGTCGCTAAAAATATAATAATGGCGGCGCCCACTGTCACAGACACTGGTGTCGATTCTGTTGTGCACAAACTAAACGTTATTTCGGCTATTGCTATCTTTTACTGAAAGGCAGTGCGAGAAAAGGACGGCTATAGCTATGAACTAAGTTAGAGATGTCAAACTAGTTTATGCCTTGCGCTTCATAATATTTTTACGTGCACCCTTCATTTGTATGGAAATATTAGTTCCAATTAAATTTGACAGCTCTAAATTACGTCCGTCTCTTTCTCGTTTCATTAGAGAGAAAAAGATAGCAATAGCCTTAATTAAGTTCAGTTTGTGCACAACAGAATCGACACCGGTGACTATCTTAAGGCGCATTCACACTACATCCAAGACTAAAAATGCACATCAATTACTATACAATCTGTACATACAAATTGTCTTAATATTCGTCCGGGTACTGCCGAGGTCACTGACCGGGTATCAGTAGAGATAAGCCAACGTCACGGCGCTTATCACCGACAAAGAACGTCTTTTGTTTTCGTCGTATTTGACGCCAGACGACCGCACTGATTAGATCAATCACGTTACATACCAATTTCAATTTCTAACCACTTTTTATCTAGAAAATGTCATTAGTAGGCAAGTGTGCCCATTATCCAATTCCACAGAAACCTTACCTGTCTTAAAATGCAGTGATAACAGTATTACTTACACTGAGTTTTAACCTGGCCGGTTCAGGGAAAATAATACCTACGAATTGTACCAAAATCGAATACTTATCGAGATAAGATTGTACAAAGACAAATAAAAAAAAATTAAGCACGTGAGCGAATTACTTATCATTCCAGCTGTGATCGACGAAAATGTGCTCTTATACCATTCTCTTATAGGTACTTATATCATCTATATGTTAGATGATATAATTTCAGCGCAAAGTGGTCATACCGGCAGGGCCTCACTCCTAAGCCGCGTGACCAGATCTCAGTAACGAGCAAAAACGTTGATACAACATCACTAAGGCGGACATGGAAAAAACGTCTGACAAGAATTACTGGCAGTGGCTACAAAACTGTATGGTACATTCGTTTCTTAAACTGTGAACATCATTTGGTACGCTAAATACATAGTTATTACCTACATGATGGAATGACGATATATGTCAGTACGAAAATATGTAATTTCTGGGAAGAAATAAATTCAGTTGTGGATGAACTGCGGCACTTTAAAGATTGTAGGACATACAGAAAGTGTGCTCAACATTTCAGCAGATTTACAATGAGCGTAAATGTAGGACAAGATTCGCAATTTTCATCAAATAAGACAGATGAAAGTCGCAACAATGTCACAATCACAACTTCGCGAAAGATTCGTACGTAAAAGTGATGAGACAGAAATAATCGCTTGTGGTGTGGCACATCTCGTGAACTGTGTCATGGGCTCGGCCCACGCTCGACGGAAGGTCACCCGCCCTCCGACGGACTCATTACTCAATAGTCTGCCGTTTACGACCGAAAGCCAACACAGAAAATTCCATGAGTCACCAACACCACCGGACGTGAGCTCTTGATCCTCTACTTTTCCCTTCACAAAGTTTGCTAAGTCGTGTATTTTTCGCACCGTAACTTCGTGAATAAAATTACACCACGCATCTAAGTAAATATGAAAATGAATTATGAGCTTTAACAAAACCCTTTCCTAACCCCCCATACGAATTTTTGTGAAAGGTACGCGCAAGTACGCGTTGGTAGCGGAGTAATAATAATCGCTGCTGTCAGTATGATGGATGGAGCCGCGATGACGAGGCGTGGTGGATGCCGAACCACCCCGACCCACCTCCCTCGACCCCTCGTCCATTCAACGCCGTTACCGCTGACAACAAGAACATGGACGGAGCTGCTAATCACCTCTCTTATAAGATTTATTTATTAAACTCAGCGTTTTCCCTGTAAAGAGGTTTCTTGTTAACGGTACCTCTCTTTGTCTTGCTTCAAAAATTAGTAATGTGCCAACAGTTTCCTCACGTCCGAGCAACTTGATTTTCTCTAGAAAACCATTTTGACACGAAAATAAGATTGTAGGTAGACAAATTGGATTTATTTGAGCTCGATTGTTCAGCTCTCAAGTACTCGTACCTATTCTAATCTTATCATTGAGAACTTCAACGTCTTTTGTTGATTCGATTTGAAAAACAGTAACATATTTCCGATTAGCAATGACAAAATAATTAAAGCTTTACCAGTCTTCCTTACAAGCTAACGGAACTTCCCATCAACGCGCACCTACGCCTCACAAACCATGTGACAAATACGGAAATTATTTATGTAACGTCATACATAAAGTATTACCGAGGACATCTCATTTGATGTTGTATCGCCTTAATGAGCTCAGAGGAATTCATCATGTCGAACGAAAATAGCACATGTCTAGGCGGCATTGTTACAATTCGGCAAACGGCCAGGTAGGAAGGTCGACGACATTACTAACACCAAGTAATATTCACAACCTATAAGTAGGTGTCAACAAACACTGCTGAAGACTGGATTAATTTTATTTATATTAGCTAGATGCATGTTACATGTAAGTACAACAAATCGTTCTCGCAACATTAATTAAATCGCACGTGATTCTTGGACTGATAACTTCCAAGTGTTTTTTTAATGAATAGAAAAATAATAAATGATTATTTCTACAAGTACGTTCCCACGTCGGAACATCGCTCAAAAACACTTGGTTATTTATTAACCCTATTAGAGACACTACAATGCAACTGGCGAGGTAACGAGCACCAATTGGAACTCCATACGGGGAGGAGTTTTATTATAGAAGCTACTGAAACAAAATACATTGTTAGCGCATTTGCAATCGCTGTCGGGTTGTGATAGCCAGCGTAGTTAGCGAGAGCAAGAGCATTCCTGCGAGCCGGACCGACCGGTTCCACTCTGCCTGTTTATGGTTGGACCAGATATAAATAGATGCGCCGCAAACCATCCATCTTAATGCTACCATTTTTAATTTTTTTACACGAATAATATTCTACTTCATAGCTCATAAAACAATACCTACCCAGTTATAACCTTTTGCTTAAATCTCTCTGACTATGCACCCAAGCGACGCAACGAGGGATCAAGTACAAAACCCTGCAGACTTAAATTGGCCGATAGTTTGAACACAGGATACGTTCGTGATTTATCATTTGAACGAGTCTTGTTCTCTCTGACATATTGTGTTGTTAGAGCAATTTATTCGTCTATAGACAACTACATATTATCAAGACAATAGGCCTTGTTAAGAGTTGACACGTTGACAGAGCCATAAAACAACCTAATCAATGCAGCAAGTAGTCAGATATGGAGTGACGGATTGCCTCAGGCTGGACAAATGCAAGAAAGCCGCAGCGGTTAGTTGCTGATCTGTATCTGCAGACATTATTACTGGCATGCAAGTAGTTCATTGCCGACACAACTTAGAAACATTGTCGATAAAATCTGCTAAGTAGTTAAACGGACGGGCAGTTGCTCTCACGAGCGTACTCGCGGTATTCACTTTCACTGCGAATATCAATCTACCCCCATCCACAAACGTTTCGCGAACGCGTTACATTCCTTTAGCTGCAGGTGACCCAATAACAGGCTCATGAGCTAGTCGACTCTCAGAGGACACGACCGTTGCATAACCAACCACGTGGAGTGGGGAGCGTTGACCCCGGAAAACGTGGTTGATAGACAAGCACTATCACACAGACCAACGCACCTGTAGTGGAGATAAGCGCGATATTTGGGCGCACGATAACGACAACAATGAACGCAGCCAACGAAAACACTTGAGCAATCGAACCGAAAGTCGAAACTCATCGTTCATTTAATCATGTCGGGACGTAGATGCGAGATGGCCTTACTCAACCATCTCTAAATTCCGTCCGCGCTGGAGTTGCCCACTTCAGTCGCCGTTTGCCAATTCGTTGCATAAACGACCCACTAATGTCAAAGGAGGTCATTGTCGCATTGCACGAACGTTCGCTCGCCTCGCAGGCGCAGGTTGAGCGCTAGTTGCAGGTTAGATAATTATATCGATTGAACTTCAGTCTCCTTCGGCGTGTCTGTGACCCCGATGTAAATAACTTGAAGCGGTTGTACCACGGTAATATTATAATACAGTACTCCAACTTCATACAAACGGACGAAACGCGAGCTATATCTACGCGCCTCGATCTTGGGGTGCGTTCGGGGCGCAGACAGTCACGGCGGTACCGCAGTGTCGAACGGACGGTGTGTTGTTTTTTTAACACTAACCGCGCGATTATTTCTCTAAAAATCAGTTAATTTGACGAGTAGGAAATATTGTGCTGTTTTTGGTTGTATGAATTCGTCAATAACGCATCCAGACATAAGTTTTTTTAAATTACCTGGAAACTCTGAAAGGTAAGACTATAAAATAATTTTACTTAAGTACTAGTAGGTAGGTACATAATGTGTGTCTTTTTAATGGATAAGTATTTCCTTTTAGCTTACGGAAAAAAAGGTGTTTGGATTAATAAATAAAGCGAATAGAGTAACGGAAAGTTATTGAGACGAGTAAAATAGGTAGTTATATGACAGAAAGTAGGCAAGGCTGGAGACGGGCAGCCCTAGCGCATGTTTACGTACCGCGCGGCTGTAGGCATTTATTTCTATCATGCGGCCGAGTTACACTACTGTATTATAATATTACCGTGGTTGTACTGTAAACAACTGACGCTGCTTGCGTCAATCGTAGTCGGTGTAGCGACGCCTCTTATTCCCATTGATGATGTACGCGTTTGACATACTGCAATACATCGGAACAAAAACCATCTAGGGAATGGAAAACTTAGAAGAAGAATCAATGACGCAACGAATTATTTTTGGTTGTGTTGTGAAGAATACGAAACGTCATCTAGTCTTGTGAAATAAATGTTACTAATGATGAATGACGTTATACCTACATTGACGTAGCAATCTGTTATTTTCCTTTTTCAAAACTAAATTCTGGCAAAGACGGCTTATTAAAAAACAAATGCCGCGCTTTCTAAAGATAAGATGTCATCCTAATTGGCGACTTTAGTAAGAATCTACTTTGATATTTATCTCAATCTTGTTTGGAACAGTGAAATTCTCACTCAATTGTTTCAGATTCAAAGATAGAAGCGCATGAAGGATATTTTCTTGTAAAAACAAAGGAATGTTCTTAGTTATCTCCAACATCAAAGTGACATCGCAGTCGTTATTGTTGAGCCGCGTTCAAGGTATAATTAATGAATTTTATTTACTCGTAATTATTTGTTATTATTTTCTGCGACCGTGAGCATTAAACGCATTAAGTACCTACCTACTCGTAAATTCGGTAGCAAAACTTGGAATCTTGTAGGCGAGGCGCGACGACGTGCTATCAATTTTATTGTTCTTCATTTTAAATCAAGACCTCAAGTACAGGCTGTCTCAAAAAGAAAAAAAATAATTCGCAAATGTATATTGCACGATATATGTATTTGTACTCGTGCAGCGCTTGTGCATAGCTAGTGTAACGACTATCTACAAAGTAAGGTGACCTAAATGATAAGATTATTTCAATACCCGCTACATAGGCACACATGTGCGAAGTGTGAGTGTGTGTGAATTTGCATCGGGTTCGCTCGTACAATGACATTGTTGACCTTGACTACCGCCTCGTATATCAGACACGCACACATACACAGTGTTGCAAGGAATGAGTGCCCCACAAATGTTATTAGTCTGAATAAAACATAAGAGCGTTTACACACGACTGAAACACTCAACTGCAGGAAAGAAATTATGTCCAGACAAATCTAGGTCTGAAATATAACAGATATTTGTAGGTTATCTATGGCTTAAATACTTTAATCCCGCCGTAAAAAAAACTTCTCTTAAAACGTATAAAAGAGAAAATCTTTAGATGCATCTGGTGCAATGTTGAAAAACAAATTGGGAGTTTATAAACTGCAATATAGGTCCACGACTGGTCGAATAGATACAGAACAGTTCAACACACGATAAGGCGCACAGCGACCAAGGCCAGGCGAACTGAATTATCACAAGTGCGATATAAACGAATACTCATAAATACATGTGAAATCATAGTAAGTACTTGCACGTATACTTTTACACTTTCATTTTGTTGTATTGCAACATTGATAGGTTTTTGATTCATGAAAAAAAATATCGCTGTCCGAACATGCTCTGTAAAAATAAAATGGATGCCGTTTCGTTCTTAATTTAAATGCTCTAGTGATGTGCTCTACTTAAAAGTGGTTGAATATCGATATTTAACTCATTTTTTTATTCGCATTGAACCTATTTTTCCAGCATTTCTGTTAAAAATAAGTTTAAGTAGTTAATTTCTTATTTTACACACCTAAGTAATGTGCTACGTAAGTAATGTCAAGTTAGCCTCATTAGAACGCGTGGGATATTGACACGAGGATGTTTAATCCAACCTGATGTCATCGTTAAGACAGATGTCAATGAATTAAAGCAATTTAATTAATAAACAATATTATTTACATTATACGACGCGGCGCTTTGTTTGAAATAATATTAGCATGGTTGTTATCCTTGTTCATTAGTAAGATGCTAGCTTTTGCCCGAGGCAGCGCCACGTGGAGAGCGGAAGTTTTCCTTAAAACTGCGGAATAATTTATATATAAAACTTGTCCACCCTAAATGTTAATTCTAAATATTAGTAAAAGAATTTTTGAAATCGGATAATTATGTAGTTTCGGATATTACCTACCGCGCGCGAACCTTCTAACTCTTTATAATTTTAGTGTAGAATATTAGACAAATATAAATCGTTGAGCTACTCGTGGTGTTGGCAAAAAATATAATTGTAACACAAGTCGAGATTTAATATTTTATCTATTATTGTCGGTTCAGGAATCAAACTTGTCATTTGTTTCATTTCATTATGGTAATTAGACGTGATTAGATTACCATGTCACATTATTCGACGCCAAACAATATTTGATGAAATTCCGCTTATTTCCGTATTGTTATAACGACTCATATGTCAACGTACTGGGTCACAAACAGGTTTTGACTTTTAATAGACATTAGCTACGTGTTTGAAACAATTACACAAGTTTTACTGTGAGAACAAAGTTCGTTCATCGTCATAACAGGCCGTCGCCCTCTGAATAACGTAACACTTTTGGAGTATACGTAAAATATAAAATAATAAAATTTCGATAAAAACTCATAAACGTACTGTAACAATCCTATGTATCATGTGAGATTTGGGTAACACCTCACTAAAAACGTCATTTGTTTTTCTTTACTTTTCAAGTTTGGAATTCCTATTTTTCACGATTCACGATTGCCAATTTTTCAAGCTTTTAGAATTAGAAATCATACTCACAAACTTGACAAAAAGATTTTATTTTACCTGTATTATGTACCTATACGATTCTTCATTCAACTCATAGGTATTAAACTAGAATTTGCGTGTGGCTAGAAAAGAATTACAAAGGTGTGGAGCGTTTGCGCATGCCTTGAATGGTTCACAAGTCCTGAGATTTAACCTCTACGATACAAGTATTAACACATTTTGTGTCACGTAAGCGCACTCACGCCTTATTTTAAAATGTGTGAAGCCACCGTCTAGTGTGAACGGACAAGGAGAAAAGTGGACTGTGCAGTTTTTACCAAACCAAGCTATAGTGATGCATTGTTCTTTGAGTTGTTGGTAAGCATTTGTGAAATAAAAATGTCTGTGGAAAATGTGTAGAAAAAAAAAAAACAAGATGGCAGCAATGATGGCAGCTTTGGTTTGGTTCTACTATAAATACTACCAGGTATGGTGTAGAACAAAAACATGATCGCAATGACGAGGAGAACAAGTGCCTTTCGGCTTCGGCCACGCGCCAAAATAACCGTGCTGCACTATTACGTTACTTGATGACAGTTCTAGTACTTTTATCCTGTGTTAGTATCTATATACAGGGTTATTTGTAAAACACCGACAACCTCTCAGGACTGTGTTACTAACATCATAATCAATAACTTTTGTTCTATGACTTTTAAAAATTCATCATATTTTAGTTCATCAAATTTTCGTATAAAAATAAAAATATTTAAATTGAAAGCTCTAAATGTTAAGAAATCTATGCGAAGCAAAAGAATTCGATAGTACAATTGTGAGGGGAGCGGGGCCAGGGCGGCGAGGGCCCGTAAAAGCGTTCAATTTAAATATTTTTTTTTTTTTTTATGAAAATTTGATGAACTAAAATATAATGAATTTTTAAAAGTCATAGAACAAAAGTTGTTGATTATGATGTTAGTAACACAGTCCTGAGAGGTTGTCGGTGTTTTACAAATAACCCTGAATATTCGTATGATGACGCGAACAGTATCGACTAATGATTTATAAGAAGTTTCGCCTTATCGCATCAAAGAAATGCTCGGTTATTGGGACAGATTGTGTTAGCACAGCACTCCATGTCTATTTGATATTGAATGACGTAAAATGTGATAGTAGATTGAGTAGTCTTGATTTGAATTGTTTCTACTCACGATTCTTCACAGATTTTATATTCTGAAATAAATTTTCTATAATCAACCCCAATAAAAATACAACTAAATTGGACTCTATTTTACTTGCTACAGTGCGTAAACGAGCATTTTATTCGACAGCTTTTTATATTCGCCATTACAAGAACAAGACCGAAATATACGCGTTATCAAAGCTAGAAATCACCGTGGTATAAAATAACTATGGCATAATAAATCTTGCTTTTAGTGAGGCAAATTGCACGGTTGGTATGTGCTAATAAATTCAAATAACAGGTTAAACTTGAATGGGGTTGTGCTGCAACAATACAAGGATCAAAAGATCATCGCCCTACGTGAGTGTGTCTTTGATTGACAATGCTTAAAGATACGCATTTTAACAACACAATGCTTGCTATACACTATGTACACAATGACATGGAGAGATTTCGCGTGACCGTTATGATCACTCGATTTAAATCGATATTCGTGAGATCCGGGATGTTCAGTTAAACAGTCACTTCACTACAACAATGCCAACTTTGTTAGAGTAAAATTAATCGAACAAAAGATGTTATCGATTAGAGAAATTTTTAAATTGATTACCTTGGAATGCTCATCTTTCAATTTAATTTCGTGCAATGATCTTTCGATCGATTATCGTTTTAGAACGCAATGAAATAAAATTATTATGAAGAAGTTTTATTACCTATGTTATTATAAAATATTGCTTTAATAAGCCTTGTATTGGAAAATAGAAAAAGAAAATAACGTATACGTGATGGTAGCATCAACCGTCGTCTTTGTAGCCGTTCATAACGATGACATTAAAGAATGATACGAACTCAACCATCCACAACTAATCTATGGCTATAAAAGTTCAACATAAAACACGAACTGGAATACAACTCACTATCATCTTTTTGAATCGCGGCCTTAAACATATCGGAATACAAAGGTACGAGTATAACTATAATAAAACGTTGTTTTACCAAGAAATTCAAACTCCAGTGATTTGTCCCAAGATACTCGATCTCAAAGATGGTTACAGCGGCCGCCTCAGTTGAGATAATAGAAGTAACAAGCGACGCGACGGCAGCGCCTGCGCACCCGAGCGAGACGCGCGCTCGACCGCATATCCGCCGCTATGCCTCTTCCTAGATTCACTTCAACGTCATTAGAAAAAAATCCTCTTTCTCTGCCTTTGTATTTCACTTTTCAACATAGATAATTATCCTTTAGAAACCTAATTAGCTCTGTTGTACCAGTTCAATTTTAACCAATAAGGGCGTAGTTCGTTCGTCGACTTTCGGCGAATCAGACTGTAAATAGGTTATATCTAACCAAAGCGAGCATAGGAAATACGTCCTTAGAGTCTGAACACTAAATTACGTTCTAGACTTGAGGAAACGACTGTCAGATGATTATTAGTACTCTTTAGTATTTACGTAATTATGGAGCACTTATAAACTAATGACATCAGAATGTGCAGTAATCGTGATACTTAGTGGCTTAAATTCTACATGGTAAACTATTTAAGGAACACTACATGATAACATCACGCCTGTAAACCCAAAAGAGTAAGGCAGAAATGTACTTCATAGTACCTACACCCACATTTCGCTAGTTTTGTTTAAGTTAATAGGGGGCAAGCCTATTGTCATCAACCGAGCACAAATCCATTAAGTCACATAACATTAAAATTATTTATACATCACGGACTCTATTTTACTACTTAGCATTATACTATCAAATTTAGAAAATTCGTGTGAGTTGATGTGACGCAGCCCGTTTTTAGGCATAAATTTATGCATATTATAATAACTGTCTAGTTAGGTTTTCAATCTGTTTGTAGTTTATTGACACCCAGTTAATATAAATATTAAAACTAAGTTAATAATAAAAAGTTAAAAGTAGTAAAAAGTTAATATTAAAACTACTTTTAATATTAACAGCGACCAGGGGGTCTAAAATGGCTGCTTTATCAGAATCATAAGATAAATCACGTTAAAAATTTAAAATTCTTAAAATGTACTCAATGGTCAGACCATAAACACCATTTTAAGAATTTTAAATTTTGATAAAGCAGCAATTTTAGGTCCTCAGTTCTCAGAATTTCGGCTATCGATGAAAAACTACATTAAGTTACGTAGGTAATTACATTTAACCCACTCCTAATTCGAGGGGTCCCTAACAATAAAATAGTCACGACTCTTATGAAAGCCGCGTGCTTAGGAAATAGGGGTCAGAAAGACCATTAGATAATACAGTCAAAGGGTTCCAAAAACGTTTTATTATTGAAAAATATATGACCCTCGCAAATGTTAGAAGCAGCTGCCGAGATTAATATTATTCTAACACTAAGCCCGGCTTAGAAGTAGTTAAAAGCGACCGAGTTGATCGGATTTGTACATATGCTAATTCTAAGACCAATTATAAATGGACGGAAACCTACATTATCGTATACATAAAATATTTATAAGCGTACCTATATTGAAGAATAATATCGCGTTACGTGATTGCTAATCGTTACATAACACGTTTTATTTAAATCAGATGAAGTCATAAGCTATCACCACGCTCCTCCAGTGGGTCGTTGACCCGTTTGATTAAGGAATCATCAATCAGGCATAGCTCAACGACTGAGAGGGTATCGCATTTCACACATTGAAAACGTTGGCTCGCAATCGTTATAAATGGGATTTTGGTGTCATAGTCTGCAATAGCTATAATAATATTCTAGTGGTATTATTGAAACCATTACACGTCATACAGTGCAAACAAGTATCAGCAGGCCTAGCCAAGTTACAAACGATTCGTATCATATCATATCGTGGTCAAAACAAGCAAATAAAAACTTCGTAGACAAGTTTACATCGGTTAAGATGATAGAATGAAATGTATTCGTTTCTACAATCGTGATTGCTTCATCCCATATAAATCGTAGCCAGCTTACAGTTTTGACTGAACTTAAAAGTTTCTACTCGTTTGTTTCGACCACGTGACTTAACGTTGAAATGATGTCATTCCCATACATTTGGGTAGTTTTGTATTATCGTTAACGATCATAGATTGTCAACTTGGCTAAGCCTACTGCTCTACCAACCAGGATTTGACTTCTGGGCATTCTCGTTCCATCATAGACCTCATCCATCGCTTTCTATCAGGCGTGATCGAGGTTAAAACAGCAGGCCCATTTTGTAATAAAAAAAGACTGAGGAGAAATGAGACTGAATAATAAATTCTGAACAACAAAGAGTAGGTATTAATTAATCACATTTACCAACTAAAGAAGGTTATTCAAAATTAATCAGTTTTATAATCTGTCGTGTTCTAAGTTTTTGCGTCCAGCTGTCAAATCGGCAAGGTCCCACCGAGATCCGTAACCCTTTCGCTGCGATAAAACAAACGCTTTATTCAAATTGAGAAACAAATGATTTCCGGCTAAGTGAACTGTGTATATTTAGTGGCATGAAATAATTAGTGCCGTGTACTACACTGGCTGACTTCTCGACTATTTATATGCGACGTGTCAAAAAACGGCTGTGACCTTGGCGCCCCCACGCGGACGCCGCAATACATTCACCTCAGGTGAGGCCCGTGGGGTTCTACTGCTGTACCCTACGTTTATTTTGCAATTTATTTCGTAACTGTCGATGATATAAATCATTCTTTAACTGGTACCTTTAAGGTGGATGCTCCAGGGTAGCCTGCCAAACATAAAAATTTTCTTACGTTTTTTGCAATTTGCAGGCCAGTGCTAGGTTGTATGTTTTTTTTTTTCATTTATCAGTCAATGTTTTTTTTTTTTACTTTTTCAAGGTCAAAGTCATTCTTCAACCTTTATTATTATTAAATCATTTATTTCGAGCAACAAGACTTTATGAACTTGGAGGGTTGTATTGATGATTTTGATGATTATAATTCGGTAACTACATACGTCTTACAGTCGCAAACAAATTTTAATCATCATACAACCTAGCACTAGCCTGGAAATTGCAAAAAACGTAAGAAGAAAATTTGAATTTCGCGGGCTACCCTGACGCTTTCACCTTAAGGCGACTATAGTAGGGCTATTACGTATCTCTGTTGACAGCTCGAAATGATAGTAACTGGGCTCAGTGTCCATTAATTAACGGTCAAAAGGTTAGTTTCGTATTATGTATGACCCTGTTAGTCACCGTAAAGTGATATCCACTCAGTGTGATACGTAATACCAATATTATGACATTCACGGTTATCATCAAAGGTCGGTGTACAACCGAAGCTTGATAGTCACTGGATATCAGAAAGATACGTATTAGCATTGCAGGAACTAAACGCGAGTTTTATAATGCATGAAAGTAGGTATATGATTCACTGCAATAACAAAACCAGAAAAATATATGATATTCTTTAGGATATATGCTAGTGTGATATTGTTTTGGAAACTTATTACAATTAATTTTACTCGATAAAAAAAATCACGAACGAACTCGAACTTATCTCAAAAAATTTCTTTTAACGAGTAAAAACCATACAAAAATACATGCGATCATTCTGTTTGTTTGGCAAATAATTCTAAAAGCAACATATTAGCATCATAGTGTTTTATTTTTTTAGTCCAATCAATGGATTTTTTGTAAATCGATCGAAACCACTCATTTCGCACTATTCGGCCCGCAGTGACTGACGTAACAACCACTTTGTAGTGCAAGCTGATTAGAACATAAGTTTAACAGTATATCAAACGAAGTTTGAACCACCACAAATAGAGTTACTAATTTAGCTCCTGTAGTCCCCTTAACAAGAGCCGCAGAACATTTCTTTAAACGTTTCAAAACCTAATGCTTCCATAAAGTTTAACACAATTATGCCATGCAGCTCAACATCATAATGTGATTCCAGTTTGAAGTTTACTGTGTAGCAGACAAACTATAAAATATTCCTCCACCTCCAAGGTGAATGAATGGGATTCGTTTGGCCTTTCAAAAGAGACAAAACACCGAATGATTCGGATCGCTTACTATTGAATTACAAGAACGTTGATTGACCCAGTTCATTTCTTACAGATGAATAGGCATCAAGGTGTTAAGTGTTAATAGAACCTTTTACGTCATCTTGCTTAGCCAACTATTTGACTTTGTAGCGGGAAAAAAACATAAAAAACTCCTTTGAAATCAAATCTTTCCAAATAACAAAGGAATTGTTTAATAAAGAAGCGATGATTGAGGGTGTAAACAATTAATATTACTTACTGAGATAAAAATATTGTATTGTTACCTAATGGATTTATTACAAAAAGGTACTTAAAGTACGGTTAAAAGTAATAAATTGGATAATGAATTCTTTTCAATGGATCCAACCAATTTCTACGGGATCTTTTCAATTTAGGAGTCGGAGTTTTAAAGAAGAATAGAGAATATAATGTACCTACGCCAACCTTATACCGGATTAATTTAGAAATTAAGTGATTATTTTCTTTATAAATTAGTAATTAGAAACATTACTTGTTATAAACAAATAATTACTAGGCTTTTATGAAGTTTAGGCGGTACTTGGAATACTATTTAAAACACAGAAAATTACTTAAGTGGTTAGAAATTATTTTTACTTGAAATTTTGACAGTATGGCATTGACCCGATATTAGATTATTCTGAAGGAAAAACGAGCTAGGTAGTTACTTATTCTTGGTTTATAACCAAGCTTAATTTTTCTGGGCATGTTAAACTTGATGGATTGGCCAGCTAGCGCTTTAATGACGAAGTATAGCGTTATTATTCACTGAAATCGAATTTAGTAACAACAGTATTATGAGCCGAAGGAATAAATCATTTTTCACGAAATTATTACAGACCCAAGTCGAATGCTGTAAGTGTTAAGCTCAGACCAAATAAAAAAGTTAAAACGGAACTCTGCGAACAGAGTAGTGAGGCCGGTTTTACAAACATGTGTGCATTTATTGAGACGAAGTTTCATTGTAGTTTGGTGTAAATGTGTGCGTGTGAGCGTGTATGCACAGAGCGAGACGTAGTTTTGCGCTGGCCTCACTTTATTGTTCGCAGCGCTATGTCTTGGTTTTTTATTTGGTCTGAGGTGTAAACTGTTAGGTAACATTTTTTAAATACCGTTTGGTTATGAAGTGAAGTGAGATCAAAATAAGTACGAAATGGAGTTAACAGAACGAGGAAAGACGTAAAAACAGTCATCCCCAATAAAAAGGCCCGCATGCATACACGTCATTTGAAGTAAATGCGTCAATAAAACTTACTCTGAAGCCTCGGCTAATAGTCACATCAGAGATAACTGTAGCATGCGGGCTGTTACCATATAAAATATCTCAGAACGCTTCAATAAGAGAAGGAAAATATCTGGGACTGACAGAGCAGGCGGAAACGTTCCTTAAACAATTGTTAAACTTTAATTAACCCGACACACAGGGGTTAACATCTGGCTACAGGCGACAGCAGTATTGCTACCTCCCTAAAGTTACAACGTAGAAAATAAAAGCCATCAGAATAATCTTTCTTACAAAGAACAAATTTCAAAAAATGTAAGCTTTGAAAATGCATGATGACATCAATGTGTGCCAATTAACACGGACATCATGTACAAATAAGCAGTGTTTTCGAGGAAGGACATTGAGCAACTCTGCCAAACTCGGAAGAGACCCTGGCGAGCTCGAAATAGCAAAGCAAACAATCTAATCTAACCACAAGTACCTGACAATACCTCTGAGTAATGTGCCACAAACATTATTCAGGGTGTTAAAACATTTTCGACAATCTAGAATCTCAAAAAAAAACAAAGCGAAAAACAGCCAGCTTTGCGTCAAAAGTTCAAAACAGTTGACCACTTTGATGAACAGCAAGACTATTTGGTTGGTTAGAATAAAACTGCTGAAAAGTAGTAACCAGGCGCTTTCACAGTATAAGAATCTGACTAAAGACTTCTGTCTCATGAATGCCTGAGCACAGCCTAAATTATCCCAAACTTATTGTCACTTCAATAAACTACTAATTTTCTAGAGAGCTGATTCTGAATAGTTAATTAAGAAACATTAGCAATTATCGAGATATGTACCACGTACGTGAAACTTGAATTTATCGCATGGCCGCGCATTGAAGAAAGTGGAAATCTGTAAGGGGTGACGATTTTACACTATCGCTTGTGTTTTCCAGGCAAATCTGGTTGTAATAAAGTAAACTTTCCAGTGAAATGTTTAATTTCTACAGCCAATGCGGTTATGGGGTTCAGAGATATATATAGTTTTATGACTTAATCATCAAGAAGAATATTGAAGTTTTCGATCGGATACGGAAGAAAGGAGTTATTATTTAGTTGATTTATATACGGTTTGATGTATATTCTATCTACTAGACGTCCATTTGAGCCCTTTCAAATGAAACAAACAGACTTCATATCGTTTACAGCGTCGAAACTGCGAAGTGCAGCGTCGTAACTGCGAAGTGCAATCGATTGCTTCACATTCAGAGATCACATTTTGCCTTACCTTTTATTGGTAACATCTTCACATATAGTTAGTTAAAGTATATCATGTGCATACGTGCCTTGTCAGGCGATGCGATTTACCATCAGAAGTAGTCTTGAAACCGGTTGGACCGGCGCGGCCGTGGTCGCTTCGACGAACCTCCACAGCAACCAGCTCTCTTAAATTGTTTAATACAGTATTTCTTAGCAAATTGAAATAATTTCAACACTCACTGTGTTCGCTCTTTATTAAGATATTTTTCGTGTAGCCTGCCACAAAGATTAACAAACTTAAGTCACTCTACGGTCTCAAGATATAAAAGTATTTTTGTTACTACTTTTAGTATCTCAAGGTTTTAAAGAATATAAATTTGTGGCGAGACATACGGACAGCCGAACTCGTGTTTTCAATGGCTGCACTTGCAGAATACTAAGTAG
The DNA here is from genome assembly GCA_963853795.1 of Xestia rhomboidea. Taxonomy (NCBI): domain Eukaryota; kingdom Metazoa; phylum Arthropoda; class Insecta; order Lepidoptera; family Noctuidae; genus Xestia; species Xestia rhomboidea. Next base: position 7,682,865 of record OY970767.1, on the reverse strand, counting down.
ATACTTATTTACAAAATTCTTATAAGAACGTTAGGAATTAGTTTTGTTTTGGAACATTCTTTTGTCTTGTTATTTTTGTAAATAGCTTTGTTACAAGAATAGATTATTTTACTTGTTGGCTGAGAGGGTGCGGCCCTCTTTTCGTCCCTCCGCCTTCCCATTTGCCTCCCTCGGCGATTGATGATAGATCAAACATATACTTGCAGCTCTAGTAATATTTTCTATTCGTGTTACATCCTTGAAGGTAATTTAGTGTTTTGTAAAGTCATATAATTGTCGCTATATTACTCATCTTTAGATGCATCTGAGCACTATGACGCAAGATCCGTGCAATGTTATGATTTAGAAACTAGTGACTAATGCGATTTGAGTTACGAGGTCAATTTTTGAAAATTATAGCCATCAAATCAGAACAATGCGAAATCGGCACAGATTGTGAATCATATTGTTTTTGTGTGCTTAATAACTTCTACAAAGTAACATTGTCAGCCGTATTTTATTGAATGGAACATTTATTTTTAGTGAGAATTAGTTTTAGGTATTGCTGTCTCAAATATTTTTAACTATTCCTAAATAGGTAACTTGGGTATGACAAGAACCGCTGTTAATAGTAATAATAGGTAGAACAATATAAGATTAGTAATAATACAAATTATTATTGTTTGATCGAATGCATGGCTCTAGCGTAGGTACCTTTTCTAGCAATCAATTGAATTCTTTTAAGAATGTCGCAAGAAAACCAATTTCACATGCGACATTCATAGTAAATTTTCCATGGCAACCTTCAATTTGTACAGAGTCGCGATAAGAATTACTCATACCAGTGCTGATCCTCCTACACGCCATAGACGCTAATCAAATAGCAAGACGTAAACTATTGTTTACTAAGAAACTGTACTAATTAACGCAATAAGAACCTTTGTGGGAAACAACAGGAAAGTTTTTTTAATGAAGCTAGAAAACTAGTGAACTTACAACTTATTCAAGTCGTAGGTATTTTGGTTTCGATGGGGAATAACGACTTCCTCATTAAATTTGCACTTAGTGCACCGCACCTGGGTGTCCCTGTTACTAATTCAATATCTACGCGTACGTACTAGGTAAGTACCTGCTCGTTTAAATAGATACTCGCGTATTTTTAGCCGCGCGCCCACAGTCTATCATTCCTAGATTAGTCAGACGAACACTCGCACATGCAAATGTATTGTTATGGTGGTGTAATAAAATGCAATCAACATCGGTTACCTACTTGTCTATTTATTAGATTATTCATTGAAAACCTACTTACTTATATAATACGCACCACCTCGTATTTTAAAATAAACTTGTCTAATTTGTTTCTTTCTGTACCACTTGGACTCCGTAAAACGCATAAAATGCTCAACGTGTTATCTTAGATGCTAGTACAATACTATAAAACATGATAACCCTCCATTCGTCGAACTGAATGTAGGTAAACAAAACGATTGTGATTGTTGTAAGGGCAAGGAGACATCGGCTCGTAGCGGCCGGTCAAGGTATCCGGGCCAAAGGTCGATGACAGCCGTGGCTCGCGAACGACCGCCGAGCGCTACGCTTGCCGCCAAAAAATACGCTAACTTTTTTGCATGTTAAATTACAATTATTATTCAAAACAAAAATATCTTCGCCTTAATCCCTTTTTATTTTTAGTTTTTTTTTTCAAACTAACCTGATGACATCGACTCATTTTCTGATTTCGGTGTTGTCGGGGGCATTGGTAACGGCATCGACGGTAAAGGTTGAGTTTGCTGTGGCTGTTGCTGCTGGGGCGGTTGCTGCTGCTGCTCCATGGTGCAGGTGCCCAGCGACTGCGCCATGCTGTACGTGATGCCATCATCGTAGCCCCACAGCTCCAGGCCGCCGTACTCGGGCGACGCGAGCGACTCCGGGGACATCACCATAGCCGGCGGCAGGCCGAGCGCGGAAGACGACGTCACCTCAGACGAGCTCTCCTCGAGCATTCGCAGCGTCTGGAATCCTCCGTTGTTATACCAGCGGCGTCTCATGTCTGCGAGCGTGTCACACGCTCCGGTATCCACGAGCGCCGAGGGACATCCTCCGACGAAGGCTTTCACTTCACTTTTTCCTCGCACTAAACTATCTAAACGCGACTCTATGCACCATTCGTCTACGCAACGTTCAAACCGAAACGAATCGCTATCCACTGTCTCGACTTTTGTGCAATCCAATAGGACTCGGAAGTCTCGTTCGAGCGGCGACAACTTTTTCTAGTCACAACACAATCCGAGCAACAGGTGAGAAGAGCACGCGAGTCCCACGAGTTCGTCCGATGATGTGGAGACGGGGTTAACGCGTTGTTCGAGCAGTAAAAACAAGTACGTTGCGCGCGCGCGACCGTCGTCAGCGGAGTACGTAGAGCGAGCGAACGAACGAGCGACGCGGCCGCTCTCACTACTCACTGCCACGGTCGGCGTGACGTCACGTCCCCCGCGCCCCGCGCCGCCCGCCGCCGGCCCCCGCGCGCAACCGTGGCACAGAAAGTCAAGCCACCGGCGACAGAATGTAGCGCGCCGATAAAACACCCTCAATTTATGAAGACTCGTTCTATCAAAACAACTTCGTTGTTTGTTACGCAACTTTTGAACTTGAGAAAGTTATTTGCGAAATTATCTAATGGTAAACATTCCTGGTTTCCTGTTTATCCGTTGGTGTCGCTAGGTGTTTGTTTATTTGGACATGTACCTAGTCACCGACTTACTAGCTATGATGCAGCTATTACCCTGAATAAATAATCAGTTCTACTACACGATCTAGTACCTAGGATAAGCGGCATAGTTATTTAAAACATAAACACTGAAGGAATTAAAGCAGATCTTATACAATATTATAATGTCATGCTAATGTAGCTATGTAACCTCAAAGTCACTAGTGCATTTTAAATGCTAGCACGTAGAGGCTTCGTTCATTATCCATTTATTTGTGTGCGATTATGACTACACTGTATCCACGGTTAGGTAGGTAGGTATTATATGTACGGTTACCTAGACAGCCAACAGGTAAGTAGGTATGTTATTAATCATAATTATAAACCTAGACCCATTTAGCAGACGCCCTTAATAGAAAGATAAACGTAGCGAAGGTTTGTTTTGCTAGACGTGTGACACATTGACACGAATCACTCTGATGTCCTCCACCGAAAAATGGAACGACGACCTAAATTGCAGCATTCAGGTTATCAGACTCTGGGGCTGTACGAAGGTGTGGCGATCATTTTTATCTGCACGGCCGCGGCGATAGCATTGGTTTGTTTAGATTACATTTCGTTGCGTGTTTCGCGTGCACTGTGGTGGGATTTCGTGCGAGCAACGATGTATAACGATTTGTTTGGGACTTTGGGTATCGTCACCGGCTAGATAAGATTAGAAGTAAGAATGACGAGTGAGCCATGATTATAGCGAACGTTCAGCGTCACAGCATCACGTGGCACGGAGCGTTGACCCGCCATGTTTTGGAAATACACCGCCATTGCCGTGCCCAACGTATCCGTCATGCAATAAAAAAAAAAACTATTTATCTGCATACGCTATGTTTAAAATTAATAATTTATTATTTTTGTTTAGCACCCATTTAGTGCGGGAATACGTAGGTGTGGGGCGATTTGTCTATTTCGCTTGTTGATTTATTTTTAAAAAGATAGACGACTAAGCGGTCTGGAATATTTTAAATAGCTACCGCATTTTTGCTATGATTCGGCAATTTCGTTCATAATGAAGATGGAAAGGCTTATTCTACATTCTCCCTGAGGCGCTTCGACCAAATCGAAGCTATAAAATTGAGGTAGTTTCGAAATTACATTTTTATTTATTCGATTTAACATGTCCAATGAGAGTGATCGGTCTATGTGGTAACACCTACCTATAATATTCACATACTTACGTCATTCTATTGCTTATATTTATTTGCTCTTCCTAATAAATTATCTTCACTTTATTTGAGCTGTTTGGGGTTAAAACACAAGGGCCATGGAGTCCAAGTGCCCCAACTAGTACCTATTTCGGGAAATCATCAAGCGGTTGGTCGACTTTTCACGTGACCAGAGGACGGGCCCTATATTTTGGCCAATGAATCAGCATTGCCATCCAACGTGGCAATGCTGCCAGCCTTCTGGGGGTCTAAAATGGCCGCTTTAGCAGAATCTTAAATAAATCACGTCAAAAATGTAAAATTCTTAAAATGGACTTTATGGTTATCACCATACAGTCCATATTAAGAATTTAATTTTTCGTGATACGTATTTTGATTCTGCTAATTGAGGCCATTTTAGGCCCCCTGGGCACTTTTACTGTTGACAGCGATGTTGGCGAATCTTCTGACGCCCTGTAACCCTTTTTTAATAAGTACTTGTACATTTTTTTATTACTATTCTGTGTGTAAATAATGTAAATAATACTGTTATCTTCACTTTTATCAAATATCATAATTCACTAAACAGGTACCTACATAAGAAGTAACAACAATGGTAGGGTTGCCATCTACGTAGGTACCTACCTACTATTTTATCTTTTTACATCCGATACTAAGCGTCTACTGTAGATTGGTAAATGACTAGCGATTTTGTTTGTAGCTATCCGATTTGAAACATTTGGTCATGATTTTGTACAATTGTGTACAGCGGTATTAAGGAAAATTTAAAAAAGTTTTTTCATTTTTATTTAGTAAGAAAACTGCGTAAAGTACAGCCTGCGAGTAAATTCATAATATAACTGCTAGGAGTAGAGGAATTTGAATGTGCTTCAAGAGGAAGTCAAGATCAAAATTGAATGATACATTTGTGTATTTAGTAGCAACCGAACCGACTCACAATATTATCAGTATCACAAAATATAGCGACAGAAAAAAACAAGATCGGAAACCTGCATTTCATCTTCGAGGCATCGCTTTACCAAAACGAAAAACGACCGCATTCACTTACTGGAGGTAGCCGGCAGCCTCATTTGGAAAACAAACAAAAATCACGAACGGCCGATGTCGTTTTTCCTCGCCTGTACCGTGCAAAGTGTTTGTACAGTAAAGTCGTGAGCTCCAATCGTGCGTGCAGTAAAATGCTCGAATGCTCGATTGGTTCCTGTACCCCCCTCCGCCCACCAAGTCGTCCTCTTTGCCGAATTGTAGCAACCTTGCCGACCAATTGGTACAGAACGGCCTATTTAAAAATATTTTAAATAGCTCTGCTCGAAGTGTAAAAATCTCGTTTTAATTCAAGGAGAAAAATTAAGACATTCGAAAAGTTCATCAAGAGGTTCCCCGTTCTCGGAGCAAGCCAAGTTTAGAACAGTCTTCTGGACGAAGCACTAACTATCAATATTATAGTAGTAGTACTTAGAAAGCAGGTAAGCATGAGCTTACTGCCTCAACAATCTACATACTTACATTGTGCAACTTTATGAACTTTTAAGCCTCTCAGCCTCAAAATGTATGCCAAACGTTTTCCAAGCAGTGCTTTGGCACTGATTGTGGCATTCCTGATCTGGCAGGGATTACTAGCCTCATTCCTTGCACCGCTTTACATTGTTTAGTCACTGCAAAGTTGTGGGGTGTTGTAATGCGCAAGAACCAATAGATATGACCTGTTCTTGATCGTATACAATTGACTTCATAGCTAGAGGCTTCTGTTTTTGTGATTCTCTACTAGATTTTGCACGCCGCCGCCGCTTCGCTCCCGTTATGGTCGGTAATAATCACACAGGTACGTTTTAATAAAGTCTATGACACTCGGGGATAATGTAGCTTCCCATTCGTGAAAGAAATTTCGAAATTGGATCAGTAGTTCCGGAGATTTCCCTCTCCATCTAAACTTACAAATAAACATACTTTATAATATTATTAAGTACTAGCGGACGTCACGTTCCCGTAGGAGTACGGGGATAAAATATAGCCTATGTTACTCGCTGGTAATATAGCTGTCCATTGCTGAAATATTTTTTCAAATCGGTCCAGTAGTTTTTAAGTTTATTCGTTACATTATAATTAGTATAGATAAAGATTTATAATTTTAGTATAGATAGAAGTATAGATAAGTACGGTAGATCTCTTCAACACTGTCAATTTTAAGCCAATCAATTATATATTTCTGGATATTTCCCATTAATCATCGCGTTCCATTGTTTAAGTCCAAGTCGGAACGCTTGGTATTCCACTTCAATATGAATCCAATCGAGATTTATGATAAAGGAGTCAATTTTATACTTCGCTAATTACATACCGGTAAAGGTACGCGGCATACTTTTTGTAATTTTCTCATCAATAGCATCGATTGTCAAGAATTGCAAAACCAAGGAGGTGTAGCTAACGATATTCTACCTCTTTAGCTTCATCGACAGAAAAACTTGCACGGTCTGAAACGTATTCCAGCGGCGATTCGACACAGCCTTGTCTCTGTATTCCGGTACGTAGCTAGCTCTGCTCGAGTGTTGCCATTTTTTGCTCTTAGCTTTTCCATTAAATGTAAATTAGAGATGAAATTGATCGATCTCAGTCCTGGCGTCAAGGTTGCCAGAGATAACAACTTGTCACTGTGAACTTGTGAAGTGACGTCATCTTCGCAGGTTTTTCGTTAAAATTACCTGCTCAGTCGTTTAGTTTGTTTTCTTCAACGCCTTTTACATCTTGTTGGAATCCATTTTTAAATCTGTTATAATCAAAAGCTTTTATAGTTATCACATAAATTTATCGCTAATGGCTAATACTTTTCTGGTAATCTTGTTGGCCAATTCAAGTTTTTAATGATATTCATCGAAAAAAAATAAACTTTTGTTTTCTTTTATGTTTGGCTACCATTAGTTGGTATGTACAGATTTATAAATGGCGAGTTTTACGTACCGAGGAATGATTAATATAGCCGAAAGTTGGCTGTATGCCATCAAGCCTTTGTTGTGGCTTTCGCGAGAAAGATGGAAAACATCAAATACAAATTAAATATTTGTACTTGTAGCCTTCCCTTTGAAACCTTGTGTAAACGTATTCACAATACCTTTGTTACTAACATCTATGCCCTTCTGTTCCTTGTTTGTTCTTACCTGGAACAAAAAACAAAATAAATAAGTAAGTTCAAAAGTCAACATTTTGTTAAAAAAATATCGTCTCTATGGTTTTTATTCGCGTTGCTCTGTCCGAGTCAACTTGAAACTTATGCCATTTCGTGATCATAATAACAAGAAAGCTGATTTATCGAGTAAGATCTGCAAAGGATTCAGAATGTCTAAGTGTGGCTTTCTCGGTAGAGCGCACTTGAGGTAAACCAACGAGTTTGAGGAGCTGTCGACTGGTTGAGCTTTGTTCGAGTTATAGCACCATTTAGAGCCGGCTGGATAGGCGTCGTTGTCGTGTTTTTACTAGCGATGTGCAGGCGCATAAAAAGTGGCCGCGGCGGAATGGTCCGAGCAAGCGCAATTAAGACCAAGGTCTCCGGGTTATCAAACCCGTGTCGGCGATTCGCGATGCCGGCCGCACCTCGCTGCGGTCGCAAAAAAAATGTAGCGAATAATGAAGTCGATGGTATTAAAAGATAATAGCAGGGTTAACACGCCGGCTGCATAGCTTTAACTGCCCACGTCGCACCGGCCATTCGTTCAGCATTACCGCGACATAATAAGACGACAGCCGCGCCTAGACATCTCATTCCTCTCCGGCCGCGTTATTACCTTTAATGTGGCCGGATTCGGGTATGCGGGCGCCGGCAATGCTAATGCGGAGCCATTCTGGTACAAGCTACTATTTATGGCTGTTTATAACGCAAAATAATACAGGAGTTTCCGAAGACGCGTAGTGGGTCAGTGAATGGTTCTGGCCGCGAGCCATGCTAGCTACTGGAGGAAGTCAAGGCTACGATGCGTCTATTGCATACGCAATGCTAAATCCTGTTCGTTGACTCCTATGCACTTGACAGCGACTGATGTCATTCGCACCAATGTGACCTGCTAAGGAACCATGTTACCGTTCCTCGCAATCACACGAACACTTACATAATGCAACCTAGACAATGTTAACCGGCGTTAAGTAAACTTGGACTGTTTGTGTAAAGCCTTGGCTTTACTTTCGCTTGCATGCATTTCGCAGTGCGCTGCTCAAGTATTCGCATTTGAATGAGCCTAGAAATGTGTGCAAAAGGAAAATAGAACCTTATACTTGTTAGCAGAAGTTCTTCCTTACAGTGTCAAGTGATTTAGTGTAAGTCGTTCTTGGTATATTGCTTTCATACTATCATTTACGTGATGTAACTATTGAGTCCGACTAGTGATATGAAATTGCGAGTTGGATCGAGACCCGCCGGTTTCCGACGCATTGTAGTCCCTGGGAATGGCCTACGAGGTATTGATGCGTGCATTGTGCCAATTACTGCTGGGGTGCTTAAACACAGAAATAGCTAACCGTGATTTCTGATTACCTAGTACCTACCTTTAACTATTTACGATCACGATTGCACAAATATTCGAAGATATATCAGATTGCTCTCGACGTCTGCCAACGCCAAAACGGCGGTTTGTAATGTCAGCCAGTTACCGTGATGGAAAAGGATATTTCTAATTTGGAAATTCGTACAATATCCTGTTTTGACACCGCAGCATGCTTAAACGGATATTAATCATGATTAAAGTCAGCAAAATGTAATAATTGGGTCCGGCAGAGCTTTACGAGCTTATTTACGAGTTCAGCGCGAGAACGTTTTTTATTTTCGTAAAAAAGCAAACTTGATGTGAATTATCGATGTTTGTTTTAGGTATTTGTGCAGGCTTATTACGAGTTTACGTAAACACCCGTTGTCAGGATATTAACGGTATTAGAACCTACCGAAATTAAGGCTGTAAATTATAGAACAGTTTGGAGAGATGAAGGAACCCCCAATTTCAATGTGGCCTTATTTATGTTGCTGGCTATAAAATTGGCAAAGCACGAAGTTTATTTTTAGCGCTTTCGCCACTCTTGCAAAAAGTTACTCCAACACTTTGTAAAATAAAATTGTAGACCTAGTTACTGCACTGAATCATCGCCGTCATAGTAATATGACCCATTCTCTCCATTTCTGATGAAAAGAACACCAAATAAAGTACAATAGTGTTTACTGGAATCAAACAGCAATTGGGTCACAGAAGCTACGATGCACCGGCGTGGCTGACCGTTGCTCGGTGCGCGTGAGTCGACTGCCGATGCAGGCGCACTCGTTGCGTAATGCATTGTCTTCGCTACTGGTAATATTAGGTGCGATGACACAACGATAACATGCATTTGGGTCGTTTCTGTTGCTAAGGAGGCTTATTTAGCAATTTTCTTTCAGACAGGTTAGTATGAAAATAAAACAGATGACGGCTAGGCCGCAAGAGTTTAAATTAAGTAGCTCTGAAAATATTCCCATCAGAATTATCGTGGACAGCAATTATTCACGATCACAGCGGAACAATAAGATTGCGAGACTGTTTTTCTTTCTTTTTAATTCTAGAAAAACTACCTATTTATTTTTCTGACATGAGCCGTGTCGACTGTCAGAGAAAACGTTGACTCCGTGTAGAGGAGTGGCTTATGCCAAAAAGCGCAAAGTTGCGGGTTATAATAGTACCGGAATGACAGCCTGTGTCGTCTACCACTTCCTTGCCAACTTTGTAATTAGAAAAAAAAAAAAACTCGCCACCACATTTAAAAATATTATATGACATGTGGGAAGTTGGATAATTTGCACGTTTGCTTTAATTACTTTGAGATCATAGTTTGTATTTAGATCATTCCACCAGATGTCATGCAACTGTTCGTAGTGGAGCGGCCTCTAAAGCCCGAGGGCTCTTATATAACGTTGTAACAGTCAGTTTCATGTTCTAATATCGGTAAGGACGAATTACACAATAAAAATGTTATTCAGAGCAAATAAACTTCCGCGGTAATCAAACGAGGTTTAATTTGCGAAGGCAAAATAATTGCAGTGAGCTAGTCAGACATCAGTCCAGACCACCGCGAATAACATTGGTAGCAGCACAAATTGAAGGTAATTATATCTAATTGCGAGTCACGGTCATGGCCAATAAGCACCAATAAGCAATAACATGGGAAGGTAGAGCGAAGGTCTGTCGTTTCCTCAACTAAGTTATTATATCACCGTGTGCATATCTCGTGTCGAACACTCATTGTTCTACTTTGTTCTCCACGCAGATGGATGGGTCGCCTTGCTCATAAATCCACGAAAAGCGATGACGACAATGTGCAAACAAGTATGAAATAAGATCTACATCTTTGATATACACTTCAAACGGATTCATACGAGGCAGCATGCATTCACGAAGCAACATTTGTTTTCAAGGAGCAACAGCATTTCATTCACCCGTGCTAGTAACTCTTGAGTAATTTATGTAGCCAGCAGTGTTGAGAATTCCATATAACCTATTAAGGCGATTGCCAACAAACGGTCTACCGATAGTCACCTATGAGAGCTTGCCCTAGTTGTGCTGGAACAACGCCAAGGCCTTGTCTAGTCATGGCTTTGGCTATTCGCAAATATCTCAATCCGTACGAGTATTCATATCTTAATTCCATAAATACAAACTGCAGAGAGGCGCTTCTAAGTGAGTTTCATAAATGATGTAATTTAAATATGGCTAGCGCCAGTGCCAGTACAATTTGAATAGCAGAACCAGTCGGGCTCGTTCTTGTTTACACAAGCTTAGAACGAGAAAGTTGTAGACGTAAAAAGAAAACTACAATAACATTTTCAGTCACGTATGAAGCCAAAAGTAACGTTCATAGTTCCCAATAACTCAATCAGAACGTTGCGTACAACGCGAAAAATATCAAAATAGTGCATTTAGTTAGCGTGGAGTGTTGTGGCGTGAGTGCGCTTGTTGCCCGGGTTCACGGGCACGTCCTGCCGTATTTATAGCATCGTAACTTGCACCAATGATCGGTGGACGGCAACAAAACCGGCTATATTACCGGCAGGCCTATTGTTCGTGTTAGGAATAAAAGTGGAATAGTCGCAAAGGCTCGCGTCGCCAATAAGTGCACTTGTTTTAACTTCTCTTCTGATTCGTATTGGTAAAGTAATAATACGTGAGCTTTACTGCCGCATTGCGTTGCATACAACTGATATTTCCTATATCGGCTATCGTAGATGTTTTGTGTCATAATCATAACAGGGCCGTTTGATCGCGACTGTGCGCGAAAAACTTCAGTAACGTTTTAATTGTAAGATTTATTAGTTCACGAATTGCGAGATGTCGTCGAACTGCAATTTATTGGTTGTGAATGTATAAGAGAGACTTGTAATTACGGACGACCATAAACAAGCCGCGATGGCGAACGAAACCTTTTGACTTTTAATTATTGAACAGAACCGACATAGCTCAGTTCGAGAGCTGGCTCGCAGCTCGGGGTGCTGCCCTTTAATAAAGTCTTGTAAATCATTTTGCCAGACGCTTCATTCACCCAATACGAAATCAAGATAAAATTGTTGCCGTTCTTAAATATTCAGCTGACGCAGAGAATCGCTGCATTTATTTACGGTCGAGTATCGTTGTATCTTGCCTCTGTTAGTACCGTTAATATTTCTCCTCTTTGAGACATTTTTAACCGACTTCAAAAAAAGGAGGAGGTTTCTCAATTCGGCCGTACTTATTTTTTTTTGTTTGCGGATAACTTGTCGTTTATGAACCGATTTTGATGATTCTTTTTTTTTTCAACTATAATATTAACGACATTAAATACTGCCAAGTGACGGCCCTCGAGGCGTAAGTTTTATCAACCGTTGGTTATTGTTATGAATGAAATGGCATTTATTGTATGCACCGCCAGTTGTAGTGGCCAATCAGCGTAGTTTATCATGCAACAAAATAATAAATTGTTCCCCCCGCAGCAACTTGTAGTTACACTGGCGGACCATGTCCAGGGTTGATGTCGACTTTTTACTGAAGCTTTTATATGCGCTTTAGCTCTCTGACATTTAAACGGCCACCTATCACCATAATTACTTGCCATAACATCTCCTGTCTTTGTCTTGTCCATGGTCTACAGTTTTCTGTCCTTGTCTAGCGTCTAGCTTCTAAATAATTAGTCGGTGCTGTTAAATACTAACTCGGGTTACTCAGGTATTGCATTATAACTTTGATCGTTATAGTAGTCTTAGTGCACCTGGGCCTAATGCATCCGTAATGCAGGAAACGTCATTTCATTCTTGTTAGTATAAATTATGTGTTATAAATTTTGAATGTTAGGCGGTACGGGAAATTAAATAACATTAGGGCTTTTGAAATGTTGTTTTCGACATGTGTGAGTTATAGTCTTGTCTGAAGACGTCGTTTTTAAACAGCTGTGGTTAAACTTGAAGGCGTATCAGGAACATATTTCATGTCATCAAAAGATGCTATTTTTAACCAAATAAGCAAGGGTGAGACTCCCCGTGATGGTACTTTTTTATACTATTCGTATCAATATCCAGTCATGGTTTTTAACAGGCGTAAACGCCAGAATCCGTAGTCCATAAATCGTCTCAAGTTTGGACTCATGAAAAACACACATGCGTTTAAAAATAAACACAGACTTACCTTTCTAAGAGGTAGAGACAAGTGTGCCAAATTATCTCACAATACCCAATTGATGATCAATTGGAATAACATATTCGCTCGATTTGGCGAGAGTAAATTGTGAAATTATTTATCCGAAAATAGATCGAGTAACGTTGGCAAGGCGCAGAAATACATCAGATTCCACCGGTTTGTCAGAAGCGTACGGTCATCCATCTCCAACTATAGCGCGACTACTTAAAATCATCCGTAAATGACTTGGTAGGTATGTTTCCGAGTTTGTAAATCATAATCTTTACGTCCTTGTTGTTGTCGTGTCATTCTGTAACATGAGTTAAGCTTTTTATATTGTCTCTAGCATCTTCTTATCCGCAAAAAGAACCATTAAAACCTCGTTTTTGATTCTATACATAAGTCGTATGGGTTAAGGAATCGTGGGCGGAACGCGACATAAGTATAATAAATCACTTCAAGTAGGTATGCTTATTATAGGCACTGACTGTGTATTTTTGCACTCAAGTGTATGCATAAATCTGTTGTTCAGATGCAAACAAGCAGCATTTCTTTTCAGTTTCGGAGTTAATTTGTGAATGAATGTCTCTGTTTATTTATTTTAGATTTAGTATTTGTCGATGGTTTAAGTGTCAAAAAAGCATTCTCAAAAAAAAAAAAGTTTTTGTACTCAAACTCGAGTATCAACGACGACACAAGACGTTTCCAAAGTCAGTCTAATCGCGAACAAAGACAACATAAACACTATCTATGGAATGCAGCATAGACTACAGATGCTCGTGATGACGATACACTCATGTTCATGTCATTAACAAGTTGCTGTCCTGCGCCAGCGCAGGCCTGGCCTTGAGTGCGATAACGAAGCGTTTGTCGATAGGCGAGACTCGGTTATGTAATGTTGCAACTTGCAATATACATATAAATATATTCATGTATTTGTATACTGTATTTCTATACAAAAGAAATATGAAAAAATTGTGCCCGGTCAGATTCGATGTGGACTAAAGACAACATGATGCGATACGCTGTGTTTGATTGATTCATGTATTTAAATTCCTTCACGTTGAAAACGGTACTGATGTACATGGCAAAGTGGCTCAGTTAAACGAACATAAATTAATAAAAAACTGCAAGCAACAATTGGTGGCAGAGCTACTTGCATATCTGTCTGAATGAATATAATTTGCGATTTAAATGTAATTTATGTGATTTTATAACGTGTGGGTGTCTCATTAGATTCAGTGTAGTATAGCGGACGTTTTTACGTCTATTTATTACTATTTTTTACAGGATTTCTGAAACAAAAAATTTCTGAAAAGTTGAACTGACTGAGCGACAGGTGAGGTGTCTTAAAATTTAAGAGAGCAGCTTTATTTATTGGATTATAATTGGTTTTTCCACCATGAATTGAAATAAAACTGTATTAAGCATACACTTCACGGATTATGCTGCAAGTTTTTGACAAATTTCAAAATGACATTGCTTTGCTTCGTAATCACATGAACTCTTTAGATTACTTTTACTGCAGTCGATATAGCAACAATACACTGAACCTATTCTGATAAACTTGCGTGCCGTTATAACATCTATTTCAAGCATATACAGGGCAGGGATAAATAGAATAAAATAATCTTTATAGCCCGATAGTGTTGCAGAAATACATTGAAGGACTAAAATTGTTACACAGATAGAAGTAATCTTTATACAATGAAGGCAGATGCCATGCCATGTTGGTATAAAAAAAGAAAAAACATACTATTAGAAGAAGTGTTTCTAAAATAACAAATGACGGTCATTATGCATTATTATTATTGCAAGTCAAGCCATTTTTCTTGGCCACATCGCATCTTCAATATAAAATGCGACTTTTGTATTTTTAAAAGAAACGAATGGAAGAATATTGCACACTGTGGCAATGTATTTGAATTTATAATGATTCTGTGACAACTCCTACTATTATTAAGCACAGTTGAAGAGCAAGAAAGATCGAGTTTCAGGCCGTCAACCAAGCATTCTGTACATCAAAATAAGTAACTCTACGTAAAAATGTTTGCTGGGAAATTAGTTTTTTTTTTGGGGAGAAAATTCACGTTTTTCGGTAGGACTCAATGTAACGCACTTAAAACATTGTGCTGATGGATGGATTGAATAGTACGGGAGTCGTGGAGGTGTTTAAAGTAAAAATCTTAAATAAAAACATGTTTAAAAAAAACTTTTGAAAAAGTTGGATCTTTGGCCCCCAATATCTCCGTAACTAACCGTAACAAAAAAATGATCGCAATGGACGGGGAGAACAAGTGCCTTTCAGCTTCAGCAGTCTTTTTACACCCTTTATTTATTTTATTTATATTAACACAGTATGATATTTTACTAAAGTCAGAAGTCAAAAGTTCATGGCAAATCGTTAGCAAAAAATAGGTCATTCGCAGCAAATCGGAAACCTAAACAAATCTAGACAATTGCCCCAGTTGGGAGGCACTTGGTACCGCGAGGGGATGAAACTAGGTCACGGGTATCATAAATTGCCTGCCAATGACAAGCCAGATCAGATTGAAAACAGTCAAACACTAGCATAAGTAGTAACTTATATTTGTATAGAAATACATAATATGATATATTGCACAAGGAAAATAAACATAGCACATTTAGATGTAGTCAAACTAGGCGACCATTTTATGGTCTTTTGTTTCAAAGGCGTTTGTATTAAATATGGCCATAACTTAGAATATTACCACGGAAGTCATTTTGAGGGTAAACAAATAGGTACCTACATTGGTACACTACCTATTTATTATGGCTCTCAGAGACGGAACACAGAAGTTATATACTTGATAATATGTGGCCTTAGATTCTTATTGCGTTTAGCACTTGAAATGTTTTTATAAGGTTTGCAAAACCAATATTATAAAAGTTCAAGAGGTGATAAACCTACCCATCTGTAGGTATACTGCCTTTACGTCATTACCACCTACACAGGTTCAAAGTCTCATGAAAAACTGCGTGAATAAAACGAACGTAAAACGACATTATTTAGGCGACTACATCGTTATTGAACTTCAGTGAAACCGGGCCAGAATTGTCGGGGCGACGCGCGACTCTTGCGCAGCCTTGACCCCGTGCATGCGCCGTGAGTCAGCGGTGTCGCGCATGCGCCGTGCAGTTCTCGTGCAGTGCCGTCACCGGGGGACAGTGGCCGATGGCCGACTTCCACCGCCCAGCCTGATAAGCGCCCACGCTATGACGTCACCAATAGAACTCGTAATCAACGGACAAGTGACCTGTTGTACGGGCAGTTGTACTATTACTATACTATTCCTTGAATTAGCTCGTTTTCCTATAGTTCGTCACCTATTAAGTGACATCGTATTCACAATTATACTCCGACGGTAGTTATTAAGTGCCAACTGCCATGGCAGTCACTACCTACTAACCTTTTAAATTAATGTTATTATTGGTCATTCATCGTAATCAAATCAGATCATGTAAAACAAATCGTTTGCATTCGTCATGGCTGCCTAATCGATGATCTGACTAGTAACTGATCTACAACAGAAACTGATTTCCAACAATCAACGATAAAACCAACTGTTGAAATCACGAGGTAATTTCATGAGGTGTAAATTGAATGCTACAGAAGCTTCAATCAGGCCAACGAGCCGCTAAAAAGCGCATCCTGCCTCCAGCAGGGGTAACTAGGCCGCGGATCGGGGCCAAGGCTGGCCAGGACACATTATTCTATCAAGCGCACTCCAGCCCGCAGCTATTTCTGGGTCTGCAGCGGCCTCCACTCTTATTTACGAGCCTCCATTCAACCTGACGTATTGGTTCCTATAAAACCAATATAAATCTCTACCAACATTAATTGCCACGTACACTTTAGTTCGGAAACCTTTCACAAATATACTACTTTAAAATGTTTAACGTCTGACTGCGTAGTTTTAAAAATATCCTTAAATGCACACACTCAAGTAATGTCCCAAATTATCGTGCCTTATCTACGAGGTCAACCTTGGAGTTCTTTAGGCGACTTGTTTAACGAATGTTAAAGGTAAGCGTCCACCTGTCTGCATCGTACGCATCTCATCAAACGGATCGTAGTATTATTGAACAGATTCGAGCGATCCGTATGGTGCCGATCAGTGGCTTTCTAATATACAAAGAATTCTACGATCCGTTTGATGCGATGCGTACGATGCGGACAGTTGGACGCTTACCCTTAACTGACAAAAAATGTGACCATACACGTTGTATTGATATTCCACTGATAAACGTGTGTTTATAATTTGGCAGAGCTATAATGGATCGATTTCTTCCGCGTCCACTTAAGGCCGCGATAATTCTTATCAAACGCGACCTCAATAACAAGGAATAAAAACAAATGCTTTTCATGTTATCGACGAGACCTTCCTAATTTAGACAGTGTAGATTGTGTTATTGTCTTTTTAATCTGATATGTTTGTCTGGCCACTATTTATTTATTTCCAGGAAACAGAACGTTATTATAAAATGCTATTTATAGGGTGTAAAACTTAACGAAGCCGAAAGGCACTTGTTCTTGTCATTGCGATCATTTTTTGTTCTACACCATACCTGGGAACGTTTTAGTTCCGGAGATATTAGGGGTGAAAGTTCCAACTTTTTGGCAACTTTTTTTTTTAAATACAACTTTTCAATGTAAGATTTTTACTTTAAACACCTCCACGACCCCCGTACTATACAATCCATCCATCAGCACAATGTTTTAGGTGCGTTACATTGAGTTCTACCATAAAACATGATTTTCACCCCCAAAAAAAAAGTCATTTCCCAGCAATAATTTTTGTGTAAAGTTAATTAGTTTCATGTACATAAAGCTTGGTTGACGGCTTAGTAATAAGGTGGTTTACACCCTGTATGTTATCAAGAGGATAGATTTATATTTTTGTATGTAACGAATAAACTTAAAACTACTGGACCGATTTGTAAAACTCTTTCAGCAATGGATAGCTACATTATCAGCGAGTTAACATAGGCTTATTTTATCCCCGTACTCCCATGGGAACGGGAACTACACGGGTGAAGCCGCGTGACGTCCGCTAGTTTATAATATTTATGGCTAAAGTTCGAGCACCTTTGACCTATTTTTATGTGTCGAGTGAACTGTGACATTATCATCCGATGATTGATTTATATTTATAGGTCTCGAGATTTCAAATAAGATACAAATCTTCTTAGGTACATCAGGCAAAAAGATACAACTTAAAAAAAAAAAACTTTGGACAAACAGTTTTGCCATGTCCTTACCTGTCAAATATAACCTTACTGAGATTACTGTTTATTTATGTATGTTGTAGTCTAATAACATGATCAATCATGCATGTTTTAAAATCTTTTTATGAAAACTTCAATATTTTGTTGGTTTACATAACCGGATTTAAATGAATTAAAATATTAATTTCTAGTTATAAATAGTTATTGAGCCATAGTTTTGTTCTCAGCAATGCAGTTGATAAAATACTTATTATTATTGGAAAATGCTGTGTGGTTATCCACATTCGAACAAAGGAAGCGCAGAGTAGAGATATTATCGATACATGCGATAATCCCCTACACCCGTATCAATATAATCCTGCAGTATCCTACCGCTGGGTAAATAAATATCCTGAGAAGTAGACCGTTACGTAGTTTACCTAACACGCAAACATTCCGCTCGGATATTATTAAATAAAGATATAGATTAGCCATATCATGTATGTATAATTCAGTAGATACGTACGGGGGTCAGAGGTTCGCGCAAACGACAGCTCACACGGAATTTATATTTTACATTTGTGAAATGTCGACTTCCATGTAAAAGTTTAACGTTTATTTTATGTAAATACGTTATTTTTTTTTGTCTAGTTTAATGAGAATTTATGAGCGTGATGATTATTCCATGTCGCTGACAAACAGAATATTTATTACTTTTATAAAAGAATTGCAGGGTTTTTAACTTTAGTTGTGTAATTCCGTTGCACTGTCTAGCTGTAACAAGGCTAAATGGACATAGTTGGGCAGTACACACTAGGCTCAGACCGGTGAAGTGCACACTGCGACAACCTTGCGTTATCTG
Source organism: Xestia rhomboidea (assembly GCA_963853795.1). Classification (NCBI taxonomy): domain Eukaryota; kingdom Metazoa; phylum Arthropoda; class Insecta; order Lepidoptera; family Noctuidae; genus Xestia; species Xestia rhomboidea. The sequence continues at coordinate 7,664,223 of OY970767.1, read as the reverse complement.
AGTCCAGTGCCCTTGGTCCACTTACAGCGCTATCTCGGGCACATCGTCGCCATCTGATAAACATGCTTGTTTGTTCGCCTGCTGTGCTGATCGTAATTCATATTTGCAGTCATGTTGTGATAATATTAAATGTATTCATGTATCTGGTTCGGAATGCAAAATAGATATGCGCATGGATGCTATGTTGCAATGTGTTGACTGGTGGAATACAAAATCCGGACCGCGTTTTGCAATAAAAGAATATGTCATGTACTGCAAGAATATGTGTGTAACTACTTCATTAGGAAATAGAATTCCTGAAACGCAGACTATGATACTCGTAATGCCTTTATACGGAAATAGGTGAACATATAATTCACTATACAGGCACAAACATTTTGTTTAAACACAAAAACCAATCAACTCTACGTGATTCGATTTAGGTTCCCAATGCGGTTTTTTGAGTCTGTCGATTCGGCATAAGATATGACTGCCGAAATTAGCGACTTATAAAAAACCTACAATGACTATCTAGCCGCAGATCAAATTATGTACCATTAGGGTTTTTTAGTAATAATGACGGGGCGGCGCATAGCGGTAACATAGAATGGTAGCCAGCGCTTATTTCCTTATAACATAAAGTCTAATTTCCCAAAAATAATTACCTACAAGACGATGATTCAACGTTAGAACAATGAAGCTTGAACATCAAAAGATTATCTGACAATGAGAAGTAACAATTAACGCGAAGGTTGCTGAAGTGTAGGCGACGGAGGAAGCGGAGTACCGTTTGATCGCTTCAATCTGTCGGCCAAACGTTTCAAACCGATAGAGCCTTGAGCGTGTTATGACAAATTTGTTACCGAGTTCCTACTACGGCTGCATCTAAATGATCCTAACGAACTTTGTATTTGCAAGAATTCGCACAAGGAAATATTGGTGTTTCCGTGTGCGAATTTTAATAATGTAATCGATAAAGATACCGATAGTACATGGTTCATAATAATTGAATGCAGGCTGATTAATTGGCTAGTGAAGTACCAAATTTAAACTGCATAGTCAAAAAACTACCTAGTAGATAGTTGGTTTTGCGGCATGCATTGTAGAAAAATGCTCAATAGACTGACGTGATTTTTCACGGTATTTTTTCCAAACTTTAGAGCGTCTGGCAGAAATTTCCGTCAACGGGACGTGTCCGGCATTCATCAAAACAGCATTATTTCATGGCTCATGTAAAATATGTATACAAATACACTGTACAAAAATAATCTATCCGCATTTTCTAAATCCATCCACAGGGTTAAAAATTCATAGACTTGTAATCCCAACAGCATTTGGTCAGATACTGTGTGGAAACTCCATCAAACTTGTATGATTAATCGGCGAGGTGTGTCGTAAACAAGTGATAAAAATACACGGAGCCTGCAGAAGCTAGCAGAAACTGTGTTTTTATGCAAAGTTCATACGTTGCAGTGGACAATGTGACACCTGCGCCGCACCGCCGCCGCACCTGGATGGAATTTATAAATAGTTTCAGTTAGATCGCCTGTGACATGGTCGCGGTTTTAGTTATTGGTTACTTTGTCCTTTGTTTTCCTAATAAACTAGATAGAAAAAAATGACGTTGTCCAAATCAATCGAACCACATGATATATCCATTTTACCACGCTTCATTTCACCATCGTCTTTCAAGAAATTCATCGCAATTTGCGAAAGGAGGTTCCCCTATTTTTACCAAACCTGTTTCAAAGTTTCGTTCCCTTATTGTCAATATTTATGAATGTTGTTTACACAACAGGAATGTTTGCAGAAAAAAATTAGGTGAAAGCAGAAATTGTTTAGTTGTTTACGGGATCCCGAACACTACAATTTGTTCGTTAAACTTTCTGTGAGTTTACAAGATGGTCAACGTTTTCTTTCTATAATTTTGTCCTGATTTTGTTTATTTCTTGGATTCATTTGCTTATATTGTTTGACATAATAAATTATATACTTAGTAAATTGACATACTGCAAATAGAGTTTTTTATACACACGTATAAATACAGGTTTGCATTCAAAGACAGGTTCATCAGCTAGTTGACAGATGTTTCTTTAATAGTTGTGACATTTAAGGACGTGACGACAGTTGCATTCTAATTCACTGGCAAAAAAGATCATAATTATAAACAGGTATTGACCAGTACATCATTAATAACAAGTTTCGAACTGTCAGAGACTGTAACATTGTTTATAATAAATTCATATTTATCAGCTCTGACACTTATTTTGTTTTACTTAGTAGCGGCGAGTTACACCGCGATGACCCTGGTATTACCAGTACAAAATACCTAAGTGCAACAGTCAATAGTATTTATAACTCGTCGGTGTGATTGGCGTCTAGTTAAGATGAAGTGGGTGGCAGTTTGATGGACGGTCAGTTAGGGGTTGCCGACATTCGCCTATCGGTTAAGACTTTCCACAATTCATCGTGTTTTCTATCCGAGGTTACGATTGTTTATACGCTCCATATTGTTACATTATTGTTTTAAACACAGTTTTGGATCTTACGCGTTCTGTTACGTTCAGTTGAGTGTATTAGGCATAACAAAGATACCTATTAACCTTTTGATAAACTCGTCTAAGATAATGTTTTTTAGAATTCATTCATTTATTTACAGTTAATGAATTTCCGACATTTTTTTTTTTTTTCTTTTTTTTTTATATCATTTATATACCTGCAAACTCATTCCATTCTCACAGAAAGCTAGATAAAGCTAGATTCTCAGAAGTCATTACGCAAACCCTCGTACAGACGTAATCCAAAGTTATAATACCTGCGTCTGAGAGTATAACTGGCCATAATTACTAGGATTGATGCAATAACCACAGCTCGATAACGAATACATCGAATGAAACAAGCGAAAATCATATGTTTATGGCCGAACATTATTGATCAAGTCCAGCAAGGGTGAGAAGGAATCTCAAGGAACATCAATTAAGAGGGAAGCACGTCCATGAATATCTTGCTAACAAGAATCACAATTATAGACGTAAAACCGGATTATAAATCCAGCCACGATTCGAAATCGTAGACGTTATTATCTATTTCCTTCGTGCAGAAGAAGAGGTTGTTTGAAGTAAATATAGATAGACTAAAATAGAAGATAACAAAGCTTAGTTGAAAAAGATATAAAGTATGTCGGCTGGGTTAAAGAGTACAGAGCACAAAAACAGAATAAAAACTAAAATGTAGAATGATGTAAATGAAAGCTAAAATATATTCTGCGGAGGATGGGGACAGACCGATGGAATAATTTCATATTAATGCCTCTGATTCAGCTTTGGTTGCAAGAGATAAAATACATTCTTACGTCTTTCTAAAAATAGCATGTAGTTCTTATAGATAAAATCTTTTCATAATAACTGAAAACGGTCACAGGGCTATTTCTGGGGTCAAAAGGTGAAGCGATATTGAACTCAATAACAGTTTTACGACTGTGCCAGTGATAAAATAAGAAAACTATGCAATCAAAACGAAACAACGTAGATATTGTGACTCGATTTTGAATTCTCATATTGTTGTAGTACTCGTATAGTAGGTACATTTTACTGAGTATTTATCGTTTATTATTAGTCTGGGTTCCTGACCTAAATTCCTTTCAACGAAACTGAAGAGGAAAATTTTAGTTACCACTGAATTAAATTGCATTTATTATTTAGAACGTTGCAATGCAACCGCAAATAATATGTATAATGAGGACGATAACAGTTTCAAATAATTTTGAAACGAAATAGAAAATATAAGAATATACAACTTTTTGTTGTACCTAACATGGAAACCAAGTGCCAAAGAAAGTTGCCAAAATTCGCAAGTAAGATGACTGACAAATAGAAAGAAGGAAAGAAAAATACTGACAATAGATGGTGTTTGCCTAATTGCCTAGTTCCTTGTTATTTTTAGCTGTATCGACTTAGATAAGAAGTTTTCTAAAGAATACCTAAGCTTCGAAACACAACTATACCAAAAAACACCTTCGAAGAATATCTACACTAGAAAATCATATTTCGGATTACGAAACACCATGGGTACTTATAACCGTTTTACGATCTTGTAACCAAAATATGTTACAAATGTTAACAACGTACAGAACTGACCAAGTTTCACAAGTTATCGATGTAACGGTAAATATATATGAAATAACGGGGGCAGAGCATCCAAATCTAGTAAGAAGTAACCACTTCCAATGTATTGCGCAGCCAAGTTGCAACATAGACGTCGTCGGTAGGTGCGTCTGAGCAGCGGTAATTGGTAGGCTAATGTTTGATACGGCAACGCTTTTGTTGGTTGTAACTGTTCTCATGTTTGACGATGGAAAGAATTTCGTCGTTAGCGTTTTGGAATGTAATTTTGTGAATGAGAACGAGCGTATTGCGAAGAAGATGAGAATTAAGAAGGAAATGACATTAAGTTTTACTCCAATTTTACCTTTTCTCAAAAAGGTAAATGAGTGCCCTAGAATGACAGGACACTATGAATACTTATATTATGTTAGTGTGATGTCAAGCAACCGCACCTATGCACAATTTATAAGAAATACGGCATCTTAAATAAACTCCGTTACAAAGTGCAACATAATAAGCATTCAAGGAAACTCCATAGAAATATTAGGAAGCAATGTTCTGTTATAAATAAATACTGAGAAGTTTGCAAAAAATTGGAGGTCTTACCAAGTTTGTTCATTAGCATAGCATAGTACGTCAGTGTCGATTTGAGTCACGACCACAAATTACAATGTCATACCTATGCAGAAAGTTCCAGATAATTTGTTGTCCGTGTGTGAATACCTAGCAGCTACCTGTTTACTGTTATCCAAATAAATTTTGATTTCTTGTAAACAGAGAAAATTCTGATTCATCGTTTGGAAATTGACTACACTGAATGTTTCTTTTAATTTATAAACTTTTCGATACAGAGTTTTTAGGCTGGTACAAAAACAATTTCAGATAACGACAAAATGTTACGCTCTGTTGGTGGTCTTAATCTAATTTAATTTGTGGAAGTGTATCACTACTGAAGCAATTTGTAGCAAACAAATAAAAAAATCGTACCAAAATGGTTGATCTTAACCGTGTAAGGCGGTGAGTTGCGCAAGATCATGCTTACTGACCCAATCGGCGCTCAGCCCTCCTCGTCTCGGTCGAACGCTACACGTGTAACTTCCGACTCAGACCAATTGGACAGTCGTGATTTTAACTATTTCGACACTTACTAGTATTCAGTAAAATAAAGGCACCTCAAGTGCCCCAATGTTTGATATGTACAAAAATCCCCCTATCCGTATGACAAACAGATTTGAAGGATTGGCAAACAATATTATCATCACTTCTGTTTGATTTTACCAAAGGATTGATTAATTCATTTATGCCAGTGTCAATGGCTGCTTTAGAATAAAACAGGTCTGCCAACAAAAACTAAATTGAACTTTGGTAACACGGCTAATAGAGTATCTTAAAAACATCCAGTTCAATGTGGTTGAAACTTAGGACAATGATCTAACAAATCGAAGTGTTCAAGGAAGTAATACTGCAGGATACTTAACCGAGGGTCAGTGTTTATGGTGAAGGTTTAACTCTTGACGTAACTGATGTTGATGGTTTATCTTAAAGCAAGGTTACGAGTTGTGTCACCTGTCTCAGGCACATTGTACTTATAATTCTTGAACACATTTTCAAAGTTTTGGATGTTTCCGATGTGGAGGTGTTTGTTTCAAAATCTTTAAGGATATTTCTATGGATTTAAATAGGGAAAAATTCCAAGGATTTCGCTCAAGATGATATTATGGTTTTAGTAGTAAGGAATGATTCGAACCAAAAGGAATGCAAATTATTGACCTGTCATGGTGCATATTCATTTATTTGCATAGGTTTATTTCAGAATGGTGGGTGATATTGCAAAATCATAGAAATAGACAATGACTGTGCTAGGGCACTAGCAAAAAGGAAAATTGGACTCTGACGTACACAAAGAAATTCAGTATCTTTACGTAAAGCCAATGAATAACATAATAATCTTTGTTTCTTGTTTTTTATCAGTAACATTTTACATTGTTTGATAGTACTCAAATTGATATGCATTCTCAGCAGTCCGTATTATGAGGAATTCTTGATAACTTTCACTGTGATGTCAAAAGTAAATACAGCTGATGACGCTGATACACTGAGTGCTATGCTTTGATTGCAATTGACAGCTATTTAACAACGTCAGCAATGTAAGTCAAATTAATGAAGCTAGCTATGATTTGGACTTAGTGGCGATGCAGACAGATTTATGTTTTTGCACAGGATGGTGGCTGGTAGCGCTGTTTATACATATACAGCGAACACTGCTATAATAGCTACGAAGATTACAGCCGCGCAAAAAACAAGAGATCCTCTTTTTATTACGATATTTTGTGTAACGTACTGTGTTCTAGTGATGACTACAGGCAAGACATTGTAAAAACATACTCATTATTTATCAATTGCCTACAGATGAATATGCACTTATCCAATTATGTACAGATATAATAATGTTTTCTACTGCACCGCGAGTCCCAGACATGATTCGAGCTATAGCTCGCAAGGGCAATGAATTTATTATAAGTACCCTTTTTTATCAAGTACATAATCCATTTCGCAGCGACAGAGGCAAATAGAAAATACATATCAATAATGCATATGTGTAGATAGTAATGTGACATTCGTGTGTTGTGTGCGTGTGTCTAGATATCGCGTACGTTGCCCCCTAACAACTCGGTGACATTGGCGGAGCACAAATAAAGTGATAACCGCACATAAATAATAATGTAGATAGATATGTATCTCGCATCTCTGTCTATAAACAACGTATGTCATCATTATTCATTCTGTTCGTCTATCTAATTCTCCCACGAACGATTCTGATTTACATTTGGATTGAACGTGATTTTGAGCATTCATATAGTCTTATTTTCCTCTACTACCTGGTACTGGCTTTTGATAAAGAATATTATAATGTGTAGGAAATTCGCTCCGTGGTGTATGAATCGACCCAAACCCGTTCTCATGTTCGCGGTACCAATCGAATCGAATATTCTCGATTAGATAAATCTCACCATCACATTCATGTCTCTACGGTCGGGAAGAATCGTTAACGTGGCGTTTTTCAATTGTGAATTATTATCGGAATTCTATTTCAGGCTCTGTTTTATTTAATTCAAGTTTAGTAGAAAGATTCGCATTTAACTTAGCGTCTAGTCCGTGGTCTATTGCTACATTTTTTAGGAGTAATGTTCATTTAAGCTGCCATTCAATCGAGAAAAAAGATAGGTTGTCGTTTTCATGCGATAAAAACTTGTTGCCTCCAGACGAGGCCGTGGCTTTTCGATTATTAAAGGTAATCACTATCTGTATGTACTCATAAGTTACGATACGTGTACATGAACGCGCTAAATAAATGTTGTCAAAGTGCGAGATCGAACTGTTTGTTTTTCACCAACAAAAACGACTGGGTGCGAACTTGAAAGACGAGATGATTGAATAATGACTAACGTGCCTTATCCATGGTGGTGCAATGATCTCACAATGTATCGCAACAAGCCAAAACTTAGTTTGTTAACGTCTTCAAATTCGGTTATTATGACGCGACGCCACAGACTGTACATATAATAGAGGCACTTGGCTAATGTACGACATAACAAAAAAGTCGGTAATATTTAGAGTTGCGATCATAGAACTCTGCTCAGAGGCTATTCATCTAAACACACCAAAATACAAAGTGACGTAATCTGTAAAGTTTAGTGAACGCTCGCGGGTGTACTGTGGCCGCGCGCGCGCACGTTGCCTCGATCTAAGTCGGTGTGCTCTCAAGATCTGCGCGCGCGCTTGATCAAGGCCATCAGTGGCAGGAAGGCTCGCATCGCAGCTCAGCCTGTGATTGTCTGTCTCGCTGTATTCGCTGTTAAGTTCATACCTTGTTGCCTACATATTATAAAATTCGTTGATATTCATTTCAAAAACTTCTTGGAACATGACTTTTTCTTTCTTTGTTGCGATTTGATTTGATTCTATTAATAATATTTCTCTGTTGGTCCAATAACACGTTATTGGCTAAAATTTGAGTGGCGCGTTGTTTTCGAATCGTGTCTCACGTAGAATTGCGTCATCTGAGATTCAAAGGACTGGCTTCGGATAAAATATTTAATCAAATGCCAACATTGAACATAGCGATGCCAAAAAACTGCATGGAATGTTGTTTACACAGTTTATGTTGGAGCGAGACTGAGAGAGTTGAGTGTAAATAATGATCTACTGGTTTGGTGATCTATTCTAAATGATCTATTCTTTTTGTAAGTAGTTGAAGCTTGAAGGAAGTGATTTCCGATAGACTTCCTCATTTATGTGACCACAATTGGTATTTTATTTTATTTGGTCGTTTAAAAAACTTTTGTAAAGCATCGATCTGGTAAAGAACAATGAATTTCTGCTAGCTGAAGAAATCCATTGAGAGTATCTTTAAAAAGTTCATAATAGGCTCATCAACATTACGCGGCCAAATTGTTCACTTTTATTATGAGTAATCAAGACTTATTGATATTTGATTGAGCCTGATTGACTCGCCATTATTTAAATGATAAAGTCATAAATCATGTCGTGATTTTAGCTCTCAAATTAATTTAGTTCATTCAACCTCTTTTCTGCGGTTGTCCAACATACCATCACAGTTTTTTTGTCGTATAGGTATATTTACAGAAGCTAGTTAATAGAATAAAACATGTGATTTAAATAATCCAACATAGTATTACAGTCATGGGAAGTGAATCTGAGTTTTTGTAACGTCAGATGTAATTATTGTCAGGTAGCGAGTGATGGAGCCGCGATTATGCTGCTTTTTGTCTTTATTTCCTCACTGGAACTAAAATGGGTAATACCCGGTGATATGCCTTTTCAATAAAGCTTTAGGTGTTTAAGATCAGGGTCATTTATGTGTTCGTTTTTACCTAACTATATATTTTGGAGATTTTTGTGAAATCATAAGTACCAACTTCTCTTTAATTATTTTCCTGTTAATATAATTTGCACAAAATATGTTCTCAATCTCAAACAAGTTTAAAATAAAACTCCAATAAATACACAATGTATGATTACGGAAATTTCTATACAAATATATATCGCGCTTATCTCAGTAACGCCCACAAGTTATGCCGCCCGGGCGGGTCAAGCCATGCCTTATTTTCCCCTTTCTTTCGGCCAACTGTTGGTGCCGAAAGCATCGATGTGCGATAAAATTGAAACGCCAATAAATACGGACGGAATGAGCCATCATTATTTTTGCATTTACGTTACACGTGCGCCAAAAAAGAACGAAAAAGAAATCGTATATGAATTATGAATGTACTTATGGAGGAGCGGTTCGGAAAAACGATGTGAAAAAGTTGGGTTTTCCAGACGGTATAGAAAACATATTTTTTCTTCTGCCATTGTGTTTCCTATCTATTATCTGTTTGATACGTTTATTGTGTAGACTTAAGGTTTCTTTTTTTATTATATGTATTTTCATTTGGAAGTAATAACAACATAATATTACATAACATCACGGCTGTAATCCCAGAAGGGTTAGTACACCCACATTTCACCAGTTATGTTTTTAAGTCCCATGTAATATTGCCATCAACCGGGAACAAATCCAGACTGTGGCTGCTACTGAGAAATAATAAGAAGAGAAGTAATAAGTAATTTCATATTTATTTACTAAGATAAAAGCCATAATAATTAATTTAAAACGCATGAAAAATCTGACCCCTTTTTTCAAAGCTCCCATTAAATAAATGTAGCTGTAAAAGCTTAGTACATTTAATAAAAATGTCTGTGGAATGGTTGAGTAAATATAAAATATTAGCACATTTTTGCGAATAAATCAACGGAGTTTTGGATTAATAATGTAAGAATTTGTTATGACACATTGTTGGCAATCTTAGATTAAATAGATATTCTGTATTTTATACATGCCCCATGTTTTATGTGAAATCAGGCTTGAAAACAAATATGTCTCGTAAACTCGTAAACGACGCACAATATTTTACAAACTTGTTTTATTTTGTAACTCGTTATTTTCTTTGTAACCAACAGCTGATTCACGCGATTTGAGGCACTAACAAAATTAATTTTGGAAACTACACGAAAATCTTTTGCGGCAAATGTTCCAAAATTGCCGTTTTGGAGGCGTAACCGTGGTTCTTAGTAATTTATGTGTATTGTAATATTACAATTATTTGCGAAGGTTTTTTATTTATTTTTTTCCACTCGCGGCAAGGGCCCTACTCCACCTCTTTAAGTACCGTTCGGCTGTTATCTTCGCATTAAGTTACCAAACAGTTACTTCTCACCTCAGGTTAACATCGTTCAGGCATGTGAGCAAATACAATTCCACAAAAAAAAATCTATTGCCTCTATTTGAGTAAACTGACCTACCATGCGATGGGAATTAAATTATACGGTAACATCGTTTTTTATATGGCAACACCAATTAAAATAGTTCACAAAGTTATCGATAGACTGGGGGTAATTGGCGTAGAGGCAATTATAAAATAGGGCAAGTATTGGATATAAACTTGTTTTAGTGATAATTTTGTTCTTTTTTTTAATTTAGAACAGAGAGGAAATTAGTCAGAACTATTTCCTTTATGCCTCATAAGAAGCATGACGTAATTTTCCTTTAACTGTAAAAAATAGTAATCTTGTTACCCACAAGACGTTATTACGAATAAGTTATATTTTTTCCTGCTTATGATTGCATCACAAATTGCACTTGAACTTACATACTACGGACGGAGGTAACTAAACATAATAAACGTTGTAGGTACCAGGGCATAATTACTAATAACAAGTGACTAGCAGCATGTCGAGCAAAATAGCAGTATGACTCTGCCTATAAAAGCGTGAGACAGAAGACACCATAAGTCAGGCTTGCCTGGGGGCGTTTATACTAGATCAAGGCGTATCCTATGGGCCCCTGGTACTTTCTTGATCGACGTAGTTATAGAAAGTCCAACGTTACATGATGCTTGCCCCACTCAGGCACGTGTTTGCGAAATCATGACTCAATCCAAATAGAATTTGAGTAAAAAGAAAGAATAATCAAAACATGATTTGCCATAGTTTTGTTGGTACTTACTGAAAGAGTAAAACATCTACAAACAAAGAATAAGGGTATCTTTTTTTTTTTTTTTTTTAGTATGGGAAATCATCAAATGACTTCTCCCGCTCTGGGCGGAGCAGGAGGGAGTGTCAGACTTTTACTGACTAAAACCCATCCATGTTCCTTCCTCGCCCTTTGTGTTCCGGGGCCACGGTATCTCTTTCGAATGGTCCCGCAGCCCCGGCAGGCTTCGGTCCTTGCGGACCCCTTCCTTATTGCTGACTCTCTTTGAGGCGCGCGTGGAACACGAACGCGCCGTCGACACGGCCTAGGTTGTAACTAAAGCTGAAAGCATGAATGATAAGAGCTGTACAGTCGCGGACGGAATGCAAACGTTAAGCACGTTAAGTAGTAAAATTTTCGATATCCGAATACGTTATGTGATTATGTCAGCAAATCCGAAATGTCTTTAAAAACTGCTTAACGTATATTATTTGGTATAGAAAAAAATAATTCTGTCTAATTTCAACATCTCAAAATCCCTGCAGCGAATCTGACATCAATTTGACATCCATCGCGGGTTCTAAGCCGATTAACATTTTGGGCTCTCGGTTGACACACCTTGTCTACCAGAGATTAAACCTATACACATGTATGTATTTGTATGCGTTCGAAAATTAGTATTTATGATGCATATCAAATAACGAATACCGAGTTTTTTGTTGTAGGTACAAAAACCTGCTGTTTTGGAGCCGGCTGCAGGTGTGCTGTCATCTTGAAATACGTCGTTTAGAACATTGTTTTGTCGTATTCAAAAACTGGCAATACAAACACAAGAAGAAGCTCTATAGAAACAAAAACCAAACATCCCTTATTTGCTGCCTTAAAAACTTAAAACACTCGACAAACAACAGACTCCATTCAAAAACAACACCGAGAAGTCCTCATACATTTTTAATAAACTTCACTGACGGCCATTTAAACAGGACAGGACACTCGGTTTCACGGTCACACTGTGAGACAGAGGGACCTTGACGCTACAGTATGTGGTTAACGTTACCGTCCTCCTTACAAGTACACCTGATCAAACACATGGGCCGATAAGCGGGACACTTGATGAGCCTCCGCTGATAACGACGCCTTCCTGGATCGAACACTTGAACATCACACACTTCAGACGTTTGATTGTGAACAGACTAAAATGTAACATTAATCCATCATGTTAAGTACACATGTGTGGGTAAATATCGGTTATATTTGTACATAGTTACTAGCTACAGACTGTATGGTTTTTATACGCTTTGCAGTATTGACATTTTTGCGATCAAGTTATATTTCCATAGAAGGAAGGACTTTAATGGCCAGCATTCCTCAGTGTAAGTGCATTGCTCGAAATGAAACCACATGTTGCAATAACATGCCGTAAAAACAAACGACAAGTGTAACTTTTTCTTTCATTCAAGAAACAAAACAGAAATAAACATAAAACCCGGCGTGAAGGCAACAGTTTTCCCGACAAGTGCAGCGCCTTAAATACGTCTGGAGACCTTGGGGATAAAGCAAACTGCAAGACTTTACTGCATAAGTGGTTCAGTAAAATCAAAACATTGAAAGAGTCTCGTTTCATATGCAAATCGCTATTGATATGTGCATGCGAGACACACAGACGCTGCATATAGCTAACAGCAAACCGCTGCAGCAAAACACAATAACTTACATTTTACAGACGCTATATTTGCCTCACAGACAGAATCATGTAGGAGGAAAACTATAACTACAAAGGATAAAGATACGTCGAGCTTGAAGAAATAAAACTCGCTGGACAGATATGTGTAAGCATAAAATAATTTACGGCTTAAAGGGCTATAACATATAGGCAAGGGTTTTTATGATATATTTTAAGCATCCAAGACATTTTATGACACCTCAGTTCCATAAGTTTGCTGAACTTGGAGCGCATGTGTTCGCCTCAGGACAAACTACTTTTTAAAGCGGCTATTGTAAGTTATTGTGAGGTTGCTTAGTATGCGTCGAGTTTCCGAGCGCAAAACCGATACAATGTAGACTGGTAAATAGGTGGACACCGACTGAGATAAATGGTCGCAACAACGCTTACGTCTACCAAAAATGCTCGTAAATTTCAACTGCAAGTGAGTACACGCTCGTGATCGGTCCATCAAATGCGGCTATAAAACGAAGAAGATCGAATGGATAATAAAGCGGGATTAATTTACTATTTCATGCTTTAACATGTGAACTTGAATAAATGTAAGACGAGTGAGCCGGACGATCGACTAAAGTATTCAACACGTAACCTAATGGTAGCGGAAGGACCTAAACGCCTTTTCCCTTTAATTCAATGCGACCGAGGCGGAATTGATGTCCCATTATAAGCAAGCCAGGCCACTTGGCCACGGCCAAAATTTCAATAGCCCAGGGCGATTGAGCTGACCGGCACGTGTAACTTTTTGTGCAAAACTCCTTGGAATTCTTTTAGTAAATCTTCAGAAAAGGTTCTGGGTTGAATATCTTATTATGCAACATTTTAATAGGTTTCGGATTATTTTGAAGTTTTTTAGCTGTAAAATTAGTAACGTGTTAGGAATTATAGCCGTCATCAATCATCTCCGCATCGCGTGTTGCCATGTTTGTGGTGTACGCTAATGAATCAGTTAAAGGATCAGTCAGTGACAGCCGACAAGCCCGGAGACGGAGTGAATGAATCAAGCCAGTGATAGATAATGTCGTAGTAGAAGCAGCGTGCAAGAGCGGTCGCGTCGGCAACTTTCTACGCGACCTCGAAATGCTGCATTCACTTTCCTCACGACTCGACACCGGTTACGCAACCGACTCCACGACCGACATATAGACCGCGCGCCCGCCGTCACCACCCGACCAGCGACGACTCCCAACATTCTCAACTCACACACTAAAAGACACTCCACTCGACGCTCGACACCATCATTAACGAGCACCTGCTATCATCACTCCCTTCTAACTTCCAAACAAACAGTTCATTACATCGCAGCGCGTAACAAAAGCTCCAAAAAAAACGTGGAACCACTTCACAATGAAGGGACCTGGAAGAGTTATAAATAAGTTTGCCATTTATTTGAAGGGCAAATAAAAACGCCAGATGCCATACCTCTTGCGTTCAAGGTCAGCGTTTCCTAAAGTTGCATATAGGTGTTCTTTTTATTTGTTGCATGTCCCTTCGCCGGGACCGGCTAGCGTGCCCCAAACCAGTTTGATGCTGTTCTCCATTCCACTGGTAAGGCTGAACGCATAATACACTTCCAGTTTTTGTTTCTCTTATTTAATGAAATCTATGTAATTAAACTACGCTTTACTATTTCCACAAGTATTTTAACGACATTTTAATTATTCTTCGGAATTCAAACGAACCATACTCGCATCTAGAAGAGTTACCTTTCTGCATAGTAACAAATAGATCGTCTATCAAATGAAGTAAATAAACCAGTTCTCCTTATAAAAATGTTTTATAACAAGTTGTTGTATACTTTCCATTAAATTCAAATCGAAACGTTCCAAATTGGTAGGTGGGCGTGGAGCCTTAGCCGGTAAAATTGGTAAAGCAATAGGAACAAAACAATAGACGGCCTGCGAATTTGGCTTTTTCTTAGAAGTCTTCGACAACTGCAGAGCGCGCCAGCAGGAAGTGGGGACGGCCTAAGTTTATGTAACCTAATCACCTGCCGGGCTCGAGGCCAGGCTCGCTGATTCAGAAAAAACCAAGGCCACGCCATCACCAGACAGAATGCGAGCTTAGTCCTCCCTCCCTAACTTTAGTGCGTTCGTATACAGCAGGATGTTGCATAAGCTTTGTTGTTTTGTTATTCTTCGTGCAGAGTACGCATCGCATTTTAGATTAGTTTTTGTGAAGACGCAGGCGTGTTCTTATTGCACGAGACACACGAAATTGAGCGTTAATAAATAAAGCTGTAGAACTGTTTTTAAAGCCAGCCACATCTCGAGCAGTGGGGGGACTAAAATATTCACTTCGGAGTTAGTCGCGATGCTCAAAGTTTGCTGAGACCATCAAACTATTCTCATTCCCACGTCGCGAGTCTTTGCTACAGAAGTGTGAGATGCGCTTAATATCTTAAAAGTGTGAAAGTGCATCGTTTTTCATGTAACTTTCCCGATTCCAGAGCGTCTTATTTTGCTCTTTTCGGAGATACGGGTGACTCGGCGCCGAGGGAAGGAAACTTTTAGACTAAATGACCTGGATACAAATTGAGTGCTTGGTAATGTAAACTTTCGGACGTGTGTGAGAACGACCGCTGGGATTGGAAATGTTTTACTTAGTAAATGCTCTCAAACTTCACCTTAGTGGCGGACCGAGTTACGCAAATGGAATTCTGAACAAAATAAAACTTCAGTCTCCGGACTTTCCAAAAACTCGCTAGTAAATATTGAAGTAAACGTGTAAAATGAGTTTTGACAAACGCATCCGTATGGTATCGTAGCGACATCGAATGAAAAAATGCTCACCGGGGGAATTCCGTGGTGAAGAATTTTGTGGGTGAGCCGAAAAGGGCCCATCCCCTGTGCATAGGGCGCCGTTGCCCCCGGCAACGTGCGCTATCTTTGTATCAGTGAACACGGCGAGCTCATAGAACGCAATCTCATAATAGAAAATGGACTTGAATAGACAATGTATAATTGTGTTGCTGTTGACATTATTTGAATGATTTGGGGCTCGAGTGAGATTTATAGTCAGCTGCGAGTGCGTCTAAAATTAAAAATTATTATTTTGAAAAAATCAACCATACAGAATATGAGATGTGGCCATGCACGGTCTTTTTATTTATTCAAGTGTTTAGTTTAATGACACATTAAGTCAGAATTTTATGTCTAAGGTTATTTAAGGCATCGTTAAACATGAAAGGCATAATTTTGAATATGAATTCTGAATATATGTATGGGACGGTAAAGTTTTTGTACAGGACAATAAATGAGAGAGATCATTTACAATGTTTAGTGAAAACTTTTAAATAAAACAAAATGTACTACTTAAACTATTTACTCTCTATTTCAATATTTTCCATGTCAGCTGGGGCATATTATGTAGCATTGAAATATCCTCTGTACAATGGACACATTTGCAATAAACGTCTTTCATGATTGCCATTCATGTAGTATGAGTTTATGAGTAACTCAGAAATCTATGCAATACAAGAAAAACAACTTTTGAAGTGCAGTTTTGAATACTCAGACATCCATAGTGTTTTCAAAGGAGATAATCTAAGAATCTGATCCAACGTTGATTATCTTGGTGTCTTGAGTTAGATACATCTTCAGATACATTTATAAAGGTTAAATTGTACTAACAATGAAAAAGCGACCGCCTGCAGGACTTAATTAAAACAATTATAATCGTTTTACTTTTAAAAACATCTGTTCAAAGGCACGTAGGTATTCGCACATATTAATATAGCAGTAGAAACAAAAAGGTATTTTACAGACGTCCACAAACGCAGGTGCAAAACGCAACATTTTGTGAAATAACCTTTTCAGCAGTTATAGTCATATTACTATGTAGGTTTATTTAAACTGTTTTGTGTGTAATTTAAAGTGCTCACTTTCATTTGTTTTATTCCATTTTTGTTTTAACTTTTTTTTTGTTGAATGGCATCCCGCTGGGCAACCTATGAGGCTGGTTTTATAATGCAAAAAAGCATATGATTCATTGCAATAAACAAAACCAGAAAAATATATGATATTCTTCAGGATATATGCTAGTATGATAGTGTCTTGATAACATAATACAACTAATTTTAATCGATAAAAAAAATACGAACTTATCTCTAAAACTTTTTTTTAACGAGTAAAAACCATACTCAAATACATGCGATCATTTTGATTTTTTGGCAAATAATTCTACAAGCAACCTATTAGCATGATAGTGTTTTATTTTTGTAGTCCAATCAATAGATTTTTTGTAAATCGCAAAAAAAACACTCATTTCGCACTATTCGGCCCGCAGTGACTGACGTAACAACCACTTTGTAGTGCAAGCTGATTAGAACATATTTAAGTCTAACAGTATTTCAAATGAAGTTTGAACCACCACCAATAGAGTTGCTAATTTAGCTCCTGTAAGAAGTGAATTTGCTTTCAGCTTTTTTAATGCCAAAAGGTAGCGCGTTCCAGAGCTTTATATGTAGAGATAGAGTAAGAATTTGACATAAAGCCTGTACGGTGTGAGGGATTTTGGAGAAGAAGATTCTTGGAAGCTTGAAGGTTAACTATGAGAACTGTTTTAAACAGACATTTCTAGCGGTGGTCTTCTGTAGGCTGATGATTATGATGGTGGTGGTCCTGATTGATAGTTTATGACACCCTGTACCTATCAGATCAATATATTCTGGAATTTTCCTTAGTGTAAAGCGTGGACCAAACAGTTTTTTTTTTAACCAAAAATGGTTCTTTGTTGTAGTTTGTAAGTGTTTATTTTTAATAGAATGTTGTAAAACACCGATTTTAATATAAAACTATGACCTCTATGTTTAAAAGTTTCAGGTTTTTATTAAAGTTTAGCGACCTTCTAATTTTATATTATACATATAAAACGTATATTTATTACAAACTGCTTACCGATGATGACATAGCAATAATAAATAAAAAATGACTCTCTGACGTAATCAGTAATTCAGTGTTTTTTGAAAAAGTAAATATAAAGTCCGGCTGGCAACTGAAACATAAATTGTACGTAAATTCAATCACAAAATATGTCTTTCTTTGTCCCTCGTATAAAATGACATAGTTTATTATGTCAATCTGATCAACAAGCAAGTTCCCGACTGTACAGACGCCTTTACATCAAGCTACCCGAAACTGTCAAATTTTCCCAATCAACCTGGAACCTAATGCTACAGCGATAAAGTTGAAAATCCTACTAATATTATAAATGCGAAATTTTGTGAGGATGTATGGATGTGTGTTACTCTTTCACGCAGAAACTACTGAACGGATTTGAATGAACTTTGCACACAGATAGTTTATAACCTGGATTAAAATATATAGGATACTTTTTATCCCGGTAGTAAGTAAGATCCCATGGGACAATTATCAAATATCACGCGGGCGAAGCTGCTGGCAGAAACTAGTCAAGTATAAAGAACTAATGTCTGTACATTCTGTTAAATTATAATAACCAATAGAGCTTAAATTCAGGTCGCTTTCAAGTAATTCAAGGAATAAATGAAAACAGTAATAAAGATAATAATTCTAAACCAAACGTTAATAAAGCTTTCTTAAAAGAATGATCTACCTGAGAAAGTTCCAACGATGTAGAAACCGGAGGAAAGCATGAATCAGATATTTATGCTGCTGCGGAAGTTGTAATATTGCCCGTAATGAAAACTTAAGGGGACTACAGGAGCTAAACGCTAGTTTTATACTGCAAAAAAGCATATGATTCACTGCAATAAACAAAACCAGAAAATATTTGACATTCTTCAGGATATATGCTAGTATGATAGTGTTTTGAAAACGAAATACAGCTAATTTTATTCGATAAAAAAAATCACGAACTTCTCTGTAAAAAAATTCTTTTAACGAGTAAAAACTATACTAAAATACATGCGATCATTCTGATTTTTGGCAAATAATTTTACAAGCAACATATTAGCATCATAGTGTTTTATTTTTTTAGTCCAATCAATGGATTTTTTGTAAATCGATCGAAACCACTCATTTCGCACTATTCGGCCCGCAGTGACTGACGTAACAACCACTTTGTAGTGCAAGCTGATTAGAACTTTAGTAAAAGAGAATTTCAAACGAAGTTTGAACCACCACAAATAGAGTTGCTAATTTAGCTCCTGTAGTCGCCTTAAGGCAAGGGTGTTTGTTACCAGAGAACTATACATTTTATGAACAAACTCTTGTGACTATTAAAACAAATCGTTCTAAAATGTGATTTATTCTAATATGCAGGGTATGAGATCCTGAAACAGTTGGTTAAGAAGTTCCTAGTATTATTGCTGTCAATTTTAGCTATGTTGATATTTTCCATCTATTCGCCCGTGTGTTTAACTCAAAGTTCATGTGTTTCATCCAGTTCCCTTATTATAATTTTAAGGTGGGTATGGCATCTCGGTGGCCCAATGGTGGCGGCCCCAACTTACGAACAGTAAGTCGTGGGTTCGAACCCAGGCAGGCGCATTACTTTGTGTAATTTATTTCATCACCGATGCTCTCAAAACGGTGAAGGAAAACATCGTGAGTAAACCGACATGTCCTAGAACCAAAAAAAAGACATGTGACATGACCTACCAATCCGCACTGGGCCTGCGTGGTGGATTATAGCTCATTCCCTCTCATAGAGAGGCCTGTGTCCCAGCAGTGGGAACATTAATAGGCTGATGATGATGATGGCATCTCACAAGTCAACCTAAAAGTTTTTCTGCTGCTGAGCTAGTTTATCTTTTAGTGTCATAAGGCCTACAATCGGAGCACCCCATTTCTTTAGGAGTTTATGCTATGTAAAAATTTTTTTGCCACTTTCTGTTTAATTGCACCACAATTGCGTTACACCTCATTACAAAGCTTATAAGACATGTCCATGATTTAGCCCAACTCACTATATGTAATCGAATTTAAAATATCTTTCGATTAAAGATGACATGGGCAACTACAGTACTTTCACAGTTTTTATGTCTTGTGACTGGGACTGTAGCTACATTTAATTTTCATCTTTGTTTCGACAATTCAAAAGTGCCTGTAATTGGCCTACTTGAAATAAATGCTTTGATTTTGATTTTTTGATTGGTTTTGATTTTGACAGCTGAGGCAGAACGATGATAAAACGTGTTGAAAGATTTGTGTTGCAAGTGTGCTTTACTTTCAAGAATCAAGAACCACACAAGTTATAATTTCCATATTACGAAGCCAGTTTATTGTGAGTTTTTACTAGCACAAATATATCACAAGGCACAAATCTACAATTATAATGCGTCCGCGCCGCCCGTAGACCATAATATTTTTCAAAAGATCTCCATGAACCATGAATTATTTATTCCCAACGTAGACACCATTACAATTATTTCTTTTCTACTGGAAGGAAACGACTTGTGAATAGTAAGTATTGAAACATTTGAAATTGTAAAATGTAAGATAAGGTGGTCACGGCGAAATATTATACATATTATACAATTTATTTTTACTTATATCTTTACATTGTGTTTTTATTTGTAGGTAAGCATGACGTGTGTCTTTTATATATCTTTTTGGGTTTTCCGTGTGGTCTCATAATACCTTTAAGTAAATAAACTTTAAGAACAAGAAGCGTTTTTCTTTCTAATTATGAAATGCACGTGCACGTAAATGATCACGGCTTTAGACATGCCAGTAATTTCTTTTTGAAACAAGCATTAAAATCTCAAGTTTATTCATTTCATTATTTTTATACATGCATGACATGCATCCATTTTGTGCTCTCGGCGAAAACACAAAGATAAGTGACCCAAATATAGCCGTCCATATTTAGCAAGACAGATCCGTTAATTGCAACTTTAAAAGTTGACAAATTACATCTCTTGCGAGCACTTTGTGCATCAAAAGATCAAAGTGAGAGGCAATCAGTGTGGTCCTTTGAAAGACAGGGAAAAAAAACAAAAAAGGTCTTTCACGAGTCACGGAGTGTGGTCGCGAAAGAGGTAAACGTAAACAGAGGGGTCATCGACCTGGGTTCAACTTGACACATTTTTGGCCGGCCTCAATTGTACGGGAGCGGCGACCTGTGCTGCGCCGTCGGCTTGCGCAACGGGAAGCCGGTTGTGTTGTGCCAATCGACTTTGGGAATCGGAGCCGAAATGGAACATGTTTCCTGTGATGCGCTCGGGAGGAACCGTGTATTGGGGTCTTAATGTCACACGCTTTTGGTCCTGTTATGAAAAATCTTTTTGGAGTGAGTGTTGATGTTTATTAAATCTTGCATAATTGAAAATCAGTGACATCTTCAGAAGAATCTATGCACGTAGAGTGACAAAGAACGAGCATTTGCCAATTTTAATCAAGTATCGTCACCACCGAGTGCAAAAAAGTACTAAGAAACAAAACTTTACGTGCATGAAAGTCTATAAAAAATTAACGAGGCTTGTTTAAACATACACTAAGTAACAAGTTTTTTGGCAAAAACATTTACAGTGTTTTCTTAAAATCAATTCATTTATTTGGCAAGTATGGTCCATGTTGAATTCTGACCAAAATAATCTTTTATGATGTCAAAAATATGGTGCGATGCGTATTTTTTCGTTAATATGTTGTACGTGTCAATCACCCTCAAAATTCCAATGCTAACTATATGTAATGACGCAGATAAGACTGTTTACTTACATAAGTAAGCTAAGAATGTGGTGAAAATTACAACAGAGTCAATAAACTGATTTGAAAACATTTGTTTCATGATTTTAAATTCCATAATATGTGTATTCAGCAGCTTTGTCAAAGAATATAAGAAACAACCCATTAATGTTTCACACCGAAAACTTAATCCACAAGTGGGTATAGCAATAAAAAGACACTTGTAAACTATAAGACAAAATATTGAGCCAATTTGTTTACCTACGTGCCCATTGTAAGTTTACAACAATACAAAGTTAGCCGAGAATATTCCGGACGAACACCACAAACAATAACTAGAGACGGAAGAGTTAGAAACGGTCGAGTTGTAAGCGAAAGGAATCTATGTCCCTTTGAGAAGATTCCGCTAATGTCTCGAGGGGATGCATGAAAAAATGCAGGTAGGGCCCCCGAGCAACGACCCCGGGGTTTTTGGGCGATGACGTCAGTCCTTTCTGCAGCCGCCTCAATAACACGAATGTGTACAACGTTACGTCACGCAGCTCCTCGGTTTTTACAATACAAGAACTTTGTGGTTACTGGTTCCACATCGCGAGATCACGACCGGCGACCGTGCGTCGCACTTTTGTTTCCAAATAAAAAAACGCAATGAAAGCTAAGTACTGACTAAAATAATCTAGTGGCATCACCGCCCATTCTGCACAAATGTCGAACAAGGATAAGCGCATACAAAAATAAACATCACATTCGCGTTCTTGACAGATCCCTAATATTCTGAGAATCCGACTCAGCACGCATGCGGATCCGACAGCAAAATGGATGTTATTTTTTGCTTTTCAAATGTGTAACTATACAATTTGCACTAGAGCCCCGGTGTCGATGACCTCTCGCCAGCTGTTTGACTATCGTGGTTTACAAAGCAAGGTAAGACGGGTTACTAAGGAATCGTACGCAGTACCGGTATACGCTTTTATTCGAACCGTAACAAAAGAGCCGTGAATAATGACATCATTATTTTCTTATAATGAGTAGGCACCACAAACAATGGCTACCATGTAGCTAAACACTTCACAGTTTTGGTTGTTCAAGAACATTCGGTTGGCGTAACCGACGAAGAAAAAATCAAACATGAGTAAAGAGAGACGTAAAAGTCACCGTAGAGGTGAGCTAACGAATGCTATTTGAATGTATACTTCTTATTTAGAAGGTGTTTTGAATGGAATATTAAACAGGACCAAGTCATGGGTTTAATGTGTCGGTGAGACGATAGCGGCGGGCGCGCGGCGTGGCTCCACAAACCCACAACAGCTGTAGACAAAACGCCACGCTCACCAACACATGCTTGCACCCCTGCAACACGCACACCGCTACACGACGAAAACGTATACGTAACGTAAACACACGCAGGTTTATGTATACCAGATGCCCCTACAACGAGCGAGACGGACATATCAATAAACTTCATGTAAGAAGAGAATGCAACGTTGAGGGAGTCAGGCTCGGTTTGACAACTTGCAGAGACGTCTAATTAAATGTAGTTGAAGGTCGAAAAAATAAGAGGATGTAAAGTATGATACATTATGTCGAGCACACGAATATGTGAGATGTAAAACAACAGTCTGATGCAGCTGTAGCGACTAACGACCGCGCGCATACAAACCGAATAGCAATGCCTTATAGAGCGAATGTTTCGTAGGAACCAGCTAATAGAAAAATAAACAGAGCCGGTCCGAGCGAGGCCGTTGTTAATTAACATACAGATAGTTTAATAAAAGGCAGGAAACAGGCAGCGAGGGGAGTAGGCAATGAAGCGGTAAAAATAGAAGCGGGGGCGACAGAGACGCGCAGGAATCGATCCTACGAACAATGCGACGATGCACCGCTTCATGCCAATCAATAATAGATGCTACTAGCGTGCAACAGTTCCGTGAGTACGACGCTTATTTGGATTATTGAAAATTGTATCCCGTGATTTGTTACTACTCGAAATTTTGTTTTGCTTCCATTGGAAATTCATTGTCGCTTTTTATTCAACCTCCAATAAATACTCGTCCGTTTTAAATTTTATTTGCTGTGCATTGTTTACATACATAATTATTATAAACGATAGTGTTTTTGTTGCCAAACGAGTTTTATCTAATATCAGTTTCCGTTAATGTAATATGTCGTTGATAATTTTTAATGTTTATGTAATTTATACCATTTAACCACGTAGTATCCTCAATACTATTTTAAGAGCATTCCAAATGAATTACCTCATTACATTATTTAATCCCATTGTAATTTTATTTAATGTTAAGACTTAACCGTCCATAAATCTAATCCCTTGCTAAACAACGACATTTTAAAATAAAAGTCCAGCTAAATGAAACCGAACACTGCAAGCAATCAATTTAAAGTTTCAAGGGAAGTCCCAAATGGCAGCCGGGCAGCGGTGGTGCAACCACGTTAATTAACGAAATGAATCGATGGCGAGTACGGAAGTGGTAGGGGACACCCGTCCCGGTTATTTTAGCCACGACGCGCAACCGTCGCGCACTTGCGGTAGGTCAGGCACAGGAACACGAGCAAGCCCTAAGTACTGGGGGAATATATAGGTCATACAGCAACATGAGACGAACCGTGACGCGTAGTACGGGTTCGCTGCAAATTGGGTAGTTTATCAGTCATGCGGCAATGTTGCGGCAGGTCTGGAGGTCATTCACTTTGATAAGGTTCACTGACGTAATTCAATTAGCTATTTGCTCGCTGTTTTGATGTAGGTTATTTGTGGGTGTGCATTTAGTTCAATCATATTTATTATTGTATTGACGTATGCGTGTTTAGTTTTAGAATTGCATCCGAATTGCTGGAATCACTCTGAATAAACCGTGCTTAAATATTTTCCGGTAGAAATAAAATTGGTGTCACATTCTTGTTCTTATTGCGATGCCACGGTCTCTGGATTAAAGCAAATATTTTTTTTTTCAAACCGCGTTCACCGCTGTGGGAACACAGCAGGAGTCTACCGCAAGCTGTACCCGAGCACGGGCACACAGCCGCATCTCGACGCAGCCAGGCAAAACCACGTCTAGACGCCTCTCTGTATACAAACACTGCCATTATAGCCAGACCTGCAATATTCATTTACTTTCCTTTATTTAACAAGGTTGAATTAGCACCGGTGGGGCGTTGAGGATCTATTTACATTGGCGGCCTGATATTTATTACGACTGCGTTTGCAGTTTTAATTTGTTTTAGGCTCTGCAAATCGTGTATCTTGTCGGGTGGTCTTGACTAAAATTTGCAAGCGTGTGTCATTTTTTACAACCAAACTCATATTCTCTGGCGTGTTTACTTTACGACGTCCTTTTAGCGTGTTGTTCGAGCTAGGCGTGACTCAGGTCGTAGGTATTTGAGCAACCCTTTGTTATGGTCGCGCAGAGTAAACGACCAGTACAAAGGCAGTCGGGCGAGCCGCCCTTCAGCTGACTGAGACCTTGGCTGGATTTAGATGCGGTTCGACGGACTCCCCGACGACATTCGTATTTAGTTTTGATGTCGATTTGGACCTTTTCTAGCGATTGGCACAGGAATGCAACACGCAATCTCGGATGGGCTTCGATTTTTTTTGTCTATTTAGAAAAAAAGAGTGTTCGGAATACTCGAGGCGTTTCGAATTCTCGGTTTGGTTTTTTTGTAACCACAAGTATAAGGTCAGTGTCCGCTGTGGGACCTTGGCCGATTTTAAACGCAAGTTCGACGTTCGACGTCTGAACGGGCGCGCTTGCGTCGGCGGCGTGTGCGTTTTATAACTTTCCCCGGCTAGCGATAAAGTTCATGTTTGAACTTTGTTTCCTGATGATCCGTACGGTTATAAATAGACGCACATCTGCCAGATGGTAGGTGAAGACGGTCATAAAATGTTTATGGAAATATTTAAACAGAACTGAGCTCTGGAAATTGAAAATCCAGCAATTATAGCTCATGATTCAGTGAAGAGTGAAACGAACTGTAGCTTATGAGTACTCACTCTGAGAGGCAACGCTAATGGGTGTTTTCAATTAGAACCAAATCACGTTCCTTTATAGGAGGGCTATTAATCTCGTTACTAATAACGTCCAAGAGTGTCCTCCACAATAGTGTAAACAGTTGTTTTTTCCTTATTAGAATGTCGCCGGTCTATTTGTGATCCGGCTTGGGATACCTGCCGTCTCGCCGGTGGACCTTGGCCGAATTTAGCCGGGGTCATCGCACTGCAGGTCGCTTTCTCCTTAGTGGCGCATGCGCGATGCAATCAGCGCGCAGCGTCGCCGTCTAGCTGAACTTGATGCTATTGTGTTGGGTAACTTACGAGATAATAATTGTGTGACGTAATAAACTATCTTTGTCTTGGAATGAAAGGAAATCGGACGGTGTGGGGGTTTGCGTTGTATGGATTCTTGCGGGGACTAATGGAGAAGCTCGTGGCTAAATAATAACAGCCGCTCGGGTCGATCTTTAGGTTAAGCCGTGCTTGCCTAGGTTGGTCTGTGGATGGGTGACCACCCTTACATACTGAGTTTCCTCCGTGCCTCGGAAAGCACGTTAAACTGTTGGTCCCTGCTGTCATTTATAGATCTTTGACAGTCGTTACAGGTAGTCAGTGGCCCAAAAAGTCTGACAACCAGTCTTACCAAGGGGTATCGTATTACCCAGTATTAACTGGGTTGTGGAGGTCAGATAGGCAGTCGCTCCATGTAAAATACTGGTATTCAGCTGCATCCGGTTAGACTGGAAGCTGACCCCAACATAGTTGGGAAAAGGCTAGGCAGATGATGATGAATTCTTGTGGGGACGATTTGACGGAAATAGGTACCGTCGTGGTATTGGGGAATATTAAAATGAAAAAGGAGTTTCTTGAATTAGCACTGATGACCTTCTTAGTTATTTTTCAAAAACGTCATGTTTAAAAAAGTTGTGAGAAAGTTCGCGTCGCCTTAATAACATCTGTATTTTTATATTTAATTTCAAATATTTAGAGTCTTTGTAAATAAATATGTGTTTCAAACTGAAGAATCTGGCAATTAATTTACCTAATTGTTTTGTTATACCAACTTTTATTTACATTTTCTACCTGCTTGAACTAGAGCAATTATACAATAGCTCAACAAATACAATTTGTTGCATTATGAGAGCTCATTTGAAACGCAACTTGCATAACAATATCTAGCAATGTCATCTGAACACAATACTACTAGTCTAAATACCCCTTCTGCAGGCTATAAGCGTCATATTTGCATATCAAATGGTCTAGATTTTATAGTTATGAAATTAGGCTGAGGTCGACAACCAACTATTTACATATAATTATATCATAAAGATATAATAATGCTATGGAATCAGCGCACTCCTGTATTATTTGTAGCAAGTTTCATAGGAAAATTATATCAATGAGTAACATTTTATTGTTAGCTAAGATTGATTACTGGTTTGCAAATTACTGTGTTGATAAATTACATTATGATTGTAATGGTAATTTAATATCATTTTCATAAATCAATTGTTGTACTGATTAACATAATAATTATAGGTGCTTACCTAGATACAAGACTTATTTCAATGTTTATATTAGCTTACTAGTTTGGTCAAGGGATTATTTCACCTACAAAAAGTACTTTGACAAATGTTTTACAGACATGTTTTTTTATGTACCGAATTCTAACATGTTCTCCATTTTTATTAATTAATTAATTAAGCATGTGTCCTTCTATTAAGAATTTATGAGCCTTTATTAGAGATTGTAAAAAACACAGGAAAAGCGAACAACATACTAGTCACACACTTCCTTCACCATTACATCCGTGATTGGGATCGATTGACGCATTCGGAATATTGATACAGCCACCGACGATTGTGATCCGATCGAATACTTACCGAATCGAATACTCGCGTGAATATCGATCGATATCTCAAAGGCAATGCGATACTTGTTTAGCAATAGACAACCGAGATCGTTTTTCGGATACGATTAGTTGGCAGTGAGCATTAGAACCGGACTCTTATTGATGTTTTAGGCTTGTTTTGTTACAGTTCTGACGCAGAGTAATAAAGCTAAATTACATCGTAAACAGATAGAACGTTCCTTGAAAAAATAAACACGATCGAGATAGTTTTCGCCCATTTCCTGTCTCTATTTCGGAATCGGGACAGTCGTACCTATTTGGTATTCGTGATAACGAAAACCGATAGTTTGTCACAATAATTGAACTTGCATAGAAGACTAATACGAGTGGCGGTACTTTCATAAAAGCCTAAAAGCTTGGCTGCATGACACTTGTAACCTACTACTTTTCATGAACTTAGGGTTTCTGAACAGCCTGCCAATCGGCTTGCCGTATTGCTGGCCCCTAGGCACATACCAATTAAAAAGCTAGAAAAATAAAGTCGTTTGAGTACTTTTCCAATTATGGCAAAGCTATGATTCCGTTTGCCTGGGAGCAATCAATCGCTGGCTAGACTTCTAATTAAATAATTCAGATCTCACCAGACCAGAATTTTATTGGTACATAATATAATTTGAAACACAGCCGTTGCTATGTTATAAATCAGCCGGGGAACACCTCCACCTGGATTATGTATAACGAAATTCATTAGATATACGATAAAGCGCCTGATTCGTAGATAAAAATCTACTAATATTTTTCGGTCGTTCTTTCGGCACGATACTGTATTATACGAACGCAAATAATAATTTAAGACTTTTGTTTTTTTTTCAGACGACGGACTTACTATTGCGTGTATGATGGGATTGTCAACCTTGGACTGTCCTGACCTGACGACCTGACCCAAAAATATCAACCTTGCCACTGGTTACAAATACATAATTGTACAAAATAGACCCCATCCGGTCGGTAATTGTCAATATCACAAGTTTTATGGCTTAAGGCGACTACAGGAGCTAAATTAGCAACTCTATTTATGGTGGTTCAAACTTCGTTTGGAATCCTGTTAGAATAAAATTCTAATCAGCTTGCACTAAAAAGTGTTTGTTACGTCAGTCACTGCGGGCCGAATAGTGTGAAATGAGTGGTTTTATGCGATTTACAAAAAATCTATTGATTGGACTAAAAAATAAAACACTATCATGCTGCTTGCAATGTTGCTTGTAGAATTATTTGCCAAAAAATCAGAATGAAAACCATACTAAAACACATGCGATCATGTGTTTTAGTATGGTTTTTAATCGTTAAAATTTTATTTTAGAGATAAGTTTGTGATTATTTTTATAGAGTAAAATTAGTTGTTTTATGTTTTCAAAACACTATCATACTAGCATCATACATTATCTAGTATCATGCTAGTATCCTGAAGAATATCATATATTTTTCTGGTTTTGTTTATTGCAGTAAATCATATGCTTTTTTGCATTATAAAACTCGCATTTAGCTCCTGTAGTCCCCTTAAATTGTGAGTGATTAATAAATCTCTTACAATAACTTTCTGGTAACTGCTAATTGAATTCTTATTAGGAAAGTATTACTATTATATGAAAAGACGACAACCCGTGGTTTTATAAGTTTTCAATTTTATCTAACTAATACAACATGTTTCATTTAATTGATGTCAAACGTTTCTTAAGACTCATGATTAATGTATAATAAAGCATTATTGTGAAAATTAAAAAGCGCTATTTGCAAAACCTTTCAACGTAGTAATCTAATATTAATTTGAAACATAAACAAATCTACTATGTAACTGAGATGAAACCGGCCGCTTGGAGACGCCTTCCCTCATAAATTGAGCGCAACGTTACGTACTTACAAATAACGTTATGGTGATACCCTAATCCTTTGCTAAAAGCCCACGATGTTGGCAACGCCTGCCATGTAGAATGTAGGTCGACAACAAACAAATAAAACTCAATCCATTTATCATGGTTTACTTAGCGGAGTGGCTCAACCTTGGAAACGGATTCAAATTCAAACACCCGAATTATTTATTGATATTATTAAAAGTGTTCCCGAGAAATGATCACACGGTACCAACCGTGTAATCATACTACTACGTTTGCTTTAATTTGATGTAGTTCGGGTATTCTCAAATAAGAATACAATAGCAAATTGAGGCTGTTCTTTGGTGTTTAAAACACAGTTAGTTTTCGAATTTACATTATTCATGAAATCTTGAGTTACTTTTAAATAAGTCTGGTGTTAAATTACTTCATTTGAGGTTTCTTTCACTGGAAATCTCTGAATTGTAAATCGTGTAGCATTTGCTTTGCTTTTTTCTATATTGCTATATTATTCGTAAAAGATACCCATAGAGATTACTATAAAGTACCGATGTTTTGACATTATGAAAACTTAAAACTAACAAATCGAATACCATCGGATGTGATTTCAAAATGTCAAGGCTTAAAAACCTGTTTTATAGGAGGTGATACACCCATGGAGTCATATGCTAATTCAAACTATATTTTTTTGTATCTATTATTACTCGGCAGCTCGTGGCTAAATTAATCATGATCTGTCGAATGACCGATTTGGTCGAGACGCCATTGTTTAACTATTGTGTCTACTTCTTGGACAGATCATGGGATACTAAATGACAGCCACTCGGTCTTTAGGTTAAGCAGCGTTTTACTAGGTTGGTCCGTTGATGGGTGACTACTCATTACATACCGAGTTTCCTCCGTGCCTCGGAAAGTACATAAAACCGTAGGTCCCGGCTGTTATTTGTAGATCTTTGACAGTCGTTACACGTAGTCATGGGCGGAAAGACTGAGAACCAATCTTACCAAGGGGTACCGTATTACCCAGTACTAACTGGGTTTTGGAGATCATATAGGCAGTCGCTCCACGTAAAACACTGATATTCAGCTGCATTGCCTCCGGTAAGACTGGAAGCTGCCCCTAATAAAGTTGGGAAAAGGCTAGGCATCAGATGAAGATGTTAATGATCCATTATTTCTTTAGGAAATAAAATAATAAAAATAAATAATTATATATTATTATTTTTTTATTATATATGTTATAATTTTTGTATTCGTGGCTTTGTTTCCAGTCTTGTTGGATAAAAAAAAAAAACTTCGCTACACGGCACGGCGGCGTGGATTTTGCTAGGTAGGGTCAAATTTCTCCAAACGGTTTTAAGCCATAAAATGTGAAAAGTTAAGTTCAAAATCGAATGAGAAACTTTGTCGGTTTGCGGTTACTTGATTTGCTGGCGTATGTACTTACATTGAAATTGGATTTGAGTGTTATCATGTAATCAATCAAATTGAAAATGTTAATTTTGTTTAAGAAAGAAATAAACATTCCAGAATAGAGAATCTTAATAAGTTTTTCTTATATATTTAGGTACTTATTCACGAGTACCTGCTTATGTAACATTTTCTAGTTAGGTAAGGAATTGTTTACCATTTATTTTTCATGTCTATCAGTTGCTATTTACTTTGCTTTGTTTTAAAGTATTCGAGACGAAACGGCAATTTTCACTAATATAGAAGAGTGACTTGTCTGCAAGATTTTAGACAAATGTTCAATGATTTCTGCACAAAACTAGAGGGTAGGAAGACTAAGCTTTATGTATTTTTCTTTGATTTCTTTAATATAGTCAAGTTCAATATATGGACATCAAAAACGTTGAGGAGGATTTTTTATAGTTTATTGTTAGTATAAACATAGTAGTGTTAGTAGATACATTTTAATTAAAAACTATTGAATAATTAATAGTTTTTAATTAAAATGTATCTAATCATTTAATATTAGTTATTAGGAAGTTCAATGTTCATGTAAAGTGTTCATAATGATGGTGAAAACAGTATCAAAATGCATTGTGTGGTAGTTTACTCTTCTTCAACCGTTGGCCACACAATGCTGTGTAGGTAGGTCTCTTCCAAATCCCACCACTTTTGACGGTTTTGTTTTGTAGTTCACTCTGAACATCCAAGCGGTCAGATGGACACGAAAAGCCTTCTGTTTGATCTTACTAAAACTACGGTAAATAGACATAATTACCTGAAAACTGCCGAATATTTACTCAATTTTGAACGTATGTGTACGTTCAAAAGTGAAGCGTTTGTCATACAATTATGTACTGATCATTTTCATACATTCTGATTGATTCTGATTCTTGATTCTGATTCTTAGTCTATTGTCTTTAGTTTTATTTACTAATTTATAATTCTAGATTCTAGTGTCCGTGGCCGGTGGATCAAAGAGCTGTGTACCGGAAACCAAGGAGGTCGACCAAATGACGTCATTTAATATATTGTATAAGCAAAATATTAGATTTATTGTACCGTACATACTCATCATTTATCATAGATTGAAGTTAATTTATCTTAGAGTGAATATACTGCGCAGTGTCAGTGTCATGTAGATTGCACGGTCGTCTGATTCGATTGAACAATTAAAAAAAACTCAGGTTAGGCACTAACTACACGAAAGAAGAAGAACAGAATTTAGTAACAGTAACTAATAACAAAACATCACGCCTGTAATCCCGGAAGGGTGAGACAGAAGCGTAGATACCTAATAGAACACCCACATTTCGCCAGTTATGTTTAAGGTGACTACAGGAGCTAAATTAGCAACCCTAATTGTGGCGGTTCAACCTTCGTTTGAAAAACTGTTCGAATAAAGTTCTAATCAGCTTGCACTACAAAGTGGTTGTTACGTCGGTCACTGCGGGCCGAATAGTGTGAAATGAGTGGTTTTATTGCGATTTACAAAAAATCTATTGATTGGACTAAAAAAATAAAACACTGCCATGCTAATATGTTGCTTGTAGAATTATTTGCCAAAAAATTAGAATGATCGCATGTATTTTAGTATGAATTTTACTCGTTAAACTTAAAAGATTTTTTTAGAGATAAGTTCGTGATTTTTTTGATCGAGTAAAACTAGTTGTATTATGGTCTCAAAACACTATCATACTAGCATATATCCTGAAGAATATCATATATTTTTCTGGTTTTGTTTATTGCAGTGAATCATATGCTTTTTTGCATTATAAAACTCGCGTTTAGCTCCTGTATAAGTAACTTATATTGCAATACCAAAAACTTAAACATGATCACGATTTTAGAGCTATAAGCATCATAAAAGCATATTAATTAATGGGTTTCGTTATAAAAACATTCATTAATATCCTTTCAGACTTACAATCCAATGATAAACAAGTCATTAACTCGCATCGCATCTAAAAAACACAAGAAGAAAATTAATTAGCATTAAAAAATAAAGAAAAAATCAAGTTTGTTTCGTTCGAGCGCATACCAGGATGATACGAGAAGAAAGAGATCTGTCTGTACATTCGTTTGTTTACCTTCATTACTGGAACAAAACCCTCTTTGTAAGAAAAACTCTTCTTTAATTTTTTTTTTTTTTTTTAACTAGATTATGCTTGCGTCTTCGCCCGCGTGTAATCCGGTAATGTCCCTCTGGATCGTACTATAGGGATAAAAAGTATCCTTTGTGTTCAAATCTAGGTTATCTATCTGTATGCTAAATTTCTTCCAAATCTGTTTAATAGTTTTTGCGTGAAAGAATAACAAATATGCATCCATCCATCCTTACTTTCGCTAAGGAAAGTTATCTTACCATTTTTTTTTTAATAATATAAAAGTGTCAAGATATCTTCCTTACACCAAACTCATTGTACCCCTGTTTTAAAATTACTCAGTCTACTCCGAGTGCGGGCACCTAGTTTTTCGGGAAATCGCGATGTGGACGTATTTTTTTGTCGCACTGTAACCCTTTTTGATACTTGTACATATTTTTATTACTATTATGGAGTTATAGTGTGTAAATAATGTGAATAATTAGATAGAGATAAAAATAGTCTACTTCAATGAATATTTATAAGTTTTTGTTAATGGTCCGACGATTTTAACTTTTGACATTAATAAATATTTAATTATTCATTTATAAATGCTTTAAGTGTAACAACCTCTATGTTGTGACTAATAAATTGCTACAGTATTGTGATAGCGTTGCTTTAAGTAAAGGTATGCAATTTAAATTAACATTTATGTGGTTTTAACGTAAATAAGTAGTTATTTAATTACTGTTTGCAAGTTAGCTTTGATTTTAGATCAAAATAGCTAACCGTACAATGATGTGCCGCTTATGTACTTAATACATATTTATTTGAATACTTAGTATAATATTCAATGTAATTTAATAGACATGAGAACCACGTCCCGCCGATGCGATGGAAATTAAATCAATAACTCGGCATTATTGAGTCGTCTGCCAGTAGTTATTTTTGTAATAGACACCAAAGAAGACGTACGCTGTCTGGTTATGAAATAAAGTTATGGTTACCTTCAATGTAAATTTGAATTTAGTAGCTTCACGAGCAAGACTTTCTTAAAGTTAGTTTATGAAGCCGCTCAGCCGCCCGCCACCCAATCGGGTTTAATTGAGTTTTACAACGAACCTTTATTTTTTAATCAAGAAAATTCTTACGTCGCTAATTACTCAATTCATTGCTCGCACAAAAGGCTCGGTGTCTCATAAATTGCCACAATTCCTTCAATTAGAGATCGACGGATAGCGTCCGCGTACAATTTATATAGAAACAGCGACAGGGCATTAATCACAATAAGGTCGTTGCAATGGAGTGATGATATCATTTCGTCGAGCGATAAAATTGACAGGATCTGAAGATGTAGGGTCAAGACCGATCATTTAAAGGACTAGGGAGTGAGGCAGAAACGTTTTATTAGACTGGTATGTACAGGGTGTAAACAACCTCTCAACGAAGCCGAAAGTCACTTGTTCTCCCCGTCATTGCATTTTTTTTTTGTTCTACACCGTACCTGGAAACCTTCTAGTTACGAAGATATTGGGGGTCAAAGTTCTAACTTTTTGACAAGTTTTTTTAAAAGTAAGTACTTACAAGTTTTTAATATAAGATTTTTACTTTAAACACTTCCACGACCCCCGTACTATTCAATCCATCAGCATAATGTTTTGAGTGCGTTACATTGACTTCTACTACAAAACATGATTTTTCCCCAAAACAAAAAGTCGTTTCCAGCAATATTTTTTGCGTAAAGTTACTTAGTTTGATGTACAGAATGCTTGGTTGACGGCTTCGCGATGAGGTGGTTTACACCCTGTATACATTGCGAGGTGGGTGAGTCAATGCAAGCTTGATATTTATTTATACATAAATCATTAATTTTATCTCTGGACGTTCCAACAAGCTGAATAGCGTTTATGTCTGGAGTCATACAAAAACCTCACAATTATAGTCATTTCCATTTAAGACAGTTCCCATACTAATAAGAATTCAACACAAGACCCTACACACAATTTCTTGCTTCCAAGCTTGAAAATAATTGCAATTAAAACACAAAGAAATCATCCATTCATAGCTTCACGCTTGATAGGAGACAAGGGGGGCAGACAGGACGGCTCATTAAGTTATCGACATTATTAATAATGTACTACCAATAGGTACTTTATTGTACCAAGTTCAGGTCTTTAATTACATCGTAGAACGATCCCAGCTCGTTCGTGGATGATTAAATTTAACAATGATTAATTAACTCATCATGTTATTAAATTATTAATGTTATCATGATCGTCTGGTAATGGTTTGGTCGTGGTTCGCTTTATAGGTTAATGGGAGAATTCTGATCTTGACCAGAGTCTAGTCACATTCTACCAAAGGGTAGAATGTGACTAGAATATTAAATTGTGCCCGTAATTGTGTCATTCTAGTAATATGACGTTGTTTTTTTTTACTTAAGGCGACTACAGGAGCTAAACGCGAGATTTATAATGCAAAAAAGCATATGATTCACTGCAATAAACAAAACCAGAAAAATATATGATATTCTTCAGGATATATGCTAGTATGATAGTGTTTTGAAAACATAATACAACAAATTTTACTAATTAAAAATTTCTTTTAATGAGTAAAAACCATACTAAAATACATGCGATCATTCTGATTTATTTGCAAATAATTCTACAAGCAACATATTAGCATGATAGTGTTTTATTTATTAGTCCAATCAATAGATTTTATGTTAATCGCAAAAAACCACTCATTTCGCACTATTCGGCCCGCAGTGACCGACGTAACAACCACTTTGTAGTGCAAGCTGATTAGAACTTTATTCTAACAGTATTTCAAACGAAGTTTGAAGCACCACAAATAGAGTTGCTAATTTAGCTCTTGTAGTCGCCTTAAGTAACCTCACTGGAAAATAATGTACAGTGGAACATAGAACTTCCTCCTTTTATGAAGTCGGTTAAAAAGCGTGAGTTATGTGCTTACACATTGCGACCCCGGTTGGATCAGCCGCAGCAGCTCAGGATTTGAATTTTGTAAAAGTCCTTTTTAAACCCTTCTGGGGCATTGAAAATTATGCTAAGTAAAGCTAACGATTGTGTCGTTCTGTCTTATTATTTCAGAAAATAAAACTACGCACCATCACGTATCACACGAAGAAAAAGAAAAGCTGTAATTAATGTTAATAAAACTGAACGACCGTTGACTCTGCCTGTTAAAAGTCAGACAAACTACCTTGACTTTTAACTCGGTTCAACCAAGCCAGCGATCAACATTTTAGTATGCATGGAAGTATAAATATCACACATTGTTTTTTTAGTTAAATATTCCATCTGCCAAATGGCTCAAAACCTGCGGAATATCACCATTTTCCGCAGGTTTTTAGCCATTTGGCATTTGAAGATGCATGTCCACCTTTGCCATTAATATTATAAATTAATAAGTTAGGTGTATTTTTAGAACCGAACTTCCTTTACCGAACCTTTATTTCAACATTCTTATATACGGGTAATATAATATGCAATTTGTTTTCAATGAAATCGTCGATTTTTTATAAATTAAGCACCAGGAAAATAGGTAAATCATTGACGAATACATTTTTGCCACCGATTAGGTATAAAACTGTACATTGACTTGCGATGACATTTCACAAAAGTTAAAATTCACACGCCATTTGCATTTTCATTGTGTAAATTCGGTGGTCGTTATTATAGCAACAATAGAATAGTTTCATTATAATTCTTGTGTGGTCATCCAGTTTTCGGAATGAAATTTTTGAAAGAATTGTTTGTCGTCCTTGCTACTTAAAAAATGATGTTATTTTCTTAGTGGCAACATTTATACTTCTTTTGAATCAAGATTCAAGATTAGGGAAACAATTTTCAAATACAGAACAGCTATGCATATTGCGTAGGTCCGTCCGTGTTCTAGAACGATACAGGATCACGAATCACATTTAAAAACTGGCTTTACTCGATTCTCGGTTTAAATTGAGACTCAAGCTAGGCCATGATTCTAGAAAACCTGCCAGTATTACAACGAAAACTAAATACTTAGCTCACATTTGTTACTGAAGAGAGCTAATGTTTTATGATACTGTCAGTTCTTGAACGAATTGGTGAAATTCGCCCTGAATCATTCTTTTAAATTATACGAACTACGAGTTTTTCGACGCGTGGCGTTGCCGGAGCGATTTATTGATTAAAATACGACATGCCATGATGGTGGCTACTAATCAATAATGGGGTGGTGCTGCAGGGTGCAGTACCGTTGGGATCAAAATTCATTAAATTATTTATGGGGATTCGTTATTAGGTAGAAAGCTTACGGTGTTAGTCGTCTTATTATAATTATATTTGTAGTGAAGCGACCAATGCGGTACAGATAGCTGAAAAATACAGGAATTCGTAAATTGTAAAATGTTAATTCATGTTGTAATGTAATAAACGGTGTAAGGGTGAGGGACATTCGATACCACGAATTAAAGGATGACGTTGACGTCAAGCGACTTAACAAGTAATTAATTTTAAAATACAATTAAATTTATAACAAAAGAATAGATTGATAATAATAGATAGTAAAATATTAATAGAGTAAGTAAATAAATGGAAATATATTAGGCTAAGAAACATTTCAAACTGAAAAGTAATAAAGCGGTCTTCCTCTCTACATATTTTACTAAATTCGCTGTGCCCGACAGGGTCCATAATTGTTTCTGTTTTTATTTACCACCTGTACATTATGGATTTAGCAATAATAGTAATATATTGCATCGAGCACAAAGTAATTTATTATTGCACCGAGTGCCTGATTAAGAGCCCGAGCGTCAGCGAGGGCTCTAATCTAACAGGCACGAGGACGAGGGCAATATAAATTACTTAAGGCGAGGTGCATAATCTGCTTTTCTTTCAACTATTACCTATAGGAATAGTAGATAAAAGAAACTCATATCAAACAGTTAAAAAAGTTTTTCTATAACACTGTCGGCTTCATTTAGAATGTTTTCCAGAGTTAATGTGTCGCTAGATGATTCCATTTTAATTCGAAGCCGAAGCACTCAAAATCAGATAGTATCACACTTTGACGTTTCCAAAAATATTGTCAAGCAAAATTAACAAAGTTCCCGCCACATCACTTTTTTAAATTTCTTTAATTTTTAAGTCAGAGTTAGCAGCAATCATTTTTTAAATTTGGAACAAGTAGGATAGAAACGAATAATACGTACGTAAAAAAAAACATTGATATCGGCTGGCTGAATAGAGCTTTTTAGAATTATTGCAGTTTTTTTTTTAATCGCCTCAAAAGGTGCCAATCTCAATGGATTAATTGAGATTGGCACCTTTTGAGGCGATTAAAAAAAAAAACTGTGCAATAATGAAATAAGTGTGATTGTGATGAAATTAAAGCATAGTTGGAAGAAAACGATTTGACTTTGACTTTGACGTTTTATGAATCAGTTTTTTATTTGTAGGTTACCAATTAAAATTTTCTCGGGGCGGGGAGAGGGTCTAGCATCATATAAATATATACACTATCTTGCACATAAAATCTTTAAAAAAATATTATGAGTTTAAATACTGTCACATACATACACAGTACCTACAATTATTATCATACAGTTTCATGGCTAATCACCGAGCGTGAAGTTTAATGACCACTGTCGAAAACAACCGCCATCTTAGTTTTATTTTAGTAAAATGTTCTTACACCATACTCAACTGAGGTGATTTTAAAGCAGAAAATACTGCTAGATTTGATCATGTTAAAAGTAACTATATTAAATTTTAATCTAGTTACACACCCGGTTACACCCGTATAAACTATAAAGATAAACGAGTCAAAGTAATTACTTTTAATTCTGTAGTTGAGTACCTAATTGCTTGAATTTAGAACTGTCAAAAGCTAGAATTCTTAGCTTTGCTTTCTTTGACGGTTTGTTTTTACTTTGTTCAAATTCTTGTCTATTGCATAAATATATTTGCATAAGATGACGCAGTCAAGCTAAAGAAATTATACTTTAGCTTGACTATAGAGACAACGTGTTAGTACCTACCATTAAAAGTAAAACATCATAGTCACCGTTACTGTGTATCGCTTAATATTTTTTGTCCTTTCATACTTTTTGTTGCTATGTATGGGAATTGTAATATGACCCGATATGATGAGAAAACGATTGGAGTGTGTGTGAGGAATGATATGAAAGAGAAAGGAGTAAATGATGCCATTACGTCTGACAGGGGAAAATGGAATAAGAAAACATGTTGATTCGACAGTCAAGTAGAATGCAAGGGCGGGAAGGTGATGACGATGTGAACACTAGCTATGGCTAGTATGGTCATACCCGTTTTCTCTGACAAAAGGCGAATAGTTAAATCAAGCATAACTAGACAGATAGATATTGTGTATCTAGTTAGGTATTCTGCCCCCTTATTCACAACGCTTCGATTCGATTTTCGATTCGGAAAGTCGTATGTCTATCTTTTTTTGACATTATGAAATCGAGCGAGATAGACATACGACTTTCCGAATCGAATATCGAATCGAAGCGTTGTGAATAGCTATGCAGGTCCATGCGAAATAGTACACACAATTGAAATTAACATTATGTTAACTTGCAGATTTTGGGACATTGTTCGTCAAAACTAAATTAAATTAAGTACGTAAGACATTTACGTTTTTGCTCAGTTTTAACAGTAAATTGGAGCAACTAATGCGAAACAGTTAAATTAAGTAATTTCAAATTTGGTAAGACACGGATGAGAAAAGCAATTATAATGAAGTTATATTTTAATTAATTAACTGGTTTAGAGCCAGTTTCTTGTTTGAAACATAATTATGCTTAAACGTACGTTGTTTACGTTTCCATGCTGCCAGATGAGGTTCAACCTTTCCAGACCTCTCCCTCTCTTTGAGAGGAGGCCTGTGTCCCAGGAGTCCACGTTAAACTCTGATTTATTTTTGTGGTAGATACAAAATAAAATACCTAATTTCATTTTATGCTAAGTATCTAAAGGTAGGTAGTAGCAAGGTGGTTTATTTCAATTTTCAAATCTATTGAATCATAAATTATGTCGATTCATAAGTGCATGAAATATCTAGACATTTAAAAAATTAAAAACATCAATGCATATTGATGTTTTTAATTTTTTAAGCATTTACACAAAGTACCA
Source organism: Xestia rhomboidea (assembly GCA_963853795.1). Lineage (NCBI taxonomy): Eukaryota > Metazoa > Arthropoda > Insecta > Lepidoptera > Noctuidae > Xestia > Xestia rhomboidea. The sequence continues at coordinate 7,624,330 of OY970767.1, read as the reverse complement.
ATCAATCATTCAATAGGTATTAGCAGTCAAAGCTATTAACAATAAATTATTGATAATTATTTTTATAATCGAATGCAGAAGAAAAAATATGATGTCAGTTCATAATGTCAGGCCACAGATAGCTATTAAAAATAGAGAGGTACCCTAGGTACATAGTAATTTATGCATAAAATATTAACTACATTGTTTTTAAAACGTAGCTTTTCTTTTAAGCCATAATGTTTTCCCAAAAAAATGGGAAGCGTAGGTAACCCATAAGGATTAATCGCTTTCGTATTCTGCCAAAGAAAGTAAGAAAAAAAAACAAACGTTTAGGTCGGAGCCAAATTGATTCAAAACAAGATTATAAAAGACTTTTGAGAATCAAAAGTTCTCAATACCTCAGTCCCTTCGTGGTCCGAACATAAAAATTCCTAAGTACTTACGTCGTGTTTTTATTTATTTTTTACGAGTCAATGTCGTTGAGGACGAAAGAAACGTTGTTGCACCATTAAGGTGGATATTTACATGAGTTTAGAGGTGTTAATTTTATTTCAGTACTGTGCCTGTTCGCTTGGCATTGTTTACCAATTATTGAAACAAAAGCTGAGATGGCCGAAACACGGAGAATTGAGTAACGTAAAATGATTAAAACTGTACAATTAGATCATACAATTACGTTTGTTACCTATATCTGCAGGTATGTTGCCTTTATGTTTTATCATTGAACTAATTTTGTTTAGTACTATTTGATCCATTAGAATACAGTTAAATGTTGTTCATACGAAATAAACAATACTATCAAAGAAGGCAATGTAGCGCCATCTATCGGTTTATGTTAATATTAAAAATGTGGAGTATACGAATAAGAAAAAAAAAAAAAAATTAGACATTGTTCCACCTGCAAAATTTAATTTTACTTAACATAAAATTATACTGGGTCCTTAATTCTTGCGTTCCTGTATAATTAACGAAATACGTAATGAATGACCATTATACATGCCTAAATTAAATCCGTAATAAAATAATACAACAAAAGATAGGAAAACTTCCGAATGAACGTTATTGTTACTAGGCATGGTAGTTTGTTACGCCATACGCGAGTCCATTCCACGCTCCAATCGGTGTTGTGTTGTGTCACGGCAAGCCGCGGCGTCGAACGAACTCGAGAGCTCAGTCAAGAACGTTCGTTAACCGCGCGCGTCACCCGTTCCATGTACCAGTGCCCCCATCTAGCGGTCAATGTCGGCATGACGTAGTGAAACGACCGAGTTCCAGTGTTTTGTAAGAGATGGCGCTAGTAGTATGATGTTGCGATAAAAACCGCGTGGTGTGTGATTTTACTTTCCATTTTTTTTTTAATGTCAAAATGGTTTAATAAAAAGGTCTCATGTGATATTTTTTTTATTGAAAAACAAAGCTTATAATAAAAATTAATGCGCTTTCTCTTAATTTCAGTTCTCTAAGATAGTTTTTTTTTTGTGTTGGAAGGTACCTAGGTACAGTTTTCCATTTACTGGCTTCAAGTTTTCATCAGCTGTTATATATTCAAGTATGGTATGATTTTAGTGGAATTACAATTATGGTACCTACCTACGGGCTACGAGTATAAAGTAATTGCTGGTAGCACAAAAAACTCATTTACAAAATTATCTCGCAATTTACTAACCCAACCAGGTGCTTGTAAAATGACGTGCATTTACCTAATATTTCACCTTTCGATTGACCTCTAAGTACTAGCAGCTACTTTGAATTCTACAAAATTTATTCGATTTTACCTACCCTAAACAGACAGAAAATCTAAAAAAAAGTTGAATGAAATTTAAGAATGCACTAACGTTGGAAAGTTCAAAATTCTTAGCCGCATTCACGATTCGACACACCTGTCACCGAGACGATGCAGATTCGCTATCGTGACTCGTCTAATAGTACTTTCGCCTAGGTACCAAGTCCAAACAAGCGGGCGCAATTAGGTACAGACGCAATGAGTTTGGCAAATGGCCGCTGCGACAACAAAGTGTAACGACTTGGTACTGGGCTGGCGGCAGCTTGGAATTAGCACCGCTGAAAGTGATCTCATCAGTCCACCGAACATTAGTCATTGGTTGCTAGCAATCAGTCTGGGTGTTGCTCGCACGTCTAACCGAAATAGACGTTTAGACACGTTAACAAACAAATGAGTATGTTTTGTTTTGATATCGTTTTTGCATTCGTCTTCATTGAGTGTTTGGTGTTTGTGACAAATTAAGATTAAATTTCTGCGTCTTTTTTTTTCTTTGTTTTCTTTAACATTTTAGCCTCTAGCATTCTGGCCCTTTCATCAATTTTCACATGTAACCAAACATTGTCACGATTTACCTACAATAAAATGTTCGTATCAGTAATTTTCAAAAGCAAAATTAAATTCTCAATAGTTTCCAACACAGTTGCAACACGAGCTTTAGATAATGACAGTGTCATTAAAGTCATTAGCCGACATAAGTTGAGAGGGCCCGCCATGCCCGCGAAATACCTTGATAGCTGTGACAAAATTTAAATGAGGGCATTTTGCGGTGACGTCACCGGTAATACAACCGGTGCTAACCGTAATTACCATGAACCCCTTTACAGCGCTTTACAGAGGCAATGGTGTTAAGCATGTGCGGTCGCTTGATTACTTGGTTCCGATTATACTCTTGCTCATTTTGGAAATCGTGCGAGTCTTGAAAGGAACTCTTTCATCGTTATATAGGGTAAATTAGTTTCTAATCAATTTGAATTAGGTTTCTGTTGTTGAACGGGGCCTCTTCCGCTCCGTTTAATGGCTCGATTTAACTTAATTCTGGTTTGGCAGGCCTAATGCTACTCGATCATTACTAATCATTCGTTCAATGACTTTGGTCACGGCATTTGGCCGAGCGTCGAAACAACAGTCAAATCGGTCAAGTGTATACCTTAAATGAAGGCAAGTAGGTAGGTAGGAACTTCTTTTTTAGAACAGCATGTAATTATAGTATAGCGTGACATTGTGATGAGGTTTGAAGATAAGGTCAGTTCACAATGGAGGGCGCGTCTGCTGCAACTATTGTGTCGCATAATACCGCGCCCTCTGGCGGCGCGACGGCGCGTGACCGCCAAACAACGAGCCCCAAACCAATTAGTCACCTCTCGTAATTATGTGCGATTATATTTAGTGCCAAAATGGTATGATAGCTTTAGGTTTAAAATTAGAAACCTTGGTATAGGTCATGCTGTAACTGATCATGCGATCAACCATGAAATGAATGCTAAAGCGAGACTAAAATGATATAAAATGAAGACGTTAAATCTTCACTTCATAAAATTGCGTAAAATATAATTGTCTGTCAATTTGTTTGAGGAAATTACAAAGTTACGCATGCAGCAATCGCAGTAAGTGCAATTGGAAAGTAATATCAACTGAGTTTGCAGATGCCTAGTTTAAATAAGAGGGCGTATCTAGTGGCTAACCGCGACACTTTCTACTGCGATTTCACTGCGTTTTGTGGCTTAGCAATAGACGCAAGTATAGCAATTCACAGCTCTATGCAACGTAAATTATTTTTCTTTGTTATTGACTTGACTATATTTTCGTAATGAGGTGGAGTAACATCGTTATGCACCTTTATTATTGTGGTTCTGGTTTCATTACTTATTTTACAAGTATCGTTATTATCAAATGTTGCACTGACGGACGCGTTTTCTTCAAGACGATTTCTATGATTTGTGTCCGACTTACCTTTTATTGCTTCTGGCGCAGATAGATAACATTGTGAAAAATCCTTACCTGTAACAAAATAAATAACATTTAATTCATTTTTGTCATTCTCATGGGTATCCAATTATTATTATTTGATATGAAAAGGGTTACATTCAAAATATGGTGCCTTTAGTCCGCAGCAAAGCTCTAACTACCCAACCAAAGCAGTAGTTAGGTGCAACCCAAGTACAGTCAGCTTCAAATACAGTATACAGAATTCTGCAAAGCAACAATAGGGTCCCTCAGCGCTCAACTGCAGAGTAGCTGCACATAGCCCAATGATTCCCCAAGGAGGATTATAGCACTCTGGAATTGATTCTCGAGAGTAGAATAGAAGTAAACAGTTCCTTGGAGAGCGCTATTGTGTTCCATGCTAACAATGGTCTGTGAGCTACGAAGGACTTTTGCTCCTTTTTGTAGTGTTTGCAACCACAATTTATGGTTATGGCAAATATTTTTGAGAATATAAAGGTAAAAATTTTAGTTTGAACTGTACTTGCTACTTTGTGTGGATGCATTTTCATGCGATGGTATGACATGCGATACTGTCAGTCCTTTGTGGTGTTGCCAGGGCTGAATATTTTACACGTATATTATCCATTGAAATGTACGGATTATGTCGCGTTATGTTGGAGTTCTCTATGCTTTGCGTTCCATGGATATTCGAGCGATTTTGGTGCGAGATAAAACCGATTTAAAATGAAAAGCTGAATCTGTCCGATGCACTTCAATGTTATTTTGGGGTTCTGTAGGTGTCTTAATAAGTCAGATCATTGATTAAATATTGAAAACATTTTTTTTTTGGCTATTAAACATTTTTAGAGTTGACTGTTTTTCAAATTAGATAATTCTAGAATTCTTTTGAAAACAAATAAATCAAGAACTCATTTCGTTTAGTGATCTTGCCGAAAAGTTTAAAATAGAAAAAAAAACAATACATTCAGTTTTTGATTCGCACTAGTAGATATTGGCAATCAATCAACAATGTAAAGCGGTGATTGATTGGCTCACCACCGTTGTATGGCCGATGGCTGATGGATGGTAGCTCGACACATACTAAATAAAACTCGTGCATTTTTAATATTCGCTCGACAATTCGACATGCATGTTGTATGAGTAATTCTTTTTCAAAATTAAATGTTGACGGAGGAACTGTTCCTAGAACTACTTAATTGACGACCCGAATGGCGCAGCGGTAGTGAGGTTGCCTTACGTTCGTTGGGTCCCGGGTTCGAATCCCGGTAGGAGTGTTTGTGTGATGAGCATGGACATTTGTTTCCGAGTCATGGATGTTTATATGTATAATAAGTATGTATTTACGAACAAAAAGTATCTATGTAGTTTATCAACTATCTGGTGTCCACGACACAAGCTTCGGCGCTGTGTGTAATGTCTAGCGATATTTATTTATTTATTTAAGTAACAAAAAGTTCATCATTGTCCTGACTTTTTTACGGTAAAGCAGAAAGGAAAGTTATTTTTTTTTTAAGTTTAACGTGGTGGATAGCAATGGATCTCAAAATTTAAGCTGAATGGCAGAGATGCACGAAAGTCATATCAAACGAAATAAATGCATTCAATTACACTTCACTTTGACCTATACACCCGACGTCTCTCTGTCAAGATGATTGAAATTTATTTTAACTTGTTTTTCATTCAATGGCACTTATCTAAGAAAAACATACGAGGCCGAGGTAACATAAGACGTGAATTAAATTGAGTTGTCTGGCTGTTTCTGCAACATATTGCTTTAGATTATTAAATTTCGTGGAAGTATATTTGATAGAACGATATAAATAGATGGAATTTAAAGAGTCTGAAGCGAGATTTATTTCAATATATGGAAAACTTAATGTGAATCTTACCTATGATAGTATTAATTAATTTCAATTCATAATTAAGTAATTTGATAGCCAGATCACTGTTTTAATTGATCATTATCATAAAGTTTCCATTCAAAAAGAAAAATGGAAAAGGCATTAAAAATTTGGTTGGGTTTGTAATGCGAATATTATGGTATTAACAAAGAGAAAGCCTGCCTACTAATGATAAACACGTGTAACGTCGAGATGAAGCCACAAGACTGTGTGTGTCAAGCTCTCGACCATGATAAAACACTGTAATGACGAAATACTCCTTTTCCCTTTGCTGATGATAGGAATATTAGACCGTTTTGGATTGTTAAAATCAAAAAGATGAAGCTACAGCCCAGCGGTCCAGCTACAAGACATAATATTTAACTGTGAAAGGACACATGACCTGAGAACTGTGAAAAAATACACTAATGTAAATATACAAATAAATCTAGATTGCTAGTTGAAACTAGTGTTCCTAAAAACTGTTTTAGGCTCTGATCCCAGGGATTATAATTATAAGAAAACTATAATACTTACCATAGCAAATAAAAAATGGCTGGCTGACGAAAAAAAATGCCTGGTGCTACAAAAGATTTTCGTCTAGAATCTCAAATAATTCAAGCCAGAAAAGCAACGCAGCAATGGGTACGACTTTTACTGTGGGTAGACAATTTACTACTGCTGCAATGGTCCAAGGTACCAGAGCCCTTTAAATTGGGCCGACCTCGATTACCCGCGGTCGTCAGCTTTCCTCTTTTATGGACACTCAAATTGCCATTATATAATAATGCAGTCTTTACATCATTAGTTATTTTTACGACTTAATTGCGTACTTTACGATTGGGATGTTCTAAAATTTAGAGAACCCTGCTAATGACGCTGTTGAGATATCTCCAGGTTCTTTATTAAGGGCTTCATTGCTGAGCAAATTCTTTTTATCATGTTTATGGTCTTTAAAAGGTACTTTCTTGTTGTGACCTTATTGGTACACTAATAATACCTATTAAAAAGCGATTGGCAACAAGAGAGAGATACAAGTAGAATGGATGCGTATTAAACAATCATGACGAGATACTGAGAAAGTCAACTTAGAAGAACTGGCTATTAAGATTTTAAAGAAAAACGAGGAAAAAGCTTTCTTTTTTGGAAAGAAGATCATGAGTGGATTTGTAGTTACTGGAAAGAAAGATGTGGTACACGAAACAACAACGATACAGAAGAATAATACTAGTACTACCAACTCAAAGAACGCATCCAAATCACGGCAAAGCCAACCAAATTGACCGAACATACCTTTATTATATTATCAACGAGCCCAACTCTTTCAGCATCAAACGCTTTTCATTCAGTAGGATTACGTCACCTGCACCGTGATCATTCTGTATCGCCTGCAAGTGGTCTGCTCGCCCTTGAATACGGATGAGCATTCAACTGCTGTGCTTATAGCCTTATATGTTATGTATGCACTCTGCAATCGCCCTCGCTTCGACCTATCTTGTCTTCGTCGATTTATTTAATTGCAGCCGTACCGTTTGTCCGTGTATCTACGCCTTAACTTGTTTTTTTGATTCCATTTTTGATTTTTTCTATTCTTGAATGAATGAATTAATGTTTGTGTCGGGTTCGTTTTGATAGATTTTGAGGCAATTATAGTGATGAGAAATAGATTAAAAAGACTGGTAATTATTAAGATTATTTAAGATGATTAAATTAAGAAGATTTAAAAATATATTAATTTTCGTAGTTTTAGATTTCGTCGGTAAGTTATGTTGAACATGTTTAACAATGCGTCGCTTAGAGTGAGTTCGAATATAGTCTAAACTATTTTGAATTATTTTAGTTCGAACTTTTATATTGGGTAATAGGTATACCTACATATAGTGTGGCATTTAATCGGTAATTTAAAAAAAACAACCACTCTGTACATTGACCGTGTAGGCGTGTATTGCACTTTTGGAGGAAACAGCAGATTTTCTTTTTCGTTTCCTAAGAAACTTTTCTATGTGAGAATAGTGCTAGAATAATGTATGGTAAGCGTTTGTGGTTCGGTGTTCTTTCCACCCTGTATATTCAGGTTCCGTTTATATTTTTAATACGTTACGTTAGATTTGCTTATGTAAAAATAAAAACCGGCCAAGTGCGAGTCAGACTCGCGCACGAAGGTTTCCGTACCATTATCTATACAATATTAGACAAAACGGCAAAAAAATTACGTTTGTTGTATGGTAATACTTATTTTATTTTAATTAGTCATTTTTAAAGTACCTACATATATAACTAAATGTTTTGTGAATATTTCAAGCAAGTTGCCGTTATTAATATCGAGCAAAAAACGGCAAAAAATAACGTTTGTTGTATGGGAGCCCCCCTTAAATATTAGTTTTATTTTGTTTTTTAGTATTTGTTTTTATAGCCGCAAAAGAAATACACATTCTGAAAATTTAAACTGTCTACCTATCACGGATCATGAGATACAGCCCGGTGACAGACAGACGGACGGAAGGACGGACGTACGGACGGACGGACGGACGTACGGACGGACGGACGGACGTACGGACGGACGGACGGACGTACGGACGGAAGGACAGCGGAGGCTTAGTAATAGGGTCCCGTTGGTTACCCTTCGGGTAAGGAACCCTGAAACCGATCGTCTATTTGTAAAAAGAGTTAGGTTTCCATTCGAATCAATAAAAACGAACGATTGCAATCTATATTGAGTTACGGAGGGTTTCGTTTTTATTTTAGACAAACATAAAAACCCATTGACACGATTTTACTTCTTGTTGTTCTTATTGCAGCTTGTGCAATGTCGATGGCAGAGTTAATACTAATTTAAATTCATGAATTCCACGACGAAATACTGTTGTGCACAGTTTGTTCGCCATTTTGTGACGAATATTGTTTTTCAATGGCCGCCGTCCACGTCATTCCGTCGGTTTTAGAGAGCCATCAATGGTGAAATATTCAAAATCTCCTCTTTTTGAATATCAGATCAATCCATATTCACGCGTTGTGTAACGTTTTTCGAAAAGTACCGTTTTGTGTTCCACAAAATCAAGTTGTTTATCGGAAATATTAATCGGAAATGGAATCATCATGATTTAGTTCAAGTTATACCTAGAGGGACAAAATTACTTAGCAATACATTAACGAATATATTTTATATTAGCGGACTTCACGCGGTTTCACCCGCGTAGTTCCCGTTCCCGTGGGAATACAGGGATAAAAAGTAACCCATGTCCCGCGGGGATAGTGTAGCTTCCCAACGTTGCAAGATTTTTTCAAATCGGTGCAGTAGTTTTTGACTTTATCACGAACATACCGACAGACAGACGTGGCGGAGGACTTTGCTTTATAAATGTAGTGATAGTAATAAGCTTATGCCTGCGGCTTTGCCCGCGAGTAAAAAGTATATATACTAATCCAGATTATAAACTATCTGTGTGCTTTTCATACAAACCCTTTCGGTAGTTTTTGCGTGAAACAGTAACAAACATTCATCCATCCATCCATCATCCTCACAAACTCATTTAAAATATTAGTAGGACTAGCTGAGTGCTAAATTTCATCCAAATCCTTTCAGTAGTTTTGCGTGAAAGAGTAACAAACACCAATCCATACATCCATCATCCTCACAAACTCATTTAAAATATTAGTAGGATTAGCTGTGTGCTAAATTTCATCCAAATCCTTTCAGTAGTTTAGCGTGAAAGAGGAACAAACATCTATCCATCCATCCTCACAAACTTTCGTATTTTAAATATTAGTAGGATATCATTACTTCTATACGGTAACTCAGCTTTTGCTCCGACCTTTTCCAAGCTGAACTGTACCTAATATACCCGAGGCCATTTTAGTGCAGTGCTCAGTTATGTGTGTGCCAGGCCATGGCCTAAGGCGGAAGTAATTCGAGTAGCCAGCGAAGCCTTCTAACTTATTCTGTTTACTACAACACTAGTTTGAAACATATACAAGCAATTATGTACACTACTATGACTGTTGATAATTGAAAATCGCTTGTAAATTATTCCACGTCATATAGATATGGACAACCGTCAGATTTGAAATCAAAGTATTTTTTAAAGTAATTAGATATTGGTGTCGATTCTGTTGTGCACAAACTAAACTTAATTTAGGCTATTGCTATCTTTTACTAAAAGGCAGTGCGAGAAAAGGACGGCTATAGCTATGAACTAAGTTAGAGATGTCAAACTAGTTTAAGCGCTTCACCGCGTTTTTAGTCGACATGTTTTTACGTGCACCCTTCATTTGTATGGAAATATTAGTGCCAATTGACAGCTGTAAATTACGTTCGTCTCTTTCTCGTTTTATTAGAGAGAAAAAGATAGCAATAGCCTAAATTAAGTTTAGCTTGTGCACAACAGAATGTACACCATTATGTTTATTTGATTGGATACGAAAATATTGATTATTTTTCCATTAATAATAATTGCTGTTTTGTGTGTTGTCTGCGTTTGATGGTTCATTCGGAGATTTTCCATTTTGAAATTTATAGTGGCATGAAGTCAAGTTGATGGCAAACGGTTCGTGCCTCTAATGGACTTGTGAACATAACACCACCTGTAAACCCCGAAGGGTTAGGCAGAAATGTACCTAATAGTGCACCCACATTTCTCCCAGTTATGTGTAAGTCCCCTGTAATAGGGGCCGACCCTATTGCCATCAACCGGGCGCAAATCTAGACTCCGTGGCTGCTACTGAGAAACTCCTTATGGAAAAACCCAATAACACGTTTGCCCGACCCGGGATTCGAACCCAGGACCTTATGTTCAGCAATCGTGATTGCGGCCACTATACCAATGGGGCCAAAGAGGCGACTTGTGAAACGTGTTTGTAACACGTCTGTCTACCCCTTCGGATACAGGCGTGATGTTTACTATTTTCCCTATATGGCGATATTTTTGTGATATAAATCTGTTGCTTTTTACTCAATGTTGATTTGAAACTCCTCAAAACAAAAGGCTTTACATTCAGTAATAAGGTTTTAGTCTATAAAAAGGAGTCTAGGATATATCCGTGACCTAGAAGGCCAGCAAATAAACCGGGTTACGACCGGGTCACAGCCGAGCTGTCCCGGAACGACACACTGACCTGCATAGACCAATAACAGGAAAATATATTGAAATATATCAAACAATACTGTGTAAACTGTTTGTTGAAATAATATACCTGAAGAGTTTTCTGAATATAATTGTACAAAACGTTAATTAATAGAGAGTGTATATTCCATATTTACATTATATACATACTACAACTCTTATATAATTATTACAAAAATAAAACTAAACGTAAGTACCTACATATATGCAACGACGTCAATAAGCGTCAAAGTACTCCTCCGCATCGCTGTCATCCGGAAACGTGCCCAGAAAACTGGCAGCATTGCCACGTTGAATGGCAATGCTAATTCTTTGGCCAAAGAAAGAGCCAGCCCTTATTTAATTATTTTACAAAAATACATAGATGCAAGGAGTGCACAGGGTAAAGGTAAAATAATTGAGAAATATATAAGAACCTTTGCGTTATAAGCAATTTTCCAGTTCAAGAAACTAATGCAATGATATAATTTAAAAAGTCCTTTGAGCATACAGAGTAGTGTGCAAAGTTGCTTTGTTGTCAGCCCGTGTTTTTTAGTGTTTTAAAAATAAAGTAAGTAATAAAAAGGCAAAATAGCCGAGTGAAATAAGACCAAATAAAAACTCAAAAGGGGAATGTGCAAAGTTAAAAAAAAGGCTTTATTTATTTATTACAAAATCCAGCTTATTACAATCTTAACCTAAACTATTTTAACTAAACCTACAGCCAATTAAGGATTTACAATTTAACATCTATATATAGCTAAGAATACAGCGTGTGAGAGTGTGTGTGCCTGAGGAGTTAAAGTGGGTGTGTGAGTATGTTATAACGGTGTGTGTGTGTGGTGATGAACCCTACTTATTTATTTTATTTCGTTTAGATGTGTTTGTTAGTTCATCACATTGCAAAGTTGCTTTGTTGTCAGCCCGTGTTCAGCAGTGTTTTAAAAATAAAGTAAGTAATAAAAAGGCAAAATAGGCGAGTGAAATAAGACCAAATAAAAACTCAAAAGGGGAATGTGCAAAGTTAAAAAAAAGGCTTTATTTATTTATTACAAAATCCAGCTCATTACAATCTTAACCTAAACTATTTTAACTAAACCTACAGCCAATTAAGGATTTACAATTTAACATCTATATATAGCTAAGAATACAGCGTGTGAGAGTGTTTGTGCCTGAGGAGTTAAAGTGGGTGTGTGTATGTGGTGATGAACCCTACTTATTTATTTTATTTCGTTTAGATGTGTTTGTCAGTTCATCACATACTAACGCTTTTATTTTAATTGGTTTATTTCTAGGAACTCATACAAAACCCAATAAAATTCAATAACTATAAACTTAATCCCACTTTTTTCAGCTACTTGAACACCACTAAAAAGGCAATTGCATTTATTTTGCCTGAAATTAGCAAAATTTTGATTTTCGTAAATCGAATCAATTGTCTATTAGCATAAAGGCAACAACACACCAACTTTTCAGTACGCCTGATTCCAAGAACTGTTCGATATCACAGAACTCACGACACGTGTATCATCCCTTTGGAACTGGGGCACGGAGGGAGGCTGCGGCCCACTTCGCAGGGTCACACCGCGACCTACCTCACGACCTGTTTGTTGCTGGCTTGATCCGATACGTTAAGGATACGCTGACGTCAAACTTCAGCGGTTTTTCCTTCTAGGTCTTTTGGAAATTTACTTAGGTTTTATTATCGAGTGTGAACACTTTTTAAGGTGTACAAAACGAGTACCTCTTAGAAATAATGTGTTAGCCTACAACCAACGTTGCATTTTATAGATGATCCTAGCACTATATAATTAACATAATTAGGTATAGTTAGATCATTTAATCTACGAAGATTCGCCTCACTTTTCCGAAGTAACTTAGAAACACGTAGTACATAATTATCTTAACTAAAGAGGCCGACTTGGGCGCGTTTGAAATTGTGGATTGAAAAATCTTTTATGTCTGATTGAAAATAATCAAAATACGAGGGTATAAGGTACTTAAAATATTTTCAGTTTTCACTGTTTTTAGCAGTGGCTACGGAATTGCAAAGAACAAAACCAGAGAAACCAAAAATATTTACTGCTAACGATTGAATCTTGACTGTCAGAAACAATGAATTGTCATTTCCAGGTGGCCCTTCCTTTAGCAACCAAGAACAGGCCACCCAGCATTTCAAAAATACAACTTTATCTTACCATTTTTAAACCTTTCGTTTACCATATTGTCCCTAACGAAACTGGTTAGATAGTGAAGTTTAAAAAGAGAAATGTTTCTGTTAGCACGCTTAGCACGCAACGTCACGAGTCACGATCGTCGCGTGTAGCTACCCTAATGGCCGTGCTAAGGTCGCTGCATACGAGACGCGCGATTTAAACGTGTGTGGTGTGAAGGGAGCTTAATGTTATATTGTGTTGATGTTAAGCGATATTTAGTCGTGAAATATAGCGTGTTTAAAATGTAAATCAAAATGTTGTCCCATTTTTCGTGATATATTGCATAATGATGGCAGTTTTTTTACTGGTAATTCTACTTTAAGTATGAAGAAAATGATAGCGTGACGATTGACAACGGATAATGGAAGAAAAAACGTGTGGCGCCGATAAGTAACATGGGGTAAGGGTAGGAAGATAACGACTTTATGTATTAACCCTTTGTGTTTGAATGTTTATCCTATTATTATTTTTTTTCGGATGGGAAATCATCAAATGACTCCTCCCGCTCTGGGCGGAGCAGGAGGGAGTGTCAGACTTTTACTGACTAAAACCAATCCATGTTCCTTCATCGCCCTTTGTGTTCCGGGGCCACTGATCTCTTTCGAATAGTCCCGCAGCCCCGGGGAATGTTTATCCTGAGGCATACTAAAATATTATCTACAACGTGCAACACAAAGGTTGTAGTCATATGGAAGGGTGTGCTACTGACCATCAAACTGAACAACTTTCTCCATGGGACTACCATCGTAATCGCGAAAAAATTATCAACGGCCCCATACAAAATTAGAGAGAGAAGGACTGGTAGAAGGAGAGGTAGAACTGTGACTACACAGTTCTACGGTAGAACTGAAACGATGCGATTCGAGCGATCGAAACTGCGTTTAAGAACACTTGAGCGCCATCTGACGTGCTTATCGCTTTCGGTTTCAATGGTCAAAATTCGCTCTTAGTTGTTTCGAGTGCAATAAGGATATTAAAATTACTTTTACAAGTCTTCCCAACTCGATAACCTTAGAGAAGAATTGACAAAACAAACATTTTTATAGAAGGAATTCTCTTGCCAATTACCAAACAAAACTGTCGTCTCGTGTCGTCCCCGTCCCGTTTCGCGTTGTCCTCGTCTCGTTCCGTGTAGTCGGACTTAGCAAGCAATTTGGCTGGAGTTAGCGCCATTAGGCCGCAGGTAGCATTCGAGACTATTAACGTAATGTGTGCCTTGTACCGTGTGTGTTCAACTTCCCTACCTAGGGTTAGGTACGGGTATTTACTTTGCTATTTGCAAGTTAAGGCACAAAAGTTTTGTGGTTAGGTAATGAGATTGTTTACATAGCTAGGTGAGATGACATTTGGTCTATCAAATCGTTGCCTTTTTAATAAGTGTAATTTATATGGTGTAAATTGGTAATATGCAGTATTCAATCGTTACGAGTATAATCAAATACCCGAAAACCATGGATGGATTGTGTGAGGAATGATATCAAAGAAAAATAAATAAATTATACCGTGGCGTCTGACAAGGCAGAATGGAAGAAAAAACATGTTGCGCCAACTCCAAATATCATGGTACACGGGCAGGAAGATCATGGTAGTGATGAACAGAATGCAGAACAGTCAAAAGCCCGAAAGTCTGCAAACAAGTCTAACCCACTCCGATCCAGCCTGTCCCCTTGCTGTCCTCTCCAAGCGACGCCCTAAGCCGAGGCCCGTACCCCGCAGGGTGTGCCCTTAGCGTGTAGTCGTTTAGTCTGTAAGTTTTTTGCCCTGGCTGGAGGCCTTACACTTAAGCACCCACAGGATTGTCCGGTTAAGCAGACTACAACCTCTCAGGGTGAGCTGCAAGGTGCCATTAAAAAAAAAAAACAAGTCTAACCAAAGTACACCGTGTTATCCAGTGACTGGTATTCAGCTGCATTCAATTAGATATAGACTGTGAACCAAACCAAGCATATTTGGGAAAAGACTAAGGACATGATGCTGAGGTAATTATAAGTATTATCCCATGATCTGTCCACGAAGAAGACACAATAGTTAAACAATGGTGTCTCGAACAAATTGGTCATTTGACAGATCATGATTTATACTGTTTATGTGATTATCTAAATAATAGATTTCAAAAACTTCAGAGGTAAACATTTTTGTCGGTAGAGACTATTCCTAGATAGTGTAACTACATCGACTTACATTCCAGAAGAAAGGAGATATGATACAATGATAGAGCTTCCGTCTTTTGACCTTTGTGTTAGCACAAAGGTGGAATGATCTATGGAACTTCCCACCTTCCCACTTACTAAAGAAATCTGATACGCCAAAGGAATTTAATGATGTGTTGACCCATGACCTTTCTCAACTGTGGGTACGTCCGTTTGGCCAACGAAATATTCCTGCCATATTAAATTATACGCCTTATAAAAGAAAATAAAAGATTCCTTATTTAAAAGGTTTTTTCTTTTGTTTTTCGTTGAAGTCTGGTAGGTTAAGAGGCAACGACTTCTATAGCAGGTAATAAACTCTACAAAATTTTATTAAGATTGACGTAATTTTAGCACTGGCAATGATGTAATTTTATTTGCTCGTATAAATAAATGTAAGTGTGATTTCCTAATAAATACGACGTCTTGGGTTTTACCAGGTTATGTTTTTATTCTGATCTTCATAAGATATCAAGATACATAAATGCATTACAAATGGCTACACTTTGACTACTCTTATTTTGACGTACAAAGTTTTTGCGGGCCAAACAAATTACAACGCTTTGTATGGCTCTCAAGCGTAACGATATTTGAAATAGATTTTAACTAGTAGATCTCGTAATTTATCATTTCTTTGCTCTACAAAATTTGCCCCATTAAGAAACCTGGACTAAATTTATAACAATTTTAATCCTCCAGAGAACATGCAAAGTGGCCAGTCACCTTTATTTTTAGTTTTTAAGTTAGGGTGTGTTAGCCATTAATTCTAATATTACGTCAATACGCGATTAATTATAAGGGCTCACAAGCACAGACACTGTTGATGTTAACTTCGAGAACGTTTACATTTGGTTGACCTAATATTGTCCATCTTCGAAATGGGTTAACTGTTAGTTTCCTAAAGGATAATGGGCATAATAGCTCCGTAGCTTAGAAAGTGGTGGGGGTCTTTAAACAGAATTTAATTCTCTATTTATTAGACAAAACCCAACCGTGAAGCAATTAGAAGTGTCTCCTAAAATCTCCATTTATTAACTGTCCAATTTGAAACAAACTCCTTTCACAAGAGACATTGCGCCAACTTTTCCTTAAAAGTCGGGTAATCCAGATTCTTATTGAATAAGTGCTTTCCTTTGTACTTTGGGTTGAAAATAAATTGGTGCGCAAAACCTTTTTATGTTCTTCACAATTTACGTACTCTTCCGCAGTGATTTGAAGTGCTTTAGCCAAATTGGGAGTAGCATTTAGCTAGGTTGATCGTGTGCCTGGTTTAGTAACAGTAAGTGACACTTCGGGAAGAGAAACTCGTAACTAAATAATAACACCCGTAAGGGTCCATCTTCAAGGGTGAGCAGCGCTTGACAACGTCGATCTGCGGATGGGTGACCATCCATTATGTACCGAGTTTCCTCCATGCCTCGAGAAGCACATTAAGGTGGATGCTCCAGGGTAGCCCGCGAAATTCAATTTTTCTTCCGTTTTTTGTAATTTGCAAAATCATTCCTCGACCTTTATGAACTCGGAGGGTTGTATTGATGATTTTGATGATTATAATTCTGTAACTACATACGTCTTACAGTCGCGAATAATATTTTAATCAACATACAACCTAGCACTGGTCTACAAATTGCAAAAAACGTAAGAAAATTTGAATTTTGCGGGCTACCCTGGAGCATCCACCTTAAGCCGTTGGTCCCGGCTGTCATATTATGTAGATCTTTGACAGTCGTTAGAGGTAGTCAGTGGCCCGAAAGTGTGACAACCAGTCTTTCCAGGGAGTGTTGTACTTTTATTACCCAGTACTAACAGGGCTGTGGAGGTCAGATGGGCAGTCGCTCCATGTAAGATACTGGTGTTCAACAGCATCCGGTCAGATTGGAAGCCGACCCCAACATAGTTTGGAAAAGGCTGGGCTGATGATGAAGTGACATTTAGGTGTCATTTAGTGTAACTAAAACAGGGAACCAGGCAAATGAATTGTTGGAATTTCAAACCATTTTAACTTCAAGACAACATTGAAAATAGAACACAAGCGCTTTTATTTAGGAATTAATTTAGGTGCCACCTAGTATTTGTGAAAGCGGACAGTAATCTGGTATATTATGCGAGTTTCTTGATAACAGTTAGAAGTAAGTGCAAGTGGTAATAGATTACTTCCAGCACCGAGAACTGGTCTTGCTGCACTTGTGCATAACCAGTTTCTGAAAGCAACGCAGATTCTAGTGTTCGGTTAGGAATTATTAGATCTATCCTACTATGCCACTTTTCTTATAAATATACGTCTAAGTACACTCTGTACTTGTCAGATTGGAAAAGAAGCTTAGAAGCTGCTGTGTTTTTTAAATGTATTTTTTGTTTATGTTCCTTTTTGTTATATTCTGAATGTTTTGTTATGTTTATTGTTTCTGTTTTCAAATTTTGTATGGACGTCATGTCCCTGCGATGAATAAAGATTTTTTCATTCTTTCTTTCTTTCTTTAAGGTATTTTTCAACGATTGTTAGAATATAAGAAGAATAATAATATATTTACATTTATATATTTTTATATTTTTTTAAAATTATTCTTATAAACTCTTATATATTTAATGATGAACTAAATGACATATTTAACATGAGTAAAACTGTCATCTACTTAATAAAAATCCCAAATTCATTGATTGCCTGACAGACAACTCATAGCCGAAACCGTTATGTCAAGAAGCATATTGTTTTACACAACGGCAGTTTGTTTTGTAAATTCGTCAAAGAATGGATAGCAAAGTTAAGGGAAGATATTTTGTATGGAAACTCGACATTTTTTTCCGCTGGCTTGTTACTGAAGACTTTATTCCTATAACGACACCTACCCGTGTTTTACTCATCATCTGCCTAGCCTTTTCCCAACTATGTTGGGGTCGGCTTCCAGTCTTACCGGATGCATCTAAATACCAGTATTTTACATGGAGCGACTGCCTATCTGACCTCCACAACCCAGTTAGTACTGGGCAATACGATACCCCGATATGTTTTACCCGTGTTTTAATAACACATAGGTAATATTTTACCTCCATTGAAAGCGAAATCCTCTGCCTTGCTGATTACATCCATCAGTCCACCTCTTGCATGGTTGATGTTATCGCTTATTTATACATAACATTATATATACATACAAACTAAGCTGAGAGTAATTTCATGCATCGGTGCCCGTAAATAAACAATGCAATGCCTTTGTGTGAGTTACGATTGTTGCTCTATATACCTACCTATATATGTGTGGAACATTATTTTATGTACCACAAAAGGTAGGTACTAAGGTTGTCACAAGTACATAGTTTGAAATAGAAGCAGGTTTATGTAGCTCAGTCGTGACCGCTAGCTTTGGTAGTGAGGTAAATAAAAATAAAAGGAAATGTTGAATAACCGCCCAAGCTTTCAAGTTACCTGAAGAATATTTTAAAAAAGTGGAATGTTTTTGTTTTTCTATGTACTGATTCAGGCAGCGACAAACCACTAACCAGTACAAATACGGGGCTAAAGCATCTTTAAAATCTTTTCTTATATTTCTTTTTACAGTACATTTTTTTCAGTTCAGTGGTCCGTTTTAAATGATCAATGTAATATTGATCAATAAATCGATAAACTTGTACAGACTGGAATTAACTTATAGCGGCACTACAAAAAGTAGGTACTGCAGCTACATAGAACAAAAAGTACTACCACGCCATCTATGACAAATATGATGAACTAACAGCGAAACACGTCATCCACGACTTAAGACTGTATACGAGAACCCAACAGCAACTGTCGGGTAGTGGCCCACCAGACATAACACGCGTCTGGTCGTAGGATCCTCCCTTTTGTACGGGGGATGAAGATCTTTACACCCTTGTCTTCGTACCCCCAAAAATTCAAGACAATGAGTTCGACTGAGTACACCTCGCTGCACTGGTATAATGCTTACCTTTAAAGACTCCAGCTTGACGTCCTAATATTTTACACTTAACACCAAAAAACACCATTGTCAACCCTATGATGCAGTGCAATTGTTCGTGAATCAATTCTGCGCACGATCCTCTACAATGGAATTTGTCGGCGTCGTTTGTAACACGCGTGTCAGTAGGGTTGGCAGGTGATTCGTCAAAATTATTCCGACATTTCATGATGTTTGCAACAAAATCTGGAGATATGTAATCCTCAGAAACAGCTTTTCGTCAAATTAATGATTTCATTGCAGCGCTCTTTTACGTTGACTTCGGTATCGAACGGTGTGAACGTGGGTAGCTTGATTTAAAAAATAAAAGGTAACACATAATTATGTATTGTAATTATTTCTCTCAACAAAAACGATAATGTTCCAGCAGTATGAAGTTCAAATGTTTTGTTCTTATGATCTGACAACCCTAAGTACGAGTCATTATTCGCGCTCAGACATGCGCCTACGCATCCGATCTCCACTTTAAAACTATTTCCTCCATTTTATTGTTAAATTAAATTATTGAAGGATAAAACGAATTCTTGTGGATATGTTTGGCATTGACATGCCAATGTAAAATAGTACTAAGTTGTTTGGAAATAAACTAATAATATTATTTAAAAAAAATTGGTGCCACTATAGCTTAGATGCTTTTTATTTTTGTACTGAAACTTAAAAAAAAATAACGTACATAACAACACGCCTGTAATCCCAGAAGGGGTAAGGCAGAGTACCTAGTAGTACACCCACATTTCGCCAGTTATGTTTAATGTCTTCCCATTGCACGAGCCTATTGCCATATTAACCGACAAATCCAAAGACTGCAAAAAATCTTATTGAAAAACCCAATAAAAATTGCCCTACCCGGGAATCGAACCCAGGAAACGAATATGCTCAGCAGTTGCGATTTCAACCGCTAGACCAACGAGATAGTCGAAAAATATTCGTTACGTAAATAAGTTTTTTAAACAGTGAATACCATCTTGTTTTGACATGAACACTCTACATTGAGAAACACCTACACATTTTGAATACTGATATAACATTAAAAGATATGCAAAAATGTTTTTAACATAAAAGTAGGTGAGCGCCGAGATTTTTCCAGATTTATTTTTTAACAATGTGTGACCTATTTTCCTTTGAAATAACCAAACTGCTTTTAGATTTTTTGCTAGTTTTTTTTTGTGTCAGGGAAACGCTATCGAGTTTTATGTTTAAAAGCCTGAAGGTGTTGGTATAACCTTACTAGTAATAATAACACTAAGAACTTTGTAAAACTGAGGATATTGTTACTAAATAATAACTTCATGTTACGTAACGCTTGCCTAGGTTGGTCCGTGGATGGTGACTGCTCATTACATACCGTTCGACAACCAGTCTTAACAAGAGGTATCATCCAGTACTAACAGGGTTGTGAAGGTCAGATAGACAGTCGCTCCATGTAAAATGGTCTTCAACTGCATCATGTTAGACTGGAAGCCGACACCAACATAGTTGGGAAAAGGCTAGGCAGATAAATAAATAAATATCGCTGGACATTACACACAGCGCCATCTAGTGCCACAGTAAGCAACAAGGCTTGTGTCGTGGACACCAGATAGTTGATATTCTAAATAGATACTTTTTGCTTGTAAATACATACTTATTATTCATATAAACATCCATGACTCGGAAACAAATGTCCATGTTCACCAAACAAGCATTTGCCCCTACCGGGATTCGAACCCGGGACCCTAAGAACGTAAGGCAGCCTCACTACCCCTGCGCCAATCGGGTCGTCAAATGATGAGGAAGTTTGAAAAGCTTATATCTCCTTTCATACAATACTTTAAAAATAAATAAATAAATATCAATATCGCTGGAAAAAACAGCTTTAAGCTTATGGTCTCATTCATCATATACTTTTCCTAATAGTCGGAAAATATTTCCCCTGATTCCCGCTTTCAATATGTTTGCCAGCCTATGAATAAAACTGGGCCATTAAATTCGTAGTACTATAAAAGTTCTACGTAATCGGCCTTGGCATAATTCATGAAACAAGCTCTTATGAAATACCTATTCATATCTATTATAAGGTTACACGCGTGTATAGCCACGCTAGACTTCAAGGGACTTGAATCAGCTGTTTATTTGATTAAGAAAATAAATATCAATGAAATCGTCGTGAGAACGTCATCTGACGACGATTAGGAATAGAGAAGTATGGAAGAAGAAGACGAGAAATAAATTGGGATAAAGAACGGTGGTGATATCGAGCCAGTTTTATGCAATTTTCAGTTCACAATTTACTTTAGGTTGGTATAACGTGTAACGTTTAGTCTGAAATCCGGAGGCTTTCTTCCTGCTAACAGATGAAAATGAAATTCTATGTGTGATATACCTACTTATGTACTTCTTAATTTTGATAACAAACTCTGAAGCTGCGTATGAAGCGTAAGTGGACAAGATTTCTGAAACATCCCTCGATCTTTTACGGAGTATGCTAAAACTTATTAGCTAAAAATCGAACTGTGCATACCCTACAACCAACACTTCTATTCATGACATCAACACAATAAAAGTACCATAAATACGATACACGGAGTCGCGTGTCATCCTCTCCTCAAGGTCATATATTATCAGGCATTCACGGCGCACAATCGTCGAGTACCATGCATCCATTCATCAACTTTTTTCACCAAGTCACTGCACAACAGAACCATAATGTTCTGCTGTCATGATTTTTCTCTTTGGTAAATTAAACAGAGAAGCTGCTCAGAGTTTTGGCACGACCGTTCGTACTGGTTGGGTCTAGTGTTTAGCAATGTCATTACTCAAGATTAGGTTGGTGATCTTTCGTTTATTACTGAGAAGAGATATCTAGGATATAATATCGCGGTTGAAAATAGTGCTGCGACACTATGGTATCTATAGTGCTACAAGGGTCATTTGGCGCTTGGTTGACATTGTGACAGCTGTTCTAAAACAAGATGGCTGTGCTAGTTCACAATTTTCACGCGCCTAATGATACAAATACTGCTCGAAATCATCATCATCATTTCAGCCGAAAGACGTCCACTGCTGGACATAGGCCTCCCCCAAGTGTCGTCACATTCACCGGTCCCGTGCTACTCGCATCCAGCGGTTTCCCGCAGCCTTCACCAGGTCATCGGTCCACCTAGTGGGAGGCCTTCCAACGCAACGTCTTCCGCTCGAAAGACTAAACTCGAATTCTCGCACCCTATGCATTTATTTGAAATGAAGTCGAACCATGAAACCCAACAAACTCAAAGACTTAGCCAACCCCGTTCTTGAGGCAATCGAATTCGGGCAAACGACCAACTTTAATTGTGCCATAAAAGTCCTAGTTCAACTATACTTCAGTATTACAGTATGTTTCTAATGGCTAAAAATACGTAAAAAACCAATAGAAAACACTCAGTTGTTTCGTAACCCCATTTTACCCTGAACAATAAAACGCTCTATAAAACCAGCAGTAACGCGAACTATAGGGGTGTAATCTCTGCTAACGAGCATTAGATTCGCTCGATATGTAACGTTACGACGTAAAGATTGCGCAACACTAACACACTCGGTTCACTCGGGTTCAGTTAGACTCGCGGTATCTTCGGCCTTGGCCCCCGCGCTGTAAACAATGGTAATTATGACATCGGTGGCGAAAGCATGCTGTTGATACGGATAGAACTGATACGGTTCATGTACGGTTGTCGAGGTTAATCGTGTGTGGGTACTGGAATTGCAGGGGATATAGGGGGAATAAGTGGAGCAGGGACATCATCTGAAGACTAACTTTGGCGGTCTTATTGGGTTGGATAAAGAAGATACACGTAAAAATGTTCTGTAGAATAGAATAGAATTATGGTGTATTATGTACACCATTTAGATAACATTTTCACAAGAAAACATTTCACACACAATGGGAGATGTTACCGTTCTTATCAAGACAACCATTGGACGGATTACAGGAAGAGGGAGAACAACTGAATATCTCAATACAGATTGGCAACTTAAAAAAATATTACATCTGGTTAGTGTTAAAAAATAAATTGGGTTGGTAAAGTTACAAAACGACTGCAAAATGTAATAAAGTTGTATTCTATAAAAAGTACTTGATTGATGCTCAAGTAGCCATTTTGTATTCAAGTAACATTTTTTTTTTCATACTTGTAATTTATATTATTTTTCATACGCGTCATCATCACCTGCCTAGCCTATTTCCCAACTATGTTGGGGTCGGCTTTCAGTCTAACCGGATGCAGCTGAATACCAGTATTTTACATGAAATGTACCTGCGTCTAGGAGAAAGTCAATCTCAGGGTCCATGTAATTTTCTCTTAGATTTTCTGAAAACTTGGGATGGAGCTTGATGTCCTGACTTTATTGTATAGATTGATCGAGCAATACGTAATACGCAATAGTACCTTATATAAAATAGTCTGACTAGGTAATCTAATATCGGAATCCATATCATCCATCAAAACCTATGAAATAAATGTTGTGTACATCAACAAATTTCTTTATCGAGATGAAACTCGATATTCGATTCTATATTCCAGTGAAAAGGAAATAAACATCGATTCCTTTGTTTCTAAAACATTCTTACTAGAAATGTATCAATTTAATTCAAGAAATAGTAGTGGTAGCATCCTTATGCAATAAAACAACTCAATGAACCAAGCGCTTTGCCAACTTGGCAAACACTACGATATCGTGAATGTTCTTAGTATTTTGACCTATTCCTTCGTACATATTTACATAATAAATGTGTCATATTAATAATACATTTGATATAAGAGCTTTAGGGACAGTAATTTTATATTTATCTTTGCAAACTGTGTCGGGTTCCGAGTAACGGTGGTGTGCTCATGTGGGCTCGTTTCACGTTTGATTTGCGTTCATTAGTTGAGCCAGATTCGCAGTCATATTTATGTAAATAAATAAATATCGCTGGACATTACACACAGTGCCATCTAGTGCCACACTAAGCAACCAGGCTTGCGTCGTGGACACCAGATACTTTTTGTTTGTAAATACATACTTATTATACATATTAACATCCATGACTCGGAAAGAAATGTCCATGCTCATCACACAAACATTTGCTCCTACCGGGATTCGAACCCGGGACCCAAAGAACGTAAGGCAGCCTCAGTACCGCTGCGCCATTCGGGTAGTCAATAATAAAATAAATGTTTAAATTATTTGGAATTCACCCCTTTCTTATAATAATTCCTGGAGTTATAGACTTCCAACCCACATTGCTTTCTGGGTTTAGGTCTGTACATTCGCAATAGCCAGGTAATAGGTCATTGCCCTTTCCGTAATATCTCTTCGTACGAATCAAAATAAATGAACCATGTATCGTTTTTTATTAGAAAAACAGTTGAAGATCACGTTATGGCGATTCAAGACTTGAACAGGCTTATTTTTGGATTTCTAAGTTAAGAACTTTAATAAATGTAGGTGGGTCAATGACCGCTAATGCGATCTTAACTGGCAGCAACTATAGTCCGGATAATAGTCTTTTTTAGAGGGATCCCTACCTGCAGTGGGCCCGCGGGGTATAGAATATAGAACCCACTTTCTCTTACAAGGAGGAAGCCAGTGTCCCAGCAGTAGGAATCTTATAGGCTGCTAATTAAGCTTAAGAGACGGCCCGCGCCTTTCTTGGAATATCAAGGCCATTCATTTTGCTACTGTATTGCATCGTCATAATCACCTGCCATATTTACTACTAACTACTATAAATAAAGCATAAATAGTGACATATAATATTTTATTAGGTTCCTAAACTCACCGTTTAATTTTAGTAGGCAGTATAGTTTACAACATTAAATTCCGCCGTAAATTCGCACCAAATATAACTTCGTCGTAATCTAAGTTATGCATAAACACTAACTTAGGTCACAATTATGAATAATTCATTAAGACTAATAGCCTGTCTGTGTCGTATAGTTTTTTTTTAATTTGCACATATATCTATATAAATAACATTTAACGCCAATTCAAACGCAGTCAGCATTTGAATTGACGATTTTAAGCAAGATACATGAGTTCAAATAATTAGGAAGATATTCTAAGAAATATGTTTGTGAGGAAGCTTTATAATATCGCGGATCGGATAAGCAGAGTTTAAGCTTTGGGTGGGGTTTCCCGCGTTCAAAGAGGGTGGCTCATATTTCGATGTTTATTCAGTATCGAACTTCTTAGAGGTTCACAAGAACCTTGTCGAACCGTATACAATTATCAATAGAGTATGTTCAACAAATAAGGAACAAAAGTCATTCAAATTCAAATACACAATTTTCCATACAACATTTCGTAATGCGGGTCACACACAAGCGTAGAATGGTTTATTTCGAGCCTAAAAGCCAATTCAATTCAAGACAAAATCGGCGAGAACAAAACAAAATAATAAACGGAGAGTATTTCAAAAAGTAATTTCAGTTGAACGTAACAAATAGGTGCGGCAAAATATTTAAAGGATAAATCAATGTTTTCCATGTTGAGAACCATTTTTACAACGTTCCTATCTATTATATGTATATTATGACCTCATTTACGGCCATTTTCAATTACTTACTGTTCCGTTTCGGTAGGTTGCTATCTCTGTCTGCTTGACATTTTGTTTACAGACGGTTAAAAACAAAACATCACAGAAAATCTTTCTTTGATTTTTCTATGATAAGATATTTCAAGCTAACTTTGTTTATAGAAACACCGATAGCTGCGAGACGTGGTATATTAACTGACAGTTTTAAGTAAGTTATAGAAAACGGGCCTTAGATGGTTTCCAAGTGCTCTTCGAGCGTTTTACTAATACGAGTATAGAAACGTCTCAATGTTTCGCCCTCAGAGAATAATATATACTGCAATAACAGACAGACAGAAAAACATTGAATTTACAATGAATGTCTGCAGAAAAATACTGCTCACTTCTCACGTATATTGAATGAAAACAATAAAGTGAAGTGTGATTTCAAGTATGGGTAATGCGTTTATTGTTTCAACGCCAACGTAAACGCATTTAAGTGCAGAAAAGAAAATCTCGATTTAGTAAACTCTTGCACTTGCATATAAATGTATAATCAGCTTATAATATTCTCATTGCTGAAATAATAACAGCCGCTCGGGTCGATCTTTAGGTTAAGCCGCGCTTGCCTAGGTTGGTATGTGAATGGGTGACCACTCATTACATACCAAGTTTCCTTCGTGTCTCGGGAATCCCGCTAAGCCGTTGGTCACGGCTGTCATTTGTAGATCTTTGGCAGTCGATACAGGTAGTCAGGGGCCCGAAAGTCTGACAACCAGTCATAACAAAAGCAAGATGAAATAATGTAGTATACAAAGTGAAGTGGGATGGGGAAGATACCTGGGATTAGGAGTCGCGGCTGTTTCCTTTGGCCACAATTAGTCCGTCAGTTAGATTATCAAAAAATATTTGACCCGTGTTTTTTCATTTGTTATGTAAACCAAAATTGACGAAGTTATGACGCTAATAAAATTCTCAATACGTCACGCCTAGGTATAATTTTTAACTAGTTCTGACGTCACGAGCCCCCACTCCCGAGTTTTAATGCATTTTATCTTTTGTCAATATTCATTGATTTACAAAAACAAATAATACGTGTCCATTAATTTCCAATACTCTAACCGACGGACTAAATAGATTTGCAATTTTTTGATACTGCACATGCCTATTGCTCAAATACGTGTTACAACTTAATTAGTTTACTTATCTCAGAGTTCAGTGAACAAGCGAACATAATAAAAATGCTGTAGATATAATTATATACATGGAGCATATACTAAATGTTTAGAATCTTGTGCACCGCCGAGAACGCTTGCTTTAGATTTAGACGCTGTAAAATAACACAACTGAAATATTTTATCGACGGCGAGTAAAGCTTTGCGAAAGTTATGGCTATTGGCTTGTCTCGTTGTTGGGCATCGTGCAGATTTTATTTCTTTATGTTTTATTAGTGGTTATTAGAGGAAATATACTTTTTGCTTGACTCTAACCGCCTGATATTACAGCTGTAAATCGTCAAGTAATGACTTTATGAATGAGTAGTACTCCATTTAAAGTACTTACGGGCTGATATCCGTGATTTTTCTTTGTTGCTCTGAGCTCCTGATATTTCGACGCTGTTGCAAGCAGTATGATCGCGGGAATACTGAAGAAGTATGAGGGTGGGACGATTTTTTTTTCTGAGTAGTACTTTGCTGCGACTTCGTCCGCAAAAATTGTGATAGTTCGGCTAATATGCATGATATCAATATAATGTATAGCCTATAGCAACCACGAATAATGTGACTTTCTGCCAGTGAAAGAATTTTTAGAATTGGATCATTAGTTCTGTAGATTACCCCCTACATCTAAACTTACAAACACAACCTCTTTATAATATTATTATAGACTAAATGAGAGTTCAATAAGCTTGAAGTCAGTTTGTCAAGAAAAACTTAAATGTTTGCCTCCTACGCAATGCATTTCGGTGCGTCCGTTTCAAAAATCAAATTAGAATTCTTTGAATATCTCGATTGCGTTCTCAAACGTCTTGTGTTTTCGTTTTTGTTTTGTTACTTATGCTCGCTTGGCTGCCGTGCGACTGGCATCGTCCACAAAAAGAGCTAAACATTCTCTACCAGTGATTATCGTAACTGACATTTTGTTAATTCATTCCTAACTGATCTTCTTGATTTATGTAAGTAGCTGTTTTTATTTGCATATTAAATCGTTTTGATATAATGATTGAGCCTTATTCTCTTGATTAGGAATCACAATTTTGCTGTTTAGCCATTTTATAGTCCGACTGGTCTTACCCTATTATAAGTTATGACTTTTTACGTGATACTTAGTAAATCGTTGTTGGTGGCTTTTTAACTCTACAAGTTTCATGAATGTCAGTCCGAAAGTATTAGCACTCATTTTATTTTACCAAAAAGCTCTCGTGGACCAAGAACATCTTCGAATAAATCTTAACGAGAATATAATGAGGAACACACGTTGCAACACTTGCATTTAGCGGAACACCGACAGACATATTTTCCCTTCCTTGAATAAATTAGCTCTCGGAGACTTATCCCAGTTTTCATCGTCGGAACTAATAAAAGGCGTGTGAATCATTAAGCTGTTTTCGTCTTCAGTAGATCGTAATGGCAAATTAAATTCAGGTAGCCGGAATCGGAATCAGGCCATTTTTGTCGGACAATGACGTCGTAATGTTTGTGGACGATCAGTCCCGTGTTAACGACTCACGGATTTGTGGAATCACTTAGATCGAGTTAGAATGTCCCACGCATTCTGAATCGATCTCGAAGTTACGACGGCGGTGAAAATCTTTTTTGTTTTTTAAATCCGCAGATTTTTTATTTTGTTTTTACAATCACACCTAAAGTCGAGGCGGAGGTCGTGGAAGGTTAAAATATTTAAAATTATCCGCTTGGTTTTAACATAAGCTGAGAAGTATGAGGCGCTCCTGGCTGGGAGCTAATGTTCGCAAGACTCTAGGCCTCATTACATACATCAATCCACGTCTGTTGTGCTCAGACATTCAAATAACGTGTTTTCCTAGGTTTGTTAGCGGAGGAGCGCGAACTCAACTTGACCTCGAGGCTAATTTGACTTCGTATACGGGTAATGGAAAATCTCCGACCTGACGTTAACGATTTACCAACGCCCATAAGATTCATTTCATTTGAATTGTTGCCGGTATGTTAATGGGGTTAGTGTCAGGGGAATTAGCATTTTGTGGCTTTCTCTCGGCCGTCGTTACGATGTTATTTGTGTAGAACACTTTTACACTGATACGAAAACGAAAATATCTACATGACGGCATTGCTATCTAAATCACGCAATAGTCAGGTCGTTGCCCTCATTATCGCTTTGCACGATAACGTAGAACACGGAAAAAATCCATCCTCAGACTGATAATGAAGTTGGCCAGTGTTACGTGATCTATCGCGATTCCCGTCAGTCTTGGAAATGAGGTCGTTGAGGGGAAATGGTGTGTTAGTTTAGAGTTCTAGTTAACATTGGTGATGAATGTGTTAATAACACGAATAGCTTAAGTAAACAGAAGGCAGTCCTTGGTCGCGGCTGGTCGCGGCCGGCGGGGAGGACACGGGCGGCGGGGTTGCGAGAGGTCGCAAACACTATTGTAAATATTTAAACTGGCAACCTGCAATCTTTTACTACCTATTCAATCTTTATTAACAGTGTTGCTACAGTCGCACCACTGTGCAAAATGACATATCATGAAAATCAGAGGCGAATATATAATTACAATGAATGAAAAGCGTTTTATGATTGATTTGATACAAAGTTACATGGGGATCCGCTGGATGCGAGTCGCACGGGACCGGTCAATATGGCGACACTTGGGGGAGTATGTCCAGCAGTGGACGTCTTTCGGCTAAAATGATGACGATGGTATTTTATAAACTTTTATCAAGGTTCTAATTCGTAAGTTTCGGTCATGCATTGATCATTTTGAAAGGAAAACTGTAATTGAATTTTCCTGGTATTTTCCGGTTCAACTTGACCGATAAGAGTCTACGCGCGTTTTTATACTGCATGATAAGGCTTATCTTACGCCTATATAATAAGTAGGTAATAGTATTTGTATTTCACTAGAGCGTTATGAAATTCTTCGACGGCGTCGTCATAATAAATTGTTTACCGTTAGGTTCTATTGTTATCAAGTATAAATGATACTGGAAAGGAATTGATAACAATTCCTAATGAGTAAAAATTCATTAGGAACGTGGCATACTAATTTGAGCCAACTCAGCCTGTTCTAGTCTGATTATCGCCTAACACCTATAACCTAACATAGTTGGTATTTAGGGCGTTTAACGCTTTTTAGGGTTCCGTAACTGAAAAGGAAAAAACGGAACCCTTATAAGATCACTTTTTTGTCCGTCTGCCTGTCCGTCTGTCACCACCGATTTTCTCAGGAACGGGTGGACCTAGCAAGTTGAAATTTATACCATATACTGAGGTTTATAGTCCCTATTAGGTGGGTGGGGTAAATCAAGGTCCTGAGTCAACACGATAAAAAGATATGGGCAAATTTAAATTTTCGCGAAAACTTGTAAGTACCAAAATTTACCTTAATTTTCGACTATTTTATTTTTCGGACTTTTCCCTTTACTTGTACTGTAAGACCATGCTTTTAACCAAAATTGACAATTCTAGGTTTTTTTAGAAAACTGTAACTGCATTCGAAAAGGTAGAGCTTTTAGGCTTAACAAGTAACATGACGCTTGTAATCTCCGAAGAGTTAGGCAGAGGCATTTTGCCAGTTACGTTTAAGTCCCATGTAAAAGCAGGGCGAGCCTATTACCATCAACCGGGCACGAAACCAGACTCCGTGGCTGCTACTGAGAAATTCCTGGTGGCCTACCATGACGTCTTAAAGCAGGATCGTTTTAATCGCGTTCCAGTGTGGGTAAGAGACGGAGCTATAGAGGACGTCTAGCGCCATCTCTTTCCCTCACTGGCACGCAATTAAAACGATCCTGCTTTAAGACGTCATGGTAGGCCCGCTTATAACCAACCAAAAATGAAGATCCAATAAATCTTTGCCCGGTCCGGAAACGAAACCAAGGGCTAATTCACGCAATTTTATGACGCGCCGATGAAGTTGTAGTGCAGTTGCAGTTAACTTCAAGTTCGAGTGATAAACGGTATTCTTGTAATCTTTGAACTGCGCGTAAGTTGCGCGTGAACTGCACGTCAACTGTACGACAGCCAAACTCTACTAACTTACTTAAGGTGTGGCCAAATGAGAGAAAAAAATATTACTCACTGAGTAATCGAATAGAATCGATTACATTTAAATGAATATGACGTTATTAAAATATTAAAATATCCAATAATATTGTATATCCCAGTACAGATTTTAGTGCTTTTCCTTACTTAGTAGAATACCGATCATGTTGCGTTCCGAAGCACGCACCAAAGACGCGCAACAGTAGAATGCCGTTATTGCGCTCGCGTGACGCGAACTTGACGCGAGCGTGTTTGACAGCGGTAGAGAATACGAAAAGCGTTGTTTTGATCGAAACTAAACTGCAACTGCGCTGCAACAGCACTTCTTTAGTTACGTGAATTAGCCTACAGGACCTCATGGTCAGCAGACGCGACCAACAGACCAACAAGGCAGAATTTTATGTTGTCTAGTGTTAATCAAATAATAAAGCACTATTGCACAATGTTTTAAGGTATGTACGTCACCATATTGTTATTATAATCAAGTACGCGATAGAGATGCTATAAGTTAACTTAGAATACTCATTTGTTTATAAATACGGGTTCTCCCCCTGTTTATGTTCAGAATTTCCCAGGTCACCTCAAGAATAATAAATCCTCACTGTTTCTCATTACCATCGCTGGTAATCCCTCATATCATATAATTATATTAATTAATTAAACATTATGCATTTGATGGTAAGCTAATTAGTTTTGTGATTTCAAGGGATAGGAATGTATCTAACTGTTTTTTTATGTAAAACCTATAAATTACACCTAATGCTGTCCATCATTAATGTTGAAGCGTGAAGGTAATGCAAATGAGATTCGGTAAGTTAATTTTATTATGAGTTCATTTGATACCTAGTTACAAACTCAAGGATTTCAACCATTTTTTTGATTTTTTCATAACTTAACATAATATCACGCCTGTAATACCTGAAGACAGAGGCAGAGGTGTAGGCGTACCTAATAGTGCACCCACATTTCACCAGTTACGTTTAAGTCCCATGTAATAGGGGGCGAGCCTATTGCCATCAACCGGGCACAAATCCAGAGTACGTAGCTGCTACTAAGTAAATTCATAATTGAAAATTTCAATAAAACTTTGCCCGACTCGGTAATCGAACCTAGCATGTCAGGTCCAGCAGTCGCGCTTGCGACTACTCGACCAAGGAGACAGTTGCATTTTTAATCTGGATGCCTTACACTTAAGGCACCCCCACAGGAAAGTCCGGTTAAGCAGACGACAACCTTTCAGGTTGAACTGCGAGATGCCATATCGAAAAAAAAAATGTGTGGGCTCTCGTATCAAAATGAATGGTGACAGTACAATAAGCCGCTCAAATCAAAACAAATTCCATTTTTCCAACGGAAATTATCATAACTATTCTGAAAATATCATTTTTCATCAATATCGTATCATCTTGACATCTTATTCGGCTATCCTATCCTATCCTAAAGTATCAAGAAAAATGGCCGTCGACATAAATCGTAGTTTTTCTCTATCGTGTCATCCGATCAGTGACACGGAGGATACCTTCGTTACTCTGTCATTTGGCACAAAAATGGACAAGATACGAATATGTTACCCTTTCCCTAGATTAACTATGGAGATATGGAATTCGGAAAATACATATTTATTTCTTGTTACATTCAGTCGGATTCGGCTTATATGCTTTCGCAAATATTTAACAACTAAAATCTTCAGGTTCAGTGTGCTAAATTGATCCATCGCTATAGGCAGGTGATACCTGCCTAGTCTTTTTCTAACAATGTTAGGGTCGGCTAATGGGCTTCCAGTTTAACCGAATAAAGCTAAACACCAGTATTTTACATGGAGCGACTGCCTATCTGACATCCACAACCCAGTTAGTAAAGTGGTTAATATGATACTCCCTGGTAAGATTGGTTGTCAGACTTTCAGGCCAATGACTACCTGTAAAGACTGTCAAAGATCTACAAATGACAGCCGGGACCAAACGGCTTAACGTACTTTCCGAGGCACGGAGGAAACGACTCGGGTGGTCAACCATCCAAGGACCAACCTATGCAAACGCGGCTTAACCTAACGATTGACCCGAGTGGCTGCTATTATTGAGTCACGAGCCGCGCTCTTGTGTGTGCTCCTGTATGCTAAATTGACTCATCAATAAATAATTATGTTTTGGAAGGATCCTTATTCGAATGGGATGTTATCAGAAATTTCGTCTACTGTGAATAATCCTCTACCTCAACCAGAATTGAACTATTTGAGGACACACATAGTCTGTATCGCAATCCTTCGAACAGCGACGACAACAACTATCTAGGTCAACATTAAACTACTAAGCTGTAACTACATAGTACAAGTTTTTAATTGAGTTCAGGGAATTACGATCCTTGTCCTGAGAAACCTCTTGTACACTGCAAAGATCTATTGTGATTACATAACTCGCATAGTCTTGCTCCTAATTTTACAACATTACGTAAAAAAAAAAAACTATAAATCATTGCATGATCTGTCAAAGGACTGATTTGTTCGAGACACCATTGTTTAACTATTGTGTCTACTTGGACAGATCAAGGGATACCATTAAAACATCTCAAAATTTAGGGGCTATGTCAAAGTATCCAATATGTAAGTTAAATACTACAGAAATAACATCACGCCTGTAATCTCCGAAGGGTAAGGCAGAGGTGTACCTAATAGTACACCGACATTTCGCCAGTTATGTTTAAGCCCCATGTAATAGAGAGAACGAGTCTATTGTCATCAACCCAGCACAAATCCAGACTCCATGGCTGCTATTAAAAAATTCCAGATGAACAAACCCAACAACATTTTTGAGAGCAGCGGTGCGCCACGACCCCGACTTACGAACAGTAAGTCATGGGTTCGAACCCAGACAGGCGCATTATAATAATAATACCAGCCTATTTACTTCCAGGTTCCAGTCCAGGTTTCCTCACGATGTTTTCCATCACCGATGTCTGTGATCAAACACTGTTTTAAGCTTTCACGGTTCATAACTATACTTAAAATGTCACTTACGGGATATCTTCCGTGATTATTTATTGTTTTTGAGCTCCAAAATATGGAACTGGATGGACTGGATGTCTGTGATGTCCAAGATAAACTTAGAAAAGTACATATGAATTGAAAAAGTCACATTGGTACTTGCCCGGATTTGAACCCACAACCATATGGAGGAGGCGAGGCCTTAACCTCTGGGCCATCACTTTGTGTAATTTATTTCATCACCACTGCAAGAGCAGTGGTGATGAAATAATTTGGTTGTGATGTTTTCCTTCACCGTTTTTAAGAAAAAACGGCGAAGGAAAACATCGTCAGGAAACTCGCATGTCCTAGAACCAAAAATTCGAAGACATGTGACATCTACCAATCCGCAACGGGCCCGCGTGGTGGATTATAGCCCATTCCCTCTCATTGAGAGGAGGCCGTGTCCCAGCAGTGGGAACATTATAGGCTTATGATGATGATGATGAGGAACAACAATTTGCCTGACCTGGGATTTGAACTCAGTCACCACGCGAAAAGTGACTTTGTTTTTTATTAACATGGTAATTGGTAATATATACTTATTCGTATACTGGAAAGTATACAGAAGAAAAGTTCCCTTTTACAGTTAATTCAATAACAGTAAAAGTGCACCACATTTCCTACTGCCCTAGCCTATCATTAACAGCTGAAGGTTGTTGGGAAACGCACTACACTATAGTTCTTTGTTGGCCATGTAGGCCACTCATTGAATGGAGGATTACGGTTCTTCACTTAGTTCCCTGCTGTTACACAACTGCGTTCGGTCACATTATGAAAACTGGGTCGAGAGCTCGAGACCTGACATTGTTTGTTAAGAAATGACATGTATTTTACTATGTGCGAGTGTAAATTTATGCTCTTGAGCACTCATGGGTTATGGGGAGTGACAATTAGTGTCTATCTTGGTTGTGTGTGCTTGGTAGTGTTTAGCATGTTACGGGTTTTACAAGTAAAAGGTCGGGAAATAATTGTTCTATACGTTTTGCTTGCATAGCGAGTATGGGGTTGACTACTTTCTTGTGGTAAAGTGTTGTATGGACATTAGACGTCGTTTTGCCATTATGAGCCAAACTACAAACTCTTGATTCAGTTAAATACGCAATAGACTGGAAGCCGACCCCAAAACAGTTAGTAAAAGGCTAGGCAAATGATGGATTATGATGTAAATGGATAAAAAAAAATGTAGTTTAAATAATACACCCAAAACAGATTTAATATTACCCAGCGTTTAATATCCGAAATCATTACAATTTCGAAAATGAGACAAATTTTGATGTGGCTTGGTACATTTTGGCAGATCTACGCTCACTTGATAGACACAAAAGTGGTGATCAAGTTTGTTAAAAGAAAATAAAAACAAATCACCATCAACACTAGTTATACCATAAGAGTAACCTTTTACTGTTCGACTTGGGGATCTTCAACTACTTCTTATAATAGGAACAATATTGAAATTGCTGTAAGAAGGAAGCTTCTGTCTGTCTATCCTCTTGACCTCTTGCATGACTCGATTAGTTTTTATTCGATTTGATTTTTGAGTGTACGTTTCCTCCTCGAACATTTAGTGTGCCTACATTTCGGGGTCTTTATTCTGTTTCAAGGTCATTGATAAGTTTAATCAGTTGTTTACAAGCAAAATTACAGTATCTTTCCAAATTAACACGAATAAAGCGTGTTAAGTGTAACTAAATTGGTTTTCCTATCTTTATCCGTAAGCTAAATAATAATTAAAACAATATCGTTCAGATGTTAGGTATCCTTGAATTCTTAACGGTCGACCACTTTTCAACCTTATTACTAAGAGCTTAAGGGTGAAAATTGGTAGACAGTCAGTGAACTCAGTAGTACCTAAGTTGGTATTCCAGAGCTAATTTCTTGAAGAGTACCTAAATAGATTTTCCTTGTTCTTATTTACATCATTTGAATTAATGAGCCTTTGACATATAGCCGTATCATGATATACATGAATCCTATTACATCAAGAATGATGTAATTGGTTTTCTTTCTTGGTAACGGATATTGCTTGATTTTCTTCTCACAGTGAAGAGTCTTGTTCAGCAGTACGGAGCGTTATACGCTGATTGAGCAACGTATATTTGAACGAACGATTGGAAGCTCTTCTTCAGCACTATCGTTAAGCATTTAGGGTGGGTTGTTTTCGTGCCGTAATTATCGATACAAAAAAAACCATTAAATACTCCATCATCGATCGCATAACCACCAGAGGGTCAAGACTAAAATCACTTTCAACAATACTTTTCAAAAGCGTATGTCTTTTGTTAGATACATTTTTGACGATTCTATTCTCGTCTTCGCTGATAAAATGTCACTTTGGGTCGCGAGCTAAAAAAACAGAAGAAAACTGACCTATCTTTCCGTTCGGGCTGTAAGGCCCATAGCTGCCCGATGACAACGGCGAGGAGTACCCGTTCGGCTGCGGCTGCGCCGGCGGGCCGGGGGAGGGGGAGCCCGCGCCCGCGCCCCCCGCCATCCAGTCGCGGACGTGGCCGTTGGCCTGGTGGCCGTTGTGGCTGACCCCTGGTTCGGCCTTGACCGCGCCTGGCAGCACGCCGCGGTAGGCCACCTCGTGCTTCAGGTCCATGCCGCTGCTACCGCATGCTGTTCCTCCGCCGCCGGCCCCGCCGCCCGCGCTCCACACTTCTGGGGACAAAAGAGAAATTTTATTAGTAATGGTTGGTAGTTGTTGGTAGTAACGGTGGTGTTCACTAGAAACACTACTTAGGGTTTAGAACAATACAACTGTATTATCAGTCAGTAGAGAGCAACTTTAGGGGATGTCCATTTGCCGCTCGGGATACATCGGAACTGGTCTAGACGAGACCTTAAAGTTCACGCTACGTTATTAGTATATCACAGTAACCATTCGTTGTATAAAAAGAACCGCTTGAGAGAGTCGGAGATTATCTACAGTAAGGAGTCTTAAGTGAGTCCTTAACCTTTAAGATGAATAATGTTGGCTTTGGACTTCTATTGTTATACGATTCTGAAATAACCAAGTTATTATAATATATCAATGGCATATACCTATTAACCATGACATAACTGATCTACGTTAATTTTTCAACAACGAGAAATAATTTGTTTCCAAAACGAGGTATCGATGTTATACCTCCTTCTGCGAAGCAGTCATGCTAGCGAAGGAGGTGGCGGAACAGGACAGGGAGAGATCCTCACGTCCCGGCCGCCGCGGGAGACGCCCCGGGCGTCGGGGGCCACGTGGTGGCTTCCGGCCACCGTAGGCGCGGGCCTGTGGACGGGGAGCTATGGGCTAGCTCGCCGTCCGTTCGTCTCATGACGACAGGCCGTGTCGACGGCGCGTTCGTGTTCCACGCGCGCCTCAAAGAGAGTCAGCAATAGTGAAGGGGTCCGCAAGGACCGAAGCCTGCCGGGGCTGCGGGACTATTCGAAAGAGATACCGTGGCCCCGGAACACAAAGGGCGATGAAGGAACATGGATGGGTTTTAGTCAGTAAAAGTCTGACACTCCCTCCTGCTCAGCCCAGAGCGGGAGAAGTCATTTGATGATTTCCCATCCGAAAAAAAAAAAAAAAAAAAGGTATCGATGTTATGCTCCGGCTTTTCGCGTAGTAAGTTGATGACACGTCAAGCCGTTCTCACGATCAATGAACGAAACGTAGTATGTGTACTAATATCCGGCTCGAAGGACCAAGTATGATTTTGTATGCAGCTGTGGGGCTGGTGATTGAGTGAAAGGGCTCAAGGCGAATAAAAAATGTGTGTCTAAGTATAATTTTCAGATCAATTAGCAAAATCCCTACAATAGTCAAGAACAAACATTACTTCGTATCTTATCTCCAATAGCGGTAGTATTTCAAGAGTATACAATCGAATGACCGAACGAGTACAGTTCCCATGGCTGCTGTAATCTTTGATCTCATCACAGATAAACAGGCGTCGGTTTGGCAACAAAGGGATTTGAAGGTGAATAGAAAGTTCCGACGAACAGTAGACCTCTGATTGTTTGTTTAAGAGAGTACGCAGTTATGTGCGAGAATTGTTGGAAGATATTATTGCTGTCCTTTATTTCGAGATGGAAGAAGACAGAGACGAAAAATAGCTGTCAAATTAGCTTGAATTAAAACTTGGCCTAACTCTTTGGAGCTCCCGAACATAACGAAGTGGGGTTGTGTACAGGCACTTTGCAAATTTCAAAAGCTATTTTAAAATTGGAATTAATACTGGAGGAAAAAATACTTTTAAAAGTTGCTTTGTGATACTTACATGTACACTTGTGTGCTTACTTTGTGGTTCGTGACTACATACATATATGTAGATGTTACTAGTTGTTACCCACGACCTTCGCCCGCAAAATTATTATAAAATATTACTTACCATTTTGATCGAATTTCGATGATGATTTTGAAGGTACTATGGGAGAAATGGAATGAAAACCTTTTTGATTTCGATGATAAGGTAAGTAACATCTAATTTAAATTAAGATGTTTCATGGGATATTTTTTTGGTTGGTTTTGCTTTCATATGCCTTCAGCATTACAGCTGTTATTTTGAAATTACAAACACTTCAATTTCATTTATTTGTTTGTATGTATTATTATTATTTTATTATTTAGTTTAAATTATCTACCATCACTTTATTTACTTCCTGTTAGTTACAACAATATTAAAATAGATACGAATTACAATATTCAAATAGCCTGACACCACCTCAAACCATGTTTCGGTAGGCTTCAAGCATGTTTCAGGTATAAGTGAATTATAAGTAAATGTCATTTAGATTTATTCGCGGTTAGAAAAAGTTGTTATTGTCGAATAGAAGTTCAAAACATCAACGAATTTGTACGTATACGTAATATTTATGAACGTATAGAGATTAGAATGTAAGAATAAATATGTAGTTGTTTTGATAAGCTCTCAAGATTCTCCTGCCCTTATTCCAATTTATTTGGAATCGGCGCAGCATGTCTCCTTTTTCCACACTTCTCTATAACTCGTCATCTCAGCAGTCACCTCCTTTTTTGCCATATCATCCATCACATAGTCCATCCATCGTTTCTTTGGTCTTCCTCTACTCATATAGCTTTCTACATTGGGTTTAGAAATAAAACAAATAGATAACGAGAATTTTAAAGGGAAAAGTATAAAACCGAACGAAACCTAATAAAAGTAATAGTAACCAAATGGAACTTGAAACTGTAATAATTATAAAATAAATTCTAATCCAGTAGGTACTAACAGCAACTGCAGATAATAAATGCAATATTAAACTAATAATAATACACTTATCTTGAAAACTACTGAAACATTCCTAGTTTTACTTAATTTTGAATCATAATCATTTTTAGGGTTCCGTACCTAAAGGGTGAAAACGGGACCCTATTACTAATACTCCACTGGCCCATCAAATGCATTGACTTAAAGAATAATGTGAATGAAAACTCAGAAAAAAACTCAGACATCTTAAAAAGCCGTTCAACTGAATGCTCTCAGCGACTACTGCAATATAATATCGTCTAATTGGCTACTCGAAATAGTCTTACCAAGAACTAATATTTTATGTTAAAGGTGAGTTAGAGAGAAGTTTTTAGAGAGCTACGTAGGCAAAAAATCCGCTGTTTCTACAGAAGTGCCTTTACGGTCAAAATGTCTATGAAATTGCAGTTTTTTTTTAAATTACCGATGAAATGTGCGTTCAGAATGATGCACTGTACATGTAAGAAACAGCATCAAAATAAATTGAACGACATTTTGATTTTTGAGGACACTCTTTACAAATAGGTGTTCCCCCCTCCAAACCTTTTACTTTGATTATTTCACAGTTAAGAAAGCGAAAACCCATTCATACCTTTTTCGACCAAAATAAAGTTGTAAGAAATTACGAGTATATTTTATGGAAAGTCTAAAGACATAAATAAAACATGTAGTTACGATAAATCCAACTGTAAAGTCTTAGGAATACAGACTTATGGTTGGCACATATCCATAAATAGAGAGCCGAAAGACGAAATCATATTTCAATGATCTGACTGATTTTGCTAAAATAAATGGGATATTTTTTATTTTAGCAAAATCAGTTCAATTGATATTTTTGTTTGCGAGCGTTAATCTTTTTACAAACACTCACACACACACACACTCATCGTTTTCTGTGCATATTTTCGGAATTGGTTTTTCCTTATGCGAATATTGTCATTGTCTCATTTTTCCGTGTTATGAAAAAAATATGGAAAAGATGTTAAATTCATATTGCTATTCAAAATAAAAAAAACAAAAAGCATTAATTATGGATCATGGTCTAAAATAAATGATTATTATTATTTCCTTTATTCATTATTTTACATATTTTTAACTTTTTTAAATATTTCTATATAAAACACTATAAAAAACATTAATAAAAATAGTAGCCCACCAGCGCTGGGAACAGGATCCGAGCTGCCGGTGGTCAGGGCTCTTGAGAGAGGAACCTCCTAACAATACGTGCCGTGTCCAGAAGTACAGCTTT
Source organism: Xestia rhomboidea (assembly GCA_963853795.1). NCBI lineage: Eukaryota > Metazoa > Arthropoda > Insecta > Lepidoptera > Noctuidae > Xestia > Xestia rhomboidea. Next base: position 7,583,979 of record OY970767.1, on the reverse strand, counting down.
CTGAATGAAACCCTTGATCCTTGCTTTATTATTATTAAATTTGTACAGAGTAGTAGGGCCACTGACGATATAAACGGTTACCACGGTAGTAATTTTTAGTCGGTTAAACTTTTGAAATATTTCTGTGTAATGTATGTTATGTGTGGGGTTCGTAAATCCCAAGTTGTTCTTCCCGCGACTTACCCGTTCGCCGGTAGTCGGCCTTTTCGCGTTTTCCTTGCACCTAGCCTAGTATCATAAGCTTTCTCAGGCAACTACAGTATCCCTAGTTAGGACAAACTTTATTGTAATGAGGCTTTCTGATTAACACATGCTAACTCATCATTCCTTGTCACAAGTTCAGCTAGCTCTAATTACTAGCATTGGTCTCCTTGGTCAACGCGATTAAATTTCAACAAGTTAGACAGTAAATCTAGTTGGTGTATCAGGCGATCTCGGTAATAAACCGCAGCGTCCCGGGATTAGCCGGGTTCGCTCCGGGATGACGCCAATCCCGGGATGTTAACAATTGCTCGTGCATTGTGTAGATCGTAAAATGGATACATGGGTTTATGGGGAGTTGTATTTTGGTAGTGTTGTTCCGAGTTAGTTTTCTTGAATTTTCTTAGCTTGTTTTACATCACAGCGGCAATGAAAGAGTTCATAACCTTTCTCAGTGTAGGTACATATGTGTTCGCTGAAAATGTCGAAACTGTGTGATCGATTTTGATAAATGTGGTGTCAGTTGAACATCTATGTGATGTGGGTGCGCTCCGTTTTAGACAGTTTTACTATCTATGTGAAAAGTTTTATATTAGAGAAGTGTATTATGTTTTTTTTTTCAACTTTATTTTACGTGTAATTTAAGCGATTTATGACTAGAATTTTCTTTGAAGATTAGTGTCTTTTAGTGATGGCCGAACTTTTAAAACATATTTGTATCATAGACCGAAGAATGATTTAAAGTTAATAACAATAAAGATCCACTTTGCGTTTGTATAATTTGTGATACGATTTATTACTTAATTACGCGTCTAGTTTATGTATTTTAAAATTCGCAAAAACATAAAAATATCATCCAGATCATTTAATATCACACTTGTTTTCATATAGTCTAAGATGTTTAGTCTATTATATAATTTGTTAGACGCTTTTCCAATTTACCGTTACTATTCATAACAAGACTGTTTTTTTGCAGGTCATTGTCCTCCACTTATTTCCCGTGGCAGGTAATTTATTTTCTATGGAGAGCACCATAAATTATCTGATAGCCGTTTACTATTAATCTGATAAGCAGTTTTATTTGGATCGAATACAAATAAAAGCAATGAAGTCATTAGATTATTAATTTTATAAAAGTAGGTCCGTAAGTTGGCCCTATTTTGTTTTTAAGAGTAAAGCTAAGGTTTCCTACGACAGCGGTGCCCTACGCAAATGGCATATCGGCATCGGTGATTAGCTTTATGGTGTCCCGTGTCTAAAAAGCTCTTGGACCGTCTGTCTTTCTTTACCGTGTAGTTTGTGCCTAACCTGGTGTCATAGTTTCATGCCGCCTATGGGCCTCTGACTTGGCTTAACATGCCGTCGAGAAATATCTCCCAGGCATACTGGTTTCCTCACGATGTTTTCCTCTACCGAAGCAAGTGATAATTATACAATACGCACATGACTCCGAAAAATCAGAGGTGCGTGTCTTGGGTTCGAACTCGAGACTGCAGTCTGCAGGGCACACCACTAGGCTATCACTGTTTACCTTCTGTGACAGCATTGGATGCGTATGACCAAGCCTTTAGCACAGACGAGAGTGTTCAAGATCACTCGCACAGGAGCAGTGGTCACTCGCCAAATAAATAAAAAAAATATCTCTGGACATTACACACAGCGCCATCTAGTGCCACACTAAGCAACGAGGCTTGTGTCGTGGACATCAGATAGTTGACATACTACATAGATACTTTTTGTTTGTAAATACATACTTATTATACATGAAATGAAATTATTAATATGAAATTATTGAAATTAGCTAGAGTTAAAAAAGTTAGTTAAATTAGGTAAGTTAGTTATATTAAATGTATGAAAGATTAGCTTATTTCTGCGGCTTCGCCCGCGTGGATTTCGATAAAGGCATGCAAAACTACAGAAGACACTAGAGATGCTAAGTACATAGTAAAGATAGACAATGTCAATACATATAAAGATTGATTAACTATAATTACAATTACACAATAATTATTCTACAGTCTTCAACAACTTATTTTGTATTGGAATTGAATAAAATATCAAATAAAAAAAAATAAAAATGTCATTTTTTTCAAATAGCCAGTCGTTTAATAAAGTACCTAATCAAGAAATTTCTTTCTCCATTCAAAATTCCGTCACACTATCGAAATGGTAGTGGCTATTTCGAGTAATCCTATTGTGGGTAGCCTTCACGGAATCAAATCCGGGCTATGTCCACCTTCCTACGGCCGTAGGTCAGAGAGTAATGTATTGTAGTTCGGGGTCACAATTTAATCCTATCGGTCCTCCACAAGATTATCTAAGTCAGGACCTTTCTCGAGACTAATCGGTTGGACCGAATCCTGGATTAAGTGTGAATGAATCTGTTGGGCCTTGTTTACTAAGACATAATTTATGTTTAAGGGAGTGCCTTTTTGCCCGAAACTACGAATTTCTCTTGTATCGTGGGTGCGTTTACAAACCTTTAAACTCTCAAACACTAATACCCAAACCGACAACTACCTGTAGGCCATACAAATATTTGCTCCGACCGGGAATCGAACTCGCGACACGCAGCGCTGCAGTCAATCGCCAGCTACTGGGCCAATCGTGCCATCGAGTGTGTTGGTTGTTCTGCTGTTTGTCTGTCTGTGTGTAGTGTGTCTATGCATGTAAGCATGATTGTCCATATTATTTTATGGCCTCCACAATAAACTTTGTAAGTTTAAACATTTTATTGCTAAACATAAAATGTGAATATGCAAAACATACGATTTCTCTAGAACAGCGGGTGCTGCAGTGAGTATATACGAGTAATTTTTAGTTCTGCATAGTACTATAAAATCATAGATAAATGTTTTATGAGGAACCCATAAGGTGTACACTCAATATGTTGGGTTACGTTCATAATATCAACAGTCACTACATCGACGGTCGCTGTATCGACAACGTTCCAGCAACGGGTTAAGGAATCGACAGAACACCAAATCGACGGTACGCTACATCGATAGTACACCAAATTGATAGTACGCTGTATCGACAGTATACCATATCGATAATACGTTGCATCGACAGAACACCATATCGATGGTAAGCTGTTTAACGTACCACTATGTTATGATTAACTGAATAGACAATTTGTTTGTGATAACAAGAAAATTACTGATTTTTAATTGAGGTCACGCAAGGGTCGAATGTTCCGGCCCTGATGGATCATGGTTGGTTGGTTGGTGGTGGTTTCCCTGCCAGTTGAAATACCGAAGATCTATTGATTCGAATATGAACTTAGGTACATAATTACCTCAAAAGCCTGTAATGGTCAAAAGTTTCAACTAATTCCTACATTTTGACCGTGTAGGTATTGAACTTTTATAGCAAAAAGCTGTATCTTTTTTAAATTACCGATGAAAAATATCTACTTAAGTGGTCAGGATGGTGTACTGTCTATGGGGTTACCGTTTATGGCTTCGGTGTCCCTTTCACCCTGTATATCTTAGAGATTATAGAGGTTTGTAACTGTTGTCCCTTGGAAAACACAAAAAAAAAGAATTAGTCCGTCAGATAGATTTCCAAAAAATATTGGACACATATTTTTTCTTTTTTCACGTAAAAAAATGAAGAAGATACAGTGCGTCGAAAACTCGAGTGACGTCAGGAATCATCCCATCCCATCCCGTCCATAACTAGAAAGAACCGGAACTCAACCTTATAGGATAAGGAAAACGCTTGTTTTGATCAATCGAACTTAACAAGCATTATTCAATCAATTACCTCATAACATAAAGTAACACAACATAATGGCGGCAAAGAATAACATCGAATTGACAAGATTATTAACAAGACAAAGTAATATTATAGCGTTACTTGTTCTATCGCAGTTAGTTTCCTATGTATCAATTAGGTATATCCGAAGCTATCTTATAACATAATTGAATAAATCCACTAGCTTCGTTTTACTGGTCTCTAGTACCAAGAAAACGCGTTGAAGAAAAGGAAAATTCATTAGTAATGAAAATAACGCCTCCGTGGTAGACATATCGCTGAATCATGCGGTTTCCCTTTCTTTGATGACGTCGGCATAAGGGTAACCCACATCTCAGTAATTAAGGAATGTTTGTAAGCAATTAAGTTATAATTAGTGTTAGGTATAATCTTTATCGTCCCTGGAAAATTGTGTGGGCTGACTCATTGATGACGTGGGTACAAGCCGCATCATCATTTCAGCCGAAAGACGTCCACTGCTGGACATAGTCCTCCCCCAAGTGTCGCCACATTGACCGGTCCCGAGCGACTCGCATCTAGCGGATTCCCGCAGCCTTCACCAGGTCATCGGTCAGTCGCATAGTGATGGGTATTTCATCAAGTTGCATAAGAATTTTTCTTTTCTTTAACAAACATTTAATTAACTTGCTTTGTTAGTACGTGTTATCTTTTTATTCAAGCCAAATCAGAGGCCCATGCGGCATGACAACTCTGACACCAGGTTAGGCACAATAGGCACTAACCGCACGATAAAGAAGGTCTTTTTATTGACCTACTGCAACCAAAAATGACCAAAGTAGAGGAGCAGTGTTGGCTTTGTAGATTGTGAAGAGTCTTGATTGAGAAATATTCGCGAGTGGACAGGAGTCGTAAGTGCTGATGAGCTGTACCACCTTCTAAAGGACCAGGGTATATATTCGGAATGGAAGGTGTTCAGTACTTTCAGTTATTGGAGAGGCACCAAAGGAAGAAGAAGAATGTTATTAATGAGATTAGAGATCAGCGCGGGATATGGTAGATATGTCAAAAAAATCTCCAAAATAACACGTACGAGGCTACACAGGCTTCGGTTGCAATGAGCAACGCAGCAGCGGCGCGGGCGCGGTTGCACAACGCTTGCGCAGAGAAAGCGGCTGACGTCACGACCTCGACACGCTCACCTACTTGCGCGCGCGCCGCCGCCGCCTGCACCAACCCACTTCTGCTGATACCGGCCCAATGTCGCCGGGCTTTCTCTCACCGTGCACCTCTTCACGCAGGCATAAACACAACGTAACACCCATGTTACTACCCAACGCGTAATACCCCACCATGGGAAACGATACGCAAATGTATTCTAAACACGGGGAAAATAAAAGTGTTAACACTGACATCGATTTGGTGCGCAGACGCATCTTTTTGCGCTCGTGTTTTCAGCAACAATGAAGCTAGTGAAAGTTGATAATTTTAAATTTTATACTATAATGAATATCAGCGGGTATCTAGAGGCTGACCTGATATACCACTTTCGCTTCAACAGAGCGAATGCAAGTGTGCCGGTTTAGAAGGCAGCTTCATTAATGAAGTGCAAGCGTCAAGCACGAGCAAAATTACCGTTTTGTTCAAGAATTGGTATTTAGCTCAAGCTCATTTATTTTTCGCTCTCATTCTTTATCGTTTCCTTCAATAATGAAAGTTTATAAACGATAAGATTTGAGAGGTACAATGATTCATATTAATGCATTTGAGAGTAATAAAAGCAAGCACCAGCGGCGCCACTGAGATCATTAAACTAAATTGCATCCAGTGGCGGCACTCCCTAATTTTTCTCAAATCGCATCTTTCCATTATTCGACAATTGGCACCGACCGTGGTGTCGGCACGACGGCACCGTGGTGTGAGCTTTGTCTCACACTCGTAACATCAAGGTTCTCGCCTCATCTCATCCTACCTTCGGACCCAACAAAGGATTCACTTTTACGACGTGAGCACTAAACTTTTATGACTCATTACGATAACGTTAGAATAAAATACGAGAAGAGCAATCGAAAGAATGTAAGTGCTAGCTCGTTCCTTACTGGATTCGTTCGGTCTGTATTTTCCTTTCAGAAAATATTCATCGCGAGGAGTCGCTAGTCATCGCGATTACGATCGTCTGATTTATGTGCGGCACTATACAAGAGAGCTGGAGCTCAGAAAATATTCTCTGAAATAAATCCGGTGCGGTTCGGTGGTTCACGCGGAGAACGCGCGTATAAAGTATCTTCGGTGCGGTCAGCGCATATACTATCGCATAAAAGTATTATGGAGAGATCGGGGACGTGCCGCGACGGCGTCCTGAGAACATTCCGGAACGCATGCAGCTCGCTCTCGATGGCACTGATGTAGTGTGGCAGCCGGCGTGGCGCGCATCGACTATTTGACTCATGCAGGTTGTCGCAATATATATGCAAAGCTTTGTGACCCTCGTTCGCTGCTAAATCATTAAAGAATTGTCGATGACGCGGAAATAGAATTTACGAGTGTTGTGACCCCACCAGTGCCGTGTGATATATTGAGCGAGGTCACTGGCTCGCTCGTGCTGTGGCTGTTGCGTCACTGCTAGACTAATGGCCTTGTTATAATATATTTATGAAGGCATAGCATATTTCTAGGTGGAGGGTTCGATAACCGTGCCCTGAGGTGGGAATAAACCGTTTGTGTTGTTCGCCGTAATTAGAGAGTCTGTTCGGCGCAGCGGACGACTGTCGGGCTTCATGCATTATTGAGTTGAGCGCATGGTAGGCAGACACCGGGCTCAGGTGATTGCGAGCAAATTGTTATAGTTCCCACGGGACTTATAGCCGTGTTTGTGGGCCGTTTTACGTAATATTAATGAAATTTAAAGCGAGTACCGAGCAATATTTACTGCGTAGGAACGCTAAAAATGTTAACGACATTTTACACAGTTTTTAAGAAGAATTCATGGCATGGTAGATAAAATTCAGGTGAATTGGAAAAAATGTTCTTTCTGCGACATATATTTTAATTAAACGGACACCAATTCACCCACAGCCAGTCTCGGCGAGGAGAACTTTCATCACATAAAGAAGTTGAACGACATTCCCGACCAACCCACTTTATATTACGAATGCAGAACTCTTGTGCAATTGAACGAATCAAGGACCGGGACGTCCCTCTAACAAAACTGCATTCTCACTTTATTGTCTGCGAGAAATGAGAATTGCTTTTCAGCAATAGCTGTAGAAAACAAGAAACGCATTTCTAGCAATAAAAATCTTGGGCAATAACGTATCAAGTAACAATAAATATGTGATCTGTTCGCCTTATGCAAGATATTTGAGTCTAGCAATACGGCGCTGATATCCGCGAGGGAGTGCTTCAATAATGCGATTTCTAAACTTAGTCTGAATGTAAAGTCGTCGGATATTCCCGCCAGATGACAGTCCGTGTGTTTACTGCGTCTTTTGCTGGAACACGAGACGATCGCAGCGGATGGGGAGAGATGAAAAGATTGCAGCATCCCGAGCGGGGAAATCACGTAGCTATTTTATCGGCGCATCGTACCGTCTCGATGGTCCGCCACACTACCACTACTTTTACGAAAAGGTTTCTCCACTACATGCTGAGATTTTAAATATAACATTTCATAGTTAATATCTGACTGACAAACTTTCACGGAATAGATTGAAGAAACTCTTCGTGTAAACAGAGTTATATAATTTCAAACCGTTTCAATGAAATACAAATCGAATTAGCTAACATAAATTCAACTATCGTTGAGGGATTACTTATTGGCATAGTTGGGAAATAAATCGGCCTCCCTATCTATGTACAGACGCCTGTAGGTACCTACATCAATCTCAATCGACCTTGAACTTAATGCTTTAGCGATAAAGTTGAAAATCTATTAAAGGACATTACTGTACTTAAACTAGTTTTACGCCAAATATTAAGATTCATTACCGCAATTATTTTAGGACAAAAGACATGTTCGGTGCTAAAAAAGATTTACAGATGTTCAATAGTGTCATAACCTCTTTTGAAATGGAATGCATCATGTGCCAAAGGTATCAGACTGATTATGTCTTAGTAGACGTATTGCTCAATTGAGTCAAACATTGCCCAACGAGACTCAATGGACACAATTCTTTTATTAAACCGTACCAACGAATATGGGCACAATTTATTATGAGGGGGACCAGTTTGATTATATTTGACAGAGCTTCGTTAAGCATTTCGAAAGTGGCAACTAGATAAACTAATAAGGAGCTTGTATGAAAGTTTACACAATGTTACCTTCGTTCGATTACCGACTATGTTTGAAGAGGCGTATTAGGAGGACATACATGGTAGGATTAATATTCGGTACCTACTGTTGGCATTGAACATTGAATGTATTTCATATTGCGTGGAGCAAAAATTTAAAGAAAAAAAAATGTAATGAATAAGTGAAAAAGCCGCTAAGCTAGCAAGCTTTGGCCAGCAGTGGGAAGATAAAGGGTAATAGTAAGTGAAAACAAGTAAATGATTCCCAAACACAATCGGTCCACTAGTTTAAATTCAACCTTCAAGCCATTCAAATCATAACCTGATTAATCCACTTCAATCCAGAAATGAAACAACAAAAGTTCGCTTGCATCTCTTACAATATCAACATAGATTTATGAAAGACCCATCTTACCGTAGTATCGTCCGTCTTAATTTAGGAAACATCTCAGGCGACTAAGGAGGCTACAAACCTCTCCATCATTTCCGAGATAAAAGGCTTCGACCCATTTCATTTTTATTTAGATAAAACACGTGCCTTCAAGAAATTCGCAGTTCTCACGACAGCCGGAAAATAATAAGAACGAATGTAGAACAAAAAGGGGGAATTCGATATCAAGTATTACCTCCGATATTACTTATTCAAGTACGAATTGCTTTGTTTTCTCCTAACGAAATGTTAAAATCGTCGAGAGGAAGTGAGCGTCTATAATGTTATTCTACATGCTTCGAATTGGAATCCTTTACATAAATTTTCGTACTGAACATTTTATATCCATCGTTAGCTTCAATACACTATAATGTTGCCATACCCATGTTAATGGCTGTTTGTGTCGTCGTACAATATACTTTAATTTTCTTTGTTCTCTAGTTACAGCGCGAAGATTAAAATCTGCATACCTTCGATGTTTGTATACTTTAAGATTATTGGTACTGATTCTGTACGAGATAAACTTGCGGACAGTTCTGCTAATAAAGGAACGCTATTTTGAGCTTAAAAGGTGTTCGTAAAGTGTACTTGGTGATAGGTTGTATGTCTTTGTAAATAAAGGCTGCGTGGAGGTCGTTTTGCATGCCCACGAAAGGATAAATAAGCACGTAATATTTTCATGTGAGTGTCAGATATTGTTGATCTGTGGTGACTAGTGAGACATTGGGTTAAAGTTATTGGTGTCGATTCTGTTGTGCACAAACTAAACTTAATTTAGGCTATTGCTATCTTTTTCTCTCTAATAAAACGAGAAAGAGACGGACGTAATTTAGAGCTGTCAAATTAAATTAAACTAATATTGCCATACAAATGAGCACGAGGGTGCACGTAAAAACATGTCGACTAAAAACACGATGAAGCGCAAGGCATAAACTAGTTTGACATCTCTAACTTAGTTCGTAGCTATAGCCGTCCTTTTCTCGCACTGCCTTTTAGTAAAAAATAGCAGTAGCCTAAATTAAGTTTAGTTTTGAATTGACACCATTGTATCCTTAAAATTAAGTGCCGACAAGATGGCATATCATCATCTCCCTCCCCTTGCCCCATTCTACTTGCGGTCGGCGCAAAACCTTTTCTTCTTCCATTCTCCCCTGTTAGACGTCACGGCATCATTTACTCCGTTTTCTTCCATACCAAGATGGCATATATAAAGATACAAATACAACCAAGTCTGAAAGGAAAGGAAACGAATATTTGGCCAAAAGGTATTTGTTTATTCTGCAATAGTAAAATTGCTACCAAAGACATTGTCACGTCCTACTCAAATAGTTATTCTATTCCAAGGGAACTTTGAGAATTTCTTGAATATTCCACAGTACCATAATGGTGAAGTGCATTGATAAAACCAAGGTTAATCAAAGTGCAAGGCTGAGGCAAGGGCGGCGGGACCTTGCGTCCTACGATATCGTACCAAGCTTTCATTTTGTTGTTTTCACACGCAAACTCTACAATTTACTGGTTTGTGTTGATTAAACTAGAATTTTCTAGAATTGCATACTACTAGGGTAGCTTTCCTTTTATATTGTGCAATATTGAGATCAAAAAGCGAATAGAATAAGTCTAGGTTTAGATGAAATTACGTAAGGGAAACTTCAATAAATATCGTTTGACTAAATTGATCATCAGAATTTCATAGCGCTAACTGCGCACTAAGAACCATCATCTGCCTAGCCTTTTCCCAACTAAGTTGGGGTCGGCTTCCAGTCTAACCGGATGCAGCTGAATACCATTATTTTACATGGTGCGACTGCCTATCTGACCTCCACAACCCAGTTAGTAAGTAAGTAAGTGGTAAGACTGGTTGTCAGACTTTTTGGGCCACTGTTTTTACCTGTAACGACTGTCAAAGATCTACAAATCACAGCCGGGACCAACAGTTTAACGTGCTTTCCGAGACACGGAGGAAACTCGGTATGTAAGGGTGGTCACCCATCCACAGACCAACCTAGGCAAGCACGGCTTAACCTAAAGATACTGAGAACTGCGCACTAAGAATAAGAAAAAAAAAGATTTTCAAGTGCTGATACATGACAATTAAGTAGTAAATAAGAACAAAGATATCATTTGATCGCCTTAATAAAACTTAGTAGCCTGAAAATAAAAGGTTTTATTACTATTTCATTTATTCATTTACATTCTAATCTAATTAAATTCTTAAGTATTTCTTCAAATAAAACGATACAAAAAAACACTTAAAATATAAAAAAATAGAGGTCCATCGGTGTCGGGAGCAGGCTCTAAGCTAACAGTGGTTAAGGCTGCAGAGACAGGAACCTCCTCACAATGCGAGCCGTATCAAGGAGTACTGCCTTCTGAATCAGGCCCTTGATCCAACCGCCTAAAGAGAGCTTCGATAGATGGTCATCGAAGCTCTTGGCTATAGGGCCATTGGCCGTCACGACAATCGGCACAATGATAACCGAGTTTATATTCCACATGTCGCGAACCTCGTGTGCCAAGTCATGATATTTTAATTTTTATTATTTCCTTTATTTATTTCTTTACAAATTAATTACATTTATAAATATTCCTTACAAAAAAAGAAACATTTAAAAATATAAAAAATTGTAGCCCACCGGTATTGGGAACAGGGTCCCTCCTAACAATACGAGCCGTGTCCAGGAGTACCGCTTTCTGAATCATTATATTATAATTAATACTCTAATAAAACTTAGGCAAGATAGTGGAAATTTAGACAGCGAAACATCAAAATTCTCCCTCAAGCGACAAAGTTATAAGTTCTAACATAAAGTTCCAATTGTTCATTGTTCGTACGTTCAAGTTAGACTGTTTGCATAATAGTTTATACTCCTATTTCATGTTCAGCTGCATTCCCTTCGAATATTATTGGAAACTCTTTAAATTTCGCTCAATAGAATATTTTTACGATGCTAAATTGCTTTTAGCTTTATTCGAGTTGTTTGCGAACGATATATTCGTTTCTGTTCAAGTGTGTTCTTTTATTATTTATTGGTTCTTTAGTTCGGCAGTTTATTATGCGTAATGATAGCTATAGAGTATTGTGCTAAACGTGCTTAGGATTTAAGAAGTATATAATACTAAGAAGGAGCTGAAAAAACTAACTTGTCAGGCGGGTTATTTTGGCCTTGCGAATATGACAAACTGCGTCTAATTTTTTTTGGAGATAACGCATGCCATATTCATTATAGACAACAAGTATTAATAGTAATATTGTATATTTATGATATTTATGACAAAAACGTTTCGTTCAAAAGGCCTTCTATTCTCCTATAACTTATCTACCTACAGACATCTTTATACAATTAGTTTGCAAAATTATTACCCAGGAGGATTGTTTTTCAAGTAATAATACCATTCAGCGAACTTAATTTGAATAAAGGACAAGGCAGTGGGCAGAAACACTTTAACAATTTGATGTTAATTATAAAATAATATCTTTGCAATCCCTTCTATGGTTATGACGATCATGAGTGTACGATAAGTCAACGACACCTAAATCGTTTTGAAATAATGGCGATAAAAAGTCTCGTAAAAATCGCGCGTTATTCATTTGTTTGAGTTTTGCGGCATATCGTAATTACATGGGACTTACCTGGGTGATGTCCTTTGTGCATCTTTTTATGGTTGTCATAAATAAACGCCCACTTCTCCGCAGATATATTGCGTAGAAATTTAATTAAGAATTTGTTACGAGTTATGACAGCTGCTGCTGCGACCCACACCCAACAATCAGGACATGCGCGAGTTAAATTGTTATTTACGAAACTGTACGTGGCGTAAAATATCTCTTTTTGTACCGAAGAGTAATTGTATTGAAGAGCTTAAAAATATTTAAGCCTGAAAAATTGTCTAGCTACTGTATTTATATTTTGTGCCTATCCATCAAGCTTAAACACACTGATCAATATCCGTGTTGAGCAATAAATATTTGAATTTGAATAAATAACTTCTCAGTAGGTTATTTTTTTTTGCGTCATTTTTCCACAAAATAACTGTTTTCTTTATACCGTGGAGTTAATAAAAGTCAACTTAATTTATTGTAGTTTCTGTTTTCTAAGTTAGAAACAGAAATAGATCGTTTTACATTTAAATAGATGGAGACACGTAAACTTATTTAGCGTGTTCCGACGATATTGCACTGAAATGCAGAGCGCTACGATAATACCCGTCTGTAAGCTGATCACATCCAAATGTGCAATTTATCTAGATACCTAGTGCACTGGATAGATACTGCAGATAGCAATCTACTCCAGTGTCTTCATTCATTATTTTAGCTATGTTGTCTCGGACAGCTATATCTTACAAAGAAGCCTAACAAAATTAAATATCTACTGATTGTTTTATTGGTTTCAGTTTCCTATATCTTTTTGAATGCCCCTTTTTGTCTCACTGCATAACAAAGACTGCTCCTCATCCAGAGATGCCAATATATTGCGTAGAAATTTAATTAAGAATTTGTTACGAGTTATGACAGCTGCTGCTGCGACCCACACCCAACAATCAGGACATGCGCGAGTTAAATTGTTATTTACGAAACTGTACGTGGCGTAAAATATCTCTTTTTGTACCGAAGAGTAATTGTATTGAAGAGCTTAAAAATATTTAAGCCTGAAAAATTGTCTAGCTACTGTATTTATATTTTGTGCCTATCCATCAAGCTTAAACACACTGATCAATATCCGTGTTGAGCAATAAATATTTGAATTTGAATAAATAACTTCTCAGTAGGTTATTTTTTTTTGCGTCATTTTTCCACAAAATAACTGTTTTCTTTATACCGTGGAGTTAATAAAAGTCAACTTAATTTATTGTAGTTTCTGTTTTCTAAGTTAGAAACAGAAATAGATCGTTTTACATTTAAATAGATGGAGACACGTAAACTTATTTAGCGTGTTCCGACGATATTGCACTGAAATGCAGAGCGCTACGATAATACCCGTCTGTAAGCTGATCACATCCAAATGTGCAATTTATCTAGATACCTAGTGCACTGGATAGATACTGCAGATAGCAATCTACTCCAGTGTCTTCATTCATTATTTTAGCTATGTTGTCTCGGACAGCTATATCTTACAAAGAAGCCTAACAAAATTAAATATCTACTGATTGTTTTATTGGTTTCAGTTTCCTATATCTTTTTGAATGCCCCTTTTTGTCTCACTGCATAACAAAGACTGCTCCTCATCCAGAGATGCCAATGGTGGTATTCAGCTACATGTAACCGAATGCTGCTGAATACCAGTATACCTTTATCGACCGACCGTAACATGCTGAGAAAATGCTAGGCAGACGATGATGAAGGAGTACGCAGGTTTAATACGAACAGTAAGGAATTACACTAGCCCTGGGCCCTTAAAAATATTCCATGTACCATCATAACGATTAGTTTTTCACATAGCCATAAGGTACATGGCACAATATGAGTTATTTGTTTTAGCCTACTACTAGGGAATTAATTTCCGTGTGTCGGAAAGTAGGCCGTAGAACACATCAGCTGCGAGTCGCCCCGTGTTTTTTATTAAGTCAACAAAGAGAATCGGGTTAATGGTGCTCGTAGGCACAGCCAACTCGTATGTGTGTAGTTGCAAAGTTTTGATTTCAACGTGGTTTTATTGGTTTGCAGGATTTTGAATGTCAAAACTTTACGAGTTTTTGACGCACACGCACCGGCTTTACGAGAAGAGGTATAACAGTGTATTTGTATTTTTGTAGACAACCACTTATTGTACTTGTGAAATCTATTGAAAGAACAATTAAACGTATTGTTATTGCTTCAAAAACTTATACAGATTTTATAGTTCTTTGAGTTGATTTCAAAGTAAATTAAATTAAATTCTGTAACCTCACAAAAACATCAACGATTTTCACGAACCTTTTTGCAAACATCCAGCTACCAGCTTGATTTAATAAAAGAAAACACAGAAACATTCAACCATTAATCAGGAGACACAAAACAGAAATGTTACTAACATTAAAATTTATTGTACGGAACTGTAACATTACCATTACGAACGAGTTATGGTATGAAGCAGATACTTTATTGTCAATCTCGCCAAATAAAACTGCTATAAACGTTCGTAATAAAGGAATATTTACAGAAATAACAATTCTATTGAACCGATATCAATAGTTTGTAGGAAATCCTTATTCAAATGTTTCCTTATTACTAGAAATAAAAGTGACTTGTTCCAATTTGAATGTTTAGCTTGTTTTACTTGCGTAACTTCCAAACTACGTAAGAACCATTAAGATTTTATTGAATGAGTCATTATCGTAAAAAAGATTTTTGATTGTCATTTGTATTTGCTTCTTGATTAGTAATTTTAGCTCATTCGATGAACAAATGAATGAATGAAGATGTTGAATGAATCTGTACGCAGATTGCGGTTTTCTGAGATTCGCTTCGAGCTCTGTGGTACTTTCAAATATTACTACAACAATATAAACCTACATAAAATAATATCACACGTGTAATCCCTGAAGGATTAGGCAGAGATGGTACCTAACAGTACAATTCGACCTTTATGTTTTTTTGTTAAGTCCCATGTAATATGGGGCAAGCCTGTTGCCGTTGCAGTACACCTAATTCTCTACGTATTGTGCTCTTAACCTATTCATAAGCAATTATAATCAAACTAATAGTTTTGAACACGGAAAACCCACAGGAAAACGTTTGTTAATCAAAGCTGTTTTATCATGGATATTATTAATCCTACCACTTAGACATACATACAGATATTTCAGTGTCGTTACATAATTACAATTTCCGATACATGCCAAAGACTATTTATATTTTAAGTGCAAGTGTTTGTAAGCGGAATCAATGATGTTATTGAATATTCAAAATGAGCTATAGAGTATTTGTATTCAATACGTTGAGTACAGGTAAATAACACAGCGCGTGCAATCGTTTCCATCCTCGAGGCTGCAAGAGGTCAACAGCCTTAGGGCCTTCATACTCCACAAATAATAACGTATTTGTAAAGGTGTTTTCTACAATAATTTACTACCAGAAACTCATTTTTGTTATGTTGTTAAATAGATTGTAAGCCATAATACATTGTGTGTTACTTACGACAATTTTGTGTGTAAACTAAAAGACGCAAAGTCAGTATTATAGTTTAGTGGAACCTTGAAACCGAATACATATGTAACGGATCAAATTGGCGCTTGCTACCGACGCGGTTAAGCGGACCTTGCGAGGTCGGGATAGCACTAAAAAAGAAAACAGAATCAAATAACGTATCTTCTCACGATACATAAACAAAGCCGAACGACCACCAGAACACATTTGGAATCTTTGCTTTCAGAACCTAGAAAACTGTTACCAACATGGACAGAACATTACACCTTTGGGATACATTTCAGTGCAGTTGCAGCTGTTATTTCTACTTCTCCAAAAAGTCGTTATCACATCGCATCGGTTGTTTTGAAGGCTCTTAATGTGTAGAGAGGGGAGGAGGGGAGGCAGGTCCTAGACTCAAAAGAAGGCTGAGTGCGCGGCCGCTGAACGTTCTGTTGTGTCTGCCAGTCTGCCTGTATCGATCCGGCGCCCTCATTTCAGGCCGGCTGCGCCCACAATAACGCAAATGTAGCAGCCGCTTCAGGAGCTATGTGTGCAGGCGATTGTAACAATGCACATTTTTGTGTTTGAGAGAACAAAAACTTTTTAGAACGTGGTTCAATTTCGGAACAAATTGCTTGCATGTTTCTACTAACGAACGGTGTGATGCAAATTGCAACGTACCATAGAACCTTATTCTGAATGGTGCATAAATAATGTTGTTCTAGTGAAACTGGGTATTTTGCACTAGCTCGTAACTGGTGTGTAGCTGTGGGGCGTCGGTGTGTCGCTGGTGAATATTGCTTATACTAGTAGCTTATATGTTTATATGTTGGTCTTTTATTTATTTCTTGTATTTTACTTTTAAAGCTTTCTTTGTGTCAACTGTTTTCTCTCACACCAGCATGAAACTATCAATCTTCAGATTCACAAGTACAACCATCGTATTAGTCAAGATATAAAATATTGCACGAAGTCCGAGAGCACCCGCAAAGTCCTTCAGGTTTCCGATTTCTTTCACAACTGTTCTCTGTACCTCGGAATGGTATCCAATTTCCTGTGAAACTGTATTTATACTTTGGCAATTTTGAAAGATCCTTGTATATGTACAATACTTGTAAAACAACGTATCTATTTTATTGGTTGCTGTTGTTCCATCATTTTCTTTAGAAAATTACATGTTTATTGTATTAGAAAATGAAACTTTGCAGACTATCATTGTTCCTCTTTCCTTGCTTTTATTGTTTGCTAGTTGTTCCATAGAAAGGAAATAAATTCACTAACGGCTCTCTAGAATACTCCATACTATTTGTACAACCAAAGGGAAAGATAAATCTCAACACATGTCTAGTTTCGTCACAACATTGCCCAACTTAGGACAAAGTGAATGTAAAAACTAACTAGATGGTACTTCGTCTGTATCACATCGAATTCACGATTAGCTGAGTGGTTACGTGACGTACCCATGCATAATATTATGAGCATTACTAATAACGAGTTGAGATTGCGATAGTCTTGTTTCATAAGTAAATTTTGCAAGTCCGGTGACAAAATTGCGAGGTTTAATTTAGGGCTCTAACACACGATACTCAAGAAGCTTTTTATTCTTTGAGTAAGATGCGGTAGGTAATTTATTAATCCGAGGAAGAAAACAGGGATTACTGACATCTTGGAAGAGCTTAATACCTCATTGCTGGTACCTTGAAACACAGCAATGTAGCCAAGGAGATAGAATAAGTACATCTATATGGGAATGGCAAATCACCGCAAATAGAAAGTTCAATCATCGATTTATTCAGGTTCGCATCATATAATTTTTATTGCTACCCATATCCTTGCATACTGATCAATGATGACGCATTAAACAATGTTAATACAATCTCCTGTTACAGAATATCATGATTCAGCTGTCTTCTTTTCTTGCTTACGTCAATGCACAATGTAACTTCCTTGTTTTCGATGTATTAAACACATTCAAGATTCATTGAATGCGGCGTCGATGCAGTCGGATGTCCCGCATTTCTGATGAAGCGGCCATTTTTCCTTCGTGGTCTACATCGTTAAGCCGATGAAAGTACGAAGTCGATCGATATTGAATCACGTGTGTTCATGCCCTAGTGTTGGAGAAGTCCGGTTTTACTGCTTTTACTGTATTTAAGACTGATGGCTAATATTATTGTTCATTCAATTTAGCAACAACGTCTAACTTTGAACGCGTTTTGTCAATGAAAGGATTATTGTGTTCGCAGTTCGGCTTGCTAGTTTTCAATATTATTTTGTTCTTCCGCCCGTATTCTCTCTAATATTGCACAACTTTAGGTATTTCTTTGTAACGCAAATGCCTACTCCATTTTGAATAATTAACGTGTTTCGCGGTAGCACATTTGCTAATATAGCACATTCTTTAGATATTGTTGAATTGTCGATGGCTATTGCATCATGAGACGAAGCGTCCTTTGAAGGTACAGTTAAACCTTTGCGAAATGCTATAAATTATGAAGTTATTTTCAGTCAACCATGTTTCAATGTAATTCAATCATTTGAAAGCACCGGAAGCAATACAATCACACATAAATCTCGAGGTTTCTTTCCTTCTGCAGTTGATACATTATGTTAACAGGCTACCAGCAGTAACGGGTTCAATCTGTTGATTGGAACTCAGCACCACTATTTACATTACCCCTATAAATTCCAACCTCCTGTTTCGCAAAACAGAAACCATTTCCCTAATTGAATTTGTGTTGTTTTTGCTCTTGTGGAAAATTGGCTTTGTGCATTCATAGCGGGCGAGCGTGAGAAAGTGCATAACTTGTTCACATAACCAACACAAATTTACACCGAGTTTCTTATATAGAAAATGTGCTGAGGTGTCTGCCATGATTGGTTGAGGTTCTGAGATGAGTAGTGAGTGAAACATTATCTGCTTGTCTGTTTACTAGACAGTGTATAATTTTGTGTCTTTGGTATCTAACAAATAAGGATTGCTATGTGAGATAATTGGAGTTTTTGTTTGAACGAGAAATTCAAAGTGAACCGGTGGTAAAGGTTTTATAACAGCATGAGATACAAATATAGCTAATGGCTTTAGTGCTTTTCATTTGTTTTTCTTGTTTATTTATGAGTCTTGCAGCTTATGAATGGCACGATTGAGGACCCAAACCAATGGTTACATAGAAGATGGTAGAACATGCACTTACTTTATGGAGGTAAATTCAACCGAGACTGTTGCAGTGTGTCGAGCTTTTGTTTTTGGCACAGTTCTAGTGATCAACTCATATGTAACTTTCTTCAAAACATTCAGCAAAGAGAATCTCAGAAATGGTTCAGCGTGGCAAAGCTGTCACAATCCAGGGCAATAAATGTGCCAAAAGTAATCCCCGTTTCCTAATAACGTTAGGTCATTTCTCCCGAATGACCTATAAAGCCGCGTAGGCATTCAAGCATCCAATACAATGTTTTCCTTTGATTCCCAGATAGTGTTATGTCTTTGTCTATTATTTATTTCTGTGGTAGAATTCCACAATTCTGTTTACACAAAGTGGATAGTAAATTAATATAACATTCTTGCTGAACGTAGGCGCTTACGACTTGGTCGGAGTTTAAGTAGCTGTACAAGTGTCAAAAGTGTGTTGAATCTTAGGACGTTTTAGAAAAAAACTGAGAACTAATAATTTGAGGCGACGGCAAATATAAAGGGAAAACATTGGGGTCACAAAATGACATACTAATATATACACTTACATAATATTACCTACATAATATATACATTTTGGAGTATCCCAACATCTTTAACTACGCATACGCGAAAAGCTTATGCCAATCATGTTGAACGTAGTACAAATACGAATTGCTATGAATGAATGATACATTTATTTGCAAGAATGTAGGTAGTTAACATAAGTTCTTAATATCTATTGGTTTCACTATATTCGGCATTTCGGCCATACAAATATTGAGATTTTACATCTTGGTATACTAATAGCATGCAGTACACATTTAGTAATTAGCAATTACATATACATAATAATCATATTTAAAATTAAAATTACAAACCAATTATTAAAATTAAATATAATTAGATTTATTTAAAATAACTGTGTACTGGTTACACACCATTCTTTCTCACTACAAACACCCAACACCTACACACCACATACGCACTCACACACATCCTACACTTACTCACTACACACACCCAACACCTACACACCACATACTCAGTCACACACATCCTACACTTTCTCACTACACATACCCAACACCTACACACCACATACGCACTTACACACATCCTACACTTTCTCACTACACACACCCAACACCTACACACCACATACGCACTCACATACATCCTACACTTACTCACTACACACACACACACGCGGACCCTACATTTATTCACCTCACCACACAATTAAACGTTTTTCATTTTGTGTTTTCTCTACATAGATTAAAATTATCCTGTTTTCTTTTACACCATTTGTTTATTGTTGTAACGTCCTGATTTATTTATTATACTATGGCTTTGTCTTGTTTGTTACGGAAAATCACTGACTCCTAAGATACAGGCACATACACCTAGTTTAGGAGTCAGGGAATTAAAATTATTGAGTTCTAGCTAAATGCCTTATATGCTCTTAGTTTTTGGTCCTTGTACCTACTAGGATGGCTTTTGGTGAAATAAAGAATTTATTTATTATACATATTAAAATAGCGATCAATAATGATTATGTCATGTCAATAAAAATAGTATTTGATGAATCGAAAAAATAATCAATATTAAAATAGCGTTGTCGAATTATGTCGTGTCAATAAAAAAACAGCAAGAATAATTAAAAATATTGCAATATTATTTAAATAATGGCAATAATTAAAGATATGTCACAATAATAAATTTAAAAGCAATTGGAACTTCTCCACGATCCTCTTGACTAGTTTAAAACCGCTGTAACTTTACTCAGTGACAAAACGTGGTTTTCAATGCTAGTTCATTCCACAGAAAACGTCTAAAATCTGTTTTTTTATAAATTTTCAAAATCACGTTTGGAAGTACATATCACATATTCTGTGTATACCGGTTTATTTGACATTGTTTTAATTCACATAAACAACTCCTCATGTCGATAAATCTTCACATGCACACGTACGACCTCAAACCGATCACAATTCGTACTTTTGCAGCGACATACATTAAACAATGTATTTTTATAGCTACGTTTTACGATCACGACGGCCAGGGGTAAACAAAGGGCGTAGCTTGAGTTCCAAGTCTCCTTGGCGAGACGCGGGTCGTGAGGCGAACTGTGCAGGGCTGCCCAATTTAGGCTGGCATTTTTGTTGCATAATCGGTTATGAAGAATAGGCATGACGACAGTATCAAAAAATTGCAAATCTATTTAGTCCGTCAGTTTGGTATTGGAAATTAATGGACACGTATTTTTTGTTTTTGTAAATCAATGAATATTGACAAAAGATAAAACGCATCAAAACTCGGGAGTGGGGGCTCGTGACGTCGGAACTAGCTTAAAATTATACCTAGGCGTGACGTATTGAGAATTTTAAAAGCGTCATATCTTCGTCAATTTTAGTTTACGTAACAAAAGAAAAAACACGGTTCTAATATTTTTTGATAATCTAACTGACGGACTAATTAGATTTTTTTTTGTCGTCTCGCCTATTGTCGTTATTTGTCTTGTTTTTGGAAAGGGGATTGAGTGGCATGATATATTTGCTGAAAACATATGACATCGATGAGTAATTATTGAAATAAAGTAATTTTGTAAACGAAAGGATTTGGGCTATTTAAAATGTATAGAGCTAGACAGCTGTAGTTACGGCAGCAAGTAATAAAATTCCACTATAATCCATTAAGGATGAGGCTGGCGTCACATGCATCAGTGTTTCAAAACATGCTGTAACTTGAATAAAATCCATATGCATACACTTGCACAATAATATGCAATTAAACACATCATTGATCAAATCAAATCACACGGTCTTAACTTTTCCCAAGGATGCACTTAGGCCAAGGATTTTATTGCGCGGCAACCCTGCTTCAGACTATTTACGTTGACGAGGCTGGGCGAGGTGACCTACCCGTGACCTTTGACCCGCAGCCTGTGACCTACATTGAGAGCCCAATCGATACGCACCCCGCTGTATCTGTTGCCTTCGATAAGGACGCGCTTCATTAAAAGTTTTGATTGGTCGACGTCTGCCAGCTTAGTGATAAAACGGTAATGGATTTCGTTTTTACTTTTGCGTGTATTCTATTTTCGATTTAGCGAGTAGTGAATGTCGAATGAGGTCGAGATTCGGGAGCAGTAGACGATTTTCTTTGCGTTCGTTCATGCGATTTTTTGTCTGATGACGTATTAGGTAGATTAAAACATCGAGAGATCGTAGAAGTGTGTAAGAAGTGACGAGAAGCTGGCTCATTGCCTACGAGTATCATTAATTTTCACGATTCTTTCAATACGATCTTACGACCTGAATGAAAAGATACGTAACTGAAGTCATTGCATATTTCCCTTTATTTTAGTGCTTCAAAGAATTCTACGTACAGTTTTATAAAATGAATTCGCATTTTCGTTTGCCAAAGCTGTTAATATTATTGACACCATTTCTAAATTGGGTTTGTTCGCTATAGCACTATTAAGTCAAGATGGTGGCGAATCACGCAATCAAACTTACAATGTTCTTGAATAAAACTATTCACGAACGTATAGTAAACCAAAGTTGAAATCAAAACGTACAAGACTGATGAAATTCATACAAGGTATTATCACAATTTCAATTTATATTCAACCTTTGTTCAAATATTTCAATACAACGTGCAGCGTCTCGTTTCCTGCAACAAATTCCCTAAGGTGAAATGGACCACCAACATTCTAAACTAAATATTTTTAGCAATAACTCATAAGTGGGCCGCTCCAGTGCTTCGCCGACGAAATGTTACACTCTTGCGCAATATATCACGATTTGTTTTGTTTAAGAAACACTTGGATACCTACTGCAATGGCGTTTATGAGAGTTATGTTTATTCGTTTGTTTATTCTTTGTTTGGTAATAAACGTTGTTTTAACAAGCGTCCTTGTCATCTTTATAATAGGCATGACGACAGTATCAAAAAATTGCAAATCTATTTAGTCCGTCAGTTAAAGTATTGAAAATTAATGGACACGTATTTTTTGTTTTTGTAAATCAATGAATATTGATAAAGATAAAACGCATGAAACTCGGGAGTGGGGGCTCGTGACGTCAGAACTAGCTAAAAATTATACCATGGCGTGACGTATTGAGAATTTTAAAAGCGTATCTTCGTCAATTTTGGTTTACGTAACAAAAGAAAAAACACGGGTCAAATATTTTTTGATAATCTAAGTGACGGACTAATTAGATTTTTTTGTCGTCTCGCCTATCGTTCTAATTTTAAGCGTGTCTACAGCTACATATTGAAATGCTCTACCCAGTTTCTAAAGCTTTCAGCGTTGGTTCACCGATGACGGTTAGACTTCTCGAACTTGCAACGTTTTTTTTTTTTTTTTTTAATTAAGCCTCTATTTTATTTCTCAGCATTTCTTTAAGAGATGATGGATTGAAAGAGAAAGTAGTAAATGAAGCCGTGACGTGTGAAAGGTGAGAATGGAAGAAGGAAACGTGTTGCGCCGACGCCAAATAGAATGGGACAAGGGATGATGATTTCTTAGACTTTCTATGTTCGATTAAAAATCTAGTTTTTAAGAGTAGTTGCATGCCAAAGAAGACAACAAGACAATAAGTTTTCGGACATTCGATAGAAAATAAAACTGTTAACGGTGGTAACCGTTAACAGTTTTATTTTAGTACCTGTACAAACAATAATTATAAACATGAACGGGAGAGAAAAGTTCTGTGCTCATAGACCGAAGGACACTGCATGTTTGCCTGTGTCTGTTACCTGTCAGTTAAGTTTCAGTTCTCGCAGAGCCAACAATATTGCGTAACAGCCTTCAATGGAACTAACACTCGACGTTTAATGAATGGCATTCCACTGGGATTGTTAATATTTTATACATGTATATTCAGATCCGTCGTTAATATTGTCAGTTAAGGTGAAAGCGTCAGGGTAGCCCGCGAAATTCAAATTTTCTTTCGTTTAGCAATTAAAAAAAAAACCCTCCAAGCGCATAAAGGTGCAGGAATGACTTTACCTTGAAAAAGTAAATTCCTACACCTTTATGAGCTGGGAGGGTTGTATTGATGATTTTGATGATTATAATTCTATAACTACATACGTGTTACAGCCGCGAATCATATTTTAATCAACAAACAACCTGACACTGACCTGCAAATTGCAAAAAACGTAAGAAAATTTGAATTTCGCGGGCTACCCTGGAGCATCTACCATAACCTTCCACAAAAGAGTTAAACAATCGTTAAGGTCGTTCTTGATAAGTATTAGTGCACCCAGTTATGTTTTAAGTCCCATGTAATAGGGGGCGAGTCTATTGCCATCAACCGGGCACAAATACAGACACCGTGATGGCTGCTACTGAGATATTCAAGGTGGAAAAACCCAATATCAATTTGTCCGACCCGGGAATCGATCCCAGGACCTCATGCTACCACTATACCGACGAGGCAGATCGAGGCAGGCTGGACATGGACATTTATGTAATGTAAGGCTAGACACTTGCTTTTAGATTAAATCGCAACCATATTTTTATTCCATTTATGCACCTACAACATATTTGCAAAAACACAAAAACAGGTAAAATTCACTGAAACATTATACGAAAGGTGCACTTTTCATAGTAATAAAGTTTTCATAAAGTGCGCTTTATTAAACACGTTGTATAAAGCCATATCGGGTAAAATTACTGTAGCTCAGCATCGCGCTAACCCTATTTAATACATGTGAACAAAGTATAAAAGCTATATCAGAATAAGAAAAACGCTTTAATTTCATACAAAATTAAGCAATTAAATTGATTGTTTAATAAAAAATGTCCTATTAAAATAGCTGTATAATTATCGGACAATTTAAGTCTTCAATTATTCTTTAGCTGTTACATAAAAACTCTTTGTTGACAGAAACAAAAACTCTATATTTAACCCTCCATCAGCATTTCTATTAATAACATTAACTGCTGGCCGAATATAGAATTAACACAAATATTAATTGTAACATTTTTAGCCTCTTAATCAGACTCCATTTTGGGAATCGGATGTTTTACCTCATTATGTACAAATATAGCAAAGTTGAATCAACTTTGGTAGGTATATAATCATCATCATCTGCCTAGCTTTACCCAACTATGTTGGGGTCGGCTTCCAGTCTAACCGGATGCAGCTGAACCAATATTTTACATGGACCGACTGCCTATCTGACCTCCACAGCCCAGTAAGTCTGGGTAATACCCCTTGGTAAGACTGGTTGCCAGACTTTCGGGCCACTGACTAGCTGTAACGACTCTCAAAGACCTACAATTGACAGCTTGTTTGAAACTGTTTTTCCGTCACTTCCCCCTCAAGGTTCATTGGAAGACCAGCGTCAGACAGCATTACCTGTCTGGCACGAATGCTGAAATGGACCTTTTTGGCGCAGCCTTGAGGCACACAGCACATACTGTTTTCCTCCTTATTTTGTTTCTTTTTTATATTACTGTGTGTGTCGTGCTTTATTAACTGACGTCAAATAAATATTTTTCTTTCTTTCTTTCTTTCTTTCTGGGGCCAACGGCTCAACTTATGCTTTCCGGGATACGGAGGAAACTCGGTATGTAAAGGGTCAATCAATCGTTCAATAACGGATGACTCCCCATTTTAGAACAAGCAAAACCAAACTAACCATGATATAACTAAATACTGCTACTACTACTACTACTACTACCTTCTCTATTATCAAGAAATAGTGCAACATTAACGGTCCTATCATCATCATAATTTCCGCGTAATCAAGTCATTACAACTAATTTGCACTTACAATCATGTTCCCTTAATTTCCTCGGATCGCGATCGCAACTATAATTACGCTGTCTCTTCAAGCCATTAGAGGTTAATTCAGGGCAAGTTCTTCGATTTGTATACTTCGTCAATCGTGCCTGCAATGATCGGAGTTTAAATGACTTTAGCGAGGAGAGTAGATATTTAATAGGGCTTATATTTACAAGGTTGAAGTAAATTCTCTAATGTAGATGTGATGAGTATCTCAAAACAAAACAGGATAAACAAAAAAAAACAACGGTTCAACGGCCTCAGCTGGTCCATCTGTAGAATTTCAAAAGTAAATTTAATTTGACCCGAAGATCTTATCGTAGATCTTTGACAGTCATAACGGGCTGTCAGAAGCCTGAAAGTTTGACAACCAGTCTGACGAGGTACCATTGTGTGACAGTAACTAGGTAGTAGAGGTCAGATATATATCAGCAGTTGCAGATTGTATTGGAAACCGGCAATATTTGGCTTTTCAGCATACATATACAGGGTGTAAACCACCTCATCACGAAGCCGTCAACCAAGCACGTTGACGTGTTCTGTACATCGAACTAAGTAGGTAACTTTACGCAAAAATTAATGCTGGGACACGCCTTTTTTTTGGGGTGTAAAATCATGTTTTGTGGTAGAACTCAGTGTAAGGCACTCAAAACATTGTGCTGATGGATGGATTGAACAGTACGGGGGTCGTGAGGTGATTAAAGTAAAAATCTTACATTAAAAACTTGTATTTAAAAATAAACTTGTCAAAAAGTTGGAACTTTGACCCCCAATATGTCCGTAACTAAAAGGTTCCCAGCTATGGTGTAGAACAAAAAAATGATCACAATGACGGAAAGAACAAGTACTTTTCGGCTTCGTTAAGAGGTTTTTTTACACCCTTTATTTGGGAAAGACGGTGACAGATACACCAACCTAAATACAAACTAATCCAATTTTAATACGTAATTTATTTCCAAGAAATTCAAATCTCTCTGTACTTTCCTTATAGCACAGCAGGCTTGTTTCTTCCTATAGTTCTTTTTTTCAAAATATCACATTCTTGAACCAAAATGGCGGGAATTTCTGCCTGACTCATCGTTACCGAGAAGTCGTTTGGCGAGTTGGCGGTTCCCATTTTCCTTAATACATCTTTCTTGAATCGCACCATCATCCGTGCTTTACGCTCACTTAGATTCCCTAAAAAAGACTTAATTAGCGAACACTTAACAGAGTAATTTAGAACAGTGTTGAGAGGTGTAATTAAAATATCATCCGCAACATCATCTGGTATTTTGTCCGTTTTTTTGGAGTGCGTGAACGAGTTTCAACTAAGCTTCGAAAAAAAAACTACCTATGATTCTAAGAGATTAGCTAAACGTGAATCATTCACATGTAGAAGAAGTTGTGATAAAATCAGTACAATTTTATGTACTTAAAGCGGGTTTCGCCAATGGAACTGAATGCCGTAAGCACCATATAAACAGCGTTCAAGGGCAGGCAGGGTCAACATCCCATAGTAATTTTGACACTGACTGCTGATCGCGTTCAACCCAATGATGGTGAGATATAAACAGTACCATTGAACTTAATCTAAAACTTGAAGATATCAACTTTGTTTCACAATAAAAAAAAAGTTGTAATTAAAGGTAAGGTAAGGTGGTAGGTCATGTAAACAATTTAATTATCAGTTGTAAACAATAACAAAGTGCTTAAGATCAATCGTGAGTTGATTATCGAGTAATGGACTGATGTGATTGATCTTCTATAAAAAGACTGGCATTAAAGGATTTCAATCGTCCACTCCGATCCAGCCTGTCCCCTTGCTGTCCTCTCCCAGCGACGCCCTGAGCCGAGGCCCGTACCCCGCAGGGGGTGCCCTTAGCGTGTAGTCGCTTAGTTTGTAAGTTTTTTGCCCTGGCTGGAAGCCTTAAACATAAGGCACCCACAGGAAAGTCCGGTTAAGCAGACGACAACCACTCAGGTTGAACTGCGAGATGCCATTTCGAAAAAAAAAAAAAGGATTTCAATCGTTTGGTAGAAACAGGTAGGCATAATTAACATAATACAACGATTAAATTGAGATAACTGAATTGGCTTTTACAAAGCACATAATTAAATAATACCCTACGCAGGTGTGATTTAGAAAAATAACTCTACATGTATGTACACTACATAAATCTGAAAAACATTATTCGGAAAGTCACAATTCCGAATTTCAAAATACCGATTTTCATAATTCCGAATGGTTCAAAATTCCGAATATAACAACTCATTATAAATCAGAGTTGTTATATTCGGAATTTTGAACCTGAAATTTAGGAATTATAAAAGTAGGATTAATGAATCCTATTTTTATAATTCCTTTTTCACACACATTATTATTGTGTGCACTACTAATAAATCGAGCGAAAATAATTTAAACTTTGAAATAATTATTATAACAATTAAAACGGCTTATTTATCGACCGAATTACCTATTATTACTGATTTTATTGAAGGAAACTATCAACAAACAGCTTGCAAAAATCCCAACTTAAAAGATGTCATCGTAAACATAATTTACATTAATTGGATGAGTTCATAGGCCATTAGCCATTACTAGAACAAACACTAGTCAAGTCCTTAATTACTGATTTCCATTAAAAAGACAACCACAGACAAATGTAAATAAATACGCAGTGTGGCAGGCCATTATATGATTTTTTTTACGGATTCCTTCGAGCATTAATTATTTTGAAAAAGGAACGTTACAAGATGGCGGCTACTTTTTTTTCAATAGCAAATTAACTAACCTCTTTGCTAATAACAATTTCATGGTTGATTTTGTTCCGAATTAGATTTTTCTGAATTCCAAACAATGTTATCCGTATCATTTGGTGACACACATCGCGGTCTCCCGGCTGGGTCCGGGGCTGCGACCGGGTCACGCCCCCGCCCCGCTCCTCTCCCGGCCCGCATCTGCACTTGAACTGGTTGGCGTACTTTCAGTTTCTCTCGCCCGGGACTCGGGAGCCTGACCTACCCGAAGACGAACGGTAAGACGCAGCCGCGTAGGGATGGGTCGTACTAGAATGTATAGGGAGCTTGTTGCGTAAGATAAAGAGTGCGAGAAACGCCATATTGTTTGTGCATCTGTGCAGAATCTGGGTGGTGATTAGTTTTTTTAATTTCCTAACATATTCTGTACGAAGTGTGGTTTCCAAATGGGGATTTTAATCTCGATGGAAAATGGATATCTGGGGCTTTGAAAACTGCCATAAATTTACTTACAAAGGACAAAATTGGACGTACTAATCTAAGAAAAAGAAAACACACAAGGCTATATCAAAATAGAAGAAAATATTGCGAACAATACAATCAATAAGGGCCTATATGATCTGAAGTGTCACAAAAGCAACTAATGAGAAAGGTCGAACAATGTGCTATTTCCTGACATTATCACATACCTCTTTTGTTGGGCATGGTAGGCCTTGGCCCCATGGGGTGTGAAGATATTCAGGATGTCATAATGGCCTCAAATGTGACGGTATTGATGATGCGGACGACGTCAGTCGCATATTAGGCTTGTTAGAGAACCCTGTATTTGACATACTTTTGTAGGTCAGGAAAGAATTTGAGCTCGAACACTAAAAGGTTATTTGAATTCTTTTTGCTCATTGTAACAAAAAATAGTGAGCCAACACAAAAGTAATGTGCTACATTTACTCTCAAAACAACGAAAACATCTTTGTTTTGTCTAAGCCTAAAACTTGGGTTAAGTGTTTCTACAATAGAAGCTTTTTGTAGAACAATGACATGCTATGTACGAAGAAAATGTTTTTACATTACTCATGCAAGAGTGACAAAAAGTGTACACAGAAAATATGCTTAAGAAAACAATTCCTGAATATAATACATGGCTATTTATAAACGTACGGAGATGTGCCCCTCTAAGAACATGGAATAAATTTGTTCCACGCCGGAAAATGGCATATGCTTGAGAAAAAGTCGTCGAGTCTTTTTGAAACTCACAATTTAACATAGACAATATTCACGTTTTCGTATATTCGTTTATTATGTCAAGAATGTACTTATTAATGTCACAAATGGATATGTAATTTACGTTATTATTTCTTCATCCAACATCTTTTCAGCCATTTTCTTTAAAAGGGAAACATTAAATCTTATGAAAGATGGTATGTAACTTTTTCTGCTTTTGTAAGCCCAGAATATTATATTTTACGAAAGGATTCGAGGCAAAAACGACACGTTATGTTTCGCGTTGTCCCAAATATAACCCGCTCTTCATTATGTCACAGAAAAGAAAACAAAGTAGGTATTAGCTTATAAAGGCGACGACCTTATGGCAAGTATATTTTTTCAAGTAACTGACAACGACTTACGCTTCCAATGGACCCTTAAGTATGCGGTAAAGTGTAAAAGGGTTTTAGGAAAAACAAAGAAAAACGTTTATTACTTCTGCGCCATTTTTAGGGTTCCGTACAAAAAATGAAAAAAATCCATCCTTATAGGATCACTCGTGCGTCTGTCTGTCTGTCCGTCCGTCTGTCACAGCCAATTTGCTCCGAATCTACTGGACCAAATCAGATGAAATTTGGTAGGATGGTGTAATCCTATGACCCAAACACAGATGTGCAAAGTAACATTTTTTTTTTAATATATAAGTATCATAGTTCATTGCTTGTAGATTACAGGAAAACCTATAAGAAAACTAACTCAACAAAAGACTTTGGCATTGTACGGAACCCTCTCCACGCGAGTTCAACTCGCAGTTGGCCGATTTTTGTTGTATAACTTGACATGTTTTCAGTGTAAAGTGATAACTAAATTAAATAACAAAGATATTTTTCACAATTGTTTAAATACTAGGTTTAACCTTGGGCCAAAAAATCGTCGACATTCTACATTTGAAATGGAAATGACAGAACAACGTCATCCATCTATCAATATAAAAGAGACGTTTTTATTTTGAAAATGGAACACTCGTTTGGTACTGTCTCGTCATTGTCGTTATTATCCATCATTCCATTTTTGAATAGGTTATAGTGTCAAAGTGACCTACCTATTTCTTGCAATTACAGTAATACTAAAAGTGCTATTGAAAAAACAAGATGGCGGTGCTAGGTCTGATTCTGGCCACGCGCCAATAGATCCTTATACGCTACTGGAGGTGCCAAAGTCGTGGCTAAGCTCTGGGCTGACACACTTTATTATTGCCATCGACACGCTAAGAAGAAAAATAGATCCTTGTGCCGTTATACTTTTTTTATGGTTTCGTAATATTCTGATTTAAAAGAGTGTCCACGGAATTTCCTGCCTATTCTTCTCCATATAAAGACCTACGCTTTGGAATGGGCAACTACAGTACTTTCACAGTTTTCAAAAGTACCCGTAACTGGCCTACTTGAAATAAATGCTTTGATTTTGTAGCCAAACGGCTAATCGCACTTGGACGGTTTTTTTAAATGATTTAGTAGGTTTTCTAAAACTGAACCCGCTCCCGCATTGATCTTAACCCTAGATAGTTAACCTTCTTAAATACCCATTTAAAGCTAACCATCCGTCGAAACGACGGGTATAAATAAAAAAATATATTTTAGCTCACGTATGTTTGTGACATAAATGATATTTAATGAATTTAAAAGTGAAAGGGTATTAAAATTAAACCACGTAATTCGTTTTTATTTAAGCTTTTTACTAATGGCGCTACATAAATAAATCTGAGATCCTAGAAAAATATGACATAAAGTTTCTTTTTAACCTCTATTCATGCATAATCAACATAAAAAATTCAACAACCTCGTATTGTGTACATCAGTCACAAAGTAATAATTATCTAAAAACTAAATTATATTTAAAAATACATATATTTTTAAAAATGAAAAAATATTTTTATATATTTTTACTCATATATCGCACCCTACATGATAAAAACTCAACTCAAAGCTAACCATCCGTCATAATGACGGGCAAGGCGAACGTATCTCCAAACTAGACGACCTGTGCGCCATCGCAACGATCCCGTCGGCGACTTAGTTGGTAAGGAGCAGCAAGTTGATTCTGCGTACCGTTAAGGGGACTACAGGAGCTAAACGCGAGTTTTAAAATGCAAAAAAGCATATGATTCACTGCAATAAACTAAACCAGAAAAAATATATGATATTCTTCAGGATAGTATGATAGTGTTTTGAAAATATAATACAACTAATTTTACTCGATAAAAAAATCATGGACTTATCTCTAAAAATTTCTTTTAACGAGTAAAAACCATACTCAAATACATGCGATAATTCTGATTTTTTGGCAAATACTCCTTCCAGAAACATATTAGCATGATAGTGTTTAATTTTTTTAGTCCAATAAATAGATTTTATGTAAACCGGAAAAAAAACACTCATTTCGCACTATCCGGCCCGCAGTAACTGACGTAACAACCACTTTGTAGTGCAAGCTGACTAGAACTTTATTCCAACAGTATTGCAAACGAAGTTTTAACCACCACAATTAGAGTTGCTTATTTAGCTCCTGTAGTCGCCTTAAAAAGAAACAGCGATATTTCGTTGAGGTACCCGTCCAACCGACGGAGGTTAGCTATCTAGGGATAAGCCCCTCGCTTTCTTTAAAACCACAACCGAACATATTATTATCGCTTCGTCACGATATACACGAGGTCGAAGCAACTACAAATTTGTCAATGTATGACAGTACACGTGCGCGTTATGGATTTATTTATAACTAGTTTTTACCCCTGGCGCGGTTCGCGAGTGCTTTTTTTGTACGGTCATGAAAAAACATGTTGGTTATCTTTCTGTAGACTATGGCTTAGAAACGAAGAGAGTTTTTGGGTGTTTATGTTTTAAAACACTATTTATTTCTAGAGTATTTTTTTACTTAGGTCAGGTTGACTGGTGGTTGGTTGGTGGGTTGATTTTTTTCTTTAGGAGTACCTTGCGGTTGCCTGTTACCCAGTAACTGGGTGCTGGATGTAGTCGCTCAATAAAATTTAGTATTCAGTTGCACCCGATCAGACTGGAAGCCAATCCCAAAATAATTCGGAAACGACTAGACAGACGATAATGCTCTTTAAAAAAATAGCAACGAACCGTTTTGCTCCCAAAAGTTTAAAAAATCTGACAAAAAGTTTTTATGCGTCATTATTTTTAATATCTACGTTCTCTATCTAGCTTCTATTGTTTGTTTCACATAAATATTTTCGTCTAAGCAGAACATAATTGTGTCATTCTCTTGTCTCAGTACTTAATGAGAACAATATTGGCGCCACACTATGTATTGAGCTTAGGGGTATAGATTTCATTACTAAGCTCATGTATCTGACAGATCATGGCCGCTGAGAATGATCGAGGCGGGTGTAGTGTAACCATTTCTTTATATTAGGATTGGTTAGATATAATAATATACATCGTTTTATTTGGCTTCTGTGTCTGTGTATTATTACAAAATGTTAGCACTTTTTAATATAGGTTTAACGTTATAGCTGGTTTATTTTATTTTGTTTCTTTGTTAGCCTAAAGTGACCCCACTCCTGGGTAAAGGTCTCCCCCCATTACTTCCACTTTTCTCGATGTTGCGTCTCTTCTCGCCAATTAACGAAATGACGGACTGATGGATGCTTTGGATGTTTACCTAAGGCGTCCCGTCATCATCTTCTCGGTCTGCCGCGACCCTATCAAATACAACATTCTTTATTCGATTCAATTTTGTACGGATGATTGCGTTAATTTCCGTCTATTAGTTGTACATACATAAATCATTTTCTCGAATTGTGTAGGTATATAATGTACGTCTCCTTGTATTTACCTCTTATTGCTTGCTTAAAAAAAACGTCAATAATTGTAATATGTATAATTGTAATCATAGCGTATGAATGCTTTTATTACTTCACTGTCAAAGTTATAACTCCTCATCTTTTGTACACTAATGATTTCCGAGAGCTCGTAGAATGTAAGCAATATTCGTTGATTTTCTTTTGTTTTGTAACAAAAGCTACCCGGATGGTAGGTTATTTGATTATGATGAAGGGTTTTCCCAAACACGTGTAACAAAAATTATAGGGAAAATAAAAGAATAAACAGTTTCTAAGCTGCCAATAACGTGAAATGAGAGAGCTTTTGCTATACAGCTGCTTACCCTAACAGAGAATACTGCCGTGTTTGATATACCTTCTTCTGAAATGTTAGGAATTTCAAAGGTCCCTTAAATGGATGAATAAACGTAGTATGGTTGAATATTTCCATGTTTCCTAACAGTTATTGAAAAATGTATGGTGATCTACTATTACCGAGGAGAGGAGAGTAACATGATCGAACTGATTACAGCCGTCAGTAGTTAATCTAACATACGGTGACTTTGTTTGTACAGCTGCGATTTCTATAACTTCATACATTTACATAACATATGTATGCATTTTCTATAATCACTGAATGAAAACAGCTAATGAAAATGAAAGTAGCCACCAATTATATATTCGAAATTTATTTGTGTATAATTTTATGTTCATAACATAAACAACCGTAGCGAATGTGGTGTGACGATCTGATTATGTTCGCATGGCGAGATTGCACAAAACAGAGGTTTGTAGGGAGAAAGGGGATGCCTTTGCCCAGCTGTGGGACACAATATACATATAGGCTATGAAAAAAAAAACATGTTTTGTTAATTAAAAGTTGTCAAAATGGAAAATACTAATTTAATACTTTACCTACATAAAAATTATAAAGCATGGCAAATGGCTTCCATTTTTTTTTATAACTTTATTTAATTTAGATGTCCCTTAAAAACATTATTATGTTTCACAAACCTGTTTCTTAATTAAAAAGCTTTTAAGTGAATTCATTAGGATGAAATTAAATCAGTGAGCTGGACCGGAATGACAAACAAAGGAGGACCTTAATTGTTTTTAACATATTTTCATTTTAATTGCTTTTTCGCGTTGACGTCTGACAGATGCCATACATCCATCAAGGTATGCTGGACATAGTCCATGTAGGCATCAAACGAGTGAAAATCGAAGGAAAAAATATATGGAGATGATCATAGAATTTAGCTGTTCAAACTATTTTAAAAGGAAGTCATGTGTAAAAATCAAAATCGAAGCATTTATTTCAAGTAGGCCAATTACAGGCACTATTGAATTGTCGAAACAAAGATGAAAATTAAATTTAGCTACAGTCCCAGTCACAAGACATAAAAACTGTGGAAGTACTGTAGTTGTGTAAGTCTTGGTATGAACATATAATGAGAAGGGATAAAACACATATGACTAAAAAGTGATGAACATGAATGTTGATAGATGGAGAGGAAGAGGAAGGCCAAAGGAAAGATGGGTGGACTGTGTGAGGAATTATACGAAAGAGAAAGGAGTAAATGATGTCGTGACGTCTGACAGGGGAGAATGGAAGATGAAAACGTGTTGCGCCGACCGCAAGTAGAATGGGACAAGGACAGGAAGATCGACTCTCTAGGTAAACCTTTCCTTTTGGATCATGAAAGATGATGGCCGCTTTTTAGGGTTCCGTACATGAAAAAACGGAACTTATACTTATAAGATCCGTTTCTTGTCCGTCTGTCTGTCTGTCTGTCACCACCGATTTTCTCAGGAACTAGGTAGACCTAGCAAGTTGAAATTTATACCAGATACTGAGGTCTATAGTCCCTTTTAGGTGTATACAAATTAAGATCCTGAGTCAACACGATAAAAAGATATGGGCCAAATTTAGATTTTCGCGAAAACTTGTAAGTATTTAATTTTCAACTTTTTTTATTTTTCGGACTTTTCCCTTTACTTGTGCTACCTGCCTGCTGTGTACCTTGCTTTTAACCAAAATTGACAATTCTATGTCAACCGGAAGTACCCTATAGGTTTTGGGTCGAAAACTCGCTAGTTCCCGTTGACCTAGAATCACGAAATTTGGCACAAAGCAAGGTCTTACAGCACATGTAAAGGAAAAAGTCTGAAAACCGTAAATACGTAGTTTATTAACAAAAAAAACGAATTTACTATTACAAACTTATTATTTGCGGTTGGTGCAATAGCCGTTTCTAGGGAACGAACAGCAAAATTAAGTTTGTCCTTTAAAAAGTTTGTACGGAACCCTCGGTGCGCGAGTCCGACTCGCTCTTGGCCGGTTTTTGCCAGTTAATAGTATATTAGGCACTGCTCGACTAATCTGTTAAGATCGTACGTATGCTGTTCTTTCATAATTAAGGTTCGGTATAAGGCGTTATTGCCCGAAGCTTAAACTCCTTTTAACCAGAGACTTACGGTTTATGACGAAGCATAGCTTTAAACTGTCGATTAATGCATAATCCTAAAACATTTCAACAGAGCAAAGCAATACCAAAGACCAACCCATTTCCTTTAGAACCTTATTTGAACGTACATGAATACCTAATCAATTCCATTTTAATACCTATAAATCAGTACGTTAAGCAATACTTGCCGAGGTGGGTTCGTGATCGGGTGACCATCCAGTAGAGAGAACTACGTTCAACAGTTGTGTCCCGGCTGTCATTGTAGATCTTTGACAGTCGTTACAGGTAGCTGTGTTAGTGGCCTGAAAGTCTGGTAACCAATTAATTAATTAATACGATACCCCTTAGGGTATCGTACTACCCAGTACTAACTGGGTTGTGGAGGTCAGATAGGCAGTCGCTCCATGTAAAATACTGGTATTCCGCTGCATCCGATTAGACTGCAAGCCGACCCCAACATAGTTGGGAAAAAGCTAGATAGATGATGACCTTTCTGATATATGGTGTAGAGCAATTAATAGTCGCATCAAAACATGTCCCATCTTGCGTAACTTGAGACCTGACACAACATTCATAAAAGGATTAGCACATGTCCTAGTGAGAAACGATTCCGTTTTCGCAGCGAACTTGCTAATGTGTCATGGCGATAAGATCACAACATACAGCCACTTGGATAAATCACATAGATTGCTGCGAATTAATGGAAGCGCCTATATTAGTCAACACTGTGATAAGAATACTTTACTTGTTTTACATGTTTTTATTACAGAGAGATAGATTTTATCTTCGAATGGAACCTACTTGTGTTTAACGTGACAAACAGGCTAGGGATTGTGTGAGTTTGTTATTTTTTGTGTGTATAGCTGTTTTATTGTTGGTATCTTATCTAGATTATCTTTGATAGAATGTAGAATTTAAATTAAGATAGTTTTTAATTGGACTAAATAGATAGAAAATCGAAAGAAGAGAAATCTATTTATGCACCATTCATGTATGACTTAGTAAGATACAATAAAAAATGTACAGAGAAAGAAACTACAGTATTTTAATCATGTTAAAATGGCAAAGATGATATGTCCCAAAACCAAAAATTGAGATATCCAAGGGTTCTCACAGACAAGCGGCACGTTGCCAACAGCAGATAATTTGCAGCATTCGACATCTGCCGACGGCTGCCGTCGACGCGCCGGGCGGCAGCCGCCGAAGCGCCGACAACGGCCGTCGACGGGTCGCGACGCTTGCAGTTGTGGCATGCCGCGTAAATGTGTGCCGACGGCTGCCGTCGACGCGCCGGCG
Source organism: Xestia rhomboidea (assembly GCA_963853795.1). Taxonomy (NCBI): domain Eukaryota; kingdom Metazoa; phylum Arthropoda; class Insecta; order Lepidoptera; family Noctuidae; genus Xestia; species Xestia rhomboidea. The sequence continues at coordinate 7,546,708 of OY970767.1, read as the reverse complement.
GCAGCCGCCGTCACCACAACTGCTGGCGTCGACGGCAGCCGTCGACAGGGTGGCGACGGCTGCAGTTTATCTGCCGTTGGCAACGTGCCGCTCGTCTGTTAGAACCCTTAGCCGCACTGAATCCGCGTTAGGTATTATGGTCCTCGTCCTCTCTCAGAGAGGAACAATATAGCAACCGTCAATTATTCTACAATAATGACAAATAAGCGACTAAAATATTCCGCAGCAACAACTCATTTGCACAACAATATAAAATCAGATAAAGGCTAATAAATCAAAATTGTTCCACAGTAGGCACTAAAACAAACACAAAACAATAGAGGAAGTAGGCATAATAAATTTATGCTCATTTCGGAAATGGGCTGGTCGAAACAAAACGGTCATTTAGTATTTTCTTTGTGTTAGTTTCCAGGCGATTTCGTACGCATACATTAATTCCGAGGCTACTGTGCTGCTTCGCATTTGTTTTATGTTGTGTTCATGAAGTGTTATAATGAGTTTGTTATCTCAGAACGAATCCCTTTTGTTCAACTAAAGTAGAAATGGGAAGCATTTTGTCAAAAAGTCTCTTATTTTACCCGCGTTCTCGTAGCAGGGTCTACAAGGGTCTACGAATTGGCTACGCTGCGAGCTACGGCTACGAATATTTTTTGGTATGTTTTGTAAACGTGTTTATTTTTTGTCAGTGAATTCTTGAGAGGTATTATTGTGGTGTGATCTACGGGAAAAACATTGAGTTATTTTCCCTATATTACAATACAATTGTTCAATACCCTGATGAAAGAAACATCTTCACCTACATTTCTTAGTCAATCGAAAAGATGGACTGTTCCTTAATAAACTTTGAATATTTCATCTCAATCAAAATTCACTTAAGGTAGCTCATACTTTGAACAGTATCTTACGGAATTAAACTGGAAATCGATGATAAACGAGCCATTGACGTACTATCCCATCACGAAGCATCGATTAAAATACATAAATATCGATATTTCTACATCTCGGTGGCCACCCAAGTTACATCAGCATATTTATCTCTTGAAGTGCCATGTTGAGCGTAGGCGCAGCGTAGGTAGTACATGACGACCAATCAAGCTGTATAAAACAGTATAAGCGGATCTCTCATTGTGCGGGAAATCTGTACAAAGCGAGGCCATGTTATACTGTATTCTTTAGATTGATATGTCGCCTTGTGTACGTTGATTGAGCACACCTGGATGCGCTCTCCAAGTCAAACGCATCAGATATTCAATTTTATATGTATTCGTATTAGTTAAGGAACGGGTAAATGCATTATATAATTTGTTTTGAGGGTATTTCATGTTTATTTTGGTACCGACATCCGGGTGTTTGATAAATTGTGCGCATACGCAAGTGTCATCTAAATAAATGTATGTCAAATGTTGCTTGTGTATTGATTGTTATGTATTTTTGGGTGTAAAATCACGCCTGTACTCCCTAAAGGGTTAGGCAGAGGTTGTACCTTATAGTTAACCCATATTTCACCAGTTATGTTATGTTTAAGTCCCATGTAAAAGGTGGCGAGCCTATTGCCATCAACCGGGCACAAATGCAGGATCTGTGGCTGCTACTGAGAAATTTCTGATGGAAAAACCCAATAACATTTTGCCCGAACTGGGAATCGAACCTAGGATCTCATGCTCATCAGTCGGGTTTTCGACCACTAGGCCAACCAAGCAGACAACCTTTTGTTCTATTTTATAACAATTATTCATTGATATTAGAAAACACTGCTGGTAATAATACTTATTTACAAATCTTATGAGACTCGACCAGCAGTTCATGAGTTTAAGAGACAGTCTAGACCTAGCTGTCAACTTGTCAAACTATGATTTTCCAGCAGATATCAGTCATATCGTCCACTTTCGTTTAATAATACAGCAGCATCGTGTTTGTAAACGTTTAACATGCTGTTAATGAGACTCGCTGCGCCGGCGCAAACCAGTTGCTGATTTCTCTGCCGACGTAAATATAGGGCTGGGTTATACCCAACCCTAGAAAAACATAGGTGTTAACAATTTGCGTCTGATTATTTAGAAATCTGTTAAGGATCGGTCGAGCTGGTATGGGAAAATTTTGGACTGGCTGCGGACAGTGGACATAGACACTGATAGATATTTTGGTACATTATCTTCAGTGTCCATGTCCAGCCTGCCTCGGCCAGTGTCTGCCTCGTTGTGCACTACACCAAGCACAACTGGTAAGCATGATGTCCTGGGTTCGGTATCCGGGTTGGGCAAAGTGTTATTGGGTTTTTCCATAAGAAATTTCTCTGTACCAGACACGGAGTCTAGATTTGTCCCCGATTGATTGCAATAGGCACCAAGCTCTTCCAATGGTGGAATATAACCTTGTAAAAAACATTGTTAATTTTTTGAACCAATATTGCGAAGAGAGAATAAATGAATTGAAATTGAATTGAATAGGCTCGCCCCCTATAAGATGGGACTTAAAATATCATTGGGGAAATGTGAGTGTACTGATGCTTACACCTCTGCCTAACCCTTCAAGGATTACAGGAGTGCTGTTATGTTGTGAAATTTGTCCTTCACGGTTTGTTTGAACTTGAACACGTTTCTGGTTTCTTGAAAGAAAGTAAAGCTTCACTTTAATATTCGTCATGTTTATCATCATCATTTCAGCCGAAAGACGTCCACTGCTGGACATGGGCCTCCCCAAAGGGGGGCTTTTGCCATAATCGCCACGCTTGGCAGGCGGATTGGCGATCGCAGTGCGGTTGCTACAAAATCACAGAGAACGCTGCTGCCCATTCTCTGGTAAGTCCCTTAGTCACCTCTTACGACACCCACGGGAAGATATTCTTCTTCTTTGCGTGTCTATAGACTCAAATAATAGCCGACCAGTATGTTGCCACCTGCACGGCTTTGTCGTTGGCTTCGTTTAAATCCTGTAAGGTAGGGTGCAGGAAGATATGGGATGGTGCTATTCTTTACTAGCGACACCATACAGACTCATTGTTATGCTATGGTAATTACTTGAGTACAGTTCGACCTACTCTTAGTTCCAATAATCTTAGAAAGTCATTAATATTCACACAAGTTGAGAGAGGTCGGGGTAGTACGTCACATGGCTATTAGATAATATGGACTATTATAGCTCACAATTGGCCAGCATTGTACAATGGTAGGTACTATTGCACAGTCACACCGATGCTTAACTACACGCAAAACTAAGCCAAATCAAACTCAAACCATTTATTTCAATTAGACCATTACGGCACTTTTGAATGTCAGAACAACAAAGATACAGTCACAGTCACAAGGCATAATAACTTGAGAAAGTATTGTAGTTGCCCATTCCCTAGAGTAGATCTCTATGGAGAAGAACGGCCAAGAAAATCTGAATATGTGTGTATTAGTATGTACTATTTATGTATTTAAATCAATTCAATTTAACAAAATGGTATTTTTCTTATTTTTTTTTTGTACTCAATCACAATGCTGTCCTATTTGACCCAAAGGTTGACGGGTAGAGAATGCCTTGTGGCATTAAGTCCGCCTATGTACCACTCTTGTACATGAAGTTTAAATAAATAAATAAAATCCATGGACATTTTTTAAAAATCAAAATATTGTTACAAAATCTTTTTTACATCATTAATGTTGAAATTATACATGTATGTGAGAAAGACGTGCACATTATGAGCGTCCAGAATAAAAGATTAAATCAACAATTTAAAAGTAAAGTAATTGAAATGATCAGTGGCAGCTAAGAGTATGCGTAAGACCTAAGGCCGTCTCATTATGGGCCTAACATACCTACATACATAACTCCCGCCTTTTTCTCATGGGGGTAGGAAAAAACCACAGAACGCTATCTGCTACGATCCATACAAACTCCTTTCGCCTCGTCTACGTTCATACATCCTGGTCATACACTCACGCCGGTTGTGAATACTACGCACCTGACTTTGCTGAAGAACCTCACCATAAGGCCTAACCTATTTTCAATTTTTTTGTGGTCTTCTTTCAGTCCAACCAGATGCAGCTGAATGCCAGTATTTCACATGGAGCGTCTTCCTATCTGACCTCCACGACCTGGGAGAAACTGGTTTCTCCCAGGTCAGAAATCCGGGCTTCACGACTGTGAAAGATTTACGAAGGACGTCAGGAGTCAAGTCGTTAGTATATCTTCTGTATGTAGCAGTTACTTAACTTTCTATCCGAGGCTCAACTCACTCATAAACTGACAGTGATCAAATATTTCTATATAAACGATCTTTGATAGCCCGCTTTGAATAAACGTGACAGGGACAGCCCTATCTTGTGGTCTTTAAGCTTCAAAATCGCGCATGCATTCCGGATATAAGACAGTTGGACGCAGTGCGGTGCAGAGGCAGTATACCGCGCGCATTTTCCCGCTGATCTATGTCCATGCCCAAGCGCAGCCACTCCGGGAATGCATCGCGGGTTTCTGCAATATATTTAGCAGATAACGCACCAATGTAGGGAGCGCGCTCAAACGTGACTGGTATACGCAAAAATAAAGGATTTCCCTTATCTCGGCGTTTCGTTGTCGGAATCTACATAGTACACGGATTCGAAATTGCTTTTGCTCATCCCTAGCTGTTTTACAATAGGAATAAGTAGCTCTTTATTTCCAGAGGCACTTCAATTCGATGCAGGGTTAACACATGCTTGAAGATGCATCGATAAATATGAAAATTTCTGGAATATTCTGTTTATAGATCCATGTGAGTATTGTAAATTTAAACGAATGATTAATTCATGATAAGGCACTGAGGCGCCATGTAATCCCATAAAAAATTATAATATGCTATGTAAAATGTCGTTCTGTTGTTCTGTTGACGGTTGAAGATTTACCGACGACGCTAAAACTCTTTGATTTTTATGTCAATTGGGGTCAAGGCTGAGACATTAAAAAAAAAGTGACAGCAACAAAATAGATCGTCAGCTTTTTAAAATGATTTAATATTTTATTAAACGGAATTTTTAAATTTGTAAACTATCTTTTCCTGTTCATATCTCTTGCTAATACCTAACAATTTAAAAAACTAGGTACATAATTCTGTAAAAACCCAATAAGTTCGGACGCATGCACATTACAAACATACATACACATGTACATAAGTGTCGGAAGTATGTAGGCAGTCGCGTTGGCGTGCGATAACGTTATCTAAGTGGGTTAACAACCTATTGCCCAGCATTGGAATATCGTGCAATCACGACCACTTATCATCTTGTCTTCGAAGGAAACCCTTCGGTTATGAAACTGGGAATTTAAGTTGGTTACAAGTTAATTGTACGAGTATTACCTACTGATATTTCTGTAGGGCTATTACGTATCTCTGTTGACAGCTCGAAATTATAGTAACGGGGGGCTCAGTGTCCATCAATTTTGTATGACCCTGTTAGTCACCGTAAAGTGATATCCACTCAGTGTGATACGTAATACCAATATTATGACATTCACGGTTGTCATCAAAGTTCGGTGCACAAATGAAGCTTGATAGTCACTGGATATCAGAAAGATACGTAATAGCCCTGCTGATACAAGTTTTGCCTTTTATGGAGTATAAAAATACTAGGATAGAGAGTAATAGGTGGTTTTGGGATCAAAACGCTGACCAGTGTAATCTATACCAGAATATTAACGCATCAATTTGAGAAGTTATAGTGTGAGTGGATGGATAATGGGGGAAGAATGTGCTGGACTGGAGACCACGGAAGAGACGGAGGGATGTGGGAAGATAACGAGTAGGTGGACAGATGATCTAGTGGCCGGAAGAAACTAGCCATGACACAAAACCGCCAAAGGTGGAGAGATTTGGAAGAGACCAACACTCAGCATTGGGTGGCCAAAGGTTGAAGAAGAAGTATGATTGGTTAGGGAATGTCCCTAGAGAGCTAACTAGTGTCATAGTGAGAAAACGTTATCATCATCATCAGCCTATAAATGTTCCCACTGTTGGAAGACAGGCCTCCTCTCTATGAGAGGGAATGGGCTATAATCCACCACGCGGGCCCAGTGCGGATTGGTAGATGTCACATGTGTTCGAATTTTTTGGTTCTAGGGCATGCCGGTTTTCTCAAGATGTTTTCCTTCACCGTTTTGAGAGCAGTGGTGATGAAATAAATTACACAAAGTAATGCGCCTGTCTGGGTTCGAACCCACGGCTTACTGTTCGTAAGTCGGGGCCGCCACCACTGGGCCACCCGCGCTGCTCTTAGAAAGAAAACGTTATAGAACCAAAAATTTGAAGACATATGACATCTACCAATCTGCACTGGGCCCGCGTAGGGGATTACGACCCGCTCACTAAGCGGAGGCCTGTTTGCCAGCAGTAAGAACGTTACAAGCTTATTATGTTCTGTGACTAGTGTATTTTTAAGAGCCCTAAGCTCGTTTAATTAAGGCTCCGATTCAGATTTCTTTTTCATTGACCTAAAAGACGTCAGATATCAAATAAGGGAGCTAGTTATGTCCGGTCAAACACCCTTACCCTTATGTTGAAGTGATAAGGACGTAAACAAAGTAGCACGCCTCGTGTCTATGTGTCATTAATCGCTTAATGTTCAGCTTACTTTGTGAAGACAATTTAAGCGTGAAAATAGATAGTTACTTACAATATCTTTTATAGCGATAGTTTACTATCTATAAAGGTAATTAGTAACTAGAAATGTTACATAGAGATATCTGTAACGCTTTGTGAATTCTACAGCATTCGTTGTATAAAGAAAAATAGTTCCTAGTTTTGAAAACAACAAATAACTATGTGGGTAGTTATAAAGTTTCTATTTTATTATACAGGGTGAAAGGACGCCCTGCCGGGGCTGTGGGACTATTCGAAAGAGATACCGTGACCCCGGAACACAAAGGGCGATGAAGGAACATGGATGGGTTTTAGTCAGTAAAAGTCTGACAATCCCTCCTGTTCCGCCCAGAGCGGGAGGAGTCATTTGATGATTTCCCATCCGAAAAAAAAAGCGTGAAAGGACACCATGACACAAACTATTACCATGGATTCAGTAAGTACATGTTTCAAGACCCTGCCGTTTCTCTTGCTGGTTATAAAAAACTGCACGTTTGTTTGCAAAAGCTAATTTTCTTTTTAGTTTGTGTCACAATGTTAATAGTTTATTATCTAACTATTTCTATTATACTAAAAGAAAAATTTGCTGCATGTAATTAATTACAAGATAAACACCAAGCATTGCGTGATACCAAACAGTTTGTTCGACCGAGGTAAAAGTGAAGATGGAAAATATAACTTTATAAACGACTGTACAATGTAAAACATTATTACAATAGCATTACATAGCAAAGCGTAATCAGCGTTTAATATTCCCACTGCTGGGACTACAGGTCTATTCTCTATGAGAGGGATTGGGTCTTTTTAGAGTATATGGCGTGCAGCATTATTTATAACAGCATTCTCTTGCCCTTATTCCAAGTATACTGGGTGTCAAACTTATGGACCGCGTCAGAAACTCCATACTTCGCTCCAAAACCCAAATACTTAGCTGATGTTGGCCTTACAGCTGCTAGGTTGAAGTGGAACTGGGCTGGTCACGTCTGCCGCATGTCGGAGGAGCAATGGGCAAAAATTACCACTCAGTGGATACCAAGTAGCAGGAAACGACAACGCGGCAGGCCCAGAAGGAGATGGCGGGATGAGCTGGACTCTTTTGCAAAGGATTAGCCTACCATCGCATTAGATCGCGAAATGTGGAAGGAGGGAAAGGAGGCCTTTGCCCTGCCGTGGGACAATAAAGGCTTATAGTAATAATAATATTCCAATTTGTTTGGGGTCGGCGCAGCATGTCTTCTTCTTCCATACTTCTCTATTGCTCGCCATGTTGTCAGACACCTCGTTTATAGCCATATCATCCTATACCTAAGTCCATTTCCTTTGGTCTTTAAATAATAAACAAATGATTTGAGAGCAAAACCTCCTTCATTTGAATTAATAGGAATATTTAAGCGACTTGTTTTTGTGCTTTATTTATGGGTTTTTGTTCTAATAGATCTATTGGCTTTTCGACCTGTTTTATGTTTTCCTTGTTCTATTTTGAGATTATTATATTTTACAATTTTTATTATACGAGATCACAGATTTATAATACCTATGTATGAAACCTTCTACACTGTCTAAACTAAACGTTTTATAAGAGACCTTTTGAATTGCATATTTGTCAATGAAAAACCACAACTTTCTTTTAGATTTCAGTCATAATGTGGAGCTTGTTCCGCTACTTCTTCATAGCTAAAATACTAAATGTAAGATCAGGACAGTCGTTGTGCAGGACTGTCTGTCTTATTTTGACGTTCAAAAAGTGCTGTTTCTCAGTCTAATTTGTATTCATTAATTTTGTTCAGTACCCTGTACGTTTTACTTCGACATAAAGGAATTTTAGTGTATCTACAGCCAGCCTCCCAATATCTATGCATCAAGAAATTGAAATACACCTCAGACAGGTGTTCAGATGTGCAATCTTCGGTGGAATATAATAAGAGCACGTAGCTTCGGGTGCTCACGATTTGTTAGATTCATCGTCCGTACATAAATTCGGTCGTGAAAGTGTTTTGACAGCAGCCATTTTGATTTAAAGCTGAGAAATATCAAACGAGCCGCCTGAAATTGTACGAGGTATGGTCAGAGTGAATTGTTTTTATTGACTGTAATGGGACGGTGTTGAAATATCTGCTTACCATCCGTGACAGGATTTGATTCAGGAGCACGGCTACCATTTTTTTTTGTTTTATCTGGTACGTGGTAAATCTGTCACAGAGACAATAAGTCCGATTTCTCTATCTGATTTGATGTATTTATGTAGTGAGCTTCTATGAGATGAAATATTCCATCAGAAACTACTCTTCAATGTGTGGAAAATCTGGTACTCAATGTTGTTATGTCGGATACCAATTTAACTCTTAAATTACAGTAGTCACAGAAAACGTAGTTTATCAGACAAATTCAGATAAATCATTCTCATTCATTTAGATTTTCGTGCATGTGCAACCTAAGTATTTCGAAGGTAAGCAGGGCAGTGATCAAGTAACCCATATTTATGTATGAACTTATACAGATAGTAGGTATGTCGAAATAACAGAAGGCTTATGGAGAACTCCTACACAAAATCGATTTGCTCAGTGAATTTAATTTTAACATTGCCGTTCGAATAACCAATAAAAGATGTAAATAACGGAAGAGTGAATTTTAGAGACTCAACATTTACGTGGGTGAAATCAGGAGACAAGAATAGCTATTTATTTTTAATCATTAAAGGCTTCCTCGTAATAATAAATAGGAAACCTTTCCTCTACTTCGAAATAAGGTTTGCTGTAGGAAAACCCAATTCTGGGTTAAGTTCACCATTGTACAGCTATATTATTACAATTTGTGTGTAAGCTTCTTTTTTATTTTGTGTAATAAAGAATAATAGCCGCTCGGGTCGATCTTTGTGTTAAGCCGTGCTTGCCGAGGTTGGTCTGTGGATGGGTGACCACCCTTACATACCGAGTTTCCTCCGTGTCTCGGAAAGCAAGTTAGGCTGTTGGTCCCGGCTGTCATTTATAGATCTTTGACAGTGGTAACAGGTAGTCAGTAGCCCAAAAAGTCTGACAACCAGTCTTACCAAGGGGTAACGTATTACCCCGTACTAACTGGGTTGAGGAGGTCAGATAGGCAGTCGCTCCAGGTAAAATACTGGTATTCAGCTGCATCCGGTTAGACTGGAAGCCGACATCAATATAGTCGGGAAAGGCTAGGCAGATGATGAACCTTTTTCAGGTTACACCATACAAATGACAGGTATAATAAGTAAACATTTTACATGGGGTTTAAACAATGGCCAGTCTTATCGCTAAAAGCAGTCTTTTCAAGTCAAATAGGCATCGTATTGGCATATTTTAAATAAAAGCCAGACACGCTAGTTAAAACATGTCCGCCCACGCGCAAACGATTTATAAATTAGCTAATTAATTTCGAGATTTACTTTATTTATTGCCGTGCGATTTTTAAAGACGCTAAAACTCATTAATATTCGAAAGGTTTTATTAGAAAATTTGAATTGCATGGGTGTTTTTAGTTTTAAACGAGTTAAGTGCCATTAGTTGCCTTGGTGGAATAAAAGAAAATCAATGCTTAGGTCCGCGTGCACCACAAGTCACTGAATGCTTTGAGTGCTAAATGTAATTAAAACTTTGTCCTATTTCTGCCAGTCTTCTGAATACGACAAAGACAGAATGACTATTGAGATTATGTTAAGCATTAAACGCATTCAGTGAGATCGGGTGCAAGCAGGCCTCAGCATTAGAAACGCAGAAGTTTACGCTTTTGAACCCCATTGTCACATATTACGTGTACGTCAAATGACACAAATATGTGACAAAATGGTAGGTGGAATAGTGGCTTGGCTTGGAGTGGAGGACACGCGTGTGCGTTTATGCTCGTGCGTTCAAAAGGTTAAAAGCTCCTCCTGTTCACTTCACCTGTTATTTGAGATAACAGAAGTGCTGGAAACTGGAAACAAAATATCGACAATGAAAGTTCTATTTTCAAAATCATATTTTGCATAAAAAAAACATCACGTATAGTATCCCTACCCTTACCTACCTATAGTACCCTTTTCTAGTCCAGTAGAACCTCCTACTCACTCAAATATTAATAATCAAACTGACAATGCAGTTTATATTTCCCTTTTGTTTCCAGATCAGGGGACAATGGAAAATGTCGGCTTCGTCGGAAAAGTTGAACAAAGAATGAAGTGAATAGAATATCTCAGTGAGGCGTCATTACAACGGCTGGCCATTTGACATGCCTGATTGACGTAAGGGTAGGAAAGTATTTCTTTTGACAATATCTTTGATGTCAAAGAGGCCTTACCAAATGTTAATATGGTATAGACAACGTCGAACATGACTGACGTACGGGATAACTTGATGATTCCTTGATTTATCATTTTAAATGTTTTCCGTGTAATTTTGAATGTAAGCAAAGGGCCCTTGATGAGTGCCAAAACCATTTTTTTTGTGTATGGCGTCTCATAGGTCTACCTATGAGGCTCATGGGTTCTGCTTAACCAGACTATCATGTGGGTGCCTTGAGTGTAAGGTATCCAGCCAGGGGCAAAAAAATTATAAACTAAGCTGCCAATATCATTCAAAGCGCTGCGAATTTATAAAACGACTCTATACAATATTGACATAAACTTTTCGATAGCTTATGTCTTTTGCGGAATCCCATTTTATTTTCTATAACCCATGATCTGTCCACGAAGTAGACACAATAGTTAAACAATGGCGTCTCGACCAAATTGGTCATTTGACAGATCATGATTTATGATCCTTTGAGGTTAAAATTAAAATAGAGGCAAATAAAAATTGCATAATATTGTAACATAATAACAATATTCATTGCATAAAGACGTTATTAACATTAAAAACCATCCGATCCTTCCATTACAAAATGCCACATTTATACAATAAACCATATGAACTATCAGTTCACCATTTAATTGATACGAACGCGTAATGAAAATACACAGGAGCACTTTTTCCATGAAGTGCCCTAGGTCAGTAATTGATACCCACGCGGTTCATGATTATAATTTCGTAATAACTGACATCTTTTTCTATAATCCGGCGCGAACACACATTTAGACATATACGTACGGACATCTGAAACTGTCTTAAACAAATGCCAGTCGCAAGTACACTTGCACTCACTGTTCTTGAAGCGCGTGTATGTGTGCGTGCGTTTTGACCCTTTTGTATGGAACTAGCCTTCTGTATCTATCTATTATAAGCGACATCCACACATACAAACTTTAGTTACATATGTACATATTACTCGTGTTTGTGTTATGGAAGGGGTGAGTAAGGGTGCTATGTATATTTATATTAATATCTGTAATTAGACACTTATGTAGAATAAATTGCGGTTGTCGCAGTCGAGTTATTTTGGTCGCTAAAATTGTAATTTCAATTCATTCATTGATATTAAATAATACAATGGTTTTATTTGAGGAAAGAACGGTTCAAATGTTATTTATTCTTTTTGTTTAATGACAAACGTATATTACACGTGTATTCTGGTATGGTTATTGGAGCATAATGTAGAATATTTTGGTCTAATCTAGGTTAGTGCTGTAAAGCTAGGCTGTCACTAACCTAGTAATAACATAGTGTTTTATGCCTCTATTCAAAGCTTTATAGCCTCATAATATTAAGTAGATTCTTTCATAACTTCCAACACTAAAAACGACGAAAAATTGCTTTTGGGGAGTAATGTACACGCAATAGTTTTAGCTTGTAAGAGTTTTTCATAAAATTCTTTTTTTTTTTTTGTTTTTGTTTACGTAGTGTTTAATTAGGCACAAACTAGGCTCTCTTTGCACTTGTTTTTTAGACCAAGTCGGTGGTTCCTATAAGAGGTTTATTTTTTGGTTCAAAACTTAGTAAAGCCTTTTTATAAAGGTCTACATTATAAAAGATTATGTAAGTATTTGTGGTATCTTACCACTGGAGGCGTTTTCCGAGGCGAACAGCGGGGCGGCGTTGTAATCTGCAATAAATAACATTTCAAGGTTAAAAATTACATTCATAATTTATTGAAATAGAAAAACTAAAAGAGTACTATTTTGAGTCTAAGGCTGCGTTCACACCAAAAGTTTGAAAACTTAGTCAGCCGCGGACTGGTAAGCATCAAGTTCAAAATTTATGAAAAAAACGAACGTTATTCGCCGACTAACTACTAATTGTGACAGCTGACTGTGAGCGATTGTAATATTAGTGTGAACTCTGCCTTATTTTTCCAATAATAAAATATGATCAGAGAGCTAAGCGCGATTTAAAATTTCTATGCATAATTAGTACTTAATCTGAAGTAGCTCCGTCGGGCAACAAAAAAAGGGAATCGTAACGTTTTTATACAAATTAAAGATTATTTAAGAGTAGGTTCCGTCAGTGATAAAACTGGTACTACTACAGCCAGCAGTATAGCGGTTGCAAGTTACCAACCTAACCATTCTGTGTCCAATCATCTACATACAAAGAAAATTGTGCCCGGGAAACGGTAACAGAGCCGCCTTACAAAGAGCCTGAAATTAAATGTCAGAGCTAAAAGGTTTTTGATACTTCCTAATGTAACATGACAAATAAATTGATGTCGAGCTATTCGTGTTTGTTTCTGTTTTTTTTTCATATGGAATATAAGGTAAATCATCAACCCAGACCTACCTTTATAAACATGTAACTCCGGGGATAAAATATTAGAAAAAATGCTACCAACTTTGTCAAGTAGGTATATTTGACACTTTTCAACACATTTACATTGGTGACGAATCGGGAATTCAATTCAAAGTCAAAAATCCATTTGTTATCTTATGGTGACGAGTCGGGACTCCTAGTATGGAAAAAGTTTTTGGTGACCAATCGGAACAGTGACGAGTCGGGCATAACTCAATTCTTTTTTATTTTGTGTAACATGTTTTAGAAAATTAATAAATGTTTTATTGCCTATTGATTTTGTGAATATATACCTATGTCTCTATATGTCGACATAATTATATCTTTAACGATACTTGTTATAAATTAAAGTTACTTTTCATGTCTGTTTGTGTGACTGCGTTGTTTTTCTAAACTGCACAACGGACTTTGATGCGGTTTTCAACATCTTTAAAAAAAATTGGAAGGTTTTGTGTTTTGTTATGAACTTGCATGTGATAAGCATATATCGATGTTTCGTCAAGTGCTTAACAATGTGCGAAGTAGGGACGTTTCGTATATTTATAAAATGTTATGTAACACCCAAGGTTTTCCCGACAAGGGTATATATATATCTTTGAGATACTCACATATAAGGTGTAAGGTGTTTTATATTCACAACAACAATACAGCATTCTTCACACGGTGATTTACATAATACGCTAATGTTTAGATAAACGGTTTTTCCTAAGGCTATTCTGGGAAATTAACTCTTTTATTTAATCATGCGAAAACACGAGAAAATACTATGTACTAAACCTATTCATATATCTTTCTTACTATGTAGTACCTATGTCTTTTAATTGCTCTGGGTTTCTTTGGCCACTATCTAAATAATTTATAGTCTACCTAAATTTTTCATTACCCTTACTTTTAAGGGGCTTAATCTGGATTTCATTAGACGACAATTCATTAAGGCTACCTAAACTTTTTACTTTTATTTCTATAAATATAATTTGCAAGGTTCTCACACTTCGCGCTTAAATAATTCAAAATATTTGGCTTAAAAACTACATATAATAAGCATGGATTGGAACACAGGCATCCTTTCTAAGAGAGGAAGTGGGTCGAAATCCACAACACCGCTCCAGTGCGAGTTGGCCTACTACTCTTCGTGATATTAGGGCTTCTGAACAGCCTGCTTGCCTAATGACCTTGCCATATACACTGACCTGCAAAAATAAGTATCACACTTTTAAAATTGCAATAACTTTTTAAGTACACAAGATATACTTTCGAAACAATAAGGACTCGAAAAATAGTTTAATTTTGACTATTGTTTCAAAGAAAGCTGGTAAAAATTGCTTTATAACGTTTTTTTTTTATTTTAAATCTCTAACTTCTAAAAGTCAGAGGCCCAAGGGACTCTGACTTGGCTTAACATGCCGTCGAGAAATATATCTCAGGCATGCTGGTTTCCTCACGATGTTTTCCTTCACCGAGGCAAGTGATAATTATACAATACGCACATGAATCCGAAAATTCAGAGGTGCGTGCCTTGGGTTCGAACTCGAGACCTATGACTTGGCAGTCCAACGGTCACACCACTAGGCTACTGCTTCGCCCGCCACTAGTGGTGTATGTCACATGACTTGGAATCTTAAATTCTAGGACTACCAGCCAAGCACGTATCCAAACTTTTAGTTCGGGGGAGGGGGGGGGGCAAACATTGAAACAACCATGTGAACTGTGTAAAAAATCGCTGTACTATAATTTTTAATAACTTAAACTACCGTAGTTTATTTTTAGTCAGATTTCAGGGGGGGGGGGGATAAATCCCAACAACCGATGTCGATGTCTATTGAAAGAAGTGCCGCCATATAAAGGGTCATGGGCAACGAATGCATAACAACATGGATATCGTAAACCACTAGATAAGACACAAGACAATGTCACCAATGTCAAGTAGGAGGAAACAGTCTGTGGGTGTCGACGGACGTCTGTATGACCGGATAAGCACAGATTGACGCGGCGGGGAATACGAAAATTCTTATGAACTTTTCATGTCAACCATTTCAGGTTTAATTTTACTGGGAATTTCGTATAATTTTAAACATGAAGATCTGTCATTTTAATGCGGTTGATTAGCTGAAATTACAGGAATTTATAATGAAGACAATGAATGTTTGGAGTATTTTGTCTGAGACTAATAAATTCTATGAAATAGTAATTGAGTCTAATATAGCCAAGTTGATTGACCGACGATTTAATTGGTCGTCGTGTACTCCACCACCATAATTCCGTTAACACCCATTAATTATTCAACGACAGCTTTAATTTTCCAACCAATTCCTTTGGAAACCAATCGATAGGAAACCCCAAACACAATTGAACGAAGAAGGAAGTTTCGACCGAAGGCCACGGGGTAAACGACACTCGAACGAACGATTACACAACTACCGTCAATTTAACTTTGACCTCTATCTAAACAAAACAGTATACCCGCGGGGGTTTTGTTTAATGGTCGCGTTGGACACCATTCAATTAGGGACTGTCGGTATGCAGTTTTTATATTGTGTTGCGAAGGTCATTATGTATTATTATGGGAATTAAAAGCGATAAGAAGAAATGAGTTTGTGTTAGGTATTAATAACATGGTAATTTTAGGTTTTAGTCTTTGTTTTGGCGGGATTTTTCCGTTTTTAAGCATTGATTTTGTAGTAAATGGTTGCTTTTTTTTCTGCATTCGTCAAACAGATTACGTTCTGATTCGGTAACCACTCATGTAGCGAAGATACCTCACTGATATGCACATAATATTATATCAATCAGAAAGCAGACCTAAACAGGATGATAGAATTGATAGAATCCGTTCATTTTATGACCCAATAACAACGTGAAAGTCATACAATTATTATAGATTGAGATCGATTTCCAATCAAAGGGTAATCGCTTAATTTATAGCGGCTCTATTGCCCACAAATTGGATTCGAAGAAAGCTTGAGTAATAAAAACCTGAATCCATATTCGAATTTCTACTGAAACGAACCGTCAAGACTGTTAGGGATTGACAGCAAGGCTTCATTCTTCATTTATAAAGCGGTACCAAAGACAAAAAAAAAAAGAAAATAGGTAAGAACCCTCCTTCACTTTCCCAAAGACAGTTCGACATTTGAATCATTAGTTTCTTGTACCATATTCATTATGTTCAACCACCCCGAGGCCAATGACCACATAATTTGAATACATGCCAAGGTAGCTACATTAACGATTGGTAATTGATTCGGTGACAGACAGGGAGACAGGCTAAATGGAGTTTCATACATCATGAATATCGTGACGCATGTATTTTTCAGTAGAAAAAATATTCATATAATTTAGGACTTAAAAAAAGTAGAGTTGTTTTTCTTTTTCTGTTCAGTTAGGTTTGCTAAGGAATAAGTTAACAAATTACATTTATTACTACTAACTTGCAGTTGCCCGCGGACCTTCGCCCACATAAAAATATATTGGATTTTGTACGGATTCTCCTTTTTCTTAAAATAAAAGTACCCTAAGTTACTCCTTATAACATTAGCTAATAAGCCAGTAAACAGTCCGGACAAAATCGGACCAGCCGTTTCGGAGGTTAGCCTGAACAAACAGACATACAGATAAAAAATAAAAATAGAAGTACCGTACTTCATACGGATCCAGTACAAAAGCTGTTATTTTAAATTGTATCAGAACAGAATTCTGATCTTTAATTAAATTAAACACTTCAGCTAGGTAAAACAAAATTAGTTCTTGTTAGGAATTCTTGGCACACACCTGATGTAATTAAAGGTACTTTTCCACCCAAATTAGCATTAAGGTGACATACATAACCGAATTTAAATAGTAGCACGTCAAATGTCAGATTGTCAACCTTTGGATCGTTATTTTGGCAAGTGGCAGTGTGTCAGCGTTAAAAGGTGAGGTTTCCGTGTCAAAAGAAAATACTTAAATAATTCGAATACGTCACATTACTGATTAATGATGGCAGCTGTTAGAGAGAGACAAAAGAACGCCGGAATGTCTCCTTCAATTGTTTAATGATTACGAAATAACACGTTGACAGTTGTTAAGGCTCTGTTAATCATCATACAACATAACACTAGATAAGAAAGCCGAAGTACTCATAATTACCGCACCTAAAAGCAACTTGACTTTATAAAAAAACGTCAAAGTCACACCCAAGCTATTATAAGAAAGTATAATAAAGCATTGATATTGAAAGGAGACTTGGTATCGAAGTGACATACTGATCGAGTACTCAGTTATATGGCTACTTCATGTTTGTGCTGTCTACATCAACGGCATGCAAATGTATTATGTATGCCGCACACACCCACACACCGCCATACATTGACACTGACACACTGCACACATCCACAACATGTTTACCGAACATTATTCTAATACAGGTTTCGCACGCACACATCTTTGTGAACATGTGTAAGTGTCCGCGGCCTCTTTGCGTATAACTATAAGTTATTGTATCCTCAAAATGTAGTGTCAAGTGAGAATAGCGATATGGTTATCTGTTCTAGTAATTTGTTAGTCATTGTAGATATAGCTAGAGTTGTTGTTTTGGGTGTTTCGGTTTCATAGCGGAAAACTATGTGGATTTTTTCTAAGGAATCCGTTTTAATGTTATGGTGGGCGAAGCAATATTATGAACCTTTTCTTTTCATTTGACTGGTAATAATAATAATCTCGCAAAAAGTAATCATATTAATAAATGTATAAAACTTTTGCCAGTTTTATGTTTTTTTGCCGACTCTACCAACTTTCTGTTATATATTACGTCACGCAATCTAATTCTTTCATCTCTTATTTTTTAACTCAAAAAAAAAATATCCTTAAAGTCGAGCAGGTTGAATAAAGATATTTTCGCAAGGTGACTTCCCTTAGACGCAGCACGAACTTGGCAATTCAATAAATCTCAGTCTACACCCAGTCAGGTACCTACCCAGACCGACTCGACGTTGGGGCACTAAACCAAGATATTTATATGCACGAAAATAAAATTTTATAGCATCTAGAAACAAAGGTGGTCTTGCAAGGCAAAAGTACCTATATGCAATTTTATAGGCCACAACTCTGATATTTTGTTTTAATTTTCGACCAAATTAAGCTTCTAATTTATGTATAGCTACGAAATGATGCTGGAATTCGACAAAAATCCCGTAAGGTCGTTGTGGTTGAAGAGATGGCTGAACAGGTTTAAAAAGGCTCGATTCAATATCACGAATATCGGCGGAAATTCCCGAGTATTCCCGACCTATGTCACTTAGGAACGATCAGTGTATGCCCGACTGACCGTACCCGCGTCGTGCACAAATACACGATGCACGTTGTTTAGGTGCATGTATACACGACGCACACGCACAGCACGCGCCCCTATGTATTCATTACGACTCCCCGTCCCCACTTTATGTAACAGGTTAGGGCTTGCGCGGACAGACCTAGGCTTTAGGTTTTTATGGCAGGCGCGTTTCAGACGCAATTTTCGTCTTCAAATTTTAATTAAGCTTAATTGTCAGATAAAATGAAATATTTGACGCTTGAAAATATGTTGATGTACAGCGAAATAAACCAAAGAACCATTTACAGGAAAACCATAAAGCGGGAACCACTGCAAGTAAAACAGCTGGGATGCAGTATTTGTCTAGACCAGACAAATCCCCTTGAAGCCTGCCTCAACAACCTATATAGCGCTTCGCCGAGCGTTGCTAACTCAATTTGAGGCAGGCGCTCTTGGGAGCTAGACAACCCTGGATGTGGGGGGAAGAGGGGGGCGAGTCCTGACCACGCACAACTGCCAGCCGTTGCGTTCGCCGGCCTATATTTAGCGTTGCATTTCTCTGTGCATGTATGAGTATGTTTACTCAACAGCGAAACTACGTTTTTAGCTTTAGTACTTCAAAAGCGTATGCGTGGTTCCTTCGATTTTGAAGCTGCATTTCAGTTGTTTGATGTAGGGATTTGTGGTGAATGGTGTTTTGTGGGGTTACCGGATTTTTGAGTGAACGTTGCAGTGGCAGATCAAATACGCGGGGCCTTAATTGGCTGCTTTACCAAAATCATATAAAAGGATAATAATGTGAATTATGTTAAAATTCTTAAAATGGTCACAGACGCAGTTAATATTAAGAATTGTCAGTTTGTACAGACAGATAATAGATAGTCTTCTTTTTCTTTGCCGTGTCAAACAGATAGAGTAGGTAGGCACTGTAATAACTAGATCTACATAAAATTATCTTATTGTTCATGGTTAATTTATGTATTATAAACTTTAAGGTGCAGATTTAACCTACTTACATGCGTTCCACATTTAGATTAATTTGCAAGTTAATAACAAAGTGAACGTTTCCCAATTTTGCTATATTTCCCTCGAGACATTTAATTTATATGGGATCTTTATTCATGAACTGTATTTGCATAATACCTACTATTATTTGCGGTAGAGTGAATTTAGAGAAATATTATTGTTTGACATTACGCTTTATTTAGACAGGCTTGCTATAAAATTAAATTTAGTTGTGGTACCTCACACAAATCCTTGTCAAGTATATTAGCAAATCTTCCACATAGACGAAGAAGAAAAAAATGCATATTTTAAACCTACACACAATAACTCATAAAGTACCGAAGCACTGTTAATAAAATATATATGGAACCACCGCGCGAGCTTCCTCTACCAAATGAAAGAAAAATCACTTAAATCAGACCAAAAATCACGGAGAAATCGGAAAAAAATCACGAAAAAAGCTTTAAACATTTGCTCTTATGACAAAGATCGTCTGAAAAACTATTTCAAAAGCACCACAAATAAATCAAAGTATTATAAATTTTATTTAAATGACGCATAAGAAAGCATAAATTGCTACTTTCTTGTCGCCCGTAGTCGACTGCAATTGCAAGATAAATGGCTGTCGCAGGCATGTTATCAATTAAACGTATGAATATTAACGTCGGCCCGGAGACATGCTCCATTACCGATAAATGCGTTTCATATAGCTTGTGTTAAGAGAAATAGATTTTGGTAGACATATTATGCACCTAAACATAATTAGGTTATATTAGGCCTTTGGTAGACCTAAGTACATAAAAAAAATATATATGAAACAAAACACAAGTTTTTAAACTGACATGGTCACTGACATTAACACTAAAAACGAGATATTTACCATGTTTACTGTTGGTTTTGAGTTCCCGATATTTCGGAACTGTACAAACAGTAAATATCCCGTTTTTAGTGTATATTATACTATTATTAATTATTTTTATTTTTAAATTATTATTGTTGTTTGTGTTATTATATATGAAATATTATATATAATTATGAAACATTAGGATAGTGCCAAATATATAGATAGTGTGTGTGTAACATCGTGAGGAAACCGGCATGTCCTAGAAACAAAAAAATCGATGACATGTGACATTTACCAATCCGCACTGGGCCCGCGTGGTAGATTATAGCCCATTCCCTCTCTTAGAGAGGAGTTCTGTGTCCCAGCAGTGGGAACATTAATAGGCTGATGATGATGATGATGAGGATAGTGTGTGAATCTTCTTGAAAAGCCGAGGGCCTTGGACCTCGGCTTAGCTTAGAAGGTGCATCTAAATTGCAACATGATTTGCCTTTCTTTTGGGTTAGTTCGTTCCATCGTCGAACTCATCTCTGTCCTCAGGACAAGATTGAGTTCAAGAGTAGGCCCATTTAATATTTAAAAAAAAACATTCCTCATTACAGTGTCTATCAACCGATAGGCAACCTATTCATTATTTAGACCTTCATAAGTGACCTTCAAAAATTATTGTTTTATATAAAGTCATTATTATTTTATTATTACTAATGTTTTTTTGTCAGACACCAGTGTCTGACAAAATAAAACCAACAAAAACATGCTAAACTAGATGTTACTAACTTACTAGTCTAACCAAACTCCGCCTAGAAAATGAAAATTACCTAATTCCTGGTTACTTATAATGAAACATAGAAAAATGCCTACCCATTAGTAATTAATGTAGTTCGCCATGTTGTCACTTTCTGTCGGCTCGTATGATTATAGGTTCTCCGTAATGTAAAGAACTTAAACGGTTGGTGATTTTCTGATTGCTAGGTTCAATTTTATAACGACGCTGCTACTGAGGGAGACATTGAACTAAGAGGATGTACGCCCATTTCCTCTTGAGGTCTGACGGGACTGTGTTCTGTTTTACTAATAGCTTTGAGGCGTGGCTAAAGTCGTTCTACGATTTTGCTTTATAACCAACTAAAGCCTGTAATGCGGTCTTCGAATGAATGATTCTACGTCTCTTCTTCTTCTTCTTTAACCTTAGGCCACCCAATGCTGAGTATAAGTCTCTTCCAAATCTCTTCACTTTTGCCGGTTCTGTGCAATGGTTATCCAGTTTCTTCCGGCCACTTTAATGAGATCGTCTGTCCACCTAGTTCGCCAATCTACGTCTCTAGGAGCTAGCTATCCTTCATTAGTTTCAAAATCTGATCTTCAATTAAGTCTTTAATCATCACCTTTTTTTTTTTAGGATGGGAAATCATCAAATAACTCGTCCCGCTCTGGGCGGAGCAGGAGGGAGTGTCAGACTTTTACTGACTAAAACCCATCCATGTTCCTTCCTCGCCCTTTGTGTTCCGGGGCCACGGTATCTCTTTCGAATAGTCCCGTAGCCCCGGCAGGCTTCGGCCCTTGCGGGCCCCTTCCCTATTGCTGACTCTCTTCATCACCTACAGATTCTTTTGCAGTGTCACTGCGAACTAAGACTATTTTAATAGCAAATACTTTGTCTAAATCTTGGCTACGCACCTCTGCAATTAAATTCTCAGTCCAATTCTTGGCTAGTTGTTTATCTGGGCTAATCTTTGTGTACACGCCTAAATATATGATGATTTAGTGTTGTTGATCACCATCATTATTATCAGTAACAGTTTTTTCATAGTCCACGAAAGAAATAACATGGAACAGAAAAATACTCCTATTCTTTGTAATACACAAAAGCTAAATAACACGTTACCGTATTACCAATAATTATAAATGCACCATGGTCCACACACGCCACTAAAAGTCAGAGACTATTAAAATAAAACGAGCTACATCGACCACATAGACATCACTTACGCCGTCCTACCTACGCATACGCCTTTATTTGAAAAGTACTGACGTCGTGTGACACAAAACACGAGTTGCACGGGAAACACTAACCAACGTGTTATTAGGTATTGTAGCGAAACCCATAACAACCATGTTACTGTCGCTACGACATTGAACTGTGAGAAGCCAACGCCTATTTCCCTTGTACGCAGTAATAAAAATTGCATAAAAGAACTATATGAAGAAAATGCACCAACTAGTAATTTAGAACGAACGGCAGAAAATGACGAAAATTATTGTACAGATGGTGATGAGGAATATATGTAGCGCGATACAAAAGCAATATCTAAGGATTCAAATAGAGAATACGAAAAATTCGAGTAAATAGATAAAGTCAAGATGAACGGAGAACGCATGTAAGTTGATAAATATGCAAGCATGATTAATTTAGTCTCCAGACTTTTAATTTTAAACGGACCAAGTTAAATTAAGACAAAGAATGTAGCAAGAAAACTTGGCAATTTCAGTTTTCTTAATTATAACTTAGACTTTAATGAATGTCAGGCTAAACAAGTTAGCAATGTCTTTCAACTTTACAATTAAGATTAAAAGAATCAGAAAATCCGTTTCCAAGAGAACAATATAACCAATAGTAAAAGCTCACTTTGAGATGCTCGCACGTGATTTGTTTAATGGAAAACCATCAAGATGGTCTAACACGATGTGCTTTGGTGTTAAGGTGCATGAACAATCTAAGGCTTCGTACATAAGGCACCATAGCATCCCACATGGCCGGTCATAATGTAGCCGGGTACAATAGGCCCATGTCCGCCGGTTATGCGGCTATCTGTAATGGCCGCTCGTCACCTCTCGAGGTGTCATCGCGCGTGTGGGTGTAACCGCAGTCCCCCTCTTCCGCCCGAGACCCTCAGCCCTCAAGGCTTGAGAAGCCCATGCAACTTACTACCACATGAGATGCTTTCAACGTGATTTATTTCTATAGATAACATTGTACGAGATTCTAATTTGTAACTGTCAGTGGACCAGTGTCTGTTTGAAGACAAATTTTGTAAAGCCTGGTTATAAATTGTAATCTTCATACTTTATTATCTATGCTCTATTTACAGCTATATTAAGAAGATGAATTATTTAATAAAATTTCCAATTAACTTAACAAACCTCGTCAGCTATGTTCAAAGTTATTAAGTTTTATTAAATGCAAATTCATTAAGGCTGTCGTATTTCATCGCGGCATACTATCCCACAGGCGATAATAAATTACTAGTTATATTACAACAATTTAAACTTCTAATAAATTCTAAATTCAACTTCACATACGTAATAATCAATATGAAAAACATGGGGTATCAACACGCCTGTCTGTGTTCACTGTTCCGATAAAAAATAACACTAATTGCTTAATAACACCGATGATGTGGAGAGCATTGCGCCGACTGTACGTGATCGGAACAATATCACGAGTGAAATCATATTTTCCAACAAGTTTCACTCGGGTCGAGCTTTCTGCGAAAGAGAAACTGAGCTCGGCGCAGCGGAAAACGAAGAAAAACTTCATAAAAAACGCGTTAAGGCAAGCGGCGTGACACCACGTCCTACACAATAACATAAATCGATAATAGGAAGCCCTCCGACTAGTTCAGCAGTGCGTGCGACCGACCTAATACACCCACTACGGCGACCGCATGCAATGCGGGCTAAATATACAGGGACCCGCTGCGTTCCTGCGTTGCAGCGCGCCGAACGGAACTTATGTCGCAACGACAACGTCCACAATTGCTTGTTCAGAGAAAATAACCGGTTTCACCAGCGCGGCAGGCGATTCGCGACCCTGTGGCGTCGGCGTGCGGTGGTGTTTGGTGTGGAGTGGGCGCGGAAGAAGGCCGTTTCGCAAGCCAGCCGCCGCGGTAATAACACAGCTAGGTGCATTCTCGCTGCAATTTCGCTCTCGGTCGGGCTGTGTGTTTGTGGCGCGCTGAAGATCAGGGCTAACGATCGGCGTGCGTGCTCCGTCTCGGTCGCACCCGCGCCTGGCGAGCGTGTCTCGCAAAAGAAACGCTACAACTTTATCTGACAGCGACGCGACGCGACGCCCGAGAGGCTTTTGTGCGTTTTCCATGTTTATGTTTATAGGAGAGCACGTACAAGGGGTGCTTTGAACGCCAGTTGCTTGCTGTTGCGTGGTTATAAATTCTGCGACGGTCTTGTTTTTATTTCAAAGCGTGTGTTTGTACCGAACGGTCCTATGGCGGCGTAGTTTTCGTGCAATAATCTCGTTAGACCATAAGATTTTATTATTAGTATCTGTGGTGTATTGATTGTGGGAAGAATTGCAATAAAACGAATGCCGTGTCTATTAGCAAGTAGGTACCATAAACTCTTGGCTAAAGCAAGATAATATTATTTTCGCCATACTCAATGCAGGTTTGGCGAGAAATCAAAGTACCTAGTGCTCATTTTTTTTTACTTTTCTAATATTTTCATCTTTACGTCACACTATCATCAAAAATAGTTTTAAACTTACATATAACTATATCCGAAAACCGTACAATAGAATAGGGGTAAGCTAATTTAGCTTCATTCAAATTCCATAGCCAGAGATTATCATACGAAAATAGATACGTTTTGGTCAACGTGATGTGCTCCAGTCGTCTTTTGACGATTGTATAACAATAGTATTGTAGTGACACAATCAAAAGGCTCATGTTACTATATTAACACTTTCCTATCTGTTTGTTTACTAAAGATTAAGAAAGATTAGGAAAGTGTGTTAAGTGAAAGAAGTCAACAACGCCTCCGCGCCACAGACAATGTATGTTCATTGTTCACTGAAGCGTGACACAAAAATGTAAACATCAAGTCTTGTATCTTCATTTGTTATTGGAATGGGATGTTAGGCAATATTCATTCGCGGACCTGTGGACGGGGAGCTATGGGCTAGCTCGCCGTCCGTCCGTCTCATAACGACAGGCCGTGTCGACGGCGCGTTCGTGTTCCACGCGCGCCTCAAAGAGAGTCAGCAATAGGGAAGGGGTCCGCAAGGACCGAAGCCTGCCGGGGCTGCGGGACTATTCGAAAAAGATACCGTGGCCCCGGAACACAAAGGGCGAGGAAGGAACATGGATGGGTTTTAGTCAGTAAAAGTCTGACACTCCCTCCTGCTCCGCCCAGAGCGGGAGAAGTCATTTGATGATTTCCCATCCTAAAAAAAAAAAAAAAGGCAATATTCATTAAATGAGGTTTTATCTGCGCGGTAAAATTAGCTTGTTAATTCTAATTACTGCAGTGGTAGTCAGAATGTGGGTATGTCAAAAGTTTTGGCGTGTTTATTTAAAGCAGTGATGTTTAAGTTTTTGATTTACAATTTATTTCCTACTGCAGTAAAGGAGATAATGCAGTTAGATAATGCAATTTTACCTATAAAAGATCCACTCTTGACCAGCAATTCAATGAAATCTGAACTACTTTTTTAACCGACTACAAACATCAATTTCTATTCATCGATTATAGTATGTTCACAATTTTATAGTTTACTAGCGGCCCGTCCCGGCTTCGCACGGGTTTGGTATTTTTTTTTTTTTTTTGTTTTATTGTAAATCCTTTAGTCCACCAAATAGATGAATATAATCTGCCGACATATATACCTATTCATATTTTTTTACTAATAATAACAGACAAATAATTAGCTGAATTATACGGTATTTCGTTCACTACAAAATAAATTTAATTAATTTTATAGCGTCAACAACACGTGGTAATTATGCTGTTAAAATGTAGCTTATTTGGCACGTTCGTAGATTTACCATAGCAGCGCCATCTATTGATTACTTACTCAACCCAGTCGAAAGGTATCGACATCTGTTAGAATCATTTGGAGTTAACAGATAATTGTGACTGTCAAATAATAACAGACAAATAATTAGCAATAAATTAAAATTGCGACTATAATTTGAGATTTAAACTATCCTATCTCTCAAGTTGGATCGAACTGCACATGGTGTGCGAATTTTATTATAATCGGTTAAGTGGTTTAGGAGTCCATTGAGGACAAACATTGTGACACGAGATTTATATATATTAAGATTCCAGTGGCTGATCGTTACTCAAATTCCTGACTTGCTATTTAAATCTCTCTCGCTTTAACGGAAAGGGATGTCATTCAAGGCCCATATATTTTGCTCCGAGTTGTCCCTTAGGTTTTGTCGTGGAGAAAAACACCGGTCGTAATTACACGCATCTATTTTTATGAGTTTGTTGATGTGAAATAATGTTGTTGGCTCTTGTGGGCTTATTAGGTAGAAATGTTGTAAGCAATAAGAACGAAATTCCGATAAACAAGTTGAGAATGTTGGAGTTGGAATTGAATTATCTGATGATAGATTTGGAAACAATTGAATTATATATATTGGAAATGACGAGTTTGTATTGTGTCATGTATTGGGATGGTGAGATGATGAAGTTGCTTTATTAGAAAAAAACCTAGATCATGAAAGAGAAAAACGTTTTCAGCAGTGAATGCTTTCAGAAAGAACATGAATTCTTCTAGAAAAAAATCCCTATGATTATTGTCAATTAAAGCCGTTGGTCCCGGCTATCATTTGTAGATCTTTGACAGTCGTTACACAGGTAGTCAGTGGCACAAATTCTGACAATCAGTCTCACCAAGGGATATCGTATTACTCAGTACTAACTGGGCTGTGGAAGTCAGATAGGCAGTCGCTCTATGTAAAATACTGATATTCAGCTGCATCCGGTTAGATTGAAAGCCGACCCCAACATAGTTGGGTAAAGGCTAGGCAGATGATGAATGTCAAATAAGAACATAAACCGCTTATTAACGTCCCTATCATTTATCATAATTACAATTTCCAATAAGTTATACCCACATAGTTGCATAAAATGGCGGACTGCCAAGAACAGGGCTAAATCAGAAATCGTTTCACTAGAAGTAGAGCAGAAACTGTTGGTCTATGGAGTTATACAGGGTGTAAACAACCTCATCACGAAGCCGTCAAACTAAGTAACTTTACGCAAAAATTAATGCGGGGAAACGACTTTTTTTTTTGTGTGGAAAATCACGTTTTGTGGTAAAACTCAATGTAACGCACTCAAAACATTGTGCTGGTGGATGGATTGAATAGTACGGGGGTCGTGGAGGTGTTTAAAGTAAAAATCTTACATTAACACCATAGTGTACAACAAAAAAATGATCGCTATGACGAGGAGAATCAGTGCTTGCTTCGTTAAGAGGTGTTTTACACCTTTGTTCTGTAATTAAATAGTTTGAAGAATGTTGAAGAGGAATGGAAATCGATACTATAATAGTTTTTGTTTTTCGCGTATTACGAAGTTCATAGACAAAAGGTAAGCAAGGTTCTTAAACAAAAACCAGCATCGATTTCTTTAACATTCTTCACACCATTTTAGTCTATGGCATATTTGGCTTAAATATTTGATTATTTAGATTTTGTTTAACATTCTGAGAATTTCACCGAGTACTGAGTGAGTAACAAAATAAAGTTGTAGTAACATTTTTTGCGCATTGCGAGACTTCTCTACATAACCAGGTACACCGTGTCATGCATACGAATAGCAAGTCTGTTCCACACTAGACGAGCATCCGGTACAAAGTCGACGCGTCCAAGCGTCATGCGTCAGTCCAATCGCAAGAAAGCTTCAATAATATATCTATGAAGGTTGAACAAATGAGATCTGACTTCGTTGAAATTCGGGAAGGACACCATTTGGCGGTACGTTACGGCACGATGGCGTAACGGAACGAGTACTATATTTACTTTCAGGCACGTGTTCAGAACTGAATGGGCGAAGACCTTGCCCTTGAACCCGGGGGGAACGCACGCCGCCGCCCGCGGCACGCACCGCCCGCCCAAACGGCGACTGGCCGCGCCTCTGCCCATAGCCCCCCCCTGCGTCTCCCCGCACCGCACTCCCCGCCACCCAAACTGATCAATAGCCTACTTCCTATTTACATCGCTTCCTACCAACTTACATGAAAGAACAAATTTATCCAACTGATGAATAATAGAAAAATAAAAAGAAACTTATTTGTGGGACAGGATTTAATTAGAGACTTCGAGGAATTGTTAAACGTAAACTTTTTCCAATACTTATCATAACGAAGCTTCTGTCTTTAACTAAGTTATTACTTCTAAGAAACAGGAAACTTTTATTACATAATAACTATAAGGCAATTACAGTATTATTTCATGCATTTACTAGACAATTACGTGCTGCCATCCGAATTGTGTGTTCATCATTGAATTCCCCGTAAACCTGCGGCTTCCCACGAGAATGATTACTTTTTGCATTTATTAGTGGCATAAAAAATATAAACTATTTCCGTTTTAGTATAGTTAGCTTGGTGCAAATATACTTGGTCACGCGAACACGATAAGGTGCAGAGGTGAGGTATAATTATATGGTCAAGTTAGGGCTTACCTTGCGTTGTAGCGTTTAGAAGTCGATAGTGACGTCGGTACTTAAACTACTCTGAGTTATATGGCATTCTTCGGATACAATGTTGTTTAGAACGATGATGTGTGGTCTGGGAGAGGCATACAGACTACTTTGTATTAAGAATATGAATACAAGGCAAGGCTGTGTGGTTGATTTCGGACGTTCATCGTTTTACTGCACAGCAACCAATCTGTGTGTACAATGTTTCTTGAAAGGTCTGTATGGGAAGAATTTATTACATCCCACGTCTGATATCTAATAAGCTCATAGGTACGAGCTAATTAAATATCAGACGTTGACCTACTACCATAGATATAAGCTACTCCATAGAGAGGAGGCCTGTACAGTTGTGGTCTTTTCCGCCTGATCAGTAAAATTTTTTTTCGCTTAAATCATGCGGAGGCCACGCTCCCTTAAAGTTTAGGCGTATTAGGAAAGCGTCAAAATAATACTTAGTAGCTTTCGTTTGGCGTGAGTCCTCAGTGCGCTCGGCCGATCGGTATCTTTTCATTCATTATTTCTATACAAATAGTCAACGGGGCGGAGCTAGAGAACGTTTCTATGTTGTAAGTGCAAGCAAAAATTAGCTTAGTAGTGATCAGGCGGGAGTGTCCTCGATAGTACATACATGCATACTCTCATAGAGAGGAGGCCTGTGTCCCAACAGTGGGAACATTAATAGGCTGATGATGATGAATCCACGCCCGAAACACCAAAAGGACCAATTCCTACCCGTACATCACCGATTCTTTACTTTTAAAAATTCTAAACGTATCAAAAGATCCGCTCCATTCACTACGTTTTAACATAGACACATAGTTAAGTAGTGTTAAGTTACAGTATTACATACATAAAGGTGATATGTTGAGCTGTGCGCGATCAATAGTTTATCGTCTAGTCTATTCAGGACCATTGCAGCTATATCGAGGTAGGGAAACGTTTTAAGGGGACTACAGGAGCTAAACGCGAGTTTTATAATGCAAAAAAGCTTATGATTCACTGTTTTGCAGTGAATAATATGCTTTTATGGCACCAAACCAGAAAAATATACGATATTCTTCAGGATATATGCTAGTAGTAGTAGTGTTTTGAAAACATAATACAACAAATTTTACTTGATGAACAAAAACACGAACTTTTCTCTAAAAATGTATTTTAACGAGTAAAAACCATACTCATGCGATCATTCTGATGTTTTGGCAAATAATTCTAAAAGCAACATATTAGCATGATAGTGTTTTATTTTTTTAGTCCAATAGATTAATAGATTATTTGTAAATCGCAAAAAGGAATGAGTTAATGTTGTTTTTTTAATGAATATAATATTTTAGTACTTTTTTACCCTTATTACATGGGACTTAAACAGAACTGGCGAAATGTGGGTGTACTATTAGGTACACCAGTGCTTAACCCTTCGGGGATTACAGGCGTGATGATATGTTACTTCGCCCACTAAAGTCCATTCATGATAATTTTCTTTCATACATTAACATGACTGAGTTTCAAGCCAACTGTTTTTAAATGTTTCAATAAAAAATCTGCATTTTGATTTGAAATTGGATGTTGCTTACTGTCATCGTAAAGAATAATTATCATAATCCCTATCATGACATTTAGGATTATAGAAGAACTGTCAAATAAATAGGAATGCGATCAACAATGAATTACTTGATTACAACGCTAACTATTGAAATGAATCATTCGAAATATCATATTCTAATATACTGGGAACAATTTATAGTTGTCGCCACGATAACATTTACGACTTGGGAAGATAATAAGTAATATATCTGGTTTATATGGCTACGATATATTCATTCTGGACATATGAGTTAGCAGTGTTCTGACGCGAGAGCATAAAATAATGATTGTAATGCAATCAACCATATATTAACAATGGAGTCTTGTACAATAACAGACGGCAAACCTGGTCTTAAAAATAAGACCTAAAAATACTTGGTCTTCCAAGTATCTAACACAATGATTATAATAGTTTTTTTTATTAAAATAATCATAGCACTTGAACCAGAACTAAACAGGACAATCATCAAGTGGCAAGATAACTATGTAGGCAATGAAAAAAAATAATTACGAAACTCAAGCTTGTCCCATTAATTATATTTATGGACACTTAATAACAATTTTAAATATTTATCTTTGCTATGAAACGGTTCCTTTGTAATAAAACATTAAGTTTATTAAGCGACCGTAGCTTGTCGCATAACAAAAAAGTAATAATAATAACTATAAATTAGAGCGAACAAGATGTTAGAATCAGGTTAAGTCACAAACTGGTCTCACCTTGGCCAGTTTTCACATCTGCCACTTGTCGCTCCGCTGGACAAATAGGCCGGCCAAGCTTGACCATTGTCAATCACGCTGCGCCTTCGCAATCTTCTTGGCCATTGTTTCACGTTGGGAACTTCAAATTTCATTGTTTGCCTATCATGTGCTTGAATGCTGTTTCCGACTCAAAAAACCGGCCCCGTAATACGATTATAGACATCAAAGCTAGTTTTGCAATACAATTCTAAATGTCAAATGTGAAGAATAAATAAAAACTATTTTAATTGTTGCTCACTCATAGTTATAGGTGCGATGACAATACGATGATGGATTTAACGTGTCTTTTAGACGATGATAGATACATAAACGGTTTTAAAAATACATTCTAATAGCACATCAATGCTTACTTATCAAAGTAAGCTTGAAAATTTGAAAATAACAAGTTCTGTTTAGTCCAAATTGAGCTTCAAAGAGACATCTACATTTTACGGAACATAATTAAAACAACAGCCCACATACAAAATGAATTAATTAAGAAAAAAATACTACAGCCAACCCAAAGCTAAGTTACACAACTTCATAATAAGTTTGAACGCTACATAATAAACGATCAGTTAAATGTTAATGGGACATTATTGTCACAATAGATACTAAAAGGCCTCAGTAGCCAAATATGGCTCAGATTATCGCACTATGTCTTAAGATCATTGACTTATAATTACAATTCTCTACACCAAAGGCC
Source organism: Xestia rhomboidea (assembly GCA_963853795.1). Classification (NCBI taxonomy): domain Eukaryota; kingdom Metazoa; phylum Arthropoda; class Insecta; order Lepidoptera; family Noctuidae; genus Xestia; species Xestia rhomboidea. Next base: position 7,514,833 of record OY970767.1, on the reverse strand, counting down.
GGCTATACCTAACTAGAAATAGAACGCTCACCTAAGAAATGAACTAAACAATTGTGATGGTACCTATTATATAAAGAGCTCTGAATCACGATCGGGTTCCCAATTCCTAAGCTCCATTTATGTTTATTTTTTATTTCGGTCAACGGCCGCAGGCGGTCCCATTGTGCCCGCTCCATTGACATCGATTTCTAGGGTTAGATTTAAAACGACCGAAATATACTACACGGGCGCTTAGTGTTAGTACATATATTCATAAAAAAAAAACTACATAATAGATGACCCGTATAGAGTATTATTATTTAGCCTTTGTCGGTATTTTTAATCGGTCCCTCAAAAAACTCGCCGTATCGTATATCGACTGACTAATCGTGAACGGTAGCATAGAACAGTAAACTCCAATAAATGTTACGCTTTAAAAACCATTACTGTTTTAACACAAACGACTAAATTATTCTTACGAGCGTGCAGATTTCCAAACCCACGCTCGCACTTCTTGTTTTTCAAGGCTTTTTTTATTATGAATCGGGCCGCGGTGTACAATCAGATATTCCTGGCAGCCGATCAGTAAAAACTATACAGATATTTAATGAGAACTTTAACCCCACCCTTTTGTGGATTCAGTTAACGTTAAATTAAAATTTATATTTATCTATATATACATACATACTATAATAACAACTTTGAGGATGTTAATCAAACGCGTGACGACACAAAAAAACTGTTTAAAACATTTTGTTTTAAATCTTTTCGTCAATTTCGTTGAAAAAAATATGATACCCATTAAAAATGCTGAAGAATTTAATGAATAAAATGGCGTTGTCGACAGTATAGTCATCTTTCATCCTCAAGGTTATATTATGGTGTCATTATAGCTTACTCGTAGATATACGCTCACTTACGTAATAACGAAAAATTGCTTTGTTGGCTTTCACTGAACGGTGTTAGTGAACCATGAAGTCTAATGTAATCAAAATATGTGTGTTTTCGACATAAACGACGTGATGTGAATGATCATAAGGAACTGTAATAGAAAATTCGAAGATCGCCAACAATGGGAGGTCATCGAAATTCAGACTAACCATATATTTATAGTTAGGTCACGGGGCAGTGTTTGGTCTAGGCGTTCGTTGGTATCGAGCGTGTGTTGACCGGGCGATTCACCTTGAAACCGCACCTCGCTTCTTATAACCCCACCACGGCGAAATACCACTGGCCGGTGTTACACGTGTAGTAGTCTGTAGACGCCGTAAACTGGCCGCGTACCACGTTTGGTATAATGCTCGAGACCGGTCCGCGTGCTGTGGGTGAGCGAGTTGTGGAATGCACAGACGGACCGAGACGCCGAGATTTGAAAGTGTGCTCCACCACGCCGCCCGCGACGCCTATCGGCACACTAATATTTCCGATACCGATTCAATACTCTTTTAATAGTGAAATCCCCCTATTTTTCAATTCACAAAACCGTATTTAAATAGTGAAACTTATTATTAAAACTTCCAGAGCGTGAGCCTCCATTTTTTTTCACTGCGCCTAACCAATTGTTTGGTAATCCAAAATTGCCTGTAATCACATGCTGTGATCTTCATTTTATATTATTACTGTGGGTTGGTAATCAAATTATCATATTTTATACATAAACACACTGTAAGTCGCACGCGCAGTGAGCCAAGCAAAAAATTGGGTTTCGTTTGTGTTAGAAAAATAATTATGATAATTTTCTGTCAACAGCTCTTGTAGATTTTGGTAAACACTGCGGTTTTTCGGCCGACAGCGTGTCATGCATGTCATGTATGGCATCAATTCTTACGCAATATTAATGTAGCGTGTACCTACTGCGGAACAATAAAAATAGTGGAACAAATTTGGCAAACTTTCAAGTACTTTTAATCCGGGTTGTCCCGAATAACATCAACAAAGCTTAATATTAAAATAAATAAAACGTTTACAATTTTCGCGTCGAATCTATCACAATTTCCACGTTGAATCGCATCGATAGCCGAGCTTCCCCGTCGTTATCCAACTTTGCTTACCTCCTAGATAGTTCCTAGGCGCGTCATGATTGTTTGCTAAGAACTACTTACCTAGTTCCACTACCTACTAGTCATCCTATTATAATTCTAACGCAGCACGTTGAACCTTTTACGTAAATGTGGTGTGACGCAACTGCCATAATAAGTGTACTTTGTATGATGTTAAATAATAAAATTACTGAAATAAATAAACACTCACCGGATAAATACAGGGGAAGCTCACTAGTTCGTTGTCATATTTGTTTCAGAAGCAAAGTAGGTGGACTGCTAGATATCTTTGTATTTAAGCCAGATTGGCTTAAATACGCTTGTTTAACAATATAGGAAGCATTCCAAACGATGTAATGGAGGATAATCCAGTTAACTGTGAATGATTAATTGCAACAAGCGTCACTGAACACCAGACGATATCGGAACGAACAGCAATTAGCGTCCACATGTAAACAACCATGAATCTAAATTCGAAAAATAAATTAAAAATTCGCTTCAAACGTCAGATATGTTTCCCGACTAACAACGTAGAGCTATGGAATTCCTAACATTCACCCCTCCATCATCCATTTGCTAGTGTTTCAGAGGAAGCGTAGGAGGTCTAATGGAACTGGTCACAGTTTTAGTAAATGTAGGCTCGCCCCAATTCTGTTCGGCGGCGTCAGTAGCGATGAACACTGAATAAATGATGACACTAAACGTGCTTCGTGAGTGTTATAGGTTTACTTTAATAATAAAGTTACTTTGTAACTAAATTATACAGGCTAATAATTCCAACTAAAAGTAAAAGTCGTGAATAACCCACAAGGTGTTCCTTTATCGGGCACTTGAATGATCTAAAGTGAAATTTGTGAACCAGTTTCCCATGCACTGTGTCCGTGTTTGACTTTCTCACGAAAAGGGCTTTCCAGCGTTGCCTTTTTTGGATTTGTAGCCATAGTTTTGTTTATGTTGTTAATTGGCACAATCATTCATAGAAAATTACCTCACAGAAATAACACCGTAGGACTCTAACAAATGACCTCATCGTGTATGGCATAGTTAAGGAACCAAATTCTTACTCGAAAGAAAAAATGATCCAATCAAGTTTCAAATTGTAAAAAAAAGTTACTATGTCTAATCCATCCTTACGGCTCGACAATGTCTTATGATTTCGACCATTAATATAAGTCGAACGTCGACATGGTGGCGTCGACTTTGTCACTCACTCCTACGCCCACGGCATAGAGCTGAGGATCGACTGGCATAGAACGCCCACTCAGGTGTGGCGTGTAACTATTTGTTTTCATCGTGCCCACGACTCGGAAACCCCGATGTTTTAACGTGCCGCCCCAATTCAAGTACCAAAATAACCGGGCTCTGTCCCAGATTTGTCCCCTGTTCCCTACGACGGACGTGCGATACGCAATGGCCGATTGTTGCCCCGGCTTTGCTAGTAAAATGTCCCCCAGTGCATTGCTTTTACAATCCGATTCAAACTTTCCATTCCGCTTGAGCAATCGATCAAAACGAATAGATAGGTATGATTAGAGGGGAGATAACTGTAAGTAAGTTATTAGGTTTTTATGTTTATAGATTTAAGTTATTGAGGTCAGAGAACTTAATAAAAATCTGTTGGTTTTAATATGTAGCCAAATAAAAATTTTGAGTTAACAAAAAATCCGGCTCGAAGGACCAAAAAATCCGAAACAATAAATCTAAAAAATCGATTCGTGACATCGAGTTAGTGATCAAGTCGTGCTTGTATTCGGCGACATGCCTCGAATTCCCTTTTGTTTCCCGCGCGACACGTGTCGCCCGTCGCGTCCGTCTGAGGCCCGTTATCGTATAGCTCGCTATACGTATGGGTGGTATAGTATCCGAATATCGGTGGCGTGCGAGGTGAACGACCTCTCAGGCACCTGCAATCGGCCGCTGTTGACACAAGCAACTGACGGCCGTGACGCTTCCAAGTGATAATGAGTGTCAGTGCAACGTACTTGAGATTTCAGTGTGGCTAGGATAAACTCAACGATTATTGGCTCGACCTGCTCCTCAAATATTTGATCGGATGTGTTTGTAAGACTTGCTTGCTGCTGTTCTTTGTATTAAGTCTGATTTTTAAACTCTGTACACATTTGTTGCTTATACCAACAAGGAAAAAAATATGATTTCCTCTTTATGACGCAACATGATCCCAACAATATTTTTAAAATTTCGCCTAACAAAAAAAAAGTCTCTCTCTTTCATCAAAGGGGTCTTTGCTTTCACTCGTCGTTAACTCCACTGATAACAATTAATGAATTGTATATGCAAAATGGGGGACGTTATTAGAGGACGTTTGCTCGGCGGGTGACAAAATAAAGGTCACAACTAATGTAGCGTTGCAATGAACTTTTACACAAGGTCAACCCGCTATTGCTTCGTTGTTTCATAGCAACCGTTTTGCTACGCATTTTTTTTCATTACGAAGTGGAACACGTATATTTTGGGGAGGATCAAATTCAATATAAATATTTCAAAAACGTTTCAGATTCTACAGAGTGGCTATCAGAAGGAATTTCATTGAAAAACTGCGATCCCATTTCTGATTGAGGTCCTATAGCAAAACGACCCAAAATACCCAGTTTGACACTTGTACTGACGAAAACCAGTTTACTACTACTGCAAGTTAATTATGAATTTGTTCGCTTTGCCCCGTTTATTATAACTATTATAAGTATATATTTAAACGTACAGTGGAGCGTTCCTACATTTTGGGAAAACGAAATTGAATTTTAAGTTTTCGATCAAAGAGCAGAAATATCATGTTACTTTACAGACGTGTATGAATTCACAATTGAGAGTTTATTACGCGATCCACAGTTTTCCCGCGCGGGGAATGAGGGCGCGGCCTTGTCCTGCTTCTCAGATTGGCACATTTTTATCTACTCTTTGAACTATAGCCAACGCCAGGCAGACTTTCGATTTGATTGATAGAGTATAGTTTAGTGTTCATACCGAAAAAAATAATATTATAAGTCTCTAATAATTTAATGAAATTCTTCAACTATTTAGACCATCATCTCTTTGTTCTCTTTGTTTCTCTTTGATTGTATGGTTTAGATATCATGGCAAAATATGATGTTCTAAAGTCGACCTCGTACAAAAGTAAGTACAAATAAATTCAAACCAAAAGAAGAGGAGGAAGAAGAAGTTTTTGAACCTGATAAGAAAAACAAGCAATACGAAAACAGCTGTCGATCTCACGAACTTCGGGAGAAAATAACAGCACAGCAAATATTCCAAAGTAATTTAAATCACAAACAAATAACACAATACTCAATCACGAGTAAAATAACGTTATTGCAGGATTGTTACAATTTCCAATTTGAAATAGGTACAAGTTGGATTGTTGAAATTGTAAATTTTAATTGTAGATTCAATGAAGCAGCTGTGAATTCCTAAATCGGATTCATTTTCAAACACTTATCTCAGTTATGCATTGCTAAATCTATCAATGCGTGGCCTTTATTGTCCACTATTTAAAATACCTATTTTAGTTTTTGGAATTAAATTAGAATTTCAGTTTTTCCACCATTTTCTGTTTCTCTATTATTATTGATAAATAGATAATTGTTATCATCAACAGTATCTTTTCCTATCTTTGGAGTCGAATTATGTTCAGGACACCGTTGTTATTTGTGCAAGCGATCCGTTTATCCAATGAAAGCATTAGTATAATTCTATTGCAATGGACTTGGCTTTACTAATTCAATTTGCAAAGCTAAGGCTCAGCTATTTACGTTGCAAGTTGTTGACCTAAGTTCAACATTAGGTACTAATTCATCTATCTTAACTGAATTATGGAATTCCATTATAAATACTTCTAACTCAACTCAGCCTTATGTATTTGTGCCATATCTAAACAATTTACCTACATTTGATTATGTTCAGTTGGTATGTTATTGCAAAGTTGAATGAAATATTTGAAAGGTGCGTGTGTTCAGTGTGTTCCAAATACAATCTCTATATTTAGAATAACTTCATGCGCACGATTTGTAAATATTCCGAATCTGGATAGGAAAAATCAGTGAATAAGTCTTATTAATGAAATGAGGCATGAACTCTATGAACTGATAAGAAACATTATATATATGCCAAACGTCATAATGGTATGTGTATGCTTTTAGATCGTTAAGTACGGATCTACTATTTATAAATGATGAACTAAACTAGAATAACAACCAGTTAACGAAGAGAGAAAGCATCCTGTAGAGAATTAAAATATTTCTGTCATTGCAATGCTGAACACAGTAGCTCAACATTAACACGTGTATCCTGTGTCGTGAGGAGCGCTGTCGACTGTTTCACGCACTACACCCAACTAAAGCAGAATGCATTTTACAATAACAACTAAATCACGATGAACTTAGTGCCATCATAATTGGGTACAATAAGCTCAATTGATACGAGGCGTTGCTGCGTGAGAAAACAAATCAGCTGAGAGGACCTGTCAGTTGGGCCCGACTGCAACCGACCCCATAACCACAAACAACTTTCCAACTTGCATGCTATAAATATTCAACGTTGCTCTGCCAGCAGCTCTCACTGGCCACACTACTTTATCCATCCGTCATAACTCGTGATACCCACCTAGATACAGTTTGGGCTCAATTTTGACGACCCGCTTTCGCACTCAGCCAGAAATACAGTCGAGTCGGTGGTCCGCGCACACACTGGCTTCTGTCTACTCATCCATCACTGCACATCCGCACGATACTGCGAGACTCACGATTTCACTGTCACAGCACGCGGCGGCCTGTGGCCAGCCGGAGTCACGGCACGCACCAGCACAGACGTTTCAATAGTACCGCGGCTACCGCTGCAGTGGAGTGGACGACTCGGGCAGCAGGCGGCGCGCGAGGTGAAACCGCCGAGGACCGAAAATGCGACGCGCGAGGTCGGCGCGACCTCCACGCTCGAGAGCGTGAGAGCCGGCAAAGCCTGAACGGTGGCAGGTGTGCTGCGCGAAGTGCAGCGTAATGCGGAGAGAGCTGTACGAGACGACGCGCGTGACTCGCCGCCGCCGACTGACGGGCGCGCCGCGACGAGCCTCGCTCACCACCACACGCGCACCCGCGCACACTCGCGCCGCGCCAACAGTCGACACCGCACCGACACAGAGACGCGCTACACCGACACGCCGCGCCGCCTACCCACCACACCAGATCCAAACATATTTTAAAGTTTCATACCCAATTTGACTTTAAAATCTTATCGGGCCCGTCCAAGTCAGTCTGTCAGCCTGAATATTAACCTGAACAAAAACATTGCGGTGTCTCGCTGGACGCATAGGTTGCGCAGTGAATGGACAGCGCGTGTAGAAACACCGAGAGCGCATGCGCCACGCACACTCCCTCGAGGCGCCCCTGTACTTACTAAAATTTCGTACAAGTGTGACTGTAGTTTAGCGTGTCCGAAACGAGGCTGGGAAATTGAAAAACAAGCCTGTAGAACTTGGAGACGTGTAGACTTAAATACGGAGAGCTGTGTATACTTTTTATAGACTAGATACGATACGATAAGTTCTAGGAAGACCGAGTTCAACTGACTTTATTGATAAAGCGTTAGAAATAGAGATCAATGGTCAATTAGTGAAATCAGCTCCGGTTCAGTGTGCGTTGTGCACATAAACAACACATATCACTGCATTATGCAGCCCGTGCAGTCACAGTAAGGTCATCGAAATGCTGTAGTGATGCGATGCTACAAATTGCGCAAATAGATGTTCCAATGAACTCGTTTAATAATAGCGGGCGTAGTGAGGGCGTCACTGAAGAGAAATACTAGTCGAGTATCGCTACTCGACTCTATGTGAGACTGGCTCAAGGTTGCACTACACGTACGCTGCCGTTGTCATGGAACACTACTCACGGAAATACTGGCATAAGAATATTCAATGACGAGCTATTCAACTTTGACCGCCATTTTAGAAAACAATAATCTAATAAACAATCTATTCCTTTATCAGAATCACGTGTTGTATATTTATAATATGGACGCAATGAATTTGTAGCAATTAAAAATGACATTGCAGAGATTAATGATACGACAAAAGGAGGAGCAGTCTCATCAACCGGGAGCCGTCACAGCACGTCAACTTTCAGCGAAAACAAATTTGTTCTTTTATTGGAGCCGGCTTGTGATTTTTTTTCGTACAAAATGAGAACTTTAAAATTTAACATGGCATATCCAAATGAAAATAACTAATTGACGTTAGAGGACTTGCAAAGTAGGACAGTTAGGAAAAACAATTTAACGTGGTAAATGTAAGTAGATAAAAACCGAAGATGTGGATGTGTCCAAAGATAATCAAAAGAAATTCAAAATTAAATATTAAAAAAATAAATTAATATAGTAGTATACTGAGAACAACTAAACTGATTAAAACAAACTGAAGTTGGTTGAAGAAAATACTGAAGGATATTGTGAAACATTAAAAAAAAAATGAAATATGCAAAAATAGAGATAAAGAAGCAGAAGGTTATCCCACCCCTAATACTATGGGACAAGGGCAGAAAAAAGAAGAGAAATAGAGAGTTATCATGACAAACCGATTGAAACAGCTAAAAAGTAAAACCAATATCAAACTAAATCAAAATACAACAACAAATCTCGTTCCCAGTGTTGTGATCGTGACGCAAGATGTGTGTGTGTGTGTGTGTGAGTTGATGGATGAAGAGGGAGAGGAATGGCAAAGAAAAGACGTCACAGCATCATTTACTCGTTTCTCGTTTTGAAACCCCAGTATTCTGAAAACTCTAACTCTAATGTCGTACACTATTCTCCAATAACAGATGAATCCATTCATACGACAAAAAGACAATTAAAATAATTTCAAGTCGTGAAATCTTCCAAGTTGTCTGTAGTCAAAGAGCCACTTTTAAAGGCCAGACAAAGATGGGTCTGTTTGCGAGAGGTGGTCGCCCGGGATGCCAATCCCAACTTCCGCCGGCGCCCGATCATTGCCAGAAACACTTAGGGGGAAAAGTCGAGCATAAAACGGTTCAAATTAGCTCCCAGAAGATGTAGTCTCAGCCCAAAATACAAACCAATTTAAAAATCGACAAGACAAATATACATAAATCGTACGCAAGAAGAAATCTTCCAAGACAGAATCTCCAACATTTCATTAGTATTGTCTTTTTATCGATTGTTGATATTAACTTCATGATTTACACACACTGCACCTTCATTTTGCATAATTTTAGAAACAAGACGTAACCTTCAATAGAGTGTTGCCAAAAAATTTTGGTCACGTGTAAAATTTGTTGAAAACGGATATTTTTTTCTTCGAGTTAAAAATACGATCCAATACGGAGTAAAGTTGGAAATAAAAAGTAACGCGCGTAAGACTTTCAGTGACGGGATGCGTGGGCGCAATGCGTGAAATTCCAAGTTAGCTGATTAATACTCTTCAGTGGCAGCAGCGTATACTTTTTCTGACTTTAATGAGCGTGACATTGCAAATGGAAATGTATTATTATTATAAAAATGTTATGACACACAGACTCAAGTGGATTAGTTGGCGTATGAATGGCATTTCATTATATGGCGAAATTAAATTAAAGCTGTTGAAGCTGTCACTAAGATATTACTTTTAAAGTCAAATGACTATGTAATAGCATCACTAAGCTGGGCCTCAAGTCTGCTGCAAAAGGGTCAGAATGGTCTATCATTGATTTCATAATTGGTGATCGATGCCATTGTCATTTTGCTAAAAGTTCGTAATCTGCTAAATTCATAATGGTCGATCATTGGTCGGTCAAGAATTGTGTTATAATGACATTGTTTTATTGCCATTATTATAAAACCTGTTATAGAAATGATTTTCGAAAAACTAGAATTAAATTTGAACATCCAATCATGCCAGATTTCATTTATATATATTTTCACATATTATTTATTAGTGTTTAAAGCAATCTGAAGTTGTAAGAAGTTCGTAAATAGCAAAAAACATTAAGTTATGTGTAACGCGGATTAATGTGAAACTATACAATTCAATAATATTTTATCTGTTTAGCTGTCAAAGTCAAATGTGACATTACTGCTTACTGACGTTTTATTTATCTGTTTTTAATTCTAGTGGCCGGTATTTGATTTATTTTCATTTAAGTGTTTTAAATTATCTTTAATAAACAAGCCTATATTTATTGCAATACAAAATGGTGCTGAGCAAATATCGGCTTGAACTGTCAAAATTTTAGCAGATTACCGCGTAGGTCAGTCATTCAATTGTCATTGTATAAGAGATTACCATTTCTTTCAATGGAGTGTCAGTGGTTGACCATTGGAAAGTATGTATATATAGAGATATTAGTCTAGATCTATATTAGTAGATTACCAAACTTGTCAAAATCAACAATTATGAAATCATTGATAGACAATTCTAACTCTATTGTAATAGCAGACTCGCCCCCCTGGTCAGCTAAATATAGTAATCACAAACAAATCTAAAAAGTTTCTTATGGAGCACCGAATCCTGAGAACGAATGATAATAATGAGGCGCCGTAGAAATGTCCAAAGCAAAATGCAACCAATAAATAAATAATAGGATTCTTCTAAAAAACTGGAACAAATGTATATGAAAAAAATCAGAATATTTATAATATAATATCATTTACTAACGAATAAGTAGTTAGAAAACTTTAGATGTATCAGATTGAATACAAAGCACACAGTGGTTGAACTTCAGCTCTGTTACCCAAGCTCGATATCACGAACAGAAGCTAAATAGGATCGCGGTGTGTGTGGTCTTCAGCAACAAACAACTTTTGATCACAAATGTGTACTTACATGATGGTTTATAGGACTTTGTCCTTTGAAAGATCCAAAGCCGACGCTAACAAAAGCCTTCTGATTGGCTTGAACACATCATGGGCCGGACAATGCGACATAAACGTTTGTATATTTCTGTCGGACGTCAAAGAAACATTTTCGCATTTCGTACGAACGTAAACGACCTAACAAACAGTCATAACAGTGTACAAACAAGCTATTTACACGTGCAACTTGAAAACTCGTAACCATAATAAGGCGTTTTCACGCGATTGTTCGCGACGGACCGTCAATGGAGGAAGTCTGCGGTACCTTTTACCTAATACCTTTGGACAATTGACCTCTGTTTCGCAAAGGCACAGGTTCCACACGATTGCAGAGAACATTGAGATGTTGTGTCAATGACCTGCCGGAGGATGTCGAATATTTTTTTTATTTTTTTTTTTTCATAAACGTCCTCATTAACCACCTTTTTGGGACTGACGCATACTGTTCGATATAAAACAGCCTTGTTATGGTGTGTTCAGCCGTAATAATTAAAATTTGTGTAGGTATCCGGTGGAACTTCTTTTTCAAGCCTTATTCGAATTGGGATCGTGCAGGTTTTAGTCATATTTTATTCATTTTATCGAGAAATAAAGTTACATGTAGATTTGGCAAGAGGGCTTTTATTTTAATTAACGTAGAGATATTCTTAGAAAATAAATATAAACATGGCAGTTACATTGTCAAGAAGGACGCCACCACCTTTACGCGACGTCGTTATCAATTAAACAGTCAGAAGCAATTTGTCTCTGCAGTCACCGCCGATGCAGACTAATAATTTAGTATAAGGATGAATGACAGAAACGATACATAGTTTATACAAAATGCAGCTGGCTGGTTGCGTGGATGGCAGTTTTTTTTTCAAAAGCTTCGTAATTAACACCTGCAGAGGTTAGCTCTGTAATGAGTGGCACATCCCCGGCGCCTGCACACCCACGCGCGTCCCACACTTGCGCACCAATGTCAATTGTGCATGTAAATCAATGCGAACCATCAGAAAGCTCACTTCCATTGTATAATTACGAAGGAGTATGATTTATGTGTTGTTTTTTTAGCAGCTGTTGTTCAAAACCTTCGTTAATCTTGTAAGTATTTTTATAAGTTTTGTTTGGCTTTACTTTCAAAGTCGGTTTCATAGGTCATTGACTTTATATTTCAAACGAATGACGTATTGATAGAAAAGTTTGTTAAAGAAAAGAAAAATACAATAACAATTTAAAAGTAATTGATATTGAATAGGTTATTAATAACACGTTATTAAGGGAACACGACAAGGAAATAATTAAAGTTAAGCTTCGAATAAACCTAACCTAACTAAGAATAAGTGTATTTGCCTTTGGACACTTCTTAGGTATTGTCGAGGTTCGGTAGCTTAGTGGTACAACTAAACGTTTTGAAGTGTTTCCACTAGAACGATTTCGAGACATTTGAACTATCAAAGAGGATAATTACGAAAATCAGCTCTCCTTGAACAACCCAACTGTGCATTGGGAACATGGGCCCTGTTTTAGATATACGTGAATGTACTTTTGTTATAGTCAATGTAGAAGCTCGACCCTCGTCTAAAGCTGTAATGTACTTAAGATATTATTTCCAAATACTCAACTATCCTAAGCAAAAATTGATTTACAGTATTTATATTTACCAAATTGGAGAATGATGCCTCAACCAATCAAGTAAATCATTTGATTTGAATAATGATCTTTGCTGTTTTAGAACGACTAAGTACTCACACTCATCCATCATGTGAGAACATAAATAAAATAAATAAATAAATATCGCTGGACATTACACACAGCGCCATCTAGTGCCACACTAAGCAACGAGGCTTGTGTCGTGGACACCAGATAGTTGATATACTACATAGATACTTTTTGTTTGTAAATACATACTTATTATACATTTAAACATCCATGACTCGGAAATAAATGTCCATGTTCATCACACAATCATTTGCTCCTACCGGGATTCGAACCCGGGGCCCTAAGAACGTAAGGCAGCCTCACTACCGCTGCGCCATTCGGGTCGTCAAAGTCATAATCCTACTACTATTGGATCTTTTTGTCATTTTATGATCTTCGGTCTGTCTTAATGATGTTGTCTTCTAGAGCCACTCCCAAAATTTCTTATGTCTATCGAGTTTTTGATTTGAATGTATTTTGAGTAACGGTACGTAACGGTAATGTTCTGTCGGATATAAAATTTGACATCGAGCTACGTTGTTTAAACCCTTGATGAAGTATTTTGTTTAATGGGATCAGCCCTGGCCTTTGTTCTTCCGGAATGATAACGTTTACCATCTATCAAATCAGTCCACAAAATCCTTATGCTACTACATATTCCAGTGATCACTTCTTTGAACACTGCTCCCACGTCATCGTCTTTCTTTTAAGTTTTTCATTCAGAATTCTGACACTTAAGTGTCAGAAGTGTAAGGAATGCCTTGTCGATCAAGTAGTCGCAAGCGCAACTACTGAGCATGAGGTTCAGGGTTCGATTCCTGGGTCAGGCAAAATGTTATTGGGTTTTTCCATTTCTCAGTGGCACCCACGAATTCTAGATTTGTTTCCAGCTCGCCCCCTGTTATATGGGACTTAAAACATAACTGGCGAAATGTGAGTACATTAGCTACACCTCTGCCCACCCTTCGGGGATATATTATTCAGAAGTACTTTCTATTCCTGGGTTGTCTAATCATCTGTCATCTAAAACAGTACAATAATAATTGTTATAGTTACAATAGCAGTTATAAATGCGTCAGTAGTCTCGCGTATCGGTTGCGGGCACAAGTAGGATTTCCTTTTTAGACCAAACTCGTCCATCATTGGGTCAGTGTGCGAATACTAGCGATTGAAGAGCTGCTATTCTCTCCTGCAACCGTGTGTATTTATTATTTACACAGTTGTGGGGAAATTGGCTGTGCCAGACTGTGTAAATGTGTGACGTAATAGTTGCTTCTTGCGTATTACAAGTGTCCTGTCTGTTTGTCTGTTCTGTACTTTTGTATCCAACGATTTGCCTTGTGTTTGGTTGTTTGGTTGGTAAGTGAATGGATGACCACTCATTACATACCGAGTTTCTACCGTACCTCGGAAAGCATCCTTGGTCCCGGCTGTCAATTGTAGATCATTGACACTCGTTAGTCCGTCAGTGAAGCGACAGCCTGACTACCAGTATTAACTTTTGGCCATCGATACGCTAAGAAGACCAAGGGGTATCATATTATCCAGTACTAACTGTGTTGTGGAGGTCAGATTGGTAGTCGCTCCATGTGAAATACTGGTATTCAGCTGCATCCCGTTAGACTGGAAGCCGACCCCAACATAGTTGGGAAAAGGCTAGGCAAATGGAGGTAAGACAATATTTGCTATATTTTCAGTTTTGTTATTGTATCGGCAATAGCCTTCGATGTTATCAAATTTAATCCAATTGTACAAGTAGGTATTTTTGGTGACTGGTGGTGAATTTAATCCAATTGTAAGAAAGAGTTATTACTTAATTAATTAAGATGAATAAAATTAGAATTAAGGAACTGTTCTAAACAACATTCAAAGATAGACTGGGAGGAGATAAAGCTACATCAATAAATTAAATAACTCACTGTCAAATAATTTTAAATCGAAACAACATGTCGAACTAAATAACCTTTTATTGTCACGTTTCATTGTTGTAGAGTCATTGGCTTAATGCAAAACTAATGCACTTGGCTGTATTTACACCCATACCTTTGCCAAATGTACTATATTTAGTACAGAAACAAGTTTAGCTTATTCGATTTTATAATGTCAACTATTAATGTCCTCATCTATATCAATGTCGAGATATGCGTGCATTTAATGTTGCAATGTCAAAACTGGTCATATTATCAAATGTTTGCAAGAATTAGAGATCTTGTTTATATGTTAAAGAGGTCATCTATAATTAGGCACATAATTCTTGGAGATTTCATAAAGGTATTAAAAATACTTATGGAATAAGTACTTTTTGGTACTAGCAGCCAGGAAATCTAAGCTTATAAAGTATAGTTAGATCTAAAGCTATGTAAGTGGAACTTAATTTCTGTAGAAATACTAACTAAATAGTACCTCACTTTCATTTCTAGGTAATAACTCACTTTTACAATATCCCTCGTATCGTAGTCCTACTATAGAACATAATAGTAGTACACATCTACACGTTTATAGTTGTTATTTAGTGTGAGCGAGTCGTCCACGTTTCGAACGCGACCTAGAAAGGTGAACAAACGTCCGATATAGTTGAGTTCAACCCAAATTTTTGGCCCGATTCTATGTAAAAACGCGCCGAGGCGGGCTAACGACCGCCTGACGTAACACCGAATAGACAAATAAAACGAGATACGGAATGCAGCCAGTTTTTAAGCTTTCCTTTCGACGTAACGGGAATAAACCCGCTCGGGGTAAAGACTCGAGAAACAACCATGACCCCTCCAAATTGTGTTCCAGATCTCGTCTATTTTAAATTACGTGTTTACTACTACGTTGGCAACAGATAACACGTCCTTCCAATCATTTGTTGATATTCTATCAATTATAACTAGGTTGCGTTACATAAATACATTGTTATCGAAATTGACATATGCCTAAATGGCGTGGCGTAGTGCCAAAAACCCGAAATAAAGGTGACAACTAGCGTTTGCCACGACTAAAATACCCTATGTATTATAAATACTAGACCAAGAATTTATTTAAGCCTATTTAGATCAAGGTGTTGATTTCAACACAAATTAATTACAATGGATTCAATGAGAATAACCCCGGATAAAAATCTTCAGGGCTCTGTAGCCAAATTTAAAGGTTGCCAAGTCACCAAAAGTACCTACTTTTACAAATTCTAAGAAAGAAACAAAGATTTTTCGCATTTTTAAATTAACTATGTTCAAGAAAACAGTATAAAATTAATTTAATAAAACTTCTTGAACACAACACAATCACAGTTCTTATTACTATCGACAAATGAATGATGTTTTGACTTCCATTAAATATTTTACCGTCAAAACATTTTTGATATCAAGGTATTTAGGTAACCTTAATTAAATGAACAGCGAACCTTTATTACATAAATAAATACGACGTAAATATTACTTTTATCATTATAAGATCAGTTTTATTTAACTAAACACGAATTAACAATATGAAATAATAATTTTCTTTGGTCTAATTGAAAATACTTGAATGTGCCGGGATCAAATAACCCATTTCCATAAAATTAAAGGAAGAAACAAAGGATAATATTTACCTTAAATACCAGGTAGAATTTCGAACTGCATTTGTTTAGCATTTTAATATCTTCAAAAGCAGTTATATTCTTATTACTTACCAGCGATTTCGATTGGTTGTTCAATTGTTTATCATTAAAAAACCATAGCGATTCATTAAGTTAACTTCTATGGTATATTAAAATATACTATTATGGTTGTGTAAAAGCACCGAACACGCACACCAACCATGGAGAATTCTATGGGATTATAAATAGGTTTAATGCCAGTCGAGGAGCAAAGATCACATAATACGGGTGCTTTCTCATCTTGGAAATAATTTTAAATGAGTGGCCTTTTGTAGGACAAAAGGGAGATTCAACTTGTGTTTTAACAATTTGCAAACTTTTATAATTATGGGGGATTTTTGAAAAGTTTTTAAAGGAAAATTTATAATTTTTTACCAAAATGTTTCGCTGTGTAAAGAAATGTTGATATAGAAAAGATAGTGAGTAGGCTTGTGTCCTGAAGAACAACTAATTAGTCCGTCAGTTAGATTTTCAAAAATTATTTGACACGTATTTTTTCTGTTGTTACGTAGATCTAAATTGACGAAGATACGACGCTTTTAAAATTCTCAATACGTCACGCCTAGGTATAATTTTTAGCTAGTTGTGACGTCACGAGCTCCCACTCCTGGGTTTTGTTGCGTTCTAACTTTGCCAATATTCATTGATTTACAAAAACAAAAAATACGTGTCCATTATTTTCCAATACTCTAACTGATGGACTAAATAGATTTGCAATTTATTGATGGTGGAAACTAGCCTATTATAGCGTGACAGAGAAGCAGTGATAGCCATAGGTCTCAAGTTCTAACCCATGACACCTCTGATCACTTGCTTCGGTGAAGGAAAACATCATGAGGAAACCAGCATGCCGGAGAGATAATTCTCGATGGCATGTAAAACCAAGTCAGACCCCATGGGCGGCATGAAAACTCTGACACCAGATTAGGCACTAACCATACGATAAAGAAGAATAAGGTGGATGCAGAAATTGTGATCGACTAAGGCAACATGGAAGATGGTGATGAATTCTTTGTTTAGAATTATATCAATACTAGCGGCCCGTCCCGGCTTCGCACGGGTTTGGTATTTTTTTTTTTTTGTTTTAGCTTATATGACACGTTCGTAGATTTACCATAGCAGCGCCATCTATTGATTACTTACTCAACCCAGTCGAAAGGTATCGACATCTGTTAGAATCATTTGGAGTTAACAGATAATTGTGACTGTGAAATAATAACAGACAAATAATTAGCAATAAATTAAAATTGCGACTATAATTTGAGATTTAAACTATCCTATCTCTCAAGTTGGATCGAACTGCACATGGTGTGCGAATTTTATTATAATCGTTTAAGTGGTTTAGGAGTCCATCGAGGACAAACATTGTGACACGAGTTATATATATTAAGATAAAACTGATGTGATTCTTAAATAAGTTGATTAAAGCATAGCTAAACCATCAACGACTAAAGAAATACGTAACTTCGCTTTGCTTTCCCCGAAGATCGCTTTTAAGATTCCAAAGGTCAAACACGAAGCATTAAAGGTACTCTAAGTCTGAACTACTCGTATGTGTGCCTTGGAAAAGTGGAATTCAGCAAAAGGCAAATTATTATTTTTTTCGAAATGGCATCTCGCAGTTCAACCTGAGAGGTTGTCGTCTGCTTAACCGGACTTTCCTGTGGGTGCCTTAAGTGTAAGGCCTCCAGCCAAGGCAAAAGGCTAGGACGTCAGGATGAGGCTCTTATAACTCTTCTCTCTCTCTCTCTCTTCCTACCCTCTCTACATCGCCTTGGATTTAAGCTTCTCTACATGATCGGTGACCTAATTTTGTCAGAAACTTGCGCAGTACCAAAGTAGATGTAGTTATTCTGAGCTCGCGATTTAGTTTTGAAATATGCAAACAAATATATTTATGTGTTTTTGGAAAAACTATTGTATTTTAAAACTCGCTCTTGAAGCTCAGTTTGCACTTTTATGGGTTTTTCAATAGTTATAGTCATTCTGCAATCAACTTAATTATGTATTTCCATAAGTTAATATTTGTTTCAGTGGAAATAACATCAGTATTGGAAACAAGGATTTCAACAAGTTTGAGAAAAATATAGAAGTTCAGAAAAAGTTAAGGTTTGTCATTATCAAACCTATTTTAGTTTTAATTTATAAGAATAAGTTAAGCTGATCTAAGAAAATAAATAGAACTGACCTTTCGAACGTAACTTTCCATATTATGAGCTAGTATCATAAACACTTAAAGTACTTACGGGGTTATAACCGTGATATTCTTTTGATGCTATGAGCTCTCGATATTTCGACGCTGTTGCAAGCATCATGATCGCGGGAATACTGAAGAGGTATGCGGGTGGGACGAAAATTAGTATCATAAACTAGGAAACAGTAACATATCTATGAATTATAGAGGATGTCTGACTTCCTTCACAGACGCCGTTTACAATTATGATACGATACGTGCTTTCTCGCTATCATACGCCCTTCCCTCTCTCTCTCGTTCTCAATTAAAATCATGACGTCACACACTGTTTAGATGCATAAAGAAACAACTCATAGTGATTCCATTCATACCCATTGCCATACGGAAGTCAGCGGAACAGTGTAAGCGGCTTTCTTCTGACGTCACGAAAGCTCAAGAATGAATGCAAGCCATCGTCGACCTTAGTCATGTAGTACCTATCTACTAAAGTATGTGAAGCATGTCCGTTTTGAATCAGAGTATTTTTGTTTCGTTCTTGTGATATGTTTTATATGTAACTAGCTTCTGCCAGCGGCTTCGTCCGCGTGTAGTTGATAATTATCTTACTTCCGGAATAAACGCGGAGCATGCTGTTAATCCAGGTTATAAACTATCTGTGTGCAAAATTTCATCCAAATCCGTTCAGTACTTTTTGCGTGAAACAGTAACAAACATCCATACATACATCCATACTCACAAACTTTTGCATTTATAATATACTAGGTGATGCCTGCGGCTTCGCCCGACGCAAATTATATACTAAAACGTTCCTCTTGAATCACTCTATCTATTAAAAAAAACCGCATCAAAATCCGTTGCGTAGTTTTAAAGATTTAAGCATTCCTTAGGAGGGAAATTCCTTCCTAGGGAACCTTCTAGTTACGGAGATATTGGGGGTCAAAGTTCCAACTTTTTCACAAGTTTTTTTTTTTTAAATACAAGTTTTTAATGTAAGATTTTTACTTTAGACACCTCCACGACCCCCGTATTATTCAATCCACCCATCAACACAATGTTTTGAGTGCATTATATTACATACACATCTATGGGTATCACATCACAGTCCTTTCAATGAGTGTAACTGTGTTAAGTTTGTACTGTAGAACTAGGTTCAGCCCCTTATCACATTCAACTTAGAAAAATTGGAAACTATTCCGGACTAAACTAGCTAGATGGTCCTTTCATAAGCTGTGGTAAGTATATCAATATGTAACTAGCCCGATGTTATGGACAAAAGAAAATTATTTCTTTATTCTCGTGACATTTACTCGAACTGTCAAAATTGAGGATGACACTCCACGCTAACATGTTATTGACAAGGGTCGTAATGGAAACAAAATACGTGGAAAATCCTAGCGCAAAAATGAAAAAAGAAAGAATACTAATGTAAGAATAGTGTTTAAATTCAAGCCAATGAGTCTAGCCCGCGATTCAGTAGACAGTTTAGATCAGTTACAAAGTATTACAGCTTTAAAGGTCGAAAGCAATTCTTTTGTGCTTAAATTAAGTACTGTTTTTAGTACTTCAGTTATTTCAGAGCTGAACAAAATGAAGTATTCAACTTTATCACTTTACCTAGAGAATGTTTTTTGTTCGCGCCTAAAAAGGTATGTACATAAAGTACAAGTTTCACATTATTTAGTTTCAGGATAACTTCCAAAATACGCCCATTAAAAGTTTGGTGACGTTACCAAAACAAAAGGGAGTTATAATGAGTTTCGCACTCGAGGATCGAAACTCTTTGCTCTAGAAAACTTTGCAGATGTTTTATCATACTTCATAAGAACTTGAAAAATCCGGAAACGAGGAAAAATCTTTTTCAGAGTGAAATTAGTTGTGTTTGCTGTTTATTCAAGATTTCATTAATTGCTGTTTCTTTCTACTACGTCTGTTAATTAGGAGTTTTAAGAGGATTGCAAAAGGTGGTTTTGCAAACATCGTTGCAGCTCTTTACCGGTCTTAAGCAAATAGTTCTTTGACGAAAATCTTGCTAATTATGGTATCATTAAGTTTCTTGTTCCTCTGCAGGGTGCAGAAGCAAATATTATGATATGGAATGAAATTTCTGTGCAGCCGAAATGGTCAAAATAAATAAGAACAACTCTAAAATGTTCTTGGGATCGTCAATTTTCAAAATTATGTGGTTAGGGTCTCATTGCTTCTTAATAATAGATTCAAACACGATACTGAAATGTTTTCTTTGGTCCAATATTGGGGTTAGTTCCTAGAACAGTTTAGGGCCGTTTTCCCAGTGATATTTACCGTTAGGTAACATTATACCTAGTTGATTGTGAGGGGGCTAAGAAGTTTCGTGTGTGTGTGACTTTGTTTGTTTCTGTGGCAAAAGGATCTTTATAAGCATTGTATAAGCCGCCTATACATACATCTGGTGAATCTTAAACTCACTTGAACACACATTACGGCACTTTTGAATGTCAAAAATACATAAAAAAAAACGAAGCTACAGTCACAGTCACAAGGCATAATAACTTGAGAAAGTACTGTACTCCTATTCTTATTCTTTATTGCACACAAACAAAAAACAAATATACATATAATTGCAATAATATAGCTTATATACAAAGGCCACGGCCACGGTGTACTGTAGTTGCCCATGCCCTGGCGTTAACTTGAATAAGTGAATACTCAAGTACATTATTGTGGTATATTGAAGGGAATCTATCTAACCTGTATACAGTGCAATGTACTTGAAATTCAAATTATTTACTATTTAACCATTTCCTATGAATTGCTTATAATTCTATACCTATAAAAATCAAGGAGCCAATTATTACCAATCACCGTCACTTCAGACGTATTTTATTTTTGTACTAACAAAGCTTCATAAACGTAATTATAACACCAAGATTTAAAAGGAGAAATAAAACGAAATGAAAAGAAGGAAATCATATGAAACTCGAATATAAAAAAAAAACAAATTGTTGTTTTGTCGTCCGTAATTCTTTGATTGAGCTACTTACTTTTTTTATGGATATTGTTAGAAGTTTTGATCCGTTTTCCTCAGGACTACGACCTGTTAGACTACAGGAGTAAGAATGTTATACGATTTTTCATAATTACTTAAAATACAAGGAAAATATTGTAGGTATTACTTAACGTTATTAAAGAAAAGCTCTTTGTGCGGTTCGGGGGAGGTTTGATTCTTTGACGAGGTAGCGTAGCAACTGGTCAATGTTCTAAGGAAATTTATGACAATAGCAGATGTGATGATATTTAATAGCAGATGGTTTAATTATATAATCGAGAAGTTTCTCAGTAGCAGCCACGGAGTCAGGATTTGTGCTCGATTGATGGCAATAGGCTCGGCCCTGGTACATGAGACTTAAACATAACTGATTAAATATTGGTGTACTATTAGGTACACCT
Source organism: Xestia rhomboidea (assembly GCA_963853795.1). Taxonomy (NCBI): domain Eukaryota; kingdom Metazoa; phylum Arthropoda; class Insecta; order Lepidoptera; family Noctuidae; genus Xestia; species Xestia rhomboidea. The sequence goes on along the minus strand of OY970767.1, from coordinate 7,493,043 downwards.
CTGGCTAACCTTTCAGGAATTACAGGCGTGATGTATGTTTTCGGTACCTTAGGTCAATTCAATGTATTGATGACTTTGTTATTGCTGATTACGATCACCTTATGTAAGCCGTCAGGTCTCAAAACTAATTTTCAGTTGCCAGTAATAAAGCATTTTCAATGATACTGTCAATCTGATCATCCCATAAATGTTTTAGACGTACCAAATGTGAGCAGCATTTTAACGGTCCTTATTCACTTATGCACCAAAAGGCGAAATGATAATGCTGCTTGTGGGAAGGAAGCAGACGTCTTGACGGCTGTGAAATGAAATATTATTTCTGTCTGTTACATCATGTTACATTTTAGCGCTTCGTTGGATGTGATATAATGGAAGTCTGCTTGTTTTAATTGGAGCTAAGTGTTTACGGAAAATGGATGAAATTAAACTGTTGGATGGATAGTGGATTCTTAAAGGAGTAACACTGTGGAGTGAAAAGTATATGGATCAATTTTCGCCTACCTTATAAAAAAAACATAACCCTTCCTTGGCAGTCGGTTAAAAATGAATTGTATAGTAGTTCATTTGATGATACTTTAGCATCGATGACGAATCGGTACTACAAAAACAAAAATTGTTGAAACAGTTGTGAATCGTGATCTTTTGTTTTTTGATGAGGACTAGGAACTGTGACGAGTTGGGCATAACTCAAAATACAAGTTTTCAACTTCAAATTCTCAATTTATAAACCATTTGTCAGTTACGTGAGCTAGAAGATGATGGTTGCCTAGGTTACAGACAGTGGACTACCAATTTTTATGATGGTAAAGACAAAGCAAGCTAACATCATCTGATGGTCTCTTGGGCTCTCTTTGCTAAAAGCGAAAGACAAATATGATGAGCAAGTATTGACGAACAAAGGATATACAGGGTGATTGGTTAAACGTGGGCAATACTTTAAGGGAGCGAAGTAGTAGATTGAAGAACTCACAGTAGTAGACAGAAGACTGAGAAGAGTATTCATAAATATGAGCAACTTTTACTATGGGACTTTCCAAAATGATAAAAAAAACTGCCCTACACTTTTTAGAGTTACACGACCAATAATGTATGGAGCAGATGTTTTTTTTTTGCGATTTTATGGTCGGTCCCATAGATAGTAAAAAGTGATCACTTTCACGCCATTAAAGTATTGCCAACGTTTAAAAAATCAAACTGTATTTTTTTGACACACATTTGCATTTTTTTGACAAAATGGGCCTGCTCTTGACCCCGATCACGCCTGATAGAAAGGGATGGATGAGGTCTATGATGGAACGAGTGTGCCCAGAAGATGCATGTTCACTCCGTATACTCTTTATTGTATAAGCTACTAGTAACAGGTTCATTTTCAGACTGGCAGAACATATATAAACTGACCTGCAAAAATAAGTACACTTTTAAAATTTCAATTTTTCTAAACTATAGAAGTTAGAGATTTTAAATAAAAAAACGATATAAAGCAATTTTTATCAGCTTTCTTTGAAACTATAATAAAATTAAACTATTTTTCGAGTCCTTTTTGTTTCGAAAGTATATCTTGTGTACTTAAAAAGTTATTGCAATTTTAAAAGTGTGATACTTATTTTTGCAGGTCAGTGTATATACTATTCGTTTATTCATTTTACAACATATCTTGAAAATTTTAAATATTCCTAATATAAAAACAATATAAAGAAAAACATTTAAAAATATAAAAATAGTAGCCCACCAGGCGCTGGGAACAGGGTCCGAACTCCCGGTGGTCAGGGCTTTTGAGAGAGGAACCTCCTAACAATACGTGCCGTGTCCAGAAGTACTGCTTTCTGAATCAAACCCTTGATCCAGCTGCCAAGCGAGAGCCTCCTAAGATGTTGGTCGAGGGAATTACTTACTACTATTATTATTTTCGAAAGTGTTTTTTCTTCTCAGCTCTTAATTTGGATTCAGCCCTTGGATTTTAACTACATTTACTGGCCGAAGCCAATGCAAATGCAGCGTGTGGTGTGTTGGTTTTATTATATTTATGTGTTGTGATGAGGTCCTATCTCGTTTTCTTCTATCTACATGAACTTCCGAACGATTGTACATGTATTTAAAATAGCAGCTTTTTGCAGTGTAATGTAGAGAGTTTCTTTAAGGTCTAGTAATTTTAAGCTATGGCTGAGATGATTTGGGATTACCCCTGTTGTGTAAAAGACTATTGGAACTACACATACTTTTTCTTGTCGCCAAATTATAGTAACTTCTTCTTTGAGTTCTGCGTATTTACTTATTTTTTCAGTGATTGTTTTTATTGTGCGTGTGGGGACTGCGATGTCTATCAGGTATGTAACTTTATTTATTTTGTCCTGTAGGATTTATTATTATTTTATTATTGGTATAATATTGTGAAAGTAAAATTATAATCTACAAAAGAGTATCTGGACTGAAATTATTGACATGCTGTCGTATCTCATGTGTTTCCGTACGGATATAAATTTCGACTCAACAATGCCGACTGCTGTCGCCCTGAAAACCCGGATTCGGAAATCGGAGCAAAAGTTCCGAACTTTTACTTCAACTTTATCCATATGTTCTCGTATATACTCTACGGAGTATACACATTGGGGGGCGAATAATACAAACTTTTTGTACACATACTCGGACATACATATGATTAAGCTTGTTTTTCTCTGAAGGGTTAGGCAGAGGGGTATACTTTCATTCACATTTCGCTTAATATGTTAAGTCCCTCAGATAGTAAATTGTATTTTGTAAATCAATTTTAATTTCGGTCCAATACCTACAATAGGGGCCTAGGAAGAAACTGACTCAAAGAAAGACTGGACTCAAATTTAAACTACGGGCTGGTAGTGAGGAATTCGCAATGGAAATACCCAAAAATATTTTGCCCGTCCCGGGAATTAAACCCGGTACCTCATAGCCAGCAGTAACGAATAAAACTTTCCTATTTTACGCTGTAGTAATCCTGTTTACCAATTCTTTACACGTTCTTAAGAATTAATGGTTCCCAGAATTGGTCTTTGATACGCTAAAAGCAAAACAATTTCGTTACAATATTTTGGTCGGTGTTGTCGTAAAAGTTATTCGGAGAACTAATTCTGAATCGACTAATAAACCAAGCTATATTGAAAGTGCAAGCAGTAAGGAATTCATTCCTTCAACTTGCGAGTGGGCCACTGTGCGTGTATTAACTTAATAGCATAAAGCGGCATATATGGCGAGCTCTGTCCTTGCAATTGCGACTGTATCAAGTGGGATCCAAAGTGCATTTTTGTTATTTTCTTGGGTGCGGTAAAGCCGTTAATGTTGTGTGTTAAAGTAACTATTTATAGAAGGACGAGTAGCAAAACCTGTGCGGCAGGATAGTGGGCATAATGAGAGAAGCAAACTTGGATTATTGCAACAAGTATCCAGTGTGAGTGATGCCTCAACTCGCCGTTGGTTTCGCTTGCTCGATGAAAGTAAAGGACTATTTCTAACTGGTAAAGAGTCTTTGAGCGAACAAAGGAATCCTTTTGTGATAGTGAATCCCATTGGCTGTAGCGTGGACGAAATTGGCTAGTTTACAACTTTACACGTTCGGTGGGGTATCGGGTTGTTTATATCCGATGCTCACCTTTCCTCCGATGCGGGGAAAAATTACTGTGCCAACCGCTGGTGCGGGACAGATATATTTGGTCTCCCTATGAATATGATTGAGACGGTTAGTGTTTTGGAATTGCCTCGTTAAATAGATAATATTGGCACAAAAAATAGCATCGGGTTCTTACGACCCGATGCCGAATGAAGCATTTTTTTTACGTCTAGTGCGTTTATCGGTTTTAAACGACCCGATGCCCGATGACCCGATAGCCGCACTAGACTACATGCTAGTTGAGCTAGTGAGGTCCATGTGACTAGATTAGTTTTTATGCGAATCAGAAGAGAAAGTGAATGTAACATGAAGCGACTCAGGTCAATGTTGTTTGGGTCATATGAGGGTGAAAATCCAACGAAAAATAAAGTAAGCGAAGGTTCTCCAAGACAAATAATATTGGGGAAGCGGGATATATCTGAAAATGGGTTCACTAAAGTTTACAACCAACGTTTCGTATAGTATTTATTTCGAAACAACTTATTCCGCAAATGTTTTATTTTGAAAACACTAGTTTTATAAACATTTATTTGACAAACACTTCTTTTATAAAATGCATCTGATGATATTTAATCATTTAAACAGTTTTCATTTCTTATTTAGATACATTTGGCTAAATCACGTTTCTACAAAATATTTTTTACTAACCAGTGCGGATAACGGGTCGTAAAGATCCGACAGGTTATCCCTTTATTTACAAAAAAAAAACATTCAGTGCCTGCGATTTCAGCTTTTTATTGAGTGTTTATTTGACAACATAATGCTATCATTAAGCCTATGAAGATAATTCCTCCTAACAGATGGAAGCTAAACGGGTCTTTTCGACCCAGCAACGCATCGGGAACTAATCGTGCTTCGGATATAATAGACCCCATGCTGCACCAACTGAAAGTCATCAAAGATGACTCACGCAGTAAACGTGTTACACTCATACGTAGTAGTCTACTTGTGGGTGTCTTTTTTAGACACATCTCTGCCTGACCTTTCGCGGAATGCAAGGCGTTTTGTTATGTTGTGTTCTCTTGGACTATTAGTAAGGAATACTGCTTAAACAATGAGTACACTATTACATACAGGGTGTAAACCACCTCATCACGAAGCCGTCAACCAAGCATTCTGTACATCAAATTAGGTAACTTTACGCAAAAATTATTGCTGGGAAACGACTTTTTTTTTAGGGTAAAAAATCATGTTTTGTGGTAGAACTCAATGTAACGCACTCAAAACAATGTGCTGATGGATGGATTGAATAGTACGGGGGTCGTGGAGGTGTTTAAAGTAAAAATCTTACATTAAAAACTTGTATTTATAAAAAAAAAACTAGTCAAAAAGTTGGAACTTTGACCCCCAATATCTCCATATCTGGAAGGTTCCCAGGTATGGTGTACGAGGAGAACAAGTGCCTTTCGGCTTCGTTAAGAGGTGTATTACACCCTTTATACGTGACAAGCAAGCACGTGCCCTGTACGCTAACAACACATATATGTGACGAAAAATGCGCAGTGTACTTTATCACGAAAAATAATTAAGTTTCCAATCCCTAAAAAATCCCTAATCCCTATAAATTTTTTTGGATGTATTTGCGGTGAAATTGTGGCTTGGCGTGAAATGCACGCGTGCTTTTATGCTCTGGCGTTCAAAAGGTTAAAGAAATTAGCCCCAAGATAGATTCCTTGTTTAGTTTGTTTCACTAGCAGTAGCAACAACACTATTTGTTAACTACATAGTATGTCTTACCTAGATAATAAACAATTTTATATTTCTAATTATCTGCTATTTTGCCAGTCTGCAGCTGAATAATTCTACCATTTTAATGGCAGTAATGGGGTAGAAGAGCTCTTCCATGAAACGACCGTCCCTAATAGCATAGCGCTAGCCTATAAATAAAATCATGATATGTCATACCTATATAATATAATCAATTCTAGGAAACGTTGGTGAGTTGGTTCATATTTTAATAGTAACCAAATACTACAATAGAGCTCCAATAAGTTATGTTCGTTCATGAATCGTGTTGGTCAAAGACTACTTGGCCACCCAGTGTATAATTCTTATTGTTTTTGTTTTATGATCATGAATATCTAAATTCAATATCATGTTGGAGCAGGTTTCGCATCAATGGGACTGTTTGTAATATCCATTTTTGAATGATCAGTTTAAAAAGAAAGTTCAAACTAACTTGATGATTCTTTGAAACAGATCTGCCTGAAGGCGATCTTGAAAATTGAGCTTTCGTCCGAAATGCGTTAACCCATGACCTGTCCACGAAGTAGACACAATAGTTAAACAATGGCTTCTCGACCAAATTGGTCATTTGACAGATCATGATTTATTGAAGAAATTTCATAGCAAGATGATAGATTCCTTCGAATCGTCTTGTACTAGGTACCCAGGCTTTTTGAAACTACATACTTGGTACCCAGGCTTTTTGACAACCCGAATAGCGCAACGGTAGTGAGGTTGCCTTACGTTCTTAGGGTCCCGGGTTCGAATCCCGGTAAGAGCAAATGTTTGTGTGATGAGCATGGACATTTGTTTTCGAGTCATGGATGTTTATATGTATAATAAGTATGTATTTACAAACAAAAAGTAACTATGTAGTATGTCAACTATCTGGTGTCCACGACACAAGCGTTGCTTAGTGTGGCACTAGATGGCGCTGTGTGTTAATGTCCAGCGATATTTATTTATTTATTTATTGATTTATTTGTTTATTTATTTAAACTAGGTTGGGGGTCTCGTAAGTCTAAGGGTCACAAGCGTGACTGCAGAGCATGAGGTCTTGGGTTCGATTCCCAGTTCAGACAAAATGTTCAGTGCTCAGTAGCAGCGGAGTCTGGATTTGCGCCCGGCTGACGGCAATAGGCTCACCCCCTATAGCTCTTAAGTCAACTGATCCCACACAGGCGGGACTCGCGGGTCCACTCGACCTGAAACATAACTGGCGAAATGTGGTTGTACTATTATGTACATCTTTGTCTAACCCTTCGGGGACTACAGGCGTGATGTTTTGTTATGTTGTGACTACATATTATATTGCTATATATTTAGTTAAAGGGGAGCACCCTTTTACTAAATACATAGCAATATAATTTGGTAAATAATTCATCTTCTAGTAAAATAAACTAAAATTAACTATCTAACTTAAGGTGAATGCGCCAGGGTGGCCCGCGAAATTCAAATTCAAATTTATGAATTTACTTTTTCAAGGTCAAAGTCATTCCTGCACCTTTATGCGCTTGGAGGGTTGTATTGATGATTTTGATGATTATAATTCTGTAACTACATACGTCTTACAGCCGCGATTCATAGTTTAATCAACATACAACCTGACACTGACCTGCAAATTGCAAAAAACGTAAGAAAATTTGAATTTCACGGGCTACCCTGGAGCATCCAACTTAAACTAAAAACTTAAAAAATGGCGTCAAAGAACTCGTCAACGCTATTCACTGGTAATGTCCCCAAGAGACTGGCGGCGTTACCACGCTGTATGGCCAAGGTAAAAGTCAGCCCTAGGGTTACGGGAAGTGTCAACTAAGCGTTTTGAAATTTACTTATAAATAATATTATAATTTAAGGAACTTATAATATTATTTATAAGTAAATTTCATTTGAAATATGGTAAATATTTCTGTTTTGCTTCATTCAGCAATGGAATAAACAAAATAACGTGAAGATAAACTAAAATTTCACTAGTTACATGTGAGTAATCAATGACAAAAGTAGGTAACACACATCCAGAATGTTTTAACATCTAACATTGATGTAGTTATCGGTCTCGTGCTATTGTTGTGAACGTATCTAGTGCAAGCATTCACTCTGATAACAACTGGAAAGGCGTTCTAAGAAATCAGCTTTCATTTTAGTCCTTAGGTATATATTTGTATTGAATACAACACAACAGCATATCAAGCCACTATAATCTGTCATATTTCTTTAATATGAAATTAAATGAAATGATGATGATGATGAAATTATGTTTATTTTTGCAAGTAGGTTTTACAAACACTTTTACACGTCATTTTTTAAAAACTAGAGGGGTGGCCCCATCTAGTTTTAAAAAATGATGAATGAATGTGTTTCGTACCAGACTACTCTGAGAAGAAACAGCCGAAACAAACTCAGAGGTCATAGTCTCTTTTGAAGTCCAGACATAATCTTGCTCAATTCACATGAGGACTATGTAGATTAGTGTCTCAGATGGTCTTTTGAAGAAAGAACCACACAGATTTGAGTGAACCTGTCCAGTCAGTGCAAGCATTTGTCAGTTACCGTGTAGCTCAACTTATAACTCAAGGACCTCAACGAAACGACGAACAATACCAAAGAAAAGACATTTAGAAAGGACAAAGAGATTTTCAACTTTATCGCTAAAGCATTAGGTTCAAGGTTATTTGGGAAAATTTCACAGTTTCGGGGAGCTTGATGTGCTGGTATCAGTACTTTATTGATAAAATAGATAGATTTTGAAGGAGAATGCCTTATTTGCTTATAATTGAATTGCCAATACCCTTTCTCGTTAATCTTTGTTCCCATATCTAAGTCGGCGTTAGTAAACGTTTGTGGAACAATCTACTGAAATAAACCCTTATAAATATGCTGGTAGTCACCGTATCATCAGTACATAGTATAAAACAAAGTCGCTTTCTCTGTCCCTATATCCCTATGTATGCTTAAATCTTTAAAACTACGCAACGAATTTTGATGCAGGTTTTTTTAATAGATAGAGTAATTTAAGAGGAAGGTTTTAGTATATAATTTGCGGGCGGGTGAAGCCGCGGGCATCAGCTAGTATTCAATAAATGAGACACGGAATAATATTTGTGACCAGTGTTCTGGCAAATCTTTTACGTACATACGTAGCGGTTCATGCAAACGTCCCCATAATCACTGATCGAATTATCGTTTGCAGATATCATTAACTAAACGCAACCAAATAAAGGGAAGTAAACTCGGTTAAAAAAGAATTTTACGAAAATGTATACAAATGGTTCAGAAAACGTACTTGGATCAGATTGTTACCGAAAATTGTATTGAAACTGACAACATAGAAACACGCAACAATATAAAATAAAATCGTTTTGAAATGCGAAGTAACAATTATAGAGTTCATGATCCACCGTTGACCATGGTCCTCCGAATGACCGCTGTAACAAACGGTCATTCCCTTAAACGTTACCTATAATCATACTGTTAGACTGATTGGTGCCGTCGACTAACTACAACATGGCGACCTGTCAAAATCGGTTATCAGTCATCTAGCTATACAGGCTGTTCACGAAGCCGTTAACCAAGCATTCTGTACATCAAACTAAGTAACTCTATGCAAAAATGATTGCTGGGAAACGACTTTTGGGATGAAAAATCCCGTTTTACGGTAGAACTTAATGTAATGCACTTAAAACATTATGCTCATGGATCTTTTGAATAGTACGAGGGTTGTGGATGTATTATAACATTAAAAACTTGTAATGAAAATTAAACTTGTGAAGTTGGAACTTTGACTCCAATATCTCCGTAACTAGAAGTTTCCCAGGTAAGGTCTAGTTAGCTCTAGTAGAACAAAAAAATATTGAAATGACGGGGAGAACAAGTGCCTTTGGGCTTCGTTAAGGGTTTACCTTTACATCAGTTATGGCGGCTAGTCCTCCGTGACGCAACATTTTGACGGATTTTGTATTCCTAAACTATATCTAAACTGCTCTAACTTGCACAAAGTGTAGGGAAAAGAACAAGGATGGCTTAAATTCACATGTTAAGTCTCTAAAGCACGCCAACGACGGTTACTAAATAGACAGAAGAACGGCGCATGACTATCATCTTGACAGCGTAATTCCTCAGTCGCTTGTTAAAATCATAAAGTCACAAGATTATTAATAAAATCACCACTAATTTATCTCGAAACTAACCTACTTCTATAATAGCTGGTATACAAGTGCTAATAATTACTGACCTGACAATACGCCTAGTTACGTTTCATGGAATCCGTCTTGTATTTACATAAATGGAATCGTCTCAAGGTGAGCACCGCTGTCAGTGACCGCTGTAGGGCCAATCTCCTCAGATTTTGTTTCAATCACTTCCTATTATAATGTTGAAAAAAACTTGAATGAATGGGTTTTCGACTCGGAATGGATCGTTAAAAATTCGGTAGAGCTACCGAATTTTTGCAAAAAAAAACTATATATTATGTATAGCTCTATAGTTTTTTTTTGCGGATTGGTCCTTCGTTCTCCCATCTGCATTTTTGTCGCTTCTTGGATGAACTATTTTAGTGAATTTATTCATAAATTTCTATTATTGAATATTTTCTTTCACAATAAGCTACAAATTGCGGTTTTAGTTGTAGGGGTCATTAAAACGCAACTTTTTGCTGCCAAATTAAAAAAAAAAACAGGCAGCATGACGACATTATAAAAGATAGATTCAGTCATTCGTCAGATAGATTATCGAAAAATATTGGATACGTGATTTTTGTTTTATCAAATTAATAAAAAAAATACGAAGCTAAAACGCATCAAAGATCATGAGTGGGGGCTTGTGACGTCACTTTTCGGTAACAAATGTACACAAATGTGACGTCACACAAGTTTTCGACGCACTGTATCTTCATTTTTTGTTAACGTGAAACGATAAAAAATACGTGTCCAATATGTTTTGGAAATCTGTCTGACGGACTAATTAGATTTTTTATTGTCGTCTAGCTAACGGCTAGATTGATGTGGAGGATAGGGTATTCTTCACATCAATCTAGTGGGGTTAATTTATTTTATTTAAATAAAATGTGGATGTGAAGGTTACAACACTGTGTTGGCGTAATTATTCATTTATTCAGTGAGAAACTGCGAACACACCGCGCTCTGTGAGCGCAGCAGGTTTGTAAGATCAGGTTTCTGATTTTAAGTACTAGTAAAAATTAATAATATGTATTGTTAATTTTTCCCAAAATGATACAATTATTGAAAAGAAAATAAAATAAACGTGGAGGTATACCTATTTAAAAAAAAAATGTTTATTTACAAAACGGATCTCTTAATTTCCTAAGTTTTATATTTTAATAGCTTGGGCTTTTTCCCCTAAGAAAGATTTTTTCCCCAAACAACGGGAAAAAATATCAATCTACCAGCGACGAATCGCGGAGGTCGACTGCGCTCGCGCACTCCAATAGCCCACCGCACCATAAAAATTAGTTCTACTTCACGGTTTACGCTACGTTATCGTACACACGATTCTTTGTGTTCATGAATAAACATGATCTATTTTAATATCCTTTAATGGTTTCGTAGATTAACATGTGATTTGGTACGCTGTTTTTAAACTAGATGTTTTATGAGGTCATGTGGTTTGAGGTCATGTTTTTGGTCTTCATGTGCCGAGGGTTTTTATGGGTGGTTTTTCATTGTGACTCATGTACCTACAGTACAATGGCAGTCACTGTATGGTCTGTATGATATTTACCAAAACGTTGAAGCGGTGCTAAGAATGTCTAAAGCAATTAGTACGAATAAAAACACATGATTCGGAGGCCGGGTAAAGTGCTGTTGAGTTTTTTCATCGGCACTTTCTCAGTGGCAGAGCCACGATGTCTGGATTCGTGCCCGATTGATGGCAATAGGGTCAGCTCCAATAGGCGAGATGACAAAAAGAAACATAATTAGACCGTCACTTAGATTATCAAAAAATATTTGACCCGTGTTTTTTCTTTTGTTACGTAAACCAAAATTGACGAAGATACGACGCTTTTAAAATTATCAATACGTCACACCATGGTATAATATTTAGCTAGTTCTGACGTCACGAGCCCCCACTCCTGATGTTTGATGCGTTTTATCTTTGTCAATATTCATTGATTTACAAAAACAAAAAATATGTGTCCATTAATTTCCAATACTCTAACTGACGGACTAAATAGATTTGCAATTTTTTGATACTGTCGTCATGCCTATTACACGGGACATAACTGGCGAAATGTGGGTTTACTATTAGGTATACTTCTGTCTAACCTTACGGGGATTACAGTACAGGAGTGATGTCATGTTATGTTATGATTCTGTTTAATAAAGTAATCACCCTGGGAGATACACCACTTTAAGAATGCTTGCTTAGAATGCTTACTGACCGCAACTTGCCTTTAAAACTCCTATAACAGCAATATACCTGAGTAACCTCATTCAAATTGACAAGGCATAAAAAATGGCGCCCGATAACGACTGATACACCGATGGAGCACCGATCTTATCTTTACGTTTCCAGATCTGCATGGACATCACGCGTGATTGAAACCAAACCTTTATTTCGCTAAACGATCACGTATCGAAAATCCTCCACTTTTATGTTATTGTAGAACTTGTTATTCGTCTTTAAAACAACATTAATATTAATTTTCTCAGTTCCTTCGCATTTGAGTATAAAATGAATATGAATAAATGAAAATTAATGGTAAATAAGTCATTTGTTCATTGTTGTCATATTGCACTTGGTGTCAGATATCAACGTACTGTAGGGCAACGGTGTAACAATAGCACGGAGGTTATAATAGCCGTTATTGATTTGGTCTTTCAATAACCACGGGGTAAACGACACGAGAGTCCAAAAACTTTCTATATTCAGAATACAAAACACAGTTTGAAAACATTATCGATGACATGATTGATGGTATTGTTGATATAAGGTTGCCGGGGCGACGGCTCACGTTGCTGCGCAGTGGCTCGACGGGTCGACTTGGACGCCCGACAATTGCAACATCCGACGCGCTGTCTGCCGCACCAATTGCGTCTACCCACCAAATTGCTGCACCCAGAAAACAGCCGCCGAGAAAACTGCAACTATGACCTCATCCTATTGTCAACTGCATGTAGGAGTGACCGCTGAGTGAGTCTAACGTTACTAGCAATTAAGGACTCGTTGATGAATTATTGTAGTTTGTAGTACGACAATGCGTGACCGAATGCTATCAATTTCGCTGGCAATTAAGAAAAACATTCGGAGCGCCAGCAAGGCCGGCCGTTGACCCCGCGGACCCCACTATTAGCTGCCTGAATTATAAACGAATCTGGTAAACGTAAACATAAAATCCACCAATAATCGTGGTTACGTGTTCGTATCGTGCGACATTGAGGCGTTACCTCATATTCGTATGTGGACGACCTCTTTATCGGTCATCTTGGACGTTACATGCATTTATTATTTGAATTCAAAGTGTCTGTGACTAACAGCCTATAACGTACGTGCTTTGCGAAGTAAGTGACAGACTAACTTTGAGACTTAGTTGCCTAAATGTTTAGCATGAAGCCCGGAGTGAAAATACTCGTAATTGTAACTATAACGAGTTCACTCTACTGCCATTAAAAAGTAATATAACTTTATTTTCTAACTTTTATTTTGGTGAAAAAACACAAGTTTATTACAAAAGCTTGCGTAATAAATTGTCCTAATAAATGTAACTGAAGTATAGTTTTCCCTCTTTTGAAATGTAATCTCAATAGACAATGTATATTAAAGTCAGAGAGAAAATCAAGAATATTCCAGTAAAATGTTCAGCAACAAAATGTGCTCGTAAGTAAAAGTCATCTGAAATTACGGAAAGGTTTAGGTTTAGCGATCTTTACAACTTTCTGTGTGTGTCGTTCGTGCTTTTATATGCCGTGAAACAAATTTAACGTCTTACGAGAAACTTTCTGGAACATTAGGTTTTAACTGTATTTAACTAAGCCTATTTATAGCATCTAATAAACTAGACTGGTGGGCTGGAGGTAACGGACCCAGTTCTTTAGATGACATTATTTTTTTTGTTGAATATACCCGGAAAAGTCACTCTGTTTAGAGAATCTTAAGTAGCAAGGTAACTTTTTCGTTAAATAAGTATGTATTTTTTAAGGAAAAAAAGATGGTGACGACCTACGTCGGAGTCGTTATAAGGAAAAAGCCAAGCCTTGCGACTATCAATCCCATACATTTTTAAATTTTCTGTCATAGGTATTCATCATTTAAAGTATGTCACTTTATCCTGCCCCTCTGGACTACACTGTTTGTGAACAAGCGTGATGAACGAGGCTTGATATCTGAAAAGGCATTACCATACATAATGTCAATTTTAGACAATAACATGCTGATTATTATAATTAAAATCACAACCGCAGATCTCCTACAAAGTAATTAATAAATCAGTTCCACAGTTTTAAAATCCTTCACAGCCATTACAGGAGCATTTTATTCTTAAAGAGCTAAGGCAAACCACCAAAATCTAAATTAATTAAAATGTAACCTTTTGATCTTGAAATAATTGCGGTTTACAGGATACAATGCAGGATCAAACACGATTACTTGTCTAATTGAATTCAAATCGATTCGATTCCAAGAGGTTACTTGTTTGTATAAGTACCGTCAAACAATTATACACGTATTTATTTTATACTTTTAGCACATAAATGTACAGAGATTTAACGCCATAAAGCATTTTCTACCAGTCAACTTTTATTGTGATGTATAAACAATTTCATTTTCCCATTATATAAACTGTTGTACCTACTTTCCTGTCAAACATATTTTGACGAATTTTCAAAAAATCCACTCGAATTGAAGCACGTATTAAATTGAGGGTTTTGAATAGACCACATATATCCACATTACTCGGATTATCGCTAATCTATAGTTTAAATTGGTCAATAGATCATGATCTGTCAAATGACCAATTTGGTCGAGACGCCATTGTTTAACTATTGTGTCTACTTCGTGGACATATCATTTGTTAACACTTCTTTAAAAACCAAATATAATTAAAAAATAATAATCAAATAGCTCGACGATACAATTCACAAGTTACTTAGTTTTCATTTCTATCGGCAGTCCCCAAAGACTGCCCCGCATTTTTTTTTTTGTATTTTTTTTTCGCCTTAAATCACACTTAAATCTTTGTTTGACTGTACACAGAGTGAGGTATTTGTTTCAGGGAAGGGATACGTTTTCGATCTGAAATAAAACACTTTATTTGTCTTTTGTCCCTCCTCAGTTGTATGTGTATTCTACTTTGTTTAGGGGCTTTTCATCTTATTATAGGTAGTTGAAGGTATCAATTTGTCTAGGTACTTTGAGAAAATTAAATTATAGTCCTTGTAGTGTAGTTACTTACTAAAACATTAAGTTTTCTGGAGATATTATAGTGATTTGAATATATTGAATACTAAAACAATTAAGTACAACTTAGGTCGTAAGGTAGACTGCTGAACCTGAGGCCCTACTCCTTAGCGCTTCGTCCATATTTTCGGATCTGTCCGTCTCTCTCACTCACACTCATCTGCAGACGTGCGCGAGAGAGACGGATAGATCTAAATATACGGACGAAGCGTTAGAGAGTAGGGCTCTTTGGGGTGGGTTTTACATTAAGAAGTTCTCGGAAGAGGCTCAAAGACATTTGTGGCATGAGACAACACTGAATCTTTGACAACATTGAAGACTTAACTGACTAACCCCCGAATACTGAAACGTCTCTCAAAATTTAAGGGCTGCTTAAGATTTGAGCAGCTCCTAAACTTTAAATTTCGTATGGCCAAACGTCACTTTTGAGTTTCTGTTAAAAATAAGTGCTACTTAAATTTTGAGTGACGTTTCAGTATTTGGGGGTAAAGCTCATGGATAGGAAGCGCGTTACACACACCGACAGTTAGAACACGAGACATTATGTCACAAGATTCAGACCAGACTGTCCAAAATAGCTATGTTCCAAGTCATTTATCTTCTATTGTTACTCGTAGGTAAGTGCTAACAATAGGTCTATCTCGTCAGTGACATGTTCGTGTCCAGTCAGATTGTTTCTGACATAGACCTTTTTCGATGTAGGTATAGCCAGGGAACTATAATTTTTTTACCACAATTATGCCAATTTGCTGTGTTTATAACCATTCCATACTTGAACCGTCAAGGAAACGATGGATGGATCTGATCTCTGAGCTCTCTGATCGGATGATGAATTAGTGCCGCTAAATTTTACCTAATAGGAAGAACCAGAAAGTACTGTATAGATCGGAATGCAGGACTGTGAAGCAGATGGATGAAAAAATATTGCATGTAGAGAATGTCGTGGTGGATGTGTAGTGTGACAAGAATGGATAAAGTAAGAAATGATTATATTAGAGAAAACATTATAAAACATATGGAAACGGGTTCGGGTCGGTTTTTTTTTCATATGTTTTATAATGTGTTCTGCAGGGCAATTACGTATCTTTCTGAAATCCAGTGACTATCAAGCTTCGGTTGTACACCCAACTTCGATGACAACCGTGAATGTCATAATATTGGTATTACATTTCACACTGAGTGGATATCACTTTACGGTGAATAACAGGGTCATACATAATACGAAACTAACTTTTTGACCGTTAATTGATGGACACTGAGCCCAGTTACTATAATTTCGAGCTGTCAACAGAGATACGGTATAGCCCTACTGATCGTGAAAGTTTAAAAAAGACTATATTAGAGGAAGTTTGAAAGTTGCGCCAGTTACAGAAAAGTTGAAAGGGAATCGACTGTCTTGGTATGGACATGTGATGAGGAGGGACGAATCGCATGAGACTAAAAGAGTGATGAATATAAATGTTGATGGATGGGGCGGGAGAAGAAGACCAAGGACACGTGACGTGACGTTTTGTGAGGAATGATATGAAAGAAAAAGGAGTAAATGATGGCGTGATGGCTGACAGGGATGATTGGAAAAACAAAAACGTATTGCGCCGACCCCACGCAACTTGGGACAAGGTCAGGAAGATGATGATGACAACCGTCAAAGAATGTCAATATTGTTCATCGTCATCATAATCATTTCAGCCGAAACACGTCCACTGCTGGACATAGGCCTCCCCCAAGTGTCGCCACATTGACTGGTCCCGTGCGACTCGCATCCAGGAGATCCCTGCAACCTTCACCAGGTCATCGGTCCACCTAGTGGGAGAACTTTTCGGCCCCATCGGCCATTCGTTCTGCGAGCAATGTGCAATATTGTTCTTGAATATAAACTCAATTTGTCAATTGGTTTGCAAGACCGTTAATTTTCGTTTATTTTACTATCTTTATTCGGGAGTTTGATGTTGAAGAATACAATGAAATTAATCTGTTTGATATTAAATGATCAATTTTAGGGTTTTTAATCAATAACATTATTGAATGAAAAAGCTTGCTTTATAATTTATTAATAGAGAATTGTGGGAAGAATAATGTGCGTGACAAAGGAATATAATTGTAAGGTGGGGAACCTTTTCATTATAGCTATCATTAGAATTTTATGTTTGAAAAACTAATCGTATAAAGTTGCTAGTAATTTTCGTAATGAGTAGTTTACTCTAAGTGCTTTGCCATATTTGTTTGGGTTTGTGTTTAATTAATGGTCCACTTTAAGTACTAAGTGCTGAAACCGAAACCCTAACATAGAACATAGTTCTACATTTACGATATTACGTTTAGAAGTGCTAAAAACACCCCAACACAAAAAACCTCTAGAAAGGAAAAAAATCATTGGCAAGAGACAGGATTTCAAAGGGGTTTGATGTTTTTGGCCGGATTAATTTCCGCCATTTTGATTTGATCAGACACGCATAAAACGTGTATCAATCGATAGCTGGCATCAATACAAACAAGTTTTGTCTGAGACAAAATTTTAATGTTATGAAGATGCCATCTATGAATGGACTTTAATTTTGATGGCCCATATCTCGGAAACGTGACACTTTAAAACATTTTATCTCATACAAAACTTGTTTGTATTGATACCAGCTATCGATTAATATAGGTCTGCGTGGCCGCGCTTCATACAAAAATCTTCCAAGGCCTTTCGAGTCAATCAGACCTGTCGAAGTTGTTTATATCTCTTTATCAACTAGAAAAGAGGTGATGATGATCATACGACTGATCAGATTTTCTTTTAACATAGCTAAGAACACTCTTGATTGAGACCTTTAAAACTTCATTAAGTTCATCTGTTCAAGAGCTATGACGCTACCATACAGACACACATATACACACTTCAAACTTATACAACCCCCCCCCCCTTCTTTTTTGAACGGGGTTTAAAAGACTGCGGTTCGGAACATGCTATTAATGTTACGGAGGAAACCCTTTTCATAAATATTCTTGTTAAAAATAGATGTTTTTCTTGACCTAAATTTGCTAGCAACAAGTTCTTTTTAATTTTTATTTCAACTTTAACTTTAAAAGGTTTTATTTTTTTCTTGGAAACTGACTTCACAGGTCTATTTCAGTATTTTGATGAAACATTTTTAAAATGGAAGTTTTTCATGGTGTTAAGTAGGTTTCATTACATCACATGCTTAGTTATTACTAATGCTATACTAATAATAAGGTAGAAAGAAAAAGTATTATTTGGACTCACACAGTGCTAAAATAAGATAATAACGTATGTAAAAAAAAAACAAAATAAATAAAACTAAATTTAAAAAATGAGAACAAGAAGTCATACTAAAACATAAATTAAACTAATTAATGCCTTTACAATGCCAAATAATTGGGAAGCTCATTGAGCACCAAGCTGAGGTAGGGGGTACCTCAGCTTGGTGCTCAATGAGCTTCTCAAGTGTCACTGCTAGAACACAGCTCATTATTATTATACTCCCTTATTATTATAAAATATTATACTCTTTGACACAGGTCTCCATTTTGTGGCTGGAGTGATCCACAATCCATCGCGAGAATCCGATGTGGTGGATTACGTCACGAGTTTGACAACCAGCCCAGCTTATTAAAATTCCAAAGATAAAAACACAACAACAGAGGGCATTTATCGATCGAATGAATTTAGATTTTAAGTTTATTTTAATTACTGTCACTGTTTTTAACTGTTACTGTGTACTGTTTTTAAACAAAATAACCTACAGTAACTAACTTAAAAGTAAACTAAAAAATGGCGTCAAAAAATCCTCAACGCTGTTAATTAAATAGACTAAATAAAAACAAAAGGCAGAAAAATATTGATAAACAAGTTTCCAAGTTTAATTTGTTGTTAAAAATTGGGATTAGTAAAGTTTCTTGTTGAAATATAATTAAAAACTTCCGAAAAGTTTTCTTTGAAATTATTATATCTTTGAATCTGTATCGAATTATTAGTAACAAACAAAGCATCTGAAATATTCAGTAGATAATTCTTTAGTACATTTTTCTTTCCGAATTAAGTTTTAAGACTAAACTGTGTATTAAATTAGCGATAGCAATCAAACTGGGTTTTTAATGTTACAAGTTTATTACCGTGAAACCATTTAAGGTGCCATTTGAATATTCTTTATTGTAATTATATAATTACAATAGTCTGAGAGCAGTCTACTAGAAACTAAGTCATTAACTACCTAAAAATATTTAAATACTTACTAAAAAAAGTTAAGTACATTAAAAAAAACATAAAAATAATAACTAACATACAATAATTAATGAAAACACCAGCCTTTTTCTGTAGGTTTTTTACCTGTAGGCTTAGCCAAGTTGACAATGTACAATCATTAACGCATAGAAAACTAACCAAATGTATGGGCATGACATCATTTCAACGTTAAGTCACGTGGTCAAAACAAACGAATAGAGACTTTAAAGTTCAGTCAAAACTGTAATTTGGCTACGATTTATATGGCGCTACATCCCATATAAATCGTAGCCAAATTACAGTTTTGACTGAACTTTAATCACGATTGTAGAAACGAATACATTTCATTCTATCATCTTGATCGATGTAAACTTGTCTACGAAGTTTCTATTCGTATGTTTTGACCAGGTGACTTAACCTTTACGATTGTAGAAAGAGAATCGATAGGAATCGTTTGTAACTTGGCTAGGCAATTTGTACAAGATTAATGATGTTTATCGCAGCAACACCTAAACATTTTCTCCACGACTTTGTACCCATAAGTCAAACATTCATTCCACAGTTCTTAAGACAGACCGCTTGTCTCCCTGTTTTATTACCATATCATACTGTTTTAATTAACCCACAATCATTAGAAACAACCACATGTCCAAGCAATAGAATTATCTATTCAAATTAAACTAGGTACCTATAGTTAAACCGGTTCAATCACTAGAATATTAATTACTTACAAACAGTCGCGTGCTTCCACAGCGTGACTGCAAAAAAACCACATGTCATGACCGCAACCATGATGAATTGCACATCAATATTCGAAGCACTATCCACGAGATTAACCGGCGGACCTAAGAGACGTGACACTTGTCACAATACCGTGACATAGACAGACTTGTAACAATTAAAATGATATAAAACAAGACGACGTACTCCGACTTAAAATATAAAGTACCTTTTTCAGCAATCTCATGTTTAATTTGAACACGTATTGGTTGCAATTTCGATGCTTTTGATGGATAATGTTGTGTTTTTGTTACTTGCAACTTACGCTAACAAAAGGTAATGAAGATCTGGTTTGGAAATTAGCTTTAAGAGCGCTGTGCAAGAAATGGATTCGAGATCTGAGATTCCCATACCTGGTTAGAAAACGCATTCCAATTTTAAGAAAACCTCAGACTCGTTGTCAGCTCTTGAACAGACGCTAGCTAGCTACTCGAAAATGTCAAATTTTTCCCAATTAACCATGAACCTAACGCCTTAGCGATAAAGTTGAAAATCTACCTACTCATCACTCATTTTAGTATGGAACCAACTCTGAAATCCATATTCAGGGCAGGTCCCACAGTACAAGTAGAACTAATTTTAATGAAGCGTATCCTTTTCCACGATTATTTACGATTTGTAGAGGTATCCATTTTAAATAATCCTAAAGACACGTTTCCTTGCAAAGAGGAAAGGAGTTTCTCCATCCTATACAATTGCCCACATAACCATTGCAATACTCAGAAGTTTGATAGTTTCCATGCTGATTTTGGAACAAGAAACTTTCACTATCCAGCTGCTTCGCATTTCGCAGAAGTTGTAAAAGCAAACGGAGTTGAATTTACTTTATCTTATGCATTTTATAGAAACCAAAATGACATTAGAACTTTTCATCTTTTGAGGAAAATGAAAGTAAAAAGAAAATGTTCATGACTTCTTCTTCTTCTTCCTCGTTCCCTTAATCAATCAATCAATCAAATCATTTTATTTCGGACAACTAAGAGATCCATAAATTGTTAGTAACAGTCTTGCACTTAAACGCTATTGTTAGTAACTCAACTAAAGACGACTTAATGAGAGGACCACCCATAGTCCTTAAAACAGGACAACGAAATACTACGGTATAAGTCTTCTCTCAAATCGCCTTATTATCGTGGAGAAAGTATCAGCCGCAACAGCATTCAGGATGCTATTGTGACGGCTCCTTATTCTGCTCAGGAACGAGGCTGTTTTCTTGCGGATGATGGCATCAAACCCATCGGTATGAGTTACCGTCGAGTTAGTTAATGCTATGGATTGCATCTTTTGCAACGTGGATCTCTCAGTATACGCTGCCTCTTCTAACAGTCTTCTTAATCATCATCTGCCTAGCCATTACGCAACTACGTAGGGGTCAGCTTCCAATATAACCAGATGCAGCTGAATACTATTTGAATACCATTATTTTACATGGAATATTTTACATGGATACCCTTTGGTAAGACTGGTCACAGTCTTCTTGATCGCGTCCCACAATCCTGCCAGTGCTCTTCCCTGTGCGCGTTTTAGTTCTACCCGGCTCAGAATTTTATCCAGAAGGTGTGGTTGCAAGCTCCTGCTATATTATAGATGGCCGCTTGATGATATTGAGTTCCTCCAGTATGAATTCAATTTATGTCTCTCAACACTGATGAGAATTTAATTTAACTACTCCATACTACCTCCTATGCTTTTCACTCAGGGCAAATTCCTCACGAATTCCAATACTTATAAGACCGGTGTAATTAACAAGAACAACAAAATTGTAATCTCAACTTAGCGAGCCATTTGACTTTTTAATATCTATCGAAATATCTTGAGAATATTTCAGATATTTTCATTACTAAAACGTTTAAGAAATCTTTTAATGAGGTCATAACATAAAAACGCTGGCTTTGGCAGAACTTTAAAAGCGATAGGGATTTCCAGCTTTCTTGTCTTCTAAAAATAATGAGATGAGAATATCGATTCAAAACAATGTACAATAATACAAGTTTGTGTAAAGTGATCGCTTTAGAATTCACCAACCCCTACTAATTCACCATCCTGCTCCGAGACAACGTGGTCACCCACTCCCTCTTAACATAAGAAGCCGGGTGTCCCAGCAGTGCGAACATTATACTACGTGCTGACTATAAGCATATCATTGCTTGCTTATAGTCAGCACGTATTTATGCTCTAGAATTATAAATGTTTACAATCACAATGTACGTTCGTGATTGAATAGTGTCACCATCCCAAGCTTCACAAATGGATTTTATGATCACAGTACACTTAGTACAAGAGAGAGTATAGATACCAACACCATCCATCTAAAAATTCAAACTTTTTAAAAACCATTCCGTTCTTCGAATAATGACTTAAATTTAATTTTTAACATTTTTAATTCCTTTGATGTTATAAAATTTTCTTTCAACTAACTGTAATTAAATCTTATCGGAGAAGTAACTAAAGCCGTGAAAGTTGTTTGCGAAGTTTTCATTAAAGTATTATCTTTTTAATTAATGTCTTATTTATTAGTAGTTACTACTTATTATGACTTTTAGGCTGTTATGACGCGATAGTGGTCATCACGCACGTAATCCTCGAAGGATTAGTGGGGGAGGCCTTTGCCCAGCTGTGGGATGACGAGGCTAACAGTTACAGTAACAATGATGAACAATTTAATATATTTATCGACTTTGGTGTAAACCTGAAAATAAATGACGTGATCAGAAGTTGTAGATCATAATAAAAGGGTTCATGTTGCCATTATTATTGGCATTGCTTTAGGCTACAAATAGCCATAATGAGTTAGGGCCAATGCACAAATAATGGCAGGCCATTTAGATCATCGCCTACGACCACGATACGAAGTCATTTTCTTAAGCACTCAATTTACACGACCTACCTTCTCAAGTACTTTGGGTTTTTTTTTTATTTAGTACTTGTTTAAGTCTTTAAGATTGTTTAAAACGGCGCCTGAGAAAGAATTTCAAATGGTATGTCAAAGAAAATAAGTAAAATCGCTTATCAAACATTAGTTGGTTAAAAAAATGTCGACTCCTCGACCATAAAATATCTTCAAACAAAAAGATAGCGAAACTCTTGAACAATGTAAACTAAAAGGTTTAGTTATTTAGAACCTAATAAATCAGGGAAAAAGCTTTGAAAACTCAACGAAATCATAAAACAGCAAAAAATAAAAACTAGGCCGAGAGAACCGTAATAAATTCATAAAATAAATTTTAATTTCGCTTTTATTAGCACAAAATATTTGACACCATGTAAATATTAACGTACATATGTATGAATAATATGGAAGTTTGGCCTTTTTTACGTGTTAGCACAATATTTGCTTAACCAGGGTGTGTGGGGAGTCTCTTTGTGTAACGTGTAACATAGATATTAGACGTACAGTAGGTGTCAGGTGGCAACACTTTGACCTTGAACCGGTCTAGCGTGGTACCTACGTACTCGTAGTTTCAAGAGTCCAGCTTATATTGGTTTTCTTACCATCGTTTTGCGGCCTACCGTAAGATATACGGACTTAGCATTGTTGAGAAGATCACTTAATGTGTGATTATGTTATTCTAAGTTCAAACTTGAGTGCGATTTTAGGAAATTTTCAGATTTAGGCAATTATTTCGGTATGAAAGATCTTGACGTGACTAAACCGAGCTAGCTAAAATAGCTTCTTGTACCTACTATTGAAGATATAAGGTGTCTTAAAATGTAATAAACAAATAAACATACGACAAACCAACTTCAGTTTTTTATTTCGTTGTTACAGTACATCATCATCATCATCATCTGCCTATTATTGTTCCCACTGCTGGGACACAGGCCTCCTCTCTATCAAAGGGAATGGGCTATAATCCACCATGCGGGCCCAGTGCGGATTGGTAGATGTCACATGTCTTCGAATTTTTTGGTTCTAGGAGATGCCGGTTTCTTCACGATGTTTTCCTTCACCGTTTTGAGAGCAGCGGTGATGAAATAAATTACAAAAAGTAATGCGCCTGCCTGGGTTCGAACCCACGACTTACTGTTCGTAAGTCGGGGCCGCCACCACTGGGCCACCTCTGCTTACATCAAGCTATCCGAAACTGTCAAATTTTCCCAATCAATGCTTGAATAATTTCGCTACAAGTTAATTTTCACACTCGCCTTATGGTAAGTGAGACAGTGGGTTTCCATACAAGATAATAATCACGTAATGTGTAGGCGTAGTACGTGTGTCGCGTAGAGTCGTGTTGCAAAGATAAATATCTTCTAAGTGACCTTCTGAGTTATGTTTAAAAATAGCTCCGCCCTAATGCCATAGACAAATTAATAATAGGTTGATCTATTAATTTTGTTTCACACCGTTGTCTAGCTGTTGCAATTACTACCATGGAAACAGCTATTCCAAATGTTTTTAAATTGTCACTACATCCTCACATAATTACATGAAAAAAGGTGACGGACTGACAGCTTAGTTACGGTCAAACAAATGAATGAAAAAAGAAAACGGCGACAGTCATTTGTTTGAGGCCGAACAACATGTACATACACGCAATAATAATTTATTACCTTCACACGAAAGAGTCATGAGAAGGAATTGGTAAGTGCAGTAATAAATAAAATAACGCAAATAAGTAAGCCCTTTATGTATTTATGTGTACCTAATGTAGATGGCTATAAGAGAGAGAGACAATGAAACGATGGATGGACTGTGTGAAGGTAATGGCTTAAAAGGAGATGACTGCTGAGATGACGAGTAATGGAGAAGAGAAGAATGGAAGTAGAAGACATGCTGCGCCGACCCCAAATAAATTCGGATAAAGGCAGGAGAATAATGAAGTAGCACTTTATCCCTTCATACTTTATTACCAAAAGAAATAAGTAATATGATAGAAGCCAAAACATCATTAAAGTAAGAAAAAAAACCGTTGGATTGTTTAGCTGAATGAGCATAAAGCGAAAATAAAGAAATCATGTCCCAAATGTAATTACATTACTCTGTTTTTACCAAAACATATTTTATTTGACTCGACATAGTGAATTTCTTTGGTTTTCACACAAAATATACGAAAAATTCAACCCAAAAATTCTGGCTGATATTCAAAAAATGCATCTTATAGAGATATTTATCATTTTCTTGCGATCCTGTCGTAGAGTTTTGACAAACGAAGCTTGTTCGGAATATTCAGGTCCCTGAGCGTCATCCATCTTCTGAACTATCGTCAGATAAGTTTTACGATGTAACTCCTGGACTTTTATTTTCCTGTCTCTTTTGTGAGGTACGGAACCTTACTTGTCATTGTGCAAAAAGAAAACATATCACGATAATCTGTATTTACTTTCTCGTTGGTTTACAAATTGAAAGTTCTTTCTAACCTACTAATATTATAAATGGGAAAGTTTGTGAGTATGTATGTATGTATGGATGGATGTTTGTTACTGTTTCACGCAAAAACTACTGAATGGATTTGGATGAAATTTTGCACACAGATAGTTTATAACCTGGATTAACACATAGGATACTTTTTATCCAGGTAGTAAGATCCCATGGGACTATTATCAAACATCACGCGGGCGAAGCCGTTGGCAGAAGCTAGTTATTTAATCTACATCTACACTAATATTATAAAGAGGAAAGATTAGTATTTTTGTATGTAACGAATAAACTTAAAAACTACTGGACCGATTTGAAAAATTATTTCAGCAATGGATAGCTACATTATCAGCGAGTAACATAGGCTATATTTTATCCCCACACTCCCGGGAACGGGAACTACGTGGGTGAAACCGCGTGACGTCCGCAAGTATTTTATATGATACAACTGCCTATGTGACTTCCACAACCCAGTTAGTACTGGGTAAAACGATACCCCTTGGTAAGACTGGTGGTTAGAATTTCGGGCCACTGACTACTTGTAACGACTGCCAAAGATCCACTAATGACGACCGGTACCAACTGTATAACGTGCTTACCGAGGCACAGAGGAAAATCGGTTAGTAATGGGTGGTCACCCATCCACAGACCAACCCAGGCTAGCTTAGGTTTACCTGAAGATCGACCCGAACGGCTGTTTTTATTTAGCCACGAGCTTCACGTTAGTAATGTGATGTGGAACCAAAATACTGTTTTTTGACAAAAAAATGGAATGCACTATGTTTAATTAGCAGATAGCTTTCTGTAGTTTGAAGTAACTAATTTGTATTAAGTACTCGAAGTCATATTTGTACTTCATGATCGTGACCTGTTCCAAACGAGTTTTTTTTAGCCAATGAGCGGTCGAACTATATATTTAAAAAGTCACCTTTACATGTAACTAATTTTATTATGCATACTGTAACGTTAGTTACGCTAAAATCGATAATTAATCGAAAATGAATGAATATTAACACAGTACAAATAAATTTATTTACCAATTCGAATTGTTTCGATTCAGTATTGTGAGCGAGGTCAGTTAGTGCCATTCATTTGCTTTATCGATTGGATTTCATATCGAAACTTATGGATATGATTTAAAAATTGTCTTCAAACTCTGGAACTTAATAACTAGTGTTAAGTTAAAAAATCACTTCACATAATCTGCCTGTTATTTAATTATGAAAATGCCTTACATTTGAGCCACTAAAGTGAAAGTACTTCGTAAGTAAGTTTTCTTTAGTTTTAATTAAAAATAACGTAACGCCTAACAATATTTGTGACATTATTTTCAGCAAAATATAAAATGAAGCGGTGAAACATGCAAACAGAATACATTTAAAGCTAGACAAACAAATGAATAGGTAAATAGAAAAATATTTTACACGTTCAACGTTGAACAAACAAGATTATTTCATTAAAACAGCTTCCACATGAATTTTGTTAACAGTGCCATTGAATTTTGCTTAAAAAAGTTGTAAAAGGTTTTTGGCAAGGGCCTATTTTGCCTGACAGCCTAAACCAACTTTGTAGCAAATCACCCTGTTACTATACCAACAGCGAGTTACTGGTAGTGTCAACAAAATTACTTGACAAGTGTCATCGAAGCATCCAATCGCGCGGCAGCCATCACTGACTCGTTTTCGGGAGGTCATTGTGCGCGAGGCATGACGTCACGTATGACCTTGACGCGTTCGCGGCCCGCCTCGCTCGCCGCGCGTCTCGGTGCACGCATGAAAAATGTCGCTGTCAAAACGCGAGTGTTAACTGTGTGCCCGCCGCTGCTTTAGTCTCGGCCATTTTGGTTTTTTTTCGTTTTTTTGTTTACTTTTTTTTTCCTTTAGCCTATCTTGTAGTACCTAATGATAAATGAGAGATACGTAGATTTATTGCACTATTTACCTGGTTAATGTAACGTGTTTAAGGCCCCTATGGTTCTTTTACGTAAGCTCTACGAGTTCTTTTTTTGTGTAGTCGTTACCAAAAAGATTACACTAAGTACGTATATTTTTGAGCTATAATTTAAAAAAAAAAGACTTTTTCTTGTGCTTGTATTATTGTAAATAAATATATTTCTTTCAACTCTGCAATAGCTTGGTTTCACGTCCGTCACCTTGCACATGTTTTCTCTAATAAATAAATTAAGTTATGACGCTTTGTCTCGTATGTACGGACGACCAAGCTATTTGGTTTACATTTTAACATGCAAATTACATTGTAAAATGTATACCAAACAGCTTGGTCGACCGTACATGCTAATTATTACATTATCACCAGGCTTACCAAACACAGGAGTATCAGTTTAAGGTACTTACAGTCTTACAAATACCGACTTTTCCAGACCCACGTGTTTTCTCAAGCGTTGTTGTGTGGGGGGGACGATGTCACAAATTATCTTCTTCAATTGGCATTTTCCCCAACAGGATGACAAGCAGATAACTTATTGTTCTGTTTTTTTACTCACCAATCATAATGGTCCCAAATTGGTATGGAAATGACGTATGTGTTGTCATCAATCATCATCATTCATTTGCAAGCAGTAAACTTATATGGACAGATATAATTTGGGTACTACTTACGTGGCCCCTACAATAATGCATTGCTATTTCACCTGCTGCTTATGTTCATCATATAAAAACGAACTAGTCACTAACTGCTACTAAAGGAGGCTCTACGACTTTCCACCAGTGACTATCCTTGCCTATTACACGTCTAGTACCACACTGGGCAAGTTACTACCAACCTAACCGCATAATCAGCCTATGTTCCTACTACACGAATACAGGACTCCTCTCTGGATGAGGGGGGACATAATCCACCACGCGGGCCCCGTGCCATTTGGTAGATGTCACTTGTCTTAAATATTTCTTAGTTTTAAGACGCACCCGTTCCCTCACAATGTTTTCCTTCACCATTTCAAGACCTTACTAAGTGAATATTGTCACACGACATTCGCTATTTTCGTAAACATCATGTCAACACAAGAGCAGAAAAAGTAATTATCCCTGTCGACAAATACTTTGGGACTCAATCCTTCCATTCCTTCATATCACGGGCCGTCACCGCCTCTAGTCCCAGGAGCATTGTGATTAATTAGCAATTAGTGTAGTAAAGGCCGGGTGAATCAACTGTCTGACATTACGCGCCCTTGCGCCGTCCTTCTGTAAGTTAAACTTAGGGCTGCGACGAATCTAATCTGCAGTTTGAAATTGAAAGTTTTGTTTTGAAGTGGATTGCAGATTAGTTGGTTTTGGTTGAGGGTTTTATAGAATTTGTTGGTTGTAAGTACTATAACACTAGGTAGTGTTGAACGTGTATACTATTTTGAACAGAAAGTCGGAAAACTTAATTAGTGAGACCTGAGTCTTTGACATAACTTGTCAAAGGAAGTAGATAATGGTAATAAGAGCCACGCAAAAAATCTATAAGGATGCCTGTTTTCCCTAACTGAAAAAATATTTTCTGTTGGCTCCAAAATATTTAGTTGACACAGCCCTAGCTAAAGCCAGCGCCGCCATCGCTGCGCCGCCTCACTGAGCGGTCAACTGAATTGTTCTTTATCTCTACATTGATAAATGTCAAAACTGCACGTTATTGAATCCGCACGCAGTTTTATACAATATTTTGGCACGAAATGTAAAATTGTAGCGAGTTTACATTAAAACGGGCATTTCCGGCACATAGTGACCTTAGAGTTTTCTCAGACGAGATTAAGACAAGTGACTAATATCCTATTGAGGTAGCAACCGGCAATTATTATAAAAATATAGGCAGGTGCCTACTATTTCTTTTTTCAATGCAGTGTAATCGAATACCGGGGTTCGAAAATATCAAGATAATCCTTTCCTTTGAGAATTATCGCATAACAAATAATCGTATAATTAATTAACTATGGTTCATACCTTGATCTCTCTTTTTTACTTACAAATGATAATTTCGTTTCCGAATTTATGTAAAGAAAGACATTTATAATTAAAATTTGTTTTAGTCTTTAGTTTTAACACAAATGTACAAAAATAAATCCGTTTGTTGATTAATTAAACACAACGTTTGTGACCATATGATTTTTAAGTCGACAGATAACGTGTTTGCATTTGATGCTTGCGGAAAAGGCAAATCTCGTTCGGATACACGTGAAGTTTATTAGTGATTGTTTTACCATTTTTATTATTATTCAGATAATTATCTTGAATTGTCTTATCTACCAAGATAACTATCAAGATAATTACTTTTTTAATTATCACTTCGTACCCTGTCAAATACTATTAGGCTTTCAGCAACATGACACTACATCAATCATTTTCAAACCATCCGTCTAAGTTGTGACGTGCGTGGTATAAGTAGACTTAAGACACATTACATTTCGCAATATTACTTCGATTTTTAAAAAAACTACTTAAGTTATTTATTTATTTATTTTATTTTAGGAAAGCTTACAGACTAATGACATTACTTATAGTAACAAAAATATATAACTAAATTGCTAATAACAAGCCTCCACAGATAGATACAAAGAGAAAGAATATATATATATATATATATTCTAGTTCCTTATACAAAATAATCTAACACTATGACAGCTCTGTCAAATTATTGATTAATTTCAAAAAGTTGACTAATTTTATTTAAATTGTTAATAATTTATCTAAAAATAATTTAACTAGTAAAATAAACGGTTTTAAGAGCAAGAAGGTGCCTCTTGTACAAAAAATAGCTTTGCCAATACTTTTCTTAAACCAAGAACAAGTTTTCTTCTTTAGTTATGATTCTAAAAGCCAACGGAACTGCAAAACAGTCCGCATCGTCACTGTTTTCTTTACACTCTAGGAAAATACTTTTAAATAAAATTAAAAGGAAATGTAAAACTCACCGTTTATCAAAGAAAATCCGTCGGAAGCGTTTGTAGATATTGTCAGGATCACACTGTATCTGTGGACAAGTAAACACAACATAAATATTTGGAGATACTTCCCAACCAAAGTGGGCTGATGTTATCGTTTCATTTGCGGTGTACAAAATACTAAATTACAAATGCTTTGGTGTAGTTTCCACGTAGGAGAGGTAAATATGCCTTCTAAATAAAAAAAAATATTATTATAAATGGTGTAATAATATTAACGCAAATGCGTTGAAAGTAATTTCTGACGTAAGAGAGATAACGTGGGTTACGTCCTCTCCTTTTTGGGTTTCACCGCAGTCGGCTAAACAGTTTCTTATCACAGTAAGTTCATGTTAAGTTCAAACTTGCAAGAAAGCAAACAAAGAGATCCTTTCTTGTTAAATATATCTCATTTTATAGTTCCACCTTCAAATCCCGAAAAAAACTGCAATAAACAGCTTTAAAGTATGACATATCAGACATTTACGAGATTTTTATTTACGACTCACAAACTTATTTAAACGAATATTTATTTACCGAAGCGGGTTTATGCTCTAGGTGTCATGAAATAAATTGTGGTTAAAACCTAATCGACTGAGGACTTCATGTGTAAATAAATGCATGGACGAGTGTGGAAAGCTAAAATTGGTTACTTTTGTTGGCTGTATTTATTAATTTCTGCCTAGCTAGCTAACGATGACTAATACAGAAGTATGAAAGAAGAAGGACAAAAAGAAAAATGATGAACTTACCACCTAGGAAATCCAAAACAAACTAGTCATTGCCATGCCATGCCATGTCATTGCTATTAACTATCTGGTGTCCACGACACAAGCCTCGTTGCTTAGTGTGGCACTAGATGGCGCTGTGTGTAATAAATAATAAATATAAATAAATATCGCTGGACTTAACGCTTAACACACAGCGCCATCTAATGCCACACTAAGCAACGAGGCTTGTGTCGTGGACACCAGATAGTTGATATACTACATATATACTTTTTGTTTGTAAATACATACTTATTATACATATTAAACATCCATGACTCGGAAACAAATGTCCATGCTCATCACACAAACATTTGCTCCAACCGGGATTCGAACCCGGGACCCTAAGAACGTAAGGCAGCCTCACTACCGCTGCGCCATTCGGGTCGTCAATGTGGTGTAATGTCCAGTGATATTTACTTATTTTTATTCATCTAATTAGGCTGGTACAGATCTAATAGTCACAGCCCTAAGTGAATTCATGCCATGGTTTAAGATTCTACTCTAGCAGAAAGCATGGGTTTACAGGAAAAATAACCCAAAAAAAATACATCAAAATTGGTTGCCTAGATTAGCCGTTAAAACATTCCTAAACGGTATAACACCATATACACAGAAACAGAAAGCAAACCAAAACAAAAGTAAAACATCCAGTTGACAACATTCAATGGTTTGAATAGGGTAGATGCCAAAAAAAAAACTAACTAGTCCGTCAGATAGATTTCCAAAAAACATTGGTTACATATTTTTATTTTTTTTACATAAACAACAAATGAAGATGATACAGTGCGTCGAAAACTCGTGTGACGACTCATTTGAGTACATTTTTTACTCAAATGTGACGTCACAAGCCCCCACTCATGATCTTTGACACGTTTTATCTTCGCCAATTTTTATTAATTTGATAAAACAAAAAACCGTATGCAATATTTTTCGATAATCTAACTGACGGACTAAACAGAATCATATTTTTTTAGTCAGTCATCATCCCTACAGGTATTAAATTAAGTAAAATTAAAGATGAAACACAGACTTATTCGTCTTTTATTGTTTTAATGGCACTTATTGTATCAATCCAGAGTATTGATACAAGGGCTACTAAGTTTAGCGTCTACCTATTCCTATCAGGTGCAGCTGCCAGAACAAGATTTGGAATGAGTCATTAATTTGGTGAACAAGGCTCTGCTTTTCAAAGGACTTTTGACATACCTAAGTAGGATTATGTAGAGTCGAGGACTTTAATTGATAAGCCACTTTCAATACTTTCCAATTTTGCACTTTAACATTCACGAGAACGAATATTACCGACTAAACCCGATTTGTATTACACGGCTAAACTACGAATAGTGGCAAGTGGCTCATCAATTAAAGTCCTCGACTGTACAGTCGCGAGCGTATCAAGTTACTACAAACTGTCAATTTTCCTCATTCGATTTTGAACTTAACCGTCAAAATTTGACAGTTTGTCTTAACTTGATGTAAGTTACCACAGACCTTCATTTCTCCAAATGATTTTAAACCATAATATGCTAGCGACTTTATACAAGGTTATCAAATATAAATCAATATTACTAATGTCCTTAACTTCTAAAATTAAGGCTAATCCACCATATTTATATGATAAGGTGAATTTATTACGATTCAAAGGGATTAAATTACAATTCACGATGGTGTTAGATCATTTAAATCTCTTTGTACCTAAGGATAATCTTAATTACCATACCGAACCCTTTGTATTGTACAATGTAAACTAGCTTTGATTTGCAGTTAGTAGTAATTATGTTAGTCAGTAGTTTATCATTTATGTACAATATCTTGGACTAAATACATTTAATTAATACGTAATAAACTAATAACATAACAGAGGCGTTCAGTCTAGCCATTGCGAATCAGAAATATCCATTTCTATTATAATAAATACCTACGCAGTTATATATCTGTCTGTAACCTTTTTACACGCTGAACAGATTTCGATATTTGCAGCACATGCTAAGCTTAAGACGACTACAGGAGCTAAATTAGCAACTCTATTTGTGGTGGTTCAAACTTCGTTTGAAATACTGTTAGAATAAAGTTCTAATCGGCCTACACTACAAAGTGGTTGTTACGTCAGTCAGAATAGTGCGAAATGAGAGTTTTTTGCGATTTACATAAAATCTATTGATTGGACTAAAAAAATAAAACACTATCATGCTAAAATGTTGCTTGTAGAATTATTTGCCAAAAAATCAGAATGATCGCATGTATTTGAGTATGGTTTTTACTCGATAAAATAAATTTTTAGAGATAAGTTCGTGATTTTATTTCATCGAGTAAAATTTGTTGTATTATGTTTTCAAAACACTATCATACTAGCATATATCCTGAAGAATATCATATATTTTTCTGGTTTTGTTTATTGCAGTGAATCATATTCTTGTTTGCATTATAAAACTCGCGTTTAGCTCCTGTAGTCGCCTTAAGCGCATCCTAGATGTAGTTATGATGATGGTTAAGATTCATAGATGACTCTGCCCCTTGAGTGTAAATGTATGTTGCGTAACAAACTATGGGACAATTTAAATTGTCATCGTCATGCTAAGAAGAAAAGAGCGCATCCTTTTTTTTTTTTTTTTTATGGATGGGAAATCATCAAATGACTTCTCCCGCTCTGGGCGGAGCAGGAGGGAGTGTCAGACTTTTACTGACTAAAACCCATCCATGTTCCTTCCTCGCCCTTTGTGTTCCGGGGCCACGGTATCTCTTTCGAATAGTCCCGCAGCCCCGGCAGGCTTCGGTCCTTGCGGACCCCTTCCTTATTGCTGACTCTCTTTGAGGCGCGCGTGGAACACGAACGCGCCGTCGACACGGCCTGTCGTCATGAGACGTACGGACGGCAAGCTAGCCCATAGCTCCCCGTCCACAGGCCCGCAAAGAGCGCATCCTCACTGCTGAATCCTGGGTTCCGATGGGACGCACCAGAGTGTGGCCAGAGCTTAAACTTATATCAGTCAGACATTGCTCTTGTAGATAGCAAGAAAATAAACTGCCAAACTTATCTCCACTACCTTACGCCCGATGTTAACATTAAATACTCTCTTTAACATTGAACGTATATAAATCGAGTGTAACAGCTTAATTTATTAAGACGTGAAATACGTTAAATCAGCCAGATTGTAGCAATTACCCCTTATTAGTGTAAGTCAACAAGACGTACGCTGTCTGTGGAATAATTATTTGTTAAATAATGTAAGATAATTCTTTAGTTGGTGACATGGCGAAAATAAAAGCAGTGATTTGGTTGATTAGTTGACTCAACCATTTCTACACTTGTGCGAAAACACTCTCGCATGCTGCAAAACGTGTACGAAAACCTCACATTTTTTCTGCCTAATTCTTCTTTTAGGTCGGTGCATTGGGCAAACTATTCGTTTGCACAAATTCAAAGTGGTTTAGTCCGACCATGCGAATTTGTATTGACTAATAAAAGAGTTGTGCGCATGTCTCACTGTTCACGGGCTTAAACGAAAATATCCCGCAACACGAAACGATTTTTCATAAAAGCTATGGGCCACGTGTGTAAATTATCTTAAGATAAATTCCAGGTGTGAACTTAGGGTGAATTTCACGAATGAAATTCAGGGTTATCAATGTTCTGGAATATTAACATTGATAGCATTTTAACGCGATTTAAAAGTTTTGATCTTTTTGTGTCCTACTGCAGGGTCAAGGCCTCCCCCCTCCTTTACTTCCCATTTTTCTCTTTTTTTGCTATTCGGGTCCATTCCTTTTAGTAAGAGTCCAATTCGTTACGCCATCTCCTCCTGAGTCTACTGCGCCGACGTTTCCCGTTGTTCGGAACCCATCCCTGCGGGCCTAAAATGGCCGCTTTAGCAGAATCATATGAATCACTTTCTTAAAATTGACTTTATGATCATAACCATAAAGTCCATTACCCATTCCATTTCCATTGTCCCTGTAGCTTTTTTTGCAATTCATCATCATCTCCCTGCCTTTGTCGCATGTTACTTGATGTCGGCGCAACGCCATTTTTCTTCCATTCTCTTCTGTCAACCGTCACGCCATCCTTTCCTTTTTCTTTCATATCTTTCCTCACTAAATCCATCTATCGTTTTGTTGTTCTTTCTCTCCCTTTTTCACCCAATTATGATGCGATATAATTGTAGTTAGTAAAATTGATCTTAATATTAAAATAACACACCTGTAACTGAACAAGATGTCCGCTTTCTGAAGCATAATTAGCTTGTATACGTAATACTATATTCTGAAGCAAGGTGAAATGTTGAAAACAAAAGTAAGCGAAGTGTCTTTATTATGTTAATTACGTTCGTGCCTTTCAATTTCGGTGGAGAATTAACGAGGTAAATCGGCAACTCGGCCTATTTAGTAATGTGTAAGAATTCAGAGAAGAATGGAATTTTACAAGACAGGAGTAATGACACTTAAAGTACTTACGGGATGATATCCGTGATTTTCCTAACAAAAAACCAAAACCTAACCTAATAAAAAATAACATGCGTCTCCATTATAAAGAAAAACCTATACTGTGAGTGCGTTTTGTCGTGAGTTACAATCGAGTTCCAATACTGCGCGTAATAAAGACTAAGATAGAGGGTAGACAGATTTGTCTGCTCATAATAAATAATTTACGTCCCACCCGCATACCTCTTCAGTATTCCCGCGATCATGATGCTTGCAACAGCGTCGAAATATCGGGAGCTCATAGTAACTAAGGAAAATCACGGTTATCATCCCGTAAGTACTTTAAGTGTAGTGAAAAACCGTGAAAGTCTAAAACAGGAGCAATGACTTCTTCGTTTTCTATTTCGACATTTATTTGATGATGTAATTGTGGATGATGAATAAAGCGAGCTTTTTTTGTGGCTGAGATTTAATTGTAAAAATGTAGGAAGACACCACAGTAGATAGATAAATTATTTTTTATTTTCAGCCTATTTCGTCCCACTGCTGGGCAGCCAATCCCGTCTGTTGGTCTCTAGGTTCTTCCCGCCTTTTTACCAGACAACTTAAAAACATTAAATTACCCAAGGGGGTAGTCCATGATGTTCTAAAACTTTTCCTTCTTTCGGACAAAAGAAAACTTTAAATGGCATAGGCAAAAATTTTAAAAGAAACGGCAGTAGCAATCTTCTGTCTGCCACCGTAGATTCATTTTCGATTCATCATTTTTTTGGTGTAGAAAAGTACTTTCCCTTCGATACAGTACAGCAGTCAACTGCTACCGATTTCTATAGGGAACCGGCTTCCACTTATGTACGGTCGACCAAGCTATTTGGTTTACATTTTATAATGTAATTTGCATGTTAAAATGTAAACCAAATAGCTTGGTCGACCGTACCCAGGCATCGGTAATGTACAGCAACGACGGTACGGTAGCTACTTATAGATTTTCTGACGAAAAAAAAAGGTTTGTACATGTATACTCCTACAAGTCAGCTTGTATAAGTCAAGAAAATTCAAAGCATTGCGAGCAAACACATTAGTGGATTGGAAAACTTTCTGAATTACGATTTATATCAAAGACATGTTTTAAACTGAAACTCCTAATGATAAAGTGTTGGTTCGTTTGTTTCATCACTTACTCGCAAAACTTTCTGAGGAAATTTATAGTCTGTTGGACAATATTGTGGCGCACACCAAAACAATTTTAATTACAAAATTCTTAAGTGAAAATGCATCCTTCTAGACATTGTTAAAAGTTTCTTAGGTTATATAAATTTTAATTGTAAAAATAAATAAAGAAATTGTAAAATGTTTTCGTTGTAAAATATGAAAAAGCAGTAACGTCTACGAATTATCACAAACAAATTATTTGCTACTTTTATGAAAGCAACAAAATTAAAATGAAAATGCAAACCGGATAAAGTAAAAACTGCAGACCGTTTTCTTCTATAATTATTATCTTTTACTCAAATTCTAAAAAAAACTATATAAAATAATACTTTACAGCTAATAGCGCTTCTAGGTTTTTATGGTTGTTAATCCTAGAAGCTATTAAAAGTGAAAGCTTCAAGTTGATGAAAATTATGAATTCAAAACCAATAAATGTATACGGATTCTTTTGTCAGTTAGTTGAAGTAAGTATCGGTAATATTGATTACAATTGCAGAAACTAAGATTGCTATGGACACGAGGCGAAAAATTAATTAAAAGTTATAGTATAAATTAGTCAGTATTCGAAAAGTTGAAAGGTTCTGTGTTTAGATTAAAATCATTGTTTGCTGAAAGTGTGTGTAAACTTACGTAATATGTAAAGTTGGAAATCGTCGCCTCGTTGAAGTTCTAAGACCACGTAGGTAAATATATGGCGGTTTTGACATTTTGATGTCGTTTGCAAGAGAATCGGAACATGCGTTGTTTCAGCCAATCAGAAACAAGCAACGTCTCTATCTAATTTGAAATGAACACATTTTGAAAATGGGTCTTGTACCTACGTATAATAATTCAGTTTTTGGACTCTCCTATAAAGTTGCTATTTTTGATTTACTTGGTGTTAGAACTTTAGCGACTAAATGCAAAATATTGGCAGCCTGGTAAAACGCTGCAATAAAAAGTTCACTAGTCAACTATTACAGACTGAATCGTAAGTATTTTATGTAGATGAAATGTTTAGTTTTACATATGGAAATTAAATATCAGTGCAATAGTTGCCAGTAATAAAACAAGATCATACGCGTAAAGATAATGTTGTGCGGTAGACCCGGGGTGGTCTGGCATTAATTTTCATTTCGTTTTCACACGCAAATCAGTCGCGCCTGGCACTAATGTGATAATGGTTAGTAATTTTAAGAAAATGAGTAATAATATTAAAATACTTAGCTCTCTGAAACCGCCGTTCAGTAATGTGAGTTCATAAAATAGCCGTAAAGTAATTTTTATAGCTTCTCATTACAAGTTGGCAAGAAAAATCCGCTAAGCGACGAACTTCATCTTAGTAAATTATATTTGTTAGGTACGTTACCTAGCCTACCTACTTAACAATTAACAACAAGTACATGTTTACAGGTCTTTGTTAAAGATTTTATGAGTCACATTCGTTTTTTACTGTCTGTGATTAGCTGAGCGTAGTCCTGGGGCCCAAGTTTGCTATTTTTTTTTAATTTGTCATATCAACACGATCCCATTCTCATCCCATTGTCATTTTGCTAAAAGTTCATGATCTGCTTAATTCACAATGGTCGATCATTGGTCGGTCAGTGTTCTCGTAATAGAATTGTGTTATAATAATAATAAAATATAATAAAAGCATTTATTTCAGGTCCGAGACCCATATTAATCAAAAATACAAACACATAAATAATTGATATAGCAGAATTACATTAGAATTTCATACGGAACAATTTTTAAAAAACAAAAATAAATAGACACAAATACAAACACATAAATAATTGAAATGTCAGAATTACATAAAAATTAAAAACATGATTAAATTAATAAGTCAAAAGTAAAAATAAATAAATGTCAAAATAATTTATCATATTATTAAAAGATTAAAAAAAAAAAAGTGGAATTACAAGAAATCAAATTTAAATGTCAAATCAATGGTATAGGTATAATTATATTTAAGTATTAGGCCTTAACAACATGCCGGTCACAACAGTGCCTCATATAGGGACAATCAAGTCTCCCCGCAATCATCGCCAGGACAGTGTTGGAGCTGGCGCGCACCGCTTGCGCATGGTGGCGTGGAAACAGTCGGTGCGCGCTTCCGCAAACATGCCCGAGGCACTGCAGAAACGAGGCAGCCCCAACACTGCCCTGAACGCATTGTTATACTGGACGCGGAGGGCGTTGTAGCTAGCTTGAGTGTAGCGAGCCCACAGACTGCACGTGTATAGAGAGGTGCAGTACGCCTTGAACAGGGTGATTTTAACAAGATTTGAACAACGCGCAAACCTGCCGATCGATGTCCGCATGATCCCTGAGATCAGTCGTGACCAAATGCCCAAG
Organism: Xestia rhomboidea; assembly: GCA_963853795.1. Taxonomy (NCBI): domain Eukaryota; kingdom Metazoa; phylum Arthropoda; class Insecta; order Lepidoptera; family Noctuidae; genus Xestia; species Xestia rhomboidea. The sequence goes on along the minus strand of OY970767.1, from coordinate 7,454,253 downwards.
GTACTTAAATTGATCCACTCTATCCAGAGGTAAACCATTCAGATAAAGCGGAGGTACCGTTTCAGGGCACTTAGCACCGCCTGCCGCAAAGACCATGCATTGACTTTTTGAGACATTATATTTTAGACCATGCTCACCTGCGTAATCCTCACATATTCGTAGCAACCTCCTCAGACCACAGACCGACGCGCTCAACAGGACCATGTCGTCAGCATAGCTTAAATTGTTGACGCATACACCGTCAACATGACAACCGACATGCTCACTGCTGAGCGCGACGATGAGTGCATCCATGTAGAGGTTGAAAAGGGTGGGCGAGGTCAGGCCGCCCTGCCTCACCCCACACTCCAGCCGATACGGCTCCGACACTGCCTCCATCCACCTGACACTGTTGACCTGATGCGTATACCAATACCTGAAGATAGCCACAAGTTCACGCGGCAAATTAATACTCGCGAGCTTATCTCACAGGATATCATACGCAACCAGGTCGAAAGCCCTGGATAAGTCGAGGAAACACGCGTATACGGGAGTCCTACGGTCCGTATAGTATCTGACGGTGTGCTTAAGACACAGTATGGCACTCTCTGTAGACAGGTGTGGTCTGAAACCAAATTGGTTGTCATGCAGGTTTACATACTTACCCAGCTGTGTATTAAGCAAACCGTCAAACACTTTGGCTATGATGGCGGCCAGCGAAATAGGCCTATAGTTCGCTTTATCAGCAAGGTCACCGGTTTTATTTTTCACAACAGGCACCACCATAGACCTCATAAGATCCGAGGGTAGGTAAGAGTGGCTCACGCACAGTGAGAAAAACATCGCGAGGACTCGATTAATATGTGGGCCAGCATGTTGCAGGTGTTCAATGCTGAGACCGTCATGCCCAGGGGATTTGCCTCTCGTCATATTCTTGATAATTGAGGCCACGTCTTTGGCCAAGTATCGAACCCCAACAACCTCATTAGGCAACCCAGCACTGAACACTCCACTTGCCGACCCCATAGGGGACTGTATAGAAAAATGCTCCCTAAAAACATTAGCAATTTCCTTATGGTCACTAACTCCATCGACGCTCACAGGAAGACTCGGCCTACCGTTTGCTTTGCTCGTGTGCTTCCAAAACCCACGGAAATCACAACTGGAATGCTTCTCTGCAAGAGTGTCCATCCTAATCTGTACTTCACGATCTTGACATGCCCTTTTTTTTTTTTTTTTTTTTTTTCGGATGGGAAATCATCAAATGACTTCTCCCGCTCTGGGCTGAGCAGGAGGGAGTGTCAGACTTTTACTGACTAAAACCCATCCATGTTCCTTCATCGCCCTTTGTGTTCCGGGGCCACGGTATCTCTTTCGAATAGTCCCGCAGCCCCGGCAGGCTTCGGCCCTTGCGGACCCCTTCACTGATGCCGACTCTCTTTGAGGCGCGCGTGGAACACGAACGCGCCGTCGACACGGCCTGTCGTCATGAGACGTACGGACGGCGAGCTAGCCCATAGCTCCCCGTCCACAGGCCCGCGTCTACGGTGGCCGGAAGCCACCACGTGGCCCCCGACGCCCGGGGCGTCTCCCGCGGCGGCCGGGACGTGAGGATCTCTCCCTGTCCTGTTCCGCCACCTCCTTCGCTAGCATGACTGCTTCGCAGAAGGAGGTGACGGCGTCCCATTCCGTCTCGCTCCGGACCATGGCACGAACCAAGGCCGGGAGCGAGAGGTCGCCGCCGCCGATCGCCACCTCGAGGACACGGCGGTGCTCCACCCAAGCGGGGCACACCTCCACAGTGTGCTCCACCGTGTCCTCCGGATCTTGACATGCCCTCAATCGTGATTTAAACACCCTTCTGGTCTCACACATTTCCGCATACATGATGCCAGACCTAGGCCTACCACACGCTACCCACTCAGAAAACTTCAACCGAGCCCTTCTGTGAGCCTCTCTGACAAGCTCATTCCATCCCACTACACACAGACCACTCCCACCCGCCCTGGTGTCCCCTCGACCCACCAAAGACGCATCACGAAGGGCAGACACAATGTCAGAGTACAAACTGTCAAGTGCACGCGTGTGACCAAGCTCAGTACAATATTCGTCAGCACATCTTATGCATTCGGCAGGAAAATCAATTAATAATGACATTCTCATATTGCCATTATTATAAAATCCGCCAGATCCCATTTATATATTTTTTTACATGTTATTTATTAGTGTTGTATGCAATCTGAAGTAGTAAGAAGTTCGTAAATAGCACCAGTCATTCATTTGTCATAATGTACGAGATTACTATTCTATGTCATTTCTTTCAATGGAGTGTCAGTGGTTGACCATTGGAAAGTCATACTGACGCCATCGTTTTAGTAGATTACCAAACTTGTCAAAATCAACAATTATGAAATCAATGATAGACCATTATAACACTATTGTATTAGCAGACTTAATGCCCAGGTCGGTCTGTGAATTGTCATATGTCAGGTATTTGCGACGTTGCCAACTTTCAGAATGCACCGTTTTAGGGTTCCGTACCTCAAAAGGAAAAAAACGGAACCCTTATAAGATCACTTTCTTGTCCGTCTGTCCGTCTGTCACCACCGATTTTCTCAGAAACGAGTTGACCTAGAAACTTGAAATTTATACCATATTCTGAGGTCTATAGTCCCTATTAGGTGTATAAAAATCAAAGGAATCATACTGGAAGTACCCTAAAGGTTTTGGGTCGAACACCTATATGGTAGTTCCCGTTGACCTGAATCACGAAAATTGGCAAAGAGCAAGGTAATAAGGAAAATATGTAGTTTAATAACAAATAAAGCGATTTTACTATTACAAACTTATTATTGGCGGTTGGAGCAATAGCCGTTTCTAGGGATCGAACAGCAAAGTTAAGTTTGTCTCGAGTCCGACTCGCTCTTGACCGGTTTTTAACTCAATTAATAAGTAATTGTGGCTTGGCCCATTATGGCAGAACTACGTCCCTATTCTGAAAATGAATATAAGTAACACATACTTAGCATATAAAACTTGCATACGTAATTTTCATCTAGCGAAGTAAGCACAAAGGAAAGTGAAGCATGCATAACGTATGTATGGGAGATGTTAAGTATTTGGCTCACTTGCGATTGCGAATTGTAAAGTTTTATTGGAGTTCTCGCTATTTAAAAAGAGGAAAGCAGGAACGTAGAGGCTAGTGTTGCTTATAGGTACAGGGTATCATCAAATCCATTTTTCTCATAGATATTATGTAGTTTTGAAAGAAAAGAAGAAAGAAAAAGCATTATTAGCCCGCACAGGACAAAACACATAAAATAAAATGGTGAAATTATCAACTCAACCATACAACCACAACCTCAACCATATTTATAGGCAAATAAATCTTCGACTTTAACTAATAAAACGTTTTCACGTGTATTTACCTTAATTACCAACTATAACAGACCTATACTAATAATAAAACATATGTATACGTGTTAAAAGCAGAAAATAATATAGTAAAAAAAATTGTCCGTTTTTGTAAATTAAGTATCAAAATTTTTTATTTAACAACTCTGGAAAAATCAAAATAACTCGTTCCATTAAACAAAAAATAAAATACAAAAAGTCAAAAAGGTATTGCATCGACCGGGAATCGAACCCGGGCCGCCCGCGTGGCAGGCGAGCATTCTACCACTGAACCATCGATGCTTATGATAGTGTAGTCGAAAATGATAATAGCAATCCGTGTGAGATCTGTTATTTGGTTCAGTGTAAAATAAACTGGTTATTTAATAGATAAATACACACTGTGATCTATCAAGTGTATTACGGTTGAAAAGCGGTCCTGTGACTGACGGACTTAGTAATATGGTCCCATTGGCAATAGGTGTTTGTTTACATAACATAATATCACGCCTGTAATCCCCGAAAGGTTAGGCAGAGGTGTAATAGTACAACCACATTTCGTCAGTTATACATATTTAAGTCATATTTAATAGGGGGCGAGCCAATTGCCATCTACCGGGAACAAATCCAGGCTCCGTTATGTGTGGAAAATAGAACTGCAAACGCAAATTCCTTGTTTATTTATTTTATATTTATTCCTTTATTGGCCAACCAACAATAGGAGAGACGACAAAAAAAATCTAATTAGTCCGTCACTTAGATTATCAAAAAATATTTGACCCCTGTTTTTTCTTTTGTTACGTAAACCAAAATTGACGAAGATACGACGCTTTAAAATTCTCAAAACGTCACGCCATGTTATAATTTTTAGCTAGTTCTGACGTCACGAGCCCCCACTCCCGAGTTTTGATGCGTTTTATCATTGTCAATAATCATTGTTTTACAAAAACAAAAAATACGTGTTCATTAATTTCCAATACTCTAACTGACGGACTAAATAGATTTGCAATTTTTTGATACTGTCGTCATGCCTATTGTTTACACTGTAAATATTTTAAGTAATCATCTACCATTATGTGAGGTTAGTGTAACAATTTCTTACAGGTTAGCACCGCATGCCCCATAAACATATTATGAGATATGCCACAAGCACTGTACTATAAAATTGGTTTCTAATTAACTAAAATTAACATTTACAAATGTTTGTTCTGAATTTAACGTTAATTAAACGTTTTTCTGATCCTATCGCTAACAGTGAAATCAAATTAGGTTTTCGGTTTATTTCGCGATTCATATAATTAAAATGCGTCCACACAGTCACGAAGTCACGGGCAGAAACCTTGTAAAAAATAATTTGAAAAACAAAAGCTACTATTAATATTTGAGGAAAAATAAATTTTATTTGAATGTTCTTGAAAAAACGCCCATAAATACCTAATACCTAAGCGTATTTTCATTTTCATCAATAGCAACATACTCATTCTAATGAATGAGTTTGTTTAGCTTAATAGCTTTCATGGCACGTTATTAAGAAAACATATCTACCTAGGTACAGTCGTGGTCTTTTCCGCCTGATCAGTTAAATTTTTTTTCGCTTAAATCATGCGGAGGCGCCGAGCCACTCCACCTTAAACTTCAGGCCTATTAGGAAAGCGTCAACTTTGACAACAACAACGCGCAAAATAACAATAACTCTCGTTTGGCATGTGTCGCCGATCGGTATTTTTTTAATTAATTATTTATTATAAAGTCAACAGGGCGGGGATAGAGAGCGTTTCTATGTTTTAAGTGCAAGCAAAAATAAGCTTAGTGGTGATCAGGCGGGAGTGTCCTCGATAGTACCTACCTAAACTTTATATGTGAAGTCGTTGCTGAAACCGAAATAATGAAGCAAACATCTTAAAGAATTCGCTTTCACTTTCCTACGTGAATAGAAAACCTGTAAAGTTCAAACAAGATTTTGTACAGAATAAGCCCTGGTAAACACGCGCGATTTTTTAACGCGACGATTTTTGTCGCACACTTAATTTTCAATTTATTACTTAGCTTCGGGAGTTGTAAATCCTACATTGCGCTTTTTAGATGCGTAAAGATGCGCTCTACTGGATTTGCAATGCTCGGCTCTATAAAAAATCCAGTGATTGATAAAAATCGGCTCGTTAAATTTAACCATTGCAAATAACAATCACCAATCTGAGAGCAATACCAATGTACTTACCTACTATTAATCTGTGATTTAACGAATAAGTTTGCGATTTCATTTCGCATTATAAAAAATCGGGTCGCTGTGTCGGTAGGTCGGGGCACACGGCCGTTGATTTTAATGTGAAACGTACTAGGTATATCAGCGAGTCGCTTTTAGTGTTAAAGATTGAAACAAAACAAGTTTGACTTCGTTCTAAAATAACATTTCATTTAATATTCGACAATGATTTTGTTTTAACATTGGTCTGTGGTATGAGAAAGTCATAGAACGGTTAGTCAAAATCAACTTTATACAATTAAGATAAATTTTATTTTGGATTGATTCTATTCAATAGAACATTCTCGAAAGTACTTCGCTACTCAAGTAGTGATGTGGTCGAGTCGAATTGAGAATACCGCCATCTATGGTCAAGTAGCGGAATTGACTTGTGAATCGATCGATCACGCAAATGTCTAATGGAATTAAGTTTATAATTGTTACCACTGAGAATACCGCGATCTATGGTCAAGTAGCAGAATTGACTCGTCAATCGTATCTAGTGTTACTAAAGATTGTAAATACGTGCTGCCGCTAAAGCAAAATAAATCTTATTTGTAGAACATGAGGGTTTATTTCCAAATCTGTGACGTGGGCTAGTTTTGACTAAACTTAAAAGCATTATTTCGCATTAAAATCATTGACATTGACATTTTGTTGACATTTTTGTCAGTAAAATTCAAATGGCTTAAGATAATAAAGCGCTTTCAGCAGAGCACCAAGCGGTGCCAAGTAGAATAAAGCGATGGAACCGGTGTAATGCGGCTCGCTTAAAACTTCGCGACCCAAAGGCCGTAAGCGCCGTGGAATACTCACTCACTTAAGCGTTTTGGCCAACACATTTATTCCATTTCCTTTACGGTCGCGTTTTCTGACATGGTACCCATGGTATGGTGCTGATTTTAAAGACGTTTTCACGTCAAAAATCGCAACGATAGAATTTTGCAATATAATGCTTAGCCTAAAAATCGCCCGTATGTACACGGGATTATTCTGTACAAAATCTTGTTTGAACTTTGCAGGCGCGCGGCAACCGTCCACTACTTTTATTTTGTTTCTAGCATGTTTTATATTTATTTCAGTGTTGAGATTCGCTCTTGCATTCTTGTCTTGCACAGTACTCGCTACGGTTAGATGCCTTTTTACAAGTTTCTTATCAGATTGTTTTGCTGGTTTTTAAAAGATTTTTTGCATCAATTATCCGGTTTGTTACTATGCCGTTATAGGGTTCCGTACCGAAAGGGTAAAAACGGGACCCTATTACTAAGGCTCCACTGTCCGTCTGTCTGTCTGTCACCAGGCTGTATCTTATAAACCGTGATAGCTAGACCGTTTAAATTGGTGTATGTATTGCTGTTGCCGCTATAACAACTAATACATAAATAGAATTAAATCAATTTTTAAGTCGGGCTCGGGAATACAACAAACGTGATTTTTGTGCCGTTTTTTGCACGATATTAATAATGGCAACAGGTAGACGCTTGAAATATTCACAGAATATTTAGTTGCATATTCACTTTAAAAATAAATAATTAAAATAAAAGCAATATTTAAGGGGGGGCTCCCAGACAACAATCGTGATTTTGTTGCCGTTTTGTCTAAATTTGTATAGATAATGGTACGGGGCCCTTCGTGCGCGAGTCCGACTCACACTTGGCCGGTTTTATATTGATTGAATGTGTGGCGGTGACTTTGCCAGTTTTTGTCGTAGGCTTTTTATTATTGTATTGATATTTCTATGTGTGTGTGCTTGTATAATTTCTAATTAATTACGTCTGTTTGATAATGAAGGCTTTGCTTAACGCCATGACTTTGCGGTTAGTGGGTTTTAGTTGTAGTAAAAAATGTAAGTAAGCTTTTCTACACATAGTAGGCGATTAAGCAAATAGATCATTTATTTTAGCAAAAATACAACAACACAACTACATTTATGAACCGTGCATTATGATAATATCATAATGACGCAAAACCCACACTTAAACTTTTTATTTCAAATAAGTACCTACATCATTTACACATTTGTATTGTCAAAAACAGCGTAGCAGCTTGAACTTATGGAACTTTTAGGGTTTGAGACAGACTTAACGCTAGTAGCGATATCTTTCAGACAACATCAAAGAAGACAGGGTTCCAAAAAGACGAAAAAAAGATAGAGGTAACAAACTCATTATACAAGGAAAACATCAAACAAAAACAATGTTTAATTTTTACATTTAAAAATTACAGTTTTCCCTAGATCTAGTGATAGCCACAATCTCACGTATCTTCGTGTATTTACACAATATTCACTTGTTTTTCCATCTTTGACAGGCCAGGGCGCTGTACGCGGAGCACCGGATGTGCGCAAGAGTCGATGCGATCGGCGCGTTTCATTTTAGTCACACCGAAACACGATACATAAGCTCCTCTTTGATGTTTCTTGATTTTAGTCCGACATTCGCTGAAGACTCGTTAATAAACCGTTGTTCTGCAACACGGTTTATTTGTGGGGAAACTTGAGTTGATGATTTATTTGTATTTTTATTAAAAAGTTACTGAAAAAGATTGGTTTGTTGTTTTGCTGTCTTTCAATATTATCAACTTATGACGCCAATATAACGGTTTTACCCTAAAAAAATTGGTAAACAGTAAACAAACTCAACGTTTGCCAAAGAGCGATGGAACGTACCATTCTCAATATTAGACTCTCTGATCGAATACGCAACACCTTAATACGGAATAAGACAGACATCGCAGATATAGGTAAACCCAAAATCATCTGCGAGGGTAAAATGGGACACTGTCACGTTTCTAGGATGAAGTCGGATAGATGGGCAAAGATATTCTCACAGTGGGTGCCTGACCCTGAAGACGGCCGTTGTAACCGAGGCAGATCCAAGTAACGCTGGCGTGATGATCTGGCCTCATCCATTACGAATTGCTCAGAGAAGGCAAATGACTTCAAAACTGGAAAGCCATGAGAGGCTTTTGCCCAGCAGTGGGACAGAATGCGCTGACATAAAAAAACTGTAAAAACACTGACCTGAAACAGTAAAGAAAAGTCGAGGCGTCAAGTAAAGAATGTTTTAGAAATGCATAGAAAATGGAAAATGTAAACTAAGTTATTAAACAAAAGACGACGCTAGAATCTCTCTACATAATAATTCTGTTGGAGATTTTAATTCTTATTTTGCAACACCAACATTAAATGTAAATCCTAATGTGAAAAGTGGCAACACTATCCCCTTCCATCTGCGACACTGGTGCAATACAGACGTGCATTTTATTACTTGCCATATTTTATTTCATTTTCCTCGGCACCAACGTACCAGGCCCTCATCAGCTACCTACATCTATCAACTAGCTACACAAGTTCAACAGAGAGAAATAATATTGTAATCAAAGCATTCGCTATACTTGAAGTCCATATTGTTACGTCCTAGTCACTGTAGTTAAAATAATATTACTTTTAAGTATCCTTGAAGAGATTAAAGTGAGGTTCGAATTACCTAAAGCAAAACCGCCGATCTCGCTACTGGTTTTAACTTTCGGTACAAAAAATGAGATTATTTCTTGGTAAAAATTCTAGGTGCTGTTTCGGAAATTAAGACTGTATTGTTTTTTGGTTAAGCTCTATTATTATTTGCTGGTATTTACACTTGGTACGACGAGGGAACGGCCATTAGCAATCTTCAATCTTAGGAGCTCGTAGCTAAATAAAAACAACCGCACAGGTCCATTTTCAAGGTTAAGCAGCGTTTACCAGGGTTGGTCTGTGGATTAGTGACAATCCCATGTTTCCTTCGTGCCTAGAAAAGCATGATGATGATTGGGATCGATTGACCGTCGTTACAGGTAGTCAGTGGCCCAAAAGTCTGACAACCAGTCTTACCAAGGGGTATCGCATTACCAAGTAGTAACTAGCTTGTGGAGGTCAGAAAGGCAGTAGTTCCATGTCGCTGCATTCAGTTGGACTGGAAGCCGACCCCAACACAGTTGGGAAAAGCCAGATGATGATGACCTACACTTGGAACGTCGAGAGAATGGGTATTTCCAATCTTCGGCTTCTACTTTAAGAGACGATTGGCAGTGACGAAGGAGGAAAAAGGCAAGCTAGTTTCCACCATCAATAAATTGCAAATCTATTTAGTCCATCAGTTAGAGCATTGGAAAATAATGTACACGTATTTTTTGTTTTTGTAAATCAATGAATATTGACAAAGATAAAACGCATAGCAGTGGGGGCTCGTGACGTAGAACGCACTAGAAATTATAACCACGGCGTGACGTATTGAGAATTTTAAAACCGTCGTATCTTCGTCAATTTTGGTTTACGTAACAAAAGCAAAATACGGGTCAAATATTTTTTGATAATCTAACTGACGGACTAATTAGATTTTTTTTTTCCAGTACGCAAATCTGTTTTAAATAAGAACAACTTTTAAGATAAAACAACTTTACTTTCGGTAGTCGGTAACTAACTTAGTTTGTTTCATTGAAAAAAAAAACATCGGACCACCGCGCATGCTTCCTTCCTCTACCAAATGAAACGGAGAAAAAGGTGTACGTACGTACATACATAAAAAAAAGAAAAGCTGCTAGTGGAATCCTCCTTTTTTAAAAGTCGGTTAAAAAGACGACCTCGTAATTATTACTTTACCAACCTAAGATCGAATGCCGGTGGCACTTCTAAAAACAACAAGGTCTTATAACCCTTTTTTTTTTTTTAGGATGGGAAATCATCAAATGACTTCTCCCGCTCTGGGCGGAGCAGGAGGGAGTGTCAGACTTTGACTGACTAAAACCCATCCATGTTCCTTCCTCGCCCTTTGTGTTCCGGGGCCACGGTATCTCTTTCGAATAGTCCCGCAGCCCCGGCAGGCTTCGGTCCTTGCACCTTGCGCCGGCGCGCGTGGAACACGAACGCGCCGTCGACACGGCCTGTCGTCATGAGACGTACGGACGGCGAGCTAGCCCATAGCTCCCCGTCCACAGGCTCGCGCGTACGGTGGCCGGAAGCCACCACGTGGCCCCCGACGCCCGGGGCGTCTCCCGCGGCGGCCAGGACGTGAGGATCTCTCCCTGTCCTCCCTGTCCTGTCTCCTGTTCCGCCACCTCCTTCGCTAGCATGACTGCTTCGCAGAAGGAGGTGACGGCGTCCCATTCCGTCTCGCTCCGGACCATGGATTGAACCAAGGCCGGGAGCGAGAGGTCGCCGCCGCCAATCGCCGCTACGAGGACACGGCGATGCTCCGCCCAAGCGGGGCACACCTCCACCGTGTGCTCCACCGTGTCCTCCGGTCGATCCTCACAATGGTGACACCCGGGCGTTTCATCCCGCCCGATTCGGTGCAGGAACTTACCGAAGCATCCGTGTCCGGTAAGAACCTGCGTCAGGCGGAAGGTGAGGACGCCGTGGCGTCTCTCCAGCCACTCCTCAAAGAGGGGACTTATCGCCACTATTGTGGCGTGCCCTGCACGGGGTTGCGATAGTCACTCTCTCCATGTCGCCATGAGATCCCGCCGGAAGTCCGTCCGCTGAGCGACAATTTGCCGCGGCAGCGGAGTTTCCCCCCGGCGTAGCGCCTCCGCGCGCCACTCATGTAAGCGCGCGAGGACTATCGCCTCCAGATCCCATGGCGGCAATCCGGCGAGGAGGTTTGCCGCCTCGCGGGAGATCGTGCGGTACCCCCGGACCAGCCTTACGGCTACCACCTTCTGGGGCACGTTCAAATGGTGGGCGGCACGCCGCCTCAATGAACGTGCCCACACCGGGGCCCCGTAAAGGGCCATGGACCGCACGACTCCCGCGTAGAGCCTCCGGCAGGAGGCGTTTGGCTCCCCCAGGTTGGGCAGGAGCCGCCTGAAGGCAGCCCCTGTCCGCTCCAGTTTAGGGGCCAAACGTCGGAAATGCTCCACGAAGTTCCACCGGCTGTCGAGGACAAGTCCCAGGTACTACAGCGTCGACTCGACGCCGATGGAAACCCCTCCTGTCGGTGTCCAGCGTGTCGTCAGCGTAGCAGACTACGCTGATACCGCTAGGGAGGTCGGCGCGCAGCACCCAGTCCTACCCGATGTTCCACAAGGACGGCCCTAGAACCGATCCCTGTGGAACACCGCACGACATCTCTCGCCGGTTCCAGTCTCCGCTGCGACCGGGGTAGGTCTTATAACCCTTATGTGAAAGATAGTTTCAGCCTAACGTTCGAAACATTTGTGTTAATTGGGTACTTATAAAAAGTTTTGCCAGTGAAACGTAGAATAGAGTTTCAAAGAAACTTCCCGCAAATCATTATCGTGAGAGGAAAGTAAAGATCTATTTGGTTCTCTACGGGTATGACCGCCTTGGTTATATCTAAAAGGTGTAAACAGACAACGTACCCTTCACGAAGTCGTCTACCAAGTATTCTGTACATCAAAAATAAGTCATTCTACACAAAAAATATTACTGGGAAACGGCTCTTTTAGGGGTGAAAAATATCACGCTTTACAGTAGGACTCAAAGTAACGCACTCAAAACATTGTGTTGATAGGATGCATTGAATAGTACATGGGTCTTGCCGGTATTTAAAGTAAAGTTATTGTACGGTTTACGTACATACCGTCAGGCTGCAAACGCAGCAACCTACATTTATCTTTCGTATTTAAAACCATGTTTAATATAATTTAAAGTTACTTGACAAATTACATACTTACGCGAACACCGCGGATTAGCATCCAACCCACTTTTACTTTGTTGTGATCGGTATGTACTCTAATAAACTTTCTAACTAATACCAAATCTGTGTGTGTTTACGTCAACTCACCTAACTCCAAGTACTTACTTACTTGCCACTTCTTACATAAACTGCAAGTGTAAGGTACCGACTACTACGGGATCTTACAGTTATAACAATGAAAACTTTTATTTAAAAAACTGTGAAATTTTGACCTTCAATATCTCCGTAACAAGAATGTTCCCAGATATGGCCCAAAACAAAGAAATGATCGCAATGACGGGGAGAAGGACTGCCTCTCAGTTTTGCAAAACTGGTAAAGCATTTAAGAGGTCTATAGACCCCGGTATTTCCTTAGCATACGGTGCGGCATGGTTTATTTTGGCGCTTGAATTACAAATTTTCAGAAGGTGCTATTGGTACCTAAACATTTGTTTTAGGCCGATCGACTTAACATATTTGAAGTAGGCAACAGTAATTAAGTTTTGGGTTACTTACGTAAATCGAAAACAAAATACATCAAAGTTAATATCCAGCGCGTGGGGGCTTCTTTGGCTTTGTTTAACTTTAACATATAAGCAAACAAATACTGCCATTGTTAAGTTCTCCTTTATGTAAATGTGTTGTGATGAATGTACAAATGTGTAAACATATTTTGAACAAATTGATCCCTTGTGACTTAAGGGATTTCTATACCAATATGTGTTATATAAGTACCTACTTCAGTAAGGGTATGTACCTACCTATGTTGGGAGAAATTTGAGTCCGATACGAAGTTTGGTTTAGGTGAAAGAGTATGACATAGGATTTATATTTCGGATATGAAAAAAAAACATATTGTTTTTCAAATAAAAAAAGCTGTTTTTTATTTTCATTCCGATAGGATTAGGCAGATGTCAACCTTACACACATAATATGGCAAAATACACGTTATGTGTGTAACATATTAAGAATTTGGCCAGTTATGTTTGAGTCCCATGAAATATTGAAAATCAATCGATCAATACAAACCCTGACTCGCCGTGAGAAATTCCTGATAACAACAAATACGATAACACTTTTCCCGATCTGGAAATCGAACCAGTACCAGCCAGCGACCAAAGAGTCACATTTTTTTAAACTTCGAAAATGGTTGTTTTTTTTTTCTGTTTACCTCAAAACCTTCCTTACGATTCGCTGCACTGTTTCGTAGTTCTACACAAGCAAAGGACTTTCCCTCTAAGAGCCTCACAACACACAATACGCATTAGATACATACTAATGTGTAATACACATCATGTTGACGATCTAAACATAAACAAGAACACACGCACCGCGGTACGTATGGCCGTGATCTCTGCGCGCCCGCGTAGGTTTCCTCGAGGCATAATGATGGTGCCACAAGTATCGATGTAAAGTAATAGAAATGATATCAGAATTTAAGCGAATTTGTATTAGAATAGGCACGACGACAGTATAAAAAAAATGCAAATCTATTTAGTCCGTCGGTTAGAGTATTGGAAATTAATGGACACGTATTTTTTGTTTTTGTAAATCAATGAATATTGACAAAGATAAAACGCATCAAAACTCGGGAGTGGGGGCTCGTGACGTCAGAACTAGCTAAAAATTATACCATGGCGTGACGTAGTGAGAATTTTAAAAGCGTCGTATCTTCGTCAATATTGAAAAAGAAAAAACAGGGGTCAAATATTTTTTGATAATCTAAGTGACGGACTAATTAGATTTTTTTTGGTCGTCTCGCCTGTTGTTGTTGCTGTTGTTGGACTGCCTCGTTGGTATAGTGGTCGCAATCGCGACTGCTGAGCTTGAGGTCCTGGGTTCGATTCCCGGGTGGAGCAAATTGTTTTTGGGTTTTTCCATCAGGAATTTCTCAGTAGTAGCCCTGGAGTTAGGTTTTGTGACCGGTTGATGGCAATAAGCTCGCCCCCAATTACATGGGACTTTAACATAATTTTTATTTTTTTATAATGACGACCCGAATGGCGCAGCGGTAGTGAGGCTGCCTTACGTTCTTAGGGTCCCGGGTTCGAATCCCGGTAGGAGCAAATGTTTGTGTGATGAGCATGGACATTTGTTTCCGAATCATGGATGTTTATAATATATGTATAATAAGTATGTATTTACAAACATAAAGTATCTATGTAGTATATCAACTATCTGGTGTCCACGACACAAGCCTCGTTGCTTAGTCTGGCACTAGATGGCGCTGTGTGTAATGTCTAGCGGTATTTCTTATTATTTATTAATTGGCGAAATGTGGATGTACTATGAGGTACACCTCTGCCTACCTTTGGGGATTACAGGCGCGATGTTATGCTGTTGTAAAATATTAGCATTGTGATGCAGAATAAATGTATTGAAAACATAACATCACCCTTGTCTTTCTCGAGGGGTAAGGCATTTGCCTACCTAATACTTACATTTCGCGGTGATGTTGGTATTGCTGGGAAAACAAACATAATACATACATGAATAGTCCAATCCTTTCTTGTTTTGTAAATCCGAACCATTTTGGATAAAATCTTCAAAGGATGCGAAGTTTTCGGGTAAGCTGAGGATTTTTGCTTACAGAGGTTCGAATTCGTCAGATAACAAGTCAACGTTTTTTTTTTTGCGTCAAAAACAGTACTGTACAAAAAGTAATGTAAAAGCCATCATAGCCCCAGATAGAGGGTTTGTGTACTATGGATTTGTCTCCTAAAAAGGCGTGCCTCACGTTGATAGTGAGTATTGTCATGTATAAGTGACATCTATTAAATTATGCAGATCGCTATGGCCGGTGCGGAGAGGTTGCGTGTCGCGACCGCCACCGCACATCAATCATCGACGCTCAAACCATCATAGCGTGCCAACGTGCCAACACATCAGCCGCCCTCATATCCCACATTTTACATAAACCCCATATATTAAATTCCATTTGATGTAACGTCACGAGACGTAGCTCTATACTACAACATGAATAAATTACTCGCACGCTGCACAATTTTCAGCTCGTATTAAACACATCAATCATTCCCAAGTTTTTGCAGCACAAAAGAGTAATCATAAAAATAAATTGAAGCTCGTTGTCTGAAACCAAAGTAAAAAGGATAGTTTGGGTAAAACACGGCTTTTATCAGTCCGAGACGGATGAATAGCCCGGAGCGATGCGGGGCTCCTTATCCTGTGCTATGCTCCCTCCCCGCAGCCTCCCTGCGGTGCAAGTGGATAGAGCGTGCTCAAGCCACGATAGCCGAGGGGTACTACAAGGCAAGAACAAAGGTGCACGGCCGTGACCCTGTAATAGTCTCCGGCCACGCCTGGCCTTAATTACGCGCAATTTGTAGCTCTAGTTTTCGTTTTTCGAACATTGAGCGTTTTTTTTTGTCCAACAAATGACCGTAGCACCTAAGTGTGCCAGTTTGGTTGTTTCAGCGAAATAAATGCGTGTGTTTCTGCGAGGAATCGTATGGAACTCCTATAAATCGTCCCGAACTCGGCCGTAAAGTACGCGTTTATCTTAAAGCTGCGTTCCTTAGCAATTATATTGGGTATGGGCACATAACTGAACGAGTTTTATAAGTCAATACATTAACGGGAATTTAATTGGGCAAGTTGGATGTTATTTGTTTGTGTAGTCTCCTATAAGTAGTTAGAACAATATTTATGGGGATTTAGAACGCGCTAACTACCCTATGAATTATTGGATGGGAGCGTAAGTAGGTACCATACTGGAGGGCCATCTATAGAATTCTTGCTCTGAAGAACCTCAGACTCCAATAGTTAAACTTGTGCTTTAAAAATATCAGAATTCTCACAGAACTATGGATGCCATAAAAGTGTGCTTAGAACAGAAATTTTTGCCCAACCCTTCGTGGCTTTGGGGTACAAACAAACGTGAGGACAAATCTATAGAGCGGACTGTCATTTCAGAAGATTTCCTCTAATTCCTTACTTTTCAAAAACACAAAAGTATTATGGAACAAGGGGTCGCAATCAATGTTGCGTGTCAATGGTCGGTGTAATTGTCCTTGAAGGTCAAAATTGATAACTATTTAGTGCGGCTCGCAAGGGAAATCAGGGTGTATTCGCTTATCTCGCGCCATTAGGCAGCAGCCATGATGCTGGCCTGCGGACAAGGGCACGGGATTTCGGGAGCCCTGGGAATGAGCCGAACTGTATGGTAAATCGATTTATTATGATATTGGTAGGAAGTCAATGTATCCTGTATGAGTCGCTTCGTCGGAAAACATCCTTAATGGATTTTTAATTAGACTCAAGTTAACAATTAAATTATAGGTTGCCTTGGTTGCATTCATTGTTTATTTATTTAAAACGGATATACGATGTACTTACTTAGTACTTGATATCATCTGGTACATTTTTTACAAAACCGCAACGTTTTTTCTCCGCCATCGTTTCAAGACCGCCATTTTATATCTCCTTAGATTAAAGTGCACATTTAAATTGAATGGATACGTAAAATTTTCCCTTTTAAGGATTCAGCTGGAACAAAACACTCATCTATCCAATTCAATTACGAAAGAAAATACCAGTGATGGTGCAGCGAAAGTTCCACTTTCTTATTCAAATAACCCTTTGGCTGCGCTGGGAACAAAGCGGGCGATTCATTAAAATAATCCGTTGCAAGTTGCACAGTAACCGGGGGTTATAATAATACGATATATACTGCGCGCTTGCGAATTACTAGATGGAGACGCGGTGGTGTTATGCAGCAACCTGTATGGAACTACTTATGTGTATCGTAGATTGAAGACAGAATATGACTAAAGATTTAAGTGAGCTGGCAAATTAAGAACATGTCTCCTGTATGCAGTCAACTGAAAGAAACTTCTCTTAAAGCCGCCCATGGACGATAGGTTATGCATGTGCAGTTTTGCCTGCACATTCAAACTGTGCAGGTAGTCATGAACGTGTGTAGCAGAAAACTGTACAGTTATCCTGACCTGTACATGCAAGCAAGAGAATATCGAAATATATTTGTTCAGCTTAGTTATGCGCGGTACGACTGTTCAGGCATAACGCAGCGTGCCCGGGTGTTTCCATTGTGAGGATCGACCGGAGGACGCGGCGGAGCACACGGTGGAGGTGTGCCCTGCTTGGGTGGAGCACCGCCGTGTCCTCGAGGTGGCGATCGGCGGCGGCGACCTCTCGCTTCCGGCCCTGGTTCGTGCCATGGTCCGGAGCGAGACAGAATGGGACGCCGTCACCTCCTTCTGCGAAGCAGTCATGCTAGCGAAGGAGGTGGCGGAACGTGAGAGGGAGATATCTTCACGTCCCGGCCGCCGCGGGAGACGCCCCGGGCGTCGGGGGCCACGTGGTGCCTTCCGGCCACCGTAGGTGCGGGCCTGTGGACGGGGAGCTATGGGCTAGCTCGCCGTCCGTCCGTCTCATGACGACAGGCCGTGTCGACGGTGCGTTCGTGTCCCACGCGCGCCTCAAAGAGAGTCAGCAATAGGGAAGGGGTCCGCAAGGGCCGAAGCCTGCCGGGGCTGCGGGACTATTCGAAACAGATACCGTGGCCCCGGAACACAAAGGGCGAGGAAGGAACATGGATGGGTTTTAGTCAGTAAAAGTCTGACACTCCCTCCTGCTCCGCCCAGAGCGGGAGAAGTCATTTGATGATTTCCCATGCTAAAAAAAAAAAGGCATAACGCAGCGTGAGTGGCAGGTCGTTTGCGCAAATCTCAGTTCTCAGTTGTTTTTTTTTTATAACAAGTGTGCTGATGTTGTGTGTGTGTTGCCGGTGCTGAATGCTTGCAAATGAGCCAACCGCTTGCAGTTACGCACGTATGTATGAACTCGGTTTTGCATGCACAGTTAAAACTGTCATGCATAGCCCATCCCCTATGGCCGGCTTAAAATATCATGAGACGGAAATAGAAGTTGGTTTTCAATAGGTATGACCGTTCTCTGAGACACAGGCCTCCTCTCTAAGAGCCCTAACACATGGCGTATTTTAAACGCGCAGACGAGCGTTTCATCAACGCGCGTTATCTGCGAAGTAGATGCCGATTTTTGCGTTTTATAGAAACACACGTGTTAAGCGCGTTCAAAACTCGTTTGAAGCCCGTACAAAGGGTTAAAGCCAGCGTAAGCAGTGTCGTTTTAACCGACGCCATTGTACAACTGACGAGGAGTCTCTGACCAAAACGCGGAAGCTACAAGCGTCGGCCCGTGTGCTTAGGTTACAAGGTTGCGTTCTAATCTCGTTTGAAGCGCGTATACGCGCGTCATCTGCGCGTCGTCTGCGCGTTTAAAATACGCCGTGTACTTAGGCCCTAAGAGAGACAGAAGAAATCACCACGCCCCGCCCCGGCCCATTTTGGAATGATGCATGCCAAATAATTTGAAATTCGAATTTTGGTTCTAGAACTTGCTGGTTTCTCCACCATTTTGATAGCAGTGAACCTGTTTACTAGTCCCTTTTGCCTACTGTACCAAGTTGCACAAACTTCGAATATAATTAGTGCAAGTGTTGAGTAATTAGGTAAGCTGTTTAATAAACATTAAGGAATGGCTGCTATGAGTGTTATCCGTTTGAAGTTTAATTACTTTATGTAACGTGTGTTGGGTACGACAGTGGAATCAAGTTAATTATGAATTTCTTCTCTAATTAAGATTTTGTTACCTTGAATATTGATGGTTTGATTATGTTAACTGTGTGCATTATGATGGTTGCTAGGTGGTTGTGTTGTGGATAGGTTGATACTATATCCATTAACGAAGATGGAAAAAGGTGATGATTTGTCAAAATCGCGCAGCGTAATCTAAAATATTGCTCATGAAATATTATTTATTAGTAGGTACAGTAATTTAAATATATTTATAAACACAGAGTGGTATCCCAGGAATGGAAAAAGAATCATAGGTCGTGAAACGAAACGATGGGAAGATGACATCAAAAAAGTCGCTGGTCCAGAGTACCTAGATGAGAACAGCGAGATACAGGCAAAAACGAAAACTTTAGAGGAGGCCTTTGTCGAAGGACAAGCTGTTGATTAAAACTGATCGTCTAAAATAAATAAACATGTATATTGTAAATACTCTAAACATTGTAAACAGTACTATAAACTAATTTTATTTTTCAATTTCAATAACTTTATCCAAGAAATTTTAAATTTGAGATTCAAGGATTACAAAGGGTTTCCTCATACTGAGACGAAAATATAAATAATTCAAAAATATTTACAACCATGCTACACCATCAATCTTTGTCTAAAACTGTCTAACCTGTAAGACCATACTTCCACATCGAATTATCCAACCAATTACACTTTCATACATAAATCCTCTTTAACGTGGTGCACTACCGATGACATCAACTCCCCGATCTTCCTTTATATGCTTTTATGGCAGTTCCCAACGTCCTTCAGTGAGGACATCTAAAGCTTATGCTCTATCTTTGAAATTGAGATAACCACGCTTGGCTGCACTAAGTAAGTTTCATAATAAAGACTTTGTGCGCTGGGAGTCTGTCCACGGTTAAGACATCCTACGGGCTTGGTAGTTATTTGAATGTACTTATATTTTTTACGGGGAAGGTTAGTTTAATTTATCGTGAGATGGTATCTTTTCAAAGAGATTTAAGGATGGCCGACCACCAATTATTTTTTTAAATAAAAATTCGTGGGCTCATTCACAAAAAGTTGGCAGGTTCGACACCACAGTAATGTTTTCCCATTGTTTCATTCAACATCATTCCGAAACCAACACACTATTTTTATGGCAATAGCCATTTAACAATTTAATAGCGTATTATTGTGGGGAGTAGTGCTATAGCACTATTTTGCATTTCTATGCGGTGCATCGATGCCCTTGCACCCTGTATTTAAATATCTTTGGATAAAATTCTTTATTGAACAGAAATTTTCATAAAACAGTCCGTTTTTAAGATGTCATGTACAGTCAGCTTAACGATGTGGTACCCCCCTAGAAAAGCACCTATGTTTGAACCCGGGGTTCTGGGGTACACAATTGATGCAGCAGTACAAGGACTTGCAAGTTGAGACAGACTCACTTTGTTGTTAAGGTGGATGCTCCAGGGTAGCCCGCGATCGTGCGGTCCATGGTCCTTTACGGGGCCCCGGTGTGGGCACGTTCATTGAGGCGGCGTGCCGCCCACCACTTGAACGTGCCCCAGAAGGTGGTAGCTGTAAGGCTGGTCCGGGGGTACCGCACGATCTCCCGCGAGGCGGCGAACCTCCTTGCCGGATTGCCGCCATGGGATCTGGAGGCAATAGTCCTCGCGCGCCTACACGAGTGGCGCGCGGAGGCGCTACGCCGGGGGGAAACTCCGCTGCCGCGGCAAATTGTCGCTCAGCGGACGGACTTCCGGCGGGATCTCATGGCGACATGGAGAGAGCGACTATCGCAACCCCGTGCAGGGCACGCCACAATAGTGGCGATAAGTCCCCTCTTTGAGGAGTGGCTGGAGAGACGCCACGGCGTCCTCACCTTCCGCCTGACGCAGGTTCTTACCGGACACGGATGCTTCGGTAAGTTCCTGCACCGAATCGGGCGGGAGGAAACGCCCGGGTGCTATCTGTGAGGATAGGCCGGAGGACACGGTGGAGCACACTGTGGAGGTGTGCCCCGCTTGGGTGGAGCACCGCCGTGTCCTCGAGGTGGCGATCGGCGGCGGCGACCTCTCGCTCCCAGCCCTGGTTCGTGCCATGGTCCGGAGCGAGACGGAATGGGACGCCGTCACCTCCTTCTGCGAAGCAGTCATGCTAGCGAAGGAGGTGGCGGAACAGGACAGGGAGAGATCCTCACGTCCCGGCCGCCGCGGGAGACGCCCCGGGCGTCGGGGGCCACGTAGTGGCTTCCGGCCACCGTAGGCGCGGGCCTGTGGACGAGGAGCTATGGGCTAGCTCGCCGTCCGTACGTCTCATGACGACAGGCCGTGTCGACGGCGCGTTCGTGTTCCACGCGCGCCTCAAAGAGAGTCAGCAACTGTGAAGGGGTCCGCAAGGGCCGAAGCCTGCCGGGGCTGCGGGACTATTCGAAAGAGATACCGTGGCCCCGGAACACAAAGGGCGATGAAGGAACATGGATGGGTTTTAGTCAGTAAAAGTCTGACACTCCCTCCTGCTCAGCCCAGAGCGGGAGAAGTCATTTGATGATTTCCCATCCGAAAAAAAAAAAAGGGTAGCCCGCGAAATTTAAATTTTCTTACGTTTTTGCAATTTGCAGGTCGGTGTCAGGTTGTATGTTGATTAAAATATGATTCGCGGCTGTAAGACGTATGTAGTTACAGAAATATAATCACTAAAATCGTCAAACATTAATATTCAGTTCATGTAACTGTCAAGAATGACTTTTTCATGAAATAGTCATTGGCCTGCAAATTGCAAAAAAACGTAAGAAAATTTGAATTTCGCGGGCTACCCTGGAGCATCCACCTTAATCGGAAACTTCCTCAACATGGCGTTTGACAGTTTAATTTCTTTACAAGATAATAATAAACTAAATTTAAAATCGAGTAAAACAAGCACCCCATCCTATTTTAAATATACAGTTATCTTGCAGGCACACTTATGCAACTTTCTATATTTTGTAGCAAACGATGCATCGTGCAGTCGTCCATCAGTTGCACCTATTTCCGACAGCCAAAATTTCAAGATCTAGACTAAATAAAAACAAGATCATATACACACAACTATAGTTTATCTTTCGCGTCTACCCACGTAGTTAAACTAACTACACTATCCTTGAGACTCGGTACCGTCTCGATAGGTACCGTCAACAATAAAAGTGGATTTACAACTTAACACTATGCACTACTAAACAACAGGAAACACTAAAACAATAATTATATACCCCTAGCCATAGTATCCATAATTATTTATGCATTGCTCACCTATACTGAAATTACAATAAATTATTTAGAAAATTTCCGACAACCTATTTCTTTTAAGGAGAAAGTTCATTTGTTACTCAAATTGGTCGTAATTCTTGAAGTATTCGTAATTATTTAAAATTTACAGTCATTGCAAATATTGATGTAATTTGTTTTATTAAAATAATTGATTTATACGTAGGTATACATTTTAAGCCAAAAAAGTGTGTTTAAAGTTTAATTAATAATTCTATCTGCAAACAACTTTTGCTCAGAACTGTACCCCGCCCCAGAGTATTTACCTTGAAGCAAAGAACAAACAAGTAAGCAAATAAGTTGAAAGACAATGCACAACACTAGCGCTGAGATGTGGTACAACACTAACTAGATACATTTATGTGATTATGTGGCTGAGAACTTACTGATACGAGAAGACTGAACGTGTGCTTTGGGTGGAGAAATTCTGAACGTAGTTTTGAATACGTTGAGTGTTGGGAGATTCTTGGCAAGGTTTTATGCTTGTATGCAACCTACCCGCAGTGGACCCGTAAGGTGGATTAGGCCAACTCCTTCTGGCTAAAAGGAGCCAGTCCAGAGAAAGAGAAATTATAAATTATGATGGAAATTATATTCTTCCTACTCCTCCGCTATTTCTTTTCTGATTAATTTCGTTGGGGGATCCAAAACAGTTAAATTGTTTCTCTGGGACTTCGTCGAGCTTCATTGTATCGGGCCTTTTCTGGTAGTCGCCACTGTTGATTCTGGCTTTCAGGAGTTGTAGTTGTTTTGGAATAGTGTGGGTGGGTTTGTTCCAATAAAAAGTCTAGAGAAGAAGTCTTGTCTTGTTGCTAAATATGCTTGTATTTACGGTCAACAATTCAACATGGTTGGTCTGTTCAAATGGGTCGCGATGTGTCCATTTTTTGTGTAACAGTTCAAGTACCAACGAAAACTACTTATACTATACAACATCGTCCACGTTTTATAACATTTTTAACAGGGTTGAAACCCCTACCACGAGGGTTTCTAGACAGAGAGAGAGAGAGAGACGAGATACCTTTACTAACCCCAAAAAGAATAAAAAATTGTTTATTCCGAACAACACAAACGCATTTTGTTTCTTTGCTCAGGGTGAAATCAATAACTAATACTTAGGAAAGTAAAGGTTTTAAACAAATACTTAGTTCAGTAACTTATAACTAATTGTAAACCCTATAAATTAATCGAACAACAGCTATCATTTGCTTTGAAAACCCAAGTTAATGAGAGTCTTGTGTTAAACGAAGCCAACACAGTCTCTAATTTTTGTTTATTCTGGCACAAAATTAGGGCTTCCATTGCTTATAATTAAGACGAAATTGACATCATAACAGAAAATTACTATTATTAAAGCAATATCAATTTATTTATAGTTAACAAAGGTCTCTAATTTCCTTTGTTTTCTCAAAATTTAATTATTCCGGTCATAAACTCATTCTTGTGACATCAGACAACTTAAGATCAAATGTCCTGTTTTGAAGCTGCGAAATTTAAGTAAACTTTTATTCTTAATAAATTAAGTTAAAGTATTTAGAGGGCCCAGAATACATAACGAAAAATACTGGATCCGCCTCAGCTACATCCGGTTAGATTAGAAGCCGACCCCAACCCAACATTGTTGGGGAAAGGCTACGCAGATTATGACTTAGAGAGCCCAGAATTCACAACAGTTTGAAACCAAATTGCAACAGATTCTCGCTTACCTTATGTGAACAGAGTTTACATAGTAACCCCCTTAAGCTCTATATATTCGACTCTAAAAGTAATAACTAGAAAACATTAAACCTTAACTGGATTAGACAACATTAACCTTCGTTTAAAACTGTTCAGTTTTCATTCGATAAGCCGCAAGGGATCTAGCTACTTTGACAGCTACACTTCGGGATACTTCGGGTAACATCGGAACTCCGCCCACACGCCGAAGTTAGCCGATTGTAATTAAGAAGTGCTAGGTGGAATGCAAATTCAGTGCAGTGATAGTTTCAAGATGGAAACTTTTGACTGCCGAAGCGACGTGACTTCATTTCGTATCGTGATTTAATATATCATTGTAAAGGAATATATTTAATGAAATTTCTATTTTGTTAGAAGTAAATTTAACAGTAGTTAATAAAGTGAATCATTCAATAGTATCATTCGGGGGGCCTAAAATGGCCGCCTTAGCATATTGTCATAACCATAAAGTCCGTTTTAAGAATTTTAAATTTTTAAAGTGATTCATTCAAGATTCTGCTAAAGCGGCCATTTTAGACCCCCTGATCGTTTGAGTCTAAATTAAGTTCAAAGGAACGCCAGAAGGACCAAACTCCTTCACTACCAATTTTTGCACTAGATATCGCTGGCATGGGTGGTGATTGCTGTGAAGTTTCATTTTTTATTGCCCTGTCCCACTACTGGGAATTTCCCAAAGCCACTCTTCACTTTCCTCTGTGCCATATTCTTCGGTTAACCTCCTAGAACGCCTACAATCCTCACGTCAGTAATTTCTAGGCCTCCTTCGGCAACGACGCCTTGATCTGACTCAATCCTACTTCAGCTTACTATTAAGTTTTAGTATCTATCTCAAAAAAAGTTATCCTGCCTTCTTAGGACCGCCTGCAAGAAGTAATTACATACAAATAAAAACTGGAATAAATACTGACAATACTAACACCATACCATTAAGTTAAATTTAACTGCCCATATTAAAAAAAAAAAGAAACAACACTAACATTCAAACTAGGTCATCATCATCATCAGCCTATTAATGTTCCCACTGCTGGGACACAGGCCTCCTCTCTATGAGAGGGAATGGGCTATAATCCATCACGCGGGCCCAGCGAGTGCGGTTTGGTAGATGTCACATGACTTCGAATTATTTGGTTCTAGGACATGCCGGTTTCCTCACGATGTTTTCCTTCACCGTTTTGAGAGCAGCGATGATGAAATAAATTACACAAAGTAATGCGCCTGCCTGGGTTCGAACCCACGACTTACTCTCCTACACTTACCTACTCTCTTAAAACTAGGTACTGAACCATAATTATAAGGATAATGTATGCTATGCTATGGCTATTTTATTTTATCTATTTATATAACCGCCACGTGTTCCTTAACACTGAAACCTATTTTCACATTCTATAAAAAAACCTTCTCCTCGTGTTCATTTCTATACAATTCAAACACATCCAATACGACTACCTGATCATACTTATACACCCACGGCATGTTGTGGGATAGCCTATTTTTAGTAAGAGACCTTTTAAACCTTTATAGCCCATAATTAGAGGAAGGTCGTTGACCCGTGGTATCCCATCTCAATAATAACCTGTTTTCCTCACGATGGTTAACAATTCTCTTGGGATGTTAACGTTACTGACTTAGATGTAGTGAATTTTCTGGGACTATTTTCTAACTTGTTTTAAGTAACGTAGGTACGTGTTTTCATATTTATGTAGATTGGTTTTGAGAATGTATCGTTCCTAGGAAAATGTAGACAAATAGGTAATACACAAACGTGTAGAGATTTGATCAAAAGTTGTCGGGAGCACGTTTCTATCAAAAATCTATTGAGATCTTTTTTAACAATTGATGTTATTTTAACTTAAGGTGGATGGAACCTGCAAATTGCAAAAAACGTAAGAAAAATTGAATTTCGCGGGCTACCCTGGAGCATCCACCTTAAACTAATATCGACTCTATGATTAAGTGACATTAAATTTGTTTTCCTAAAACACATACCTAATGTAAATATTGCTGTACGTGCGAGAGATATATTTTTAGAAAAAATCGGGCATGTATTTATATTACGCAATTTAGAAAATGAAATGATAGTTGTAAACCTTTTAAATATTGTACATCTCATCGAGTATTACAAAATAGGAACATCATTATTCATACATCAAAACAAATTAACATTTAAGTACTTACCTGAAAAAAAGGGACATAAATAAACAACAGCCTATCAACAGAATGCGTACAAAATAAAATGTGCACAAGATCATCGGGTCATCGCCCTCTAAGCATCATTTTAGTGTCGCCATGAGTCATTCAAATGCAGTTTTGAATTTATTCTTAGAAAATAAGAAATAGAACTGTGAGTCACACGTCATTAGCCAAGGACTTGTGCGAACGTAATTCCGACGCGTGCCCGAGACGACACGTTATTTTCGACGCGAAATAGATTCACTGACGAAATAGAAACGTCTTTCTGAACAAAAAACGATGATTCAAAACTCATAACATTCTTTTAAACATTCCATTCATTCGATTGCATTTTTTCGCTCAAACGTAAACGATTAGAATTCCGTTCGCATGAAAACAAAACACAGTAGAGTAGACAATAAATCTAATTCTGTCACAACCACAGACAAATAAAAAATAAGCCCATTTTTATCCAAAAATATAACCACAAAGCCGCAATTTTAAATGTCGAATCCAGCATGGCTGAGCAGTGAGCATAACGTAACAAATTATAACGGATATCCGAAATCGGCGTGTCCAACGAAGCGGAGTCAATGCGATCATCCGTGAATGTCAGGACGAAATTCGTGTTAGAATCGCCTGGGGACATCCGGACAAACACGTGATCTCTAGGACGTGAAATTTGAATGCTAGGGATGTGCCGAGTCTTGCCGAAATAACAAAAAAATGCTGAGCTCAGAGTTTCGCATTTGGAAATAGAGCAAAAGGAAATGCCCATAATCGCAAGCGGGTTGGTGAGTACATATCGGAAATTGAGTCATTCCAATCGGCACGGGTGACGCTGGCGTCAGGGTTGCTCGGTCATCGGTTTTCATATTGGCTGAATGTACGAAGAGCTGTTTTATAACACACTGACGTCTGTTTAAGGTTCCGCACCCAAAGGGTGATTACTAAGACTCCACTATACGTCTGCCTGTCTGTCTGTCACCACGCTGTATCTCATCAACCGTGATAGCAAGACAGTTAAAATTTTCACAGATGATGTATTTATGTTGCCGCAATAACAACAAATACTAAAAACAGAATAAAATAAATAATTAAGGGGGCTCCCATAGGGCACGCCACAATAGTGGCGGTAAGTCCCCTCTTTGAGGAGTGGCTGGAGAGACTCCACGGCGTCCTCACCTTCCGCCTGACGCAGGTTCTTACCGGACACAGTTGTTTCGGTAAGTTCCTGCACCGAATCGGGCGGGAGGAGACGCCCGGGTGCTTCCACTGTGTCCAGTCATGCTGGCGAAGGAGGTGGTGGAACGTGAGAGGGAGAGATCCTCACGTCCCGGCCGCCGCGGGAGACGCCCCGGGCGTCGGGGGCATCGTGGTGGCTTCCGGCCACAGTAGGCGCGGGCCTGTGGACGGGGAGCTATAGGCTAGCTCGCCGTCTCATGATGACAGGGTGTCGACAGCGCGTTCGTGTTCCACGGGCGCCTCAAGGAGAGTCAGCAAAAATGAAGGGCCGGTGCCTGCCGGGGCAGCGGGACTGTTCGCAAGAGATACCGTGCCCCCGGAACACAAAGGGCGATGAAGGAACAAGGATGGGTTTTAGTCAGTAAAAGTCTGACACTCCCTCCTGCTCCGCCCAGAGCGGGAGTAGTCATTTGATGATTTCCCATCCGAAAAAAAAAAAAAAGGTGGGATCCATACAACAAACGTGAATTTTTTATCGTTTTGTGTTGTGTTGTATAAATAATGGTACGGAACCCTTCGTGCGTAAGTCCAACTCGCACTTGGCCGGTTTTTTAAAGTAAAGGTATTGCGGCAGTAGGTACTTTAACCCTATCTTTAGTTATAAGTTAGCAGGCAAGTGACCTATTAGAAGTTGATGAAATAATAGTAAATGTTACATAATAAATCATGTTGATTTACCGCCGTGATCTCTAACCCAGGCATGTGACACACGTGGGTTAGATGCATATGTTTGCGGTAAACTTTCTCAACATGTACTTACTATGTAGATTTCTCTGTTCTGGCAAAAGTTACTTAGACGTATAAATAATGTTAGAGCAGCGGTGGCCCAGTGGTGGCGGCCCCGACTTAGCAACAGTAAGCCGTGGGTTCGAACCCAGGCAGGCGCATTACTTTGTGTAATTTATTTCATCACCACTGCTCTTAAAACGGTTAAGGAAAACATTGTGAGGAAACCGGCGTGTCCTAGAACCAAAAATTCGAAGACATGTGACATCTACCAATCCGCACTGGGCCCGCGTGGTGGATTATAGTCCATTCCCTCTCTTAGAGAGGAGGCCTGTGTCCCAGCAGTGGGAACATTAATAGGCTGATGATGATGATTGATGATGATAATGTTGGAAGGCATGGTCCGGGTTTGATGGAGTAACTCATAATTACAGCAGTCCAGCGTTCGCCTTTGTAGTGATCAAATCTGTCCAACACTTGCGATTGACTCCGTAGTCGCGTCAGGTAATGGGTAAAAGAGAAAGAGATACCGTGGCCCCGGAACACAAAGGGCGATGAAGGAACATGGATGGGTTTTAGTCAGTAAAAGTCTGACACTCCCTCCTGCTCCGCCCAGAGCGGGAGGAGTCATTTGATGATTTCCCCTGCTGGAAGAAAAGAAAAATTTCTTCCAGAAGTGATTTTTTTTTTCAGAGATAATGTAGGTAGGTATTTGTCTATTTAAGGCGACTACAGGAGCTAAATTAGCAACTCTATTTGTGGTGGTTCTAACTTCGTTTGAAATACTGTTAGAATAAAGTTCTAATCAGCTTGCACTACAAAGTGGTTCTTACGTCAGTTACTGCGGGCCGAATAGTGCGAAATGAGTGATTTTTTTGCGATTTACATAAAATTTATTTGATTGGACTAAAAAAATAAAATACTATAATGCTAATATGTTGCTTGTAGAATTATTTGCCAAAAAATCAGAATGATTGCTTATATTTTAGTATGTTTTTTACTCGTTAATAGAAATTTTTAGAGATAAGTTTGTGATTTTTTTTTATCGAGTAAAATTTGTGATATTCTGTTTTCAAAACACTATCATACTAGCAAATATCCTGAAGAATATCATATATTTTTCTGGTCTTGTTTATTGCTGTAAATCTAATCCTTTTTTGCATTATAAAACTCGCGTTTATATCCTGTAGTCCCCTTAAAGGAAAAAGTAAGAGCTTCAAGATAGTTTATTGTAAGTTCCAGTTGGAAAATGCAACATAACTAAACTACGTTACAAAATCATGCTATCTCTAATGGTCATGTTACATGGCTGTCGCTTCATGTCTCAGTCCCCGCTCGAGAAACTCGCTACAGCATGGATGAAGGATCTCGTTAATAAACGGTAGATTAATTCCTTTCAGCAGAGTTGACCCGAGCTGGAAATACTCCAGGATAGAGAAACTGTATTTGCGGTAAACTCAGTTTATTAAAACAGTTTATTTTTGTCATGGTAATGCCAAATAAACTTGTAAAGTTAAAGTTAATTGATCGGTGAGACGTCATTTCAGTCATATCCAAGTCAGTGACCACTGGAAGAGAATTTTCACAGAATAGGTGACTGATTACGGAAAGACAGACCCTTCTGGATGAGCCAAAGTAGCAACTCAGAAAGAGGTGGAAAATAGTGAAGTAGGAAATCTGGGAGGACTCGATGTAAGTAACCTTTATTGAACTGTGGGACAGTCAGGGCTAGAAAAAACAAAAAGTAGCATTTCAACCATGGCGTACAAAGTTTGTGTAACTTATGAAATTATGTTATGACAGTCCAGCCTTCTAAATGCGGTTGATCACCGCAAACTGTAACCCAATTATTAAGGGACACCGTAATCATAAGGATTTGGACCTTTTGCGGTACTCAGTGCTTGTGGTGACGTGACGGCCAAAAATCAGATATTCTGGCTTAGAGGAAGAGGAGAAAGAATCCAATTTAAATAAATAAATATCGCTGGACATTACACACAGCGCCATCGAGTGCCACGCTAAGCAACGAGGCTTGACCAGATAGTTGATATACTACTACTTGTTTGTAAATACATACTTATTATACATATAAACATCCATGACTCAGAAACAAATGTCCATGATCATCACAAAAACATTTGCTCCTACCGGGATTCGAACCCGGGATCCTAAGAAGGTAAGGCAGCCTCTAGCCTCAGGATTTTATTACTAAGCATGACATCTACTTACACGGAAAGGAATCTACGTTTTTTTTTATTGCGAGGTAAAAATAAAATAGTCACGGTTATAGATATTATATGTATAATAATGGTCTACTTTAAATAGTCCAGTCTGCTACATTATTATTATATCGAAGGTTTCTTTCAAATAAACAAAACAAGTGAATATGTAATGTGTTAATTTCTTCTAAAAGGCAATTATTACAGCAGATTCCTCATTTTGAAGTAAAGAGTTTCATTACCGAAATTATCTCACTTCTTACATTATACGTGAGCAAAAATAAATTGGAATCACACTCTGCTTTGCTTACATAATTAACGTGTTTGATACAAGATGTCCGTAATTAAGATAACGGTGTAACATAAAAGCGAAATTAAACCGAATTATTGTGTTTACAGGTTGGAAAATTATGACATCCGCACTGAACTACGGATGAGCGAAGGTTTAGAGATACCTAGCAGAATATTTAGAAAATGTATAACTTTGTTATGCTTTGACGGACAAAGATAAGAGGCTTTTATTAAAGTCCCTGAAACTCATATGTTAGGTTATTTTACGTTTCCACCAGACATGAGCGAGGATGCGTAGCCAGGGATGTGTGTAGAACTAACCAATCACATAGCTAGAATACCACAATCTGTGAAAATGAAGCGATATTATTCACACGCGTCCTCGCTCATGTCTGGTGGAAACGCAGTCTTAGAAAGGTGTTTGTATTGTAACTAATTATAACCACTATTTATAACACATTTGCTCGTAAAGGGTCTCTTATTTCACCAATTTCAATATCGTAATGAATCTCATTACGTATTTGTGCTGTAAAGTAAAATGCACGGTTTATACTTTTTTAAATCTTAGCAAAGAGTTTTTATGTCAGAAAAGTGGTAAACATTTTATGAATAAAAATAACTTTGGGAAATGAAATATAATAAATAAACATTTAATCCTTTAATTTAATTAATTTTGACAATAAATTACAACCATTTATAAAAAATAAAAAAAACATAAAAATATTAATTTACTTTTTTAGTAATACTGGCTGTTTTTTATGTCTTTGCTTTAAGAAAAAGCGCTGATGCGCGCGCCTCGCTTATTTGTAAACAAGTAAAAATTATTCCGCGCGGTTTTTCTTTTCGCTGTATTTTTTTTTTTTGTTTTATTTATTTCCTTGCAAATATGTTATAAAACGTCGTATGACATACGTGCGCTTTGATAATTACAGCCTGTTTTTTTATCGCCCTCGCCTACGGCTCGGGCTAGCAATATCGCCTCGGCCGTAATGTTCAACTTACCGCACTTATATCATAATGTACTATTAATTTCAAAAATACGCGTACATTTCCCGATGGGAGTATACAGAGGCGTGGAAATCCGAATTCCTCTAGTCACATAATATCTTGCCTGTAATGCCCGAAGGTCCCAACCCTGCGGGGATTACAGGCAAGACAAAATAATAAATCATATAATTTCTTCATAATAAAAAAAACTTAATTTATTAAAATCCATAATTATAATAATTCAAGATATCAAAATTAAAGCTAATCTAACTTCATATGAAATAGTTTGAGTCACAGCACGTGAACCCCCTGATAAAGCCTAATTAGAATTAGATGATCATCCCGCATTTATCACAGTATAAACCTCGTCTACCTACAATAGACATGACGACAGTATCAAAAAATTGCAAATCTATTTAGTCCGTCAGTTGAGTATTGGAAATTAATGGACACGTATTTTTTGTTTTTGGAAATCAATGAATATTGACAAAGATAAAACGCATCAAATCTCTGGAGTGGGGGCTCGTGACGTCAGAACTAGCTAAAAATTATACCGCGGCGTGACGTAGTGAGAATTTTTAAAGCGTCGCGTATCTTCATCAATTTTGGTTTACGTAACAAAAGAAAAAACACGGGTCAAATATTTTTTGATAATCTAAGTGACGGACTAATTAGATTTTTTTTGTCGTCTCGCCTATAGGGCCAATTTAATAGACCACATTTGACACTTCATCAAAATACAAAAACGGAACCTTGTAACGCCTGGCATAAAATATTATTTATTTCTTCGAAGTTAGAACTGCACAATTGCTTAACTCTTTTCAAATTACGATTACATATTTATTGTAATAATGACAAAATAAGGTTACTTTGAAATGTAGTAGTACTAAACTGACAAATGTCAAATATGGTTTATTAAATTGGCCCTACTGTAATAGTACAGCCCATATTATAACCATAACAAAAATATCCCGTATTATATCGCCAGTTACGTTTGAGTCACACGTAATAGGGGGCCAACCAATAGGTATCGGTCGGATGGTTGTCCGTGGCTGCTACTGAAAATATCCTGGTGGCAAAAACCCAATAACACTTTGCCCGACCCGGAATCGTACCCAGGACCTCATGACCACTCGACCAGAGAGGCAGTCCTACCTCTAGTCATGTGTTCCTTAGTCTCGTGTTTTGGGGGGCCTGTTGTCAAACATTGGATATAATAGGGATGATGACTGACTAAAATGAAATATGATTCTGTGTAGTCCGTTAGTTAGATTATCGAAAA
This sequence comes from Xestia rhomboidea, assembly GCA_963853795.1. Classification (NCBI taxonomy): domain Eukaryota; kingdom Metazoa; phylum Arthropoda; class Insecta; order Lepidoptera; family Noctuidae; genus Xestia; species Xestia rhomboidea. The sequence goes on along the minus strand of OY970767.1, from coordinate 7,421,408 downwards.
ATATTGAATACGTGTTTTTTGTTTAATCAAATTAATACAAATTGACGAAGATGAAACGAGTCAAGATCATGAGTGGGGGCTAGTGATGTAACTTTTGAGTAAAAAATGTACTCAAATGTGACGACACACGAGTTTTCGACGCACTGTATCGTCTTAATTTTTTGTTTGCGTGAAAAAAGAAAAAACATGTGTCCAATATTTTTTGGAAATCTATCTGACGGACTAATTAGATTTTTTTGTCATCTACCCTATTCTGGAAACTGGGCCGTTATTAAGAAACATAACATCACGTTTGTATTCCCCAAAGGGGTAAGCAGTACTGTTTGGACAACCACGTTTTAACAAATCCGACAACGAATTTTCTTGGGCGAATGTAAGTATACCTATTTCAGTCAAGATTGATTTTTCTATCAGAGTATATGAAGTTCTTAACATGTTTTATTCCTGTTACGTGCAGAAAAAGCATTACTTTGGGACCATTTCACGCTAACTTATACACATTGAGGTAATTTTCTACAACACCTGCCAGACAGTCATTTAATACATGAACGGTTTTCCAATACTTTGATGTCTTCATATCGTCGGCGAATTAACATTTTACGCAATTAACTTCAGAGTTACGAGCAAGCTTAACAATTATTTTAATGTGTTTTTGTAATTGAAGATTTGCTGCTAAGGGATAAAGCAGATTGCGACCCGAATGGCGCAGCGGTAGTGAGGCTGCCTTACGTTCTTAGGGTCCCCGGTTCGAATCCCGGTAGGAGCAAATGTTTGTGTGATGAGCATGGACATTTGTTTTTGAGTCATGAATGTTTATATGTATAATAAGTATGTATTTACAAACAAAAAGCTTATATGTAGTATTTCAACTTTTTTCTCCGGTGACCGCATCTCGGCTGTCGTTTAGAGATAAACTACCTATTGGTTTGGCTTGTTACATTTGGAGTTCAGGTTCAACAAATAAATTTTTCTTTTAGTTCCAGCTAAGTCTATTAGATACCAAACAATGCCAAAATTATCTTCTACCTTCTTGGAACACTGAAAATGTCAAAGTTATAAAGACTTATTTACATTATCAAACCTTTTTCCGAGGTTATTATATTTAATAACAAGAATAAATAATGAAAAACTGAGATGGGTAATGTTAAAATAATAGGACTTGACCTTTAGCGAGGGTTAAAATCATCATCTTTGCCTGACAAAAGGTTTTGTATCCTACTTTGTTGATATTAACAAGACGGGGGTACATATTCTTTAGACATCATTAATCATACCGATGTACTACCAACTTTCTTCCTAGTTTCGATGGCAAAAACATCATCTCATATTACATCGCGATTTCGAAGGTCCCGTGAAGAAAACTGTTTGGTTTGTTGTACTATCCCACAACCCTATATAAATATACACATATTTCTAATACACGCTGTGTATGTATATTTTGGTTTGCCCAAAAATTTAGCAAGGCGAATACCATTTGCTGCCCTTCCATTTGTGCTGGTGGCAGGTGACAAGGCATGCTGTTCATACTGCCTTCGCTGATTCCTAGATACGGTCTCGGCACAGTTCTTGATGGCTAATAGGGCCAAGGCAATTAAATGAGGTATAATAGAACCTTTTGTTGTTGCAAAGACTAGTTGCGTCCAAAATGCACTAACCATTTAACATGCACAGTTACGTTCCAGTGCCCCAGAGGCTGAAAAGCCGTAACAGCTTTTTTGGGTGGGTTGGCCCAGCTAATAGCAATGCCTCCACAGCGAGATTGATCTCTGGCGGAAACTGCTTAAGCCCCCTGACGGCTTCATCGAGCCGTCTGAAAGGGGTATGCTTTGCCGTGGCCGACTTGGAAATCTCTGAATAGACTCCGAACCCAGGTCGGCCGTAGCAAATACAACCTCCTCAGATGGGGGTTCATGGACGGCTCAGATCTCACATGAGTATGCGGTGTGTCTCCACAGACAAAGCCCTATCTTTCACCTTGCGCTGCATGCCCTGACACCTGCACACTTGACGATTTTATGACTGCATCAGCGAGCGGAGTTCGCATAGCTGAATTTTGGGCCAAACATATTTAATAAAAATTTGCCATCGACACGCTAAGAAGAATATGCTCTAACAAAAATGTGGTTTGAAGAAAGATCATAATTTTCAGCGGAACTCGGTTTGGGCAACTTTGGGACAAAAGGGCCTTTGTTATGAGCACAATAGAGAACGCTGATGCCCATCCAGTGTACACAATCTAGCAAACTATTCAAAGCTCGCATAGCAACAATCCTGCAGTTTCAATCAAATTCATACAACCACATTGACCATTGACTGTAAACCACACATCCTTTGTCTTCAACAAACCAATAAACGTCAAAAGCATTCCATTGAGTATCAATCAGCGCATTGCATTAATTTCGATGGTATCAACTTCTGCATTGAACATTATTAACGGCTAATTGAATTAAACAAACATTTAGTTCGCTTTAATTGCAGGTGGAGTGTTGAGCGCCTGCGTGCGACCTGGTCACGGGAACTAGGTCACCCTTCCCCCCAGACTCGACGGAGGTCCCCCCACAGCCTCTATGTGGCCTGATTTAACATCGCTCCCGAACATCATAGTAGGCTAACTGCATTTTTACATGCATAATTAATGTCACCCCGTTATGTGGTTGATGTGGCAACAATTTTGGTAATCGCAATGTGTTCGGTGTTTTTTTGCTTGTCACATGTAACATTTAGAGTTTTAATAACAAAATCAAAATCAAAGCATTTATTTCAAGTAGGCCAGTTACAGGCACTTGACTTGACTTGACTAGTCGAAACAAAGATGAAAATTAAATGTAGCTACAGTCCCAGTCACAAGACATAAAAACTGTGAAAGTACTGTAGTTTGTTGGTGGTTAACCAGAAACAACACAAAATAACCAGGTTTTTACGTTCTAACTTGACACCAGCGCTGTTTCACCAGCATACGACCGTCACAAGTTGTTCTTGGCCTTCAAAATTGATACACGACTTTAGCAAATGGCGTCAACACGTAATTCCTTTGTCATTTACTACCGGTATACCGCCTCTTTCTCTCTGACAAAAATAAATGTCTATTGGACGAAATGAAGGGAATAGGGAACTGTTCCCACGCAAGTTGTGAGGATCAAGGAGGGTTACTTAATGACATTTGCAGACGGGAGAGGTCAACAATTTGTCTCTGTTTGTGGTTATATACGGTCTGGTCTATCTTCTATACTCTATAGTTTACGTGTGTTGTTCTTGTTGGAGTAAACAAGCTTCCAATTGACGCCCATCAAGGCGGGCAACACAATAGCCAACGGAGCTTTAACATACATTGAATGACTACCAAATTTCGTTTTCTATGCGTACACCTTGTTTGATTTACCAATACATATATCTTTCTCTAATCGAACAGTACGCCTTGTATTAATCTGTCTGCTGTCAAAATCAAAGGTTAAAAAAACAATAGGTACTGAATCAGGGCCAACATTGGCGAGAAGCACACTTACAGTCTAGATTGAATAACGCCCAAGGGGCTGATTTCCAGCCTACCTGTAAAAGCATCTACTCATATTTTTTGATACGTCAAGGCAATATTTGCGACCAACATCGTCCACTGTGTACAGTAGTCATTAATGTGTGGCTAACCTTCCACACACAACGTTTGGGAGCGAACAGTTCAAATCCTGGGTCACGGCCGTTCTTGACGTGACCCAAATGTCATCAAAACATCGCGTTCATTTTATGTAAATAGAGTTTTTGTGTTGGATAAGAAAAGTTTGATAAGTTTTCGTCACGTCATGTTGTTTTTTTTTTTCTTTTTTTATGACGTAAATAGGTTACCGTGATCGATGTAAGTTTTATCTTTCTACGTATCTTACAGAGGTCGTCTGAGGGTGGCTCAAAAGAAAACAACTACCCTCTTTCAAAATAACTCCTTTGTTAGAATCAGCATTGCCATCCAACGTGGCAATGCTGCCAGCCTTCTGGGCACTTTTCCTGTTGACAGCGATGTGGACGAATTTTTCGACGCCCTGTAACCCTTTTTGATACTTGTACATATATTTTTATTACCTACTATTACAGAGTTATAGTGTGTAAATAATGTAAAAAAAATAGTCTGTGTTAAATAAAACATATTTTTTAGTTGGTGACAAATATCAAAAATTTTGAAGTCTTGGTAGAATGTTGGTCGCGGCAAAGCGTTTTTTTCTACGAAATTATTATAATTTATCGATCGATACTTAAGTCAGACTTTTTGTAAGTAGTTCCAGCCATGCCTAATTAATTTGGCAATAATTTGCCTTTGTTCAAACATAAAAGAAAAAGCAGTCGACATTTGCAAAGTAACAAGAAGGTTGTGATGCTCTCTTGTTATTTACCTAACATTCACCCTAATAAAATATCGTAGGTAGTCCTGCGAATATCCTAGGGACGGTATTTTGATAGCAAATACCATATTTTCGCATCCTTCCGGCGCTCGTGCGGATTCCGGCTGGATGTCGTGCGATATCTTTTGTTTGACGCCTCCCATCCGCTCTCGTCTCGCGAGCGGACCGCCCCCGAACCGCCCCCGCTCCGCCTACCGTGTGACGCGGCCTTTACTGAGCTGCTTCAAAAAAGAACTTGTTTTTCTAAGGTATCTTGTTATTAATAGTTTTACATTTACATACATTTCAGGTGACCTACTAAATGTTACACTGTTGTGCAAAAAATCCGCAGTCTTTGTGCTGTTCAACCAAACATAATTTTCTTTTTTTTTGGTTTTTTATCTAGTTTATCTCTGTCTTTCTAAGCTAGTTTTTATTTGCTTCATTAGAATCATAATCATTTGTTTAACGGCTATCGTGATCATGTTATTTTCTTATTTCTTAGAAGTTAGAGTTGCCTTTTTAAGTCTGTATTTCTTTTTCTGTCGTTCAGTTTTTTGCTAAAATTATCTGAAATCGAGTGTTTTTTGTTCATACTTTCAGCAATTCAGCTTTTGGTACATTTTGTAACACTATTTTAAATTGCATTTGAGATCGCGGGTGTTGCTCCAAAAGCCGCAATGCTGAACTGCGGCTCGCCACACATGTCAAATGAGCTGTAGCCAATATGTGGAGGCCTATCACAGTCAAAAGGCCTACTGGTAGATCCTTTAGAAGATGGACGAGATGGACAAAAGAAATGACCAGTCGTCGACAATAACCCTGGATCAAAACAGTTGGATGTCAGAGTGAGATGCCTCTTTGCAGCGGCATTTAAAATCAGTACAAAAACTGATTCAGTGAAATAAACAGTGCCAACAGTAATGTTGTTAATCAAGTTGAATCGGCTATTAGTGCCGCAGTCCCGTGAGATTCTGTTTGTAGGTCATCTCAATAATTGTAGGGTCGTTCAAGCTGTCGTTGATCGCTGTCAATCAGCCTGTAAGACTCGGCCGTTCTACAAAATTTACGAAGCTTCTGAACGTGGACTTAATCGACGATTATTTTGCTTGTGCATCTTGTTTGGTCGGGTTTTACCATCCAATTGAAAAGCTTAGCATTGGTGTGGTATATCATGTCTTAGGCGTCAATGCGTTTACAAAATTATAACTCTATCTAAATACACAGTGTATGGTACACTCGTGACACAAAATTTTAAATTAAAAAAAAAATTGATCTGCAATCGTCATTCTCCTGCCATCTCAAATTATTTGGGGTCAGCGCAGCAAGTCTTCTTCTTCCATACTTTCCTAATACTCGTAATCTCAGCCGTCACCTTCTTTGCAACCTTACCATCCTTCACACAGTCCATCCATCGTTTCTTTACTACTGCTACTCTTATAGCCACATTCATACTCAAAACAAAATACATAACTCACTGACAATATGTATGAAACAGTGGAACTGTAAAGAACTATAAACAATGGATCGTCTGGATGAGGGACGGAAGCTTGGCAAGTAAATAGCTGTGGCCGGATTTAGTTGTTAACACACAGGAAAAAACTTTCGGCTCTGCCGAAAACTTCCTGTTCTGTTTTACGAGCCCCCTAGGAGCCTTTGTAAGAGTAAGCACCAATTCTAATTCTTTCCGATTCCAGAAGAAACAATGATATACACAACAGATAGGAGATAGGAGATCACACAAAAAAGTTTCCGATTAATTGCTTCTTCTACAGTCAAATCTATTCGGAAAACCGTAACACTATAAAAAGTTGCCAGACCATAAATCATTGCAAAATAAATTGTAGTCAACATTTTTATTTTCAAGTAGCGATTCTCGTTTACTCAATGTGGCGTGAAGAAACGAGACGAAATCGTTGTAATGCGTTAAGTTGCAACTGGAATCCAAAATGTATCTTCCCATGAAAATTTATGGAGAAAGTTTATAAAATATGCGTTAGCACGGATATCAGTTTGACGAATTTGTGTATGTGCAGTTAAATATTTCTGTCAGTTTTGATTTATGATGGAGAATAAACTTCACCAAGAAGAAAATAACACAAACAGTAAATAACAATAAACAGTTTGATTAGAAGTCAGTGTTATAATAAAACGATAACAAAATCCGTCGCCCGCGCAGACCTCAATCATACTCATATCAGCGCTAGACTGACACGCTTCCCCCGTGCAGTTCGGCTGCAGCCGAAATAGAGTTCGTGCGTCTCCGTCAGCGCTCGGGCTAGATCGTTTATCTTTTTCAATCCGCTGTAACACAAACAAAAGGTCAAAAGCCGACGACCTAGTTTCCGAGCGGCGAATCCAAAGGTCACCCAGACATCGGCCCGGGAAGCGTTGATAACGGCTGGCAAGGCTGCGGTGCACGCGAATGCTCGCGAGTTATGCAATATGATTCAGTTATAACTGAGCACGCGAACTAGTGTAGTCGGCTGCTCTAGTTGAATGATCTGCTGGCATTATAGGCCGAAATGTGGGATGAATATAATCTAGGTTTGAATGATGGAAGGATTTGTAGGGATTTTGCGCTCCATTTAGTGTGAATACAGGTCATCTATTTTGTTTATTTCAGACATTAGGTAAGCTGTTTTGATTGATCTGTGCGTGGGCGATGATAAATATGGTGAGCTATACACAACTCGATCTTTGTTCGAGTTCGATATTAACCATCCGAAACTTTGATTACATGAAGATGCATCCTGCAATCATTGCCTAGAGAATGATCAAAGTGGAACTTGGTTTTGCAAAATAAAGATGGCCTTAAGCTGCTGCCAATATCACTAAACAAAACAAAATCGACATCTAGGTCACTCTCAACTCTCTATGAAAATGATATCACTTCGTGAAGTGACAGGCTACCTTTAAAGTGATGCCCTCAATTGTGAACTTCACAATGGTCCGCCATTTTGATTAAAATGACGTTTATTTAATAAGTTACGAGCGACAACGCTTTTACGATTGTCCGCAATAAAGTGATTTATGTATTCCCAATCACAATGGAATATTGCCGAAATTGAATACTGATTCGTTTCGCAAATATTTCATTAGTGATGTTGGCAATGGATATAACAATTAATACTGAGGCTGATATTAAAGCAATGGAACATCTCGTGTTAGTCACTAAAATTTAAAAAGGTTTTTTTTTATAATTTCCAAACAAAAAGAGATTAGAACACCGGACTTTAAACTTCTAAAAAGAGTTTTATTTATACTGACAGCTCATTTGTCAGCATTTCTCCAAGATTTTGAAATCTGTTCAGATAAATTGTTAGCAAAGTCTATCTAAACCTAAACTTAAGCAACTTAAAGAGGAAATAAGATTTCTACAGACTAATCAAGCTCAAGGATGGAAACCGTGCGTTTCCACATCCAACCCAAAGCGGACGATAGCAATAAGCCGGGAAAACGATAAGACAAAGAACATAAACGATGGGAAGAAGAAGATTACAATGACACGCGAGTATATGGAGACACACGATGTATCCAATTTAAAACTCAGTAGTTCAAAGATCTGCTCTGAATGACATCATGACTGGATGGTCTAGACTTGAACAAACGCCGCTCATTTTGGAAGTCAAAAAAGACATTTTCGTTTATACAGTTTTCTTCGGCTTATTAGGCTTCGTAAAAAGAAATATAATTCCTGGGTCGAAACTGGTTTCGAACAAAGATAATTTTTTCCTCCTTCTCAAGTAGTTACGAACCAGCAGTTTCGATGGCGGCCGAAGGGAATCTTTGTGCTCCAAAATCCAGTCCACCTGACTTCTACAAGGTGTCGCTTTGCATTCTGTTCAAATTCAAGGATGTATCTATCCTAATGATTCTCGACCCGAATTAATAATAAAATAGGTAAGTAGGTATTTTTTTCTTATTTACGAAAATCGGAAGTGTAATACGGGTGTATTAAAACGCAGCCTGTCTGTTACTAGCCCTATAACCGCTCATTCACACACACATGTCGCGCGATGGGTGATTTTGTTTATTTCTTTAGTTTATTCTGAAATACTGTCACAGTTAGACAATTTAAATATTTTTTTTTGTGTGACTTGTGGCCGAATACTGAAACGTCACTCAAAATTTAAGTAGCACTTATATTTAACAGATACTCAAAAGTGACGTTTGGCCATACGAAATTTAAAGTTTAGGAGCTGCTCAAATGTTAAGCAGCCTTTAAATTTTGAGTGACGTTTCAGTATTCGCGGGTTAGGATCACCCTTAGTAAGCAACGTGATCACCTTCATCTTAAAAGAAGAGCACACTTAAAATATACCCAGTCAGTGCTTTGTTTTCAAATTAAAGAAGAATGTGTGAGTAAACATTAAACAAGACTGCAAGGTCTTCATTGCCACCCAAACTAAATGAAAAGGCACTAACTTGTACCAAGCAATTTGTTTACATATTTAATGTTAATACTAGTTGAGAAACTCCTTCGTTTAAACTCAACGAAGTCCAGGCGACCTTAAATTGCTAATGTACGAAACATGTCTTGGAAACTTGGTATCGCGAGACAGAATCTTCATACTAATTTAACACGTAGATTAAGTTCTTATTTAAAATGTTGTGGGTGTCACCGTCTGGTATTTACAAGGACTACATTATGTGGAAGGTGTCTCAATCTCAAGGCAGTTGGTACTTTTAGTACCAGGTGCGTCCATATTGATTAGAGCTGTGAACGGTACTGGCTTTGTTATATGTAGGATTAATTCAATGAAAAGCGACGTGTGAAGGTATCTGTTAATTGTCCACGGTTGCGTGCAGGAGATAGGATTTTCAGTTTTCGAAAGTGGTTACTTTGTTTGCAGACTATGATTGTCTATGATTTAGTTTGAATTAAAATAATAGCCAATCTAGGTGTGTATAAAATATGAATCATCAAATAAGTGGTAATGCTCATCTGACGTGTTCGTCATCCTCTTCCTATTTTCGTGCCAAATCGATGTTGGTATCTTTTATTTATTTCTGAGCAAGAAATGTCATTTCGTGACCCAATGATGGTCATCATCATGCAAAAATCATCAGTATGCAAAAATGTAAAAAAAAACAAACGCATGTTTTTGGTAGCCAATTAATTCAATTTTGGTTTATTTGGTCGAATCAATAATGTTATAAATATATCTTTTTTGTAAATGCCAAAATAATGAAATCTAATACAATTTGTCATGGACCTGTTTTTGAAACCAGATATCGTGTTGAAGCCAATAAAGAATTGACATATGCAAAAACGATGATCCCAAAAATTTTAACTAATGATTAATGTCCTTATGCGTTTTCGATAATAATAAACGTGGGATTTAACACAAACTTAAATCAGTAAATATTAAATAAAGTGTTTTGAATATTATCACGATTATTTTTAGGTCTAATCACCACCTTTTTAGGTAAATATGGATGAATCAATGAAGTCTGATACAAGCAGGCATAAAGACGACACAAATACTGATGAAAACTTCTGTTCATGTTGATGGTAATCCAAATTAAGTCGGCCCAGAACTTGAATACGAGTTTGGCGCACTTAGCAACGGCTATCAGTTCCTGCAATGAGCAAACAACAAATCACGCAGGATACGTTACAACTATCATTTGTGGAACTGCACCACATTTACACTCAAGGGCGGAGTCATCTAAAGGGTGTAAATAGACCCTTAACGAAGCCGAAAGGCACTTGTTTTCCCCGTCATTGCTATCATTTTTTTGTTCTGGACCACACCTCCTAGTTTCGGAGATATTAGATGTCAAAGTTCCTACTCTTTCACAAGTTTTGCATCCATCAGCACAATGTTTTGAGTGCGTTACATTGAGTTTTACCGCAAACCGTAATTTTTCACCCAAAAAAAGTCGAATTATGTTGGTTGACAGCTTCGTAAAGGGTCCGCTTACACCTTGTATGTATCTCCAACACTGACTAATAACTGATCAACCATGTCTTTACACAGCCCCTCAACCCCAAACAATTTCGATCATGTATCGTCAGTACCTACCTACGTCTCACGATTCGAGTAGGTACGCACGTGTGATCTGTCATCCGCCTGAGCTAACAAACCTTTGTTTCTCTGTCAGCCAGCCCCTTGTTCGCCAACTATTGTTCCTTGACAGTTTGATGAAGATCAGCCTCCATGTGTAGGCAGACAAGAATATTTAATTAGCTCACAATCCTTCGGTTTTTATACCTGAATCAATGTTTATTTTTATTAACGCTTTATTGTCCCAGTGCATTTAAATCAGTTTTTTGCTGCATCTTAATCATTTTGTAAATATGTGATTTGTGTTGTTAATAAATTACAATATCATTATTGGTATTTTGAACTTAGTGAATAATTCTTTAAATATCGGTGAGATAGGTACGTCATTCGCTTTTGGGTATATGACTGACTCGGTAATCATGAGTATGATATCAATATTTTAGTGATCATCATCATGATTTTTTTGCCCTTAACCCAATTTATTTGGAACATATTTCCTAGTAGACCTCCATCCACCATGGTTCTTCTAGTCTTACCCTATACTTCTATAGTCAGCCAAATTCAAACTCCAAACAAAAAAAAGACAGACAAATTTGTATAAATGAAAAATTTAAACAATTTAAACTTCACCATACCATTACCATACCATATTACCTAGAGAACTTTTTCACTCGGTCCACTGATAGGCCCTTACCAGACGACCGGCTTACTGCGCGGTCGTGACAATGGGGCGCATTAACATCATTGAAAACAAAACGACATTTTAACTGAGTTGATCGTGCGTCCATTATTGGAGCAGAAAACCTAGTCAAGTGGCAGTTTCGTATTTCTGCAATGACTTTCCAAAAGAAGGTAGCTTATGACTATTACCCAATACATATTTGACTATTCCATTAACAATATCGCTGATAGAAGACCACTCTTTGTCTAGCCCTATAGATATTAGATACTTTTTGAGATTTTTTTTTGTTCTACACCATACCTTCTAGTTACGGAGATATTGGGGGTCAGAGTTCCAACTTTTTGACTAGGTTTTTTTTAAAACAAGTTTTAAATTGCAACATTTTAAACACCTCCATGACCACCGTACTATTCAATCCATTCATCAGCACAATGTTTTAAGTGCGTTACATTGAGTTCTTCCCCAAAACATGATTTTTCAACTCAAAAAAAAGTCGTTTCCCTGCAATATTTTTTGCGTAAAGTTACTTAGTTTGATGTACAGAATGTTTGGTTGACGGCTTCGTAATGAGGTTACACTCTGTATTGTATTTCTATTTTGGATTTTTCAGTTTTTGGTGTTGTGTGAAGTGCTTATTAATTGCATACAATCATCATCATCATCATCATCATCATCATCATCATCATCATCATCATCTGAGGCTTTACAGCCACGGGTGGAACTTAGCCTGGTCGCGTACATTATTCCATTGTGACCTATTTTTGGTAATTTCTCTTCAATTTCACACTCCAACAGTTCTTAGGTTTTGCTTACAACATATATTTGTAATTGTTTATCTAGACTCCACAAGCGAATAACCTCCTCGTCTTCGTAACCAGTTACAAGAGCGAATAAAAACGAGGTAACAATTTACAGATGCCTGTAATTCAATTAGCACTACCATAGCAATTAGTTTAGTGAGCGGAAAGATCGTTTTTCTCAGTTTATTCTGATGAAAGATAGGTGGCAAGGAACTGAATTCTTGGCCGGATATCTGGCTCATCAGCCAGGTATATATTTTTTGGATTTATTCAAGATTTATTTCATTCAAATTCAAGAAACACTCTTACAAAGCTGGGCTTATTTACAGCCAGATACAGTATCATCACTACATATAATAAAACAAAGTCCTCCACCGCGTCTGTCTGTCTGTTCGCGATAAACTCAAAAACTACTGCACCGATTTTCATGCTGTTTTCACGAATGGATAGAGTGGTTATCGGGGAAGGTTTATATATATCAAGTTTTTGTGAACATTGGCTAAAATATAATGATATTTGCTGGAGGTGTCGGAAAAAAATAAGCCGTCTGGGAGCTTTACTTTCGGTCGCGAAAACCGACATCCACGCGGGCGAAGCCGCGGGCGTCAGATAGTACAGTAGTAGTAGTATAGAACTAACTATCTAGACATAACATCACGCCTGTATTTCTCCGAAGGTAGGCAGGGGTGCTCCAATTGAACATCCACACTTGGCGAGCTATGCTTTAATCCCATGTAATAGGGTTTGAGCATATTGCCATCAATCGCGCCAAATCCAGACTCCGGAATCCTTTGATTCTTATGTTTTGCAAGAAGTTTTTAAAAATAGTACTTGTACGCTGTGGTTTTGATGATGCCTGATAGAAAAACCCTATAACTCTGTCAGACCTAGGAACTTAACGCAGGACCAATCACTAAAAGCTATCGAGAGATTGTGGAATATACGATCTTCAAAGATTGTCACATTTTAAATTGCATATGTAAACGTTGAATATATGAGCGTCTTGGGCCAATGGGCCGACTTTATGGGCCCATCCTGTTACCACAGGCTCTAAATGAGATGTCCATAATAAGTTCTCGTTACATTCATGTTTTTATTCGTTTCCCATCAAATTATATGTTGACGTGACTATAAATTTTGAATGAGGACATAAAATATGAGCCTATAACTGGAACAGATAGGATTTTAGTGCCCTATGTAAAAACGATTCAACATTTTTCAATTTTTTTTTTTATCTTGTTTAACAATATTATATTCACCTAAAAATTAAAATAACTTAAAGTAACTAACCTAAAAATAAACTAATAAATGGCGTCAAAAAATCCTTAACTTAACTGGACAGTCTCCAAGAGACTGGCGGCGTTGCCACGCTGTATGGCAACACTAAGCCACTGGCCAAGGTAAAAGCGACCACTTGGGTCACGGGAAGTGTCAACTAAGCATTTTAAAATTTCCTTGAAAAGGCTGTGAGCACTCAAACCCCACGGTCCTAGAGTTTCAACCCCAAACGGCTCGAAAATATAGTTACCAATAAGGTTGATCCTACTTCCTACTAATATTATAAATGCGACTACGACCTACCGTACTATTGCTTATGGGTAATTTTATTTTCAAGCAGTTTGTATTAGGTTTTACGGATTGCGAAAGAAACTAGGCAGATTTGTCCACGCAGGATATGAAAAACCCCATTCACAGCCGAAGCCAGTAGTATCCTACTTAATATAATAGATGCGAAAGTTTGTAAGTATGGATGTTGGTTACTCTTTCACTCAAAAACTACTAAACGGATTTAGATGAAATTTTGCACACAGATAGTTTATAACCTAGATTAAAACATAGGTTACTTTTTATTCCGGTAGTAAGATCCCATGGGACAGTTAGCAAACTCCATGCGGGCGAAGCCGCTGGCATGAGCTATAGTATACTATATTTACGCAGCTTGAGGTTCTTTTTAACCGACTTCAAAAAGGAGGAGGTTCTCAAATCGTCGTGTATGTTCCCCGATTACTCGAAGATGGCTGGACCGATTTGTTTTTTTTTTGTTTTGTTTGAGAGGGTATACTTCCCAGATGGTCCCATGATCATCAAGTCAGGATCTGATGATGGGATCCTGGAGAAATAGAGAGAACTCTTCAAAATTTATAGGCACACTTGAAGCAATTTGGGTAGTTTTTGGAAGAGTACTTTCTGGGAGAAGCCCCATTTCAATTTGGTGAAGATCTGATGAAGAACTTCGGAGATATGTAACGGAACTCCTCCATAAATGATAGCAAATGGACTGGGATTACTGTAATCTCATATCTGTCTATTGTTTACACCAGTTCATAACATAACACGCCGGTACCATGTGAAGGGGTAAGGACATGTGAACCACTAAAAAGAGAAAAATAAAACTTTTTTGCAAAAAAGTTATTTTTTTATTAGTTAACTTTTAAAATTGACTACCCGAATGGCGCAGCGGTAGTGAGGCTGCCTTACGTTCTTAGGGTCCTGGCTTCGAATCCCGGTAGGAGCAATTGTGTGATGAGCACGTACATTTGTTTCGGAGTCATGGATGTTTATAAATGTATGATAATTATTTATCTACAAACAAAAAGTATCTTTGTAGTAGAGATCAACTATCTAGTGTCCACGACGATGGTTATATCGTTGCTTAGTGTGGCACTAGATGGCGCTGTGTGTAATATCCAGCGACTTTATGATTAAAAATTTATATATATGATTTAAAATGTTTCAAGAAATACTGTGATAGAATACAAAAGCAAATGAAATTTCATGTTTGCCTGTACCGACAGACCCTTAGCGCAGTCAATATGGTAATAATCTTTTTTCCGTTCAGTAAATCTACAAAATCGTGCCTCCACCGCTTAGATAATGAATATAGATAAAATGGATACGTGAGCTACTCGCTAATTAATCACACCAGGTTCGAGCCGCCCTCAGCTATTTCCTTAATTAAAATACTAGTTGATGTTCACTAAGTACTAACTTGCCAATTTGTTTATGAGACATTAAAATCAAGTAACAATGTTTTTGGGAACACGTTAATTGGCGAATATATGATTAAGCCCTTTTTAGGGTTCCGTACCCAAAGGGTAAAAACGGGACCCTATTACTAAGACTCCACTGTCTGTCGGTCTGTCTGTCTGCCTGTCACCAGGTTGTATCTCATGAAACGTGATAGCTAGACAGTTGAAATTTTCACAGATGATGTAATTCTGTTGCCGCTGTAACAACAAATATAAAAAAAAAAAACAGAATAAAATAAATATTTAAATGGGGCTCCCATTCAGCAAACGCGATTTTTTTATAATGGTGCGGAATCCTTCGTGCGCGAGTTCGACTCGCACTTTTTGGTATTGCTCGTCATGTCGTTGAGTTCTTTGGGTTATGAGTCAAGCTACACGATCACTGACAAATGCTTGCACAGACTGGACTGGTCCACTCAAATCTGTGTGGTTCTTAGTTCAAAAGACCATCTCAGACCATCTGCTTGGTCCTCAGAGGTCATGATCGATGTCTGGACTTTTAAAAGAACAGTGACCTCTAAGTTTCAGGTACGAAACACCGGCCTCAGCTAGTTTTAAAACACAACATGATGTGACGTTTGTATACACGTCACAACATGTTGTTGCTGTAAATTGGTTTAACAAAACACCTTTGTACAAAAGTGTTTTGTCAAACCAATTTACAGAAATAAATAAGATTTATGCGTCATGTTCAATTTGAACATATTAATTAATATAATGTTACATAGTTATAAGCACATGTCAGCGCAAGGGGAAAATTAAAAGCATTTAGTGAAGGCGTGAATGTTAAAGTGATTAGTTTTAAAAAGCGCGAGGTCATGTCAAGTATGCTCAGTATATTATAAGCTCGTGATGTTGTTGGTCACGATTTAGTCTAGTGTCAGACTGAAAGAAGAGCGGGGGCGGTAAGAAGTAGGTAATAATGAGGTACTTACTTACATAAAACGATATACTTAAGTATACTTATCCTAATTATCCAAGTGCTTTCTATTTCGACAGATGTCTCATTGCTGGCTCTAACATCTGTTCCATATCTTACACGTAAATTAGGTGGAGTAGGTTGTCTACATTTATTATAAAGGGTGTAAAAAACCTCTTAACGAAGCCGAAAGGCACTTGTTCTCCCAGTCATTGCGATCATTTTTTTTTGCTCTACATCATACCTGGGAACCTTCTAGTTACAGAGATATTGGGGGTCAAAGTTCCAACTTTTTGTCAACTTTTTTTAAATACAAGTTTTAATGTAAGATTTTTTTTAAAACACCTCCACGACCCCCGTACTATTCAATCCATCCTTCAGCACAATGCTTTGAGTGCGTTATATTGAGTTCTACCACAAAACATGATTTTTCACCTCCAAAAAAAAGTCGTTTCCCAGCAATAATTTTTGCATAAAGTTACTTAGTTTGATGTACAGAATGCTTGGTTGACGACTTCGTGATGAGGTGGTTTACACTCTGTTTAGTCATAAAAATAATAGTGTCATTATGATATTGCTTACCTGTCTGTCACCGGAGTGAACCCGGCGCTCCTCTTAGCTGCCGTTATGTTCTCCACTTTTCACTCTGCACTGAACCGCGGGTGAATTTTTAAATTACACTAATTGAATTGACTGTTTGAACTATATTATCACTACAACATTACTACTTATTGTAATTATTCGATACACCCGACTTTCGTAACCAATGAATTTTTAGACCTGAAACAAAAAGAATATCACGTTAATAAATGATAAAAAAGTTTCAGTCTAGTCACGATTCAATGTCGAAATGATAATATAAAAATACAATTTCAAACGAACCCCACAATAAAAATAAAATGATAACATTCAATGTCATGCGAGGTATTCTGCGGTTCCTTTTAATCAAGTCGAATGCATATAGTGTCTATTCCGATGCCGCCCCACGAAATTTATTGAAAGTGATGACGACCACGAAACAATGGGTTCGACCGCGAATTCATATCTGTTCGCCGACAATAGCGAATAAGTCTTTCAGAGACGAAACGGTCAACAGATCCAAACGAATAATTCGTACCCTTGCCCTTGAGTGCGAAATGCACGGTCATTATGAACTGCGAGCTCGGGTATCGAATGCAATCTCCGGGGACTTGCAGCTTAACGAAAATGAACTTTAATACCAACGAGATTTGGGTCATATTTCGTTAACATGGATGCTGTGGGCCTGCATTTGCCCGTCAAGTGGATACCCCGATGCAATGAGTTAGCTAGACTGTCTGAATGTCAAACCAATGATCGGCAGCGTCTGCTGCACCAACGCAATAAAAAAATAATTTATTTGCGTCTGAGTAAATAACATAATGGCGCGAACATTTGGGCTGAACAGCCACGGCAACTGGAGTCGCGTCGTAACAGCCGCTTTGTTCCAAATCGGATCACTTGGGAAACAGCCAGAAAAAGAAAAGCGCTGAATTCCAATTCAATTGTTTGCTTCCTAAAGAACGAAACTGCGAATATGCTGGAAAGCTACATAATAAAATGTATTGTTTCACAAAAATCTTTAAAGCGGTTCAAATAAAACGTAAGATCTAATAAAATGTTTGAGCTATAAATTGTGTGAATAACATCGTTCATGCTGTAAATAAATTACACAACAACCGTAGCGAACGTCTCAACAAACAATTTAAATTATATGCTGTATCGTGTCCAATCCAAATTGGAGCGTAGACTTTAGTGATTCTTAATATTTTATGGAACTCATTTGCATAGATTTATCGTTAACAATTTATATCTCGAACGCCGATTAAATGTACAAAAAGTTCTAAAAACATGATGTTGACATTACTTGTAAGGAAAGAACGGAGGGAACTAAGTGCTAGGTATCATCAATCACAAAAAACTTTAACTTTTACGACATATCCGAATATGATCGATGTATTTTACTCATCTACGGAGTGGAAGTTTCAGAAAAAGCGTTTCTTTTTACCCTCAGGATGTCGTATGTACTAAAAGTATTATAGAGGGTAATATCAATTACCTACCTCTACACTTACTGAGAGTTCTATGCCGGATAACTTGAATTTTGAATAATGTATTTCCAAATAAAGTCAATCAAATGAGTGCCGCTCATACTACATTCCTAATTTAATTTCTACTTATCTACAATTTATTATAGACGACCCATTATTAAATATTACCAATACGGAACTGTAATTTAATGCTTAAACTTAATTATAGATTAGCAAAGCCTGAAAGAAAATATAAAAAAAGTACGCAACGCCTCCCAATCACGCACTACAATACTATGGAATCTCCAACCGACATTTTTGGACACATTTTACTAGTTTTTCTATACAACGCTGTGTTGTCGTGTAAAGTTTTAGTGGCACCTCATTCAGAAACTGCAATGGTGTTTGTATAGGTGTTTTTACTCGGAGTTTTGTATGATGGTGTGTGCGTCAAATGTTCTGAAGGTCGTCAATTGGGACGTAGATCTAGCGAGGCATTGAACTATGAAATATAACCGGAAGACGGGGGCCGATGACTGATGAACGTTAATATATGCGAACACTAGGGTTGCGACTGTCTACTGATAAGTTATTGTTCTGCTTTACGACTGATAGCCACTTGAATATTCATAGCAAAAAATATTGTTTATCAAAATCATAATCAAAATATTTTATTTCACATAGGCCTGGATGGGCACTTATAAAACGTCGAAAAAGGTGCACGGTTCGCGTTGGTCGTTTCCATGAAGAAGAACCGGCAAGAAACTCCATGGTTACTCTTTTCAAATCATTTGGTATTACAATATTATTTTGTTACAGCATTAGTACTTATGTATGGGGGGACAGCGTAGGCCCGACAATAGGTCGTTGCTTAATAAAAAGCGTAAAACAGACTTAACAAAAGTTAACAAGCATCTGGGAACCTACAAAGCCTACGATGTTCATTCATTCACAAATAATAGGTACTTAAAAAAAAGAATCTATACAAAGGTAGGAAAATTCTGTAAATAAAAAAAATGTAAATAATAAAAAAAAAAACAAAATTAAACAAGTGACTCAAATATTGTCAACAGTGCTGTTACTATTCTGAGCACATGATGAAAAAAAAATTTGAAAAAAAAAAAATTGTTTATGTTCTTTTACAACTTTCTTATTTATTTTCGTTACTGATAGTATCTTTCCTTTAGTTTTATGAATGAGCAGGTACCTTTTAAAAACAATAATTCATTTACTTTATTGGGTCAACGTCAAGGTTTTTTAACTTGGCAACAGTTAGCATCAGCCCTAAGCTAAAGCAATTTCATTTGTGTCAAAGCTGAAAAGTATTTGAATAAGTAAGTCATGATGTCAGCGTTACACGTAATGTGTATAGAATCAGTAACAAAATACAATTGAATAAAGTCAGATATTCCGGTATCGATCTATTCAAGAACCTCTCACCTTTATTTCTGATTTCTCTGAGTCGTGCAATCAAAGAAAAACGTGCAACGTCCGAATTATGCCCGTCGGGTGTTCATGATCAATAAAATCGATTTTTATAATAACTCATCCGATTTTTTACAAAATTTAAACAGGAGCCAGTTCTCGAATTCGTGATGTTGTATCGAAAAGAGACGTAACACTGATTTCTGACCGGATCGGGCAAAAACACCGCTTTCCGAATATTTTGGGAACGTTGACCGCAAGGTCTTTTATTTTTGTTTAGTGAGAATTAATATATGGAACGAAAAAAATTGTAGCCTACCTACCTTGTGTGTGTTTTCGCAGAAATATGTCAGGCATTATGCGAAGTCCAAGGATTTCTTGTAGAAAGTGTTAAAACGCATTTTTCCACAAAGACTATGGAATGTAAGGAATTTGTGCTCAGTTGTGACCAGTTTGTAGGAAAATGACCGATGGAAAAACTTCCCCGTCTAGTGTGCGTAGGCGCAGTTTTACACGTACGACTGCCTTTGTCGGTAACTTGGATAATTGGTTAGCAGAAACTGGCTTCTATGTGCTTAATGATTTGATAGATAAAGTGCCTCGGATTCTGATGCCGCCTTTTAATTCACAAAGTAAAAGAGCTTCTAAATATAACTTAAGTGCTATTAATTTTGAAAACACTAAAAGTTAATGTTTACATAATGTTACCTAGAGTCTCGTTCTTCCAAGTTACCTTCGATTTCATTAGAAACAACCGCTATGAATCTATTCAATGCGCACGCGCATGAAACAAGTCTGATACAAAGTTTAGGTATAGCTTGCAAGCGGCGCATTGCATGAGGTCAGTGAGTTACATGTATGGACTCTACGCTTCAGGCGAGTAGGTTGTACGAGTGCAACAATTTTTTTGGACAGGACGAATATAAGTCAAATCTACAATTACAACGCAGAATCACGTTTTGGTTGTTGCTTCGCAGCCTCAGTTGACGCAAGCCCACATTGTTTTAAGTATGAATACACCCGAAAAGTAACCTTGACAGCAAGTTAGAGGACGTCGTGAATGGTTTTTTGGCTTTGAAACTTTTTGTCGGATACATATTGTCTCACAATGGGGCAGAGTTTGAAAGGAATACATTAGTTGAGCGGTCGATGGCTCCAACAGTCGCGAGCCTCCTCTTGTTTAGGTACCTACAAATTGGATGCTGATACCTGTAATGCCTCAATACTAATGGGCTGGGGAGCCAAGACAAAACCTTTACGGGCATAGGAACTTGTTCATGTGAACATCCGTGCGGTCAGTAAATTACATTTAAGCTCCATCTCATTGGTCGAATCTAATTTGCAAACGGACCGCCGTAATTGTGTGCAGATTAATGCGGAGATCTCGCCTCCTAAATCAAATAACAATGGAGAACAAGATAATTAGCGATAATTTAGTACAAAGATGAGGGCGATGTCTTCGTGAGTTGAATTATTGCTACAAAATTAACAAATGAAGAAAAACTAACGCTACGACTTGGAGTTTCTAAAATCTCGTCTTAGGTCGCTTTTTAATTCATCATAGTGTAGTTAGTTATATGTCTTTTTAAAGTAAGTTTTAATACTGGTTCTAGCATTTTGGTCCACAGTTTTCACGGATCTGTAATGATTTTGCAGATAGGTCATTTAAATTGATCATTCACAGGCCCTTATACTAATTCATTTGGGGTCGTCGCAGCATGTCTTCTTCTACCATACGTCTCTGTTACTCGTCATCTCATCATAGATCATTAAAACTAAATAGTTTTCAAAGTAAAATTTTATTTTAATAATCAATCTCAGCATGTCCTAGAACCAAAAAATTCGAAGACATGTGATATCTACCAATACGCACTGGGCCCGCGTGGTAGATTATAGCCCATTCCCTCACTCAGAGAGGAGGCCTGTGTCCAAGCAGTGGGAACATTAATAGGCTGATGATGATGATGATGAATCTATCTTAAGTACCTATTATGATCATCATCATCAGCCTACAGGAACCCACCGCTGGACAGAGGCCTCTTCAATCGCACGCAACTCAACTCGTTTCCTGGCCACTCTCATCCAGCTGCTGCCAGAGTATCCTGCAAAGATTGTTGACTCTTTGAAATTATCATCTGCCAAACCTTTTCCCAACTATGTTGAGGTCGGCTTCCAGTCTAAACGGATGCAGCTGAATGCCAGTATTTTACATGGAGCTACTGCCTATCCGACCACCACAACTCAGTTAGTACTGGGTAATACGATACCCCTTGGTAAGACTGGTTGTCTGGATTTCGGGCCTCTGACTACCTATAACGACTGTCAAAGATCTACAAGGACAGTCGGGACCAACGGCTTAAGAGCGGCCAACCCGCCGTACTTTTCGCGAGAATTTTAACAAACGCTCATACGTGATTATGCCGTTGTTATACATATATCTTTGATTTTTTTGCTTATAATTATGTATCTTGTTCACTATCTAAGCTTCTATCAAAACAAAAAATAAAAATTTGTTGAAACAAATTCAGTTGCCTCCAAAAATTGCTGTTTTGAACAAATTTTACCTCAACTTTGGCCGTTCATATAATGTACTCATAAATTGTAAAAGTAAAGAAAGCATACTGATAAGCCTTGCAAATGTAGTGGAGATTCTTAAGGAGAAATATATATTTCACAAACTTGTAAATAAGTCTTTTATTCAAAAACACGTATTTCCTGGAACAAGTTTTATAAATTTTCGAAAACTATTTTTCGTTCAATGTTAGGTAATGTTCCGTTAGGCGGTATGAGGTGCGCGGAAGACGAGTAGTGGGGTTTCGGGGCTAGGGGACTACAAAGACAAGAGACAAGACAAGGACAGACAGGAGAGTTGAAAGAATACCGTCGCTGTGGCTCTGGATGAAACCACAAGCTTTTCGACCATGCATATCTATACGCGGCACTTCCGTAGCGTAACGAAGGTTGAGTGGGTGAAGCGTAACTCAGGAACGACGACAAGCAAACCTTAGGGTAATGTTTTTTTTTATACATCTCAGATGTTTTAGGGGTTCTTAAGGGTTCTCATACTGATTTAGGGGTAATTCTAACGGATTTTCCAATTAATTTAAGGATATGTTGACGATAGGCGGGCCGGGATGGGTCTTGTTCAAGTGCTTTCCGAGGAACGGAGGAATCTCGGTATGTCCAACCAACCTGGGCAAGTACGGCTTAACCTGAAGATCGACCGGAGCGGCTGTTATTATTTAGCCACGAGCTCCTCTCCGTTGACTCTTTGAAATTAACCTCCGAATACTGAAACGTCACTCAAATTTTAAAGGCTGCTTAACATTTGAGCAGCTCCTAAACTTTAAATTTCGTATGGCCAAACGTCACTTTTGAGTATCTGTTAAATATAAGAGCTACTTAAATTTTGAGTGACGTTTCACTATTCGGCCATAAGTCTCTTAATTTAATTGATTACTCTTCGATTCCATTCTAGAATGGTACCCAAAAAGTTTCTGTTTAGCGTGTGCCAAAATGAAATTCCTTCATTCAGGTCTTGTCACTTTCTCCTCTGACCTTAACGTGCATTGACCGCAGAATCCAATCAAGTTATTCACAAGAGATTGATACGACCTTAAGTGCCTTTATTGGAAGATATTCGTCACAGTAATTAATCTTAGCTTCCTAGAATATATTGGGTAAAGGATGTTTTGATAAAATTGTTGTGGGCAGTCATTATGAGGGAACAGAAAATTAGAATTAGGTTCTGGACCATTTTAAATAAGTTTTAAGGAGAAACAAGCCGTGTACCTGCAGGAATTTTCACATTCGTTTTTTCGGTATAATTACGAACTTTGAGTAGGTACACCTACCTCATTAATAAAAAAATAAATATCGCTGGACATTACACACAGCGCCATCTAGTGCCACACTAAGCAACGAGGCTTGTGTCGTGGAGACCAGATAGTTGATGTACTACATAGATACCTTTTGTTTGTAAATACATACTCATTATTAGAGATGCAACGAATATTCGGCAACTATTCGGTATTCGGCCTATTCGGCCAGTTTTTTCAGTATTCGGTATTCGGCCGAATAGTAAGTAGTATTCGGCAAAATACCGAATATATAAAAAAGTAGCAAATATCTTATAAAAGGAAATAAAAAAAGCAATTTAATCGAAACATTTAAGTATCCAACAATCAATAATGCGAAAACAAGAATACAACATCAGTATTTTTAATAATTAAAATTAAGTAAAGGCAAATTGTGGTGAATAAAGACAAGTTTTTCTACATTTGTTGGTAAGAGACGATTGCTCTTTTCTTCATATACAATACCTGCTTCTGAGAATAGTCTCTCACTGTAAATACTACTGCACGGTGACGACAGGTATTTTTTAACAAAATATATAAGCTTTGGGTCCGTCCGCCCCGTCACCGCCGCACGCACCGCATCAAAACGTGTCGTTACTTGTTAGCGTCGACGTCAATTGTACTGGATCACCCGCCGAATATTCGGCGGCCGAATATTCGGTATTCGGCTGAGAGCGCCGCCGAATATTCGGTATTCGGTATTCGGCCAAATCACTATTCGTTGCATCTCTACTTATTATAGATGTAAACATCCATGACTCGGAAACAAATGTCCATGCTCATCACACAAACATTTGTTCCTACCGGGATTCGAACCCGACCCTAAGAACGTAAGACAGCCTCACTACCGCTGCGCCATTCGGTCGACCTTGTATTTTCCATTATCTAACAATGCTTTGTGTGTATCTTTTGTTGGAGATTCTTAAATAAATAAATAAAATAAAACTTCAATACAAACTTGTAACCCCTAGCTCCTTTATAATGGGGGATTTTTTTAACTATCTTCTCTATTTGGTCACTTTCTTTTTATACGAACTCTAGTGCAGAGCATGCTTCTAGACCCAGCAGGTTAGACTGTACGTTATTTGTCAGTAAGGTGATGATTTTAAGATTATAAAAAGTAGATTTATAATATTTGACCGACTACCTTTCTCTACCATTATTACAAAGTTAAGTATGGATTTCCCTTTCCTTTCTAAAGTAACAAATAGGTTTAAAGAAACTTTATTCTCAATAAAGACAAATGTCACTCACTTGAGAACAACACAAAAAACACTCATATAAATTACATAAAATTCGTCGTCATCAGTTACAAACTAGACTACACGTCTACACCCGTTCAATGCCTTCATTTCTCTAGAAGTGCCCGATCCGTCATAATGTACTATAATACTACGATTCCTTTACATATCAGTCAATAGCATATACATACCTACAAACCGCCTTTGTGTGTATTTCCATTCAACATGACTTCAAAATTTCCAACCAATCGTAAAGGAATTGAACTTAGTTTCTATAGCAATAAACTTTGAAACACGGCTTTGTGTTCTTTCCTTTGATGGTCCCACAATCATTCTTAACAAAGCAATCTATACTTGTAAACTATAAAGGGATTCCTATTATAACAGTTTGATGAAAATAACTACGTTTACACGTTTTTCAGTTGCCTCGTTGGTTTAGTGGTTATAAGTGCGACTGCTGAGCGTGAGGCCGTGGATACAGTTCCCACGTCAGGCAAAGTGTTACCAGGAATTTCTTAGAAGTAGCAATATGTGCGATTGATGGCAATAGGCTCGTCGCCAACTGCATTAGACTTAAAGTTTGTTGCCGGGAACCTATTTTTTTTTCGGATGGGAATTCATCAAATGACTCCTCCCGCTCTGGGCGGAGCAGGAGGGACTGTCAGACTTTTACTGACTAAAACCCATCCATGTGCCTTTATCGCCCTCTGTGTTCCGGGGCCACGGTATCTCTTGCGAACAGTCCCGCAGCTCCGGCAGGCATCGGCCCTTGCGGACCCCTTCCGTTTTGCTGACTCTTTTTGAGGCGCGCGTGAAACACGAACGCGCCGTCGTTGCCGGGAACCTGAAGCAGAAATTGCAAGGGGCTTACAAGGCTCCTCTCAACGAGAATTTCTCGCTAGACTGAGCCCAACCAGGGTTTACCATGAGCTATTCAAATGTAATCGTCAGTCGAAAGGGCTAGGAAGGAAATGGATCTAAGCCTTTGTCTGAGATTAATTCGCTTGGATCTTTTTGTCTGCATTTACATAACATAAGCGTTGCCGCGTTGGTTAGAATTAATTCTAGCTTTTAAATAAATTGTTCTGTGCAGTATTTCGTTGTTAAGTAATTGTTGTATAGACTTTAAAGTTTTCTCTGTTAGCACAAATAGATATAGAAAAATATAGAAAAAGTGGATTTTAAACTATAATACAGTTTCAAAAAGTATAGCGGAAAATTATTTAGATCTGTCATGTTGTATTGACTGTCTCGTTGGCCTAATGATCGCAAGCGCGACTGTTGAGCATGAGATCCTGGGTTCGATTCAAAGGTCGGGCAGTGTTATTGTGTTTTTCCATCAGGAATTTCTCAGTAGCCACCACGGAGTCTACAATAGGCTCGCCTCCTATTACATGGGACTTAAACATAACTGGCGAAATGTGGGCGTACTTTTAGGTACACCTCTGCCTTACCCCTCGGGGATTAAGGCGTGATGTTGTGGTTATGTTGTATTTCTAAATTATGACTAACCTTTGCATGCATTTGCAATAATTTACGACAAGTCAAAATTCCGTCTTTACTTCAGTACATAAAGTTTTATTTGCTAGTGTGTTCGAAAATAAATACATGCTATAACATCAGTAGGTAATAGTTGTTTCTTATGTTGTAAGAGCCAATGTCGCTCGTCCCCGTAAATACAGTTAAAGTTTATTAAAGGAAAAAACTTCGTCTGTATTTGGACATAATTTTGTGGAAGTTTTTGTACGCCCACTGAAGGGACGAAACTTGTAACCTCGAGGACTTGTCTGGGGACCTTTCAGAAACATGCCGAATAAATACAACATGGAAAAAGATTGATAGATGTTTATTTAAGTTATTTGGTAGTTTTTTTATTCATGTAAAAGAATTTTATTTATAAACCATATTTACATTACACTTAAAATGTCACTTACAGGATATCTTCCGTGATTATTGTTTATTTTTGAGCTCCCGATATTTTGACGAGCCAAGCGCCATGATCGCAGGTTAGCTGGAGAATGCGGCAGAGGATGGAAAAAAAACACACACACACACACACACATACTCACAACACACACACACACACACACACACATCACACACTCACTCACACATTACATAATATACATACTACAACTAGAACTCTATATAATTACAAAAATAAAACTAACGAAGATAAAGTAGCATTTAAAAAATCTAAATTAAAATCAAACACAATATGTTACAAAATTGGAAAAATAAAATTAGAAAAATAGACTCACGGCGGTTTCCACAAGGCAGAGAGGTGGTGGTGGATTTCGAGCAATATGCTTGGTCGATTTCTGAGGCCCCGACTCGAGCGAGTGGTGTAAACGTTACGTAAATACGTCGCTTTTTGAATTGAGAATCCGTAGATCATCATGGATACATTTTAAAATTATGAAAATATAATATTATGTGAAAAAAGTATTTTTTAATGGGGTTTTTGTTTATGAACTTACTAAGCTACCTTCGGGCTACCTTCGGGCAACCTTCGGGACTACCTTCGGGCTTCGATATATCCAAGAGTCTTCGTAAACATAGCATCCATAGAGTTATAAATTGACGAGGACTGACTACCTGATATTGACTCACGTTAGAGTAAAATCAAGTTCTTTCAAATACCATTTAAAATATTTACATAACCATTTTATTTCCTTAAAAAATGGTGTCTTGACCTCAACAATGAAATTATAAATGGACGAGCTTTTCATTGGTTTGGCTTATGACTCTATTTTATGGAGCTATTTTAAGCATAAATACTGTGACAGTTTTCAAGGTAAACACGGTAATATTGAATACAACAAAATTATCATATTTATTGTCAATGTTACCCAAATATTTAAACCTAGTGATGTTGTTGCTAAGGTGTTTTTTATAACACTAATATTATAAACACGAAAGTTTGTATGTGTGTATGTTTGTTGCTCTTTCACGCAAAAACTACTGAACGGATTAGGATGAAATTTTGCACACAGGGAGTTTATAACCTGGATTAACACGTAGGTTTATTTTATCACGGTAGTAAGATCCCAAGGGGGCAATTATCGAACTTTACGCGGGCGAAGCCACTGGAAGAAGCTAGTAATATATAAGTAGACATCTATTGAGACCTACATAATTTTGAACCTAGCCTTTTCTCTAGACTGTCAGCTTTGTGCCACCCGATATTGGTTGGCCTGAAAATGAGTTTCCAGTCTAGTTACAGATAGATGATTTATTTCTCCTTATTACTGAGGAGATCGAGAAGCTCGTGGGTAATAATAACAGCCGCTCGGGTCGATCTTTAGGTTAAGCCGTGCTTGCCTAGGTTTGTCTGTGGATGGGCGACCACCCATTACACACCGAGTTTCCTCCGGGCCTCGGAAAGCACATTATCCGTTGGTCATGGCTATCATTTGTAGATCTTTGACAGTCGTTACAAGTATTCAGTGGCCCGAAAGATTAACAACCAGTCTTACCAAGGGGCTATCGTATTACCCAGTACTAACTGGGTTGTGGAGGTCAGATAGGCAGTCACTCCACGTAAAATACTAGTATTTAGCTGCATCCGGTTAGGCTGGAAGCCGACCACATCATAGTTTGGAAAAGGCTAGGTAGATGATGATACAATGTGACGTATGACGTGAAGAATTGAGAATTTTAACAGCGTCGTATCTTCGTCAATTTTGGTTTACGTAACAAAAGAAAAAAAACGGCTCAAATATTTTTTGATAATCTAAGTGACGGACTAATTAGACTTTTTTGTCATCTCGCCTATTTGAATAAATGAATTTAAATCTTGAATTATTTCTGTGATTCACTTAGTCGGCCATTTAAATTCTTTGTGTGCATTTTAGTACTACCTAAGCTTTATGCAGTCCGATACTCAGGTCAAGATATAAACAAGATTTTAGTGTCTGTAATCTTCTGCACATTTACATTTTCGTGTATTTTAAAAGCGAATCTGATATGCACTAGTGTACAAGGCAAGATGGGCCATAAAGTTATTTTTATTATGTCAGTGACCACTAGATCTATTGATAGGTACGTATTCGACTTTGTTTTTATTTTAGCTTAAGAGGGGTATTACAGTTTTTTTTCAGCGCTCCTTAAAGAAATAATCAAACATTCTCAGTCTTATTTTTTTTTTCGTTTTGTGGCGATATCTATACCATTATCACACATCAAAAATCTCAGTTTAGATGTGTGATTATGGTTTAGACCTGGCCACAAAATTAAAAAAAAAAATTACCCGAGAAAGTTTGATTATTTCTCTAGGGAGCGCTTTAAATATTTTTTTTTTTTTTTGTATTTATGTATTAGACTCTTAAAACACTCAAAATACTCTGCATAGACATTTAAACATTTTTTTTTTTTAAATTAATAGATCTTCTTCAGAGACCCAACAATGTTGGGGTCAGCTTCGAGTCTAACCGGTTGCAGCTAACCTGTGTTTTACATGGTTAACTTCCACAACCCAGTTACTTATTGTTCGTCTCGAAGCAATGACTGTGATTTTGTCCGATCAGCACATAGCAACCTGGACAGTTCCACTTAAGTCCTGGACGGTGTAATTAGTTGCGCACGACGGGCAAGCAGGAGACAAGGAGAGAGAGAGAACCCAGATACTGAGTAAAACAATACCCATTTTCATAAATCTGTAGAAAATAATATTGAAATTGATCGGTACATTATTGTTTTAACAATGCAAGCATGAAAACAAATTAATTTGAACAAAAAGAACAGTCACTTGTTTTCTGAGTATCACATTTATTAAAAAATAAAGAGGAAAATAAATGAATGGAAAAAAACAAGGACTCGTAGGGTATACCAAAAAGGAAACTTTATCGATGATGTTTTCCGCGGTAAAAGTTATGAAATTATTTAATAGTTGAGTTATGAAATTATTTAATAATTTCCAATCTGCCACAAAAGATGTGATCAATGTAGTCTCTTAGTTAAAAAAAAATGCTTTCAACCGTCTATTAACAATTTCATCGGAATTGGAAATTAATCTCAAATTCTGATTTATTAATACTGAAAACAATGAAAGACTTAAATACACACAGATATTGTTACCATCAGTAATTATCACATTTTCCACGAATTTCAGGAGCTCAAATACCTCCAGTAAACTCTCGAAAATTTGAGATCGGGCTTAACAGATTTATCACGAGAGGAATAATGTCGATAAATTATTTTCGATTTACGTTACCTTCAAATATTTTCGGAAACAACGGCACAAATTGATTTATATTCGACATTTTCTACATATTTCAGGCAGATATCGAATGAAGGCTGCTGTATTTAATTCTGTTTTTTGTGTAATTAAAGAAGCAATTTTAACTGAAAGAACTTAACTATTTAGGTGCGACCAATTAAAGGTTATACCACAACTTTCTACTGCATGCTGTTTATTATTATTATCTGAATGGGTTTTAAAAATAATTTTATGATCATTGGTTTCATTGTTGTAGATGGCTGCCTGTTTAAGTTCTTGGAGTCGTTTCCCAGGTTTTGCTGTTTTATAGATTTTTAATAGGTAGCAGCTTAATTGTTCGTTAACGCAAAAGTTTTTTATTGGAAAAAATATTAAATAAAATTATTGGGTAGGCACTGAAGCAGCTGCTAGTACCTAGTACTTACTAACAAGTCTCCCAATATTACAACTTATACGGTTCGACAAAACTACATGGGTATTGAAAAGTCTAGGATTGGTAACACTGGACGGTTGAAACCTAATTTATTTTAGTAGTAATAGTTTTTATTTTACGAGACAATAATAGCACCAGCGCCGCAGTTACATTGAATTCATTTGTTTTTTTACATGTGGTTACCACTAAAAAGTTCTTTGTTAAAGTGAAATCGAAATTTCTTTCAGTTTAAATGTTCAATAAAGCTAGTTATTAACCAGCTTACGAAGACCAATATGGAACAATGAGATCATAAATACATCGCTTCAGCCATTCATTACTTTAAGTTAAACAAGTGAATTGACGGTATTTGTTAAACGTGCCGTTAAACAAGGGCATTGCTCGAGGCTCGAGCTATGACGCGCTTCCCGGAATAGCTCACGAGCTGCATCGAGCAATGACGTCATTGAACAAGAGCTTTTATTACGCAAAATCATGGAATGGGTGCAGAATGCTCATTGGATAACTCACACATACGCTGGGACACAGGCTTACTCTACATGAGAGGGAATGGGCTATAATCCACCACGCTGGCCCAGAATGGGTTGGTATATGCCACAAGTTTTCGAATTTTTGGTCCTTGAACATGCCGATTTCCTCACGATGTTTTCCTTAACCGTTTTGAAAGCAATGGTTATGGAATAAATTACCTACACCAAGTTATGCGCCTCTTAGTTCGAACCCAAGATCTACCCAGAGTGGCGTGCATTGCAAACAATATGGCAAGCCTATAAGGTGAACATACTGTTCAGAAACCCTAACATCATGAAGAGTAATAGGTTATAAGAACAAGCCAAGCTTTTAATTAGCTTGTATGAAAGTACGCCACTCTAGATATTCTATCAATCGTAAGTCAAGGCCGTATCACTGCGGCTGCGGGACTATTCGAAAGAGATACCGTGGCCCCGGAACACAAAGGGCGATGAAGGAACATGGATGGGTTTTAGTCAGTAAAAGTCTGACACTCCCTCCTGCTCCGCCCAGAGCGGGAGGAGTCATTTGATGATTTCCCATACGAAAAAAAAAAAAAAAGGCCGTATTACTGCCACTACTCCACATACACTGAATGACTGCAAAAGTGCAAACGTATAGGTACTATCTTTCGTATGTTTAGATTTAAGTTTTTTGTTGTGTGGATTTAAGTTTTCCTTAATTTTATTTTTGTTTTATTGTTGTGTGCACTTATGGCACGTGCCGAATAAACGTGCAGTTTTCTTTCTTTATTATATTATCATATCAAATCGGTATCAGCTGCTGGGTAAAGGCCTACCTTTTCCCGGTTAAGCGCGTCTTTCATCCAGGTGTGTCCCGCAACTTTGACGATATCGTCATGCAATGAGCTTTTGGTCGGCTCTGGTTTTTTTGGTCATCACTCAGTCAAACCTTTGCTCCATCGACAATAAAACTTATACGCCTATGAAAATACACGAGCAATCTATGTTTAAAGACGAGTTTGCACATTTCAGTTTCATTTGAACTTTACCTGATTATACTTTTTGTTCGGAATTAAATGAATGTTAATGCCTTTTGCTGTTTCATTTTATGTTGTGATAAAATTGACTCGCTAAGCGCCTTCTCGGCAACGTGAATCAAAAAGCTCTTATGTATTAAGTGAATTATAAAAGTGTGTTATTGATTTTATGGCTTATTTAACTTTAGAATGGCAGCTGATTCAGGTTACTTTTATAGAATACTAGCAGATGCCCGCGGCTTTAAAGATTTAAGCATACATGGGGATATAGGGACAGAGAAAGCGACTTTGTTTTATACTATGTAGTGATTGAAACAAATTAATTTTATTATGATAGTGTAAATGTTATTGCCTTTTGCTAAGAGTGTGTCTTCTGTAATTTTTTATATCGTGGTAAAATTGGCTCGCTAAGCGCCGTCTCGGCAACGTGAATGAAAAACCTCCTATGTATTAAGTGATTTATAAAAAGTGTGTTATTGATTTTATGGCTTATTTAACTTTAGAATGGCAGCTGATTCAGGTTACTTTTATAGAATATTGAAACATATTAATTTTATTATGAAAGTGTAAAGTTGCGTGATCAGTTGTCATGGTGTGAGCCATGTGATGCAATTTTAATAAGGCATTTTTGACAATAAGTGGCAGTGGGCAGGGCACATTGCTCGCAGAACGGATGGCCGATGGGGCCGAAAAGTTCTGGAGTGGCGACCGCGAACAGGAAGACGTTGCGTTGGAAGACCTCCCACTAGGTGGACCGATGACCTGGTGAAGGTTGCGGGAATCCGCTGGATGCGAGTCACACGGGACCGGTCAATGTGGCGACACTTGGGGGAGGCCTATGTCCAGCAGTGGACGTCTTTCGGCTGAAATGATGATAATGAATAACGAAGGTAGTTAGTTGCACACTGATATAGTCTCGTAAAATTCTTTGTTAACCATTTATAGTGAGTAATTGTTTTCCCTAATTAATAAATAATAAAGAGCAGCGGTGGCCCAGTGGTGGCAGCCCCGACTCACGAACAGTAATTCGTGGGTTCGAACCCAGGCAGGCGCATTACTTTGTGTAATTTATTTCATCACCGCTGCTCTCGAAACGGTGAAGGAAAACATCGTGAGGAAACCGGCATGTCCTAAAACCAAAAAATTCGATGACATGTGACATCTAAGTACCGATCCGCACTGGGTCCGCGTGGTGGATTATAGCCCATTCCCTCTCATAGAGAAGAGGCCTGTGTCCCAGCTGTGGGAACATTAATAGGCTGATGATGATGATGACCTAGTTTGAATGTGAATGCGGATGATGAATAAATATAATAAAATTACCCAGTAACCAGTTTTACCTCAGAATACGTTGGGTTTAACACGCTAAGCTCTACATTTCTCTTTCATACGAAAAGACCAAAACTAAAGTAATAATACTTACACGTTTAATAATAATATTAGACCCAAACACATTATGCCGATAGTACGCTCCAACAAAAACTACTTTCACAGACCAAATAGATTCTTTCAATAGACTCGTTCCTTTCATTGCCGTAACTAGATCGCAATCTTTTCATAGAGAAAACGATTCAGTCGACAGTAAATACTCGTAATATCGAAAGCAATTTGTGGTTTATTTCACACAGAAACCGGTTTATGAGAATGACCTCAAATTCATATCGGAAATAAGGGGAACTGCACTCATTGGGCAAGTACATACAATGGTTGCATCGTAAACTTGGCCCATATTCTCACGATGCGAAGGGCAGGCCACAAAAGAAGTGTTGTGCATAAGCGACATCATTTAAATTGGCACACAAAAACTTGCGATCGTGTGCACTGTGCACTACGTCCCTGTTCTTCGTTTTTTATTGTATTCGTACGCTCTGAGGGGAGAGCGAGGAGAAAGTCATTATGCAGTTCTAGTTTTTTTTTGTTGTTATTATTATGATTCGTTTTGCTGCCTACGTTGCCTTGTTCAGCATCGTTATTTTGTTCCATCGCTACGTGTATTAATATCGGATTCTAATTTTCTATTAATAAAGGGTGTAAAACACCTCTTAACGAATCCGAAAGGCACTTGTTCTCCCCGTCATTGCGATATTTTTTTTTGTTCTACAACATACCTGGGAACCTTCTTCCAACTTTTTTTTTTAAATACAAGTTTTCAATGTAAGATTTTTATTTTAAACACCTCCACGACCCCCGTACAATTCAATCCATCCACCAGCACAATGTTTTGAGTGCGTTATGCGTAACATTGAGTTCTACCACAAAACGTGATTTTCACCCCAAAAAAAAGTCGTTTCCCAGCAATAATTTTTGCGTAAAGTTACTTAGTTTGATGTACAGAATGCTTGGTTGACGGCTTCTTGATGAGGTGGTTTACACCCTGTATAATCAAGTGGGCATTGATAGATACGAAGGTAAATATAATAACAACAAAAATCTATTTATAGACGATTCCATTCCGTGAACCATATTGGTTCGAGTTAGATTCCAATAAGTCTTCCTTATTAGTATACGACCCACGCAGGTTCAAACACTGTAGATAAAGTAATTGGATTTTACATAACTCTTCTAATAACTGTTAAAATGCCAATCGAATAATGTTCATACCGGACATACCAAGAACAGTAATTAAGTAAGAAATAAGCACGGCTTAATGATGATAATGAATTAAACATAGTGAGGATTGAAACATTCTACTGTGCATGCATTTATTTACACAACACTGGATGACCGCAAATTGGATAAACATTTGGGAAATTTAAATTGCCTGCTGACGTTAACGAATCGAATCATGCTCCCTTATACGATAGGTTCGCACAGTACAACCAGTAGGCTTAGCCAAGTTGACAATCTACAATCGTTAACGCTATAGAAAACTAACCAAATGTATGGGAATGACATCTATCATCGTTAAGTCACGTGGTCAAAACAAACGAATGGAAATTTTAAAGTTTAGTTAAAACTGTAAGTTGGCTACGATTTATATGGGATGAAGGGATCACGATTGTAGAAACGAATACAATTCATTCTATCATCTTGATCGATGTAAACTTGTCTACGAAAGTTTATATTCGTTTGTTTTGACCACGTGACTTAACGTTTACGATTGTAGAAAGAGAATCGATACGAATCGTTTGTAACTTGGCTAGAGACTCAACAGAGATAACGACATTATCGTTAACTTTCGATCGCCAAAATAACAATGAAAAAAACATTTGCAATAACGATGCTTGCGAGAATCGCATCTTGGATTTAAAGACTTGCTTTACTCGCAAGCATCATCACTGCAATCGAATTTATTCGTTAATAATTAGCAATCATAAGTTAGCGATTTTGTCGTTAACTCTATCGAGACTGCCGGCTCAGACATGGTAGCTGTGCTTAGCGTTGCCGCTGTAGGCATGCATTTATGGCTAGTTTTCGTAACACGACCTATTACTATTGAATAACTTGCGACACGTTTTAATAGCATATCAACCGCTCGCAGGTCCTAACTGCAACCATATGCTCCACACTGTTTATATTGGTGCATTTGGCACAACGTAAACACTCAAACAATCAGCAGGCACAGTTACACGACCGTCTAAAGATATATGCATGTACGATGTTGCTGAAACCCCCCGGTAAAAATCAGAGTTTATTTTAGAGAGTGTCCTCATTCCTGAGCACGCTGCCCAGTGAAAGGAACCACTCACATGCGCTCACATTACCTAGATAATACTTACCAGATACCCTGCTTCGGTCTCAGCACATAAACAAGCACAGGCTTACAATAACATCACTTGGTTCGTTCACACTTACCGTTCGTGAGCTTCGCGACGCCAGCCCGGTTTACAGCACCATCAGGAAATAAGTGTTTATAATGTAATAATAAACAACAACAGCGGAGCGGAGGCGAGGGAGATCGTCTGTTATTGACGTAATCGTAACGCAGTTTTAGGTTAAGTTTTTGAGTATCGCGCGCGGTGTTCTGCGGCCAGTGACGTGAGCGGACGCGTCACGGCATTCGTTAGCGAACAAGGTTTTGGATAATTTTGGAGGGTTTGTTTTGAGGAAGAAAGAAATATTTAGATGGTGTAAATGCAGTATTGTCGCGGGGCACGGAGCGTGCGCACTCGAGTCTGGGCGGGTACTGGCGGCGGCCGACAGGCGGCGCTGCGCTCGCCGCGTATTGATAAAAGCGCAAAGGGCGCGCGACGGCCTGGGCCGAGAGGATGCGATCGCGACACTGTACGGTGTAGCGGCAGCGCTTTCAGCGCGGACAACCTTGAACCCGCCACATCGAATATTAAATAATGTGGGATTAGATAAAATTATGCCGTAACAACACGCGAACTGAACGGAATGTGTACGTCGCTACGTCTATGTTTACATTACAGTGCGTTCGCGTCTCACTGTTCAGTTCACATCGAATGTAATCCGTTTGTTCTCGGCCACAACACTGTGTATGGACGATAGAGATTAATGAACTTGGCATTTGTATATTATTGGCTATTCACGGAGCACAAAATGAAACACACGACTGCACGTTGCATCTAACTTGAGGCCGTTTTCAGAATAAGTTTTGTAGATAGCGCGCTTTACTTAGTTCTCAAGTTAAGAGACTCGTTGGTAATATACATAGCCTATACAATCTTTTAACATACTATATGATAATTTTATGTACATTTTCGCAAGGATTTAGTGGGACTAGCTTGTTTATATTTATATCAGTAGATCGTGAGACGTCAATGACTTACCGTTTGAATATTCATACGCATAGGTACAATATAATCTTTCATGGAGGACGTGACAAGAATTAATTATGATACCGACTGAATAAAACATCACTAGAGAATTTTGTTAAATTTTTAATCTCTGTTAGCAATGTAATTATAAAGTAATTTGCCTTTTATGAGGTTTAAGACAAAAGTTTGCATAAAATATGCGTATTATTTAAATTTTCTTTAATTATTTGCAGGCGCCCTTAATGTTATGTTTGTGTGACATTTGTTTTTTTGTGACCAGTGCAGATACCTCTGAAAATGGTCAAAAAACGAAAAAATTCATAGTAGGATGAAACTCATTGGAAATGAAAGAGAATACAATAAAAATGAAAGGAAAAATAATTTACGGGCGATCTGAGGTCGGGAAGTGGGAGGGAGGTGGGGGGGGGGGGGGTTAACGGTAAAAAACGGTTTATCTCAATTTCCGGCAAAACTACAAGTCCTATGGAAAAAAGTTGAATGGCTAAGTTGTAGGTAATAGAAAGATCTACAACTTTTGTTTTAATAATTCTTTTTTCACATAACCTCAAAATGTATGTGAAAAATTCAAATAACCAAGTTTTTGGTTTTTTATTTTTATATTTTACAAAACAATTTTTTTTTTCACGAAATTTCGTGGAAAGTTACCTTTTTATGTTCCAAATATGCTGTAATTTTTTTTATTTAAAATATTTATTTTTTTCACCTTATTTTGACTTATCGAAAAAGCACCCTAATTTTAACGTCAAAATGTCTGAAAAAAAAGATATCTGCACTGGTCTAATCATGGTGTATGTTATTTTTAGGGTACTTGACAACAGCAACGATCAGGACATAACAGCCTACTTCTTTGGCCTAGGCCTCTGTCAGGAATTTTCAGGATCTGGCTAAAATTTTTAGTCAGTACCGGACTCTGGATTTGTCATAGTGTTGTCCTCACATATTAATGGAATTTAAAAATAGCTGGCAAAATATGGGTGTACCTACAGGCGTAATATTATTTTTAAGGTTTAGTTACTTTAGTTGTTTAGTTACCTTTATCAACTCTACAAACAAAATGCCAAACTTAAGTGGCAGTGGGCAGGTCACATTGCTCGCAAAACGGATGGCCGATGTGGCCGGAAAGTTCTGGAAACGGAAGACGTTGCGTTGGAAGGCCTCCCACTAGGTGGATCGATGACGTGGTGAAGGTTGCGGGAGTCCGCTGGATGCGAGTCGCACGGGACCGGTCAATGTGGCGACACTTGGGGGAGGCCTATGTCCAGCAGTGGACGTCTTTCGGCTGAAATGATGATGATGATGATGATGATCAACTCTGCTATCTCAAAATGGACGAAACCGAAGGAGTATGCAAGGATCGTAAAATTTGGCGTCCTGTTGTTTTATCGTCATCCGTCTAGCCTTTTCCCAACTATGTTGGGGTCGGCTTCCAGTTTAACCAGATGCAGCTGACTACCAGTATTTTACATGGAACGCTCCATGTAAAATACTTCTTTAGTTTCTGCCTGGAAAAAATATAATATATAATTCGTCCATTATCTCGACTTCAAACATTATAACTTGTAACAAAATCACTTATAAATCGGGGCACTTGTTGCCAGTCCCCCAGCAGTGATGGACAATTCGCGCGCTTGCACCGCGTGACCAGAATCGCTTAAATATACTTTAGCACATCATTCGTTTCTCGTTACGACAAAATGTATCTAATTGTCGTCGATAACTTGCGTTTTGACGTTGCTGGAATATTAAGCGTGTGTGGTACTTAGTCTTGGTTGTTTTGTATTGTTTAACTAGTAAGTAAGATGCCCGAATAGACTACATTTTGATTTTTGGAGCTTATGGTATGTTTTATTTTTGACGACCCGAATGGCGCAGCGGTAGTGAGGCTGCCTTACGTTCTTAG
The DNA here is from genome assembly GCA_963853795.1 of Xestia rhomboidea. Taxonomy (NCBI): domain Eukaryota; kingdom Metazoa; phylum Arthropoda; class Insecta; order Lepidoptera; family Noctuidae; genus Xestia; species Xestia rhomboidea. The sequence goes on along the minus strand of OY970767.1, from coordinate 7,383,223 downwards.
GGTCCCGGGTTCGAATCCCGGTTGGAGCAAATGTTTGTGTGGTGAGCATGGACATTTGTTTCCAAGTCATGGATGTTTATATGTATAATAAGTAAGTATTTACAAACAAAAAGTATCTATGTAGTATATGAACTATCTGGTGTCCACGACACAAGCCTCGTTGCTTAGTGTGGCACTAGATGGCGCTGTGTGTTAATGTCCAGCGATATTTATTTATTTATTGTAAGCCGTGAGAGGAATTACCCACATGTAAAAGTCGACCAAAAAAAATGCGTATCCCCGTTTATATGTGCAAAAATGACAAACTTCAGGTCATCATCGCCTATCCTTTTCCCAACTATGTTGGGGTTGGCTTCTAGCCTAACCGGATGCAGCTGAATACCAATATTTTACATGGAGCGACTAGGAAGAATTTATTAAAAACCACATTAAAATCGGTTCACTCGTTTAAGAGCTACGGTGCCACAGACAAACACACGCATAGGACCTATAGCGGTCAAATTTATAACTACCTACACAATAATAAATAAAAATATTTTCTTAACTCTTGAGTAGCACCAGACATTGTTGCTTCATAATTAGATATTTTTTGTTTTATCAGCACTCAGCAGTACGAATACGTCGATGATAATTCCATTCACGTCTGTGAAGTTACACCTAATAATTTAATTTGATCCTGTGTAATGTAAATGAGTAAATCCTATGTGAAACGTGTTTTGGCAGTCAGCACCCAATAAGTTTTGCCAAAGTCTCATTGAATTGTGATTGTATACACGCAGGTATAGGTGGTACATCAAACGAGTACCTACAAAGACTTACAGAACTTCTATTGGAAATCAATATCGGCTTAAATTCGTAGTCTTAAGCAATGTAATATGAGTGAAGATGTTAATTCCAAAGGCGGATTAATGTTCTCGTTTCTTCAAACAAGCTTGTACCTCTAATGAAATCCCAGAGAATATGCTACTTTTCATGTTTGGAGTGCTGCTACCTGTTTAAAAATTAGAAGGTATCAGTGGTGGAGGTCTGAATGAAGTCTAAAGCCTGCCTGCCTGACTGCTTGTCAAAGGAAAGAATCCGAAAGGAAAGTACATAGATACTTCGCCACTGATAGTCAACTGCATCGTCCTGTTCGCTCCTGGTAGTGTGTTGTGTTGCCAAAAATTAAGTTACTGAAATTAATTAGGTAAGTATACAACACATTCACCTTAAGGCCGCGATCTCACTTTGTCGTGAAGACAGATAATCGTGTAGTTTTAAGTGTCGTGGCTTGTGTATTTAAAAGGAGGTGTTCACATTATAGGACGACGCGATTACTATCGTCCACGACTTTTGTCAACTAAAAACCAACGATAAATTAATCGTCACGACATTGTGGGAATTTATTATGGTTTAATTTAGGGCAAATATAACTAGAAAATACAGAATGATACGTTAAAATACGGAAGTCTTCACGTTTTTTGGCAAAAATGGACTAGATTTTTAGACTTGAAACCATTCTGGCAGATTATTATGCCACGTTTAGTAGCGATACATAAGTACTGCGGCACATTCTGGCGAGTACTAGCGAGCTTTACAGCGTTGCCATTATCAAAGTACTCCAAGAATACTTGCGGAAGCGATGTACTACTTACCAAAAACACCATTTGACTCACAATACCACTTCGCTTGCGCGTCATCCACTTCAACCGAAATAGCTTGATAATTATCATTCTTGGTCTATTTTGTTCTTGGTTACCATACCACAGAATTATTGCAAAATGTGCCATTAGACTCTGCAATTTACTAAATTATTTTATTATACAAAATCAATAGATAACCGAAATTGATTAAAATCTTTTATGGCTTTGAGTTGAAATTCTCTTTTTTTCAGAAACTTCACTTACTAATACAGATACAGTATTAGCAAAAACGGATCCACGATGGGAGAAATTAGTTAATGTAAAACAAGCGCAACGCATGGACGAGTACTCATAGGTTTTTTAAACTCTATTTTTTTTTACTGACGTAGTTTTCGCGACCCACCTAGCTATTAAGGCTTCGACCCCCGGGGTGTCGCGAACCACAGGTTGAAAAACACTGCCCTAAACAATATCAATTAACACATTACAGGACGAGCTTCATCATTAGCCTATGAATGTTTCCACTGCTGGGACACAGGCCTCCTCTCTATGAGAAGGAATGGGCTATAATCTACCACGCGGGCCCAGTGCGGATTGGTAGACGTCACCTTCGAATTCACTTCGAATTTTTTGGTTGTAGGACATGCCGGTTTCCTCACGATGTTTTCCCGTTGGGCGAGCTTACGTCTGCAGTAATGTATGTAGTCAGTTAAAAAAAAACACTATACGACATTTTTTCAGTACACGATTCTGAACACGCTATTTTCAGAACATATACGGTGTAATATGTTCTGAAAATAGCTGTTAATGTTTTACCCCTTCTTTAACACAGTGTATAAGTATACAATGTGTGTGTGTGTGTGTGTTGTTGGTAGGGTTATGCTACCTACCTATGTATAAGTACCCATGTCTAGTTGAAAGTGGGAGTACACAAGCTAACGAGTAGGTCCTGCTTATCGCGTCACATCGCCTGGCTCGCCGGACATTTGCATCGGCAAGCCTACCCCGTACCAAGGTATCTTTGTAAATGAAACGATAGTAATTATCGTTCAACAATCAAGATACACTCACGAGCGCTAATAATTGTACTAGTAGATATAGAGTACACTTAGACTTAGAAAATTCTAAAAGCTATTGTGTCGTGGAAAAACGATTGCACTTTGTGGAAATCCACTTCATAATGAAATGAAAAATATTTTATTTAAACAACAACACCTGTGTTAGGAGACTCCGCTTCTCCATATCTTAGATATATGTTACATATAATTATTATAGCATATTGTTATTTTTTTATTTAACATCTTGGGTATGTATCACGTGAAGCGTGGTGTGCTTAAGTTAGGTGTGGAGCGTGTGTAAGATGTAGTGTGGATTAAAGTAATCTGATGTGATATGCGGTGTGGTGTGTGGTGCGGTGTGGTGTGGTGAGGTGTAGAGTAGAGTAGAGTGAGGTGTGTATCGTTATGGAGTGTAATTATATAAACCAGAAGAGCTTCCGTATCCTCATAACTAAGAGACTTAATCCAATTTGTTATATTTTTTTTACAGTCGTAATAGTTTTTATTTAGTAATAGTCATCATCTGCCTAACCTTTCTTTTTTCGGGCTTCTGACACGACCGTCAAAGATCTACTAAAGAAAGCAGATCAGTGACTTTCTCAGGCACGGAGGAAACTCGACCTTCACCCATCCACGGAAAAACTTCCGCAAGCACTACTTAACCTTAAAGATCGACCCGTGCGGCCCTATAATAAGTGTGGCTTATAGTAAGCAACATAAAAACACAAATACAAATGGAAGCTCGTGACTGTACCGGCTACACCTACAGGCTATACGCAGTATCGTTCTACATACCTACCCACAGGCTAGACGAAGTCACTTTCTACTGGTAACAAAAAAGGAAAGTTAATTACGGTGTTATTGTTAGTAGCAAATATTGGAGTTGGTTCAGGATGAAGTGATAGGTTGATTGACATGGCTCTTAAAAAACGCCGAAACGAACTCTGATGATATCTACCTGTCCATCTATAGTACGTACGTCGTACAGCAATGGCCTCTTCTCATACAGAAATAGAGCATTTTTATCACTATTGCTACTGAGCAACAGTACATATTTCGCCGGTTTTTTCAATTCGATATGAAGACTGGAATTGTCTTCATGCCAGTGCATGAGGACAATTCCAGTCTGCATATCGAATTGAAAAAACCGGCTAATGCCAGTCGGACTCGCGTATGAAGAGTTCCTTTTTTTTCGGATGGGAAATTATCTAGTGACTACTCCCGCTCTGGGCGAAGCAGGAGGGAGTGTCAGACTTTTATCGACTAAAACTCATCCATGTTCCTTCATCGCCCTTTGTGTTCCGGGGTCACGGTATCTCTTTCGAACAGTCCCGCAGCCCCGGCAGGCATCGGCCCTTGCGAACCCCTTCCTTTTTGCTGACTCTCTTTGAGGCGCGCGTGGCACACGAAAGCGCCGTTTTGTGAAAATTTCAACTGTCTAACTATTACGGATCATGAGATACAGCCGGGGGGGGGGGGGGGGGGCTGTATCTCATTCAGGTACGGAACTCTAAAAATTTCATTATGTATAAATATTACTTGCCTATTTCAGAATCGCAATATTCATTGATAAGCCGCGAAGCCGTTGCGAACGAAACATATTTAGCTAAAGAACACAATCTACGATGGTTACAACCTTAATATTTCCTGCATTATTAGCAAACGACACAACTTCGATTCAACTGCAACACCCCACAATGTAAATACATAGTAAACAACTTAATATCATATAAGATACACAAAGGTCTACTTACCAATTTCCATACTCGTTTGCCACAAGAAGTGGTAGGGTGTCAGATGGTTATCATTGAACACTTGTCGTGTGTTTAATATGAAACGTGTTGCTAGTTTTAACAGGTATTACTGAGAAAAATTTCTGATCGAAAAATAGGAATAGTGACTCTCTAAGGGGTGCTGCACACATGACAGGTCGGCAAAACCGAATATACATACGCTTGGGGAAAAACTCGCTCGGCTTTGCTCAAATAGTCTCAACGAGACTCGAACCAGATTCAGCAATGATAGATGCTGAACGGAGTTTGCCTATTGGCGCTTAGCTCGGTCAAACCCGAAAATGTGTAGTATACCGGTCGGCTTTGTTGTTCAACAAGTTCAACCGTATTGAATGTGCCGATCCGAACGTGACTGTAACAACCCTTACAGTATATCAATACATCTATCGTAGTTATTATAACCAGCATGGTTGTTCGAATCGCTACGCTTGGTCACATATTTCTGATTATGTGAGAACGTCCCGTTTCACATCCCCGTGACACAACCCCTAACTTGTGTACATACACCCCTACACCTTCACCTCCACAAATACTAATTTTATACGATAGTATTACTCAAGGTTCTAAAAGGTCAAGCTGCTCACTCTGCCTTTTACGTACAAACTTGTAGTCGCTAATAAATAGAAAGATAGAATACAATTACAGACACAATTAACGTTAATTCCATACAAAACAACATTGCATTACACATATGCGTAAAATGTTAAAGCCCTTTCTCATAAGATTAACAAATGTGTTATCAAAGCGATTGACTACCAGTTCATTACACGAGTTAACTCACTCATACACACACTGAATCCTGTTTACAGGATTCATTAAAATTTCTACACGACTCACTAATCCATTCGCACATAACCTAATCTGTGTACTCTTGAACTGACATTTGAAAATCGTCCAGGAATCCATGTAAAGTGTGTAAATAAAGAAACGCATCTATAAAAACGATAGTGCGGGACCATTACCATTTGTTGCACGTGTTGACTGCTCGTATATCCGCCGATACATATCTACTTTGCGGCACATGGCAAACGGAGCCGCCGAGCCGGAGTCGCACCGGCCGAGACGCACCGACCTTGAGATGTTGCACTTCTACGCTCCCTACCCCCTTTGCCCCCTTCTCCCCCTTCCTTCTCGCCCTACTCCCCCCGCCTCTCGTCTCCCTCCTCCTCCCCATTTAGCACCACGCTCACAGCGCTTTCCTAGGACTTACGATTGCCCTAACTTACGCTTAGCCGGCTATATTTACAAGTTTTGTAATGGACATCCACTACGTTACTGGCTGGGTGCTCTTTAAATTCAAGATGTTGCTCGTACGTTTATTTAGATTTAGTTTATAATGCTTTCGAATATATTTTTGTTTTGTACAGACCTATTTGAATTTCACTTTTTGAATTCTCAATCAGAAAAGTAATGGGTACCACCTACCTATTGAAAATGAATAAGTAATTGCGGTATGTCATCATCGATTCGGGGTTCTTATAAAAATAAGTTGAGTATAATAATTTATCAAGATTTTAAACAGCGCTGAATCATTGTAATTTCATTCCTTAATTATATTCTTAAGGTCGGAGTAAATAATCGTGTTCAATAATTTGGGTATACTCACACACAACGGCTTTAATATCGAACGGATATTATTCATTTTCGAACCCGACCGTGATTTAACAAGATTATCGAGTGGACACTCGGCGCTACGTTGCACTTACCTACGCGAATTTATCAAATTGATGAGGGTCCGAACTCTGGGGCGATTCTGGGCTGCCGGCCAGCCCAGGCGTACAGCACGATCATTTTGAAAACATTAGCGAATAATGATTAATTATTATGAAAATAAAGGCCAGGATCAACAAGAACCCCTAATTTATCGCCTCCCAGACTTAGCAAGTTCGAAATACTTTTTATTTTGACCGTTAGAAAACTGAAGTGGCCATCATTCATGACATGACAACTTTAAATAAATTACAGCATGTCCTCTGGCGCGAGATAAGATGCTTACGGTTAGGAAAGGTCTCGGATTTTCATCATTTTGAAGTGTTAATCCGGATTATGCTAAGTATGTTTAATACTTGTATACTTTGTTGCTATCAAGATGGCGCTTTTATCATACTTTACGATCACGTAGTTTTTTCGGTTACACAATTTATACGGTAAAATTCTATTTTGAAGAATTTCATCAGTGCCCAAGAAAAAAACCAGCAGCCAATAACAGTGAAACTTGTCTGCCAAAATCTTTGGCTAACTTGAAAATATCAAGATAATTTATCCAAGGTTACTATCGTTAAATCTTAAATCGGGTTCTCAAAAGTAAATTCTTTTATAATAAAAATATGAGCTCTTATTCCTCAGTACCTCCCGTAGTCGTCGAGCCGCATGCCAGACAATTTGTCAGTCTGGCGGAGTGGCGGAGTGGCGGGCTGACCGACGAATAGTGTGCCCAATACTTTAGGCGTTGTTTTCGCCTTTTACGTTTTATTTTTGGATACGTTTTGACGACTAATGGTCGTTCGGGCCTCGCTGATAAACACAAGATTCGAAACCTGCAGTTTTTTAATATTATACGTTCCCATGATAAACATGACACATCATGAATATGCTTTAGATCTAAACTGAAATTCTTTTTTGGTTAGTTCATTAGCAACGAGCAAAGAGTTTTATAATGCAAAAAAGCATATGATTCACTGCAATAAACAAAACCAGTAAAATATATGTTATGCTTCAGGATATATGCTAGTACGATAGTGTTTTGAAAATATAATACAACTAATTTTTCTCGATAAAAAAAAATCACGAACTTATCTCTAAAAAATTCTGATTTTAGGGCAAATAATTCCACAAGCAACATATATATTAGCATCATAGTATTTCATTTTTTTAGTCCAATCAATAGATTTATTGTAAATCGCAAAAAAAACACTCATTTCGCACTATTCGGCCCGCAGTGACTAACGTAACCACCACTTTGTAGTGCAAGCTGATTCAAACTTTATTCTAACAGTATTCCAAACGAAGTTTGAACTACCACAAATAGAGTGACTAATTTAGCTCCCGTAGTCCCTTAATAAGAAAGCTCAGATGGTGGCTCAGTTTCTATTCAGCCAAGTTTTTTCGGGTGGTCTGAATAAAGCGTCTAATTTATTATGACTCGGTGAAACCTTCAAACCACTCAAATTATGTATTTATGACAAAAATAGCTAAATATTAATGAGCGTCTACAATAACTATACTATCAACATTGTAACTTTATCGATCCTACATTAAATGTATATTCGTCGTTCCAAGAATGTCGTCGAGTATTAAATTAATTGAGCACAATTTATTCGCCATTTAATGATATTTAAATGTGTCGAAATCTGTCGGAAACAATATTTTATAGCTATAATGATGGACACTTGGAGAGAAAGATGGAAGCAGTCCAAGGCAAACCGTTTCGCGAGATTCGACGAATATTCATGGAGCTGTTACATCCCCCGCTGTGGGAAGTTTGAAAGGGCTTGTTGAGGAAGTTGTATGGTTAGTGAAGGCTCAGGTTATGATGGTTTGCTGGTGCTTGCTGGAATATGCATCGAGTACATCGTCGCTAATGGCCGCTGATTGATATTTATGAGTTTGGATACGTGGGTACGTATCGCATGACATGCAGCCAACTTCATGCCTCAATCAGCCAAGAATTACTTAACTACACTTATTACTTTAACATTGTGATTAATTTTAATGTAAGTGAGAATCATTTTGCGCTAATCTTTATTGATTATAGTCATGATCTTGCAATATATTCTGCAAGTATTCTGCAGAATATCTTCCAATCATATGTCTGGTTCTAGGTTTGTGTTGACGTCCTTATTTAAAATGTTCTTCTTGGTTGATGAAGATGTACCTAGTGAACCTATCTTTTTTAAAATAAATATGTAATTACTGTCTCACACTCACACGTAGTTAGGTAGCTACCACAAATGGCGGGAAGTGGAAAATGAAGCGTACTCTGGAGTGAGACTTGATCGTGCTGGTCAGCCTGTGATTTGGTTAGTAAATTGTGTTATCCACCTATCAACTCTGCTACCAACGGATAGGTAACTACAAAGGGCAAAGCCGTTTGTTTCTGTGGGTAGATCCACATATAAGCATACTTAATAAAGGGTGTAAAACACCTCTTAACGAAGCCGAAAGGCACTTATTCTCCTTGTCATTACCTGGGAACCTTCTAATTACGGAGATATTGGGGCTCAAAGTTCCATCTTTTTGACAACTTTTTTTTTTAAATACAAGTATTTAATGTAAGATTGTTACTTTAAACACACCTCCACGACCCTCTAATATTCAATCCATCCATCAGCACAATGTTTTGAGAGCGTTACATTGAGTTTTACCACAAAACATGATTTTTCACCCCAAAAAAAAAGTCGTTTCCCAGCAATAATTTTTGCGTAAAGTTACTTAGTTTGATGTACAGAATGCTTGGTTGACGGCTTCGTGGTGAGGTGATTTACACCCTGTATATTATTAAATGAGCAATATTTTTGTATATTTGTAATCACGTTCTCGAAAAAGACTCTAATCATTTCGATGAAAATTGCAATACTGCCGGCGAAAAATCAATCTAGCTAGATCTCATATCTAGTAAAATTCGTTGTCTCTAAGTTCACCCGAACGAAGCTCAGTCGCCCAGGTAATGGATATTTATGTATAAATTGTCAAAACTGATTAATTGGATCGTCAAATCGTGTAACGTCTACCTGAAGAGGACTGTTACCTTAACAACAGGGGTAATTTGAAATAAAATGATTTATCAAGAAAAATAAACTCATTAGACACATTCAAACGGCAGAGAAAAAGCAAAATATGTAGGTAGGAATGTTTTACGTACCATAATAAAATAACTTTTCATTCTATAGGGATAATGTTTATTATGTATTTGTGATTTGTAACTCAATTAATTTGAAACATGATTTATTTATTAAATAAGTATGTATGTGGAGAACCCTCAATTCCTTATTAATAAATTCGATGAAACTCAATATTTTGTCGTCAACTCTCATCAATATTTTCTTCACACTGTTCTCAATAACATTATTGAATTATTTAACTACGTATTCAATATTTGGTATGCTACCCTTGTCCCGTATAGGTATTCCATGAAGTTTCCTAGACATTGTTATGTTTTACAAGTCTATGTGGGCGCTATCAGTAGGTATCTGTCTAACTTCTAACAGCAAATCTTTTCGACAAGGTCAGGTCACTGTACATTTTACAAGTACACATCCCTAAACATGTTTTATAACCCATGGGGAGAACAATCCTACAACCCTGATAAAAAAAATCAGACAAGACTATGGTTCTCAGATCCATAATTATGATTTCCGAGAAAAATTCCGGGTATTTGAAGAAAGCGCCAGTGCTGAAAGCAAGTGCCCGCACCAGTGTGCTTGCGCCTGTATTAATATAGTCAGTGCTCTAGTCAGTGCCTGCGCCACGGCTAGCTCGCCGTCCATCCGTCTTATGACGACAGGCCGTGTCGACGGCGGCGCGTTAGTGTTCCACGCGCGCCTCAAAGAGATGTCAGCAGAAAGGAAGGGGTCCGCAAGGGCCGATGCCTGCCGGGGCTGCGGGACTGTTCGAAAGAGATACCGTGGCCCCAGAACACAAAGGGCGAAGAAGGAACATGGATGGGTTTTAGTGAGTAAAAGTGTGACACTCCCTCCCGCTCCGCCCAGAGCGGGAGGAGTCATTTGATGATTTCCCATCCGAAAAAAAAAGGGCTGAAAACAAGTGCCCGCGCCGGTGCTGGAAGCAAGTGCTCGCACCAGTACTCGCGTCAGTGCTCGCGCACGTGCTAGGGGTTGAATATTCAAGATTAGAATTCCCATTCCGGACACTTAACTTAAATTCCGGTCGTGTCCGGAAAATTCCGGACGTATAGCAACCCTAGCTAAGAGAACAAAACTGACTGATTGATATAGATACTTCACATGAAATATGTAGTTTCTTGGTGAAAATCTATACCACGTCAAATTCAAAAGCCAAGCCATTTACTTCAATTAGGCCACTAAAAGGCACTCGTAAACGTCAACAAACTTTACACGGAAATATGGAGAAGAATGGGCAAGAAACTCTATATAATTAAATTATAAACTCTGCATAGTTACTGAACAAAAAAAGGTACCTATACTGAACAAAAATAGTACAGAACGAAAATTCACACCTCACATTCAACGCCCCTGTGGCCTAATGGATAAGGCATCGGCCTCCTAAGCCGGGGATTGTGGGTTCGAGTCCCACCAGGGGTACGCCACATTTTATGCAATTTAGTTTTAGTGAAATAAATCGTATTGTTATTAATTGTAATTGTTAGATAAGATAAACTTATTGGGTATTTTGTTTAATACGTTCTGTTATATACCTACACTGAATGAGTTTTCAAAGATTAGTTAAAAGAAAAAAAAATACCTACTTATTAGAAACTATGACACTACAGTGATTACAAAATGTTTTTATTATTTTGCTTAAATATTTTTAGAAAGTCAAGCATAAAAACTGATGAAATAATAACGCCATAAATAATGTTTTTATTACGAACCCGGACCTATTTTATCATAGACACCCTTGCTATAAAAGTTTTATCGAAACGCAATACTTCAATAGAGCTTCGTCAGGGATCCATCTAGACCGTACGTCGATGTTGAAAAGTGAGCTTTCTATAGCAGGGACTACAGTGCGAATATTACGCATGCTAACGCAACCATGTTGAGGGTCGGCTTTCAGTCGCAACAGATGCAGCTGAATACCAGTATTTTACATGAAGCGACTGCCTATCTGACCTCCACACCCCAGTTAGTACTGGGTAATACGATACCACTTGGTAAGACTGTTTCTTGGGGTCGGCGCAACATGTTTTTTCTACCATTCTGTCAACCGTCACGCTATCATTTACTTTTTCATTCATATCATTCCTCACACATTCCGTCCATTGTTACCTTGGTCTTCCTCTTCCTGTCCATCCATCACCATTTATATTCATCACTAATTCAGTCACATGCGATTCGTCCCTCCTCATCACTTAGGTGATGCACTTTCAATAATTAGAGAACTAAGCTACTTCGCATTCAAAACTGCCGGGTGAGACTAAATCACCCGTATTTCTATGACGGTGAATACACAGGCACCTGTGTGTTTAACTAATAAGTTACCTGGTACATAATATTTTTACACAAAAATACATGCAATGCAATGTTGCGTCGCGCATGCTTCGTTCAACAAACTCGCCATTTATCACTGGGCCAGCGCGCGCGCAACCCGGTCGCACTCTCAAAGGATCCTTAATTGCAGTACTTAGCTGTTGCTCACTAATTGCAATAGTTCAGGCCTTTGCGGGCAGGTACTAATCGACGTCCATTTCATAATAACGTAATGTTAATAAATCTGGGTATTTACGCAGCTGTGGGTCGATATGCAAATTATTTTAATGACAGGTTTCTGTGGCAAGCTGAAAATTAAATCGGAAATTAATTTGAAGTATCTAGCTGTATTTTGTGTATTGTTTATGCAAAGCTTTACAAGCTATTAATCTTATGCGGAACAGAATATGTCATATTCATATTTCGTCATGAAAAAACGTGAAATTATTTTGCTTATGCCTAAACGAATAAAGGAAACTGCTAATTATAGGAGTTACTAATATTACATTATGGAGAAAAAGTTTTACTTTTAGAGCAGATGGCCAACTAACTCTTGGTTTTTATTAGAGAGCGAAAGGAGCCTTAAGTAATTCAAATACTGTATTCAGCTGCATCCAGTAACATTGGAAACCAACCCCTACATAGTTGGGACAGGGCTTAAAATGAGACACACCAGAAGAAAATAGAAAAAATATATCTGGCAGACAAAGGAGAGAAAACCTACCCATCTATTTAAAAATATTGGACCTCATAAACTCGTAAAAATTGACAAAATGGTTTCCGACACACGATGCCCTTTTTACATTACAACATTTTTAAGCCGCATAAGTTAAAAAACCGTAACAGCTTTTTAAAGTGTGTGTGTGTGCTCACTGGTAAACGTTCTAAGTTAAGACTCGAGCTCTCAAAAGTGCTGCAAATATTTGCGTTATATTTTTATTATATTATTCTGGCGGGAGTGTTTCCCTTCCCAACCCATTTACGCCCCTTGCCAGAACTTCCCCCTGGACACGAGTTGCCATGGTTGACCTCAAAGTCTTTAAATAGACCCAAGACCTAGGTTGGCCGAATCCAGGAAAACCTGTGTTAATTTAACAGGTGTATGTCTGTAAGATATGAGTACATTGTCTTACAGCCTACACGTTACCATTTACTTAAATAGCGCATTAAACTAGTATTTATGGTCTCAAAGTTAATTTCTAATAAGATATTTACCTTAACTATTTAATAAAGTTTCGTTAATTGAATCCGTCTTTCTGAAACGTCTGATTTTGGCACTTTTAGAATTTCTATTGCAAAACTAACTCATTAGATCTTAATAAATATTAAATTATAAACAACGATTTATACATGATTTACCTTCTTCTTTCGTAAGACGGACGGACGTTAGAAACGCTGCATTGCAATACAGCAGGACGTATATTGGCAATATTATCACCATCTACAGATGCGTTCATTCTGCCGCTGCGGACTGCCACAGAACTTTGATTGGGTTCATTTTCATTTTTTCATTTTCAAATATCTTTATTTACCATCAAATAATAATAACAAAATGCACTTACCCTAAGCTACATTAACACACTAAAAATTAAAACACTTTATTAGGCTAACAATTCGCCTTTCAAAGCTTTTAAAACATAGATAGTCTAAAAATAGTAATAACATAATATTAACGCACAATAATATAACAAAAGTGTCAATTATTTAGTTAGTCACAATTAACTGCTTGCATGTAGGTAGGTAAGACGAAAAAGTTAAATCACGCAGTCTACGTATGTAAACACAAGCAAACGCGCGACCAGTCAACTATCAGCGGACGGAGCCTCCCTGCCGCCCGCGCTCTTGCGTATTAGCGACCGTGGCCGGGATAGTATTGTGCGACTCAGGGGTCAAGTCGCTGGTCACCCGCACCTCGGTCGGTGGAAACAAAAGGTAGTGATGTGGTAGGCGGTAAGTGCCGTATCTATCGATATACGGTAATTTGTCTACTGTTGATGAACATAGATTTGAAATCAACGGGTTGATAGTATTGATTTTGTTCTTATTATAAAATTTTAGTGAAACCTTAAAAACATAATTAAATAACAAAGGAAGTTTAATGGTTTTATGTAACTTCTGAAGATTTGTCTTAAACTTAGTATTGTAGGATATTTTTACAGCTTTATTTTGTATAACTTGTAGTAGGTGATGGTTGGAAAGACATGTGCCACTCCAAACAGGACAAGCATACGTTATACACGGACGGACAAGTGTAGTATAAATCCTCAATTTAGTACCGCTACTTAATTTGCTTTTGCGGTTCATTATGGGGTTTAAAGCACCAAGGGCTTGGGCGCCCTTCAAACGTAAGTCAGCAATATGTTTGGACCAGTTTAGGCGGTTGTCCATTCTGACCCCAAGATAACGCACAGATGCTTTCCAAGGAACTTTATGGCCTGCTATTTTTAAGGTTCTTGTGGGGGGTTGCCTAGCACGAGAGAAAAATATTGCTTCAGTCTTATTTTCATTTATTTTGAGTTTCCATTTCTTGAAATAGTCCTGAAGCAAATCAATAGAATATTGTAGGCGACCTATAATTAAATCGGTATCGTCAGAAGAGGTATAAGACGCAGTATCGTCAGCGAAACAAGCTAATTTCGTTCGAGGCTGAATAGGGATGTCATTAACAAAAATGAGAAATAAATAGGGTCCTACAATAGAGCCCTGCGGAACGCCAGCTGGGATACTGTGTGGTGACGAAATGGTGTTACCGATGTGTACTTGGAATTTCCGATCCGCAAGGTACGATTGTAAAAGTTTAATGAGGGGCATAGGCACGTCAAGAGTGAGCAACTTGTGTAACAGGCCTTCGTGCCACACAGTGTCGAATGCTTTTTCGATATCCAGCAGAAACATACCAGTGGATTGCTTGAGATTTAGGTGATGGGAAATATGCTCGCACACCCTAGCCAGTTGTTGGGTAGTTGAGTGAGTAGCACGAAACCCAAACTGCTGTTGGATCAGAAACTGCCCAGTGGCCTGCAATAGTCTTGAGTAAATTACAGACTCAAACATTTTGCCAATAGACGGTAGCAGACTTATAGGGCGGTAATTTGTAGGTGAAGTACTGTCTTTTCCAGGTTTTTTAAGTGGTATTATTTTTGCTTTTTTCCAGATCTTAGGAAAATAGCCCAGGCCAAAGCAGCCATTAAAGATTTTTGTAATGTAAACTATCGCTTTCTGTGGCAAGTTTTTCAACAGTACATTATGGATCGCGTCATGACTTGCAGATTTACGGGATTTAAGCCTAGTCAGCGTTTTACGGATCTCAAAAGGCCTAACCGGCTTTATTAAACCAGAAGCAAAATTATAATTATTAATGACCGACATGGATTTTGATACCTCAGACTCAAGTTCAGAGTCACAAACCCAGTTAGTGGTAAGGCTCATATTTTCATAAAAGGCTTTAGCCAAAGCGTTACATTGTTCAGCCTCGGTAGTCGTCAGAGACCCATTGGAAAGCTTAAGTGGAGGTATGTTCGCAGATCTAGGTTTGAGGGATTTAGTTACACGCCAGATATCTTGACTGGGGTTATCGACTTTAGCCAGTTTGGCATTCCAGACGTTATCAAGATGGTTACGGATATTTATGTTTATGAGAGCTTGTAGAGTGTTTATATTACTACGGTTAAGCCTTCTAAGGTAACCACTGGGCAGTTTCTGTTCAATACGACGCAAGTAGTTTTTGTACCGAATTAGTTTTTTAATATATCTGGGTAGCTTGGTAGGGGTATTGCTAAACCCAGCAGTCGTGGACGGTATGGAAGAGTCTCTGGCGTCAATGATAGTTTGTTGCAAATGACCTATAGCATTATCAATCTCTTCATTGGTGTTAAACGTCTTAGAACTAAGCGTTATATTTTTATTGAGGTGAGAACGATATTTACTCCAATTGGCGCAGTGAAATTTAAAGAACTGGGTTTTTACCTTGCGACTCGGGAAGCCTCCAATGGTAAAGAATATGGGGTAATGGTTTGATGACAATGCTATAATCGTTTCGACATCACTAATGCAGCCTACATTCAAGGACAACACCAGGTCTGGGCGCGTTGGTTTGCGATTGGGGCAATAGTTCACTTGGGTAGGTAGACTAGGACTGTGTATAACGTAGTCGGATTCAAGCATGTGTTTGAAGAGAACTCTGCCTCGCGTGTTAGTGTAGCTACTGAGCCAGTGTGAGTGGTTGGCATTAAAGTCTCCCATGATAACAACATGGGAACCCAAGCCGAACAATAACTCAAGGTCACTACGAAGCAATGGCAGATTGGGTGACTGGTAAATAGACAACACAATATGATCAATTCCTGATATTTTGACAGTGATACCAACAACTTCAATATTTTTAGTGTTTGGAAGAGTTAAGACCGAATGAGTAAGATTATTTCTTACAAGAATAGCAACTCCTTGCCCACGGCCAGTAAGATGTTTATCTTGGCGATAACAGGTAAAGCCAGGTGTAACTAACATTGAATTTGGGGTTATTCTAGTTTCACAAATACCAATAATATCAACAGATAGAACGCTTACCGCCAAATCGAGTAGCTCATGGATCTTCAAACGTACTCCATCGGAGTTCCAGGATAATAATCGGAGTTCTGCAGAATCAGACATATTTACCAAGATGGGAGAGAACCAGCATGACCTTGTCCAACCAAGACGTGCAAGCAGCAAATTGTGACTTTATGTTTTTTAATGTTAGTAAGATTTCAAACATCTCCTTTGTAGTTTCATCATTTGAGTCAGTCGTAGGATGGTCTATGGGAACCTGATTTTTAATCACTGTTGTGTCGCGAATTCCTACAGTAGGCCAGGATCTCTGATTTGAAGTTAATGTTGGTTGCAACGTCGGATGCATCAGATTTGGCAGAACCAGCGTAGATTTCGTAGCCATCATTGAAGGTACGGGCTTACGTTCTAAAGCCTTCTTTTTCTCGATGCTGGCCAGATATGCTATTCGGACACTGCACTTGCTATAATTCGCGGGATGATCTTCATTGCAATTACAGCATTGCGCAGGCTCAGTGCGGTCGGACTTGGTACACGAGGCAGTCGCGTGAGGAGCAACACATTTCACGCAGCGAGGAGGCCTGTTGCAGTGCTTTGATTGGGTGGCTTTGCGGTCTGCGGTCTGCAGTCACCTTTGGAATGATACGTTGAAGTGTTTACTGATCAGCAATGCTCTGCCATAGAAGATGATCAACTATCATCTTGCATGACCAAGACGTCTTCACGTTTTCTTCCATACACTGTCCATATTATTCTCTCCATAATAGACTTTATAAAATTTAAATGAAATTTATGTGACTGTCTTTAAGCAATGTTGAAAGTATTTGTATAAATAAAGATTTTTATTTATTTATTATTTATCTATCGACAACGGGCCACAAAGGAAATTCCAACCTAAAGTTAGGTCTAGGACAATAAGTTATCAATAAGGACCCACACAGCCTTATCACGAAGCTGGGGTAGACAAAATTAATTTCATTTCTCAAAGGAACTGTCAGTTTCTATCGAGGACGGCGCCGCTTTGTTTATCAAAATTAGATAATTAATAGTTACATTGATTACTGATTATAAATTGATTTTAATAATAGGTAGGTTTGATCCATTGACAAGAGCTCCCAAGTAACAATATATATCGATCTTGTTGTGCGACCAGCCACCAAACCGACTACAAAAAATACACTCACCAAATTTGAATGAATTTGAGTTCATACCTCTAATATTGGTTTTACACAGACGTTACGCTTTGACAAGCAGTATTACCAATGCTCATCGTATTAGCCAGTTAACTGGGTTTGTGGAGGTCAGATAGGTAGTTGCTCCATCTCTAAATACAGGGATATTGTGGTTGGACTGGAAGCTGACACGAACATAGTTGGAAAAAAAACCGGTCAATTCAAAAACCGTGTCGGGCCACGCGCAGTGTAGGGTTCCGTAGGAGCCCGTTATCACAATATAGCACGAACGCGTTGGTACAGCGCCATCTAGCGGCAACTTTGTGAAACTTATGATGATTTATTATGTTTTTTTAGTTATTTTGTTTTTCAATGCAAGTTTTTACCCAGTACAAACAAGCAACTATTTCATCTTAGTCACTTTATAGGATTCATTCTAAGGATTTTGTATATCCCACACCCAAGTTCAGCGACTATTACTGCTAAACTAATAAAGTTATCTTAACCGCTATAGTTTTCCTTTAAAGTTCATAAAATGCACTATCATCATGAATTTTTCCAGATTTTTCAAGCCTGCAGTTTAGCGGGGGGACGCTCTACTCGAACAAAAATCTGCACTTTAAAGTTTAATATTTCGTAAATGGAGCATTAAACCGAAAAGTAGTACTAACCCCTAAGTTATTTTAAAGGAGCTATTCAACGATACCCTAAACGATGGGACGAAAAAAATATTCATCCCCACTTCACATGTAGGGGTGATAACCTAAAAAAAAAAAACAAAGTTTTATTTTACCACTTTGTCAGCGTTATTGATATACACACGTCTACAAAATTACAGCTTTCTAATACTAACGGTCTCTTAGCAAAACTTCGGACAGACAGACGGACCTGACGAAACTATAAGGGTTCTTTGTCAGGACTACGGAACCCTAAAAATCCGGCAAAGTTGGATTGTTTCACGGTATTGGTCCCAAATACTTTATATGGCGTAGTTACTTAGCTATCGTCATACTAAAATTTCAACGAGACTTAAATAGGCTGAAAACCGTGGCAATTCTTTTGTTTACGCATCAAACAAAAAACGGCCTAAGTCGAATGAAAACTCGCAGTGAAATAAAAAAAGCATTCAAAAACGGCCTATCGATTGACCTGAATCCGGTCTCTTTGAGTCAGGGATGCACCGCGCCAAGCACTCTTCATCAAGAACCAAGAACCCTCGAGTATCGCTTGCATTTGTCTCATCGTCACGCCAGCCCTGGTGACGTCAGCGACGAGAAACCCGACGACTTGACACTGTTTGCGTTCAAAAAGACGGAACGTTGATTTTTGTTTCAGAAAATCTATTTTTTAGGACATAAAGTACTTAAAGAATACTTATTAATTCACGAAATCATCATTGGAAACAAGCGCAATTAACCCGCAACCAATGCTATGGTTGCGTTGCTACACATTGCTAGCTTAACTAGCATAAATTGTGAAAAAGAAGCGAAAAGTATTATTAGTTAATTTCACACACATCCCTTACACCTTTGTTAAAATCTTCTTGTACTCAAATGAAAGACTTTACAGATTATATTGTTCGTATTTACTCATTGATTTGACGTGTCAAGTCCCAGTATATTTGTTCTCCAAGTAGACATTCGTTTTTTTATAAAAATAGAAAAGCTGAATTATGAATGTTACACTAGAAACTTTCGAAAAAAGCGGAGATTAAGTTTTCTCTTATGAAAAGAAATTCAGGTACGAAATGCGCTGTAAACTCTAAACCAAATGTAAACTCATTTAGTTCCCATACAATTTGGCTCCATCAGAAATCTTCTTATCTCCCAAAATCTTCAAAAAGATGATTCAAAGCGCTTTTTTGTCCAATAAAAAATGAAAAACCCCGTGAATCAGCCTCTAATTCATTCTATAACATTTAATATTTGAACGTACGATCATTCATCTGACGTTTTCATGTTCTTTACGACTTTATATTAACCAAGTCCCTTTCAACGTATTTTACGCACACTACCACACCAGCAGGTATAGGTGGAGTACAATGTATATGTATGTATAGGGTGTATTATAATGTTTCTGCCTAAAGTTTAACGGCCGACCGCATGTACGAACGAGGTGCAGGTATATTGACGCGTGCGTGTGCGTAGACCAGGCCTGTGTGCGAACGCCGTCTGCGACCTTGGCGAGGGTCGTCTGAAGCCTGAAATTCTGACTGAATTACAGCGTGCGATGCGGCTGGCGCCCGGGTGGGGGAGGGGGGCGAAAAGGAGATGGGCAGAGGTCGATATTCAAATTTTAATCACAGAACAATGCGACTATTTTAATTTTTTTGATTGAATCCTCGTTTTGATTATTTTGTTAGTGGTGTTGGTCTGGATTTTTGTACACCTATTTATCGTTTGTTTTCGAAGTTATTTGACACTCAAATTAACTAAGTAGGTACATATAGATTAAATGATACAATACAATAGATTTTTGTTAATGTCCATTTTTATTTATTGTTATCTGAATAGCCGCATGCGAAGCCTATAGTTATATGACACAGTCCTTCATAGATCGAATCCTCCAAGAATCCTGATGGGACATTGCCAGTTTCCCACAACCACAGTGCCATCTTGGCACGCGGATCGGTAATTCAAACATCCGATATCAAAATAATAGTAAGAGATTAATGTTGGTATACGCGTTTTCCTCGCTTAGGGTAAAAAGAAAGCTTAAATTACGGTTAAGAGGAATACCTTACTTAGGACGTGATGACACATTCGTTTTTGAAAGGTTGCCTTATCCCTATTACACTTTCTTTTTTCTTTTCCTTTAAAATAAAAGAAAAAGACAAAAGAAAGTACCTACAAAAAAAAACAAAAAAAAATCAAGTTCAATTTCTCGATAAAAATAAATCAATACGCTTTCAATATACAAACACAGTGAATCCTTCTAAATGCGTCTTTTGTTTACTGTAATGGAACACTCAAATTCCAATCACGAAACGGAGTTCCGTAAACAAATCCGAAATTCGCAATCAAACAGTTTCGAATAGCGACAAACAAGGAAAACGGAACCCTTAAAATACTACGAATCTTACGAAAATATTGATGTACGGTAAACTTCGAAAAACAAATACCTATAAATAACAAAAAAACGGGCCCAAGTGCGAGTCGACTCGCGCCTGGAGGGTTCCGTACCATCGTAATATGGGAGCCCCTTTAATATTTTTTTTTTGTTTGTAGGTATAGCGGCAACAGTAATACACATTCTGTGAAATTTTCAACTGTCTACCTATTACGGATCATGAGATATAGTCCGCTGACTGACGGACGGACGGACAGCGGAGGCATTAGTAAATAGGACTAATAGGGCCCCGTTGGTTACCCTTCGGGTACGGAACCCTAAACACGGATATAAACATTGTTTTTAACTAACTAGTAGTTTATTAAGGGGACTACAGGTGCTAAACGCGAGTTTCATAATGCAAAAAAGCATATAAACTAAACCTAACTTTCATAACTGCAATAAACAAAACCAGAAAAATATATGATATTCTTCAGGATATATGCTAGTATGATAGTGTTTTGAAAACATAATGCAACTAATTTTGCTCGATACAAAAAAACACGAACTTAGCTCTAAAAAAAATATTTTAACGAGTTAAAACCATACTCAAATACATGCGATCATTCTGATTTTTTGGCAAATAATTCTACAAACAACATATTAGCATCATAGTGTTTTATTTTTTTAGTCCAATCAATAGTTTTGTAAATCGCAAAAAACCACTCATTATGTACTATTCGGCCCGCAGTGTCTAACGTAACCACCACTTTGTAGTGCAAGCTGATTAGAACTTTATTC
Organism: Xestia rhomboidea; assembly: GCA_963853795.1. NCBI lineage: Eukaryota > Metazoa > Arthropoda > Insecta > Lepidoptera > Noctuidae > Xestia > Xestia rhomboidea. The sequence goes on along the minus strand of OY970767.1, from coordinate 7,362,015 downwards.
TAACAGTATTTCAAACGAAGTTTGAACCACCACAAATAGAGTTGCTAATTTAGCTCATGTAGTCGCCTTAAGGTGTTTAGTTTACTTTGCTACTATTTTCCTAATACAGATAAAAAAATACCAAAACAAAAAAATAATATGAAAATGAAATGATGAATGATTTTATGAAAATGGCAAAACCAAAGACCTGGTGCGGACGTAAAAAACGGATCAAATAATGAATCAGCATGATTAGCATTATCATGATATTTAACAAAAAAAAAAATAATTATCTTGACATTTTCGAACCCTGGAAGTACGAAACGCTTTGAAAGTGACTGTCCCTCTGGCTTATAGATACTGTCCTCGTATTTGGACGACCCATCATTGAATTTAGATTCAATTGATTGGCTTGTGGCGCCCCCATATTGGTTTCCAAAGCCTGACCCTATTACCATTAAAGAGATTAACAAGAGTTTAATAGTAATCCCGTTATCCAAGCCTGTTCGCCGATTAAATTTTTAAATGGAGGGTTCCACACAGTACTTTGTTATACTAGGAATTTATAACGAGTTTTTAAGAAGAAGGAATCTATAGTTTAACAATGAAACTAGGTAAAGTTTAATTACGCAATGCAAAAATAAAAAACCGGCCAAGTGCGAGTCGGAGTCGCACATATTAAGGGTTCCGTACCACAGTAGTCAAGAAGCCCCCTTTTAATTTATTATTTGTTGATTGCGGCAACAGATATTTTCATTCTGTCAAAACTGTCTTCCTATAACGGATCATGAGATACAACCCGCTGACAGCCAGACGGACGGACGGATACGAAGGCTTGGTAATAGGGTCCCGTTGGTTACCCTTCAGGTACGGAACCCTAAAAAGGAATTCCTATTTTTTTTAGGACCTACGGAACCTTTGTAGAAAAACGAGAATCTAAAAGTTAATAGTTCGATCAAGAAACCAATAAGTACCTCAGTGATGTGTTCATAGTTGTCACATCAACTACTAAACGGATGTTTTCACTAACTCCATTAGCGCAAAAACTTAGGACATACACTTAGGACCTACATCAAACCGTACTGTCTGTCTGTCACTTCAGCTTTTCAATGCATTTATCACTGTAACAACATTGTCTCTTTAAATTTTCCACCTACCTAGTACATTACCAACCCTAATACAATTTAAATAAAGTTCCAATTTAAATGCTGAAGACTTCTACATCAATATATTGGTCGACTACTACAGTTAGGTTCAGTCGACCTCTAACGACGGCCAACGAACGCCTATGACATTGGCCGGGACACGGGTAGGCCCCACACCCCCTAAAATATGCCTCTTACTTGCACTCCCTTAACGATCCACCCCCAGGGGGTGGGGGGTGGATTTCAGAAAAATCGCCTCAGGCAGACGCATTGTATGCGTCGAGTAAGGGGGAGAATCAGGGCCCATTTAGCAGTATTTTACGTCAGGGATAAACCTAAGTTACTATAGTACTAACCTGTCTGTCTATGTCCCTCTAGCTCCCTAGATTACTCGCGTTGCTATCTTTTTTCTTTTTCCAATATTTTTTACATGCTTTGACACGCGCGATTAAATTATTCATACAAGATGATGATAAATGATATTATGAGTTTTTATTTTTAAAGGGTATGCATATTATTGTGAGGTCACTCAACCATGAACACATTCGAATTTTTCATTTAATTTTATTCAAAAACCTTTAATAATTTAAGCATTGTTCAAACCTATGATTCTATATTTGAATTTTGAACTTTAGAATATTTTAGTATTTTGATGATTGATTGTTCATTTATTCATGTGTCATGTGTCAAGGGCAACAAATGATGTTGATTGTTCATTGACATACTAGATTTTGATTTCTATTGACTACACTCAATTCCACCTTTTATGTAGGTACCTTCATTTGTGCTTTCTCCTGGCCTGTGGTTCCCTTATGGGGGTGGTATCTGCTAACGAGAGGTTTTCTCCATGTAACTCCTCTTTGATGAATATAAATGTGTAAAAAAATATATGTTGCTTATTAGACTAACTTTAATTGGTACAATTGAAATAATTCTAACTTTATTATTACTATATGAAAAAAATATTCAAAGTGAAGCATTTTTTCTTTGAAATTTCGTAACTACTCTTATACGGCATTAAGTTTCTAATTTTAGAGCAAGTTAGTAGTAGTTAAGTTTTGTATTGGAGTTGCTAATTTAGCAGATACCCCAGCCTTAAACTGCTTCTATAGAATTTCCATTATGCGAATAGAAGAGAGGTTTACGTGTGTTACAATACTTATCTATTTGAGGGTAGATTTATATTAGAAAACAGTTCGTGGTTATGCTTGTAATAGTCGAGTTACGTTGTGTCATTTTTAAATCCTTTCGAAGTGTCAGTGTCACTGTCAGTTATTAAATTATTTTGACATTGAGGTGAATTGTCAGTTTAACAAGTCGCCGACACAAATCAGTGTCGAACAAGGCTCCGGGGTGACAAGTCTTAAGATTAGTAAAATAATGTGATACCAGCCTATGTACTGAAAATTATTCAGCCAACTGGATAATTTATAATAAATATTGTTATTGCGTTGATTTATTCGTTGTTTCAATTCTGTGATTCCCTGCTGAGGTAAGATTACACATGGATACAGATCTTGTTAGGAAAATTAGTTTACGAAAAGAGACATTACAAAACAATATCATTTTAAACTCAACTGCTTGCGATATTTCTCGACGGCATGTAAAGCCAAATCAGAGGCCCATGGGTGGCTTAAAAAGTCTGATAACAAGGGGTCACTCTCTAAGTTCGTCAACAAAGCTAGACGGGCCCGTCCGAAAGAAGTTCGTAAGTAAACCCTACCTACTACCGATTAATTTCGGATTCATGAGCTTCAAACTAAACACACGAAAAAAAAGTTTGTATACAGATAACTACGGGTTTACTTAGTAGTAACTAAGTTTAGTTTGAGTGACTATCTAGAAGCCTTCTGTAACTTTTTATACTGTGAAAGTATTGAATAAAATAATTAAAATATACAAAAAAATACATTCTATTACATACATAATCTACTACTACGAAAAAGGAATCCCACCCTTTCTTCGCCCGTACCCCAGAGTCGTAAACGGCGCGGCGGTTGAAGAAAATAATTTCTTATTTACTACTTAGTGCTTCTGCTTTACCCAAGTAAACTGTAATCATGAATCCAAATACTGTTCATTAGGCAGAGGTATTTCAGTAATGCAAAAATCCTAATAAACCATGAGTTGAGCCATGTTTTTCAACAGATAGGTAATGTTAAAGATGCTATCACTGAAATACATTTAAAAAAAAAGAACTGGTTAAAACTCATTCTTATAAGCGCCTCCTACCGGAACTATGAGGAACTAAATCTACATGTCCGCTAACGCCATCTACTGAATACACCAAAAACTTGTTAAGTAATGCGTCTACTGCCGCATTCGACAGTTTCAGTATCGCCTTGTAGATGGCGTAATGGGTGCTTCAGGAATATTCTGCTAGTCGAACGACATTTTGCAGGGTAAGTAGAGTTACTGCTATTCCAGTTCATTTTGGATTGAACCCACATAAAACAGGTCCCTTATTGCTACTCTTCTCTCTGCTCTTTGGCTCACTTTCTCCGAATCAATGCCGATTGTGTGAAACCGACCAAATGGCTTTGCAGGATAGAGACGGATCCCTAAACTCCGTAGAACGAGAGAATATAAAAGATAGCTAGAGTGTTTGCATGGACATGGACATCGTCCCGAATTCTGTATCTGGATCTAACAAAGGTGGCTCTGCTTAGATGGGCAACCAAACAACAAACGACTTTGGAATAACAAATGGTCCTCAGAACCTAAGGTGCTGTAGTGCATTCCAAAACAGAACTGATATTATCAACAACCATTTTAGGGTCATTAGTGCGTTGACCGTTATCTGTCGCTAAATGGATATGTTTTTTTAAGGATATATAGTTGAGTCATCAGCTCATCGCGTCTGCCTTATTTGGAACACCAAACAAAGAGCCGGATATATGACAAAAACTGTGCCTAACTCTAGGAAGGTTACTTTAGTTTTAGCTTAGTCTAAAGACCAAACCACACACTGAATGGTTTTGAGCTCTCCTTAATGTTCTCATTAGTATTTAGAGGCTGTAAGTACTAAATTCTGTTAAAGACTCGAATGTTTCCTTGGTCATTCCTTCGTCCTGAAGATAGGTACGATTCATCATCATCATCTGCCTAGCCTTTTCCCAACTATGTTGGGGTCGGTTTCCAGTCTAACAGGATGCAGCTAAATACCTGAAGATACAATTATGATATAGAAATCAAAAGGACGAAATCAGACAAAAGTTTCGTAGCATATTCATCCACAGCTAAAAGAGAAAGATTTTCTGTGGGGTCAGATGATGTGGGACAGTGAACATGTAAACCATACAATATAGTAAGAAGTGCTATAGTTGGTGCCAGTTAAGATCGCAAAAGCGGTCATTGACCCACCTACATTTATTAAAGTTCTTAACTTTGAAATCCAAAAATAAGCCTGTTCAAGTCTTGAATCATCATCTATCGTGATCTTCATCATTTTTTCTAATGAAAACCGATACATGGTTCATTTGTTTTATTTCGTAGGAAGAGATATTAGGGAAAGGGCAATGACCGCTATTGCGATCTTAATTGGCACCAACTATAGGATAGATTTGAAATTATAACGCCGGGACCATAACAACGCAATGATACAGCATCACTGCGTAGATTTTGTCCAAAAGTACCTAATTATTACAAGAAAAACATTGACCAGAGCTTACTTTTTACTGGTATTGGGAAGCCTGTAAAATGCCAAGTCCTTATCAGATTAGTACTAATAGTCAAAATGGTGGTAATGGTGGTATGGTGGTGGTGGTGGTGGTGTGTGGTGTTGGTGGTAATGGTTTTTGGTTTTATTATTTTGATGGCAGTACTTTTATTGCATCGTTGGTTGGGAGGCAATCAGTCATTATCAAAATAGTCAATGGAGCCACAGACGATTAATTTTAAACAGCGTAGGTCGATGAGGACACACTGCTATTAGAAAGTAAAATAAACATAGCTGTATAGTCAGATATTTCTTTACTATTTTTTTTGTGCTTCTAGTGATCAGGAAGAAATACGAGTCAGTGGGCTTACATCTTATTATTATGGGTAGGTACCGTAGCGGAGGAACGCGGTGCTGAAGAAAAAATCTTAGGTGAGAAACATTTGCGAATGGACTGGAGTCTCGATTGCTGCTCACCTATTTCACTTTGAAAAGGACATGTAGAAATATTTGGAGTTGATGGTTTATTTTCAGATATTGAAGAAACATTAAAAGAAAAAGAAACATGAATAGCACCAGTAACACCAGCATGTCAGTTAAGCGCAGTTGCAGCCCTTAAATCCACCTCTTGTCCTGGTCCTTGTGCAATTCCACCTGTACATTGTGGGACCTGTCCGAGGCCACTATCAAAGCAATCACGGTGGCAGAGTTCTGGGCGAAGCTCATTGAACTATGAAAGAATCATCGATACGACGACGAAGAAGCTCCAGATTTAGAAGAAAATGTCACTATGGGAAACCTTTTGAATTAAGTTAAAATAAATTTAAATGCCTATTTAACCTAAATTCAAATAGGTTAGTAATTAAAGAAATGGGTGGTGTAGCACGACCATAGGTCCTGGCCTTAACCTTTGATTATCGTGGACCCACACCTAGCACAATCCAACCAATTGCTATACCTTACAAATACTCCAGTTGTATGGAAAACTGAAGCTGTACTTAGTTAACAACGCGATATTATTTGAAATAAAGCAAATAGGTTTATTTGTCACATTCCACAAGTGCACACAAAATTAAACAAAATAAAAAACAAAGAAAAATAAATTAAGAAAGCGAGAGTATTTATATAAGTAGGATATACATGTCGGGTTGTCAGGATTTATTTCGTTACGTTCGAGAATTTTGTGGGCAAAATATGGGTTCCGTGCAATGAAAACACACTGGATGCGATACACTGTTTATAATAAACTAATAAATTACTTGAGATTACACTTTAACACAATAACACTCAATTTGTTGTTCAGTACACTGATTTTTGCTCATGCTCCAACTGCTAGCTCTGCTCAACATCGAATGAATCCTCCAACTCGGCGAACTGCCATCTATCGGCCGTAACCGCGTCACAAGCAAACACACTCAAACAATACTAAAATGTTTGAACTGAACAACAATAATTGTTTGACATTCCATTATCTTCCACCTTCAAAAAGAGAGAGTGTACACTCTGCGACATACATATTACATACACACATAAATTCAAGCCCTTTTCGCAGAAACTAAAGAAGGCTATCTGCTAACGCGCCTATTGCCATCAACCGCGCGGGCACACTGATGAAGACTCCGTGGCTGCTACTGAGAAATTCCTGATGAAAAAACCCAATAACACTTTGCCCGACCCGGGAATCGAACCCAGAACCTCATACTCAGCAGTCGCGCTTGGAACCACTAGTCCAACGAGGCAGTTTTTCTTCCATACTTCACTATGAAGCGTCATCTCAGCAGTCTCCTCCTTTCTAGCCAAATTTACTTCACGTATATTCCTCCACCATTGTAGAACCATACAATATATTTATTATCCTACCTTAGCCGTCCGACATACAACGATGGTATGCACCTCATGGTCTGCAGATTAAAGTATCGTGACGTAAGAAGTGGCGTTGCGCAAACGAACGTCACTGCGCGAACGCCCCAGCTCCACCTATGTAACACTTTCTTTGGAACAGACCCGATTACCCCTGCGTCATGTTCGTAATGTTCTGTTTATTTAGGCCGTCTATTAATAGCTGATGGTGAGTTAGAAAAACAGGGTTAACTAACATAACATAATAATATCACGCCGTTATCCTCGAAGAGTTAGCCAGAGGCGAACCTATAGCCACCATCATCTGCCTAGCCTTTACCCAACTATGTTGGGGTCGGCTTCCAGTCTAACTGGATGCAGCTGAATACCCGTATTGTACATGGAGCGACTGCCTATCTAACCTCAACAACCAAGTTAGCACTGGGTAATACAATATCCCTTGGTAAGACTGGTTGTCAGAATTTCGGGTCGCAGTCGACCTGTAACGACTGTCAAAGATCTACAAATGACAGCCGGGACCAATCGCTGATTACCACCAACTGGGCTGAAATCCAGACTCCGTGGCTGCTATTGAGAAATTTCTGATGGTAAACCTAACAAAACTGTCACCGAACTTAGAATCGAACCCAACACCTCAAGATCAGCAATAGCGCTTGCGATCACTAGAATAACTAGGTAGTTATTGGATATCCGGAATATTCTAAGAAAAATTATTGTCATGTCAGTTTAAAAACTAATAAAGTAAATTGTCAGTATAGCTATATGTATTCCTTTGTTTAGAGGAAGTAGTATGTGTACGAGCATCGCCACATGATATCTATTTTTTTAGTATTTACCTGAACAAGCAGTTGCTAAGTTCAACGATTTATGTACATTCGCTGAATAGGCTATTACGCCCGCCACAAGTCACATAATTTAGGTATTATATATTTTAATGTTTTACCTAATAAACGGTCAATTATTAACGGACACAAAACAGTGATTTTATTTCCTGTACATCATATCCCATATGATTTGTCCGTCTACATACTACATCTCAGTGTGCGGAGCTGCTGCCCGTACAATGTGTATCAAGTGTATTCGTGCATACTACAGCTACAATGATTTTCAAGTTCCTAACCTAACGCGCGAACAGGTTAGGATTTTGAATCAGGTTTGGAATATACCGTAAAAAGACCCGAAGCCGAAAGGCACTCCCCGTCTTCGAGATTTATTTTTTTGCTACAGACCTTACCTTGGAACCTTCTGTTACGGTTACGGAGTTATTAAAGGTCAAAGTTCCAAGTGTTCACTTTTTTTTTCAAGTTTTTAATGATCTAACTTTACTTTAAATAGATCCATGACCCCTGTACTATTCAATGCAGCCGTCTACTATACAATGTTTTGTGTGCGTACAATAAACTGTAATTTTTCACACCAAAAAAATAAATTGTTTCCCAGCAATAATTCTTGAGTACAGTGTCTTAGTTTGATGTACAGAATGCTTGGTTGACGGCTTCGTGTAGGATCTGTTTACACCTTTGACCTTGTATCTACACTTAAACCAAATAAAGTATGTCTCAGACCTCAGACAACTGTCCAGACATGTGCAACTTCCAGGTTCAGACCCATTAAGGTCAGTTATTACGACTAACCTTAATGGCTCTCGTGTTGTCAATCTTCTCTACCAATTTCGTGGTATGAGTCACGTACCCACTTAATTCCTGAAAGTGATTATCCAGTTAAGGCATCAAGATTAAAGACGGAAAATTAGAGCAGCAGAAAGAAGATTCTATCACGAATCCAATCATGATAATGAGTGTAAGGACGTCCTGCTTCCAACTGTACAAAAAAACAAGATTAGCAACAAGGAACAGAAAATAGTGATGTCTCGTTATAAGCCTGTTTCAAGGATTAAACAAGTAAGTCAGGGGTTTAGTTGTTAGCGATTGAAATACTTCGTGAGTCCAGAATGTTCCAAAGCTCAAGTATTTGAAACTTTATGAGGAATATACATATAATGATTTTACCCTTTTTTCTTTTTTTTTCGGATGGGAAATCATCAAATGACTCCTCCCGCTCTGGGCGGAGCAGGAGCGAGTGTCAGACTTTTACTGACTAAAACCCATCCATGTTCCTTCATCGCCCTTTGTGTTTCGGGGCCACGGTGTGTTCAAAGATTAAGAGAAATCTAAAGAGCCGTGACTATGCTTACATATGTCTATAAATTCCATCAACCCGAATCACACTGTAAAGAAGTATCCACGACTAGAAGATGTGACCAAACTTCTATATAGCACTTCGCAATAATTACCGTCACAGGGTTTCAAATAGGTCAGCTAAAATATTTCCTATTTCTGCTATCCCTCGATATTGCCATTTGTAATGCAACCTCTTTGCTGCACACCACCACTAAGTGCCATGAGGAACTGATCCTAAATGCCATGAATCTTCTACCAGCCGCATAAAGCCCATTTCACACGTTCGCGTCGTACACTTGTTATTGACGGATTCGCTACCTATCTGGAATGCAATAGGTAGAGGGGTGATGACGTAACAGTATCGTTAGACCGCCGCTGTGTACATAATCTTATGAAGAAACGTAGCATTTATGTAATCGATAACGGATGAACTCTGTTCTTTATGTTTAATAGTTCAGTTTGAAGCTAATTGGTTGGATGTTTTCATTGCTGGTTGAACGGCAGTTCTTCATTTCATAACCGAATTTTATTGAACCAATTATTGTAAAAAATTGGTTAGTAGTGCTACTGAAATAAAACCAAACGATATTTAATTGATTTCGTAAAAAAAATATCTTAGCAAAGTTCTGCTTTAGCAGAAATAAAATCAATAATAATAAAGAAATAAAACAAGGCATAAGTAATAAAAAGAAACCGCTTAGCACAAATTTTTCAGGGCCCCTCAATTATATAATTGTTTTAATAAAATTGTTGTAAATTTATAACTCACCAAAGTCCTTGTAGTAGGAATTTCGGCCATTAACTCTTCTTAATGATGTAAAACTGCTAAACGTGCGGATGTTTGGACACGTGTGTCAAAATGACCACTTTCAAGACAACCGGTATGGTCACATTGGTGCCTATGATCTATTATACCTACGGTCGGCATGACCTCTGCTTTTGACAAAAAAAAAAAACAATGACCAAGAGCGAATTGGTAGTTTATGGTTCCGTATATTGTTGATCGTAAGAGAAAGACCAAGGAAACGAAGACCATGGAAACGATAGGTGGATTGTGTGAGGAATGATATGAAAGATAAAGGAGTACTTAAATAATAGCGTGACGGTTGACAGAGGAAAACGGAATGTAAACAAAATGGCCGATACAGTTTCGTGTTGAAGTCATATAAGTGCTTTTTATTGTATTTAAGTGAAATAATCCGCTTTAAATATGGTAAAATTGTGTTGTGTGTAGGGTGTAGTAGTGACTTAAACATAACTGGCGTGATGTTATGTACTGTTTATAAATAACGAGAACATTGTGTGTCTTGTTGTTGGATAGTTTCTAAAAAGTCTTAAAATTATTGGAAAAAGAATATCGGAAGCTCCATCAAAATTATAACTAACCAAAACAGCTGTATTGGAACCCGACGATCTCTAAGGAAATTGATTACAATGACCAGTTTCTTTATATATCTTTGGGTGTCACAGTCCACAGACAAGCAGGCTGGTCGGTGATGCCATAATAATACCAGTTTTGGTAAAAAAACATAAAAATGTAAAGTATCTTTATAGCAAAACTCTTACATTCTTAGTTCGAATACCAAGCAAAATAACTACCAGTAACTTTTGCCCGCAGATTCGCTCGCGTTTTCGTCCGCAATGTCTGAATTTAACATTTCATGGTTTTCCTTTCAATTAATTTATCATGTTTGTTGTAGAGATTTGATCCATCCATATTGTAAGCCTAATTAGTTTAATGTACGACTGATTAATATTATTTTATATATCCTGGAATTATTATACCTCTAAATCTAATATATAGATGTTGTATTGACTGTATTAAGTAGCAACAGGTAGGCAGATGTTAAAGTTTAAACAGTTTTGATTTATAATGAAATATATTACATTGTTAATCTAAATGATAATAATTAAATGTATTATTAATTTTCAACTAATTGTAGATGAGTAATCGTTTCTTAATAGCCATTATATTAATTTAAGATAGTGTATTTATAATCGAAGTTAATGTCATAACTGACAGTCGTTGCGATAGTCAGTCATCGCGTAGCCGTTGTACAAGGAAGAGGTGAATTTAGTGATTAAAGTGCTGTGGATATATTATTGGATTTTATTTCTGCAATACTTCTGAGGCTATCCCAATAGCTTCAGAAGTGGGATCACCGAAAAGTATTACTCTTTTCGACTTACGCCTACGAGAAAAAACGTAAGTACATTTATTTGTATTGTACCAACAACTTAACTGTTTGATTTAAATTTTGTAGCGTGAAAAATGTATGACTGTTGTCTTCATATATTAAAAAAAAAAATGTAAATCAAATATTACCACTACGTAATTACGACGAATTCGAATTGAGGTTATTTATCTCCTGTTGAAAGTGATAATTATAACGGGTTGCTAGTTGGTTAGAAAGTTTACCGTAAATAAGAGTATTTAATTTTAACAACCAAACATACTGATTCACAATAAGATAAATGGAATTATCATTTAACTATTTGGCGCTTGTGTAAGTACCCACGCTTGTCGAAAGTAACGAGTATTGTTTTTTTTTTATTATTATATGTAGAATTTCGGTGCTTGCTGTACAAAGCAAGTAATACAAATATTTTGGAAAGCATTATTTATCGTTGCTCGCGATTGGCAAGGGTACTGGGGTCGATTGTTGCAATCGATGAGAATAAATGTGTTCTTTTTTTTCTCTTTTCTCCCTGTCTCTGAAATGATTGCGTATTTCGAGATGAACATTGTGACGTGTGCTACGGTGGTAGTAGCAGTACTATTACCGAAAAATATTAAAGAAATATACATATAGCTGCATAAACTTAATCTATGTTAATGATGTTAAAAATAATGGTTTACTAAGCTATCGTCTGTCAGTTTCAGTGCTCGACATGGAGAGAGACAAGAATCAAACCCGAGATTATAGGACTCTTAGTCCGGGCCCAGGAGTACCCAGGTTTGAGGGTCAGGGTCGGGAAGCGGTAGATTTGAGGCGTGAGTCTAGCCACGCAACTTGGCCAAGAGTACCCATGTATGAGGGTCTGGCTAGGAGGACATGTTCGGAACAACCAGGGGTATCACGGGTGCGTGATACTGAGGTTGATAATAATTATGACAATATTGACGGAGAGCGTCAAGGACGAAGGGTGCTTCGTCCACAAAGGGTTAAGGAGAGATTTCTTCGCACACCCTCGAGGTCAAGGCGTAACCGTTCGTCGAACGATGGATCCTATAGCCGTGAGGGTACCAGAGAGAGAAGTACGAGTCGACGAGGTAGGACACCGGAGGAAGATAAGGATTCAAGGTCGGGTTTTAGTCGTGACCGGAAGAGGAGCCATCACCTTGAGCGAGGAGACGAGGGTGAGCAACAAATATCATCTACTTATAAGAAACCTAGGAGTGTAGACTCCACTGAGATTATTTTAGATAAATTTTTGTCAATTTTGCAATCAGTTAAGAGTTCAGATAAGTCGAAGTTGCCTTTTAATACTAATATTGTTCCCGAGTTTGATCCTATGACAAAGGAACAGACTATTTTGACTTGGTTGACAAAGGTAGAAGAATGTTCAGAAATTTATGGCTGGGAAGATAGAGAAATAATTCACTACGCCCTGCCAAAGTTGACAGGGGTAGCGAAGAATTGGTACCAGAGTTTGCCAACAATGATGTATACGTGGAGTGAGTGGAAAAAGAAGTTGATTGAATCTTTTCCTGTTCGCGAAGACTATGCTGAACTCTTGACTGAAATGCTGGGCAAAAGGGTTAAATATGGAGAGTCACTTGAACATTACTATTACGCCAAAATTAATTTGCTAAATAGATGTAAGATCTATGGGCGTCAGGCTGTCGATTGCTTGCTATACGCTAGAAGATAGGGCTGTTAGAATAGGTGCGCAGGCTGCACAATTCTCTGAGCCAGAGCAAGTGCTGAAATATTTCAGAACTGTGAAAATAGGGCATGGTCGGGAAAATCCTGATTCTAGTTTTAAATTCCGAAACGAACGTAAGGGTACAACTCTTCCTACCGGCCCGTGGTGCTGCTCGACGAGGTGGGCAAGCTCTTTGAAAGGGTAGTTGCAAACCGCCTCGCCGAGCACCTTGCGGGGATGGGGCCGGACCTTGCGGAACACCAGTATGGTTTCCGCAAGGGGCGCTCTACGGTGGACGCCATCATGCGCGTGAGGGCCCTCACGACGGGGGATGCGGTGTCCCGGGGTGGGGTTGTCTTGGCGGTGTCTCTCGACATCGCCAATGCCTTCAACTCCATGCCCTGGAGCTGCATAAGGGAGGCACTCCGGTATCACCGGGTGCCGACCTACCTCCGTCGTGTGGTCGGGGACTACCTGGCGGACAGGTACGTCATCTACCCCGGTCGCAGTGGAGACTGGAACCGGCGAGAGATGTCGTGCGGTGTTCCGCAGGGATCGGTTCTAGGCCCATCCTTGTGGAACATCGGTTACGACTGGGTGCTGCGCGCCGACCTCCCTAGCGGCGTCAGCGTGGTCTGCTATGCGGACGACACGCTGGTGCTCGCACAGGGGGGGTCGCACGAGGCGGCGGCCGAAGTTATGACACGCGGGGTTGCGATAGTCGTTGAGAGAATCCGGCTACTGGGTCTCGAGGTGGCATTGCACAAGTCCGAGGCCATGTGCTTTCATGGGCCTCGGAATGCGCCACCTCCGGGATCCTCAGTGATGGCAGGAGGGGTTTCCATCGGCGTCGAGTCGACGCTGAAGTACCTGGGACTTGTCCTCGACAGCCGGTGGAACTTCGTGGAGCATTTCCGACGTTTGGCCCCCAGACTGGAGCGGACAGGGGCTGCCTTCAGGCGGCTCCTGCCCAACCTGGGGGGGCCGAACGCCTCCTGCCGGAGGCTCTACGCGGGAGTCGTGCGGTCCATGGCCCTTTACGGGGCCCCGGTGTGGGCACGTTCATTGAGGCGGCGTGCCGCCCACCACTTGAACGTGCCCCAGAAGGTGGTAGCCGTAAGGCTGGTCCGGGGGTACCGCACGATCTCCCGCGAGGCGGCGAACCTCCTTGCCGGATTGCCACCATGGGATCTGGAGGCAATAGTCCTCGCGCGCCTACATGAGTGGCGCGCGGAGGCGCTACGCCGGGGGGAAACTCCGCTGCCGCGGCAAATTGTCGCTCAGCGGACGGACTTCCGGCGGGATCTCATGGCGACATGGAGAGAGCGACTATCGCAACCCCGTGCAGGGCACGCCACAATAGTGGCGATAAGTCCCCTCTTTGAGGAGTGGCTGGAGAGACGCCACGGCGTCCTCACCTTCCGCCTGACGCAGGTTCTTACCGGACACGGATGTTTCGGTAAGTTCCTGCACCGAATCGGGCGGGAGGAAACGCCCGGGTGCTATCATTGTGAGGATAGGCCGGAGGACACGGTGGAGCACACTGTGGAGGTGTGCCCCGCTTGGGTGGAGCACCGCCGTGTCCTCGAGGTGGCGATCGGCGGCGGCGACCTCTCGCTCCCGGCCCTGGTTCGTGCCATGGTCCGGAGCGAGACGGAATGGGACGCCGTCACCTCCTTCTGCGAAGCAGTCATGCTAGCGAAGGAGGTGGCGGAACAGGACAGGGAGAGATCCTCACGTCCCGGCCGCCGCGGGAGACGCCCCGGGCGTCGGGGGCCACGTGGTGGCTTCCGGCCACCGTAGGCGCGGGCCTGTGGACGGGGAGCTATGGGCTAGCTCGCCGTCCGTACGTCTCATGACGACAGGCCGTGTCGACGGCGCGTTCGTGTTCCACGCGCGCCTCAAAGAGAGTCAGCATCAATGAAGGGGTCCGCAAGGGCCGAAGCCTGCCGGGGCTGCGGGACTATTCGAAAGAGATACCGTGGCCCCGGAACATAAAGGGCGATGAAGGAACATGGATGGGTTTTAGTCAGTAAAAGACTGACACTCCCTCCTGCTCCGCCCAGAGCGGGAGAAGTCATTTGATGATTTCCCATCCGAAAAAAAAAAAAAAAAAAAAAGGGTACAACTCTTTTATCAAAACCAGCGGGTTCGAAAATGACATGCTACAATTGCGATCAAATTGGTCATCCAAGTTTCCGTTGTGATAAACCCCCAGCTAAGTGCGCCACTTGCGATAAATCGGGTCATCTGTCAATTCACTGCTTTAAAAACAAACGCTTGAATAAAGATCGCGAAAAGGAAACTAGTCTGAATAATAACAAAACCGAAAAACAAGTGTCCCAATTATGTTTATCTAAAGACTTAACTGCTAAGTACATGCTTGAGATCAAAGTCAATAACCATAATTTAGATTGTCATCTAGATTTAGGGAGTCAATGTTCTCTTATAAAGCTAACAAAAGCTAGGGAGCTCAACTTAGACATAGTGGTGCCGGAAGATTTACCTGTTCTTAGGGGTATAGGCGCTAACCTAATCTCTCCAGTAGGTATGACGATTGTTTCCGTCGAAGTTCAAGCCATAAAGGAGACGATAAACTTATATGTAGTAAACGATTTCGTAATCAACCAGTCAGTTCTATTAGGACATTCCTTTACTGAGAAACCAAATATCGTTATTACGAAAACCCCTATCGCTGTGATATTTAACAAAATTCCGAGCGTTAAAATGCGTCTCTCAACTAGCGACAGTGCTGAAATCCCGTCGAATACTTTACGCGCTGTGCAAGGTTCTACGGATCCTAGCGTAGATGCAAGAGTTTATGTTAATGGTTCCTTGCGGGGTCCAGAAGGGAAGGAATACTACCTTCTGCCTGGAGAATATGAGGTAATGGGTGGGCGTAGCGCGCTACTGATTCACAATGCATCATCCAGTTCAATCACACTTGAGAAAGGAACCCTTTTGACACGAGTACAATATAAGCATGTAGACAATTTGGAAAATATCTTAAACTCGTGCAATGTCACAATCTGCGAATCCCAAAAAAATGACGTTTTGAACTGTAACGATGCTCTAAGTGAAGAAGATAAATTAAATTTAAAACAACTAATTAATAAATATAGTAACTGCTTTTCAAAGGGACTTGACGATTTGGGGTTCACAGATCTGACAGAGATGGTGATTGAGCTTGAGGATTCAGAACCAGTTGTTTATAGGCCGTATCGTATGTCTTACGCGGACCGCGTTTTGGTAAGGAATATGGTGCAGGACATGATCGACCACGGTATTGTTAGGGAATCTACCTCATCTTACGCAAGCCCTATTGTCCTCGTACAAAAGAAAACGGGAGATAAGCGTTTGTTCGTTGACTACCGTGCCTTGAACCGCAAATCTAAAAAGGAACATTACCCTCTCCCTCGGATTGAGGATCAACTGGATCAACTGTCAGGTAACAAAGTTTTTACGTCACTCGATTTAGCCTCTGGGTATTACCAGATACCAATCGCTGAAGAGTCGCGGCACAAAACCGCTTTTGTGACACCAGACGGCCAATATGAATATAATCGGATGCCGTTTGGTCTGGTGAATGCGCCGTCAGTTTTCCAGCGCACTATCAATAAAATACTTCTCGAGGCTAAGATAAAATATGCAATAGTCTACATGGATGACGTCCTTATTCCAGCTAAGGACGTTACCGAAGGGTTAAAACGACTGGAAGAAGTTTTAATACTTCTTCAAAAGGGCGGTCTAACACTAAAATTAAACAAACGCCACTTTTTTCTTGAAAAAATAGACTTTCTCGGTTATGAGGTTAGTTCCGAAGGTATACGACCCGGCCAGAGAAAAACTGAGGCGGTATCTAAATTTCCGACGCCCAGGAATCAACATGAATTGAGACAATTCCTTGGGCTTTCGGGATATTTTAGGCGATTTATTATGAATTATGCTATATTAGCGGCCCCACTAACTGATTTATTAAAAAAGGATATTAAATGGGCATGGGACAAAGATCAGGATTCAGCATTTAACAAAATCAAAGCTTTCCTGGTCGATAGACCCATTCTTGCGCTCTACAATCATAGTGCGGAAACCCAATTGCATACTGACGCTAGCAAAGCCGGACTAGCTGGTATCTTATTACAGGCTAACTCAAACGGTGTATTCCAGCCAGTGTCGTACTTTAGTCGAAAAACTAACGTAGATGAACGAAAACTTCACTCGTACGATCTAGAGACATTGGCGGTAATTGCGTCACTCACTCGTTTTCGCGTCTATCTCATCGGAATTCCCTTTAAAATACTCACCGACTGCAACGCATTACGCGCAACGTTAATCAAACGCGATTTGATCCCACGAATAGCCCGATGGTGGATACAGTTACAAGAATATGACTGCACCATCGAATACCGTTCGGGATTGCGCATGTCTCACGTCGACGCGCTGAGTCGCAATCCAGTCGATGGAAGCGAATCAGAGCCGCCGACGTGTTTTGATGTCCTAAGCATCGAAACTTGCGAGCAAGACTGGATTGCTACTGTACAGTCTGCTGACGAAGAGGTCAGGAAGATAAAAGAGACGTTATCGGATCCTGGTTCAGAGCAAGTGATGGATATTCACAAAAATTACAAATTAAAAAACAATAGGGTCTACAGAATAGTCGGGGATGACATAAAATGGCTGGTACCGAAAGGCGTTCGCTGGCAGATTTTAAAAATGAATCACGACGACGTCGGTCATTGTGGTTATGATAAAACCTTACAGCGGATCCGTAAAAATTACTGGTTTGCCAAAATGCGCAAATTCGTGAAGAAATACGTTTCATCCTGCCTCGAATGCTTACACCACAAAACACCTGGTGGTAAGCGTGAAGGTTCTATAGAAAGGCCAAGTGTACCGTTTCATACGGTTCATGCTGACCACTTGGGTCCATTTATAAGGAGTAAAAAGGGCAATTGTTATTTACTCGTTTTGGTCGACGGCTTTACAAAATATGTTATCGTAAAGCCGGTTAGAGACACCAAATCGGCGACTACGATAAAAGTACTCAAAGACCATATCAGCTACTTTGGTGTGCCAACACGCCTTATCACCGACAGGGGCACCAGCTTCACTAGCGGGGTTTTTAGGGAGTTTGTAATGCTATACGGCATTAAGCACATTATGAATGCCGTGGCAACTCCCAGGGCCAATGGTCAAGTTGAAAGACTCAACAGAACCATATTAGACGCCCTTTCTACTTCAGCCCACGGTAAAGACGAAAAGTCTTGGGATGAACAGATTGTCGATATACAATTAGGTTTAAATACTACGACTCATAAAACGACGCAAAAGACTCCATCAGAGTTACTTTTCGGATTTAACATTAAGTGTAGGAGTGAAAGCATATTGAGTGAGGTTTTAGACGACACCGTGACCGTAACATCGGCGGAGAAATTAGTAGAAGTAAGGGACGTAGCTGGACAGAAAATAAGTGAAACTCAGATTAAAGATAGGGAAAGGTTTAACCGTCGTAGGAAACCAGCGAAGAACTATTCAGTAGGAGACTTGGTACGTTTAGAGCGACAGGTTCCTAACGATGGACAATCACAAAAACTGGTTGTCAAATATCAGGGTCCGTACCGGGTAATAAAAGTACTTCCCAACGATAGATATGTCGTATAAATAATCGTCGTTACGAAGCCGTCGTAGCAATCGACAAAATGCAGCCCTGGTTAAATTTTAGTAGAAACTTGGAAAGTAGTTGTGAAGAAAGTGGTTCTGATAATGAGTAAAAATAAATTTATAAATAAAAACTAAATAAAAGTTATGTTCTTGTTCGTTAAAGTGTTTATTTATATTAATCTAATATAAATAAATTACTATTAAATTTAATGTACTATGATTAAATAACATTATTTAGATTATATTAAGATTAGTGTCTCGTGTAATAAATTATAAGCCTCAATCAGCATCTGTACTTGTTTCGTGTCTAGATCCGTATAGATGTTTATGTCAGAACATTATACATTATTAATGTTTTAGTATCAGTCTGTAGCGCTTACAAGCTACAGGTTCTGTTTGATTTGGGTTCTATTACCATGACAATAATTATTTCTTTGCTAATTGTAATGTGGTATAATTATAACAGCAATGATTCCTTTCTCAATTCAATCGAGTCGTAAAAAAAAAGTATTGAAAAAAATATAATTATATGCTAATAATACTCTGTTTATCCCGATAACAGTAACGTCATTCGCGAAGGGACTCGCTTTCACAGGAAGGCCGAGCTGTAAGCCTAATTAGTTTAATGTACGACTGATTAATATTATTTTATATATCCTGGAATTATTATACCTCTAAATCTAATATATAGATGTTGTATTGACTGTATTAAGTAGCAACAGGTAGGCAGATGTTAAAGTTTAAACAGTTTTGATTTATAATGAAATATATTACATTGTTAATCTAAATGATAATAATTAAATGTATTATTAATTTTCAACTAATTGTAGATGAGTAATCGTTTCTTAATAGCCATTATATTAATTTAAGATAGTGTATTTATAATCGAAGTTAATGTCATAACTGACAGTCGTTGCGATAGTCAGTCATCGCGTAGCCGTTGTACAAGGAAGAGGTGAATTTAGTGATTAAAGTGCTGTGGATATATTATTGGATTTTATTTCTGCAATACTTCTGAGGCTATCCCAATAATATTATGATTGACCCAATCGATTTTAATGGCAAAAGAGTACAGGATGTCATTTTTTCGAACTTTAGTCGGTTCCATTCCCGAGTGCGGCAAACGAATTTTCGAAAATCGGAGAATTTAGATTTGTTTCTTTGTAAAAATAAAGCAATGTTTGCTTTGACTAAAATTTGCTATCTCCAGTATTTAGAGTACTTTCTCTCCAGGTGGCATTGAAAAATTCCAGCCTGTATATTGTTACGCAGATTACAAAATGGATAACAAAGTACGAGTACATTATGAAAGGGAAATAGCACACAACACTTAACTAAATTATGCAGCTATAGGCACACCATAACTTTGATTCACTATATCATGGATGTTTATATGTATATTAAGTATGTATTTACAAACAAACAGTATCTGTGTAGTATATCAACTATCTGGTGTCCACGACACAAGCCTCGTTGCTTAGTGTGGCACTAGATGGCGCTGTGTGTAATGTCCAGCGACATTTATTTATTTATTCTTCTCTATAAAAGTGAAAGAAAATTTTAGTACTTTCAACACTTGGTTACCAAGAGTTATCGTACTACCCAGTGCTAAGTGGGTTGTGGAGGTCATATAGGCAGTCGCTCCATGTAAATACTGGTATGCAGCTGCATCTGGTTAGACTGGAAGCCGACCCCAACATAGTTGGGAAAGGCTGAACAGATGATGACTCATACTGTTTTATCAGAATCATCCAGCCAACATGAACCTAATACACAATATCTTTAATTATGAAACCAATATACTGTAACCTTATTGGTAACTAAAGCATTGAGCCGTTTGGGGTCGAAACGCTCTGGTCATGGGGTCCGAGTGCGCGTCTCCTTTTTAAGGAAATCTCTCACCGACTGGTCGACACTTCGCGTGACCATAGGGCTGGCTCTTTCTTTAGCCAAGGAATTAGCATTGCCATTCAACGTGGCAATGCTGCCAGTTTTCTGGGCACGTTTCCGGATGACAGCGATGCGGAGGAGTATTTTGACGCCTATTGACGTCGTTGTATATATGTAGGTACTTACGTTTAGTTTTATTTTTGTAATTATATAGAGTTCTAGTTGTTGTATGTTTATAATGTAAATATGGTTTATTTTTAATTTTGAAACTGTTACATAGATTGGTAGCTTGATTTTCTTTAATTATAAGGGGTGTAAAAAACCTCTTAACGAAGCCGAAAGACACTTGCTCTCCCCGTCATTGCGATCATTTTTGTTCTACATATCAGGTATGGTACCTGAGAACCTTCTAGTTACGGAGATATTGGGGGTCAAAGTTCCAACTTTTTGACAAGTTTTGTTTTAGATAAAAGTTTTTAATGTAAGATTTTTACTTTAAACACCTCCACGACCCCCATAATAGTGAATCCATCCATCAGCAGAACGTTTTGAGTGCGTTACATTGAGTTCTATCACAAATTATGATTTAATACATATTCACCCCAAACAAAAAAGTTGTTTCCCAGCAATAATTTTTGCGTAAAGTTACTTAGTTTGATGTACAGAATGCTTGGTTGGCGGCTTCATGATGAGTTTGTTTACACCCTGTATTTATATTGTATTACATCATCAGCTCCATAAAAAGTAAAACACATTCCTTTTCTTCCCAGTTCTTTCCTCATCGTGACACATTCGAGCAGAGACTTTCACTTCCTCTCGATATCGGTTTCTGCATCGTTATTTAGTGAGCTACTTACTAAGGCTAATGCTCTACGTATCACTGTACTATCTTTGCTTGCTTGTCTAGCACATTTTGCATTGTCACCTTTCTCCTTATTATGTATGAGTAGGAAGCTGTTTGGTTTGACTGCAAACCTAAAAGGTTTGCTAATACATTTGGCTTTTTATTCGTTGTTTTTTAGGAAATTGTCCTTAAGAAATTTTTGAGTATGTATGTTGATTGCTATAAGAGGAGAAGAAGACCATGACATGGGTAGAAAGGGGGTGACTGCTGGTGCTGAGATGATGATATGCTGCGCTGACTAGAAAATAAATTAGGATAAGGTCAGGAAAATAAATAAATAAATAAATATCGCTGGACATTACACACAGCGCCATCTAGTGCCACGCTAAGCAACGAGGCTTGTGTCATGGACACCAGATAGTTGATATACTGCATAGATACTTTTATTTTGTAAATACATTATACATAATTATAACATCTATAATTCGGAAACAAATGTCAATGCTCATCACACAAACATTTGCTCCTACCGGGATTCGATCCCGGGACCCTAAGAATGTAAGGCAGCCTCACTACCGCTGCGCCATTTGGGTCGTCGGATGATCTTCTTCTTCTTTTTTATCGTGTGGTTAGTGCCTAACCTGGTGTCAGAGTTTTATGCCGCCATGGGCCTCTAACTTGGCTTTACATGCCGTCGAGAAACATCGTTCAAGCATGCTGATGGTTTGGTTTCCTCACGATGTTTTCCTTCACCGAAGCCAGTGATAATTTTGTAATTTTCATTGTTTATTATAGTGCTGAATTTCTTTAATTATGGTGTAACGTCGGCTTCCTTTAACTATGGTTCGTATTGATCCTAGAGCCACACGTTTTTCTGGTATTAACAATATGATTGGAGGTTAAGGCTTAAGGTTGCTTCCACTGAAAATTGCACTCTTACTCTACTCAGTCTTGATTGGTTTTTATTCAGCATTTACCAGATTTACTTGCTGATTTACACTAAGCACTAACTAGGTACAAAGGCATTACCTTACATACAACCAAGGGTTGTGGAGGGGTTAGGTACATGGTTTCCAAGAATTCACTCCGATTTTTTTAAAATCTAAAATCTAAAATCTCCAAAACCACACTTCTCACGTTATGTAATATGAGCTTACTTATATGCACATTATGACACTACCGTCTGAAGATTACCATCACAATCATTGACAGATCAATTTGCTTCATTTTGTTGAAACTACATTAAACTGTTTATTATAATGTAACACTCAACTTGCGTCACTTGTGAATAGAATGGATTGCCAACTCCAGTTATAATGTAATTATAATAAGATCCGTACGTTGACAAATTTGATCTTTATTTAATCGGTCTGTGTGTTGTAATTTTGATGATTGCAAAATGGATAGTCAACCCTAGACAGAACGTCATGGCGCAGGAAAATTAGGAGAGCCGACCCCACTTAATGTGGGATGGAGCAAAGAAGAAGAGGAAGAAAAATGGACAGTTGGGACAAAGAGTTACCTGCTTTTTTTGAGACAAGCCCGTCACACTATTCCCAAACCACTGAAACTCCTGAAAGTCTAAATCAACAGTGGCGACTACCAGAAAAGCGCCGTGACAATGAAGCTCGACGAAGTCCCAGATAAACAATTTAACTGTCATGGATCCCGCAACGAAATTAATCAGAAAATAATAGCGAAGGAGTAGGAAAAAATATAATTTCCACTTCAGTTAAATTACCTACTTGTTTAAAATGCAGTCAAAAATTAATAATTTCACTGATATCTATCTGATACGAGTAACATTGTCTCTCAGTTGTCAAACTGAAATCATCAAACCGCGAGGCATGCCCCGGGCATACATTATACTATTAGATCACCTTAATAGGTACCTATGCCATAGTAACATGTAGATACAAAAGATGACTAGACGACTCTTTTAATAATTAAGAAACAGCCATAGTAAATAACTACACGCATGTCTAGGAATATTTTAAATATTAATGATGAATGTTTTCTTGGAAACAACTCATTGCGCATACGCATACATAAATAAACAGTAAGAACCAAAGTCGTTATAACAGATTATTTAATCGAAGCTGTTTAATTGCAACAACATCTTAAGTGTATCCATTCTTGATAGAATCAATGAAAATAAATAAGTAAAAGTTGAAAGCAAACGACCAATAAAAAACGAGAGTGATTTAGAAAAAAACAAAAATAAAAGTGATGTGGTCACGACGTTTTCGTCTAAGTAAAGTATAATAGTGGTACGTTTTACATAACTAAGGGCCGGCCGACGACGGAGCGGTCAGTGGGCCAGCGCGTACGCTGACGGAAATCTTGGCCGACGCCGCGCGGATCTGTGTCACTGGGTGCGCGTGCGCAGGTGGGGCGGGCTAACAATGCGGTTAGATAATATTCTGACCTTTGCAATGTTTGACAACATTGTGATATAAGGCACTGGTGCTGCACCCTTTGTGCGAATTTTTGGCTGTCATTGTTTTTACACGACTGCCCAAAAAAAGGAGTGTTATGTTTTCAGGGTTCATGTATGTATGTATGTTTATGAGTTTCTTTATTCCACCATAACTTCTAAACGTCTAAACCGATTTCGATGTAGGTACATGGTATCGTTAGAATCCTTGTTTTAGCCCGGGTAACATAGGCTAGTGAAAAAATAAAAATAAATTTGGATACTGCAATATAGGTATCAAATCAATGGGCTAAGCATGAGGATTTTAAAATGGTATATCATGACCATATTTTAATTTAAAAAATGTGTTATTTATTTACATTATTTATTTAAGTATACATTTATCACTTCACACAAACAGGTAGGTTTGTGTGAAGTGATAAATGTATACTAAAATAAATAAAATGCTAAATTCTCCATCATATTAGGTATAATCGTAACTAAAAAGTGTAAAATAAAAAATAATAAAAAAAGAAAAGAAAAAATCAAAAACAAATAACTAATTCTAATACCTACGGAACATATTGACTGCAACAGTCGGGACCCATTTTGTATGTAATGATTTTAGTCTAGATTATTTAATGAAAAAAAGTTTTAAAGTGACCACTTTAGTCCCTAGGGAGGGAGTGAAAAGTAATTCGTTGTTTAATTTCCTTCATGTGACATAGACAAACTCAAACAGCCAGTAAATATACTATTAGGTATCTGTGGAGTGTGAACCATCTTCATTGCGAAAATTTTGAGAGTTTTAGTTCCATGGTTTTACCGCAAAGAAGGTGTCGCCATGTGTTTTAAATTGTTAATCTGTGACTGGTTTAGAAGAAAAAACTGACCGCGAAAATTTCAAAATTTTTGTCGAGTGTTTGTTCGGTTTTAAATAAATTAAGAATTACCAGTGACAGTAAAGAGTTTGACGTCGAGCAAAGAGCATAATAGATAATCTTTTGCCGCCAAAATCGCAGCACATTTACCTAAATACTTACGAAAGTTTTATGGACTGGAGGAATAAGAAACATTAGTGATTTTTATTTTAGTATTTATCTATTTTTCTCGCACACAAAGTGAAAAGTATATATAGTTTGCACCTCGAGGCTAAACGCCAACTTAATATACCCTCGGTTTCACCTCTGGTATATTATGGCTTCGTTTAGCCCCTCGATATAAAATATACTATTAAATTATTATTTTTTAAATAAGAATATTTTTTTTGGGAATGGCAGTTTTTACCTTTTTCGTGCTGATGATAATGATGATGGTTGAGCACCACACCCAGCCAGGAGCAAGCCTGACCCGGACAAGCCGGATACACCAGGAGACACTGATTTGTAAGGAAAGACATGCTCTGGGATGGGAGAGGAAGCCCGACCAACCGTAGCCAGTTGATCTTCGTTTGATTGGTATCTTCTGTCATTGGACAATCATGTTCGTTTCTGGTTATTACGATTCCATTCGTTTTTGACACGTCTTATTTAAAAATATTATGTTCGCGTATATATGTTTCATCGTCAGTAGTATTTGTTTCACTGTCAGTTTCGCTAAGGTGATATATTTCCTCGGTGGCTGACTTGAATTTTTCTCTATCTGCTGCAAACTGAATCCAATCTTCTTTGCTTTTGTTGAATATTCCAAGTCTTGTTGGAATGACTCGTTCCATGTATAATGGCAGTTTTTACCTTTTTCGTGTTTATTCAAAATCCAAATTCATGTTCGAGGACCACACCAAGGGCTGTCACCTATCCAATTTATGTAAGTCAGTGTACCTCAGTGGCACTCAAGAAAACAGGTTTGCTGGTGGTACTCCTCAAACTCTTTCTCGAGAAGTGGCGTAGAGACTTATTGCGTTAGTTTCTTTTTTGCATAATTAACACACAAGATTAATTACTGAATGATTTTGATAAATTTAAAAGCTATAAATTACGTAATGAAAGTCACATAATTAATGTTATTTTATTGCACGACGAAGATGTTTCGTCTCTGTGAAAAGAAATGTTGTTCATGTCCCTCTTTCTAGGGCTTCCTCATCATCATATTCCTGCCCTTGTCCCATGTTACTTGATGTCGGCGCAACACCTTTTTTCTTCCATTCTCCTCTGTCAACCGTCACGCTATCATTCACTCCTTTATCTTCCATATCATTCCTCACACAATCCATCCATCGTTTCTTCGGTCTTCCTCTCCCTCTTCATCAATCAACATTTAAA
This sequence comes from Xestia rhomboidea, assembly GCA_963853795.1. NCBI lineage: Eukaryota > Metazoa > Arthropoda > Insecta > Lepidoptera > Noctuidae > Xestia > Xestia rhomboidea. Next base: position 7,336,251 of record OY970767.1, on the reverse strand, counting down.
TTTATCACTCTTTTAGTAACATGCGATTCGTCCCTCCTTATCACGTGCCCATACCGAGACAGTCGATTCCCTTTCAACTTTTCTGTAACTGGCGCAACTTTCAAACTTCCTCTAATAACTCATTCCTTGTTTTATCCATTCTTGTCACACCACACATCCACCTCAACATTCTCATCTCGCAATCTTTTTTCATCCATCTTCTTCACAGCACAGAATTCCGATCCATTCAGTACTTTCTGGTTCTTCTTACTAGGGAAAATTTAGCAGCGCAGCGATTTTATACCTACAATATGTTCTGTCAATAACAATCCTTCCAAGAAAACCTAGTCACATCACGTTCAGTTTACTCATTTACCTATCCGTATCCATCTATCAATCAACCTTCGTCTCCTTCAAAGCCTTATTCCAATCACAAACGAATACCTAATAGAAGAAAACATTTTTCCTTTTTAACCGACTTCTGAAAAATAAGGAGGTTATGTAGTCTATCAGTATCTTTTTTTTTCATGTATGTCATACCGATTTTCGTGATTCTCTTTCATTTGATAGAGAATATACCCTTTTCAGTTGATATATCCTACACAAATTCTTGTCATTTACAAATACTTTGTAACGAGAAGACATTCTTAAATCTTATGACCAACTGAAGTTATGAACGAAGGTACTATCAACTTTTTAAATCTCTTCGTCAGTAACTGTCACTTTCAAAAAGCAACGATAATCATCATGTCTTGCCACTAAAGTGTTCAGCTTTATCACCTTCATTTAACTGGACTGTAAGTCGTTTGACTTGCACTACAGCCAAGGACGGAGGAACTGCTTCAAGCTGACAGTTGCATGTCAAACACATTGTCATCATTATCTGTCTAGTTTTTCCAAATTATGTAGGGGTCGGTTTTCAGTTTAAGGAGACGGCCAAGACCAACCATTCTATCAGCCATAATGATGAAAGAAAAATAATGAACTGACGTAAGCTTTATACATAACATAATATCACGTCTGTAATCCTCGGGTTAGGCAGAGGTATACCTAATGGTACACCCACATTTCGCCAGTTACAGTAAAGTCACATGTAATAGAGGGCGAGCCTATTGCCATCAACCGGGCACAAATCCAGTCTCCATGGAGCGGCTGCTACTGAGAAATTTCTGATTAAAAAACCCAATAACATTTTTCCTGACCCGGGAATAGAACCCAGGACCCTATGCTCAACAGTCGCGCTTGCGAAGCTTTTATCAATCCTATTGAATGTTGTTGTAGAAATATGAAACGTTTTTGAAAGTGCTTATTACATTGTCATTTGCCTAGCCTTCAGATGCAACTGAACAATAACAGTTAATATGGAACCTGACATCGGTGAAGGAAAACATCGTGAGGAAACTTGGACTTATAATTAATCAAAATTAAATCAAAATCAGTTAATTAATCAATGTAAAAATATAGGTGTGTCATAATAGTCGGTGAGCCACAAATAATGCATCGCTTGTATCTTGTGGCTCGGGAGTGCGAATTTTACAAAAAATAGTTACATTAAACAACAAACATTATTAACAGGGTAAACATTAACAGGGTACAGGTTAATATAAAGTAGCAAAATAAAAATAAAACAATGTTTGCATTTGTTATATGGTGTGTTTGAGTTTTTGTGAGTGTACGTGTGTGTATGAGTGTGGGTGTGTGTGAGTATGGGTGTGTGTGTGTGGTAGCAAGGCTTCGGTCGTATCGTATGACAATTTCAAAAGGGCAGAAGGCATATAAGTCTGAAATCACCAAACCGTCTTGAGCAAGCGTGGTGATCAATGCTCGTGCCTTCTCTGTATGAGAAGAGGCCTTGGACCAGCAGTGGGACAGTAATAGGCTGGTATTATTATATTATGGAACCATTGTAAAAACGTACTAAATTCCTTGCCCTTCTCACTCATACTTTTCAGCAGCATGTCAAAGGAGTTTATGGACGCTACTTCTAATGCTGTACTCGTTGCTATACAGGGTTAAAGTAGACGCGTGCCATAGCTTAGGGGTGAGTTAAGTATCGATAAAGGAACACGAAAAAAAATACCCAACAAAAATTAACTTAAAATAGCAATCGTTTAGAATTAAAATTATTTTATATTGATATTTGAAGTTAGTAGGTACTAAATAAGGTTGATCTTTCAATATTTTTTTAATGTTTCTTTTTTGTATATTTTTTTCGGGTTCCTTTATCGATACTGAACTCACTCCTAAGCTATGGCATGCGACTACTTTAACACCCTGTATACTGGGGCTGTGTATAAAGATAGACAGCCATCGATTCGTTCCGACAAATACCAAATATTGCGCCTTTCATAGGTACTCGTAGAATCAATAACAAAGTTAGTTCTAGCAAAGAGGTCGTATCAAGATACCAAAAACTACAAAAAACCTTTTACGATGAACCTAGAAGATCAGCACCCATAAATAGGATAGCATCCGTTTTTGTAGGATTTTCCTCGAACATGTTAAAACAGGCTTCACAATGTCATTGGACGAAGATATCTTTCTCTTGTATGACGTGTCTTGAAACAATTGACGTCATAAACAGAGTTCCTTATAAGTCCACGGCAACACGTCTTGACAAGACACACATGACGGTCTTGTGTATTCGAGAGATTGTGCCCGAGTTATTGACGTAGATTGTTTACACTCCAGACTAACTAGGAACTGGCTGAGAAGTATAATATGTATTTGATGGATTTATTGAAGAATTGACTGTCTGACACCCATTTGCACGGTCCTTTCAGTGCAACCGAAGAAGCACCCCATTAGCGTTTGTTATTTATGCCATTACCTTAAGAGGGTAATCACATTTTTTCTTTTACTTGAGTGTTTCAAGAGTCTAACACTCAAATACAAGAAGCGCTCGCTAGAGAAATAATCATAAAATCATCAAAAATCTCAGTTTACATGTGTGATAATGGTTTAGTACATGGCCACAAAATTAAAAAAAAAATATGCCCGAGAAGGTTTGATTATTTCTTTAAAAAATTGATTTTTGTTTAAAGTGCTCCCACTTCAAACAAAAATCAATTTTTTACTTGTAAATATTTGAGTGTTTAGACTTAAAACACTGTACAACACAACAAGAAAAACTGACATAGCCCTCTTAAAAACGATGGTAAAGATTATTTTTGTGATGTGACTTAAGCAAAATTAGAGGTACAATAAGTGAGAGAGGACTGCAGTTAACTCAGCGAGCAGGCCCGAAGGCACTTAAAAAGCCGATTCCTGCCGGTATCCCTTCGGGAACAAGACACTCTACGTAGTGTCTATGGTGAGCCTGTCGAAATAACAAAATTATCCATGGGTTAAACATGATCAAGCAAGCGGATTGGTAGATGTCACATGTCTTCGAATTTTTTGACCACCTGTAACGACTGTCAAAGATCGACAAATGACAGCCGGGACCAACGGTTTGACGTGCTTTCCGAGGCATGGACGCAACTTGGTGTGTTATAGATGGTGACCCATCCACAGACTAACCTAGGCAAGTGCGGTTTTACCTGAAGATTGATCCAGGCGGCTGTTAATGTTGAGCTGTTCCAAACAAAGCAACAATCCAATAAATACTAGTAGCTAACTAGTGTAAGGTGCAACCCTCCAAAACTCGGCCTTCCACGTGATTTATACATATATTTTATGCAATCAATATTTATTTCCTAAATTAATGTACGATACATTCATTTTTTCGCTTATTCATTTTATATAACAGTTCAAGGTAAGATTAAAAGTTAAAGTTCTAATAATTGTAATTCTCCTTGCATACGTCGTCAAGTTTACTAAGCGTAGCTCTACGTGATGCACATGTTACCAAGTAGCACTGTATCCTTAATCATTTATGTTGAACCAATGAAAATAAATGGTTTCTAGGTAACATTACGTATATATATTTTTTTAATTTTAAAGAGACCAGTTGCAAGCACTTCTGGACTGTCAAAATCAAAAAGTTGAAGCCACAGAGCCAGCTGTATGGCTTATGCCTTGTGGCTGACTCTATGAAAATAACTTTGAAACGACCGTAGTTGCCCATTTCAAAGCTAGATCTCTGACTAACTCGGGTATCTTAATACAAATATGTCCTCATTATCGATCATTCTCAGAAGATCCATTGGCCAGATCCATGATGGATATAGTGAGAATTGATTTACTCATTAGATCTATAAGAATAAAAAAATAAGTAAAATGCATCTAATGAGAATTCTTGATGTGGGAAAAATGAATGCTACAAAAACAAATGAATATCAATAAAACAAGTGAATATCACTCATTTCAACAAATTACTATCCTGACTCCAGGGGGGCGAATCCTGCACTTCCGACGTTTGGCCCCCAAACTGGAGCGGACAGGGGCTGCCTTCAGGCGGCTCCTGCCCAACCTGGGGGGGCCGAACGCCTCCTGCCGGAGGCTCTACGCGGGAGTCGTGCGGTCCATGGCCCTTTACGGGGCCCCGGTGTGGGCACGTTCATTGAAGCGGCGTGCCGCCCACCACTTGAACGTGCCCCAGAAGGTGGTAGCCGTAAGGCTGGTCCGGGGCTACCGCACGATCTCCCGCGAGGCGGCGAACCTCCTTGCCGGATTGCCGCCATGGGATCTGGAGGCAATAGTTCTCGCGCGCCTACATGAGTGGCGCGCGGAGGCGCTACGCCGGGGGGAAACTCCGCTGCCGCGGCAAATTGTCGCTCAGCGGACGGACTTCCGGCGGGATCTCATGGCGACATGGAGAGAGCGACTATCGCAACCCCGTGCAGGGCACGCCACAATAGTGGCGATAAGTCCCCTCTTTGAGGAGTGGCTGGAGAGACGCCACGGCGTCCTCACCTTCCGCCTGACGCAGGTTCTTACCGGACACGGATGTTTCGGTAAGTTCCTGCACCGAATCGGGCGGGAGGAAACGCCCGGGTGCTATCATTGTGAGGATAGGCCGGAGGACACGGTGGAGCACACTGTGGAGGTGTGCCCCGCTTGGGTGGAGCACCGCCGTGTCCTCGAGGTGGCGATCGGCGGCGGCGACCTCTCGCTCCCGGCCCTGGTTCGTGCCATGGTCCGGAGCGAGACGGAATGGGACGCCGTCACCTCCTTCTGCGAAGCAGTCATGCTAGCGAAGGAGGTGGCGGAACAGGACAGGGAGAGATCCTCACGTCCCGGCCGCCGCGGGAGACGCCCCGGGCGTCGGGGGCCACGTGGTGGCTTCCGGCCACCGTAGACGCGGGCCTGTGGACGGGGAGCTATGGGCTAGCTCGCCGTCCGTACGTCTCATGACGACAGGCCGTGTCGACGGCGCGTTCGTGTTCCACGCGCGCCTCAAAGAGAGTCAGCATCAGTGAAGGGGTCCGCAAGGGCCGAAGCCTGCCGGGGCTGCGGGACTATTCGAAAGAGATACCGTGGCCCCGGAACACAAAGGGCGATGAAGGAACATGGATGGGTTTTAGTCAGTAAAAGTCTGACACTCCCTCCTGCTCAGCCCAGAGCGGGAGAAGTCATTTGATGATTTCCCATCCGAAAAAAAAAAAAAAAAAAAAAAAAAAAAAAGGGGGGCGAATCCGCTATTACAATGGTGTCACAATGATCTATCATTGATTTCATAATAGTTGATTTGGACAAGTTTCGTAATGTACTAATATATAATGAATGACCGACTTACGCGGTAATCTGCTAAAATTTTCACAGTTCCAGCCGAAATTTGCTCAATTAGCACCATTTTGTATTGCTATAAAAATAGGCTTCTATATTAAAGATAAGTTAAAACACTTAAATGAAAATAAATCAAAACACCGACCGCTAGAAATAAAAACAGATAAAACGTCAGTAGGCAGTAATGTCTCATTTGACTTTGACAGCTAAACAGATAAATATTATTGAATTGAATAGTTTCACATTAATCCACGTTACACATAACTTAATGTTTTTTGCTATTTACGAACTTCTTACTACTTCAGATTGCATAGAACACTAATAAATAATATGTAAAAACATATATAAATGGAATCTGGCATGATTAGATGTTCAAATTTAATTCTAGTATTTCGAAAATGATTTCTATTAAGGTTTTTTAATAATGGCAATACAACAATGTCATTTTATCACAATTCTATTACGAGACCATTGACCGATCAATGATCGACCATTGACCGAACGATGATCGACCATTATGAATTTAGCAGATTACGAATTTTTTGCAAAATGACCATTGTCATTGATCAACAATTATGAAATCAATGATAGATCATTGAGACACTATTGTAATAGCAGACTCGACACCCTGTAATGGTGGAAAAAAGTCTTTGAGAACCAAAAGGGAAGATGATGAGTATCTGCCTAGCCTTTTTTCGAGGATCTGTTGGGGTTCCAGTCTAACCAGATGCGGCTAAAAGACTATTAAGAAATTTATATGGAGCAACTGCCTAACTACGGACTTACGGCTCAAACGTGCTTTTCGAGGCACGGTGGAAACTCGGTATGTTACGGGTGGTCAATCATCCACGGACCAGCCTAGGCAAGCGCGTTTTAACCTAAAGATGACCCGAGAAGCTGTTATTATTTAGCCACGAGTTTGTATTGACAAAGATTACATCATGATGAATTAAAAAGGCCAATAGGATTACCAACACTAGCAATTTAATTAATCTCTTAAACTTATATTATGCTAGCGGATGTCACGCGGTTTCACCCACGTAGTTCCCGTTCCCGTGGAAGTACGGCGATAAAATATAGCCTATGTTACTCAGTAAAGACGTGGCTTTCTAATGGTGAAAGAATTTTTGAAATCGGCGCAGTAGTTTTTGAGTTTATTCATTACAAACATACACACAAAAATACAAATCTTTCCTCTTCTCAGACTAGTGTAGATTAATAATACCATTTAAAACACGATTCAATTGCAATTGAACTTGAGAAGCTAAATGAGAGGTCATAGATTTCAATATTGGAAGTAGTAAATCAAAATTATTTATGTTTTTAATTATATCCGGTCATTTTTTTTACAAAAAACTTTGAAAGACAAATACGAGTCTTATTTTTTTAGTATCGCTATCATTTCAATATTTTTTCATGTTTTTCGATAATGACGTTATAGCTGTTTAGGTATACGAAGCCAAAAGGCATTGGAGGTCCCCGTCATTGCGGGAACCTCTGTTACGGAGATATTTGGGGTCAAAGTTCCAACTTTTTCACAAGTTTTTTTTTTATAAACATGTTTTTAATGTACGAACTTTACTCTAAACACCTCCACCTCCCCTAGTACTATTCAATCCATCCATCAGCACGATGTTTTGAGTGTGTTACATTGAGTCCTACCTACGTGATTAACTTTAACCCTAAAAGTCGTATCCCAGCAATATTTTTTGCGCAAAGTTACTTAGTATGTTGTAGTACAGCTACAGAATGCTTGGTTGAAGACTTCGTGAAGGGTACACAAGGGTAATAAACCCCGTATAATTATCTTTCTCTCTTTCTTGAAGAAGAAAGAAATTAATTATTATCCACCACGACTGAAAAACAATCTAAACAATTAAAGGAGACCGGTTCATGCGTCGCACTAAAAAGCCGTATGACACAAAACATTCGTATGTCATAAAAACGAATATAAACTTAGCATGTTACGTCGTCAGGTAAATTCAGGAGAACCTTATTAGTTACACAGCCTGATTTTAATACCAATTGCTGTCGTAACCTTGCCCTAAGGTGCCTTGAGCTTACAACCCAAACGCACACACAAAACACGTTTTGATTATAAGTTTTGGGTATTTTTTATGCCATAACTGGTATCAGTAATTCTTGTTAAGTAAAATAAAGTATGGAATATTTAAACAGCACCAACTTGGACGACGTAGGACGGTTTTCGCTAAAAGTCCAAAAGTGGCGATTCTTAAATAGGCGTTGCTAGATGATTCCGGCTCCATAAAAATATGGAGATTAGCTGGTCCAAATTCAAGCAAACGCTGAACCTTGCGAATCTATCTCACGTCGTTTAAAAGTGATGAAATGCATGTGCCACTGCTTGTCTCTGCATCACCCAAAGGTTGACTGGTAGAAAATGCCTACGGCATTAAGTCCGCCTCTGTACTTTGTGCTTGAAGTGTTAAATAAATAAATAAATAAATGTGCTCAATTACACTTATCATATAATGTGGGGACCCCTTTTACCCCAGGTTTTCCCATTAAGAATGAATGTAACTTACGTAGGGCCTGCTCTCTCCCAAACCGTCGTCATTGCATTTGGTTTAGTACCGATAGTTGGTGCCCTAAATCTAAACTGTTCCACTCTCACTATAACTCGCATGAATACGAATGAACACGCTTGTGTCGTGGACACCAGATAGTTGATATACTACATAGATACTTTTGTATGCAAATACATACTTATTATACATAATTATAAACATCCATGACCCGGAAACAAATGCCCATGCTCATCACACAAACATTTGCTCCAACCGGGATTCGAACCCGGGACCCTAAGAACGTAAGGCACTACCGCTGCGCCATTCGGGTCGTCAAAATATAAAATAATAATGTAATAATAAATAATAAAAATAATAATAATGTGTATAATAGTGTAATATTTTTTTAGGTACTGTAATCTTATTTTCTGCACCCAGATCGTCGAGTACGGAATGGCAGAATGGAGGACATTTTTCAATTCTGCAGCCACCTTCGTTACCATCACCGGCTCAGCGTAGGCGACCTCTCGTCAGAACTGTGCTCTTACCTGACCTAACTGAACCTACATCATTTACACCGCCTTCAAGAAATTATAACTTTATACATTCGTACCCGAGGCCGCACAGCTAAGCAATTGCTACGTTCTAATTAATAACATTTGCTTGCGAAAGTCTTGATTTCCCTTAGGGTACGATTATTGAGGTTAGTAAACAGCTTATAGTAAAACCTGAGTGGCATAACTACGTTTCTAGTATTATAAATATGACAAAGGAACGTTTACCTATACCTAGTTGCAAAATTCACTAAATATCTACCCTGCAGGCCTAGCCAAGTAACAAACGTTTTATATCGATTCTCTTTCTTTCTCTCTTTCTTTCGCCTCGGCGTAAGCGATTGTAGAAAGCGCTAAATTGGTAGCCAAGTTGACACGACTGAGTCGATCGCTCGTTCTCTAATGTTTGTAGAAAAAACCTACACTTTAGTCTATGGTGAACGTTCCTACTTAAGAGTATAGCGATCAACATGGTAGAAACGATAACATTCTCTTCTATCATTTTGAACGAATTAAACTTGTCTACGAATTTTCCATTCGTTTGTGTTGATCACGTGATTTAACGTTGAGATGATGTCATTCTACTAGCGTTAACGATTGTAGATTGTCAACTTGGCTAAGCCTGCTGGGCACACTAGTCTCGACAGAGATAACGACAAAATCGCTAACTTTCGATCGCTAATAACTCACGAAAGAATTCGGTTGCAATAACGATGCTTGCGGGAAATGCAAGTCTCTACATCCAAGATGCGATTCTCGCAAGCATCAACCGAATTGATTCATTAGTAATTAGCAATCAAAAGTTAGCGATTTTGTCGTTATCTCTGTCAGTTTATGGTAAGAAATAAACAAGATGAAGTAAAATTTAAGCCAAGCCAGGATATAGAAGTTTCCTGCTCAACAACCGTAAAACCTTAGCGAGATCTGCAGGCCTAGCCAAGTTACAAACAATTCGTATCGATTCTCTTTCTACAATCGTAAACGTTAAGTCACGTGGTCAAAACAAACGAATAGAAACTTCGTAGACAAGTTTACATCGATCAAGATGATAGAATGAAATGTATTCGTTTCTACAATCGTGATCGCTACATCCCATATAAATCGTAGCCAACTTACAGTTTTTACTGAACTTTAATGTTTCTATTCGTTTGTTTTGACCACGTGACTTAACGTTGAGATGATGTCATTCCCATACATTTGGTTAGTTTTCTATTAGCGTTAGCGATTGTAGATTGTCAACTTGGCTAAGCCTACAGATTCTAGACGGAATACCTGGACTCTGGAACCTTATACATCCAACTTACCCGAGTTAGTTTCATGAAGACTTCAATCCTAGTGTAAAGTGAAAGATACACTGTTTTTATAAATCATGAATTCTAGTTACGTTACCAAAAACTTTATTTCCTTTTATTATCTTAAGCGTGAAGCATACAAAACCTTAAATTACAAAAATGTGACGTCATTGTAAGACGCAGGTTCTCGCAAAAGATGTTCATTATTTAAAGTAATTACAGTGTTGCACGGCATTAATATTCATTAAAAATATCGTTAAATGTGAAATGAAAAGTTTAGTTGTCGGTCGGTCTTTTCGTGGTGATCATTAGTTCTGCGCACGCGCATAGTGTTGCGACACAGCGCGGATCTGCGGGTCAAACGGTCGCCTTTCGAGTCGGTGCCGGTGTGGTCGTAACCAGTGTAATAATAATAATGAGTATAAAATAATTTACGATATTATTGGAAAGATTTGAAGGTTGATAAGGTAAGTCAAAATGAATTAAGTTTTAAGAATCACGCTTGGGGCAACTAGGTTTTTAGCGAAAAAACAGCGTCACAAGTCGGTATAAATACTTCTAATGGAGATTTCGCAGGATAAAGAAACCTGTTGCTCGTATTTTTCGCAAAAATTATAAGATCTTTGGAAACTAATCAAGATTTTCGTAATAATATGACGACTTTTGCAATAACAACGCTCTTAACGTCTTATATAACGGTTTAAATACTTCCCCAAGTAAATACCTGGAAATGCACCAAGGATACACGATAAAATTGGTGAACATGATTGTATACAAAGAACGTATTGGAAAACTCTCACTTATATAAGTAATGAGAGATAGGTACGTCCCATTAAAAATACATAAAATTAAACACGATTAGAAATTACTTACAGCATTTCTAATCAACATTGTGAACGCATTATTAATTTATGCTCACATTTTCCTCCAAAAGCGATACCTACGTTTACGCGATTTTCCTCGTTTTGCGATTTGAGTCGGCGACCTTAGTTTGCCTTTCTTGGCAACTTGGCTACTCCGTCCAAGTCAGACTGCATTAAGGTATTTTTATAACTGTCACAAATACATAATCGTTCTTTTTACTTAGGTTACTAATGTTATTAATTGCAATCGATTGGTATACCTATGAATTAGGTAATTACAACGCAAATATTGTTGCAATGATAGGATGCGTAGAAGACTTATTTAAATAACCTATTTGTGAAAGCCAAATAATAAAATCGATAAAGCAACGCTTTGTCACACGGCCAATGTATTAATTTGGCTCGGTCCCGTAAGTATAGATATAATGGGAGAGATTATTTGTTTTAAGAGCAGCATTTGGTCATATTATAATAAGGGGGTACATCAGCATCATCATTCAGCCGAAAGACGTCCATTGTTGAACATATGCTTCCCCCAAGTGTCGCTACACTGACCCCTGTCTGCGGATCCCCGCAAACTTCACCTGGTTATTGGTCCCCAAATTAGGAGGCCATTCAACGGAACGTCTTCCGGTTCGCGGTCGCCACTCCAGAAGTTTTCAGCCCCATCGGCCATCCGTTCATCCCACTGCCACTTAAGTTTGGCAATTCTTCGGGTTACAGGGTTAGGGGTTTATACGATCCTCAAAAACGTTTCGAGAGCCGTAGCACTCGCCGCACTCAAACGTTTTGTGAAATTGCCACGAAGGTGCTATGTGGCCATAATGGCACGTTTGTAGCAAGTAGGAAAATTTAACTTACCATCAGGTAGGTAACTTGGAAAACAAAACCGTGGATATTTTCACAAAACTATTTGAACATCAATATCAAATAACAATATTTGAATACAACATAATACACCTTTGCATAGCACAATCAGTGTGAAGTACATACAATGTTACTATGCCGTCAAATCAACTTGTTATCTTCGCCCTTTGTAACGGATGAATCAATAAAACTACATACATTTAATTAAACAGAACAAACGCGTGTGGCCTGTATAGCCACAACTGGGGACTTGTCCTGGTTTAAAATGTACTTACAAACAATACTTATTTTGCCATCTGATCTGAGGATTCGTTAAACTTTAGGAAAAATTGAAAAATTGGAAAACAGCAACAGGAGTAAGGAGAATAAGGAATATGAATGTTATTTTTTTTCTTTTCACCTAAATCAATAAAATACAGTACTATCAACCCAAGAAAAGTATTAAAACTTAAGTTCAACTACTGCTTGTCGTTCAAAAATAGTATTCAATTCCTGCAATTTTCTACGACATTTCAAACGTTCGTAGCTGTCGCGGCCATGTTGTGACGTCATTTACCTCAATCTGCCTTGTTTCTGTACATCTATTTTTTGGCCATATTGAAGTAATAACAGTAATTGTACCTATGTGCTCTAATCAAGCAAAAATTGCAATAACGATAAAATCTTAGTGAAACTTTAACTACTTTTCAAACAAAAGTGTTTTTTTTACACATAGACATTGACGTCACTACCGGTGTTATCGAGGACGACGCATTTTGAGAGTGCGTTCCGTTTCACCAAAAACATACTACATAAAACAATAAATTGTAAAATAAGTGATGTATTACAAACTTAAACAAGTGTACCACAATGTTTTTACAACACAAGGCATTTTTAATAAATAGTTTTGAATAAAAGAGTTTTGTATTTCATGCATATTCCCTATTATTTTAAAGACAAATTTCTAGATTTCCAGCAAAACTTATGTCTTAGTTTAGAAAAGAAACAAGAAACCTGAAGGACTGCTATAATACAGATTCTTCAACACTGAGAAGCAAGAGAAAAGTGTTCAAAAGAAATAAAACAAGAGGAATATGTTACAGTCTCATTTATTGTACCTCTGAAAATAAACCTAATAACAACGCGAATAAAGGTCACGTTACCCTGCTAAATCCGAGGTAAACCAACAATGAAAGGACAGTATACAGCAACAGCTTCTAAAGAACTACTCCTAGTAAAGCATTGCATTCTGCTATTGTTTTACCAAAGTACTTAAGTTGACTACATAGGTATTCACATGCCTTTACTAAAGAAAGTCATAATCATCTGCCTTTTTTTTCGGATGGGAAATCATCAAATGACTCCTCCCGCTCTGGGCGGAGCAGGAGGGAGTGTCAGACTTTTACTGACTAAAACCCATCCATTTTCCTTCATCGCCCTTTGTGTTCCGGGGCTACGGTATCTCTTTCGAATAGTCCCGCAGCCCCGGCAGGCTTCGGCCCTTGCGGACCCCTTCCCTATTGCTGACTCTCTTTGAGGCGCGCGTGGAACACGAACGCGCCATCGACACGGCATTATCATCTGCCTAGCCTATTCAAACTATGTTGAGGGTGCAACAAATACCATCAGTATTTTACATGGAGCGGGTGCTTATCTGACCTCCACAACCTAGTTAGTACTGGATAATCCGATACCCCTTAGTAAAACAGACCTTGACTAAAGAAAGTGTGCAAGTAAAAGTGTGGTTTATAATAAATCCTTGATTTCTTCACGTCCCCGTTACCGTTGAATAAAGATGCACCGTCTTGTTTGTTGAGATGCAAAGTGAAAGTCAAACATCGCCCTCAAGCGAAACCGTTAATGTCCATATGCATAATGCAAACTCCGAAACTTTATTGTAGACCTTTCGACACTAAGGGCCGCAACCAAGAAAGGATTGTCCATCCCACTTGTTTCCATTACAGTGATAAATAGGCGAGACGACAAAAAAAATCTAATTAGTCCGTCACTTAGATTATCAAAAAATATTTGACCCGTGATTTTTCTTTTGTTACGTAAACCTAAATTGACGAAGATACGACGCTTTTAAAATTCTCAATACGTCACGCCATGGTATAATTTTTAGCTAGTTCTGACGTCACGAGCCCCCACTCCCGAGTTTTGATGCGTTTTATCTTTGTCAATATTCATTGATTTACAAAAGCAAAAAATACGTGTCCATTTATTTCCAATACTCTAACTGACGGACTAAATAGATTTTAAATTTTTTTATACTGTCGTCATGCCTATTATCATCTTGTGAAAAGAGTACCTACGAGGGGGACTTTCACTCATTTCACCATCGCAGCAAATTGCCTCAGGTTGCTCAAGGGGGCTCCGAAACTTTGGTGCAAAGTGATGACATACCCTCATGTTTTATACCTTTACTTACTTTTTAAGACCTGGAAGTCCTTGAACCGTCTCCGGACTCAAGTCGGAAGCTGTAACTCTAACCTCGTTAAGTGGGGCTACCTCAATGCTAGAAGCGGGGTGTGGTTATGGAGCTGAGTCGCAAACTATGCTCCAATTCCTATCCTGTCCTCTTAGCCCAATAACATGCAGTCGTAATAACCTTTGCACTGCCAAGTGGCGTAGTTCAGGGCTAACAAAATATAAAAACTGTCATGCCTCCTATCATTTTTGTGAAGGGACTAGTTCTCGGCCTTAGACCAAATTTTCTACACCTATTTGATCGCGTTAACGTAAACTTCAATTTGTATTAAAAACTGAACTATCGCAAATTATGGAATATTAACGTTTACTTTAAAGCGATAGAGTGATAAAAACTCGCAATAGGCCCACTGATTTGAAGATTCAATGACTGTATTACGGAACTCCGAAGTTTAAAGATGAGATATGTCAGCTTTGTCTTAGTAAGATTTGACTATTCTCTTGTAATGCTTCGTGTTTTGTAGAAAGCCAGTGGGTATTGTAGATGGGCAATGATCAGACACAATCAGATGGGGCGCTTGCATGGTTGCTACAATAACTTACAAAAAAATAAATTATGGTAACATAATTCACGCAAGTGAATGTAGGCATTTATTAGTACAATTTTAGTTGATTTCCTTGAGCTTTCAATGCCGTACCTTGACCATGGCAATTGCAACTTTAACGAAACGACAAAATAGTTTATTAAGAAAAAAACGTTGAAATATGCACGGATATTAATAGGAAGGAAGTGTTTTTAAACTAATACTACGACTATGCCAGATGTTTTAGTACAAGTCAAAGTTATCTGTCAAACTCTTCCGCATTGTGTACGAAGTCCAGTCCACTTGCTCGGACCGTACTTTGAAAAGAACACTCATCATCAGCCTAGTCCCAACTATGTTGAGGTCGGCTTCCAGTTTTACTGGATGCAGCTGAATACCAGTATTTTACATGCAGCGACTGCCTATCTGTTCTCCACAACCCAGTTAGTACCGGGTAATGCGATACCCCTTGGTAAGACTGGTTGTCAGACTTTTTGGGCCTCTGACTACCAACGACTGTCAAATATCTCTACAATTGACAGCCGGGACCAACGGCTTAACGTGCTTTCCGAGACACGGAGGAACTCGGTATGTAATGGGTGGTCACCCATCCACAGACCAACCTAGGCAAGCACGGCTTAACCTAACGTTTACCCGGGCGGTTGTTATTACTTAGCCACGAACTCTCTCTCTCTTTGAAAAGAACACTATATCTAGATTTTAAATAACGGTTTAGTCACACTGGGGCACCTTAGTATGTACTGTACTTATACCAATAGGAGGACTAGGAGTGTCTGTAGACTAAGATAACATGGTATCCTTACAAATAAGATTACTAGTTACTAGGTCAGAGCCGCCTTGTCGAATGCCTAATTCCTAAAAAACTAGAAGTACAGAACAATACCAGCACGCGTAGCATGACCAGAGTGGAAACGGGGTTTGTCGACGGAAGAATCAACAAAATGACAGATTGTAGATAGAATTCTATCGTCGTTGTAAATATAGAAATGTTTCTATTCTTCAGTCGACAAAAGTCTACAACGTCTAACATGACGACAATTTTTTTGACACTTGGGGGTAGAAACATTATTTTTTCTCAACAAATGTCAAATAATAGTCAACATCCCATCGGACCTAGACAAGATTCTTTTTAATACTGTTCTTTGTGTTAACACAAACCCTAAAACGCCCTAAACCCTTAGCTAGGCAGATTTGTACCAAATAGTACACCCCATGTAATAGGGGGCGAGCCTGTTGCCATCTACCGGGCGCAAATCCCGTGGCTGCTACTGAGAAATTCCTGATGGAAAAATCCAATAACACTTTTACCTGGGAATCGAACCCAGACCCTCACGCTCAGCATGTCGCTCACTAGACCAACGAGGCAGAATATTGACATACACCGGACGTAAAACCCAAAACGCATCGTTACATCCATATTCACATTCAACTTAAACCCTCATTACTCAATAAGATAAGATAAATTACAACGATTATCATAAATAACTATGTTTTGCGGTGAGCGTGCACTTGTAAAATTATGCCTATTAGTTATGAAACACACTCCGCTAATAACGCTGTTTATTGTGTAACATCTTAATGTATTGCAGCTCGGAACAATAAAGTAATAAAGCATTAGCCAAGCTAGTATCTAGCTGCTAGATTTGTTGCCTAAGACTTTACAGATGTAACTTATACCTTCTAAATTGTTGTAGATACTGCTAATAAAGTCAGTTACATGCATGTACTATCGCCACTCCCGCCTGATCACCACTAAGCTAATTTTTGCTTGCACTCGCAACATAGAAACGCTCTCTAGCCCCGCCCCGTTGACTTTTGTATAGAAATAATGAATGAAAGACAATACCGATCGGCCGAGCGCACTGACGACGGCGACGCCCGCCAAACGAGTGTTATTGTTACTTTGCGCGCCAAATTGGCGCTTTCCTAATAGGCCTAAACTTTAAGGGGGCGTGGCTTGGCGCCTCCACATGATTTAAGCGAAAAAAAAATTAACTGATCAGGCGGAAAAGACCAGGGATTGTCGACATCGAACCGTATTATTTGACCGCGAGTGGACATTCGTTTTCAATATTCTCCATCCGCAACCGAAATTCATGAACATCAATATATGACAACAATCAGCCTATACAGGGTGGAATATTTCAATGGCACCTAGAGGGAAAGTACTCTAAAAACTGGAGATAGCAAATTTTACTCAAAGGAAACATCCCTTTTTTTTTTTAAAAGAAACAAATCTGCAGTCACAGATTTTCGAAAATTCGTTTGTTACATTCGGGCATCATCGATTCGGGATTTGTTTCTTTTTAAAAATAAAGAAATGCATGAACAAATGACTAATTTTAATATTTTCAAACCTCATATGTTCATTTAAATTTATCAAACTTCTTTAATGACTAGTTCTTCTCCTCAAGCAAAAATCACAAAGTTTTATCACTAGGATGTGACGAAACCGACAGTTACGTACTTGCAAAATATCCGTTTCCAACAAGGGCATTTACTGACTACAAATTACATACAATTTTTCAAAACGTTAATAGAACATTAAGTACAACGAAAATTATTATCAAGGAAACCTTACCACATCAGAAAGAACGTTGTTGAGCATATATTTTAATCTACCTTTAAATATTCTAATGGCAACATTTTCAATCAGCGTCATGATTGGTCAACATAATTGGCAGTCTAAATACGAATTAATGTAATCTTTAATTAAATTCTATCGCGTAGAAATCATGTATTAAACAATTCGGCGCATAGTTGCGCGGTGTTGGGCAACCCTGCGCAAGGGCATGCGTACTTAGGTACCTGCTGTAGATAACGACTGCTATTTATCGCTTTAGTTCTAAAGTTTTGTGTACTTATGATTGTTAGATAAACAAGCTTTATGACTAATTACAGTACTGGGGCGTAATTATGATACATAGAGTTTCAGAAACATAGGTAGTGGTGTCGATTCTGTTGTGCACAAACTAAACTTAATTTAGGCTATTGCTAACTTTTTCTCTCTAATAAAACGAGAAAGAGACGGACGTAATTTAGAGCTGTCAAATTTAATTGGAACTTATATTTCCATACAAATGAAGGGTGCACGTAAAAACATGTCGACTAAAAACACGGTGAAGCGCAAGGCATAAACTAGTTTGACATCTCTAACTTAGTTCATAGCTATAGCCGTCCTTTTCTCACGCTGCCTTTTAGTAAAAGATAGCAATAGCCTAAATTAAGTTTAGTTTGTGCACAACAGAATCGACACCACTGTCATCTGTGTAAGAGACACTAATTGTGGGAGTTGCAATCAAAGACAATATTTGTGTAACGTTTCATAAATTGTGCTACAAGAATCTCTTGGTGCACGGATGACTGTAAAAACATTGTGTTGACAGCTGTCAATGTGACATTTGTAGAATAATTTATGGTATAAATAAGTTGGTAGCGTTGGATCAACTTGCTCGAGCCAGCACGCGATGCTGAGCCAGTAGTGATAAATCAGCTCCTAAGTAATCTAACTCAGATCCAACCTGTCCCCTGGCTGCCGCCTCCCCACTCCCTAAGCCGAGGTTCGTACCCCACAGGGGCCCCTTATGCCTCTGGCTGGAGGCCTTAAATTCAAGGCCTCCACAGGAGTACCCCGGTTAAGCAGAAGCCAATTTATTTATTTATTTTTTTATTTATTCAGTAGTATACATACATATCATACATTTAAGTTGGCAGCATGTAAGTTGTAATCTCACTAGGCTGAACTGCGAGATGCTATACAAAAAAAAAGGATCCAACTTTTGGCGATTGTGTAAAGTTCGATTTCCTAATGACTTCGTTCTATGTTGTTTCTCTTTTGTAATAACAATACATACTTATTTAGATAAATAAAACTAACACGCACTGTACATAAGTATTACATAACAGTAATGCAGATTATTTAATTCCCATTTCAGACTAAAACACACACAATTACATATGGGTAGTATAAGTAGCAATTTTCAAGTGCGTAATAGCAGTTATTATTTATAATAATGTACTCGTAGATAATTTATATATCCGTATATCGTTGTAATTGTTGGGTAATTAGTCATTATAAGACGAAGCTTCACTGGCTTGTGCTACGATTAGTGTGCATTGTAACACTAGGTGTGTTAGTGACACCTGAAATAAGTGATCAATAAAATTACTGAACACAAAAAGCTTTGGTTTTTCCGGCTCTTATATACAGGGTGTAAACAACCTCACCACGAAGCCGTCAACCAAGCATTCTGTACATCAAACTAAGTAACTTTACGAAAAAAATATTGCTGGGAAACGCCTTTTTTGTTTAGGGGTGAAAAATCATGTTTTGTGGTAGAACTCAATGTAACGTACTCAAAACATTGTGCTGATGGATGGATTGAATAGTACGGGGGTCGTGGAGGTGTTAAAAATCTTACATTAAAAACTTGTATTTAAAAAAAAAATCTTGTCAAAATTGGAACTTTGACCCCCAATATCTCCGTAACTAGAAGGTTCCCAGGTATAGTGTAGAACAAAAAAAATGATTGCAATGACGGGTAAAACAAGTGTTTTTCGGCTTCGTTAAGAGGTTTTTTACACCCTTTATTGCTTAAGATAACGATAACTATCTTGATTGAAGCTTTGACAAAAAGGCTCCAGGAAAACCTCGTTTCAGAAATACATTGTTTGATACATTTTGATATAAGTGGGCAAACTTTGTCACTGCAGATCTCGGCTCCATAACACCCTCGCCTGACATGGGTGTCATTTCCACGTCGGCTGCAATGACAAAGTTTGCCCACTTGTGTCAAAATGTAGTATAATATTATACACGTGGGTTTCTGTCCCAAATCCTTCTATTGAAATCTCCAACAGAAAGTTTAGCCAGCCCTATGAGTAATGAACAGAAAATTTCTCATTAGTGTTCCGAGTACGAACACAAGTAATACTTCTCTTAATTTCTTTACTCATTAGTGTGATAGACTTCCAGGGAGTGTATATTAACTGCTTAAAATTACGTCATTCAATTCTTTAGAAACTATAGATACTACGTAATCTCGAATGTAAAATCTAATGGTAACAACATAGGTACAAGGGATATGCAAGCAAGAGATGAATTGGAAATATTCATGACAAATTACCCTAAAATCGCAACACTTAAAGAGGTTTGTAAGACTAAGGAATAGACGTTTGCCCAGCAGAAGAACTGCTCTAGAGGTTCACTTTAAACCGGACTGGAATCTGGACTGGCTGCGGAAACTTTGACAGATAATTCAGTACAATATCTGTCAAAATTCGCTGTGCGGAATCCGGTCCGATCGGTTTGATCGAACCGTTTTGTTTGAAAATAGAAACATACGTAACTAGGGTCGTAGAAGGGAGGTAATATTGAATCATTAATCTGTGAACGCCAATGATGGGTGCAATACAAGAAATCGCCAACTTTTCAAGCAGCTCAAATAACATAATTGTATAAGGATAAATCGGTTTTATCGTAAGTTAAATAATGCAATAAGTCGCCAAAGGTGTTTGCTAATCCAACGTGTTGCGAGCTTATGTTATGTCATAGTACAGCTGATCGCCGCCGCAGTGTTGCTATAAAGTATGATATTATCGTGTTCGTTGCGTTTAGTATGAAATAAAATAGTGGTCCCTAGTGAAGATAATGCTGTGGGAAACTAGCCTATATAGCATCGCATCACAACTATGAGATATTGCAAGATATTTGAAACAGAGGTCTTAGACAAGTTGTGTCAATCGTTTTCAAGGTGTTTCTTATTTTTACATAACAAAACATCACGCCTGTAATCCCTGAGGGTTTGGGCGTAGGACACGGTAGAGCACACTGTGGAGGTATGCCCCGCTTGGGCGGAGCACCGCCGTGTCCTGGAAGCGGCGATCGACGGCGGCGACCTCTCTCGCTCCCGGCCCTGGTTCAATCCATGGTCCGGAGCGAGACGGAATGGGACGCCGTCACCTCTTTCTGCGAAGCAGTCATGCTAGCAAAGGAGGTGGCGGAACGTGAGAGGGAGAGAACCTCACGTCCCGGCCGCCGCGGGAGACGCCCCTGGCGTCGGGGGCCACCGTAGGCGCGGGCCTGTGGACGGTGAGCTATGGCCTAGCTCGCCGTCCGTCTGTCTCATGACGACAGGCCGTGTCGACGGTTCGTGTTCCACGCGCGCCTCAAAGAGAGTCAGCAAAAAGGAAGGGGTCCGCAAGGGCCGATGGCTGCCGGGGCTGCGGGACTGTTCTAAAGAGATACCGTGGCCCCGGAACACAAAGGGCGATGAAGGAACATGGATGGGTTTTAATCAGTAAAAGTTTGACACTCCCTCCTGCGATTCGAGTCATTTGACGATTTCCCATCCGAAATAAAAAAAAAAGTTTTGGGCGTGCCTAAAGAGGCACAAATCCAGACACCGTGACTGCTACTAAGAATTTTTTGATGGAAAAACCCAATAAAAGTACCCGACCCGGTAATCGAACCCAGGACCTCATGCTCAACAGTTGCGCTTGTGAACACTAGACCAATGAAGCAATGAAGTTCATTAACCATATTTCTATAACGACTTAAAACCGGATTAACACCTAAGGGCGTATACACGTATAGAATATAATAATAATATAATATATAGAACGCTGGTTGTCAGCGCTGGCAGGTCGGCGCCGAAAATAGTTAGAGAGCCCACGACACTAACTAAACCTAGTTCAATATGACTCTCAGATGATATATAAATATATATATATACGTTATTAATGGGGGAACACGAAACGGCGATGCTGCAATGCAAAAAATCTGGCGGCGCTATTAAAAAGGCACGGTGGGTTTTCGCCTTATTGGGAAAGTAAAATAAAAACTTTTTTGCAATAAATAAAACCGACTTCCAAAATCCCAAAAAAGTGAAAAATATCTTCAGCTTTAGAAGTCGGTAAAATTTTTTGATTGATTTAGATTTTTTGTCACCGACTTCTGAAGCTGAAACGTTTCTGCAAAAACGTTTTTATTTTTCACTTTTTAGTGGTTCACATGTGCTTACCCCTTCACAGCGTACCGGCGTGATATTATCTTATGAACTGGTGTAAACAATAGACAGACATGAGATTTCAGCAATCCCAGTCCATTTGCTATCATTTATTGAGGAGTTCCGTTGCCTATCTCCGAAGTTCTTCATCAGATCTTCATTAAATTGAAATGGGACCACTCCGAAAAAGTGCGCTTCGAAAAACTACGCAAATCGATTCGAGTGTGCCTATAAAATTTGAAGAGTTCTCTCTATTTCTCCAGGATCCCATCATCAGATCCTGACTTGATGATCATGGAACCACCTAGGAAGTATACCCTTACAAACAAAACAAAAAAAATCCAAATCGGTCCAGCCATCTTCGAGTAATCGGGGAACATACGTAAAAAAAATTAAAATAAAAAAGGTTCCGACGAATTGAGAACCTCCTCCTTTTTGAAGTCGGTTAAAAATGTGACCAAGACACAATACAAAACAAGTCTTTATGTTTCCCAAAAAGTTCCACTGAAAGGTTTTTCTGAGGACTTACGAGGTTATAGAACCAGGGCATTTTAAAAGTAAGACAATAGTGCGTGTCCCCATTTATATGTATATAGATTTTATTTGGTTCGTACATTGACCGCAAGTAAACAGTTACAACCTACATTTAACTTATGAATAATATTTGCAAAAACAATTATAGTATCATCGCGAACTAAATTCATTCAATACACACAACGGTTATTTTTTTGTATTGAACATAGTCCCTAATTCGGCATAGTTTGATTGATTGTCAGATTTTAAATAGGTAACTCTCTTAGTTGTAGAGCTTTTTGCGAAGGAACCTGTTCTGGGAAGTCCCTAAAGTCGTACCTACTTCTTCTGTTAAGAGCTTTGCTCTTCGGTTTGAGGGGGATGTCGGTGTAACTCCACGCATGTAAGTACAGGATGCAAGGGCCTCCCACGCACAAACGCTTACCATGTGTTCAGTAGGTCATTCTTAACCCCCTCGCTGTTTTCTGCAACAGTGCAATACCTACACAGTCAAAATGTAGAGAATGGTTGTTTTATTAGGGTTCCGTATGTACCTGAAACGAAAAAACGGAATCCTTATAGCATCACTTTGTTGTCCGTCTGTATGTCAAGACCCCTTATTTCGGGGACTCGTGAAGGTATAGGGTTGAAATTAAAACTATTTATTCAAATCTACAGTCCCTAAAAGCTGTGAAAAAATCAAATTCGTAAAAAAAAGATACGGCCGTTTATGTCGCAAAAAACGTATATTTCGAAACTCTCAAGGGAATCAAAAATTTATAGGGACTTCCCGTTGACCTAGAATCATGAAGTTTAGCAAGAAGCAATGTCTCACAGCCAGTGTCAGTGCCAGTGTCTCGCCAGTGGTGGCGGCCCCGACTTACGAACAGTAATTCGTGGGTTCGAACCCAAGCAGGCGCATTACTTTGTGTAATTTATTTCATCACCACTGCTCTCAAAACGGTGAAGGAAAACATCGTGAGGAAACCGGCATGTCCTAGAATCAAAAATTCGAAGACATGTGACATCTACCAATCCGCACTGGGCCCGCGTGGTGGATTATAGCCCATTCCCTCTCATAGAGAGGAGGCCTGTGTCTCAGCAGTGGGAACATTAATAGGCTGATGATGAATGTCTCACAGCACATGTAAAGGAAAAAATGAATATGAAAACCGTAAATATGTAGTTTAATAACAAAATACCTACAAGTTTGTACGGAACCCTCGGTGCGCGAGTCCAACTCACACTTGGCCGGTATTTTATTATCGACGAAGAATTTCTATCTGGTGGGGCCCCGTTCAGAATGATGTACTAAACCAGTGGTAAGCGTTTGTACGTCGATGGCCTTTCCTGTTTAAGGTGGATGCTCCAGGGTAGCCCGCGAATTTCATTTTTTCTTACGTTTTTTGCAATTTGCAGGTCAGTGTCAGGTTGTATGTTGATTAACTTAAAAACTTTCAAATTCAAGTCGTAATCGTTAGTAATACATCTCAGGGATAAAGAATGTTTTTTTTTAAATGTGTTTAAATTATAGGTTTTTTGACAGATTGCAAACCTTGCTTTCTGCTACTAAAATATATTTCAAATGTCTGTACCACTTACCTACCATATACCATATGTACTTATTGGTATTTGTTCATATTCGTGAATTGTTTTAGAATGTGAAACCATGAACGACATGGTGTACATAGTCTCGCTTAGTTAGGAAGTGTTGAATAGAAGCAGCTTCTACCGTTACTAAGTAAACATTTCAAGAACGTATCTACACTAATATTATAAAGATAAAAGATTTGTACTTTTGTGTGTATGTTTGTAATGAATAAACTCAAAAACTACTGTGACGATTTCAAAAATTCTTTCACCATCTAAAGCCACGTCTTTACTGAGTAACATAGGCTATATGTTATCGCCGTACTCCCACGGGAACGGGAACTACGCGGGTGAAACGGCGTGACGTCCGCTATTAGTAAATAAAGTGGGTGAGTAGGTAGGTATATAACCTGTACCGAATATGTAGTTCGTTAGAAACCTGATATATGTAAAAAAAAAGTGATTAGTATGTGTCTAATACTGCGCAGAGAGACAGATCGAGTACGGCTTGCTGTTTCAAGCATCTTCGTCCATTTTGGTAGGTCATCAACTATGTATGAGAGTGGCCCAATGGTAACTGCCCCGGTTTACAAGTTAAGTCGTGGCTTCGGTTCCTACTCAGACAGGTGCATTAATTTGTGTAATTTACCATATAGCTATTGCTCCTAAAAATCATGATCTGTCAAATGACCAATTTATTCGAGACACCATTGTTTAACTACTGTGTCTACTTCGTGGACAGATCTAGGGATAACGGTGAAGGAAACCAACGTGAAGAAACCGGCATCTACTAGTACCCACAATTCGAAGACATGTCTTGTGTCCCAGCAGTGGGAAAATGACAAGTTTCTGCTACTGTTGATGTGCTGTCGTACACACATTAATTTACCTACTTCATAAAATATATTATGTGGGCAGTACAAAATTGGCATCACTAACCGTCAGCAGTTCGCCACATACAAAAGATCAGAAAACTTCGTACTTGCTTAACTGCTTATTCCAAATTACATTATATCTATCGATTCGCCTTATAATTTTATTGTATTGAATAAGTAACTCTATTTGTAAAGAATAAATTGAATTACCTTGTGCAAGTGCATGTAAATCAATTTTATTCGGAGTTGCCGAATAAATACCGCGACCTTAACGAACTGTTGCCAATTGGTCATTGCTTTGACGACACATAGACTGCCTCATTGGCCTAGTGGTCGCTGCAAGCACGACTGATAAGTGCGAGGACCTGGGTTCAAGTCCCGGGTCGTGTAAAGTGTTATAGGGTTTTTCCATCAAACATTTCTCAGGAGCCACGGAGTCTGAACTTGTGCCCGGTTGATAAATAATAATAATAAATAAATATCGCTGGACATTACACACCGCCATCTAGCGCCACACTAAGTAACGAGGCTTTTGTCGTGGATACCAGATAGTTGATATACTACATAGATACTTTTTGTTTGTAAATACATACTTATTATAAACATCCATGACTCGGAAATAAATGTTAATGCTCATCACACAAACATTTGCTCCTACCGGGATTCTAACCCGGGACCCAACGAACGTAAAGCAGCCTCACTACCGCTGCGCCATTCGGGTCGTCAATGATGACACTATTACATAGAACTTATAGAACTATATAGTTAGAATATCATCCGTTATCATCCGTTATTAAGAATACTTAATAATGGATGGATGTTATAATAAGAATTTGTGTGGTATACTATACAACTAAAAAACCAAACCTAGCAACTAATGAAAAATCACACTCTAATTAAATTCTACAAGGTAAAATCGACTCCTTCTATAGTTGAAGTCGGTTAAAATGTAGCCTATGTTACCCGGGCTATAATAACAAATCGATTGACACCTTATTTATCAAGATTGGGCGAATGGTTTAGGCGCGAGGAACATTTATACGTAAATACCTATACATGCATACATAGACTGCTAAAATCATAACCTTTCCTTTTCTAAGTACCTATGTAGGATATCAACTATCTGGTGTCCACGGCACTAGTGTGTGGTTGCTAGATGGCGCTGTGTGTAATGAACAGCGATATTTATTTATTTTGACTTTGCCGTAGTCGGGTAAAAATAGAGTTGTACAAATATCTTTTGGCGCGTGGGCAAAATCGAAACTAGCGCTGCCATTTTCTTTTTTCAATATTATACATTTCACAACCCCAAAGGCCAAAAGATCCTTGCACTGCGATGTCAGTAGCTACTCGACATTGTAGGTAATATCCGCAAGTAAACGATGCGTGACCAATCTTTGTATGGTGGCAGTTAAGATCGCAATATAAGTCATTGCCCTTTCCTTAATATCTCTTCCTATGAAACAAAACAAATGAACCATGTATCGTTTTTCATTAAAAAAAATGTTGAAGATCACGATAGATGACGATTCAAGACTTGAACAGGCTTATTTTTTTATTTCAAAGTTAAGAACTTTCATAAATGTAGATGGGTTAATGACCGCTTTTGCGATCTTAACTGGCACCAACTTGAAGTAAGTTTTTGTGATGACTGAACGCCTGCACTGTTAATATAATGGCCATTCTTGAGCAAAGTGGTTGTAGACATTCGCTTCGACAACACAAGGCATTTGGTGACATAACGCCAGTTTACGCCAGTTATTAAATATGGGACTATTTGGCATAACATCCGAGCGTTGATAGATATTGCACATCGATTTTTTATTAACCTTTGCTAGGGCTTGAAATACCTTTTTCATCACACTTACACGTAAACAGTATCATAACATGCAGGTTAACTTGGCCGCAATGCCCCGTAAAAAACCCTCGACCCTTTTTCTTCCCAATGAAGCCCAAGGTCGGTAAGTATTTTATTTTTAATTTGTAGCAATGCACACAGGTCATGCAGATATTACTTTTCTGCCCTATAATTTTATTTATTTACACGCAAATGTGATGAAAAACATTGTATGTATCACCGACTTCGGGCTTCTACCAGAGCCTCGATCGTAATTCCTTACTTACCGCTCTTAATACACAATGTACTATTAAATGGCTTAATGGGTACCTACTATTGACAAGAAGATTATGAAAGAAATCTTGTAAAGAAAAAAATAAAAGATAAGTAACCCACAGTTTCCAAGTACCTGCGAATAATTATAAATTAATTAATTAATCATTTATCAGTAATCACATCACATAAGCCAAAATCTGTATTCTTTACAAAATTAATTTTCTTTTAATCGTCTCCCAAAACAACAAAATGGTCACGCAAACCCTTATTGTTTATTTTCTGCCCTACGTTGACTCACCAACCAAATTTTCTTTCACGCTGATCACCGCCCTAGTTCTATTTCAGTCCTTCCTTCAACAGCGACGTAATATTAATTTATATAACAGCCTATTTGTGTATGGATGTATGAAACACATTAACCCACGCTACGCCGTACGGCCCGTCAAGGGGGGCCCGGCCAAATTGGTGATGTCCGCTCTTTCTAATCAAATTGGGCACATGTACGGGCAAACTACGCGACTACGCTATACGTACTTAAGGTCACAGTTGAAAGTAACCGTGCACTATATAAAAGTGATATGCATGGAGATACAAGTTGCTATGTTTCAATTCCGACAGCTTCGCTTAATAATTAAATCTAAATGAGCAGATTGAAATAGCTGTTATGATAATTTCGATTGGTATTTAATTTTAATGCGTTAGGATATCCTTGATGTTACTGGGTATCGGATATTTTATTAAAAGTCATGGCAGCAGTGTGTTTGTGTGTGTATGAGAGATAATTCTCGGCGGCGTGTAAAGCCAAGTCAGAGGCCTATGGGCGGCATAAAAACTCTGACAACAGGTTCGGCACTAATCAAACGAAAAGAAGAAGTAGTGTTTTAAAGAAAATATTATTCAGGGTGAACAACTGATTTCTTTTTAAATTACCGATGAAAAAGTTCGATGTGGTTCTGATTTTTAATGTTATTAAAAATTAAATGCAGCTAAACAACAATACGACTGTCAGATCTATAAGTAAAAACACGATAATGATAAGAATACCATAAAGAAACAGACATAACTAACATTCACATAACTGCACGTGAACATGCGTACAATATACTATAACAAAGGCATTAAATAACACAGAAAATATAACTATGGGAAGTAATAACAAATTATAACTAACTACACTGCATACCAAACTTATGTAACTGAAATGCAGAATAAAGTTATACTCAAAAACGCATTTTCTTCGTGACACCAAAAACCGGTACAATAACTGATTAAGTCTCTGATTTGTAATTCTCATCAATCACGTGTCACTACGTAACACGCTAATCTCCGAAACCATGCACCCAACAGATTTCAATGAATAAAAGAGAATAAAAGAGATAGTTTTTGACCGGATAAATGGCGCCGTGCGAAGCAGCAGTGGGTAGCTACGATAGTAGAAATTTAAACCATCTTATATCTATTGTATATCTCCTGTCGAATTTTATGATATGCTGTTATGATTGGTAGGCTTAAATAAAGATGGCCGATCAAATAACTTGACATTTCTGCCTCATTGATCTATTCGTTGCAAGCGCTACTACAAATCATGAAATCCTATGTTTCATTCTCGTGCTGAGCAAAGTGTTTTTCGAGAGATTTTTCTTCAGGAATTCGGAGTCGGAAAGTCGGAGTTTTGTTTTGTGCCCGTTTGATGGGATCTCTGTTACATGGGATGAAACTCGTCGGCACGGTAAGCGCAGTGGCTGAACGATTGCAGGCTACTGCGCTGCGTGTCGCGGGTTCAATCCCAGCCGAAATAAGTATTTGTATAATCTACAGGTAGTTTTTCCGGTTCTAGTTGTTTGTGTATGTAGCTGGCGAAATGTGGGTGTACTATTTATTAGATACACATCTGCCTATCCCAGCGGGGATTACAAGTGTGATGTTACATTTGTAAAAAGTAGGTTATTACGATCAACTACACGAGTATCCTTTAATAACAACATAATTATAATATTTTATTATTACACCTTTGGCAAATACAGGTGCGATGTAATGTTATACATTTATATTGAGAGGTGTATTTTTAATCGACAGATGTGTATATCATTCTGTTCTAACAGGCATGTGCTCTTAAACTTTTCTTCTTCTTCTTCAACCTTTGGCCCCATGTTGAGTACAGTTCTCTACCAAATCTCTCCACTTTTGGTGGTTTTGTGTCATGGTTATTCAGTCTCTTCCGGCCACTTAAATCAGATCGTCTGCCCACCTAGTCCCGTCCATGGTCTCCACTCCAGCATTTTCTTACCATATCTTCCATCCAGTCTGCGGCATATATGGCTGTCTTAAAACTCGCACTCTCAAGAAGTACACTTCACTTTAATGAACACAATCATTAAAACATGAACGATCCGAGCGCCATACTTGATTTCGCGACACATTTGGTGAGGCGGCGGTGACGCCAGCCAATCAATCTCAAACGATTTCACTTACTGATGGATTTAGATGAACAAAAACTGGGCAGACCGCTTTAATTAACTGCACACAAAACATCACGCCTATAAGTTATCCCCGAAGAGTTCCGCAGAGGCGTACACTCTCACTCTGATAGTTAAATGAAAGTGCATGGGTAACCTTATTGCCATCAACCGGGCGCAAATCCAGATTACAAAGAAATTCCTGATGGAAGGATCCCAAAATTACTTGGCCCTGGATCTGGAAATCTTAACCCAAGACATCAGGTTGAGCAGCAGCGCTTATCAACCACTAGACCAACAGACAACACAACAGATAATAAATAAGTACATAATTAACTAATCAGCTGACATTGGTGTCGGTACGAAACAGATGGCCGAAATGACGCAAGCGCAGCGCGTTTTACGCGCGAATGCGAATCCGGGCCAGTGCATGTATAGTACCGACGAAACTTCATGCATTCACTTCAAGTCTTACAACTTGGTTGTACTCTATGATGGAGTTGATAAGGAAAATCGAGGCCAAAATACTAGTTGGTCTCTTGAATGAAATATTTTAGACTTACGTAAGTACACTTTTTCACGTACAAACCCGAAAAACTGATTAAAAATCAGCCTTTTCACAATTACAATGCAGTAGAAATAACTCATTTTGTATATTTAAGCTAATTAATCTGTATTTACTAGGGGTGTTTGCAGATTTAAAAATAATAATTATGTAACGCTACTCCAGTAACCTCGATACATATTTTTAAATCTCGTAAATTTAGTCAAAACTTTCCTCATTTCTTCATCAAAGTTTTGATGCGAGTGGAATCCTCGTGCTGATGCCGAAACTATGTAATAGTGTTGTTACCAAAGACTACATAGAAATGTAATACCCGGATTCAGTAACACTAAGCACATGCTAAAAGAATGTCACTATTATAATTTGAATTATCGGGGCTGAGCTTAGCGTTCAAAATCCAACAGATCGTTTTTACGTAAGCTTTACTTTAGGTGACAACTTGTGTAAGTGAAAACGAGCAAAATTTCTTCTAACATTAGGCACTTCTTAAACGGTATTCGGTCCGACCCGTAGTGAAAGAGAAACCACAGAAGCACTATATACTTAGTAATACAGTGCCACTTTTCAAGACTTAAATTAATTAGAAACTAGATAATCACGAAGTAAATGACCGCTACACTACTTGAGTCTTTGCACGCGACTGGTTTTAAGTAAAAATGTGGAACTGGCTTAGCCTCGATCGATCTTAAGAGGTCATGCAACGTTACGATTTTAAAGTTCACGTACAGGTTATATGTTAACATATTTTGACCTCTAAGTAACAGATAAATGGCTACTACAACTTACTAGTCAGACATAATATAGCACTAATGCTATATTATGTTTGACTAGTAAGTACCTAGTGTGTACCTAAGTACACAACATATCATAAAACCCAGTCTGTAGTCCCCGAGGGAACCCTAAAACACTTTATTTTAAAAGATATGTTTAATTCCCATGTAATATGGGGCGAATCTTTTGCCACCAATCCACTCTCGGGTTTACGAAAAATTAAATATAAAACATCATAGAACTGGAGATCAAACCCAGGTCCATATGCTCGTGCTTGCGAATACTCAGGCATCAGCTAGGCAGTACCTACGCCTGCACGCGTATTATGACCACATCTATCTCTATTCTACGAAGAACAGACATATTTCTTTCTCAAAGTAACATGTACAGAGATCCTGATTACCAGATCTATAAAAAAGTTTCCGGAGCTCCAGACATTTGAAGAAAATTCCGGACTTTTCTTTCCTTTGAAATGTAAACAAGGCAAGTTCAATAAAAGCTTTTAAAATAGAGAACGATTTGCACTGTATAATTTTATCATAGTCCATGATCATGTATTTATATTCTTCTATTTTCTTTAAAAAAATTCCGGATGTTTATGAATTCCCCCCGCATTTCAGATATTAAACTAAAATTCCGGGCTTGTGCGGAATCTTCCAGACCTAAAGCAACCCTACATGTACGCATGCTACACGTTCCTCCCTCATACCCTCAGCAGGACTGCATGTTTGACAGTCAACCTCCGAGGCATTCCCCTGAATCACAGCTCCAAAACAGAATAAAGATCTTTACTATCTGAATAAACGCTTATACGTCTACTATCATAACAGTCTATTGACAACTGTAATTAGACGTACAGTATTCTTCTAAGAAAGAAAAAACAGTATTCTATCGGCAGCCGTGTCTGCGCGTGAATGCACTTGCAATCGAGACGCGTGCGCGGCGGCGCGTGCGACGATCATTTCTCTACTCTAATTCCTATTCGTTTACTTATAAATAACATTCCATTTCTTTTTGCATTTAAACATTCTTGTTAGCGGCGCAAGTAGATTTACAAAAGAAATTGCTTTACATACAACACGATTTTTGTGATTGAAAATGGTTGAATTTCAAAAGAGAGGGAGAGTAGAAATTTGTGTTTTCTATCTACATTTTCTTCAGAATGTTCTTTTTTCAGTATGAACGTAGACGAGGCAAAAGAAGTATTTAAAGGTTCTGTAGTTTCCGCTAACAGTTCATGGGAAAAAGGGTCTGATTTCATCTCCTTCTACTATTTGAGTTCAACATGAATGGCTTAGTAAGCTCATAATCATTAAAGTTACTCAACCACAATTTCCTATCTTTCAACAGAACGTAGAATTTCCCATATTCCTCGGCACTAAACATGTCATTTACATAAAATATAGTATTGGAAAACACATAGACATCCAACAGTGAAGACATTCCGCTTCCTCATGTGTCTTCACTTATATTTTCCAAGTACCTACCATAATAATAATAATAATAAAGCTGGCAACACTAAACGTCAACATACGTCTTGGTATTTCGTTCCAAATTTCGTTAACAAATAATTATTTTACGCAGTTTTTAAATAGCCTGGAACCCTTTTACAATATTAGATAACTTAATTTTTACCATACCAAAATAAAATGAAGCTTATTAATAAGCATAAACATAGAAGAAAAAACCTTTGAAAAAACTGATCAATAATGACGTATGTCAAAACAAGCAACGAAATCAAGCACAAATAAATCAAGACAATGTTGACCAGAGCCGCTGCTCAACGCGCACGCCTTTCGCCTCCGGACCCGTCGCCCAGCTCCGTCTCGCCGCAGCCGGAATCCAGCCCCATCGTGAGTGCTGTGACACCGGCCGTGGCAGTAGCGTCGAGCTCGAGCGACGAGTATTTCTCTCCGCCCTCGACGCCACCACCTGCTCGTCGACGGGGAGGACGCCGACCGCCGGACGGCTTAGGACCCCGAGGCCCACTGGCTTCTGATAGGGTCCCAGCTCCCGGCGGGAGTGTGCAGCGCATGCGATGGACGCAATCAAACAACGAAAACGTCATGCGCGCATACTATGGGGCTACAGAGGGGGGAAACAACCTGACCGCGTACCGTGCTAGGATGCTCTCTCTGTTTCAGGTGCTTGAGCCAGCTGTCAACGTGTCGGCACAACGACTGTCGGATCAGGTGCGAGTCATCCAGCGTAATCGTATGTTGGATGACACCGTACTTGATCGCTTGCGGACTGAAATGCAGAGTAGCCATGTCATTGCCACGCCGCCGTCGCAGGCTGTGGTTCTACCACAGCCTACCACAATACCAAATCGCGATGACGACGTGAGTAGTGACATGGTTACTAATGTAAGTACCCAGTGCAGTGAGGATATGAGGAATGCTTTGGAAGGTGCGATTCGGGAATATCGGTTCATGACACCCGAACTTAGACCACACATACCTCGTTTGCCCATGCATAACAAAAATAGGATGCTGGTGGCTGTTCTGGATTCGCAGTTGTCAAACTATTTTGATAACTGCGAAGACCTCACCGATGTTCACTCAGTCCTGTATTGTGCGGCTGTAGCGGCATGTCGTGTAGCTCATGTCAAATTTTCTGATGACAGAGCTACACGGCCAAAACCAGCCGTACCAGCTTGGCAGTACAGGATTGAACGACGTATTGGTGGGGCCAGAGCACTCATCGGCAAACTGATCTGCTTCAGGGAGGGCAATACTTGGCCAAGAGTGATGCGTTTTGTGAGGCAAGCGTTCTCGGGGACTGATATTAGTCCTCGAGACTACATGTCCCGTGTCACAGAGCGCATCGACTTCCTGAAGCAGAAAGTGTATGCATGGGCAAGCCGTATTCGTAGGTATAAGCGACGGGTGGATCGATACACTCAGAATCGCACATTCCGAAGAGATGAAAGGTGGGTTTATAGGGCTTGGGAGCGACCGGACCAAGATGTGGCTGACACGCACCTGCCGGATGATGATGCAATGTGTTCGTTCTGGCGCAGCATCTGGTCGGTGCCTGTCGGCCATGCTGAGGGTGAATGGACTCGGGTGATTGAGCGAGCGTGCGATCCAGTACCAGAAATGGGGGCGATTACCATTAGCCCGGAAGACGTAGCTCGTGCAGTCCGTCCGTTGCCTAACTGGAAATCTCCAGGGCCGGATGGGCTGCACAACTTCTGGATAAAATGGCTCACAAGGTCGCACGCACGCCTGGCCACCCTATTCCAGTCAGCCTTAGAGTCAGGGTCACTGCCAGAGTTTCTGACAACAGGTATAACCCACCTGCTCCATAAATCGGGTAGTACTGCGGAACCCAAAAATTATAGACCGATCACCTGTCTCCCGACAGTCTATAAACTTCTTACATCCATTTTGAGAACTAAAATTAGCAAACACATAGATGACAATTCTGTCATGTCCGCTTCTCAAAATGGATGTAGGAACGGGTCCCGTGGTACTAAGGAGCTACTCCTCATAGATATGGCCATTAGCCAACAGGTTCGCCGTTCCCGAAAGGATCTGTCGACATGTTGGATAGACTATAAGAAGGCCTATGACTCGGTGCCACATACATGGCTCATGAGGGTGCTAGAGTTGTATAAAGTTGATGCAACTCTGCGCACCTTCCTGATGGCGTGTATGGGGCAATGGAGGACAGTCCTTCGCTATCCAGGATGTCGGCAAATTCAGAGGAATAGCGAGCCGATAAGGATAGAGCGAGGTATATTTCAGGGCGATAGTTTGAGTCCACTTTGGTTCTGCTTGGCCTTGAATCCTCTTAGCACACTGCTGGAGGATTCAGGTCTAGGCTATCGGTTGCGGAAAGATGGTCAGGTTATATCTCACCTCCTTTACATGGATGACCTAAAACTCTTTGCCCCCAACGACTTGCGACTGATGGAGTTACTGAAGGTAACTGAAACTTTCAGTAGCGCCATCAGGATGGAATTTGGTGTGGACAAATGTGCGGTCATGCATGTAAAGCGAGGGGAGATTGTGGAATCTGTGGGAACCCAGCTCTCGGATTCCATAACACTTAGATCCCTCTCAGCAACCGAAACCTATAAGTATTTGGGTATGTCGGAAGCGCTGGGCATCAATGTTGCTGACATGAAGCAATCGTTGAAGGAGCGCTTCTTTGCCCGCCTGAAAAAAGTATTTAATAGTCTTTTATCAGGTGGAAATAAGGTGCGTGCCTTCAACGGTTGGGTCATGCCGGTTTTGATGTACTCTTTCGGCATACTCAAATGGACTCAAACAGAACTAGACGCCTTGGATACGAAGGTCCGTAAATTGTTGACGGCATATCGAATGCATCACCCACGTTCTTCGGTTATGAGACTGTATATCCCGCGGAAGTGTGGGGGTCGAGGCTTTTTAAATGCCAAGACACTCCACAATCGCGAGATATGCAGCCTCAGGGAATATTTCCTAGGAGCCAATGTGGGAATGCATCGAGATGTGATCGCGATGGACAAGGGCCTCACCCCGCTCTCCTTGGCTAAAGAGAACTGGCGCAAACCTCCAGTGCTTGACACTAACGACCGTATGGAAGTATGGCAGAGTAAGGAGCTTCACGGACGCTTTTTCCGGGCCCTGCATGGGCCCGATGTAGACCTATCAGCGTCCGTAGCCTGGCTACGTTCCGGGGACCTATTCGGAGAAACGGAAGGTTTTGTCTGTGCAATAATGGATGAAGTTATGATGACGAATAACTACCGGAGATTTATTGTGAAGGATGGCACGGTTGACATATGTCGGGCATGCCACCGTCCAGGCGAATCAATCCGTCACATTATCTCTGGGTGTTCTCGTCTAGCTAACGGAGAATACTTGCATAGGCACAACCTTGTAGCCAGGATTATCCATCAGCAACTTGCTCTAAAATACAACCTTGTGGAATCGGAAGTGCCTTACTATAGGTATGTGCCTGACCCAGTTCTCGATAATGGCAGTATCACATTGTACTGGGATCAATCCATCATCACTGACAGGACTATTGTAGCCAATAGGCCTGATATAGTGGTGGTGGATCGTTCAGAGCGGCGCGCAATGATTGTTGACATAACGGTCCCGCATGATGGGAACCTCGTGAAAGCCGAGAAAGATAAACAAATCAAGTATCTTGACTTGGCTCGCGAGGTTGTCGACATGTGGGAAGTGGATTCAGCGATCATTGTGCCGATAGTCGTATCAGCCCATGGCTTAATTGCCAAGAGCCTCGATCAATACCTGAGGAGGCTCTCGTTAGGCAGCTGGATCAAGGGCTTGATTCAGAAAGCGGTACTCCTAGACACGGCTCGTATTGTTAGGAGGTTCCTCTCTCTGGAGCCCTGACTGCCGGTAGCTTGGACCCTGCTCCCGATACCGGTGGGCTACAATTTTTTATATTTTTAAATGTTTTTATATTTTTTTTTGTAAAGAATATTTAAAAATGTAATTAATTTGTTAAAAAATAAAATAAAGGAATAATAATATTTTAACACATTGCACTATTATAAAGGTGTTCGCAGAATCGTGGTCAAGTAAAATAATGATAAGGGCAACGCACACGAGGACTGCACGTAATTAGTATAGTTGCAACTCGAACAGAACTGAACTCTTTCTGTAAGTATCGCTTCGGCTCGGGATTAGCTAGAAAGCTGCTTTCTAGCTAGTCCCGAGCCGTTAACTAGCTATACGAGTACCCGAGCCGAAACTATGTCACCGGTATTTTGCAGACAGATCACCATCTTCACCCAACTGTTGGCGAGGCATAGGACAGCCGCAACATGCGCATCACCGTGGCCTCTAATCGGAAGTGCTAAGACGATCCGGTCAGTTACTTAAATTGGGTAAACGAAGAGCCGATGTTGGAGATGATTCCGATCTGGTACAGTGCGTCTACAACCTTAGAACCTTAACCTTAGATTTTTCATACATTTTTGAGTTCATGTAAATCGTCGCAATGTAGGGAATCGCAACTATTTTTTTAGACTCGTCAAAGTTATTCAAAATTATGAGTACCTACAATGACCCCTTAAGAGGTTTTTTTTTAAAGCCTACATCCTGTCCCACTATTGCGCAAAGGCCTCCCCTCTCTCCTTTTAAAACTCTCTGTTTTGCGCAATTCGGGGCATGTCAACCCCACGAACATGACCAGATCAAGAGGTTTACGGAAAAACAAAAACTATGCTATGTACGACGACCATTACACTGACAGCTATATGAACAAGTTTCATCGCTACGCACCAGGATTTTCCTCGATCACTTTCACTGTCGGACTGTGTGCGTGCGCGCAGGCCGGTTGCAACAGAATCCGCTTTATCTTGCTTCAGCGCTTGATGGTCAGATCTGAAGAGGGGGGGTGGGGATTTGTAATGTCCGTCTGTATGTAATCTTTGGTGTGTTTTGTGTTGAGGATAATATGTTTTATGATTATGACTGGATGTTTGTGTAAGGTTGTGAACTTAACTTGGAGTTTCTATCTAAGATTCAATGAGTGCTTCCAATTGTTTTTTAACAATACTTTAATATATATAATATAATATAATATAATATAGCTGGACATTACACACAGCGCCATCTAGTGCCACACTAAGCAACGAGGTTTGTGTCGTGGATGCCATTAGTTCATATACTACATAGATACTTTTTGTTGGTAAATACATACATATTATACATATAAACATCCATGACTCGGAAACAAATGTCCATGCTCATCACACAAACATTTGCTCCTACCGGGATTCGAACCCGGAACCCTAAGAACGTAAGGCAGCCTCACTACCGCTGCGCCAATCGGGTCGCACTATGTTTTGACTAAGGCCCCGATCCCACTATGTCGTGACGATTAATTTACCGTCGGTTTTTAGTTGGCAAAACTCGTGGACGACAGTAATCGTGTCGTCCTATATGTGAACACCTCCATTTCAATACACAAGCCACGACGCTTAAAACTACACGATTATCTGTTGTCATGACAGTGGGAACGGGACCTAACCGGTGTGACACTTTCCGTCAAGAGAGTTGCCAGCAGGTATTGCAGAGAGTTATAGAATAAGGATCACTGGCCTGAACCGTCTCCGGAGGTAAGGATGGTTCCGTACCAGCTTCCACCCACATCCAACAGCGCCATTCCAGGTTCTTTATGTAGGGTGGTATTCAGCGTAGGGTAGGTACACTGCGTCGTAGGCCTTAGTAAACACGCAAAAACTATTAAATTGCACCCTACCCTCACCGCCCAAAACTTTTGTGTTCTTTCTTGTTTCTTGTGTGCAACCTACCTTTGATTTTTTAATTTTGTACTTGTTATAATATGCTAAAACGATGAATGCTAAGTCGAAGTACATTGTAACGTAGTTTTAAGATGCATATTTGTTTTTGTTTTTATCTACGCTTAACTGGCAGATAACATTGTGAACCTATTTATGTTTTTCTCTGTAAGTGAATTTGTAATTCTTTTGAGAAATAAATATCTTTAAACGTAGGTGCACGTCTGTCTGCAGCAGAGGATCTTCTCCGAACGTCTGCCTTTGACGAAACTCCAGAAATGTGTCCTGTTATTTTTCCGGCCTGTCCTTTTCACTTTTAGGACACTCTTAGCTACCCAGATTCAATAGTCAATTTCACAATTCAAATTCATTTATTAGCTTGCAATAGAATACTGACAGGATTATCAGCGGGTCCCAAACTAGGCACAGCCTTAACCTTGGTGACCCAGACAAAACACAAGTTTAAAAAAAAATTACAATGTTCTGCTAGCGCAAAAAAAAAATACCTTGGATGATTTGCAAAATTTGTTTACAAAATAAAAATAATAATTAATAACATTGAAAATAACTTAAATTAATATGCAAAATGTGATTATTTACAAAATTTGTGAAATATGGTAAGAAAGAAATTAGGAGTAATTAAAAACCAAAACTTGGTAACAATGTTCATACTAACAAGATTCCTGAAAATCAGAATCCTTTAAAAAATCCACATTCAATTCCTCTCTCAAAGTTTTAATCCTATTTTCCAGATTCGCTTTCAGGGTTAAAATAGTCATTTATTTTGTGTTCACGGCGAGCGCCAGCGCAAGCGTTTACATGTAATGC
Organism: Xestia rhomboidea; assembly: GCA_963853795.1. Classification (NCBI taxonomy): domain Eukaryota; kingdom Metazoa; phylum Arthropoda; class Insecta; order Lepidoptera; family Noctuidae; genus Xestia; species Xestia rhomboidea. Next base: position 7,297,493 of record OY970767.1, on the reverse strand, counting down.
TCGTAGTGCCGTCCACACAAAGAATTCGCGTTACATTTCACGAAACATTACATTACGCGTTACACACGTCTGGACCCGGCTTCACTCATTCATCCTTGATTTGTTCATCTCCGACTCTATCCACTATGTAATTTGAAAAGAAATTAAAATTAGCAATAATTCTATGACCAACCGCTTTATCATTGCTACTCCTTACAAGATTAAGCAATTTAGATCGTCCGATTCCAATAAAGATTAGTCCATCGATCTAGAAAATTCTACACGTTTCGCATGCGCGAGCGCAGTGCGAATGTCTTGAAACTTCGTCCGATGCAATTTGTCTTTAGAGCGTTCGTGAGGTGTATGATTAAAATGGCAACTAAACGGGTCTGGGGTTTACGAACGCAGTAAACTGTTTGTTGGAGTGAACTGTAAAGTACGTACAATATTTGAAAATAAAGTAGAAAAATCAATAAAACACTACCTACTTGTTGTTTCGTTCACCTCGAATAACTATAAAAGAAGGTATGTGAAAAGTAGGTCTTTTATAAATTCTGATGTCTGGGAAATCCCCTGGTCATTAATTATGTTGCCAATTAACACTCACATGTTACTTTGTTTCTTCAATAAATAATAAAAAACAAAGATTTAATGCACCCTAGTACAGCTGTATTCTGTAGGTACCTCTTATCTTATTAATTAATCGTAATTAATCTTTCTCAAACAAGAAATATTTTTGAAAGCCGTGCCACAATAATTATTCTGCATCACGTAAAACGTGAATCATTCCCAATTCAGATAGTTAAAGGTATTCCCATGTTTATAAACCATAATGTTAACAATACCATTCATAACAGGACAATACTACAATAATAGAAATTCACGTCTTAATTCTCTAAATACCATTCGAACTACTTAAATAAATATAATTAATAGATAGATTAAAAACATCAGAATATTTTCATAATATTAAAAATACTGATCGTGAATCGCCCCTGAATTCATGATATTTATACTGACCACAAAAATGAATGTAATTTGTAATTTGTGGACATTAATTTTGAATATTCTGTAAAAAAAGGCTTCGAACCAATTATTTAGACCAGCGGTCGGCAACCTTTTGGCAAGCAAGGGCCACAAGGTGGCAAAATAAACTAAAGGCGGGCCCCACTTGTGTTATTAACCCTAGAAGCACAATATACCTACGTATAATTGGTCATATCCCAATTATCCCATAGAAAAAATGAAAAGCGCGTTCCTAAGGTTGCACTAGTCGCGGGCTCGAACTCACTGGTAGGCGTGTTGAAAAAGAAAAGCTCTCACCTGGCATCGTGCCCGACTGAGTGAGTTCAGTGAGATGCACGATAATTAATAGTTAAAGACGCGTATAAAAATACGAAAATGCCTTTGGAAAATCAAGTTTAATGTAAAAACCACTGCATAAATCAATTACAAATAAAATTGATTGAATTCTTCGATAACTTTGTCGGTACCTACTTT